>CM051234.1:258493578-259743127 GCA_027917425.1 Gastrophryne carolinensis
ACCTCCGCATTGCTTGTGGCTATTCGTCTTTCTGTGTGGTTACGCCAATGGGCGGCAGATATTGCTGCGAAGTGGGCGCTTCCAGGGCTACCTTCCTGGGTATGCGCCTGTGTTGTGATATATTTGACTCAGTGGTGAAAAGAGGTAGGTTGCCTCAGCGCAAAATGCAGCGCCGGTTCTTTCGGGGTATGGGTTCTTTCGATCCTTCCTTTCGTGGCTCTCGAGTGAGTAGGGGAATTTCTTACCCCGTGTTCAGAGGAGTCTCGGGGGTATAGAGGCGGGGGACGCGCCCGATCTGGGACCGCCGGGGGTTCTGAAACCCCAGACTCATGCCCTGCCCACTCAGCGATGAGGGGGCGCTCTCACCCTCTCGGGTGGGGGGATGGCTGCTGCTCTTCGCCTAGGTCTGGATCCGGGAGATTGCCGCGGATCCCCAAGCCGCGCAGACGGTGCATAACCTTCAGGATATGGGGGTCGTTTGTCCGGTTTCCCCCCTTGTAGAGAGAGAGGTCGGTGTTACTACCCCAACCTCTTTACTGTGCCCAAATAGGATGGCTCCGTGAGACCCTTTTTGGACCTGAGGATTCTCATCCGGTTCATCAGAGCCAAGAACTTTCGCATGAGGACTCTGCGCTTTTCTGTCAACTCCTGTCGTCCAGTGGTTTTTATGGCTTTAATGGATATCAAGGATGCTTCCCTGCATGTGCCGGTCTTCCCGGGACACCGATGGTTTCTCAGATTCGCGGCCGGTGACCAACTCTACCAGTCTGTGGATCCCCCCTTCGGGCTGACCTCGGTGCCTAGGGTATTAACCAAGGTGTTGGCAGGGGTAATGGCTTTCTCAGAGCCCTGGCCATTTGCATTGTGCCTTATCTGGACGCCCTTTTCATCACGGCATCCTCTCCCAGCCAGGCGGGGCTGGACACCAGGATGGTGGTGACAATATTGGGAGTTTCGGCTGGTCTTTTTCTTGTTCAACCCTCGTCCGTTCATTAGACTAGGGATGAGACCTGTGGGATTGATGGTTGCTTTTGAGGCTGTGCCTTTTGATCATTTTAACATGAGACCTCTTCAACTCCTTCTTTTATTGTCCTCTGGCCTTGATTCAGTTGTTTGTGCTGTCTCCTCTGGTCGGATGGTTCCCCCCCAGTGGTGGCTGGCCCGATGATCCCTCTGGGGGGGTAGTTCATTTCTGGCGCCCTGTTGGGTCTCAGCCACCACAGATGCCAGCCTGCCTGGCCGAGGGGGGGGGGGGGTTTTGGTAGGAACGCCCGTTCCAGGATCTGTGGAGTCCTTAGGAGGCCCACATCCCCCTCAGCCTTCTGGAGCTGAGGGCGGTCCGGTTGGTGTTGTCGCTCCTGGCGCATCATCTCTGGGGATTATCGGTTCGGGTTCAATCAAACAATCGCACTGCGCTTGCTTACTTCAATCACCCAGCAGGGACTCGCAGCCGGAGTGCCCTCTGGTAAGTATCTTTGATTCTTGCATGGGCTGAGAGCAACGTGCCATGCATCCCGGCGGTGTGCCTTCCGGGAGTGAAGAACTTGGAAGCGGCCTCTTTGAGCGGGGGGGCTCTCTCGCCGAGGGGAATGGTTCTTCTGCAACTAGGTATTTCTATCCGTCTGTTGCAGGTGGGGGATTCTGGAAGTGGATCTCTTTGTCTCCTGTCACAACCACGGGCTCGTTGTGTTTGTGTCTCTGTTCCGGATCCCCTGGCTCTGGCAGTGGATGCCATGTCTCTGGCCTTGTGAGATCTGGGTCTCCTGTATCTGTTTTCCCCCTTCTCCATGGTAGGCAGGGTGGTTGCGCAGGCTGGTTCACGGGGGGTGTCAGCTATTCTGGTGGCCCCAAGGTGGCCAGGACAGGTGTGGTTCGCAGCCGTCGTGCGGCTGCTGGTCAATCAGTACAGGTTGCTCTGTTTCCAGATCTGGTTGCTCAATGACGGCTATGTTACCCCAGGTTACAAACGCTGGCTTTGACGGTGTGGCTGCTGAGTCCTCCATCTTAACAGAGGAAGGTTTGTCTTATGCTGTGATCCAGACGCTTGTTTGAGCTAGGAAGAGGTTTCCTCTAAACATCTGCTACAGGATTTGGTGGTCCTATACTGTTTGGTGTGAGGCTAGGGCCTTGCCTTGCCTTTCATCCTTTGGTTTAGTTTTTTTCTAGGGGGTCACTCATGTGCGGCCCCCTCGCAAGTTTTTGTTGACTGCTTGGAACTTGAGTTTGGTTTTGTCGGCCCTCTAGGGGCCTCCTTTTGGGCTGGTGCAGGATGTTGCACTTTCTTTTCTCACTCAAATGGTTGCCCCTTTTGGTGGCTATTATCTCTTTGATTTGTTCGTGTTGGCGGCCCTGTCTGTTTGGGCCTCTTGCTTTGGAAGACACCAGGACATGGTGGTCTTCCACTTTAAGCCAGTCTTTCTGCCTGAGCTGGTTTTCTGTCTTCCATTTCGATCAGGGGCCCTGCACTCTTTGAATGTTGGCGTTGTGTGAAGTACTATTGGTGGCTGTTTCTCTATTCTTTAGGATGGACGCCTTGTTTGTGGTGCCCTCTGGGGCCAAGAAGGGTTGGGCGCCTTTGAGTCTGCCATTAGTATATGCCTACGTCTGGCCGTTGTTGGGGCCTATTCTGCCAAGGGGAGGGTTTTTCCCTTTTTTCGATCACTGCTCGTTCTACTCGTACTGTTGGGGCTTCCCGAGCTTTTTCAGCTGTTTTTTGCCCGCAAAGTTCTACAAACTGCAGTGGTTTGATTTGTGCATCTTTGCCTTTTGGGATCCCCACCCTTTTTGGACACTGCTATTGGATGTCCCAAGTGTAATGACTACTTCCGAAGCAGGGTGTGAGACATACTTAGAATAATACCATTTTGTGAATACTCACCTTGTAAAATGGGTATTATAAGTATGTCTCACACCCTGCTTCGCCCCGCCCTGAGTTGTATCTTGGATCCTCTGTTGGTGATTCTTTTTTCTCATAGATTTTATTTGCTCTTCCTGGTCCCCTTACTGCTTTCTTATACTGGGTGATGTGTGGGAGGTCCCAGGTATTTATGGGCCAGGGAGGGGCTTCTTTTTTCTAGTCATCTCTGCAAGAAGTTCGCCCTCTGCTGGACATAACCAAGTGTAATGACTACTTCCGAAGCAGGGTGTGAGACATACTTATAATACCCATTTTACAAGGTGAGTATTCACAAAATGGTATTTTTTCGCCCTATAAGACGCACTTATTTTTCCCCAAAAGTGGGGGAAAAATGTCAGTGCGCCTTATCGGGCGAATGTAAAAAAAAAAAAAAAAAAAATTAAAAAAAAAAATTAAAAAAAAAATTAAAAAAAAAAAAAACTCACCCGTCCCCGGCGCTCCCGCGTTGTCTGGCACACTGCGAGAGGCCAGAGGAGTGGCGGGGGCTCTGTCCCGGCCCCGCCGCTGCGATCGCTGTCTTTTCAGGCAGCGATGACAGCGGCGGGGCCAGAGACAGAGCCCCTGCCGCTCCTCCATCTGCTGCCGGGCTCAGAGCACAGGCGAGCAGGAAGGTCCGGGCAGCGGGTGGGCGTGGCCTGCGCCAGTGCAGGTCACGCCCACCCGCTGCCCGGACCTTCCTGCTCGCCTGTGCTCTGAGCCCGGCAGCAGATGGAGGAGCGGCAGGGGCTCTGTCTCTGGCCCCGCCGCTGTCATCGCTGCCTGAAAAGACAGCGATCGCAGCGGCGGGGCCAGGACAGAGCCAGCTCGTGAATGGGGTGGGCGTGGCCTGCGTCGACGCTGCGGCGCAGGCCACGCCCACCCCATTCACGGAGCCGGCCGCTCAGCGCAGCGGTGTCAGCGGACAGGTGAGTTTAAGTTTTTTTTTTTTTTTTTTTACTATGGCGCCTGCCTATACTAACGGGGGGAGGGGGGTGGGAATGGGGGGAGAGGGGCCACACTGCCTATGGGAATGGGGGGATGGGGATGCCACACAGCCTTTGGGAATGGGGGGATGGGGATGCCATACAGCCTATGGGAATGGGGGGATGCGGATGCCACACAGCCTTTGGGAATGGGGGGATGGGCATGCCACACAGCCTTTGGGAATGGGGGGATGGGGATGCCACACAGTCTTTGGGAATGGGGGGATGGGGATGCCATACAGCCTATGGGAATGGGGGGATGCGGATGCCACACAGCCTTTGGGAATGGGGGGATGGGGATGCCATACAGCCTATGGGAATGGGGGGATGCGGATGCCACACAGCCTTTGGGAATGGGGGGATGGGCATGCCACACAGCCTTTGGGAATGGGGGGGTGGGGATGCCACACAGTCTTTGGGAATGGGGGGATGGGGATGCCACACAGCCTATGGGAATGGGGGGATGGGGATGCCTCACAGCCTTTGGGAATGGGGGGATGGGGATGCCATACAGCCTATGGGAATGGGGGGATGCGGATGCCACACAGCCTTTGGGAATGGGGGGATGGGGATGCCACACAGCCTTTGGGAATGGGGGGATGGGGATGCCTCACAGCCTTTGGGAATGGGGGGATGGGGATGCCATACAGCCTATGGGAATGGGGGGATGCGGATGCCACACAGCCTTTGGGAATGGGGGGATGGGCATGCCACACAGCCTTTGGGAATGGGGGGATGGGGATGCCATACAGCCTATGGGAATGTGGGGAGAGGGATGCCATACAGCCTATGGGAATGTGGGGAGAGGGATGCCACACAGCCTATGGGAATGGGGGGAGAGGGATGCCACACAGCCAATGGGTATATGGGGAATGGGATGGGGGCATGCTACACTGTCTATGGAATGGGGGCATCCCACACTGCCTATGGGAATTGGATAGGGGAATGCCACACTGTCTGTAATGGTGCATTTTTGGTTTAAAAATTTTTTTTCTTATTTTCTTCCCCCAAATCCTAGGTGCGTCTTATGGGCAGGTGCGTCTTATAGGGCGAAAAATACGGTATATATATATATATAAAAATATATATATATATATATATATATATATATATATATATAAAAATATATATATATATATATATATATATATATATATATATATATATATATATATATATATATATATATATATATATATATATATATATATATATATAAAAATATATATATATATATATATATATATAGGGCCGGGAGAAGCCGCCTGAGACTCGGCGTCTGAAAAACATAAGGTGAAAGAAGGTGTCAGGGCCATGCGCAGCAGGAGGAACATATAATAAGAATCACCCACGAGAGCACTTACAGACCAAGGGAGGGGAGCAGCTGCCACGCGCGCGTGCGAAGATCGTCAAAATGGCGCCCAGCGAACCTCGAAGGGCGGGCTCAATGCTCGGCCGTGACGCGGAGTGCGCCAAGACAAGTCCCCGCCCACCCCGAAAAGCGCGAAGCTCTGAGGTAAAAAATAAAAAGGCAAAGATAAAATCACAACGGCTGTTGTAACGAAAAGGCGCCCGGCATCTGACGACGCAGCAAACTGTGTAGTAGAGAGAAACAAACGGCGGCAGCCAAACAGAATAAGGAGCACGCAGCGCGGCTCTGACACCCAGAAGTTCCATAGAGGTAGAAATAAAGGCATTAAGCATGACTAACAGTACACCGAGACCCTCACACCCCCCCCTTCTTTTCCCCTTAATTAGTTGGGGAAAGAAGGAGGGTGGCGACCCTGAAACAGGGTCCACCACTACTCAGGGCACGGGGCAATAGAGCGGGAGGGGCATCCACTAGAGGCTCACCATTAGCCTTGACCGCCTACCCTATGGTGGGGGATTGCAGTGGAGCATGGCTCCGTTAAGCACCCAAGGTGCTGCCTACCTTCACCCGACCAACGCAGCCCAGGCTGGGAGGCATAGTCTTCTCAAAGAGGACGGGTGGAAATAGTCCCGCAGGGCCTCAGGCTGTAAAGCCCCGCTCGCCTGCGAGAGCGTGATACTTCATGTCTTCGCAGTTCAGCACTGCAGAGAAATCTGGGGATTTGTGGGAGGTCCCTCGGTATATGAAGGGCCGGGAGGAGCCTGTTTTTGCATGTCTGCAGTGAACAGCGCCCTCTGGCGGAGGATTACCCATGTGTAAGTATTATAGATGGAGCAGGACGTGCTGTATGCTTAGAATAGAAAACTCTGCCCCTTTCCTGGAAGGGCACCAGGCAAATGACCCCCAAATCCAAAAGGCTTTGGACAGCAAGCCCTGAGCTGACAAGGGATTTTGAACCATCTGAGATCTGATGAATCTTGGGGGCGGCCAGGCTGCAAACTCTATCTTATACCCGGAGGACACCACCTCTAGAATCCACCAGTCTGAGACGCGCAGTCTCCAGACGTGAGCAAAGAGCCGCAACCCTCCCCCCACCCGGATGGGCAAGGGCGCCTCCTCATGCCTGAGGGGGCTTGGGGACAGATTTGGACCTGGGACCCCATGAGAGACCGGGGCGTCCATGACCTCTACCCCGGCCCCAAAGGTCTCTCCGTGTCCCCGCAAATGGTGCACCCCGGCCAGACCTGGGAGCACGGAAGGAGGGGAGGGAGGAACCAGCCCCCCGAAAGGGCTGAGGCTGTCTCCTGTGTTGAGGCAGCCTACAATCCTTGGCAAACAGACGCTCACCAAAGAGCCGTAGCCCAGTAAAGGGAAATCCAGTGAGAGCCTTCTTAGCAGCATTATCAGCCGCCCACTGACGCAGCCAAAAAGAGCGGTGTATAGCCACCAAAAGGGCAGATGCCTTACCGCATCATCCATAGCAGAAAGAATGAATGCCACAAATTCATAGCAAAGCAGGAGGGATCTATACTCCTCCCCCCTATTGGCATCCAAGGCATCATCCAGAAGGCACTTGTGTAGCCCCTTAATAGCAAGAGCCGTGATGGCAGGAGCGCACACAGGGCGCAGCGCAGGCCCAGCACAAGCAAATGCATGACAGGCCAGCTGATCCACACGCCGGTCCTCACCATCCCTCAGAGTAGAAGTGTCAGGGGAATGCATGACCGAGGTATTGGACAACCCAAGCACGGGAGCATCGACCTCGGGGGGGTCTTAACCAGCTCTTAACCACATCAGCAGGAAAGGGATAACTCCTGTCCAAACTCTTAGGCACTGCGGGCAATTTGCTAGGACGTTCCAACTCCTTGAGCACCAAATTATTAAAGTGTCTCTACTCAGGGAGCTCCAAGCGTTTAGCAGTGTGAAAAAGCTCACCCTGCTGCTTTTTAGCCGGGACAGGAGGGGTAATACACAATACTTTAAAAATGTGAGCCAACAGCCTATCCGTATCATCAGGAGACCATGATCTTCCCCAAATGGAGACCCGGTACCACCAAAAATCTCCTGCTGTTCCTCAGAGGACTCAGAAGAAGAAGAGTTCCCCCTCTTCTAGGGGGTAAAGGCCAGGGAAAGAATACTGTCCCTCATCCCCCTCAGGAAAAAGGGAAACAGCAGGAGTTAAATGCCGCTTCTTGCCAGAAGCCTTACGGTGGGCAGGTCCAGTAATATGCCTTTCCAGGCTGGCCACCCGCAAAGCCAAGTCATAATGTGATTCCCCGCTAGCATGTCCCTCACTAGGGGTCAAATGCAGGCTCGGGGTGGTAGGTGATGTAGAAGGGGGTGCAGAGCTGGGCAACGTAGCCGGCAACCCAGACTGCAGCGCAAGAACCTTCTAGGTGCAGGGCACACATACCCCAACGCAGTCACTCACAGGGGATACCCCACACGCGGCACACAGCTGGGCTTGTCCCGAAGGAACCCCAAGCACATTATCCCCGGAAGCCTCCATGTGGTGATTAGAGTGGGCACACTGTCCAGTATAGGGTTAAGACTAGCAAGAGCCACCCGGGATGCTCCAAACCCCGCTAGGGAAGGTGGGAGATGAAAGGGAAGAGGGACACGAGAAACCAAAGTCCCTGAAAGCCTGAAAGACATAAGAAAACCCACATAATCCCATAATGTGGCGAGAATAGCGAAATACAACCCCGAAGGGGACTCACGGACCAATAAGCCGATCACACAGTCCAGGCAGGCCAGCAGCGCACCGCAGTACCGCAGGACAAGAGGAGAAGTCTCAAACCAAAATGGCGCCCGCACGGACCTTGAGGGGCGGGCCGCAGAGGAATGACGCAAAAGGCGTCATCCGCAGGATCCACCCCCCCCCCCGAAGAGCGCGAATCGCGCTCCACGTGACCCTCCAGCGCCAATGACAGAGCAGTAAGATACAAGGAGAATGTTGCCGCCAGCCGCGGAGCGCCGCACAAGCAGAAAACAGACAAAAACCGAATGCGGACACCACCGCCTAAGCACCCCTCCCCCCCGGAGTGCTCCCCAGGGAGAGAGTGAGGTGGGGGAAGAGCAGCGGCAGGCGCACCCAGGCATGTGTCTTAGCTAGGGGGGAGGGGGGGGCAGTGGAGGGAGGGCCCACAATAATAAGGCAGGAAGGGGCATCCCACAAGAATCACTATAAGCCTGAACCGCCTACCCGTGTAGGTGCAGGGATTGCGGTTGGAGCAGCGCTCCTCAAGCACCTGACCCTGGTGATATCCTACCTTCACCCGAACCAGGCAGCCGAGGCTGGGAGGCAGTGGGTCCAGAACGGGTGGAAATAGTCCTGCAGGGCCGCAGGCTGGTAAGCCCCGCTCGCCTGACTGCAGAAGGAAACTGGGAATTTGTGGGAGGTTCCTGTCCTATAGGGCCAGGAGATGCCACAAGTCTTTTCTGCAGTCCACTGCGCCACCTTGTGGCAGGATATCCCAAGCGTAAAGAATTTAGTGAAACAGGACGTGCTGTATACTTGGAAAGAAAAAAATCTTAAAAAAAAAACAAAAAATGCTCCCAAAATTGCTTGGACTCCAGCACATGGAAATCAGCCTCTTCAAGATGGATTCCGGGAGATGCAAGGCTTTTTTGGGTCTGGATTTTGGCCTTTGTTAACAGCCTCAGAAATAGTATAGACACTCCTCCCCCAAGGTGATGAGAACCAAGCTAGAACCCTGACTGACCCTACCTGTGACCTTAGTGTTTGTCAAAGTAAGATGAAGACTAGCTAAAATAAGTGACCCTGGAACAATTGACTGTTCTGGACTCCCAGGGCAATAAAGGTTATGAATATATGTAGGTTGAGGAGGTTAAACCATTGAGTCAAAAGAGTGCCTGCTCCTAACATCAGGTGATCCCTGGTTTGAGCCATCAGGGTATTTATCTGCATGCAATCTTTGCCATTCTCACTTTTGCTTCAAATGTCCAAGTTCACTTCCCCCTCAATGCCTTTCAAAGGGGGAACGGGGACTCGAAAGGCATAGCAGCCCCCCTCCAGACTCAGAGAGGGGGGGGGGGGGTGTGAGGACAAAGCTGTGTATAATAAGCAAACAATGTGGTGACATTCTTCAAGTGAATGAAAAGTCAAATTAGTTTGCTCGCTTCAAGAGATCTAAGGACCTAACGTTTTTTTTGGGATGTCTCGCAGTTTGAAACACCAGTGGATTCTCCATTACCTCACCTTGATCATTTATCTGCGGCTAAACTTAACCACACTCCAAAGAACCCAAAAACATCCCTACTCCCTCCAGCCTGTAAAGCACCTATCAGCAGAGATTCAAGTCCAGTATCCAGGTAACACCTCCCCCAGCTCTGATGCTCTCCCATCAAAAGCCAAACTTTCTGCTAGTCACCTGGTCTCCCCCAAATGCATGCTGCGCAAGTAGCTTGTTCATCTTCTATGAAGCACAATTTAAAACAAAGCGTCCTCCCACAGTATTCCAGGGAGGAATGCAGACACATGATCCTTGATGCACCTCCAATGAGGAAACAGAAACCAGAATAAAGGACAAGACCCACATGTGCATGATTATTAAAGTGGACCCCTGCAGAATAATGAAAGCAATTTTTAACTGTAATTTTCTCACTTGTTAACCGAGTCAGAGTTCAGTATTTCTAAACAAGTAGTATTTAACTCACCCAGCCTAGACTGCAAAGTGCCATCTTCCGTGGATGCCATGTCATTCAGCCGCAACAGACCTCGTCCTCGCTCCACCCAAGACTGTGATGCTTTATCAAAGACAAACAATTTACACTGAATCTAAGGCGAGAGGAAAATAAAAAGAATATTACTTTAAACCACATTTTTTCCCCCCATTTATAATGAATGAAACAAAGTATATACAGTATTATAAATACACAAACATGAATTTATAGGAGAAGAAGGCCTAAGCCCATGAAACAGATACAACCCAAGTAGAACGTACATTAGTTGAGTCGACAACTGGGCTGCAGAATCACTGTAAGCTAGAGTTGCTTGAACTCGCTACCCCCCCCCCCCCCCAAGCCATATAGAACAAGTCTTCCACCCTCTCTATTCTTCAGTCTATTTCAAGTTGTAACGCATCCTTTTACATGCAAAATATATATTCTGGGCCCTCCCCAATCAGCGATCGGAGCCCCTCTGGCTGTAGAGGAGACCCGGCTGGATCAAACAAGGGGTCAAGTAACTTTATTTTATTAATGGGGAAAGTCAGGCACATACATTTTACGTGGCTGGCGTTTAACGGTTGGAGAGGCAGCCACATAAAATTTACGTGGCTGGCAATAGAAGGGTTAATCTACCACCAAACTGAGGGTAGACATTGCATACTAGTTCCCTAGTCTTCCCCTTTTGACTGCAAAACAATTTTATAGGCCTAAATACTTTAACTGGAAATAATTTTTATCAGATGCTTTCTCTAGAATAGTTTTCAGTTGAGTTCAGAATAGGAACTATTCTTCTGAAGGCAAGAGAGTCTTGCCTTAGTAACCTGGTCATCAGTATTTTAAGCACAATGCTCTTCTAGCAGTGTTAGATAGGGTGGCCATGATTCGGATACCTTCAGTTGAAGTATTACTAAAGGTAGCCTACAGATTTTTGATAACTTCAAAAACTTGCAAATTACCCATATACTCCATAAGAAGTTCAGACCCGTAGACAGAGTCCCATACTTAGGATTCCACATTTAATGGATATCTGGTAATACAGTAAATTATTTTGGCACAAAGATTGTATGGTTATTTCAATTAATACCAAAGATAATCACCAAACAGGGGATCCAGAACAAGGTAAAACAGGGTGGAGTGGAGCAGGACGTGCTGTATGCATATAATATCAACTCTACAGGTGAGTACTTCACAGAGTTGTATTATTCTAAGCATACAGCACGTCCTGCTCCAGACATAGTAATAACATGTGGGGCATCCAATAGTGTCCGTAAAGAAGGGTGGGTCCCCAACAGAAGGAAACAGCAAGCAGTTTAAACTACTGCCGCCTGCAAAACCTTGCGGCCAAACACAGCGTCAGCTGAGGCCCTAACATCAACCTTGTAAAACTTTGTAAAGGTATGAACGGAAGACCAAGTAGCGGCCTTGCAAACTTGTTCCACAGAGGCCTGGTGCTGAAAAGCCCAAGAAGCCCCAACAGCTCTAGTAGAATGAGCAGTAAGATGAAAGGGGGGAGTCTTCCCCTTAGTAGTATAGGCTTGAACCACAGCCTGATAAATCCATTTACTGATGGTAGACTTGGCGGGAGCCAAACCCTTCCTAGGCCCATGAGGCACAACGAAGAGAGCATCCGTCTTCCTAAAGGCCTGAGTGGTAACCAGGTAAGACTTGACACACCTGACCACATCCAAGGAATGCAAAACCCTTTCCTTAGGGTTACTAGGATTAGGGCACAAGGAAGGAAGTACAATATCTTGATTCAAATGAAATGCAGACACAACCTTAGGCAGGAAGTCTGGCTTGAAGCGAAACACCACCTTATCCCGGTGTCTCTCAAAGTAGGGAGGCTGAATAGACAAGGCAGCCAACTCAACATCTAACCGAAGTGATAGCTACCAGGAAGACAACCTTGAGTGTGAGCACCGCGAGAGCGGCCTCATGAATAGGCTCAAAGGGAGCCCCCTGCAGGGCCGACAACACCAAGTTCAGATCCCAAACAGGAACCATAGGTTTCCGAGGAGGGCGCACATGAGTGACCCCCTCAAAGAAAGTCTTGATAAGAGGGTGCTGGGCAAAGGTCTTCTGAAAGAAGATAGACAGGGCCGAAACCTGGCCCTTCAAGGTACTAAGCTTAAGACCTAAGTCTAGACCATGTTGTAAAAACTCCAGCACCCTGGAGACTAAGAATTCCCGGCAGGGAAGAGACCTGGATTCACACCAGTCAATGTAAGCATGCCATACTCTATAATAGATAGCAGCAGAAGTCTTCTTCCTGGCTTGCACCATAGTAGCCACAACAGATGCAGACAAACCTTTTTCCATTAAGATGGAGGTTTCAATAGCCAAGCCGTCAAAGCCAGAGTTAGTAAATTGGGGTGGCGTAGACCCCCCTGAGTTAGAAGATCTGGCAACCTTGGCAGATCGTACTGATCTACTGCCATTTGAACCACACTCTTCTTGGCCACCTTGGGGCCACCAGAATCGCGGGCACCCCTTCCAGAGCAATCTTGCGCAGCACTCTGCCCAGAAGGGGAATTGGTGGAAACACATACAGGAGCCGAAACTCCTTCCAAGACATTGACAGGGCATCCGAAGCCAGAGGATCCCAAGACAGGGATACAAAGCTCGGTAGCTTGTGATTGTGACGTGACGGAAAGATCCACGTCTGGCACACCCCAACGGTGACACAAGGACTGAAAAACCCTGTCGCAGAGGGACCATTCCCCCTGACGGGACGATCCCCTGCTCAGAGCATCTGCTAGCAGATTCTCCGCCCCCGGAATGTAGACAGCCGAGATGCATTGGACATTGGTCTCTGCCCATGTTAGAATCAGAGACACCTCCTGGAGAGCACCCTTGCTCCGGGTTCCTCCCTGATGATGGATGTAGGCTACCGCCGTCCTGTTGTCTGAGCGTACCTGAACCGCCAGACCCTTCAGGTACTGGGTCAATCGTTCCAGCACCAATCTGACCGCCCTGAGTTCCAGGACATTGATAGGAAGATGGGCCTCCTGAGGGCCCCACCTCCCCTGGAAGCGCAGGGAATCCCCCAGCCCGAAAGACTGGCATCCGTTGTGACCGTCTCCCAAGAGGGAGCCAGGAAGGATCTGCCCCTTATCAAGTTCCTGTGGTCTAACCACCACGCAAGGGATTGTCTGACCGAGGGGGGAATCACCCAGCTGTCGTCCAAGGACGCTGGGTGCTTGTTCCATACTGACAGAAGGTGAAGCTGCAGGGTTCTCAAATGAAACTGGGCAAAGGGCACCGCCTCGAAGCTTGCCACCATCGAGCCCACCAACTGCATTCCCTGCCGGATGGAGGGATGAGGGTTAGAGAGCAGGGACCTCGCCTGCGTAGTCAGAGCTTCCACCTTCTGCGGAGGAAGGAATATCCTTGACTGAACCGAGTCCAGAATCATCCCCAGAAACGGGGTCACTGAGGAGGGGGACAGAGAGGACTTTGGGTAATTGATCACCCAGCCGAAGGACTCCAGGGTGGACACCACCAACCGAGTGTCCAGTTCTGCCTGCCGCAGAGACCGAGAGGTGATGAGTATATCGTCCAGGTAGGGCAACACGCGTATGCCCTTTAGTCTTAGTAGAGACATCACCCCTGCCAGCACCTTGGTGAACACCCTGGGAGCCGACGTAAGGCCGAATGGCAGGGCCACGAACTGATAATGCTGATCCAACAGCGCAAATCTGAGAACCCTTTGTTGCCCTGGGAACACCGGAACGTGCAGGTAAGCGTCCTTGATGTCCACAGATGTCATGAAGTCCCCTGGACGCAGCAAGGCAATGGCCGAGCGCAGAGTTTCCATACGAAAATGCCTGTTTCTGACAAATCTGTTTAGGATTTTCAAATCCAGAATGGGTCTGACTGACCCGTCCTTTTTGGGCACCGTGAACAGGTTGGAATAAAACCCCATGCCCCTGTCTCTTAAGGGAACCTCGCAGATGACCCCGAGCTCCAGAAGGTCCTGCACAGCCAGCATCAAGACTCGAGCTGAGGCAGGGTCCTGTGGGATCCGAGACCCAACGAACCTGGTAGGGGGCAGTACAGCAAATTCTATCTTGTAACCGGAGGAGACTACCTCCTGAATCCACTGGTCTGGGACAAGGCGTCTCCAGACATGCTCGAAGTGCTGTAGACGTCCCCCCACCCTGACGGCGAGGGCGCCCCTTCATGCTTGGGGGGTCTTGGGGGGGCTTTGGGCGCCCTCTGTTCTTGTTCCAGGACTCTGCGCGAGACCCAGCGAAGGACACCCCTCTACCCTGCTTGGCCCCACGGTAGGGGGTCGAATGGGAGCTTGGGCCACGAAAGGGCCGAATCTGACGCTTACGCTGGGGCAACTTGCCGCCCTCAGCAAAGATATCTAACCTTTCTCCAAACAGGCGCAGCCCTTTAAATGGAAGCCCCGTAAGGGCCTTCTTGGCGAAGTTGTCAGCAGCCCACTGGCGTAACCAGATCGCACAGCGTATGTCTACCGCCAGAGCAGAGGATCTAGCGCTCAGCTTAATAGCATCGTCTGATGCAGATAGGATATAATTCACAAAGGTCTCACAGGTGGCCAGAGCGTTGGCGGCCTCAGAGGGCAAGTCATCAGCCCCTTCCAGAGCAGTCTTAACCACCGTCCTGAGCGCCACCGCCGTGATGGCTAAGGCGCAAACCGGGCGGAGCGACGCTCCCCCAAATGCAAAGGCATGACATGCCAATTGATCAACTCGCCGATCCTCTAAATCCCGCAGCGTAGTAGTGTCAGGGGAGTGCATAATAGAGGTGTTGGACAGACTCAGAATCGGGGCATCGACCTCAGGCGGCGACGTCCAACACTTAACCCGATCTGCAGGAAATGGATACTTCTTATCCACAGCTTTAGGAATCCCCTGGAGTTTGCTGGGATGTTCCCATTCTTTCAGCACTAAGCTATTAAAATGAGTTTGTTCGGGAAACTCCAACCGCACCCTAGCGGTATGAAACAGATCACCCCTTTGCCGAGGAGCCGCGGGAGGGGGAGAGAGGGATAACACATCAAAGATCTGGGTCAGCAGTCTTATCAATGTAGTCCTGGGACCAATGATCAGAACCAGACTCCTCCTGACTCCTGGACTTGTCATCGTAGGACCCCGAATCAGAGAGCAGTTCCCCTTCCTCTGATGGGGAATGTGCATAGGAAAGCAGTAAATCATCAGATTCTAGAGGAAGAATAGTAGATTCAGGATTCAAATGACGCCTCTTGGCAGTAGCCTTGCGCGCCAAGGAGCCAGCGATGAAGTTTTCCACACTAGCCAGTCTAGAGGCCAAATCAGCGTGAGAATCCCCACTAGTATTGGGGGTTAGGCTCAAGCTTGGGGGAGTAGGGGAAGTAAGGCGAGGTGCGGGCCCAGCCTCGGAAGAGTTGGGGAGACCGGCTAGCGCCTGCTGGGCACAAGGGACGCAGACCCGTGCATTGTCACCGCTGCTAGGTAAGACCCCACAAGCTACACACAGACGGGCTTGTCCCAAGGGAACCCCGTTCACAATATCCTGGGATGCCTCCATATGGTGATTATTAAGTTCAATATGCCAGTAGGGATTGACGCTATAAGCAACCCTGGATGCCCCAATAACCCGCTGGGAAGTGGGAGTAATTTCTTAAAATGGTCTGGACCGGGCGCTACGTCGGGCCGGGAGAAGCCACCAAAGACCGCTGTCTGAAGGACACAAGGGGAACAGGGATGTCAGAGCCGAGCGCGAAGAAGCAAGCTAGGGGAAAGATTGCCCATGAGGGCACTTACAGGTCTGCGAGGGGAGGACCGTCTTCACCACGCACATGCGAGAAGGAAATGGCGCCCAGCGAACCTCGAAGGGCGGGCCAGAGTGGGCGATGACGCGGAACGCGCCAGACGGAACCACGCCCCCACCCTCGGAGAGCGCCAATCAGGAGAAAACAGTAGTTATGTCAGAATCACCTCAGAGAAAATGTCTGACAAGAGTGAAAAAATACAATTCTGTGAGATACTCACCTGTAGAATTGATATTATACGCATACAGCACGTCCTGCTCCAGATATAGTCATAACATGTGGGTAATCCTCCGGCGCCGTGCACTGCAGACATGTAGAAAACAAGCTCCTCCCGGCCCTACATATACTGAAGGACCTCCCACAAATCCCCAGCATTGAAAAGCAGTGAGAAAGAGAAGCTGGGAGAAACCAACCACCCAGAAAATGGCAATAATATCAATGATAACAATCACCATACAGGGGATCCAGAACAAGGTGAAACCAGGGTGGGGTGGAGCAGGACGTGCTGTATGCGTATAATATCAATTCTACAGGTGAGTATCTCACAGAATTGTATTATTCTAAGCATACAGCACGTCCTGCTCCAGATATAGTCATAACATGTGGGACATCCAATAGCAGTGTCCATAAAGTAGGGTGGGATCCCCGTGAAAAAGGCACAACCAACAGTAAAGCGCTGTCACCCTCAACCATGCTACCAAGAGCAACGAGAGCAATGCTCTAACCTCAGCCTTTGAGTTCTTGTAAAGGAAGAACTGAACACAAGCAGCGGACTAGCCAGCTTTCTCAACAGAACCTAGTGCTGAAAGGCCCAAGCCAAGCACAAGTAGTAAGAGAGCAAAAAACCAAGAGAGAAGAAGAATCTTCCCCTAAACGAGTAGGCCAGAGTAACAGCCTAACCATTCTACTGGATAAAAAGGGTAGCCAACCTTAGAACTCTCCCCATCGGGGAATATGAACCAGGTCTCGGGCGAGACCAGCAGGAATACTGAAAAACAACGCTAACAAGGCTCAGCAAGAGCCGAAACGTTTACTGTAGGCTCAGAAGGACAAAACCAACCGAGCAGGACCAAGCCAAAGGGCACCAACACCCGTGGTAGTAATCAGATCCCGTACATAAGGATGGAGAAACCTATAAGCCCCAAGGGACATAATCCCTACCAGGGACAAGAGACAGACCAGGAATCTCCAACACTTGATGAGGGATACAGATCCCTTTCGCTCAAAGTAATCAAGACAACAGCCCAGAGACCGGAGGGTCTGGACTAAAGGAGAATAAAAACACCGCCTGGACCCAATTCGGCGTAAGGCGGAACACCCTCACCTCATGGTGTACAGAATATTATATAATGACTAGGACCGCTAACAGAGCCATCCTTTATGGCACACTTCTGACTGAAGCAACCGCCCCAGGAGAGCGATATGAGGGAAGGAACAGTTCAGACAAAAACCTGAATAAGACCCAAGGGAACCCTTAGCAGGGCATCCGGATAAGTAACCCCCCCAAAAGGGAGCATAGAATTCCCTGGGGAATGCACCTGAGCAACCCTTGAGGAATGCGCAAAACAGAAGATTGACTAGACTTCTGCAGTAGGTGAACAGGGCGAGCCCTGAAACCTTCAGAGCACTGAGTTGGGGAGCCAACTTCAACCGTGCTATAATAACTCTGGGACCCAGGGATAGGGAACATCCCGCAGGAGAGAGAGCTAGTCCAAGCAAAGCAGACTAGAACAACGTACTCCAACATAGCCGGCAGAAAAGGGAGAAGAAGAGGAGGGAGCTAGGCCTAGCCCTCCAATAGAGAAAAGACACCCAGGGATACCCATCTCCAATAGGGTGAAAAGCAAACCAACCAATCGCCTAAAAGGCCTGTAGGTAGGGGCGACGTAGTAAGGAGCCTGAATAGGCAGAACAGCCCTTCTTGATAGGGCATACAGTACGACTGTCTTCAGCAGAGAATCTGCGAACCACGCCCCGCTGGGCCACCCAGCATAACGGTTCTCCCTGTCTACATCAACCTCATGCAGAACCCCGCCTAGCAGGGTGGAAGAAGTTAAGACATATAGAATATAATGTCCTGACAGAAGCGATACTAGGCCCTCATGACCAAGGCCAGAGAGTTCTGGGACAATAACCCAGGACAGAGTCCCTGTAATAGCAAAGGGCCCCACAGGGCCACACCAGTAGGGACTCTAGACACTAGTATAGAACCTCCTGCCACGTTAGGGCAGCCAGCAAGCCAATACCAATGAAGTGCAAGGAATGTAAACCCCCACTTAGATCACAACCAGAACCTTCATGAAGGGTCAACCTGTTCCGAGACTTTCACAGATAAAGGGACGAGCCACTGTCCTCATACTGACCGAGAGTCCCCAAAAAGGACAAGTCCTGAAGAGGAGTAGTCCAGCAAATTAGAGCCCACCAAAGGCTCAATGTGTCAACCGAAAACCATATGAAGATGGATCCCTTAAGGGGCCCCCCGTAGGAACCACGGGGGATATCAGAAGAAATAAGACCCCCCAGTCAACCTGCAAGACTTGGTACCCATGATGACCATCTACAGGGAGAAGCGAGAAGGAAGGAATAGTCCCAGACATCTTCCTTGTATTTACAACCTCAAAAAGGAACCCCGTAACAAGAGGGGGCGTACTGAACCAAGTTCCAGGGGTGCTGGGACCCTGTCCAGGATAAGTAACCTAAGGTGACGCAGGGCCCAAGGGCTTCTGAGAATAATGGACAGCATCTGGGCCGCCAGCAACAGGCCCACCAGCTGCAAGGTGAAGGTAGTGTGACATCAAAGAGGGCAAGGCCCTTTCCATAATAAGTCCACATATAGCAGAAGGGAGGTTCTATCATGAACCAATCTAAATGCCACCCCGTAGGGAGATACCGAAACAGGGGACACTAAGTGATGTGCCTGAGCACCAATCCACAGGACTCCCAAAGGAGCCACAAGTCAATAGCAAACACGGCCTGATGCAAAAATAGGAAGCAAAGAAGGACCATAAAGTAGAACCTAGCGTGGACGCCACACGGGCACGTCCAAGACACCACTCCCATACTCGCCTTAGTGAGTCATCTGGGAGCAGGAGAGGAACCAAAAACAATACCCCAATGCACAGAGTTGGACCTTCAACACTGGCTGGAAGTGGCCTAGGTGTCCTGAAGGCACAGGGGACTAAAAAGGGATTATAAACCCTCACATGCATCAAGAGGTCCACTGGACAAGAGCGCCTGCAGCCCAACAGGTAGATACCATGTAGGAACTGCCTGTGAAGGTATAAATGCTAGGCCCAGAATGCCAACCCGGGTCAGACTGTTTCATCCCGGAGGGGAAAGGTAATGTGGATGCAATCACAGGTCAAGGGCCAACCTGTAAGAGAGCCCAGACCCTACACGCCAAACTCGGCCTGCCTCAATTCCCGAAGGGAAAGCAGGGACTAGAAGAACCCCGACAACCTTAGAAAAAGGACCACCAAGCAGACTCCATTCTGCATCCGGGGGGGCTACCTCCTGTAACAACCAGAAAGAAGCATGGCGCCCTGTGATAGGAGCCCGGTGCTGCGGCAGTCTCCTCGCCCAACAAGGCGAGGGCGTCCCTTCATGCTTGCGCGGTTTCGACAGATTTGGACTTCGCCCTGCTGGAGGTCCCAGGGCGTTGCCTGCCCCCCCTGGGGCGGGTCTCTACTCCAAAAAGTTGGAAGCACACTTCTGGTTCGCGCTTGACACTAATGTAGGGAGGGGGAGGGGTGTCCCTGCCCCTGGGAGGCCGAGGCGGCCTTCTGCTCGAGGGTGCCTTACTCCTTTTTTCCAAAAAGGTCCAACCGGGCCCCAAATAAGCGTCATCCTCTAAAAGGAAGGCCAGTAAGAGCCTTTTTAGTATCATTGTCAGCCCCCCACTGTCGCAGCCAAACAGGCGGCGAATAGCCACCACAAGAACCGGGGTTCTAGGGCACATTGTAACAGTGTCATCCATCGCTGAGAGAGTAAACTCACAAAAACATCACAATCAGACAGTGCATTAAA
This sequence comes from Gastrophryne carolinensis, assembly GCA_027917425.1. Classification (NCBI taxonomy): domain Eukaryota; kingdom Metazoa; phylum Chordata; class Amphibia; order Anura; family Microhylidae; genus Gastrophryne; species Gastrophryne carolinensis. The sequence goes on from CM051234.1 coordinate 258,513,330, forward strand.
GTTCCAAGCCCGGCGTCGCCGTGTGGAAACTCTCCCTCTTGGGCTTGGGAGACTCTCCCAGAGGAGAGATGGATAGTACTTCAAAGATCTTTATAAGTAATTCATCAGTGTCACACAGGCCCCAGGAACCAGGGCCAGAATTATCACGGCTCCAAGGTATCTCGTCTGAGGAACTGGAACCTGAGAACAGTTCACCTTCATCAAGGGATCAAGGACCTGCATAGCAGCAGACTCTTCAGTTTCAGTGGGAAACATAGAACCAGGAAGCGTCAGGGACCGCTTCTTTCCAGCACCCAAACGCTCCGCCAAACCAGGCATCACCTGCTCAGCCGTAGGTAGCCTGCGCGGCACCACCTGCTGGTCATCCCCGCTCGAGTGCGACTCATCAGGAGTGAGATTTAAACACGGGGAGACAGGTGTATTGAAGCAAGGTGCAGCCACTGGTAAACCTGATTGCAGGGCCAGTACTAGTTCAGCACACGGTCCGCAGACCCGTGCTCTGTCAGCATCAGCATGGGGTGGTCCCCACGCAGTACACAGCCGGTCTTGTCCCCACGCAGTACACAGCCGGTCTTGTCCCCGCGGGACCCCGGACACAATTCTGAGATGCCTCCATATGGTGATTATCAAAGCAATATGCCAGCAGGGATTTATGCTGTAAGCAACCCTGGATGCCCCAAGACCCACTAGGAATGTGGGAGAATTTAAATGTGAACCCGTTTAAGATATATCAGGCCGGGGGATGCCACCGGAATCTTAGCGTCTGAAAGACATAAGGAGAAGAATGGGTGTCAGAGCCAGAGCCATGCGCAGCTGGAAAAACATTTGAAAGGAGTCACCCGCGAGGGCACTTACAGACCAAGGGAGGAGGGGAACCGCCACCATGCGCGCGAAGATCAGCAAAATGGCGCCCAGCGAACCTCGAAGGGCGGGCTCGATGCTCGGCCGTGACGCGGAGCGCGCCAATTCAAGTCCCCACCCACTCCGAATAGCGCGAAGCTCTGAGGTAATGGCAAGGCAAGGATACAATCACACGCTTAAGGATTTGTAGAAAAACCGTTACATCTAGTAAGGAAAAGGCGCCACAGCATCTAGACAACGCAGCAAACTGTGTATAAGACGTACGGAGGCAGCCGAAAACCTAATAACGAACAAGCAGCGCGGCTCTGACATTTCAATGTTAATGAAGGGCAGAAATAAGGCCATAAGCGTGACATACAGGTACACTGGGACCGCCACATACATACCCCCCCCCTTTCTTTTCCCCCTAGATGGGGAAATGAGGGAGGATGGCGACCCTTTACACAGGGTCCAGCACTACCCAGGGTACGGGGCAATAATGCGGGAGGGGCATCCACTAGAGGCTCACCATCAGCCTAAACCGCCTACCCTATGGTGGGGGATTGCGGTGGAGCATGGCTCCGTTAAGCACACAAGGTGCTGCCTACCTTCACCCGACCAACGCAGCCCAGGCTGGGAGGCATATTCTTCATGAAGAGGACGGGTGGAAATAGTCCCGCAGGGCCTCGGGCTGTAAAGCCCCGCTCGCCTGATACTTCATGTCTTCGCAGTTCCAGCACTGCAGAGAAAATCTGGGGATTTGTGGGAGGTCCTTCGGTATATGTAGGGCTGGGAGGAGCTTGTTTTCTACATGTCTGCAGTGCACGGCGCCGGAGGATTACCCACATGTTATGACTATATCTGGAGCAGGACGTGCTGTATGCTTAGAATACAGGGGTAAAAACGCCGTAGCTTCCCCGAACAGGGCTGCCGTACGCGCCATAGAGAATAAAAGCGCTGCGGTTAGCTAAAAAAGCGAAGCGCGCTCTGATACCCGGTAACGGTTAAAGGCTATAGGACTCTAGTGTAATTAGGGCAAGGATAGGCCATCGAACACACAACCCCCCCCCCCTCTTTTTCCCCCCACTAAAGGGGGAATCTAGGGAGGAAGGTGACCCAATGCAGGGTTCACCGTTACATGGGACGTGGGGGCACTGGTGCGGGAGGGGCATCCAACTGAAGGCTCACCATTCGCCTTAACCGCCTACCCTATGGTGGGGGATTGCGGTGGAGACTAGCTCCGTAAGCGCACTAGGTGCTGCCTACCTTCACCCGACCAACGCAGCCCAGGCTGGGAGGCATTCATTTACAATGAGGACGGGTGGAAATAGTCCCGCAGGGCCTCGGGCTGTCAAGCCCCGCTCACCTGCGAGAGCGTGATACTTCATGTCTTCGCAGTTCCAGCACTGCAGAGAAATCTGGGGATTTGTGAGAGGTCCCTCGGTATATGTAGGGCCGGGAGGAGCTTGTTTTCTACATGTCTGCAGTGCACGGCGGCGGAGGATTACCCACGTTATTACTATGTCTGGAGCTGGACGTGCTGTATGCTTAGAATAAAAAAAGTTCTAGCTTAAATCCCTGTCACATAGCACATCTTTCCAAAATTTTTGTTTGAGACCATGTACAAAGCTTCCAGGTGGTCTTCATTTTCTTCTGCTAGAAACAAAAGGTTGTGTCCTCACACATTTAGAAGTGTTAGTCAATGTGGCTTTCATGTTTAAAAAGGCTGAGGGCACGATCTAGAGTTAGGGAGTAGCCAATGCAAAGTCTCTATGTTAAACTACTCAAAACACTGCATTTCTTACTTGTAGTACATTACTCTCAGCCTCCTCTCCTGTAATTACTTCCACTTTCTCCAGTAAACATCGTTTTGCTGTTGCCTTGGTGTAAGCAGCTGCAGATTCAACCAGTGATTCAGATATGTTATTGGCTGGAAAAAAAAACAAAAAAAAAAAAAAACAGGGTTTAGGATATTTTTTGTGTGTGTATTGGTCACCATTGTAAACCTGGGCCCGGGGAGCAGTTGGGAGGTTGGGTGAGCACTTCAGTCATGTCTCATGACCAGGAATTAAACCTGCAACCCTCCCGTTGCAAGGCTGCTTCCTAACCCCTAGGCCACGACTGCTCTAAATTACTACTATTTGATAAAGAACAATCATACTACATGAATAGAATAACAAGCTGCTGAACTCAACACCAATGGCCAAAGCTGCTAAGCAATCATGGCACTTCTGAGGCAGAGTGGTGTTCTTACCTCCATTATATCCTTCAAGATGTTCTAAAGCCCCTTGCTGAAGAGCTTCAAACCCTTGAAGGGAGCAAAGCTTAGCCCCAGCAGCATCCTCACCAGTTCCAGCCTGTGCACTCAAGCAGACATTCAAATGCACAGTGCAACAATGTTGTCAAGGGCAACACATGAGCCAAAAGAGTGAGGATCCAGGTACGTTTACAGGGACTCCAATGGGGTTTAGCGCTGTGAGGCATCCCAAATTGGAATAAGTTTTGGTCCCCTTGAAATGGATTGGCAGAATGTCAATTCACAGCTAGTTAGAAGTAGTATTTACACTTGTCTGGGGTATTCTCCAGTGAAGACCCTTCCGATCCAGATTCCAGACCAGCATTTTCCTTATTGCTGTCAGAACTTGCCTCTACCTTTGGTGGACTCTTTAAAAAAAAAAAAAAAAAAAAAATGAATATGTGTTAAGTACACATCACAAAAACATTTCACATCAATTCACAGAACTTAAAGCGGACCAAAATTGGCACTGGAATAGGAGACTCCAATACAGCCCAATTCCTTTGCACTTGGGCATCCTGATTTGGGATGCTCCGCTGTCTGAAACCTCCACCCTCGGTATACTTGCCTCTCAGTCATGCCCGCCGTAGCTGAACGGCGGTGCGTGGACACGCAGTGTCGAAGAATTTGAGTGATGCTGCGCACCCAACATGTGTGGGGCTGGGATTCCATTTAGCTTCTTCAGCCGCACATTAATATGCGTGGTCAGAAAAGCTGACAAGAGCCGCGTCTGCATTGTAGACTTGTGGAAAGGGAAGCACAGCGGGCTAAGGGCAGGTATTCATACAGGGGGGTTTGGGATGCCTCAGAGGGATTAACCAAAACCTGGTATAGTGAAATCATGAGTTCTGGTTAACGTTAATATAATGGGTGTAGAGGCTCTTTCTATAAAAAAAGCAATCCATTGATACTATAAAGGGTCACATTTTCTTCAGTATGTAAAAAATAGAGGGCAATATTAAGGCCAGTTTTAGCAAACGTTGCAAGCCAAGCCTTCAGCTATCCATTTTCACAGAAACAACTGCGGGGTTCTTCATATGGCTGCTGGTACAACTTGACCAGTACTTGTACAGCCTTCTGCAAAATGGTCTTCATGGACATAGGAAAGTAGTAGCAGTTGGTTCTCACAATATGAAAATACAATTCTGTGAAACTCACCTGTAGAATTGTTTTTGAATATATCCAGTCCAGGTCATCCCAGAAGTGATGACATGTGGGTAGTCCGCCACCGGGTGCCACAGTTACTGCAAGATCCAGAGCTGTAACTCCTCCCGGCCCCCTATAAAATGAGCTGTCTCCGTAGAATTCCCAGTGGTCAAAAAGCAGTAAAAATTAGACAGGCCGGGAGGCCAAGAAACCAGGTTAACTCCCATAGCTTCAGCATGTACTCTCTCCAACAAAATAATGACAACGGTCCAATATAAAGAGGTAATCACCATAACCGCAAAAAAAAGAGATAATGAACCAAGGGCGGGGTGGGACGACCTGGACTGGATATATTCAAAAACAATTCTACATGTGAGTTTCACAGAATTGTATTTTTCACTATATCCAGTCCAGGTCGTCCCAGAAGTGATGACATGTGGGACACCAAAAGCAGTGTCCATTAGGGCGGGATCCCCAGTGCGGAACAGCATGTAGTTAATTTCACTACCGCCTGAAGCACCTTTCGGCCAAAGACAGCATCAGCTGAGGCCCTAATGTCAACCTTGTAAAGCTTAGTAAAGGTATGAACAGAAGACCAAGTAGCAGCCTTGCAAACTTGTTCAACAGAGGCCTGGTGCTGAAAAGCCCAGGAAGCACAAATAGCTCTAGTAGAATTAGCTGTAACACGAAAAAATACAATTCTGTGTTTACTCACCTTGTAGAATTGGTATTATAAGTATGCAGCACGTCCTGCTCCAGATAATGATTCATAACAGATGGGAATTACCTTCGCCAGAGGGCGCTTGACTGCAGAGATGGCAAAAAGAGGCCCCTCCTGGTCCCATATATACCCGGGACCTCCCACAAATTCACCAGTATTAAAAAGCAGTAAGGAGAACCAGGAGAAGCCAATGATAAATAACGTTAACAAGGATAGCAATCACCATACAGAGGATCCAAGATAATGCAAACAGGGTGGGGTGGAGCAGGACGTGCTGCATACTTATAATACCAATTCTACAAGGTGAGTAAACACAAAATTGTATTCTAAGTATGCAGCACATCCTGCTCCAGATAATGATTCATAACAGATGGGACATCCAATAGCAGGGTCCATACATAGGGTGGGATCCCCAAATGCAACAACGCGCAGTTCAAACCACTGCCGCCTGCAGAACTTTGCAGCCAAAAACAGCATCAGCTAGGGCCCGAGCATCAACCTTGTAAAACTTGGATGAAGTATGAGCAGTAGAGTAGCAGTATGAGGAAGTATGAACAGAAGACCAAGTAGCAGCCTTACAAACTTGTTCAACAGAAGCCTGGTGCTGGAAGGCACAGGAGGCCCTAACAGCACGTGTAGAATGAGCTGCAACACGGAAAGGAGGATCCTTTCCCCTAGCAGAATAGGCCCTAAAAATAGCCTGACGAATCCATTTGCTAATAGTGGACTTAGCAGGAGCCAGACCCTTCTTGGGACCCGAAGGAACCACAAATAAGGCATCAGTCTTTCTGAAAGGTGCAGTAGCCACCAAGTAGAACTTCAAATTCCTGACCCCACCCAGGGAATGTAAGGCCCGCTCCTTGGAATTACCAGGATTAGGGCACAAAGAAGAAAGCACCAGGATTAGGGCACAAAGAAGAAAGCACAATGTCCTGATTGAGATGGAAGGCGGAGACAACCTTAGGCAAGAAATCAGGTTTAAAGCGGAAAACCACCTTGTCCTGGTGTCTCTCAAAGTAGGGGGCCTGAATAGAAAGGGCCGCCAACTCCGAAACACGCCTGACTGAGGTGATAGCCACCAACTTTAAGAGTAAGAATAGACAGAGTAGCCTCATGCACAGGCTCAAATGGAGGGCCCTGAAGGGCAGACAAAACCAAATTCAAGTCCCAAACCGGCAACAGAGGTTTGCGAGGGGGACGCACATGAGCAACCCCCTGGAAGAAAGTCCTGACCAGAGGATGTTGAGCGAAAGATCTCTGGAAGAAAACAGCCAAGGCAGAAACGTGACCCTTGAGAGTGCTGAGCTGAAGTCCCAGATCCAGACCATGCTGAAGGAACTCCAGAATCCTAGGAATGGAAAATACCCGACAGGGAAGGACCCTAGACTCACACCAGTCAATGTAGGTCCGCCAAATCCTATAGTAGATGGTAGAAGAGAACTTCTTCCTAGCCCTGATCAGAGTATTAACCACAGAATCAGAAAGCCCCTCATCCCTTAAGATGGAGGTTTCAGCAGCCAGGCCGTCAAAGCCAGCATTTGTAAAGTGGGATGGCATAGCCGCCCTTGAGTGAGAAGGTTCGGCACCAGGGGCAGAGGGTACTGATCTACTGCCAGCTGAACGATATCTGCGAACCACACCTGTCTTGGCCAATGAGGGGCCACCAGGATTGCTGGCACCCTTTCCTGAGCCAGCTTGCGCAGAACCCTGCCCAGCAGGGGGAATGGAGGAAAAAGATACAGGAGACGGAACCCCTGCCAGGATAGAGTCAGAGCATCCACCGCAAGGGCCAGGGGATCCTGGGACAGGGAGACAAAGACTGGGAGCTTGCGATTGTGGCGAGATGCAAACAGGTCCACTTCCGGAACCCCCCCCCCCCCCCCCCCCAACGGTGACACAGGGATAGGAAGTCCTCGCTGTTGAGAGACCATTCCCCCAGGCGAGAAGTCCCCCTGCTCAGAAAATCTGCCTCCAGAGTCTCCACCCCCGGAATATACACTGCTGAGCTGCAAGGGACATTGTCCTCCACCCAGGACAGAATCATGGACACCTCCTTGAAGGCACCCTTGCTCCGAGTCCCTCCCTGATGATTGATGTAAGCAACCGCCGTCTGGTTGTCTGAGCGAACTTGGATCGGCCAACCCCGCAGGTGAGGAGTCAATTGGGCCAGAACCAACTGAACCACCCTCAGTTCCAGAATATTGATAGGAGCATGGGCCTCCTGAGGCCCCACAGCCCCTGGAATTGCAGACTTCCAGAAGCCCCCCCAACCTGACAGGCTGCCCTGGGAAGACTGGAACATGAAGGTAAGGTGGAGGTCATGAAGTCTCCCGGGCACAACTAACTGATCGCCGAGTGCAGGGTCTCCATGCGAAAGTGCCTGATCCTGATGAACTTGTTGAGCAGCGTTAAGTCCAGAATGGGTCTGACTGACACATCCCTTTTGGGAACTGTAAAAAGATTGGAATAAAAACCACGACCTCCTTCCACAGGAGGGACCTGACAGATGACCCCCAAGCCCAGTAGATTTTGCACCACCAGAAACAGCCCATGAGCTGCCAAGGGTCTAGAGGAATCAGAGAATAGAGAAATCTTGGAGGCGGCCATGCAGCGAATCCTAGCTTGTAGCCGGAGGACACAACCTCCAGAATCCACCTGTCTGAGACCTGTTGTCTCCAGACATGAGAGAAGAGCCGTAGCCGTCCCCCCACCCGGATGGGTGAGGGCGCCCCTTCATGGCTGAGGAGGCTTGGCAAAAGATTTGGGCTTGGACCCCCAGGAAGATCCGGAGCAGGCACGACCTCTGCCCCTGCCCCAGAAGTCTCCCCTAGAGCCTGCAAAGGAGACCCCTCTCCCGGGCCTGGACCCACGGTAGGAGGGAACAAACGCCCCCAAACGGGCTGCAACTGCTTCTTACGTTAGGCAACTTACCCCCCTTGGTAAACAGGTCCAAGAGATCACCAAATAAGCGCAGCCCCTTAAAGGGGAGTCCTGTGAGGGCCTTCTTAGCAGCGTTATCAGCTGCCCACTGGCGCATAGCAACCACCAACGCAGAGGTTCTACTACACATCCTGATGGTGAAGGCAGAGAGGACATATGCAATGAACATTTCACACTGTGACAAGGCCCTGAACTTGGCACTAGCAGTATCATCAGGAGCACCTTCCAACAGACCCCTGAGGAGAGACCCAATAGAAACAGCAGTAATAGTAGAAGCACAGACAGGGTGCAAGAAGACCCCACACAGGCAAAAGCATGGAAAGCCAGCTGATCAATGCGCCTGTCCTCACTATCCTTAAGAATAGTGGAATCAGGCGAATGGACCACAGAAGTGTTGGACAACCCCAATACTGGTGCATCCACTTCTGGAGGGGTTGACCAACATTTAACCACATCAGCGGGAAAAGGGTACCTTTTATCCCAGCCCTTGGGGATTCCCGGAAGCCGGCCGGGACGCTCCCATTCTTTGAGAACAAGATTATTGAAATGGGCCTGTTCTGGAAATCCCAGACGTGGTTTAGCAGTACTGAAAATGTCCCCCTGTAACTTGGGAGCCGCAGCAGGAAGAGAGATGGAAAGCACATCAAAAATCTGAGTTAACATTCTATTGGTATCATCAGCATCCCAATGATCTGTGCCATAGTCCGCACCACTGAAATGCTGATCATCAGATAACTAAGTCAGAGAACAATTCCCCCTCCTCAAGTGGGGTATAGTCAGACAAATCAAGGTTCTCCGTCTCCATAGGAAAGGCAGACACATACGGCGCCACATGCCGCCTTTTAGCCGGGGCCTTACCGCAGAGCTAGCAATCAGCCTCTCAATGTTAGCCAACCTAGAATACACATCAGGTTGAGACTCCCCACTAGTATTTAGCTCACTGGGAGTCATAATCAGGCGAGGGGGAGTGGGTGAGGGCATAGTGGGAGCAGGCCCAGTTACAGATAGCCCAGAATGCAGCGCAATGGCCTGCTGGACACAGGGTACACAGACCCGCACATCATCACTCACAGGGGATGCCCCACACAGCCGGGCTTGTCCCGAGGGGAACCCGAGCACAATATCCGTGAAGCCTCCATATGGCGATTAAGGTGGCACAACTGGCCGATAGGAATTACGCCGTACAAGCAACCCGGGATGCCCCAAATGTCCGCCAGGGAAGTGGGGCACTCACGGACCACTGTGGGGGACCAGCAATCACACCAGGTGAGGACCAAAATGGCGCTGGAGGAACCTCAGGGGGCGGGCAGCAGGAGGGTCCAACGTGGAACACGCCAACAGAGAAAGCCACGCCCCCTCCGAGAAGCACAGGGATAGGCCAGAAGCTACAGCCAATGGGCGCGCAAGGATTCTTGATGATGCCGCCGCTGATGCCAGAAGGCGTGCGTGTCAGCGGCGGCAAATTCAAATAAAGTGAAAGACAGAACGGAACCCAATGAATAAAGTGCAATCCACGCACATATACAAGGCAAAAAGCCACATACACCCCCCCTCCCCCCAATGACCAGGGCAGGGAAGGGCAAGAGCGGATGGGGCGAAACACCACCTTATCCTTATGCCGCTCTAAGTAAGGAGGCTTCATACAAAGTGCGGCCAGTTCTGACACGCGCCGCACCAAGGTGATAGCTACCAAAAGGACCACCTTTAGGGTCAAAATAGACAATGCAGCATCGCACAAGGGCTCAAAGGGAGGACCCTGGAGAGCAGAAAGCACCAAATTCAAATCCCACACCGGTAATACATACTTACGCAGTGGACGAACATGGGTAAAAGTGGAAAAAAGTCCTGATCAGCCTATGATTGGCAAAAGATATTTGGAAAAAAATTGCCAAGGCCGAGACCTGGCCCTTGAGGGTACCCAGCTGTAGACTCAAGTCTAAGCAGTGTTGTAAAAATGGCAAAATCCTAGAAAGAGAATGTGCGGCAAGGGAAACTCTTGGATTCACACCTAGGGCTATCTTGCGCAGCACTCGGGCCAGGAGCGGAAACGGAGTAAATGTAAAAAGGAGCCTGAACTCTGTCCATGGAATTGCCAGAGCGTCTGTCGAAGGCCAGAGGATCTCTCGACAGGGAGACGAACCTTGGGAGCTTGTGATTGTGTCTGGACGCAAACAGGTCCACATCCAGTTGAGCCCAGCGGAGACACAGAGCGTGAAAGATCTTGTTGCTGAGACTATTCCCCCAGACGAGAGGCCCCCCTGCTCAGGGAGTCTGCCTCCTGGTTCTCTAGCACGGGGATGTAAACCGCCAAGATGCAGAGAACATTCTCTTCCGCCCAAGTCAGGATCTGGATCACCTCCTGGAGGGCTTGGGTGCTCCGAGTCCTGCCCTGGTGATTGATGTAGGCGACAGCAGTCTGATTGTCCGAGCGGACCAGGATCCCACGACCCCTTAGATGGGGAGTCAAATAAAGAAGCACCAACCGGATCGCTCTCAGCTCCAGGAGATTGATGGGCAAGAGGGCCTCCTGCGGCCCCCACTGGCCCTGGAACTTCAGAGTTTGCCAAAAACCTCCCCAGCCTGTCAGACTGTCGTCCGTGGTGACAATCTCCCAACGGGGAGCCAGAAAGGACTTGCCCACCAACAGATTTCTGGAGTCCAACCACCACAAAAGAGACTGACCAGGGGGGACAGTGAAAACTCCTGTTCCAGGGACTCAACCGTTCAACAGACTCAATTGAAGAGGTCTCATGTGGAAATTAGCAAAGGGCACTGCCTCGAAGCATGACACCATTAGGCCCACCACTCGGCCTGCTGAAGGGACTCAGCCGCAATCAGCAAATCGTCCAGATAAGGAAGAACACGAATGCCCTGGTTCCTCAGGATAGCCATGATGCCCGCCAGCACCTTGGTGAACACATGGGGGGCTGAGGCTATCCCGAACGGTAGAGCCACAAACTGGTAATGCTGATCCTCCAGCGCAAACCTCAGGAACTTCTGATGTCCCTGAAAAAACGGGATGTGCAGATAAGCATCCTTGATGTCCACCGTGGTCATGAAGTCGCCGGGCCGAAGCGAGCTCACTGCAGACCGTAAGGTCTCGATGCGGAAATGTCTGACTCTGACAAACCTGTTGAGACCCTTCAGGTCTCAGCGTTCCATCTTTCTTGGGCATCGTCAACCGATTGGAGTAGAACCCTCGACCCCGTTCCTGGCGAGGCACGGGACAAATCACACCTGATAGCAGAAGGCGTTGAATGGCCATTCGTAGGTCCTGCGCAGTCAATGGGTTCTGGGATATCCGCGACCGAAGAAATCTTGAGGGCGGACAAACTGCCAGCTCTAATTTGTACCCGGAGGAAACCACCTCCTGAATCCACCAATCCAAGACATGCTGTCTCCAGATGTGAGCAAATAGCAGAAGCAGGGTCGCGCAAGGAAGCAGTATCGGGCGACGGCATAACCGCAGTGTTGGATAACCCTGACACATGGGGCATTCACCTTGGGAGGACGAGACCAGAGGCGGACCAGCTCCTCAGGGAAGGGATACTGCCTGTCCAGGCCCTTAGGCACCGATGGCAATTTATTAGGCCTCATTCCTTAAAAACCATATTGGAAAAGTGGGCCTGCTCAGTGAAGACCAGCCTCTGTCTCTCAGGCCGGAATAAATCACCCTGCTTTCTCTTAGCCGCTTTTGGAGGGACAATATGCAAGGTCTCAAACACAGAAGACAACAACTTCTCCGTATCATCAGGGAGCCACATATCCTCACTGGGGGAAGAAGCAGGGTCGCTGTCATAACCAACCGACTGATCCCCCCGAGGAAACGGGAGTCCTTAAACAACTCTCCCTCCTCCATGGGAGTCCCGACCTCCACAAAGATCATCATCAGCAAAATCCGAGTAACCCAGCTCGATGTGCAGCTTCTTACTCGTGGCCTTCCCAGTAGCCGTGCGAGATAACCGTCTCTCCAGGTTGGCCACCCGGTATGCCAAATCGGCTTGGGGTCCCCTGCTGGCTTCCCCCTCACTGAGGGCTGAATGCAGTCGTGGGGGTGTTGGTGAGGCCGCAGGCAACGGAGGGCTAGGGGCAGAGACACCCACCCTATCATGCTCCAAAAGTATGCTCCTGGCACAAGTGACACGAACCATGCTGAGCCCGCCCCGGGGGCTGGTACCACACATGGGGCAGAGCTTCACTCGCTCCGATGGGGCCCCTAGCTCACTATCCCCAGAAGCCGCCATTATGGTGATTATAGTGAAAAATATACAGGTTACAAGGCACTAACGGCCCAAACCCAGGCGATCCCCAATTTAGTCCCTCTTTTTGTGATCCCTCTTAAAGGGAGTGTGCGCGGAGAGAGAGGGGGCTGGTAGGAGACCGGGAGTAACCACAACCCACAGCTGGCAAAGGAGGCCCACCTAGAAGACACAAGCGGAAGAGGCCATAAGCGATCCCGCAGCACATGCACCATAAAAAGAATGGAAAACAGAGAGGGACTCACGGACCGACCGGCAGCAGAGGATCCTGAAGGCCAAGGCAACGGGAGCAGCAGCCGGAAGAAGAGGACAGCGCCCGTTGGGGAGGCTGATGGCCAGCACGAAAGGATCAGCAGGCAGAAGATGATGCCGGGAGCCAGCACATGTGAACCTCGAGGGGCGGGCCACGCAGCCGTGGCACAAAACGCGTCACCGCACAGCCCCCTGGGGCGCGAACAGAGCGCCCTCCAACTAAAATGGCGCCGAATGAGCGCAGGGAGGGAGCGGCCCACAGAGGCCCCCCCCGACGCAGAGCACAGCACGCTCCCACAGACACTGGCAAGGCCACAGCCTCAGAAGAACAGCCGCCGATGCGCCGCTCCCGCCCCCCCCTCACAGCGTCAAGATGGAGGGGAGAAGAGAAGGAGCCGAGGGTACGAGAGGGGGTAAGTATCATCAGACCTGACAGATCAGTGAAGTAGGTCAAGTAGCAGTGAAACAGACACAACACATGAATAAAGCTTGTGGGCACAGACGAGGGGATAACCCTGGGCACAAAGTGGTTCCTAACCCCCCCCCCCCCCCCCCCCAATAGGCTCCCCATCGCCTATGGCCGGCCCATAGGCCCATAGCCTAGCTCTGAGAACGCCTGACCCCCGTGCGTTCTCCCTACCTTCACCTGTCCCGTCAACAGAGGCTGGGAGGCAGAAGTGGGTCCACGGGAAGAGGTAATAGGGGTGCAGTGGCCGACAGGCTTAAAATGCCCTGCTCAGCTGCAGTATCCAGAGAGAGTATCCAAGGCGATCCTAGAAGCAATACTGCAAGATGAACTCTGGGGGAATTCTACTGAGACAGCTCATTTTATAGGGGGCCGGAAGGAATTACAGCTCTGGATCTTGCAGTAACTGAGCCACCTAGTGGTGGACTACCCACATGTCATCACTTCTGGGACGACCTGGACTGGATATAGTAAAAATTTACATTAGTGGAAAACACAAAAACATAGGTGGCCAATCCCCCCTCAAGAGCTACCACCTGGCATGTTTTAAAGATCTCTGGACAGCCCAGATCTATAGCTAGCTAAGCACCAATATATTACTTTGTGGTGGAGAAGGCTCTTGCAGAGTGGGCCGAGGAAGAAGTCTTCTGCTTTAAAATAAGTCACAGGTTAATGAATGCAAGGTTATGAATGAAAACATTTAACGTGTTATTAAATTAATGGAGGAGAATGTTTTTTTCATTTTTTTGGTTTCTTCTTTAACCTCTCCCCCCCCCCGTATATATGATACTTTAGTCTAAGAACATGATCTAAGCTTACCAGAACTCTCTCAATCATGTTCTGTCCAAAAACAAACTTGTTACTAGCCGCTTCTGCTTTATGTGTCGAATTTTCTAGGCTGCAAAAAGAAAAAAAAAAAGGAATGCATTTGTTTTTGCACTTGCTTTATGGTCTTCTACATTTACCCTTGTAAGGCATATTTTACTAGGGCAGCTATGGGAGGTAGCCAGTCTAATGTCGAAGCAGGCGTTGTCCTAGCGGCGAGTTCCTGAGTGGAAGCAATCAGCGGTGGCAAATAAAAGACATTGGCTCATTGAACTAGCCTGGAGAACTACCATTAGAAACATCTGAAAAATAAAATTCTGTGATAACGCACCTGTAGAATTGATTTCTCTTTCATTATTACTTCAGGACATCAGGAGAATTCAGACTCGAATGACTGAAGGGTGTGGACTGCAAGACGAAAGGTGTGGCTCCTTCCGGCTGTATTCCCATAATCCAGTTTACTTGAAAAGCAGTAGAACCAGCCGCATTCCTATAGTTTTGTGGGAGACAAAAAGGGGAAACCAGAAAAACTCCTCTCTATCTCTTGCCATCCTCTCTTTTTATTCTGATCAACTATTTACAACTGCACTAAGACTAGGTATCCAAGGAATTGATAAAGTAACCTAGCAGATGGGGAGGGTCTGATGTAGTCCTGTAGTAATAATGAAAGAAATTCATTCTACATGCGAATTATCACAGAATTGTATTTTCTCTTATTTTTATTTCAGGCCATCAGGAGGATTCAGACATGAATGGGACCTCTAAAAGCAATACCCTTACTTCAGGTTGGGATCCCAAACATTCCTTTGAAGGAGTAGTAATTCCAAAAACATTTAGTTTACAACCGTCTGTAATACCTTCCTACCAAAGGCAGCATCCGCCAAAGCTGAAACATCTACTTATAAAATTTGGTAAATGTATGAACTGAAGATCAAGTAGCAGCCTTGCACACTTGTTCAACTGAAGCTTGATGCTAAAAATTGCAAGATGCTCCAATAGCTCAGCTAAAGGGAGGATCCTTAACTTTGGAGACCGCACTGCTTGTCTAATCTATCTTCTGAGGGTAGACTTAACTGGTGGTAGACCTTTCCATGACAAAAAGATAATATTTCAATGCACACTACATCCAGTGAGTGAAGCTACCTTTCTTTTCTAACTGACATAACTACACAGTAACCGGAAGCACTTCCTGTTTGCAGGTGGCTTGCAAATGCATGAGCCGCCATCTTGTTATTGACCCCAGCAAGTTCAAAAATACAATTCTGCGATTACTCACCTTGTAGAATTGGTATTATAAGTATGCAGCCCGTCCTGCTCCAGATAGTATTCATAACAGCTGGGATATAGTCCACAAGAGGGCGCTTTACTGCAGAGATGGCAAAAAAGAGGCTCCTACCAGTCCATATATACCCAGGACCTCCCACTAATTCCTCAGTATAACAAAGCAGTAAGGGAACCAGGAGAAGCCAATAAATTTAACCATGTTAACAAGGAACAAATCACCCTAAAGAGGATCCAAGAACACGTCATCAGGGTGGGATGGAGCAAGACGTGCTGCACACTTATAATACCAATTCTACAAGGTGAGCAATCACAGAATTGTATTATTCTAAGTATGCAGCACGTCCTGCTCCAGATAGTATTCATAACAGCTGGGACATCCAATAGCAGTGTCCATAAATGGGTGGGGATCCCAAAAAAGCAACAACGCGCAGTTCAAACCACTGCCGCCTGCAGAACCTTTCGGCCAAAAGCAGCATCCGCTGAGGCCCGAACATCAACCTTGTAAAACTTGGAAAGGGTATGAACAGAAGACCACGTAGCAGCCTTACCAACTTGTTCAACAGAAGCCTGGTGCTGGAAGGCCCAGGAAGCCCCAACAGCACAGGTAGAATGAGCAGTAACACAGAAAGGAGGATCCTTCCCCCTAGTAGAATAGGCCCTAACAATGGCCTGACTGATTCATTTACTAATAGTAGACTTAGCAGGAGCCAACCCCTTCTTGGGACCCGATGGAACCACAAACAAGGCGTCCGTCTTTCTGAAAGGAGCAGTAGCCACCAAGTAGTATTTCAAATTCATAACATCCAGAGTGCAAGGCCCTCTCCTTGGGATTACCAGGATTAGGGCACAAAGAAGGAAGCACAATATCCTGATTGCGATGGAAAGCAGAGACAACCTTAGGCAAGAAGTCTGGTTTAAAGCAGAAAACCACTTTGTTCTGGTGTCTCTAAAAGTAGGGGGCCTGAATAGACAGAGCCGCCAACTCAGAAACACGCCGGACAGAGGTGATAGCCACCAAAAAGGCAACCTTTAGTGTAAGTAGAGACAAGGCAGCCTCATGCACAGGTTCAAAAGGAGAACCCTGAAGGACAGACAAAACCAAATTCAAATCCCACACCGGTACTATGGGTTTGCGGGGAGGGCGCACATGAGCGACCCCCCTGGAAGAAGGTCTTGACCAGAGAATGTAGAGCAAAGGACCTCTGGAAGAAAACAGCCAAGGCGGACATGTGACCCTTCAAGGTGCTGAGCTGAAAACCCATATCCAAACCATGAAGCAGAAACTCCAGGATCCTAGGAATGGAGAGCACACGACAGGGAAAGGCCCCAGACTCACACCAGTCAATGTAGGTCCGCCAGGTCCTATAGTAAATGGTGGAGGAGGACTTCTTCCTAGCACTAACAAGAGTACGAACCGCTGAATCAGACAGACCTTCCTCCTTCAGGATGGCGGTTTCAGCAGCTAGGCCGTCAAAGCCAGCGTTTGTAAATTGAGATAACAGAGCCGCCCTTGAGTGAGAAGGTCCGGAACCAAGGGTAGAGCGTACTGATCCACTGCCAGCCGCACGATGTCTGCGAACCACACCTGTCTTGGCCACCAGAATGGCTGGCACCCGCTCCTGAACCAACTTGCGCAGAACCTTGCTCAGAAGAGGAAACGGAGGGAAGAAGTACAGGAGACCAAGACCCTGCCAAGACAGAGAATCCACCGCCAGAGCCAGGGGATCCTGGGACAGGGAAACAAATGCTGGCAGCTTGCGATTGTGGCGAGAAGCAAACAGATCCACGTCTTGCCTCCCCCACCGGTGACAAAGGGATAGGAAGACCTCGTTGTTGAGGGACCATTCCCCCCAACGAGCGGTCCCCCTGTTCAGGGAATCCGCCTCCAGATTCTCCACTCCCGGAATATAAACTGCTGAGATGCACGGGACATTGTTCTCGGCCCAGGACAGAATCAACGACACCTCCTGGAGGGCACTCTTGCTCCGAGTCCTTCCCTGATGATTGATATAGGTGACTGCCATCTGGTTGTCGGAGCGAACCTGTACCGGCAGACCCTGAAGGTGAGGAGTCAACTGTGCCAGTACCAACAGAACCGCCCTCAGCTCCAGGACGTTGATCGGAGCGCGAGCCTCCTGAGGGCCCCTGGAATTGAAGGGCTCTCCAGTAGCCCCCCAACCTGACAGACTGGCATCCGCAGTGACCGTCTCCCAACATGGAGTCAGAAAAGATCTGCCCCCCAGAAGATTCCTCGAGTCCAGCCACCACAGAAGGGACAGCCGGACCAGAGGAGAGAGAGCAAAGGCCTGATCCAAAGACAGGGGGCTCTTGTCCCAGACTGAAAGGAGATGGAGCTGAGGGGGTTTTATGTGAAATTGAGCGTAAGGGACTGCTTCGAAGCAGGCCACCATCTGTCCCACTAATTGCATCCCTTGCCTGATGGAAGGATGAGGGCTGGACAGCGTGGAATGAACCGGAGCTTGAAGAGAATCCACCTTCTGCTGAGGAAGAAAAATCCTGGCCTGAATGGTATCCAGATTCATGCCCAGGAAGGGGGTTACCCGGGACGGGGAGAGGGAAGACTTGGGATAATTGATCACCCATCCGAACGTTTCCAGGGCCGTTACCACCATCTGGGTATCCAACTCTGCCTGCTGGAGAGAATGAGATGTAATGAGAATGTTGTCCAGATAAGGGAGAATGCGAATGCCCCCGGCTCTGAGGATGGCCATCACTCCCGCCAGTACCTTGGTGAACACTCTGGGGGCTGAGGTGAGACCAAAGGGAAGTGCCACAAATTTGTAGTCCTGTTCCTCCAGGGCGAACCTGAGGAACCACCGATGCCCTGGGAAGACTGGCACATGAAGGTAAGCTTCCTTGATGTCTATGGAAGTCATGAAGTCCCCTAGGCGCAAGGAGCTGGGTCTCCATGCGAAAGCGTCTGGTTCTGATGAACCCGTTGAGAAGCTTTAAGTCCAGGATGGGCCTGATGGAGCCATCCCTTTTGGGTACTGTGAAAAGATTGGAATAACAACCTTGAGCTCTCTCCCCCGGAGGGACCAGACAGATGACCCCCATTCCCAAAAGTTCTGTACAGCTTGAAATGCTGACCTGCAAAAGGAGGTGGTAAAGGACCCTGAACCCCAAAAGGGCAGCAGTTGTCTTTTGCATTGGGGCAACCTACCTCCTTTTGCAAAAAGGTCCAACCGGTCACCAAAAAGGCGCAGCCCCTTAAATGATAGCCCTGTGAGAGCCTTCTTAGCAGCATTGTCAGCTGCCCACTGGTGCAGCCAGACCGAGCGGCGAATAGCAACAACCAGAGCCAAGGTCCTGCTGCACATCCTAATGGTGTCATCTAAGGCAGAAAGAATATAAGCAATAAACATCTCACATTGTGATAAGGCTCTTAATTCGGCACTGGAAGAATCATCAGGATAGCCTTCTAACATGCCCTTGACCAGAGTCCTAATGGCCACAGCAGTAGTAATAGAAGCACAGACCGGGCGCAGGGCCGATCCCGCAAAGGCATGGGAAGCCAACTGATCAATACGTCGGTCCTCACTATCCTTCAGGGTAGTGGAATCCGGGGAATGCACCACAGAAGTATTACACAACCCAAAACCGGAGCATCCACCTCTGGTGGAGTTGACCAACATTTAACCACATCCGGGGGAAAAGGGCATCAGCGCCAGGGAAATGCTGATCATCTGAGAATTCCGAATCTGAAAATAATTCCCCCTCAAGCGGGGTACAGTCAGACAAATCAAGGAATTCTTCCGTCTCCATAGGGAAGGCAGACGCAGCAGGCGCCAAGTGCCGTCTTAGCTGGGGCCTTACGGGCAACAGAGCTAGCAATCAACCTCTCAATGTTGGCCAGCCTGGAAGACACATCAGGCCGAGACTCCCCACTAGTGTTAATCTCACTGGGAGTCACAATCAACCGAGGGGGCGTGGGAGAAGACATGGTGGGCGCAGGACCAGACAAGTGCAGCCCAGAGTGCCGCGCAAGCGCCTGCTGGGCGCAGGGTACACAGACCCGCACATCATCGCTTACAGGGGATGCTTCACACACAGCTAGGTTTGCCCAGATGGGACCCCGAGCACAATATCCTGAGAAGCCTCCATATGGGGATTTTGGTGTCACAATGACCAATGGGAATTACGCTATGCAGCTACCCGGGATGCCCCTTAACTGTCCGCTAGGATAGTGGGAGAATTTTGTTTTTTAGGCCTCTAATATAGTGACTAGACTAATAGAAGGCACAGGACCGGGAGAAACCTCTAGTTTTCCCGCCTGAAAGACATAAGAAGAAAATACCCACATTAATTAAACAGGAGTGAAAGGCAATTAAAATATAAAAGGGGGCCCGCGAGGGCACGCACAGACCGCCGAAGAGCTTGCAATCGATCCGGCAGGAGAGACAAGATGGCGCTGCAGGGCTCTGAAGGGGCTGGCCGCATGAGAAGGCACCGCGGAGCGCGCCCAGCGTTAAGCCATGCCCCCTCCAGGATGCGCGGGGTTACAGGCTGAGGACAGCCACCCCGTAGCCAATCAGCAGCCATCTGGTCCCCGAGTGACGTCGCCGCTGACCACTGACGCAGCAGGGCGCGTGAGTCAGCGGCGGGCAATTCAAAAACTGAAGGGGCAGAGGAGAGTGCCATAGAGACATGAAAAAAGGCATCATAACACAACCGTAATGTCAAAAAGGCAACCCCCCCCCCCCCCGACGAGCAGTATAATGGAAGGGGGAGTAAGGAGCCCATAAAACATTAATAAATGTAAGGCAGGGCAATAGCGGACGGGGCATCCCAAGTCAGGATCACCAGTAACCTGACAACTGCCTACCCTTTGGTGGGGGATTTGCGGTGGAGCAAGCTCCAATGAAGCACCTCTAATAGGTGCTGCCTACCATCACCCGACCACGCAGCCGAGGCTGGGAGGCAGAATAAAAGTGGAACGGGTGGGAATAGTCCTACAGGGCCCAGGGCTGTAAAGCCCAGCTCACATGCGAGAAGAGAAGCCATCAAGAAAACTGGGGAATTAGTGGGAGTTACCGAGTATATATGGACCGGGAGGGGCCTCTTTTTTGCCATCTCTGCAGTAAAGCGCCCTCTTGTGGACTATATCCCAGCTGTTATGAATACTATTTGGAGCAGGACGTGCTGCATACTTAGAATATTAATTTTCCCTGATGAAGACTTCTTCCTGGCCTGAATCAGTCTGGATGACTCAGAAAACCCCTTTTCTGCCAAGATGGAGATTTCAATAGGCAACCTTAAAGGCCCCTGTGCAAGAAGATCTGGATCATCGGGTAACTGCCATGGGTCTGAGATCAAACTTCTCCTTGGCCACTGAGGAGCCTCCAGAATGTTGTTTGGGACACCCTCGCGAGCTATATTTTTTAGCACTCAAGCCAGGAGTGGAATCGTAGGAAACGCATAAAGAAGCCTGAATGCTGACCACTGAAGAGTCAGGGCATCTGTTGCTATTGCTAGAGGATCACTGGACTGGGACACAAACTTCCGAACTTTCTGATTGTGCCGTGACACAAAGAGTTGTAGGTCTGGGAATCCCCCAGCGCATGCATAGGGATTGAAAGACCCTCTGACTAGAGGGACCATTCACCCTGATGCTAGGTGGCTCTGGTGAGATCATTGGCCTGCATGTTGTCCACCCCTGGTATGTGTACTGCTGGGATGCAGGTTTCTCAGCTCAATGTAAGATCTAGCTCATTTCCTTGAGAGCTTTCCTGCTTCTGGTGCCACCAGGGTGGTTGATATATGCCACTGCCGTCCGATTGTTTGAATCCTGACAGGAGGACCCCTCAGCTGGGATGTGTAATGTTTGAGAGACAATAGAATCGCTTGCAGTTCCAGAATATTTAGGGGAGAGTCTGCTCTCCTCCAGACTCCACTGTCCCTGGATCACCTGTGACCCCATGATCCCCCCAACCTGTTAGGCAAATCTTTTCTTCCGGTCCTGGTCTATCTGAAGAGGCTGAGGATTTCAGCCACCAGGTTAGGGACTACGTTGTTGATGTGTCATGCAAAGAGAGTGATCAAGAGTTTGTGGGTTCCCATCCCAGAATTCCATCTACAGGGGTCTTGTGTGAAACTGTGAAAAAGGCACCACCTCGAGCAAGCCACCATCAGGCCCAACAGACGCATTCCTTGACAAATAGTTGGGTTAGGGCAAGACAGACCCTGGCCTGAAGTGTCTCTTCTGTCCTGGAAGAAACATCTTTGCCTGAGATTCGTCTAATAACATTCCCAGAAAACAAACAATTAAACATAATTAAAATACCTTAGCAGTTTAAGTCCGCTTGAAGGTTGCCGCAGCAGCGGCTCAGGAAGTGGTACCACTGCCAACAAGAGACAGCAACAGCCCCTGGAAGCCCCAGCGTCCAGACAGAGGCATGGTACGCATTCTGCTACAGACTGAAGCTGCAGCGAAGCAGCCGTCCCTCACACCGGGAAGGAAGATCGCTACAATCCAGGGAAGAATCAGCAGCGGAGGAGACCGGTACCTGATGCAAAGGTGGTGGACAAGGCAGCCCAGTGGAAGAAAGCAACTGTTTCTTCCTGCCCCTTAGCTCTGTCTGAATCCTCACTAAAAAGCGCAACATTTAAAATTCAGAAAATACAATTCTGTGATTACTCGCCTTGTAGAATTGGTATTATAAGTATGCAGCACGTCCTGCTCCAGAAATGATTCATAACAGTTGGGATTACCTCTGCCAGAGGGCGCTTGACTGCAGAGATGGCAAAAAGAGGCCCCTCATGGTCCCATATATACCCCGGACCTCCCACAAATTCACCAGTATTAAAAAGCAGTAAGGAGAACCAATGATAAATAACGTTAACAAGGATAACAATGACCATACAGAGGATCCAAGAGAATGCAAACAGGGTGGGGTGGAGCAGGACGTGCTGCATACTTATAATACCAATTCTACAAGGTGAGTTAACACAGAATTGTATTTTAAGTATGCAGCACGTCCTGCTCCAGAAATGATTCATAACAGTTGGGACATCCAATAGCAGTGTCCGTACATAGGCTGGGATCCCCAAAGGCAACAATGCGCAGTTCAAACCACTGCCGCCTGCAGAACTTTGCGGCCAAAAGCAGCATCAGCTGAGGCCCGAACATCAACCTTGTAAAACTTGGAAAAAGTATGAACAGAAGACCAAGTAGCAGCCTTACAAACTTGTTCAACAGAAGCCTGGTGCTGGAAGGCACAGGAGGCCCCAACAGCACTTGCAGAATGAGCAGTAACACGGAAAGGAGGATCCTTTCCACTAGCAGAATAGGCCCTAAAAAATAGCCTGACAAATCCATTTGCTAATAGTGGACTTAGCAGGAGCCAGACCCTTCTTGGGACCCGAAGGAACCACAAATAAGGCATCAGTCTTTCTGAAAGGTGCAGTAGCCACCAAGTAGAACTTCAAATTCCTGACCACATCCAGGGAATGTAAGGCCCTCTCCTTGGAATTACCAGGATTAGGGCACAAGGAAGAAAGCACAATGTCCTGATTGAGATGGAAGGCAGAGACAACCTTAGGCAAGAAATCAGGTTTAAAGCGGAAAACCACCTTGTCCTGGTGTCTCTCAATGTAGGGGACCTGAATGGAAAGGTCCGCCAACTCCGAAACACGCCTGACCGAGGTGATCGCCACCAAAAAGGCAACTTTAAGAGCGAGGATAGACAGAGCAGCATCATGCACAGGCTCAAATGGAGGGCCCTGAAGGGCAGACAAAACCAAATTCAAGTCCCAAACCGGCAACAGAGGTTTGCGAGGGGGGACGCACATGAGCAACCCCCTGGAAGAAAGTCCTGACCAGAGGATGTTGAGCGAAAGATCTCTGGAAGAAAACAGCCAAGGCAGAAACGTGACCCTTGAGCGTGCTGAGCTGAAGTCCCAGATCCAGAATCCTAGGAATGGAAAATACCCGACAGGGAAGGACCCTAGACTCACACCAGTCAATGTAGGCCCACCAGATCCTATATTAGAGAAGAGGACTTCTTCATAGCCCTGATCAGAGTATTAACCACAGAATCAGAAAGCCCCTCATCCCTTAAGATGGAGGTTTCAGCAGCCAGGCCGTCAAAGCCAGCGTTTGTAAATTGGGATGGCAAAGCCGTCCTTGAGTGAGAAGGTCCGGCACCAGGGGCAGAGGGTACTGATCTACTGCCAGCTGAACGATATCTGCGAACCACACCTGTCTTGGCCAACGAGGGGCCACCAGGATTGCTGGCACCCTTTCCTGAGCCAGCTTGCGCAGAACCCTGCCCAGCAGAGGGATTGGAGGAAAAAGATACAGGAGACAGGATAGAGTCAGAGCATCCACCGCAAGGGCCCACCCGGCCTGAAATGCGTCACACACTTCACTTGTCTCTAGGGTTCAGGCCATCCACGCTTATATGGGTTTAAGCTGGTTTTAAAGAATCTGCAATAAAAGTTAATTTTTATGGATACGCTGGACAAAGCCTTGCTTCTGGATTCCACAATATTGGAGGAGTGTTGTTCAGGATCTCCCCTGTCCGTGCTGATACAAAGTTGGTGAGCTGGCGAAAGTAAATGTAAACATCCATCGCAAGGGCCAGGGGATCCTGAGACAGAGAGACAAAGGCTGGGAGCTTGTGACTGTGGCGAGATGCAAACAGGTCCACTTCCGGACCCCCCCCCCCCCCCCCCCCAACGGTGACACAGGGATAGGGAGACCTCGCTGTTGAGAAACCATTCCCCCAGGCGAGAAGTCCCCCTGCTCAGAAAATCTGCCTCCAGAGTCTCCACCCCCAGAATATACACTGCTGAGATGCAAGGGACATTGTCCTCTGCCCAGGACAGAATCTTGGACCGACAGCCCCCGCAGGTGAAGAGTCAATTGGCCCAGGACCAACCGAACCGCCCTCAGTTCCAGAATGTTGATCGGAGCATGGGCCTCCTTAGGGCCCCACAGCCCCTGGAATTGCAGAGACTTCCAGAAGCCCCCCCAACCTGACAGGCTGGCATCCGTGGTGACCATCTCCCAACAGGGGGCCAGGAAGGATCTGCCCCCCAACAGGTTCCTCGAGTCCAGCCACCACAAGAGGGACCGCCAGAACAGAGGGGACAGAACAAAGGCCTGATCCAGAGACAGGGGTCTCTTGTCCCACACTGATAGGAGATGGAGTTGAAGAGGTCTCACGTGAAACTGTGCATTTGGAACCGCCTCGAAGCAGGACACCATCTGCCCCACAAGCTGCTTCCCCTGCCGAATGGAGGGATGAGGGCATGACAGCAGGGAGTGAACCAGAGCTTGCAGAGAGTCCACCTTCTGCTGAGGAAGAAAAATCCTGGCCTGAACAGTATCCAGATTCATGCCTAGGAATGAAGTCACCAAAGATAGGGAAGATTTGGGGTGACTGATCACCCAGCCGAATGACTTCAGAACCGTCACCACCCGCTGGGTATCCACTACCGCCTGCTGGAAGGACTGAGAAGTGATGAGGTCGTCCAGATAGGGCAGAATGCGAATGCCCTGAGGAGAGCCATGACAGCCGTCAGCACCTTGGTGAAGACCCTGGGGGCTGAAGTGAGACCGAAGGGCAGTGCCACAAATTGGTAGTGCTGGCCCGCCAGCGCAAACCTGAGGAATCTCTGATGCCCTGGGAAGACTGGAACATGAAGGTAAGCATCTTTGATGTCTATGGAGGTCATGAAGTCTCCCAGGCGCAACAAACTGATCGCGGAGCGCAGGGTCTCCATGCGAAAGTGCCTGGTCCTGATGAACTTGTTGAGCAGCTTTAAGTCTAGAATGGGTCTGACTGACCCATCCCTTTTGGGAACTGTGAACAGATTGGAATAAAAACCCCGACCTCTTTCCACAGGAGGGACCTGACAGATGACCCCCAAGCCTAGTAGGTTCTGCACCACCAGAAACAGCCCATGAGCTGCCGAGGGGTCTAGAGTAATCCAAGAGAAATCTTGGAGGCGGCAATGCAGCGAACTCTAGCTTGTAGCCGGAGGACACAACCTCCAGAACCCACCTGTCTGAGACCTATTGTCCCCAGACATGAGCGAAGAGCTGCAGCCGTCCCCCCACCCGGATGGGTGAGGGCGCCCCTTCATGGCTGAGGAGGCTTGGCAACAGATTTGGGCTTGGACCCCCAGGAAGAACCGGAGCGGGCACGACCTCTGCCCCTGCCTCAGAAGTCTCCTCTAGAGCCTGCAAAGGAGACCCCTCTCCCGGGCCTGGCTCCGTGGTAGGAGGGAGCAAAGGCCCCCGAGCAGGCCACAACTGCTTCTTACGTTGAGGCAACTTACCCCCCTTGGCAAACAGGTCCAAGAGATCACCAAATAAGCGCAGCCCCTTAAAGGGGAGGAGTCCCGAGAGGGCCTTCTTAGCAGCGTTATCAGCTGCCCACTAGCGCAGCCAAACAGAGCGGCGTATAGCAACCACCAATGCAGAGGTTCTACTACACATCCTGATGGTGTCATCTAAGGCAGAAAGGACATATATGATGAACATTTCACACTGACAAGGCCCTGAGCTCGGCACTAGCAGAATCATCAGGAGCGCCTTCCAACAGACCCTTGAGGAGAGACCTGATAGCAACAGCAGTAATAGCAGAAGCACAGACAGGGCGCAAGGCAGAACCCACACAGGCAAAGGCATGTGAAGCCAACTGATCAATGCGCCTGTCCTCACTATCCTTAATAGTGGAATCAGGGGAATGGACCACAGAAGTGTTGGACAACCCCAATACTAGAGCATCCACCTCTGGAGGGGTTGACCAACATTTAACCACAGGGTACACAGACCCGCACATCATCACTCACAGGGGATGCCCCACACACTACACACAGCCGGGCTTGTCCCGAGGGGACCCCGAGCACAATATCCTGTGAAGCCTCCATATGGTGATTAAGGTGGCACAACTGGCCAGTAGGAATTACGCCGTATAAGCAACCCGGGATGCCCCAAATGTCCACCAGGGAAGTGGGAGGATTTAAAACTTTTGGCCTCTAATAAAGTTAAGGAAACTAATAGAAGAGCCAGGACCGGGAGAAACCTCTTTAATAGTGTTCTCCCGTTTGAAAGACGCACCCATAAACACAACAGTGATAAAATGGATATCAAACAAAGCCCGCAAGGGCACTGACAGACCCCGTTAAGGGGGCCAGCAGACGCTCCAGAGGAAGGCAAGATGGCGCTGGAGGGACCTCGAGGGGCGGCCGCATGAGGGGACGACGCGTAACGCGTGCCCGATAGGCCACGCTTCCTCTGCAAGGCGCATAATTGGCCTGCATAGGCAGCCAATAGGAGGGCCAGGAAAATTTATAGTGATGCCGCCGCGGACGCCACAGGGCGCGCGTGTCAGCGGCAGCAAATTGAAAAAAAAGAAAGGGCGCGGAGTAAAATACAGCAAAGTCAATAAACTGACATGCACCCCCCCCCCCACCCCCGAAGGAACAAGAAGAGAGAGGGGGGGATAATGGAAGACCCTTAAGGGGTCTCACTAATAGACCAGGGAATGGGAGGGCAAAGGCGGTCGGGGCATCCCAACTCAGGTTCACCATAACCTGCACCGCCTACCCTTTGGTGGGGGATTGCGGCCAGAGCCAAGCTCCGTAACAGAGCACCAGTGATAGGTGCCACCTACCATCACCCGACCAGCGCAGCCAAAGCTGGGAGGCATATGAACAAGGTGGAACGGGTGGAAATAGTCCTACAGGCCCAAGGGCTGCTAAGCCCGGCTCACCTGCGAGAAGAGAAGCCATCTTCTGACCTTCGCAGCTGACTGCAGAGAAGGAACTGGGGAATTTGTGGGAGGTCCCGGGTATATATGGGACCGGGAGGGGCCTCCTTTTGCCATCTCTGCAGTCAAGCGCCCTCTGGCGGAGGTAATGCCAACTGTTATGAATCATTTCTGGAGCAGGACGTGCTGCATACTTAGAATAAGTGCAAATACTTTAACATAGGGGAAACCAGGGAAAGGAAATTTCCACTTTAAGGAAGAATCAGCCATATGTTTTTGTCTGGTGAACCTGATTGGGGGAACCAGGGAAAGTAAATTTCCTATTGTATTGCCGGTTTCTTGTGGAATTGCAGACAGGAGTGACCAATTTTTTGAAAAAAAATAGTGACACCCGCAAAGTGCCCCAAGAACCTGGATCTTTCCCTTACCATCCTGATCCACATGGAGACTAGCAAAGAAGGCATTGTGGGTTCATCCACATCAGAGGCATATAAGGGCCAGGAATAGAGTTGGTATTAAACTCCCCCACTTCCAAGGTAAAGTCCATGCCTTTCGGTCGAGAGTTAACCCATTCGTGTCTGAATTCTCTTGATGGCCTGAAGTAAAATGGAGAGAAAAAATACCATTTTGTGAGTACTCACCTGTAAAATGGATATTGTCAGTGTGTCACACACCCCGCTTCCCCTTTAATTCTGACGATAGAGGTTATCCTCCAGCAGCAGGCGACGTTGCAGAGAGAAGTCTTGAAAACGAGCCCCTCCCGGCCTACATATACCTGGGACCTCCCACTCAACACCCAGTGAATTCAAACAGCAGTAAGACAAGGTACCAGGAAATCCAACGGTAACCTCAAAAATAAAATAAAGGAAAGCTTCACCATATAGAGGATCCAGGATACCAAAAAGGGCGGGTGAAGCGGGGTGTGCGACACACTGACAATATCCATTTTACAGGTGAGTACTCACAAAATGGTATTATTCTCAGTGTGTCACACACCCCCCTTCCCCTTTAATTCTGACGATAGGGACATCCAAAAGCAGTGTCCACAAGGGGCGGGTATCCGACAGCAAAATGAAGCATAACTTAAACGACTACAGTCTGCAGAATCTTGCAGCCAAACACAGCATCCGCTGAAGCCCGCACATCAACCTTGTAAAACTTAGAAAGTATGAACGAAGACCAAGTAGCAGCCTTACAAACTTGTTCAACAGAAGCCTGGTGCTGAAACGCCCAGGATGCACCAACAGCACGAGTAGAATGAGCGGTGATACGAAAAGGGGGAACCTTCCCCTTGGCCGAATAGGCCCCAACAATCGCCTGACGAATCCATTTGCTAATGGAAGACTTGGCCGGAGCCAAACCCTTCCTAGGCCCACAGGGCACAACAAAAAAGGCATCAGTCTTACGAAAAGGAGAAGTAGTAAGCAAATAGTACTTAACACAGCGTACAACATCCAAACAATGCAAAGCCCTCTCCTTGTCATTCTTAGGCTTAGGACACAAGGAGCCAACTCTGAGACACGCCGAACCGAAGTGATAGCCACCAAGAAGGCAATCTTCTGAGTCAAGGTAGAAAGAGATATACAATTATTGGTAGGTTGTAGCACTCTGTTAGTATTTAAACAACTAAACATAGCAGAAAAAACAGCGCTGAGTTCACTAATCCCTGTTACTTCCACCTATATAAGTACCAAACACTTAAGTATGCAAAAAATGGTGGAAAAAGGAACACCATACAACGTTAAGCTATTCAAATCATATTTTTTAAATGCCAATTAGTGAGCATGTGAAACATATTTACAGTGCATAATCACAGGTTCTATAGAAACAACTTCTGGGCTTCAGGCATAAAATATGCAACATATCAAATCAGGACACATAGTAAGACAAGGGTATAGAGAGTTAACTGGAGAATAGATACACTCGCTAGAGAAAATATAAGCAATCTTATTGTCCTCATAGATATGTAAATCAAATAGCACAACAAAGCAATAACAGATCATAAGAACTCGCTTCGTTTCGGTCCCACCGGACCTTTCTCAAGAGGATCCCGAGAGAGCGGCACGAAGGTCGGAAGCCTGCAATTGTGACGAGAGGCAAGCAGGTCCACCTCCGGTGTCCCCCACCGGAGACACAGAGACCGAAAAACTTGAGGATGGAGAGACCATTCCCCCAGACGGGCAGAGCACCTGCTCAACAGATCCGCTTCCCTGTTTTCCACACCCGGAATGTAAACTGCCGAGAGACAAGGAACATGGGCCTCCGCCCAGGTCAGGATCAGGGACACCTCTCTGAGGGCACCCAAACTGCGAGTCCCTCCCTGATGATTGATGTAAGCAACCGCTGTCCGATCGAACCTGAACCGGAAGGCCCAGAACATGCCGAGTCAAATGAACAAGAACCAGACGGATGGCTCTCAGCTCCAGAACATTCTTCCAGAATCCCCCCCATCCCGAAAGACTGGCGTCCGTGGTGACAATTTCCCAAAGAGGAGTCAGGAAAGACCTTCCCCTCAAGAGATTGGTCGAGACCAACCACCATTGAAGGGACTGCCGGACCCGGGAGGACAACAGGAAGGGCCGATCCAACGACCGTGGTCGCCGGTCCCAAGACGCCAACAGATGAAGCTGAAGCGTGTGAAATTGAGCAAAAGAACTGCCTCGAAAGAGGCAACCATCAACCCTACCAGTCTCATCCCCAGACGGATGGACGGTCGAGGATTGGAAAGAAGGAACCGAGCCAATTCCTGAATCAGAAAAACATTGGACTGAGGCAGAAACACCCTGTGTTGACAAGAATCCAACCGCATTCCCAGAAAGGACACCACCCTGGCCGGGGCAAGGGAGGACTTGGGATAGTTGATCACCCAACCAAAGTTTTCCAGCGTGGAGACCACCGTCCTGGTGTCCGTCTCCGATTGATTGAGAGAAGGAGCCATGATGAGAAGGTCGTCCAGATAAGGCACAATGCGAATGTCCTGAGTTCTGAGAAAGGCCATCACCCCTGCCAGCACCTTGGTGAACACTCTTGGAGCCGAGGTAAGGCCAAACGGAAGTGCCACGAATTGAAAATGCCGATCCTTCATCACGAACCGAAGAAAACGTTGATGAGCCTGGCAGATGGGAACATGAAGGTAAGCATCCTTGATGTCTATGGACGTCATGAAGTCCCCCTGCCGAAGAGAACTGATGGCTGACCGCAGAGTTTCCATGCGAAACTTCCATGTACGGATGAACCTATTGAGGAACTTCAGATCCAGAATGGGGCGAAACAACCCGTCCTTCTTGGGGACAGTGAAGAGATTGGAGTAATACCCGAGGCCCACTTCCAAGTGCGGCACCGGCCGGATGACCGCCATTTCCAGAAGATTCTTCACCGACGCCAGGAGCCCCTGCGCGGCCAAAGGGTCGGTGGCCACCCGAGACCGGAAAAACCGTGAAGGAGGGCGAGACTCGAACTCCAGCTTGTAACCGGACGACAACACCTCCCGGATCCATCTGTCCGGAACCGCCTGGTCCCAAACCTGGGAGAAGTGTCGCAATCGTCCCCCCACCCGCACGGGTGAGGGCACCCCCTCATTGCTGAGCGGGCTTGCCAGCAGGCTTGATGCCCCAGGACTGACCGGGACGGCCACGGCCCCTCCCCCGGGTCCAACCTGCACCCCTGGTAGCGGGAAAGGAGGCCCCTCTGCCCGCTCTGGCTCCCCGAAAGGAGGGACTAAAAGAAGCCGCTCCCCTAAAGGAACGATGTGGCCTCTTGCGTTGAGGCAACTTACCACCCTTGGTAACTGAATCCAATTTGTCGCCAAACAGGCGCAAACCCACAAAAGGAAGAGCTGTCCACTAAAATCCGCCGTCCACTGACGCAGCCACACCGACCGACGAATAGCAACCAACAGGGTCGCGGTTCTGCTACACATCGCAAGCGCATCGTCCTGGGCGGTCATGACAAAGGAAATAAACGACTCACACTGCTTGAGAGAAAAGAACTCATCACAAGTGGGATCAAGATCTGCGTACAAATCTCTAACAATGGACCTGACAGCCATCAAAAGAAGCGCCGAAGCACAAACCGGCCGCAGTGCCGATCCAGCACTGATAAAACCATGGCGAGCCAATTGATCAATGCGACGATCCTCACCATCCTTAATGGTAGTAGTGTCAGGGGAGTGCAACACAGCCATGTTAGACAGCCCCAACACGGGTGCATCAACATCAGGGGGAACAGACCAAAGCTTCACCAAATCCTCCGGAAAAGGATAACGCTTATCCCAACTAGGAGGAACTCCAACAAGGCGCGTAGATTGTTCCAATTCTTTAAGGACAACCCTCACAAAGTGTTGTCTGGGAAACACCAAACGCGGCTTGGGCACATCAAACAACGCACCTTTTGGCGGGGGGACCGCCTCATGCGGATCCAAAGCCAAAATCTCAAACATTTGAGCCAAAATGGAAGGAGTGTCAAGGAACACCCCCGCAGCCTGATCGTCAGCGGTACCAAACAATTGCTGGTCTGCAGGCTTGTCCGACTCCTCTAGGAGCTCCCCCTCCTCAGCCGGGGGACAATCGGACCAATCCAATACTTCCAACACCTCATCCTCCGGAACAGGCGACGCCAGAGGAAAGTGCCTCCGCTTAGCCGTAGCCTTCTGAGCCACCGCAGCGGAAACCATTTTCTCAAGGTCGGCCAACCGTGCACACACCTCGGATTGCGAATCCTCACCTTTGACGTCACACGGGGTCCGGAATAGGTAAGGGGGGGGGGGTAGGAGATGACGGAGGTTGCAAGGGGCCAGAAGCCGGAGTGCCGGACTGGCGCGCAATATTCCGCTGAGCACATGGAATACATATTATGACATCATCGCCTGGGAGCGGAGCCCCACAACCCCCACACAGCCTGGATAGCCCCGAAGAGCCCTTTCCGATAATGTCGGAAGCCTCCATATGGTGAAATTATGGCATTGCACTAACCCAGGGATTTACGCAGTAAGCAACCCGGGATGCCCCTTTTATAAATAAAGTCCCGGGAGTGGGAGCATTTTTAAAAAATAAGACTAGCCAGGTATATCAGACCGGGAGACCCACCGCAGCGTGGGAATCCCCGGACCTGTAGGAAAGAGACCACAATGAGCCACCAGAAAATACAAAAAAGGCCTGCTGCAAGCCAACACACATACAGACACTATACATTAAATACACAAGGTATACTGGCAATCACATACATATATACATTATATATTATAATATATATATTATATATATATATATATATATATTTATTTATTAGATATCAACATGCAGCCCTCTATACCCCAATGGGCATTATAAAAAAGTGCACCAGCACAGTACTGAGCCAGTGCAACCAAAAATAGGAGTAATTACATCCATATGAGCCACAACAACATAGGTATATATAAATGCAAGAAACATGTCCCAGAACCTTGCTTGACAACAGACATAAGCATAGCAATACTTGCGCAATCAGCCTCTCAGAGCCCTCCTCAGCAGTCCGGACGGCAGCAGACAAAGCAGAGGGAAGACGCAGGGCGGGCCGGACGAAGCACGCGAGGCGCTCCGGCCCCGCCCCCCGTTCACGCTAGCACAGCGTGGCCCCGCCCCCCGTTCACGCTAGCACAGCGTGGCCCCGCCCCTAGAGACGAGCCCACGGCTTCGCAAAAAATGACGCCGCCGTACGAGCGAGGTGGGTGCCAGACAAACAAGGCACCCCGCCCGCACCAGTGTAAACAAGGAGCCCCCGCAGTCCGAGGACACCTACGGACTAGACCGCAGCGCCGCCCAAAGCTGCCATCACACACTCACCATCTAGTCAAAAACAAGGTCAGAATAGACACCCCACAACCGCCACCCCCCACCCCCACGCTAAGGGAGAAGGGACCAGGCGAGGGAAGGCAGGCTAAAAGGGGGACCGGGACGGGGCATCCCAAATCCGGATCACCGGCCGGATAACCGCGTTGCCCGCGCGTGGGGACGAGCGGAGGAGATAAGCTCCTAGGCAATAAGCTCTACCATTGCCCAGCCAGCAGCCTAGGCTGAGAGGCTTCCAATATCCTTAACAGAGTATACAAAAAAAAAAAACAAGTAGCTGGGCAGAAATAGACCATGGGGGGGGGGGGGGGGGTGCCGGGGTCTGACCCCGGCAGGAGACTTTTCTTCTGTCTTGTCGCATCTTGCAGAGAGAAAACACTAGGTGTTGAGTGGGAGGTCCCAGGTATATGTAGGGCGGGAGGGGCTCGTTTTCAAGACTTCTCTCTGCAACGTCGCCTCCTGCTGGAGGATAACCCCTATCGTCAGAATTAAAGGGGAAGCGGGGTGTGTGACACACTGAGAATAATACAATTCTGTGATTACTCACCTGTAGAATTGGTATTATACGTATAGAGCATGTCCTGCTCCAGAGATAATTCCTTATGTTTGGGTTATACATCCACAAGATGGCGCTGGACTGCAGAGACAGCTAAAAAGTGGCACCTCCCGGCCCCTTATATACCAGGGACCTACCACAAATTCCCCAGTATTGAAAAGTTGTTAGCAAGAAGCCGGGAGAATTAAACCCATAATCAACAATTTTAACCATGAAACAATCACCATAAAGAGGTACAAAGAATAATGATAAGGGTGGGGTGGAGCAGGACGTGCTGTATACGTATAATACCAATTCTACAGGTGAGTAATCACAGAATTGTATTTTAAGTATATAGCACGTCCTGCTCCAGAGATAACTCCTTATGTTTGGGACATCCAATAGCAGTGTTTGTAAGGTAGGGTGGGATCCACAAAAAGCAACAACGGGCAGTTTAGGCCACTGCCGCCTGCAGAACCTTGCAGCCAAAGGCAGCATCAGCCGAAGCCCGAACATCAACCTTGTAAAACTTAGAAAAGGTATGAACAGAAGTCCAAGTAGCGGCCTTGCAAACTTGTTCAACAGAAGCCAGGTGCAGAAAAGCCCAAGAGGCACCAATAGCACGAGTAGAATGAGCAGTAAGGTGGAAGGGAGGATTCTTCCCCTTAGCAGAATAGGCCTGAATCACAGCCTGACGGATCCACTTGCTGAAAGTAGACTTAGCTGGAGCCAGACCCTTCTTAGGACCAGAAGGTACCACAAAGAGCATTAGTCTTCCTGAAGGGTTCAGTAGCCACCAAATAGAACTTCAGGTTCCTGACCACATCCAAGGAATGTAGAGCCCTCTCCTTAGGGTTACTAGGATTAGGGCACAGAGAAGGCAGAACAATGTCCTGATTCAGATGAAATGCAGACACAACCTTAGGCAGAAAATCTGGCTTGAAGCAAAACACCACCTTGTCCTGGTGTCTCTCAAAATAAGGGGGCTTGATGGAAAGTGCCGCCAACTCAGAAACACGCCTAACAGAAGTGATAGCCACCAAAGACTACCTTAAAGTTGACCAACACCCAGGATTTTGACTATTCAGGGTTTTGGTCCACTTCGGTGGGGCACCCCGATCCCCCCAGAAAGCCCCGAAAACTCACCTCACCCCGCTCCCTCGTGACCGCTGCAGCCAAGCGAGAGGAAGCACCGGACAAGCAGAGTGCATCCGGCGCCGCCTCCCGCACGTCCCTCTTACAGGGAGCGCACCCGCACCAGCCATTCACAAACGGTCGGCGCGGGAGCGCGCCCTGCTAGAGGGATGTGCGGGAGGCGGCGGCGGACGCGCACGCGCCGCTGGAACGTGGAAAAAGTAGAATTGTGGGCTTCCTGGGGGGGTTTCACCCCGCGGGTAGGGATCTGATCGGCTTAGGAATCTTATAGATTCCCGGGCTGATACCCCCTGGGTGTTGGTCCACTTTAAGAGTAAGAATGGACAAAGCAGCCTCATGCACAGGCTCAAAAGGAGACCCCTGCAAGGCAGATAGGACCAAGTTCAAGTCCCAGACTGGTAACATAGGCTTACGTGGGGGGCGCACATGAGTAACCCCCTGGAAAAAAGTCTTGACCAGATGATGCTGAGCAAAAGATCTCTGGAAGAAAACAGCCAAGGCAGAAACATGACCTTTCCGAGTGCTGAGTTGAAGCTCCAGATCCAAACCATGTTGGAGAAATTCCAGAATCCTAGGAATAGAAAACACATGACAGAGATTTAGCCTCACACCAGTCAATGTAGGTACGCCAAACCCTATAGTAGATGAAAGAGGAGGACTTTTTCCTAGCCCTGATCATGGTGTTAAAAGAGGCAGACAGCCCTTTTTCCATTAAGATGGAGGTTTCAGCAGCCAGGCTGTCAAAGCCAGCGTTTGTAAAGGGATGGCAGAGCGAAACGCTGTTGCTGAGGGACCACTTCCCCAGGTGAGAAGACCCCCTGCTCAGGTCTGCCTCCAGATTCTCCACCACCGCAATGTACACGGCCGAGATGCAGGGAACATTGTCCTCAGCCCCGGACAGGATCAGAGACACTTCCTTGAGGGCCCCCTTGCTCCGGGTCCCTCCCTGATAATAGATGTAGGCAACCGCCATCCGGTTGTCCGAGCGTACCTGAACAGCCCGACCCCGCAGGTGTGGGGTCAAGAGGGCTAGAACCCCCTGAACGCCCTCAGTTCCAGAATGTTGATCGGGGTGTGGGCCTCCTCAGGGCCCCACAGCCCCTGGAATTTCAGAGAGTTCCAGAAGCCCCCCCAACCTGTCAGACTGGCCACCGTGGTGACTGTCTCCCAGCAAGGGGCCAGAAATACAATTCTGTGATTACTCACCTGTAG
Organism: Gastrophryne carolinensis; assembly: GCA_027917425.1. NCBI lineage: Eukaryota > Metazoa > Chordata > Amphibia > Anura > Microhylidae > Gastrophryne > Gastrophryne carolinensis. The sequence continues at coordinate 258,548,830 of CM051234.1, forward strand.
AATTGGTATTATGAGTATACAGTACGTCCTGCTCCAAATCTAATACTTACAGTTGGGATATACTGGACTGCAGAGACATCGAAAATAGGCTCCTCCCGGCCCCTCAAATACCTGGGGACCTCCCACAAATCCCCAGCATTGAAAAGCAGCTAATGAGAAGCCGGGAGAATTAAACAATCCAAACTATCAACTATAACAAGGATAACAATCACCATACAGGGGATCCAAGATAATGCAACCAAGGGTGGGTTGGAGCAGGACGTACTTTATACTCATGCCAATTCTACAGGTGAGTAATCACAGAATTGTATTATTCTTAGTATACAGTACGTCCTGCTCCAAATCTAATACTTACAGTTGGGACATCCAATAGTGTCCATAAGTAGGGTGGGATCCCCAAGAAAAATCAGCAGCAGACAGTTTAAACCATGCCGCTTGCAGAACCTTTCAGCCAAAGGCAGCATCAGCTGAAGCCCTAACATCAACCTTGTAAAACTTTGAAAAGGTATGAACAGAAGACCAAGAAGCGGCCTTGCAAACTTGTTCAACAGAAGCCTGGTGCTGAAAAGCCCAAGAGGCACCAATAGCACGAGTGGAATAAGCAGTAAGGCTGAAGGGAGGATTCTTCCCCTTAGCAGAGTAGGCCTGAATCACAGCCCGACGAATCCAATTGCTGATAATAGACTTGGCAAGAGCCAAACTCTTCCTAGGACCAGAAGGGACCACAAAAAGAGCATCAGTTTTCCTGAAAGGTGCAGTAGCCACCAGATAGTACTTCAGACACCTAACCACATCCAAAGAGTGCAAAACCCTCTCCTTAGCATTGCTAGGATTAGGGCACAAAGAAGGAAGAACAATATCCTGATTCAAGTGAAAAGCAGACACTACCTTAGGCAGAAAGTCAGGTTTGAAACTAAACACCACCTTGTCCTGGTGTCTCATAGTAGGGGGGTTGAATGGAAAGCGCCGCCAACTCAGACACACGCCTGACAGAAGTGATAGCCACCAGAAATACAACCTTGAGCGTAAGAATGGCCAAGGCAGCATCCAGTTCAAAGGGAGCACCCTGCAAGGCTGACAGAACCAAGTTCAGATTCCAAACAGGCACCATAGGCTTATGTGGGGGGCGCACATGAGTGACCCCCTGGAAAAAAGTCCTGATCAGAGGGTGCTGAGCAAAGGACTTCTGGAAGAAAATAGCCAGGACAGAAACCTGACCCTTCAGAGTACTGAGTTGGAGCCCCATCGCCAACCCATGCTGCAGGAACTCCAGAATCTTGGGAATAGAGAACACACGACAGGGAAGAGACTTAGACTCACACCAGTCAATGTTGGCACGCCAAACCCTGTAATAAATGGAAGAGGAAGACGACTTCCTAGCTTTAATCAAAGTATCCACAACCGAGGAAGACCGCCCCTTCTACATCAAGATGGAGGTTTCAGCAGCCAAGCCGTCAAAGCCAGAGTTTGTAAATTGGGATGGCGTAGTGAGCCCTGAGTGAGCAGATCTGGCACCAAGGGCAGAGTGTACTGATCTACCGCCAGCTGCACCACGTCTGCGAACCACACTCTTCTTGGCCACCAGAATTGCTGGCACCCTTTCCAGAGCAATCTTGCACAGAACCCTGCCCAGCAGGGGGAATGGAGGGAAGACATACAGGAACTGAAAGTCCTGCCATGACATTGCTAGCGCATCCGAGGTCAAGGCCAGAGGATCCTGGGACAGAGAGACAAAGGCTGGGAGCTTGTGATTGTGGCGGGACGCAAACAGATCCACATCTGGTTGGCCCCAACGGAGACACAGATTGAAACACCCTGCTGCATAGGGACCATTCACCCTGGCGAGAGGTCCCCCTGCTCAGAGAGTCCGCCAGGTGATTTTCCACCCCCGGGATGTACACAGCTGATATGCAGGGGACATTGGCCTCCACCCAAGTCAGGATCAGAGACACTTCCTGGAGGGCCCCCTTGCTCCGGGTCCCTCCCTGATGCTTGATGTAGGCGACGGCCGTCTGGTTGTCCGAGCGCACCTGAACAGGCAGGCCCCGAAGGTGAGTAGTCAAGTGAGCCAGAACTAGCCTGATCGCCCGCAGTTCCAAGACATTGATAGGTGTGTGGGCCTCCTGAGGGCCACACCTCCCCTGGAACCGCAGGGACTTCCAGAAACCTCCCCAACCTGACAGACTGGCATCCGTGGTGACCGTCTCCCAGGAAGGGGCAAGAAAGGATCTGCCCCCCAACAGGTTCCTTGAGTCCATCCACCACAAGAGGGACCTCCTGACCAGGGGGGAGAGCACACAGACCCTGTCCAGGGACGCTGGGTCCTTGTCCCATACTGACAATAGGTGAAGTTGCAGGGGCCTCAAGTGGAACTGAGCATAAGGGACCGCTTTGAAGCATGCCACCATCAGGCCCACCAGCTGCATCCCCTGCCTGATGGAAGGATGGGGACAAGCTAGGAGGGACTGAGCCTGTGCAATCAGACTGTCCACCTTCTGTTGAGGAAGGAAGATCCTTGCCTCAACTGTATCCAGATTCATTCCTAGGAATGGAGTTACCAAGGAAGGGAACAGTGAGGACTTGGGGTGGTTGATCACCCATCCAAATGACTCCAGAGTAGACACCACCAGCTGAGTATCCAACTCTGCCTGATGTAGAGACTGGGAAGTGATGAGAATGTCGTCCAGATAGGGAAGCACGCGGACGCCCTGACATCTGAGCAGAGGCATCACGCCAGCCAGCACCTTGGTGAACACCCTGGGAGCTGAAGTGAGGCCGAAGGGCAAGGCCACAAATTGGTAGTGTTGATCCATCAGAGCGAACCTGAGGAACCTTTGATGACCTGGGAACACAGTAATGTGAAGATAAGCATCTTTGATGTCCACAGAAGTCATGAAATCCCCTTGGCGCAGGGAACTGATGGCAGAGCGCAGAGTTTCCATGCGAAAGCGCCTGCCCCTGACAAACTTGTTGAGGATCTTCAAGTCCAGGATGGGCCTGACTGAACCATCCTTTTTGGGTACTGTGAATAGGTTAGAATAAAAGCCCTTGCCTTTTTCTCTTAAGGGGAACCTGGCAGATGACCCCCAGCTCCAGGAGGCCTTGCACTGCTTGCACAAGCTCCTGAGCTGACACAGGGTCCTGAGGAATCCGGGATCTGGTGAATCTTGGAGGGGGATCGGCAGCAAACTCTAGCTTGTAACCGGAGGACACTACCTCCTGAATCCACCGGTCTGAGACATGAATCCTGCAGACCTGAACGAAGTACTGCAGCCGTTCCCCCCACGCGGATGAGTGAGGGCGCCCCAACATGTCTGAGGGGGCTTGGGAGAAGGCTTAGACTTGGAGCCCCAGGATGAGCCAGGGCGTCCATGTCCTCTGCCTCTACCCCAGAAACCTCCCCGGGCCCCAGGAAAGGAAACCCCCCCCCTTCCCGTCTTGCACCACGGTAAGGGGAGGAGAAGGAACCCTGACCCCGAAAGGGCCGAGATTGCCACTTGCGCTGGGGTAACCTGCCTCCGTTAAGCAAAAAGGTCCAGGCGGTCTCCAAACAGACGCAGTCCTTTAAAGGGAAACCCAGTGAGGGCCTTCTTGGCAGCGTTGTCAGCAGCCCACTGGCGCAGCCAAACCGAGCGGCGTATAGCCACCACAGGGGCAGATGTCCTGGCACACATTCTAATGGTGTCATCCAATGCTGAGAGGACAAAATTTACAAAAACATCACAACTGGAGAGTGCATTAAACACCTCACAAGGCAAATCATCAGGGGCACTATCAAGCATATTTCTGATAAGGGTTCTAGTGGCCACAGCAGTATTGGCAGAGGCACAGACCGGGCGCAGCGCCGTCCCTGCACATGCAAAGGCGTGGGATGCCAGCTGGTCAATGCGCCGGTCCTCAGCATCCCGCAGGGTAGTGTCAGGGGAATGCATGACAGAGGTGTTAGATAGTCCTAGGATCAGGGCATCCATCTCGGAGGTGGGGGGGCAGGAAAGGGATACTTCCTATCCCAACTCTTTGGAACCCCGGGAAGTTTACTGGGGCGCTCCCATTCCTTGAGCACAAGGTTATGGAAATGTGCCTGCTCGGGAAATTCCAAACGTGATTTTGCTGTATGGAAAAAGCTCCCCTCTTTACCTGGGAGCCGCAACAGGGAAAGAGATTGACAGATTATTGACCCAGATTTTTGAGGTTCTGTCCGTGTCATCCGGGGTCCAGAGCCAGAATAGTCATGACCCCTTGGTCTCTCATAAGATGAGCCTGAATCAGAAAAGAGCTCCCCTTCATCAGACGGGGTATAGCCACAAAGATTCTAAAACTCCTCAGTTCCCATAGGGAAAACAGTGACAATAGGCATCAAGTGCCGCTTCTTAGCAGGGGCCTTACGCGCTAAGGACTTCGCAATCAACTGCTCAACAGTAGCCAGTCTAGAAGACACATCAGGCAGAGAATCCCCGCTAGTATGCAACTCAGTAGGAGTGAGGTTTAAGCTTGGAGGAGTAGGCAAAGTGTAGCAAGGTGCAGCCACTGGCAGGCCAGATTGCAATGCAAGCACCCGCTCAGCACAGGGTACACAGACCCGCGCCTTGTCAGCATCAGCATAAGGCTGCCCACACGCTACACACAGCCGGTCTTGTCCTGAAGGGACCCCGGTCACATTATCCTGGGATGCCTCCATAAGGCGATTATAGCGGCGCTATACGCCGATAGGGAATAACGCTATATAGCAACCCCGGTTGCCCCAATAACCCGCTAGGGAAGTGGGAGTATTATCAATGCCTACAAGATATATACTAACACAGGGCCGGGAGAAGCCAAAAGGGTTCGCCCCGCCTGAAAGACATAAGCAGACAAGACCTGTAAGCACACAGTAACAAAAGTGAAAGATATAAAGCCGCCCGCGAGGGCACTTACGGACCGCGGTAGGTTGGGGTCCGTCGCGCATGGGCGAACCAAGCAGGATAAAGATGGCGTCGGTATCAGCGATGACGCGGAGGGCGCCATAGACGCGTCCCGCCCCCCCCCATTCCAAGCGAGTGAACCATGATTATCTTTAACTGCTATGTAGGTCAGTTCACTGAGGACAAACCGCAAAGTTTCAATACTCTCCTACGGAGTTATGGTCCCCCCTAGTGGCTTGTACAGTTACCTATGAGGAATGGCAAACCATCAATTAGGACAGTCGGCAGGGGAGTGCACGTGTGTAGGTGTAAGGTCTGAGTAATTAACATATATAAACTACTGAGCCATGTGCAGGTATGGGAGATTTCAGCATATAAACATTAAAGCAAAACAAAAGCTTAAGTGACGTAATGCGGAGAGCAGCCCTGATTACACGTGGGTTATGTCCAGTAGAGGGCGAACTTCTGCAGAGATGACTAGAAAAAAAAAAGAAGCCCCTCCCGGTCCATAAATACCTGGGACCTCCCATACATTCCCCAGTATAAGAAAGCAGTAAGGGGACCAGGAAGAGCCAATAAAACCTATGAGAAAAAATGTTCACCAAAAAGAGGATCCAAGATACAACTCAGGGTGGGACGAAGCAGGGTGTGAGACATACTTATAATACCCATTTTACAGGTGAGTAATCACAAAATGGTATTATTCCAAGTATGTCTCACACCCTGCTTCGGAATGATTAATAACACGTGGGACATCCAATAGTGTCCAAAAAGGGTGGGGATCCCAACAGGCAATAATGCACAAATTAAACCACTGCGGCTTGCAGAACTTTGCGGCTAAAAACAGCATCTGCTGAGGCCCGCACATCAACCTTATAAAACTTGGAAAAAATATGAACAGAAGACCAAGTAGCAGCCTTACAAACATGTTCAACAGAAGCCTGGTGCTGAAAGGCCCAGGAAGCCCCAACAGCACGGGTAGAATGAGCACTGATCTGGAAAGGGGGATCCCTCCCTTTAACAGAATAGACCCTAATAACGGCCCGACAAATCCATTTAGTAGACTTGACAGACGACAAACCCTTCTTGGGCCCAGAGGGCACCACAAAACAAGGCGTCCGTCTTCCGGAATGGTGAAGTAGCCACTAGATAGTACTTAACACATCTAACGACGTCCAGAGAGTGCAAAGCCCTCTCCTTGTCATTGCTAGGTTTAGGACACAATGAAGGAAGCACAATGTCCTGATTGAGATGAAAGGCAGAGACAACCTTTGGCAAGAAGTCTGGTTTAAAACGGAAAACCACCTTGTCCTGATATCTCTCAAAGTAGGGGGCCTGAATGGACAGAGCCGCCAACACCGAAACACGTGGAACAGAGGTGATAGCCACCAAAAAGGCAACTTTTAAAGGTGTAAATGGATAGAGCAGAATCCTGCACTGGTTCAAAAGGAGGTCAGACAACACCAAATTTAAATCCCAAACAGGTAACATGGGTTTGCGAGGAGGGTGCACATGAGTGACCCCCTGAAGAAAAGGTCTTAACCAAAGGATGAAGAGCAAAAGATCTCTGAAAGAAAACTGCCAAAGCGGACACATGCCCCTTAAGAGTGCTAAGCTGAAACCCCATGTCCAGACCATGCTGAAGAAAATTCCAGAATTCAAGGGATGGAAAAATACCATTTTGTGAATACTCACCTGTAAAATGGGTATTATAAGTATGTCACACACCCCACTTCAATCATTAATTATTACAATAGGGGTAACACCTACCGCTAGGTGGCAGCGTTGCAGAGAATCTCCAAAAAAGCAACAGGCCCCTCCCGGTGTATACATACCTGGTACCTCCCAATAATCTCCCAGTATTAGAACAGCAGTAAGACAAGGTACCAGGAACAAACAAATGTAACCCTCAAACGTAAAGAACGAAACTTCACCATATAAAGAGCCAGGATACCAAAAAGGGCGGGTGAAGTGGGGTGTGTGACATACTTATAATACCCATTTTACAGGTGAGTATTCACAAAATGGTATTATTCTAAGTATGTCACACACCCCACTTCAATCATTAATTACTACAATAGGGACATCCAACAGCAGTGTCCAGAAAAGGGCGGGTATCCAACCAGGCAATAATGCAGAAAACTCAAACCACTGCAGCCTGCAGAACCTTGCGGCCAAAAACAGCATCCGCTGAGGCCCGCACATCAACCTTATAAAACTTAGAAAAAGTATGAACCGAAGACCAAGTTGCAGCCTTACAAACTTGTTCAACAGAAGCCTGGTGCTGAAAAGCCCAGGACGCTCCAACCGCGCGAGTAGAATGAGCAGTAACACGAAAAGGGGGATCCTTCCCCTTGGCCGAATAGGCTCCAACAATCGCCTGACTAATCCATTTGCTAATGGAAGACTTAGCCGGAGCCAAACCCTTCCTAGGCCCACAGGGCACAACGAAAAAGGCATCAGTCTTACGAAAAGAAGACGTAGCACGTAGATAGTACCTGACACAACGTACAACATCCAAGCAGTGCAAAGCACTCTCCTTGACATTCTTAGGCTTAGGACACAAAGAAGGAAGAATAATGTCCTGGTTAAGATGAAAAGCAGAGACCACTTTAGGAAGAAAGTCTGACTTGAAACGAAAAACCACTTTGTCCAGATGTTCCTCAAAATAAGGAGCCTGAATAGACAAGGCTGCCAACTCCGAAACACGCCGAACCGAAGTAATGGCCACCAGAAAGGCAACCTTCTGAGTCAAAGTGGACAGAGCAATATCCTGCAAAGGCTCAAAAGGAGGAGCCTGAAGAGCAGAAAGAACCAAATTCAAACCCCAAACAGGGAGCAACGGCTTCCTAGGAGGCCGCAGATGCGAAACCCCCCTGGAAAAAAGTGTTGACCAAAGAATGGCTAGCAAAAGACCTCTGAAAAAAGATAGACAAAGCAGAAACCTGCCCCTTCAAGGTACTAAGCTGCAGACCAGAGTCCAGCCCTGATTGAAGAAATTCCAAAATCCTAGAAATAGAAAAGACCCGGCAAGGCAAAGACCTAGCCTCACACCAATCAATATAAGATCTCCAGGACCTATAATAGATGGAAGAAGAAGACCTCTTCCTGGCACTAATAAGAGTCCGAATGACCAAATCCGAAAGACCCTCCTCCTTTAAGATGGAGGTTTCAGCAGCCAAGCCGTCAAAGCCAGCGTTTGTAAACTGGGATAACACAGTTGGCCCTGAGTGAGAAGATCCGGCCGAAGAGGCAGATCGAACTGATCCACTGCCAGACGAACGATGTCTGCGAACCACACCCGCCTTGGCCACCTTGGAGCCACGAGGATGGCGGGAACTCCTTCCAGAACCAACTTTCGCAGCACCCTGCCTAGCATGGGAATCGGAGGAAACAGATAAAGAAACCCCAGGTCCCTCCAGCTCAGGGCCATGGCATCCACCGCCAGAGCCAGAGGATCCCGGGACAGTGACACAAATGTCGGAAGCTTGTGATTGTGACGAGAGGCAAACAGATCCACCTCCGGCGTCCCCCATCGGAGACAAAGCGACCGAAACACCTGGGGATGGAGCGACCATTCCGCCCGGCGGGACGAACACCGGCTCAGAAAGTCCGCCTCTGTGTTTTCCACTCCTGGAATGTAAACTGCCGAGATGCAAGGGACATGAGTCCCTGCCCACACTAGAATCAGAGACACCTCCCTGTGGGCACCCAGACTGCGAGTCCCTCCTTGGTGATTGATGTAAACAACCGCCGTCTGATTGTCCGATCGAACCTGAACCGGCAGGCCCTGTAAAAGATGCGTCAAGCGAGACAGAACCAACCTGATGGCTCGCAACTCCAGAACATTGATGGGCAAATGAGCCTCCTGAGGGTTCCACTGCCCCTGAAACTGAAGATCCTTCTAGAAACCTCCCCATCCTGACAAACTGGCATCCGTGGTGACAGTTTCCCAAAGCGGGGTCAGAAACGACCTGCCCTTCAGAAGGTTGTCCGAGACCAACCACCACAGAAGTGACTGCCGAACCAGAGGGGACATCCGGAAGGACCGATCCAACGACCTCGGACGCCGGTCCCAAGATGCCAAAAGATGAAGCTGAAGCGTCCTCGTATGAAACTGCGCAAAGGGAACTGCCTCGAACGAGGCCACCATCAACCCCACCAGTCTCATCCCTAGCCGAATGGACGGGCGAGGATGGGAGAAGAAGAAGCTGAGCCAACTCCTGAATCAACAGAACCTTGGCCTGAGGGAGAAACACTCTGTGCTAGCAGGAGTCCAACGACATCCCCAGAAAGGTCACCACCCTGGCCGGAACCAGAGAGGGCTTGGGGTAATTGATCACCCAGCCGAACCTCTCCAGCATAGACACCACCATGCTGGTGTCCCCCTCTGCTTGACTGAAGGAAGGTGCCATGATGAGAAGATCGTCCAGGTAAGGCACAATGCGAATCCCCTGAGCTCTGAGCAGGGCCATCACCCCCGCCAACACCTTGGTGAACACACTCGGAGCAGAGGTGAGGCCGAATGGAAGAGCCACAAACTGAAAATGCCGATCCTCCACCACAAAACGAAGGAACCTCTGATGAGCTGGGAAAATCGGAATGTGAAGGTACGCATCCTTGATGTCTATGGACGTCAAAGTCCCCCTGCCGAAGCGAACCGATCGCAGACCGCAGGGTTTCCATGCGGAACTTCCGGGGATGAATAAATCTGTTGAGAAACTTCAAATCCAGAATCGGACGGAAGGACCCGTCCTTTTTGGGGACAGTGAAGAGATTGGAATAAAACCCGCGCCCTACCTCCGAAGTAGGAACCGGGCAGACGACTGCTAAATCTAGAAGATTCCTTACCGCCGCCAGGAGCCCCTGCGCGGCCAAAGGATCCGAAGATACCCGAGACCTGAAGAACCTTGGAGGAGGACGGAACTCGGAACTCCAACTTGTAACCGGCCGACACCACCTCCCGGATCCACCTGTCCGAGACCTCCTGGTCCCATACCCGGGAGAAGAGCCGCAACCGTCCCCCCACCCGTACGTGTGAGGGCGCCCCCTCATTGCTGAGCGGGCTTGGCAACTGGCTTGGGCTTGGCGCCCCAGACGTGAGCGGGGCGGCCACGGCCTTTACCCCGATTCCAACTGGCGCTTCTGGAGGCCGAGAAGCCCGCACCCCTGCCGGCTCTGGCTCCCCGAAAGGACGGATTGAAGGAGACCGTCCCCCGAAAGGAACGGCGAAATTTCTTGCGCTGAGGTAACTTACCTCCCTTGGCAACAGAATCCAGCCTCTCACCAAAAAGCCTCAAACCCAAAAAGGGAAGAGCCGTGAGCGATCTTTTAGAATTAAAATCAGCCGTCCACTGTCTCAACCACACACAGCGACGGATAGCTACCAGCAAGGCAGTAGCCCTGCCACACATCAACATGGCATCCTCCTGAGCGGCCAGAATAAACGACAAGAAGGAATCACAGCGCTTAAGCGCGAGAGACTCATCACAGGTAGGCTCAAGATCCACACAAGTCCCTGACAATAGACCTGACCGCCAAAGTCAAAAGAGCCGAAGCACAGACAGGCCTTAACACCGAACCCGCACATACAAAACTATGGCGGGCCAACTGATCAATCCGGCGATCCTCGCCGTCCCTGAGCGAAGTCGTGTCAGGAGAATGCACGACCGCCGTGTTGGACAGTCCCAAGACTGGAGTATCTACCTCAGGGGGGACAGACCAACGCTTCATCAAATCCGCCGGAAAGGGATACTTCCTATCCCAGCTAGGCGGAACACTGACGAGACGCGTAGGTTGCTCCCATTGCTTGAGTACAACCTCTTCAAAATGCTGTTGACTGGGAAACTCCAAGCGCTGCTTGGACACCCCAAAAAGCTGACCCTTAGGCCTAGGCGCAACCGCCGGAGGATCCAAATCCAAAACCTCAAACATTTGAGCCAGAATAGTAGACAAATCGAGAGGGGGGCCCTCAGCCTGGTCCCCCTCAGCACCCAGCAACTGCTGAACCTCGGAATCCTCTTCTTCAACTAGCTCACCCTCTTCAAGGGGACGATCTGACCAATCCAGGTCTCCAATAACTTCCTCATCTGAATCCGGCGGAGGCGGAGACAGATGCTTCCGCTTAGCTGGAGCCTTCTGAGCGACCACTGCGGAAAACATTTTCTCAAGGCTGGCCAAACGGGCGCATACCTCAGATTGCGAATCCCCACCCATGACAACGTCACACGGGGTCCGGAACAAGCGAGGGGGAGAGGGAGATGGCGCGGCCGATGAAGTGCTAGGCACCGGAGTGCTGGACTGCCGCTCAATGTTCCGCTGTGCACATGGAATACACAAAATGACATCATCCCCCTGGAGCGGAGCCCCACAGCCCCCACACACCTTGAATTGTCCCGAAGGACCGTTTCCGGTATCTTTGGCAGCCTCCATATGGTGAAATTTATGGTATTCGCAGAACCCAGGGATTTACGCAGTACGCGACCCGGGATGCCCCTTTAATATCTAAAATTCTTTAAAAATCCTGACCATGGGAATTTAGCATAAAAGATACCCCAGTAAATGGAACAATGGCCTAGAAATACCCCACACTAGCCAGGTATATAAGACCGGGAGAGCCCTGAAAGATGGGGGTCTCAGGATCTGAAAAAAAAAAAAAAAACAAGATCAGTTCAGCACAACAGCACACATGTCAGAATATAGTGCTTATAACAATAAGGCCGTCTCCCTCCCCCCCCCCCCCCCTTAAACCGCAAGCCCTGGGCTGCGGGAGAAACAGTCACCCCAAAACAGCGGGAGCTGGGATGGGGGAAGATAGAGTACAGCCAAAGGTACAAATACAGTTAACATATATGTGCAACAAAGGGTTAAAAGAATAACCGCGGCGGTGCTGCCGCAGACAAATGTCAGCAAGAGAAAATGGTACCTCAGAAATCCTATCACCCGCGGGACCACACTCACAGAAATGGCGGGCCCAGCCAATAGGAAACGCCAGCGCCGTGCAGGAGAGGGGAGAAGAAGGACGGACCCGTGGAAGCGCGGGAGCCGCGATAACCCCGCCCCTCCCCAAGCGGGCCTCGCAAGACGCGGACCTCCACTGTGCAGCAGAGCCGCGGGCGCCGAGGAAAAGATGGCGCCCGTTCCCCTCATGATCGGACCGGCGGAGCAACCGCCCGGTCCCCCCCCCCCGAGCACCCGAGCCAGGCCGCAACGAGCGCCGCCACGGCGCTCCCCGTACAGGCGGCCCCGTGGCGCAGAGCGCCGCCCGGCCCGCCCACCGAAAACGAGCAGACAGGGAACCCGTGCCAACGGCGCACATGACACCCAGGGGGACCACAACCGACGGGCCGATATAAAAAGCCCGGCCCGCCCACACGAAAAACAGAGGCCCAGCCAAGAGTGAAATAAAGCATAGCAGCCCCTGCCACCCGTCCCAGCACACACACACAGCCACACTAAGGGGCAGTAAGCTGGGAGGAAAGGCATACCTTATGTGCAGACTGACAGGCTCGCTAGAAGAGCCAGACCTAACTGCTATGTAAAGAGGGGCATCCCACGCCCGGATCACCACTCCGGGAACCCGTTATGCCCCATAATATGGGGTCGAATGGAGGAGCTAATCTCCTAGGCACTCAAGGTGCCATCTACCTTTGCCCAGCCTACAGCCCAAGCTGGGAGGCTGCCAGATATACAGGGGGAGAAAACCAACAGAAGCTGGGCAGAAATAGACCGTAAGGGGGGGGGGGGGGGGGGGCGGGGTGATACCCAGGCTACCTGCAAGCAGGAGACTTCATTCTTCTGTCTTGTCGCCACCTTGCAGAGAATAACACTGGGAGATTATTGGGAGGTACCAGGTATGTATAGACCGGGAGGGGCCTGTTGCTTTTTTGGAGATTCTCTGCAACGCTGCCACCTAGCGGTAGGTATTACCCCTATTGTAATAATTAATGATTGAAGTGGGGTGTGTGACATACTTAGAATAACACCCGACAAGGAAAAGCCATGGCCTCACACCAAGCAATACAGGAACGCCAGGTCCTGTAGTAGATATGAGAGGAAGACTTCTACCTAGCTCTAACGAACGTCTGGACAACAGTTACAAACCTTTTTCTCTTAGGATGGAGGTTTCAGCAGCCACGCCGTCAAAGCCAGCGTTTGTAAATTGGGGTAACAAAGCTGACCTTGTGTGATCAGATCCGGAACCAGAGGCAGCCTGTACTGATCGACCGCCAGCCGCACGACGTCTGCGAACCATACCTGTCTTGGCCACCTTGGGGCCACCAGGATTGCTGGCACACCCTCGGGAAGCAGCTTGCGCACCACCTTGCCCACCATGGGAAAGGGGGGAAACAGATACAGGAGACAGAGATCCCGTCAGGACAGAGACATGGCATCCATTGCCAGAGCCAGGGGGTCCTGGGACAGACAAAAATGCAGGGAGCTTGTGATTGAGACGGGAGGCAAAGAGATCCACTTCCGGAATCCCCCACCTGTGACAGAGGGATAGAAATACCTTGTTGCTGAAGGACTATTGCCCCCCCCGGCGATAGGTCCCCCTGCTCAGGGAATCCGCTTCCAGATTCTCCACCCCTGGAATATACACTGCCGAAATGCATGGAACATTGCTCTCGGCCCATGCAAGAATCAGACACTTACCGGAGGGCACTCCTGCTGCGAGTCCCTCCTTGGTGATTGATGTAAGCGACCGCAGTCCGATTGTCGGATCGAACCTGAACCGGTAAGCCCTGGAGGCGATGCGACAGCACCAACCGAATCGTCCTCAGTTTCAGAATGTTGATGGGGATGTGGGCCTCCCGAGGACCCCACAGCCCCTGGAACAGATGTTCCTTCCAGAAACCCCCCCAGCCCGACAGGCTGGCATCGGTGGTGACCGTTTCCCAACGGGGCGCCAGAAAAGATCAGCCCCTCAGAAGATTCTTCGGGTCCAGCCACCACTGAAGAGACCGCCGGACCAGAGGAGACAGAACAAATGACTGATCCAGGGACAGAGGACATCTGTCCCAAGCCGATAAAAGATGGAGCTGAAGAGGTCTCATGTGAAACTGAGCAAAAAAGGCACTGCCTCGAAGCAAGCCACCATCAATCCCACCAGTCTCATCCCTTGCCTGATGGACAGACAAGGGTTGGACAGAAGGAGACGAATTAGTGCTTGAATAACATCCACCTTTGGCTGGGGTAGGAACACCCTGGTCTGAATGGAATCCAGATTCATGCCCAGAAACGAAGTCACCCTTGACGGAGAGAGATAGGACTTGGGGTAATTGATTACCCACTCGAACCTCTCCAGCGTTGTCACCACCGTCCTGGTGTCCAGATAAGGCACAATGCGAATGCCCTGGGCTCTGAGAAGGGCCATCACGCCTGCCAACACCTTGGTGAACACCCTGGGAGTCTCCATGCAAAATTTCTTGGTTCAGATGAACCGGTTGAGAAACTTTAAGTCCAAAAAGGGCCTTATAGATCCATTCTTTTTGGGCACCGTAAAGAGGTTGGAGTAGTAACCCTGACCTCTCTCTATGGGGGGGGGGGGGGGGGAGGGCCCGTAGAAACGACCTCCATATCAAGAAGGTTTTGCACTGCCAGAAAAAGTCCCTGTGCAGCCCGAGGTTCTGCAGGAACCCAAGACCTGAGAAATCAGGGAGGAGGCCAGTAAGCGAACTCCAGCTTGTACCCATAGGAGACCACCTCCAGGATCCAGTTGTCTGTGACCTCCAGAGTCCAGACCTGTGCGAGGAGCTGCAGCCGTCCCCACACCCACGAGGGTAGTGACGCCCCCATATTGCTGAGTGGGCTTGGCAGCGGCTATGGGTTTGGTACCCCAGGAAGTCCCGGGTCGGGCGCATCCACTGCCCCAGGAATCTCCTCTGAACGCAGGGAAGGACATTCCCCTGCTCGTCCGAGAGCCACGAAAGGAGGGATTGAATGAGCCTGAGCCCCGAAAGGGCCGGTGTTGCTTCTTGTGCTGAGGTAACTTACCTCCCTTAGCCACAGAGTCCAATTTTTTACCAAACAGGCGCAGACCCACGAAGGGAAGCCCTGTGAGCGCCTTCTTGGCAGCGATATCGGCCGCCCACTGGTGCAACCAGACTGATCGGCGTATAGTCACAAGCAACGCCGAGGTCCTGCGGGGAACAAACAGACCAATCAAAAATCATAATCGTCATAATCAAAGGCCGGCGCGGCAAGCACCAAATGCCGTCTCTTAGCTGGGGCCTTGCTGGCCGCAGAGCTAGCAATCATCTTCTCAATGTTGGCCCAGTCTGGCACAGACATCGGATTGCGACTCCCCGCTAATGACAACGTCACTTGGGGTCAAAGTCAGGCGTGGGGGTGTAGATTATGTGGTCAGCGGAGCTGACCCCGCCGCACGGGGCCCAGATGGCCGCGCAATGGCCTGCTGTGCACATGGTATACAAATTTGCACATAGTCTCCCACAAGGGATACCCCACAGATCAAACACTGCCAGGGTTGCCCCGAAGGGATCCCGAGCCCGGTATCCTGGGAAGCCTCCATATGGTGATTTTTAAGGGTAGTCGCAATGACATGGGAATTACGCTATGAAGCTACCCGGGATGCCCCTTAGCGTACGTTAGTGGGAGGATTTGCAATGACAAAAGGGAACCTTAATTTGACAACAAGGGACCCAAGGACCGTGGAGAACCCCCTTTTGTATTAAAGGCTAGGTAGTCCCACCTAAAAGATACAATAAGGGACCCCTAAGAATATGCACCCAGAGGCATCCTAATGCACAAACATATGCAGGCATAAGACATACATACATACATATATACATATATATATATATATATATATATATATATATATATATATATATATATATATATATATATATATATATATATATATATATATATCATAATATCACACACACGCACAAGATAAGGTATGCCGGATAACAAATGCAGAAAATAAATGCGGTATTCCCAGGCCACCAGGGCGCAGTAATACTAGCGCAATTAAGAAAACAATAATAAAACCAAGGGGCCCCGAGGGGCACTCCCAATCAGCCGGCAGCAAGGAATGGCATCTGGATTACAGCAGGAAGAAGGGCGGGCCAGCGCGGAATGCGGGCCGCGCATGACCCGGGAAAATGCCAGACCGGCTTCCAGCCAATAGGGCCGAGATAGGGCCGCAAGACGAGTCAAAGGAGGCGGGTGGGCCATAACGGGTGTGCAGAGCGCCAGGCCCCGCCCCCTCCCCTGAACCGAGGAAGGAGAGCCGCGCTCCCCAGCCATGCTGCGGAGCCGGCTAAAAAGTAACGGCCTGCCGCCGCTAAAAAGCGAGTGTGCGGGCCGCAGTCAAGAGACACACAATTCATACACTGACACACACATACGTACCCACGCGCTGGCAGTAGCCAGAGCGTGAAGTAAAAGCACAAACGCACTGACAGACAACTATATGGGGCAACAATGGAGGACCGCCCCCCCTACTATCCGGGAACAGGGAGTAATGGAGGGGAAGCCAATAGCTACATATAGATATGTAGCGATGGTTTCAATACGGACAGGGCATCCCATGTCAGGGCCACCAACCTGACAAACCGCCTACCCCTTGGTGGGGGTCTCACAGAGGAGCATGGCTCCTAGTTAGTACACCACTAAGGTGTAACCTACCCTCGGCCGGACCTACAGCCGCTGCTGGGAGGCATAGTAATGTATTTAAAACAAGGTCTGGGCAGAAATAGGGATAAATTGGCCGGGTGTAAACCGGGCTTACCTGCAAAGGAAGGAGACAGCCATCTTCTGACTTGCTCCCCGTCTGCAGAGACGAAGACTGGGGAATGTGTGGGAGGTCCCAGGTATTTATGGACCGGGAGGGGCTTCTTTTTTTCTAGTCATCTCTGCAGAAGTTCACCCTCTACTGGACATAACCCACGTGTTATTAATCATTCCGAAGCAGGGTGTGAGACATACTTGGAATAGCGGGTTTTGTGCCTCTTTAAAAACGTTATCATGCAAGTAAAAGTATTTCCCTTACCTAGAGCTAATATACTGCAGAAAGTAATTTGTCTGTGTTGGAGCATCTGCATTCTGTGGTCCAATCTTCTCACCATCAATTACTTTGTTATTTTCTTCTCCAAGCTAAGTTAAGGTAGGATGGAGCACATGACAGTCAGTACTTTTTTTCACATTAACACATACTACCTTCTACTAAAGCAGACCTATATCCAATGCGTAAAAATACAATTCTGTGAAATACTCACCTGTAGAATTGGTATAAGTATACAGTACGTCCTGCTCCAGATAGATTACTTACACTTGGGTTATCCTCCACCAGATGGCGCTGCACTGCAGAGACATGTAAAACAGGCTCCTCCCGGCCCCTCAAATACCCGGGACCTCCCACAAATCCCCAGCATTGAAAAGCAGTGAATGAGAAGCCGGGAGAATTAAACCACCCAAACTGGTAACTATAACAATGATAATCACCATTCAGGGGATCCAGAATAATGCAAAACCAAGGGTGGGGTGGAGCAGGACGTACTGTATACTTATAATACCAATTCTACAGGTGAGTATTTCACAGAATTGTATTCTTAGTATACAGTACGTCCTGCTCCAGATAGTTGACTTACTTACACTTGGGACATCCAATAGCAGTGTCCATAAAGTAGGGTGGGATCCCCAACAAAAAAGGTAACAAAAGACAGTTTAAACCACTGCCGCCTGCAAAACCTTTTGGCCAAAAACAGCATGAGCTGAGGCCCTAACATCAACCTTGTAAAACTTTGAAAAGGTATGAACAGAAGACCAAGTAGCGGCCTTGCAAACTTGTTCAACAGAAGCCTGGTGCTGGAAGGCCCAAGAGGCACCAATAGCACGAGTAGAATGAGCAGTAAGGCGAAAGGGAGGACTCTTCCCCTTAGCAGAATAGGCCTGAAACACGGCCTGATGGATCCATTTGCTAACAGTAGACTTGGCAGGAGCCAAACCCTTCCTGGGCCCAGAAGGGACCACAAAAAGAGCATCAGTTTTCCTGAAGGACGCAGTGGCCACCAGGTAATACTTCAAACACCTGACCACATCCAAGGAATGCAAAACCCTCTTAGCGTTGCTAGGATTAGGGCACAAAGAAAGAAGAATATCTTGATTCAAATGAAAAGCAGACACTACCTTAGGCAGAAAATCTGGCTTAAAGCGGACCACCACCTTGTCCTGGGGTCTTCCCAAGTATGGGGGCTGAATAGAAGAGCCGCCAACTCAGACACACGCCTGACCGAAGTAATGGCTACCAGAAAGACAACCTTGAGGGTAAGAACAGCCAGAGCAGCATCCTGCATAGGTTCAAAGGGAGCACCCTGCAAGGCAGACAAAACCAAGTTAAAATCCCAAACAGGGACCACAGGTTTACGTGGGGAACGCACATGAGCGACCCCCTGGAAAAAAAAGGTCTTAATCAAAGAATGCTGAGCAAAAGACTTCTGAAAGAAAACAGACAGGGCAGAAAACCTGACCCTTCAAAGTACTGAGTTAGAGTCCCGACTCCAGCCCATGCTGTAAGAACTCCAGAAACCTGGGGACTGGACACCCAACAGGGAAGAGACCTAGACTCACACCAGTCAAAGTAGGTACGTCAAACCCTGTAATAGATGGAAGAAGAAGATTTCTTCCTAGCCTTCACCATGGTATCAACCACCAAGGCTGACAAGCCTTTTTCCATCAAGATGGAGGTTTCATCAGCCAGGCCGTCAAAGCCAGAGTTTGTAAATTGGGATGGCGAGTGAGCAGATCTGGCACCCTTGCCAGAACGTACTGGTCTACGGACATCTGCACCATGTCTGCGAACACACTCTTCTTGGCCGCCTGGGGGCCACCAGAATTGCTGGCACCCCCTCCAGAGCAATCGTGCGCAGAACCCTGCCCAGCAGGGGGAATGGAGGAACGACATACAGGAACTGAATGTCCTGCCATGACCGTGCTAAAGCATCCGTGGTCAAGGCCAGAGGATCCTGGGACAGGGAGACAAAGGCCGGGAGCTTCTGATTGTGACGAAACGCAAACAGATCCACATCTGGTTGGCCCCCAATGGTGGCACAGAGATTGGAACACCCTGTTGCAGAGGGACCATTCTCCCTGGCGAGAGGTCCCCCTGCTCAGAGGGTCTGCCAGCAGATTTTCCACCCCCGGAATGTACACCGCTGATATGCAGGGAACATTGGCCTCCACCCAGGTCAGGATCAGAGACACTTCCTGGAGGGCCTTCTTGCTCCGGGTCCCTCCCTGATGATTGATGTAGGCAACTGCCGTCTGGTTGTCCGAGCGCACCTGAACAGGCAGGCCCTAAAGATGAGTAGTCAAATGAGCCAGAACTAACCTGATCGCTCGCAGCCCCAAGACATTGATAGGTGTGTGGGCCTCCTGAGGGCCACACCTCCCCTGGAACCGCAGGGACTTCCAGAAACCCCCCCAACCTGATAGACTGGCATCCATGGTGACCGTCTCCCAGGAAGGGACAAGAAAGGATCTGCCCCCCAACAGGTTCCTTGAGTCCATCCACCACAAGAGGGACCTCCTGACCAGGGGGGAGAGCACACAGACCCTGTCCAGGGACGCTGGGTCCTTGTCCCATACAGACAATAGGTGAAGTTGCAGAGGCCTCAAGTGGAACTGAGCATAAGGGACTGCTTTGAAGCACGCCACCATCAGGCCCACCAGCTGCATCCCCTGCCTGATGGAGGGATGGGGACAAGTTAGGAGGGACTGAGCCTGTGCAATCAGATTGTCCACCTTCTGCTGAGGAAGGAAGATCCTTGCCTGAACTGTATCCAGATTCATTCCTAGGAATGGAGTTACCAAGGAAGGGGACAGTGAGGACTTGGGGTGGTTGATCCCCCATCCAAATGACTCCAGAATGGGCACCACCAGCTGCGTATCCAACTCTGCCTGAGCAGAGACATCACGCCAGCCAGCACCTTGGTGAACACCCTGGGAGCTGAAGTGAGGTCGAAGGGCAAGGCCACAAATTGGTAATGTTGATCCATCAGGGCGAACCTGAGGAACTTTTGATGACCTGGGAACACAGGAATATGAAGGTAAGCATCTTTGATGTCCACAGAAGTCATGAAATCTCCTTGGCGCAGGGAACTGATGGCAGAGCGCAGAGTCTCCATGCGAAAGCGCCTGCCCTTGACAAAACTTGTTGAGAATCTTTAAGTCCAGGATGGACCTGACAGAACCATCCTTTTTGGGTACTGTGAATAGGTTGGAATAAAAGCCCTTGCCTTTTTCTCTTAAAGGCACCTGGCAGATGATCCCCAGCTCCAGGAGGCCGTGCACTGCTTGCACTAGCTCCTGAGTTGACACAGGGTCCTGAGGAATCCGGGACCTGATGAATCTTGGAGGGGGATCGGCTGCAAACTCCAACTTGTAACCGGAGGACACTACCTCCTGAATCCATCGGTCTGAGACATGAAGCCTCCAGACGTGAGCGAAGTGCTGCAGCCGCCCCCCCCCACCCGGATGGGTGAGGGCGCCCCATCATGCCTGAGGGGGCTTGGCAGAGGATTTAGCCTTGGGACGCCAGGAGGAGCCAGGACGTCCACGTCCTCTGCCTCTACCCCAGAAATCTCCCCGGGCCCCAGGGAAAGATACCGCCCTTCCCTGTCTTGCACCGAGGTTGCCGCCTGCGCTGGGGTAACCTGCCTCCCTTAGCAAAAAGGTCCAGGCGGTCTCCAAACAGACACAGTCCCTTTAAAGGGAAACCCAGTGAGGGCCTTCTTGGCAGCATTGTCAGCAGCCAAACCGAGCGGTGTATAGCCACCACGAGGGCCGAAGTTCTGGCACACATTCTGATGGTGTCATCCAATGCTGACAGGACAAAATTTACAAAAATCATCACAACTGGAGAGTGCATTAAACACCTCACAAGGCAAATCATCAGGGGCACCATCAAGCATATTTCTGATAAGGGTTCTAGTGGCCACAGCAGTAATGGCAGAGGCACAGACCGGGGGAAAGCGTCGTCCCCGCACATTCAAAGGTGTGGGAGGCCAGCTGGTCAATGCGCCGGTCCTCAGCATCCTGCAGGGTAGTGGAATCAGGGGAATGCATGACAGGTGTTTGATAGCCCTAGGATCGGGGCATTAACCCCGGGAGGGGGGGGGGATAACCAACATTTAACCACCTCAGCAGGAAAGGGATACTTCCTATCCCAACTCTTTGGAACCCCGGGAAGTTTACTGGGGCTCTCCCATTCCTTGAGCACAAGGTTATGGAAATGTGCCTGCTCTGGAAATTCCAAACGTGATTTTGCTGTATGGAAAACCTCCCCTTTTTTGCCTGGGAGCCTCAACAGGGAGAGAGATAGACAGAACCTCAAAAATCTGGGTCAATAATCTGTCAGTGTCATCCGGGGCCCAGGGGTCAGAGCCAGAATCGTCATGACCCCTTGGTCTCTCATCAGATGAGCCTGAATCAGAACAGAGCCACACAGATTCATAAACTCCTCAGTTCCCATAGGGAAAACCGTAACATTAGGCGTCAAGTGCCGCTTCTTACCAGGGCCCTTACGCGCTAATCGCAATAATCTGTTCAACAATAGCCAGTCTAGAAGACATCAGGCTGAGAATCCCCACTAGTATGCAACTCAACAGGAGTGAGATTTAAGCTTGGGGGAGTTAGGTGAAGTGAAACAAGGTGCAGCCACTGGCAAGCCAGATTGCAATGCAAGCACTTGCTCAGCACAGGGTACACAGACCCGTGCCTTGTCAGCGTCAGCACGAGGCTGCCCACACGCTACACACAGCCGGTCTTGTCCCAAAGGGAACCCGGTAACCTATCCTGGGATGCCTCCATATGGTGATTATTAGGCACAATATGCCAGTAGGGATTTACGCTATAAGCAACCCTGGATGCCCCAATGACCCGCTAGGGAAGTGGGAGTAATTATACAAGGCCCAACTATCAATTACACCGGGCCGGGAGAAGTCAATGGCTTCACCCGTCTGAAATACACAGTGAGAAGAAGGGGTGTCAGAACCAAACACTACAATGAGCATAAAACCGCCCGCGAGGGCACTTAAGGACCGTGGGTAAGTATAACCGCCACACGCGCGCGCTGACAAAATGGCGCCGAGAGTACCTCAAAGGGCGGGCCAGAGCGGGCCGTGACGCCAGGCACGCCAAGCCAGGCCCCGCCCCCCCCAAAGAGCACGAAGCCCACAGACAAGCAGCCAATGATAACGCAGAAGCGTCTGAGGTAACGCCGCCGCGGAACATCCAAATGAAGGAAAAGACGCGCATGGCGGCGGCATTTGCTATGTAAAAAAGACAAGTCAGCGCGGCGGCAGACACCACATATACTAGTCAAAAGACTTGACAAAACGCCGTATGCACGAATCACGCTACACGCTCACCCACACCCCCTCTTTCCCTCCCGAAGGCTACAGGGAGAATGAGGGAGGATGGCGGCCCTCTGTACAGGACCCACCGCTACACAGGGCATGGGGCAATAATGCGGGAGGGGCATCCATAAAGGCTCACCATCAGCCTATACCGCCTAACCTTTTGGTGGGGGACTGCAGTGGAGCAGCGCTCCTTAAGCATACATGGTGCTGCCTACCTTCACCCGACCAGCGCAGCCCAGGCTGGGAGGCACATCACACGAGGAACGGATGGGAACAGTCCAACAGGGCCGCAGGCTAATAGCCCCGCTTACCTGCGAGAGAGTGATAATTTCAGGTCTTCGCAGTAAGCACTGCAGAGAAATCTGGGGATTTGTGGGAGGTCCCGGGTATTTGAGGGGCCGGGAGGAGCCTGTTTTACATGTGTCTGCAGTGCAGCGCCATCTGGCGGAGGATAACCCAAGTGTAAGTAATCTATCTGGAGCAGGACGTACTGTATACTAAGAATAAGTAGCTTTCTGGAGAACTGGAGAACATGTGAATGAGGTTTAATATTCAATCATAATAAAATGCTTTTTATAACATTGTATTTGAGTGTAGTGGTGATGCAGGACAAATTTCATTCAAAGTTACTGGGGGATAGAGGGATTTTCTGTTTGCACATATACCGAGCACTATTTTTGTTAAGGTAAGACTAAATTCCATACTGCACAACAAGGTTGAAGAGAGGGTAAGCCATTAGTTGCCAACAGAACAAGAGAATATAGTTACAAAGAAAAACTCTATTAAAGCAAGCCTAAAAATAGAAAAGGGAGAAATTTACAGAGGACCAAAAGGGAGGAGATGCCCCTGGGAAATACTTTCCTTGAAAGTCCCATTAGAGGGTATAGCCAACCAACCAAGATATGCTTAGGTTATTCAGTCATACACCTAAGTTTAAGACTTCAGAGCCTTTATCCTACCCTCTACATCATTTGGTTGTAAGTCTTGTCTCAAGCAGTTCATTAATTTGCCCGATCTCCAGTTACTGGCCATTTCCACGACAACCGCCCCATCCATCAGCCATAGCGACGCTAGTACACACTCCATTGACTGATGGATGTGCCAGGCCTCTAGAGCAGCAGCCTCCTCTCCAGTGACCCTTGCGCAGGACAGGGTGCCATTTTTTGTAGACCTATGTGAGGCAAACCACTGCACAGACCCAAGGGGCAAACATTTATTTTTTTACCGCAACCCCTGCTCACGGCGAAGTGGGTAAAAAGTTTTTAAAAAACTAAAGTAAAAAGAATAAGCACTTTCTCCTCTCCTGCAAGCTTGATTGGAGAAGTGCCAAATAAGCAGGGTTATGCTGGTTTTGTTTAGTTCAGCATATACACAAGTAAAGTAGGTTTCAACCTCTATAGCTAAACAAGAGGGAGCAGTATTTTGCCACCTGAACTGAATGAGCCACACAGGATGTATAAGCAAGTTTTTTTTTCTCAAACAAGCCCATGGTTTGGTTTTAACATCTGGCAGTCCAGAGACAACGCATCCAGTAAGTGCCACATACGGGATCATCTTAAAATAAACTGGAAAATAGATATTAAACCTCAGATAGGTACATTAGGAGACCAGAAAAGCTACTGTATAAGATACATATAAAAAGGGATATAACGTTGTACATTGCAACATTTTACTCCTGCACTAGGTCATAAAGCTGGAGATAATCTAGCTTATGAATTAGAATCCGGTCAATTGCAGAATAAAAAAAGTATAAAGCACTAATACCCCAAGGGTACTTTTAAAACCCTTTAAAAAGGGAACAGATTGAACCGCCTACCTTAACTCTATCACGAAGATTTTGACCAAAAACAAAAGACTGCTGCTCCACACGTTCAGCCTCAGATCCAAACTTGCTGTCAGACGACTCAGGCTGTAAATCGCTGACCTGAAGTAAAAGAATGGACCATTTATATTAAAGAAAAAAAAATGTAATAAAAAAAAAAAAAAAAACACTTTAATGGGGAACATAAAGGCCACTCTATATGAATAGCTGGGAAATGAGGCACCCCCAAGGAAAAGGGACACTTGATTTAGAGTGGATTCTCCTCTGGGTACCCAACCTCGAGCAGGAAGTGATACATAAAGGGCCATAAAATAACGCTCCACAGGAACTACTTCACATCCAAAAGAAAAAAAAAAAAAAAGTTGCCAACAAGGCGAAGCTGAAGTACTCCATGGAATAATCGAAAAAATATTTAAATTCTAACCACAAAGAGCAAGTAAACGTGAGCCGATTACATGCTACAGGGAATGCACACCCAAAGCCTTCTTACCAAAACATAAAACACATTAAATAAAATTCAGAATGACCGACATACACATTAAAATCAAGGCTAGATGTCCTCCTGACAGCAATGGGACCAATTAATCGGAGCTCTAGCTGACCAAGTCCAGTACAAAAGATATAATGCACACCCAGCAGACCAATAAATCAAAAAGGAGAGCCAATACATTCAACAATATTGTATCACTAACACAAAAAATCCCATATTATAGAGTGGGTAGAGTTATGGTGCATAGATATCAATATAACAAAGCAAAAGAAACACTATTATATAGGTCATTAACTTTTTTTTTTTTTTAAAGTAAGTGATCCCGTCATATAGGTATACTATTTAAATGCCAAAACAATAAAAAAATCAATACTACAAACCAAAAATGTGATAAGAAAACACTGCAAATATACAGTATGAGGTTAATAAGCCTGTATGGTATATAAATAGGTTAATCAAACTCCAAAAAATCAGAAGATAAAAACTGATCAAAAAGAAAAAAAATACCATTTTGTGATTACTCACCTGTAAAATGGGTATTATAAGTATGTCACACACCCCGCTTCAGATAGTCATTACACTTGGGTTATACCGACCTGTAGAGGACGATCTTGCAGAGATGTCATGAAAAAAAGTGAGCCCCTCCCGGTCCATAAATACCTGGTACCTCCCACTCATTCCCCAGTATTAAGACAGCAGTAAAGGGACCAGGAAGAGCCAAAATAACCAGTAACAGTAAAAAAAAAAAAAAAAAAAAAAAAAAAAAAAAAAAAGGTTCACCATAGAAAGGATCCAGAATACCAAAGGGCGGGGTGAAGCGGGGTGCGTGACATACTTATAATACACATTTTACAGGTGAGTAATCACAAAATGGTATTATTCTAAGTATGTCACACACCCCGCTTCAGATAGTCATTACACTTGGGACATCCAATAGTATCCATAAAGGGCAGGGATCCAAAACAAGGCAATAATGCACAAACTTAAACCACTGCAGCTTGCAGAACTTTGCCGCCAAAAACAGCATCCGCTGAGGCCCGCACATCAACCTTGTAAAACTTGGAAAAAGTGTGAACGGAAGACCAAGTAGCAGCCTTACAAACTTGCTCAACAGAGGCCTGATGCTGGAAGGCCCAGGACGCCCCAACGGCACGAGTAGAATGAGCAGTAACACGAAAAGGGGGAACCTTCCCCTTGGCAGAATAGGCCCCAACAATGGCCTGGCGAATCAATTTACTAATGGAAGACTTGGCGGGAGCCAAACCTTTCCTAGTCCCGGAGGGCACCACAAAAAGGGCGTCAGTCTTACGAAAAGAAGAAGTAGCCACCAAATAGTACTTCACACAGCAAACCACATCCAGAGAATGCAAAACCCTCTCCTTGTCATTGCTGGGCTTAGGACACAAGGAGGGTAGAACAATGTCCTGATTAAGATGAAAGGCAGAAACCACCTTAGGAAGGAAATCTGGCTTGAAGCGGAAAACAACCTTGTCCTGATGCCTCTCAAAGTAAGGAGCCTTAATGGACCAAGCCGCCAACTCCGATACACGCCGAACGGAAGTGATGGCAACCAGAGACGCAACCTTCTGAGGAAGCATAGAAAGAGCAATATCCTGCAAAGGTTCAAAAGGAGGACCCCGAAAAGCAGAAAGAACCAAATTCAAATCCCAAACTGGGAGCAAAGGCTTCCTAGGAGGCCGCACATGCGTAACTCCCTGGAAAAAAGTCCTAACCAGATGAAGAGCAAAAGATTTAAAAAAAAAAAAAAAAAAAAAAAAAAAAACGCCAGGGCAGAAACGTGCCCTTTCAGCATACTAAGCTGCAAACCCAGGTCCAGACCATGTTGCAAAAATTCCAAAACCCTAGGGATAGAAAACACCCTGCAAGGCAAGGCCCTGACCTCACACCAATCAATATAAGACCTCCAAATCCTATAGTAGATGGCAGAGGAAGAATCTTTCTAGCCCTAACCAGAGTCTGAATGACAGCATCAGAAAGACCTTCCTCCTTCAAGATGGAGGTTTCAGCAGCCACGCCGTCAAAGCCAGCATTGGTAAATTGGGGTAGATCAGTGGGCCCTGAGTGAGCAGATCCGGCAGAAGGGGCAGATCTAACTGATCCGCTGCCAACCTTACCACGTCTGCGAACCAAACCTGTCTTGGCCATCTTGGAGCCACCAAGATTGCCGACGTGCCCTCTAGGGCCAGCTTGCACACCACTTTGCCCACCATGGGAAACGGAGGGAACAGGTAAAGAAACCCCAGATCCCTCCAGTTCAGTGACATGGCATCCGCTGCCAAAGCCAGCGGATCCCGCGAGAGAGAGACAAATGCCGGAAGCTTGTGATTGTGACGAGAGGCAAAGAGGTCCACCTCCGGAGTCCCCCACCGGTGGCAAAGCAACCGAAACACTTTGGGGCTGAGCGACCATTTCCCCCTGCGAGATGAGCACCTGCTCAGGGAGTCCGCCTCCGTGTTCTCCACTCCCGGAATGTACACCGCCGAGATGCATGGGACATTGCTCTCTGCCCAAGCCAGGATCAAAGACACTTCCCTGAGGGCACGTCTGCTGCGAGTCCCTCCCTGGTGATTGATGTAGGCGACCGCCGTCCGATTGTCCGACCGAACTTGAACCGGTAAGCCCTGTAACTGATGAGTCAAGTGAGCCAGAACCAACCTGATGGCTCTCAACTCCAGAACATTGATGGGATCATGAGCCTCCTGAGGCCCCCACAGTCCCTGAAACTGAAGATCCTTCCAAAATCCCCCCCAACCTGACAGGCTGGCATCCGTGGTGACGGTCTCCCAACGAGGGGTCAGAAAGGATCTGCCCCTCATCAGATTGCTCTGTTCCAGCCACCACCGTAGGGAATGCCGAACCCAGGGGGACATCAGAAAAGACTGATCCAATGACAGCGGGGACCTGTCTCAGGACGCCAAGACATGGAGCTGGAGCGTCCTTGTGTGAAACTGGGAAAAGGGAACCGCCTCAAACGTAGCCACCATCAATCCCACCAGTCGCAACCCTCAGCCGGATGGACGGGCGAGGGATGGATAGTAGAAGCTGAGTCAATTCCTGAATCCAAAGAACCTTGGGCCGGGGGAGGAACACCCTGGACTGAGAAGTATCCAGAGACATTCCCAGGAACGCCACCACCCTGGACGGAGAGAGGCAGGACTTGGGATAGTTGATCACCCAGCCGAATCTCTCCAGGGTGGCTACCACAGTCCTGGTATCTAGCTCCATCTGGCTGAGAGAGGATGCCATAATAAGAAGATCGCCCAGATAGGGCACGATGCGGATACCCTGAGCTCTGTGGAGGGCCATCCCCCCCGCCAGCACCTTGGTGAAAACCCTTGGAGCCGAGGTAAGGCCAAACGGAAGGGCCACAAACTGAAAATGCCGATCTTCCACCACGAACCTGAGAAATCTCTGACGCGCCGGGAAGGTTGGAACATGCAGATAAGCATCCTTGAGGTCTATGGACGTCATGAAGTCCTCCTGACAAAGCGAATTTATGGCAGAGCGCAGAGTTTCCATGTAGAACTTCCTGGGACGGATAAACCTGTTGAGAAACTTCAGATCCAGGATGGGACGAACGGAGCCATCCTTCTTGGGCACCATAAACAGATTGGAATAGTATCCCAGGCCCCGGTCCGAGGGAGGCACCGGGCAGACCGGTGAGGCATGTCCAGAAGAGCTTTTACTGCCGCCCGGAGCCCCTGCATGGCCAGAGGATCCAAGAGCACGCGAGACCTGAAGAATCTGGGAGGAGGCCGGATCTCGAACTCCAGCTTGTAACCGAAGACACCACTTCCCGAATCCACTGTCCGAGACCTCCTGGTCCCAGACCTGGGAGAAGTGTCGCAGCTGTCCCCCCCACAAGCGAGGGTGAGGGCGCCCCCTCATTGCTGAGCCGGCTTAGCAGCGGCTTTGGGCTTGGAGCCCCAGCTGTGACCTGGACAGGCACGTCCTCTTCCCCTGTTCCAGGAATCACCTCTGGAGAGGAAGACAGCCGATCCCCGTCCAGCTCTGGCCCCCCGAAAGGGACGATGTTGCTTCTTCCGCTGAGGTAACCTACCTCCTTTTGCGACCGAATCCAATTTTTCTCCAAAGAGCCGCAAGCCCAGAAAGGGGGGAGCCGTAAGACTTTATGGACACAAAATAAGCCGCCCACTGGCGCAACCAAACCGACCGCCGAATAGCCACCAGCAAGGCCGAAGTTCTACTACACATCACCATGGTGTCATCCAGGGCGGCTAGCACAAATGACAAAAACAATTTGCACCGCTTAAGGGCGGTGAACTCATCACTAGCCGGGCCAAGCCTGGAGGTAGACAACAGGTCCCCGACAACCGACCTAGAAGCCACTATTAAAAGCGCTGAAGCACAAACAGGCCGCAAGGCCGACCCGACACTGGCAAAACCGTGACAAGCCATCTGGTGAATGCGTTTGTCCTCACCGTCCTTGAGCGTAGAACAGTCAGGAGAATGCAAGACAGAGGTGCTAGACAACCCCAAAACAGGGGCGTCCACCTCGGGAGGGGACGACCAGCGCTTCACCGCATCCACCGGAAAGGGATATTTCTTATCCCAACCCAGAGGGACACCCGGAAGCCCAGTAGGCCTCTCCCATTCCTTAAGAAGAATGCAGTCGAAATGCCTTTGATTAGGGAATTCTAAGCGCGGCTTAGCCTCCTCAAAGAACTCCCCTTTCTGCGGAAGAGTCACTTCAGGAGGAGAGATTGCCAGAACCTCAAACATATGAGCCAGGACCTTAGGGGTATCCAAGGAATCCCCCTGACCCCGCTCGGCATCAGCGCCAACAAACTGCTGATCGTCAGAACCATCCAACTCCTCAAAAAGCTCCCCTCCCTCTAGCGGGGACAAGTGCTTTCTCTTAGCCGGGGCCTTTCTGGCCACAGCGCTAGAAAATAAATTTTTCAAGATTGGACAATCTGGCACACACCTCAGATTGCGACTCCCCACTCGTGACATCACACAGGGTACGGGTCAGGCGGGGAGGGGTAGGAGAAGGGACCGGCGGCGCAGAACCAGACGCCTGGGATCCGGACTGCCGCATAATAGTCTGCTGCGCACATGGTATGCAAAGGAAAACATCATCCTCTGTAAGGGATGCCCCACACCCCAAACACTGCCGGGGTTGCCCCGAGGGGAGCCCGAGCCCGGTATCCTGGGAAGCCTCCATATGGTGATTTTACCGGTAGTCGCAATACAATTTACAATACAATATAAGCGACCCGGGATACCCCTTCTGTGTCCCGAGTGGGAGGATTTATGGGGAGTACTTAAATTAAACCAGGGACCCTAGGAACAGGAGGACCCTTTAGGATCCAGCAGGGGTCCGCCTGGAATAGAAAAGCGGGGGACTGTCACACGACATGTGACAGTCCCCCACGCAACAGAGGGCACATGCTGAAGGGCATACAATAAGGAAAATACATATATCAAACTCGCGCTGACAAGCAGCAGCATCTGGCACACAATGCAGGAGCAATTGAAAGACTAGAGCCCACTGGGCGCTTACTGAACGGCGTCCTGCACGAGGCGGAGGGACTTGGCTGGCCAGGATGAAGGGAGGGCTGGCGCGGATCGCGCGCTGCGCCTGGCCCCGCCCCTCTCTGCCGACAACAGGCGGCACCCGGCCAGTGACCTGGCTCCGCAGCGTCATCAGCAAGACGGAGAGAGGGAGGGGGCGGGCTGCAGGATCGCGCCCGCCCCCCCCCCCCCCGCGCGAAACCACGCCGGAGGGTATGAAGCTCCCCCAAAGACTAACAGTAGCCATGCATAAACACACTCACACAAGTTGCACCCAAGCATACAAAAAGGGGCTAAACTGACAAAGGCGGATAAGCGCCCCCCCTCCCAGCAGTAGGGAACGAAGGGTGACCGGGGAAGGGGGAATTAACACCCCAAAGGTGTAAGGGCAAGGACAGGGCATCCCAACCAGGATCACCAACCCGGAATACCACCTACCCCTTAGTATGGGGTCCCACGGTGGAGCATAGCTACCTTTGCCAGGACCCGCAGCCTAGGCTGGGAGGCTCTTAACTAAAAAGG
Source organism: Gastrophryne carolinensis (assembly GCA_027917425.1). Classification (NCBI taxonomy): domain Eukaryota; kingdom Metazoa; phylum Chordata; class Amphibia; order Anura; family Microhylidae; genus Gastrophryne; species Gastrophryne carolinensis. Next base: position 258,579,514 of record CM051234.1, read on the forward strand.
GGGATAACAGTAGGTCCAGGCAGAAATAGACCGGAAGAGAGGGGCCAGGAGTTACCCCGGCTACCTGCAAGGAGGAGACATCCATCTTCTGACTTGCTCGCAAGTGTAATGACTATCTGAAGCGGGGTGTGATATTATATTATAATATATATATATATATTATAATATAATATTATATATATATGGGTGAAGGTGCTCTGAGCGGGCTTCAGCCTGTTGCCCCATGGATGCTAGGGCTTCCCCCGTGGCTCTCTCTTCAGCAAATTATCCTCGCAGTGGCTGGAATAAGTAGATCCTCCGAACCTCCGGAAGGGACGAAATCTGCCCGACGAGGTACTCTGTGCGGAAACGAGTTGATTTCCCTCCTGTGGCCTTTCTAAACAGGTCATCCAGAGGTTCACGGAAAAGCCAACCCCCAGAAAAGGGTAGGGCAGTAAACGTCATTTTGGAGGCAACGTCAGACAACCTCTGCTTCAGCCAGACCATGCGCCGCAATGTAACCATCAAGGTCAGACCCCTAGCGACCAGACGCACCATGTAATCCTTTGCTGGCACGATGTACTTTAAAATCTCCATAGCAAAGGAGTTCAGGCGAAGCACAGCCCAGACCCCATACTTTAAGGGCTTCTGCTGTCATTCATACCTTGCCTACAAGAGATGTGGCGCAAGCCAGATGCAAAGCCAACACCCACCATGGAGAACACATGTCGAGCAAGCTGGTCTAACCTCTTATCCACTGGTTCTCTCAAGACAACACTACCTGAAGTGGGAATCAGAATATGCCAAGCCAGCCCATATAGTCTACCTCAGGTGGTGAAGACCAGACCTTAACTGCTTCCTCCGGTAAGGGGTATCTGACATCCAAAACCTTAGAGAGAGACGGAAGCATATTGGACTTCTCCCACTCCTTTTCCACCAGTCTGTCAAAATGAGAAAGTCTGTCTGCCCCACCGCTGGGTTAGCCAGGTGCAGGACCTCCAAAATTGCCTCGGAGCTCATCAACCATATCCGAAGGGGTGACAGGCACACGTGGAGTTCGACTTCTCTCTGCTGATGGATGACACCTCCCCCTCTGACCGACCGGAAATGAAGAAGAATTGCTAGAGAGGTCCTCGCCATCGAAGCTGGAATCCTCAGAGGACTTCTCCTGAACATGCTTGCGCTTAGCAGTAGCCTTCCTGCCTGATCGGACCGAAACCAACCCAGGATGCCCTAGGGACCCAAGGGTACCGACTATACTCTCCAAACATGGCATCCTGACCACCACTATTAGGCGAGACCCTGTTGGTTGGAGGCCCCCCGAGGGGGTATCCCTTCAAAGGAGCCTGAACTGGAAGTTGCACGGGAAATATGGCGGTCCAACGGAGGTACGGAACCTGCCAACTGAGTGAGGCGCCACAGGACTGCAGTGCAATAAGCACGCAGGTGCCCCTGGCACACCCAGCACCACAGTCCATTAAGGTAAGAAACCCTGATGCTTCTGATATGTTAAGATGGTTGCTCTGATTACTAGCCAGTACAGCTGGTGTGCTAGGCTCCACACCTCTCTTCCTGCTGCCCGTGGCACAACCTGCCCGCAATATACAGAAAGAAATAACATTGCCTGAGAACTACCACTTCCTGGGTGGGGTCCGGCAGTTGCTGGATCTGTTCCATGTGGGTTGATCTCAGGCAAACAACAAAGACTTAGGGAAGCCCTACCTGATCAGGGTGGGAAAAACAATGGGGCAGCAGCGCTGCTGAAATGAACCTCAGCCAACAAGTTCTGCAGAAGCAGAGCAGTCCAGTGGCAGCAACAGGAGGGAGTCTCAGGTGTCCCAGGCAGCTTTACAAAATAGCGGTGAAAGAGGAGAGGGGGCGGAACCATACACTAGACAAATGTGGTCTAGTCCATTCTCAATGGCCATAAGGCTGTGAGCCATGTCCCTAATCTGGCCGATGGCCGTAAGCCACGCCCCGGTCGCAGCCTAGCTCAGTCTGAGCACTGCCAGCCTGTCACCATATAAAGAAAAACCTGTGTGAGCAAAGCCAAGTACCTCGGGGCCCCCCCTTGCAGCAACTGTGGAGAGAGCACACCAACTAGGGCCGCCAGCCACACGGGCGGGGGAAGGGACCGAATGGGAATGCGAGAAGGTGACATCACAAGGCACCATGACCAGCCCTAAAATCAAGTCCTGACCCTCAAAGTTCCAAACCAAAAGCAGCCGAGCCCTGGATGTGCTTACCCAACCCCTGCATGCTCCCCTCACACTGCGGTTTAACACCAACTTCAGGCATCCAAGCGGAGTCTCCAGGAAAGCGAAGAGAGGGAGGGGCTGGGAGGAAGACAGCGTCAAAGCCCCCGCTCCTGAACCTCTTCACAGACCCATCAACTGCAAGAAAAGAACTGAGGGTGTCTGACAACAGCCTGCCCTATATAGGCCGGGAGGAGCTTTGTGTTTTTTATTGCAGTCCCCGCCTACGGCTGAGGTTAACCCACACATTGCTGGTACCCCAGAATAGAAGGGACGCAAAAGCAACACAGTGGTTTTTAGGTGCGAGGCCGCCGCCACAATGGCTCTCAAATTAGTACAGTGTTTATAACTCCAGGGCCTCCCAAGTTCCAGTCCCAATTCGCTGTGTGAAACCCCATAAACACTCACCTTCTCCCGGAGCCCTCGCTATGACCATGCGCTCTGGCCGCATTCCTGCTCACCTCTAGCCGGAGTACAGCAGGAGTTAGAAAAACCCCCGTTGGACTTACCGGTAACAGATTTTTCATGAATACTTCAGTATGACCACATGGAGAGAAGGCTCCACCCCCTGGGAGGAAACAAAAAAAAAAAAAAACAAAAAAAAAAAGAGAAGAAGGTTAAAAGCCCCACCCCTGCCCACCTGTCTTTGTAAAGTAAACCAGGTAACCCCTGAACTATGGGCAGGTAATATGTGGTCATATTGCAGTATTCATGAAAAATCCGTCACCTTAAGTCTAACAGGGTTTTTTCATTTGATACTTCATTCTGACCACACGGAGAAGATTAGGCAAATAATTATACCTTAGGGTGGGATTCTGCAAATTTTTGCAGATAGTAAAAAAAGTCTATAAAGTTTCAAGAAGGTGTGGGGGTGATGACCACATTGTGGTGATGTTGCATTTCTCTTCCCATAAAACCCCAGTTCATTCTGCCCATAGCTCTTGTAGAATGGCCAGACACCTCTGGGGGGCGCTTAGTAACATATGCCTGTACAATAGCCGTTTTTATCCACCTGGCTATGGTGGACTAGGGGGCTGCTAAACCCCTCTTTTTGCCACTGAAATTTTTTAAGAGATGTTCAGCCAATCTCCATTCTCTAGATCTTTCCAAATAGATACTCAAGGCTCTAACATCTAATAGCATAATAATGGATTAGGTCTCAATATAGCTTTATCTGGGAATAACCAACAATAAGGCTCCTTTGACAACAGGGCTTGCAGTTCACCAACTCTTCTAGCAGAAGTAATGGCTAACAAATCTAAAATTAAGAGAACCATTTCTCCGAGACTTCATCTAGTGGTCAATTTTCAGCTGCCTAGTATTATTTCAAGTTCTAGTTGAACAACCCTTACTCTTTAGGATGGACCTTTCAAAATCCACACCGTCAGTTGAAGTTTTGATGAATTCCGATGCAGAATGTCGCCCTGATAAATAATGTTTGGAAGATCTGGAAGCCGCAAAGGACCCTCCTTTATTATTAACTCTGCAAACCATGCTCTTTTCGGCCAAAACAGAGCTACCAGGATGACTTTAACCTCTTTCTGTGCTATCTTGCGGATTACTTGTGGCAGAATTCTGAGAGGAGGAAAAGCATAAGCAAGGTGAAACCTCCACGGCTGACAGAGCACCCACTTCTAGCGCACCCTCTCCCCTTTCCAGCGAAAACATTTTTGCACTTTTGTATATATGGCCCTGGCAAACAGATCCACATGCAGGAGCCCCCAAGCACTTACAATCTGATGAAACACTTCCTGGCATGGTTCAGGCATCAATCTGTTTGCTGAACCTTTACCCTGCTCAGACAATCTGCTAAAAAAGTGTTGAGGGCTCCCTTCAGATGAATTGCAGAGATGGACCGAACCAGTGTCTGAAGGGGGTACAAGGATTTAGTTTGACAGTTTCATCAGCACAAGGGCCCTTGCCCCTCCCTGATGCTTTAGTTAAGGTGTTGTCTGACCATACAAGTACCTCTCTGCCTGCTATGACCGTCTGAAAATGACTCAACGCCAGCTTGACCGCCAGGAGCCATCGGAGGTTGGAGGACCTGGCCACCAAGGACCGTGTCAGTTTTCCCCATAGATGGTCTACATTGTCCACTTGTGTCTGGAGACAAACCAACCCTGTGGTAATCACAACAATCTGGTTTGTCTTTGGCAACTGACTTGAAAAAACGATAAGTTCATTTTGTCTCAATCTTTGTTCAAGGAATACTGATAAAGCAGAGGTTTGCGTCTTTAGCGTACTTACTGCTCACCCCTTCTAGAAACCTTCCTGCAGGAATTTTGAGTACTGTAGCCATCTCCTTTTTCTTCACTTTAAATTCACAAAAAAAAAAAAAAACATTTCCATAACTTTGTAGATTCGCATAGTGGTTATTTTTTTTAATGGCCAGAAGAGTTTCGATCACTCTAGTTCACAGGCCCTTCAAGATCCATGTGGTCAGTTGAAGCTGATGGATTCAGATGAAGAATGACGACCGAATGATGTTCGGAAGGTCTGGAAGTCGCCAAGGACCCTTTTTCACCATTCTTTTTGGCCAAAACAGACTAGGTTAATATTGATTGCTTCCTGTGCTATCTTGTGGATTACTTGTGGCAGAATTCTGAAGGGAGCAAAAGCATAAGCAAGGCGAAACTTACATGGTTGAGCTAGAGCATCCACTGCTAACGCATCCTCTCCCTTTGTCCAAGAATAAAATGCCTCACACTTTGTATTGCTGACATTGGCAAACAGGTCTGCGGGAGCCCCCAAGTTTTACGGCCTGAGAAAACACTTCTTGGTTCGGACATCACTCTGACTGCTGAACCTTTACAGACTTAAATAGTCTGCTAGAGTATCAAGGGGTGCCTTCAGATGAACAGCAGAGATGGACCGGACATACCCCGAGTGATGGGTTTGGTCCCTACCAGATGCAGTGGCTCTGATGGCTTCCTCAGAAGCATTAGTAAGAAAAGAAACCGCTCTGTAAAAAGTCGGCAAAACTGCTAGCAAAACTGCTAGCAAGCTTTCTCCGGGGGTATTACCTTCCATGTAACCTTTAAGGTTATTGAGCCAAACCATGCTCCTTAGGATACCATCAGATGTCAATGTGGGCCTAAATGTAAAAGTGATAGCCTTCCAAGCAGTTTTTACCAGAATTCCAATTCAGTGATCCATGGAATAGCGTAATGCACCCATGTCATCAAAACTTAAACCTGCTGCTCTGCGCATCTGACGCAGTGGCGCATCCAATTTAGGACACTTGCTCCATGGTTCCATGTCCTGCCTAATGAACGTGAATCTCCTTTTTAATGACTTAGGCATACATTTTTTTCTCTGGCTTCTCCCATTCACTCTTAATATCTTAAGATGTGCATGGACAGGAAAAACCTTGGAAGGTTTCTCCTCGTACTGGAATCCCCAGGTTGCATAAATACCCCCTAATAATCTTTTATGCCTGGACCCTGTTCATCCAGGTTGGTTTTCCTCATCCAAGGAATCTTGTGAGGACAGGTCCTCTTCACCAGATTCTGGTTCCATACTAATCTGAAGTGGGCCCACTGAAAACATACTGGAAGTATTAGTCGTAAGGAATACCCCTGTATAATTCCCCCCCGACTCAACAACCGGGTGTGGTAGCCATAGATGCCCCTAACCCACTCTGGGCATCCCGCATTGAGGCCATCTCCTGCCTCATTGCAATGATCTCCCTGAGGGGGGCCTACATCCCTTTTAGCTTCTCTGCAAACCTGACACACAGGCTTCTGCCAAGTATCTGGCAGCACAATGCTACATTTTTTACAGCGTTTGGATTTTTAAGTTGCTTTAAACTTGACTTTGGGGGCTCGGAGTTCTTGCATTTAGGCATTTCAGGCTACGAGACAGTAAGAAAAAAAAATATTCCTAATTATACCTTGGCAGTTGCCACCATAAACAAGTAAATATCTAGCTTCTGAAGAATGTCAATAACCGTCAAAAAGCAGTCCTGTCTCTTTAATTGTCACCTGCATGCTGTTGCAGGCTGGGCTGCTCGACATCACCGCTGCCTGCGGGCTTCCTCGCTGCCCTGCCCGCATGCACTGTGCGACCCCTGACCCCCCCCCCCCCCAAAGGACGCTCTGCCGCAGCTCCTGCCACTGTCCCAATGCTCTCTCCGACCTGCACGTTTGCCTGGGATAAAATGCTGCCTTTCCTCTTCCGGCTCGCCACACGTGTCAGCACCGGACCCGGAAGTGACGTCAGAGCACCGGGTCCCGATTCCTAGCTACACCCCGAAAAATGTATACATTTGGAGGAAAAATTATCTGAACAAAATCGAAATCCCGAATTCACAGAACCCGTGCTCCGGTCAGTAACTTAAGGAGCCGGCACACCTGCAGCCTGAGTGAGTTGCCTGCAATTTAAAGGGGACATCACAATACTCATGCTTAGTCAAACTATGTGGGGATTAGCCCTGGCCGTCCCAAGTCAACTAATGAACTCCACCCGGATATAACACTAGAGTTCAGCGGGTAAAATAAAAACAAAAAACAAGCCTCGCTGGATATTTCTTCTTGCCAGGTGTATAACCCTCCTTCCGTCATCCAGCTTATTTATATGGATTTTTCTCATTGGCCCAGCAAATTGGAGCCATGAAAAGGCATTAAAGCGGACCAGCAGTCAAAAAGGAATTAAACCAGACCAACGCAACAAACAGTGCTCATATGCACCCCTCTCCAGGGCAATTTAGATTGCTGCACATACAAAATAATTTACCTTTTTCCGACTCCTGCTGGGGTAACATAGTATGTAAGGCTGAATAAAGACTTTAGTCCATCCAGTTCAGCCTGTTTAACTCCTTCCAGTGGTCTAGTAGCCATAGCTGGAAATGTTATTACATGCCAGGAAGGCATCAAGGCCACTTTTGAACGTTTTTACTGTATCCATCATTACTACCTCCTCTGGCAGCGAGTTCCATAGTCTCACTGCTCTTACAGAGAAGAATCCCCTCCTATGTCGGTGGAGAAAGCACCTTTCCTCTAACCTTAGTGGATGCCCCCGGTTTATGGTTACACTCCGGGGTATAAATAGATTGTGGGACAGATCCTTGTATTGACCCCGAATATATTTATACATAGTTATTAGATCACCCCTCAATCGTCTTTTTTTCTAGACTAAATAAGCCTAACTTGGACAATCTTTCCGGGTACTCTAGCCCCCGCACTCCTTTTATTAACTTTGTTGCCCTTCTTTGAACGCGCTCCAGTTCTGATATGTCCTTCTTAAGCACAGGTGCCCAGCACTGTACAGTATTCCATATGGGGTCTGACTAGTGACTTGTACAGGGGTAAAAAGATGCTCTAGTCATGAGCACCTATGCCCCTCCTGATGCACCCCATGATCCCATTTGCCTTGGCAGCAGCTGCCTGGCATTGATTACTACAGTTGAGCTTATTGTCAACTAAAACCCCTAGGTCCTTTTCCATTGTTGTTTTACCAAGTGTTTCTTTATTTAGTGTGTAATCATGACAGATTTCTCCTTCCCATGTGCATAACCTTACATTTATCTGTGTTAAACTTAATTTGCCATTTAACTGCCCATGCTTCCAATTTATCTAAATCTATTTGTAGCTGCCTGTTGTCCTCTTTTGTTTTAATTACTTTACTCAGCTTAGTATCATCTGCAAAGATTGAGACTTTACTGTTTAATCCATACCCAATGTCATATATATATATATATTGAAGAGAATTGGTCCCAGAACTGACCCTTGTGGTACACCACTAGTAACAGTGACCCAATCTGAGTGTGTACCATTGATAACCACCCTCTGCTTACGATCATTAAGCCAATTTCCCACCCATCTGCACACGTTTTCCCCAGTCCAAGCATTCTCATCTTTTGTACCAGCCTTTTATGTGGCACAGTATCAAATGCTTTAGAAAAGTCAAGATATATGATATCCAATGACTCCCCCTGATCCAATCTTGAACTTACCTCCTCATAAAAGCGGATTAGGTTTGTCTGGCAGGAGCGATTCCTCATAAATCCATGCTGATATGGAGTAATAAGGTCATTTTCCCCAAGGTGCTCCAGGATAGTATCCCTTAAGAAACCTTCAAACAGCTTGCCCACCACAGATGTTAAGCTTACCGGTCTGTAGTTCCCAGGTTCCCCCCTAGATCCCTTTTTGAATATTGGCACCACATTTGCCAAGCGCCAATCCATCGGAACAGACCCTGTAGTTATGGAATCCACAAATATTAGAAATAACGGCTTGTCTATTACTGTACATAACTCCCTTAAAACACGAGGATGTATGTCATCTGGTCCCGGTGATTTATCGATTTTTATCTGCTTGAGACGGTGCTGGACTTCTTCCTTGGTTAGACCAGTGACATTTAATGGAGGGTTTCGGTTATTCCCCTGCATTTCACTCGGCATGTCAAATTCTTTTGTGAATATAGAAGCAAAGAAGTTAAGCAAATTAGCTTTCTCCTCATTTCCCTCTATAGGGGTCCCCTCCTTGCTTTTCAGGGGGCCCACACCCTCAGGTTTGTACCTTTTACGGTTTATGTAGCTAAAGAATAATTTGGGGTTAGTTTTACTCTTTCGCGACCAGTCTCTGTCTCCAGCTTAGCTGCCCTTATCTGTTATTTACATTGTTTATTTTCTTTATATTTTTTTTTAACGCTTCCGCTGTCCCTTCCTGCTTTAAACGTTTAAATGCCTTTTTTTGTTTATTGCCCCCTTAACCTTTTTATTTAGCCACATTGGTTTACATGTGTGTCTAATAGTTTTATTTCTGTAAGGTATATATCTGTCACAATGAAAATTAAGTATTCCTTTGAAAGTATCCCATTTAGCGTCCATGCTTTTGTTTTTAAGGGCATTTTCCCAGTCAATGCAGTGTAGGGCATCTCTAAGTTGGTCAAACTTTGCCTTTTTGAAGTCCCGCGTTTTTGTGGCTCCTTGATAAGGCACCCTAGTGACTGCTAATTGGAAATTAATGATATTATGATCACTGCTTCCAAGGTGTCCCCCAACCTGTACCTTTTATTACTTTGTCTGGTACATTGGTTAGTATTAGGTCCAATATGGCTTTCCCCCTTGTTGGAGCTTGTACTTGTTGGGAAAGGTAGCCATCTTTTGTTTTAGATAAAAAACTATTACTTTTATGCGAAACATGTTTCAGCATACCAGTCTATATCTGGGTAGTTAAAGTCCCCCATAATCACTACCTCATTTAGTTTAGCGGCTATATCTATTTGCCTTAGCATCATATTTTCTATGGATTCGGATATATCTGGAGGTTTATAGCAAACCCCCATCAGTATTTTATTTTTGTTTCTCCCTCCATGTATTTCTACCCATACAGACTCCACATGGTCATTCCCCTCACATATATCCTCCCGCAGAGCAGGCTGTAGAGAGGATTTTACAATTAAGCAGACTCCACCCCCTTTGCGTTTGTTACGATCCCTCCTAAACACACAGTATCCCTGTAAATTTACTGCCCAGTCATAGCTTTCATCCAGCCAGGTCTCTGTTACCCCCACTATGTCATATTGCTCTTCGGTTATTATCAATTCTAGTTCATCCATTTTATTAGTCAAGCTTCTAGCATTTGTAAGCATGCATTTCAAATGCTTATGACAATTTTGATAATTTTGTATATTGCACTTATTCCTGCTAGATGTGCTAACCCCCCCTCTCCACCCCCAGTTTCATGTCTACACCCACTGTCACTTTCTTTCCTAACTTCCCCTTTGTAACTGCTTTTACCCTCCCCCCCCCCAGTGCTCAGTTTAAACACTTCTCTAACCTTTTAGCCATCTCCCCGAGAACAGATGCACCCTCCCCATTGAGGTGCAACCCATCCCTGCCAAAGAACCTGTAGCCCCCTGTGAAGTCGGCCCCGTTCTCTAAGAACCCAAACCCATCCTTTTTACTCCAATTTTTGAGCTGGTAGTATTTCTGACAATACTACAGTTGAGGTCCTTGCCTTAAGCTTACGGCCTAAGTCCCTGAAATCATTTTTTAGGACCTTCCACCTACTTCTTCCAATATGCACCATGACCGGGTAAATTTTAAAAACAAGATGGCCACTCATGCGCTTGCAGGCCACCTGCAAACAGGAAGTGCAGATGGGCTTCTTGTTGACTGTGCATTTCAGTTATGTCAGGAGAGGAAGTTCCAAAATGGCCGTTACCTTTCTTTTCTAACTGTGCCAGGCTGCTGGTCCGGTTTACGATACACATGAAATATTAAACCACATCTTCCAAAATGAACAACTCTATAATGCAAACTTCTGCAACTCAGAGATGTATCTGACCCAATGATCCTTTCTGGCATACTAATATAGACTTCCTGTATCACTAGGGTGATCTTCTCATGGATTTATAGTGGACCAAAACCCAGGTTTTTACTATCCCGAGTTTTTGTTCGCCCCCCTGGGACAATGTGGTTTGGCATTCCCTACTGTGTGAACTTCAACCCCGATAGCACAGTGATGTCTCGTGCCTCCCATGTTTGCTGCTGGGATTCCAGTTCCAGCATTCTGGTTGGGGAGATTCACACAGCAGGGCAACGGAATAGTGATAAATCAGGGGTTCTGGCCCACTTTAAAGCAGAGCAAAACACATTTTTGGGTGCTCTGTTTATTATGCATACCCCTGCCGAGCAGCCAATTTAGCAGTCCAGTTTCAGAAAAAGAAAAAATACCATTTTGTGATTACTCACCTGTAAAATAGGTATTATAAGTATGTCACACACCCCGCTTCAGATAGTCATTACACTTGGGACATCCAATAGCAGTGTCCATAAAGGGCAGGGATCCAAAACAAGGCAATAATGCACAAACTTAAACCACTGCAGCTTGCAGAACTTTGCCGCCAAAAACAGCATCCGCTGAGGCCCGCACATCAACCTTGTAAAACTTGGAAAAAGTGTGAATGGAAGACCAAGTAGCAGCCTTACAAACTTGCTCAACAGAGGCCTGATGCTGGAAGGCCCAGGACGCCCCAACGGCACGAGTAGAATGAGCAGTAACACGAAAAGGGGGAACCTTCCCCTTGGCAGAATAGGCCCCAACAATGGCCTGGCGAATCCATTTACTAATGGAAGACTTGGCAAGAGCCAAACCTTTCCTAGAGGGCACCACAAAAAGGGTGTCAGTCCTACGAAAAGAAGAAGTAGCCAAATAGTACTTCACACAGCGAACCACATCCAGAGAATGCAAAACCCTCTCCTTGTCATTGCTGGGCTTAGGACACAAAGAGGGTAGAACAAGGTCCTGATTAAGATGGAAAGCAGAAACCACCTTAGGAAGGAAATCTGGCTTGAAGCGGAAAACAACATGCCTCTCAAAGTACGGGCCTTTAATGGACAAAGCCGCCAACTCCGATACACGCCGAACGGAACTGATGGCAACCAGAAACGCAACCTTCTGAGTAAGCGTAGAAAGAGCAATATCCTGCAAAAGGTTCAAAAGGAGGACCCTGAAAAGCAGAAAGAACCAAATTCAAATCCCAAGCTGGGAGCAAAGGCTCCCTAGGAGGCCGCACATGCGTAATCCCTTGGAAAAGGGTCTTAACCAGAGGATGAAGAGCAAAAGACTTTTGAAAGAAAACCGCCAGGGCAGAAACATGCCCTTTCAGCGTACTAAGCTGCAAACTCAGGTCCAGACCATGTTACAGAAATTCCAAAACCCTAGGGATAGAAAACACCCTGCAAGGCAAGGCCCGGACCTCGCACCAATCAATATAAGACCTCCAAATCCTATAGTAGATGGCAGAGGAAGACTTCTTTCTAGCCCTAACCAGAGTCTGAATGACAGCATCAGACAGACCTTCCTCCTTCACGATGGAGGTTTCAGCAGCCACGCCGTCAAAGCCAGCGTTGGTAAATTAAGGTAGAGCAGTGGACCCTGAGTGAGCAGATCCGGCAGAAGGGGCAGATCTAACTGATCCGCTGCCAACCTTACCACGTCTGCGAACCAAACCTGTCTTGGCCATCTTGGAGCCACCAGAATTGCTGACGCTCTTTCTAGGGCCAGCTTGCGCACCACCTTGGCCACCAATGGGAAACGGAGGGAACAGGTACAGAAACCCCAGATCCCTTCAGATCAGAGACATGGCATCCGCTGCCAAAGCCAGCAGATCCCGCAAGAGACATACAAATGTCGGGAGCTTGTGATTGTGACGAGAGGCAAAGAGGTCCACCTCCGGAGTCCCCCACCGGTGGCAAAGCGACCGAAACACCTTGGGGCTGAGCGACCATTCCCCCCCGGCGAGATGAGCACCTGCTCAAGGAGGCCGCCTCCGTGTTCTCCACTCCCGGAATGTACACCGGCGAGATGCATGGGACATTGCCCTCTGCCCAAGCCAGGATCAAAGACACTTCCCTGAGGGCACGCCTGTTGCGAGTCCCTCCCTGGTGATTGATGTAGGCGACCGCCGTCCAATTGTCCGACCAAACTTGAACTGGTAAGCCCTGTAACTGATGAGTCAAGTGAGCCAGAACCAACCTGATGGCTCTCAGCTCCAGAACATTGATGGGATCGTGAGCCTCCTGAGGCCCCCACAGTCCCTGAAACTGAAGCTCCTTCCAAAATCCCCCCCAACCTGACAGACTGGCATCCGTGGTGACCGTCTCCCAACGAGGGGTCAGGAAGGATCTGCCCCTCATCAGATTGCTCGGTTCCAGCCACCACCGAAGGGCATGCCGAACCCGGGGGGACATCAGAAAAGACTGATCCAATGACAGCAGGGACCCGTCCCAGGCCGCCAAGAGATGGAGCTGGAGCGTCCTTGTGTGAAACTGAGCAAAGGGAACTGCCTCGAACGAAGCCACCATCAATCCCACCAGTCGCATCCCCAGCCGGATGGACAGGCGAGGGATGGATAGGAGAAGCTGAGTCAATTCCTGAATCAAAAGAACCTTGGGCCGGGGGAGGAACACCCTGGACTGAAGTATCCAGAGACATTCCCAGGAACGCCACCACCCTGGACGGAGAGAGGCAGGACTTGGGATAGTTGATCACCCAGCCGAATCTCTCCAGGGTGGCTACCACAGTCCTGGTATCTAGCTCCGCCTGGCCGAGAGAGGATGCCATAATAAGAGGATCGTCCAGATAAGGCACGATGCGGATTCCCTGGGCTCCGAGGAGGGCCATCACCCCCCGCTAGCACCTTGGTGAAAACCCTTGGAGCCGAGGTAAGGCCAAACGGAAGGGCCACAAACTGAAAATGCCGATCTTCCACCACGAACCTGAGAAATCTCTGATGCGCCGGGAAGATTGGAACATGCAGATAAGCATCCTTGATGTCTATGAACGTCATGCAGTCCTCCTGCCGAAGTGAATTTATGGCAGAGCGCAGAGAGTTTCCATGCGGAACTTCCTGGGACGGATAAACCTGTTGAGAAACTTCAGATCCAGGATGGGACGAACGGAGCCATCCTTCTTGGGCACCGTAAACAGATTGGAATAGTATCCCAGGCCCCGCTCCGAGGGAGGCACCGGGCAGATGACAGCCATGTCCAGAAGATCTTTTACTGCCGCCCGGAGCCCCTGCATGGCCAGAGGATCCAAGGGCACGTGAGACCTGAAGAATCTGGGAGGAGGCCGGGTCTCGAACTCCAGTTTGTAACCGGAAGACACCACTTCCCAAATCCATCTGTCCGAGACCTCCTGGCCCCAGACCTGGGAGAAGTGTCGCAGCCGTCCCCCACCCGCGAGGGTGAGGGCGTCCCCTCATTGCTGAGCCGGCTTAGCAGCGGCTTTGGGCTTGGAGCCCCAGCTGTGACCTGGACGGGCACGTCCTCTTCCCCTGTTCCAGGAATCACCTCTGGAGGGGAAGACAGCCGATCCTCGTCCAGCTCTGGCCCGACGAAAGGAAGGGGTAAAGGAAGCCGGGCCCCCCGAAAGGGACGACGTTGCTTCTTCCGCTGAGGTAACCTACCTCCTTTTGCGACCGAATCCAATTTTTCTCTAAAGAGCCGCAAGCCCAGAAAGGGGAGAGCCGTAAGACTTTTTGGACACAAAATCAGCCGCCCACTGGCGCAACCAAACAAACTGCTGATCGTCAGAATCATCCGATTCCCCAAAAAGCTCCCCGTCCTGCGTGGCTGGGGACAAGTGCTTTCTCTTAGCCGGGGCCATTCTGGCCACAGAGCTAGAAAATAATTTTTCAAGATTGGACAATCTGGCACACACCTCAGATTTCAACTCCCCACTCGTGACAACATCACACGGGGTACGGGTTAGGCGGGGAGGGGTAGGAGAAGGGACCGGCGGCGCAGAACCAGACGCCTGGGATCCGGACTGCCGCGTAATAGTCTGCTGCGCACATGGTATGCAAAGGAAAACATCATCCCCTGTAAGGGATGCCCCACACCCCAAACACTGCCGGGGTTGCCCCGAGGGGAGCTCGAGCCCGGTATCCTGGGAAGCCTCCATATGGTGATTTTATTGGTAGTCGCAATACCCCAGGGAATTACGCAATATAAGCAACCCGGGATGCCCCTTCTGTGTCCCGAGTGGGAGGATTTATGGGGAGTTGTAAAATTAACCCAGGGACCCTAGGACCGGGAGGACCCTTTAGGATCCGACAAGGGTCCACCTGGAAGACAGAATACAGGGCTATTCAGCACCTCAATCATGCCCGAGTACACACAATGCAGTCATACTGATATCGCAATAACATTATATATATATATATATCTCTATATATCTCTATATCTATATATATCTATCTCTATATATCTCTATATCTATATATATCTATCTATCTATATATATATATCATGAAGTAATGGGGCCCCAAGGGCCATTCACGGAGGATTATGGCGTCCGTCCTGCCAGAGGCGAGAAGCAGAGGGAGAAGGGCGGGCCGGCGCGGTTCTCGCGATGCGCCCGGCCCCGCCCCCCTCCCCTGACAACGCCGCTCCCGGCCAGTGGCCGGGCTCCGAAGCGGCGCCAAGAGCACGGGGGGCGGGCCGTAGGCGATCGCGCCGAGCTTCCGACCCCCTACCAACCGCACCTGAGGGGAAGAAGCTCCCCCGCCGAAGCTAACACAACAGCCGGCGCTGCGGCACAGCCAGCGCCGGCTGAGTACCATTAAAAATGCACCCAGTGAATCACACACACACAGCTGTGACAACACACACTAAGGGAGAAGGGGAACCGTACACTGCCCCCCCCCCTCTAGGGAACAAGGGCAATCCGGGAGAGGGTGAATCCAAGCTGGAAGGTGGAAGGGCAAGGGACGGGGCATCTCGAACCGGGATCACCAACCCGGCAAAACCGCCTACACCTTAGTATGGGGTCTCACGGTGGAGCGTAGCTCCTAAGCACCATTAGGTGCTGTCTACCCTTGCCCGGACCAGCAGCCTAGGCTGGGAGGCAAGGTGTATACAAAGAAAGGGGGGTCCAGGCAGAAATAGACTAACAAGCGGGCCGGGAGTTACCCCGGCTACCTGCAAGGAGGAGACATCCATCTTCTGACTTGCTCGCCGTCTGCAGAGATGAAAGAATGCGGAATGAGTGGGAGGTCCCTGTTATTTATGGAGTGAGAGGGGCTCCCTTTTTTTCATGACATCTCTGCAAGATCGCCCTCTACAGGTCGGTATAACCCAAGTGTAATGACTATCTGAAGCGGGGTGTGTGACATACTTAGAATACTACATTTTCCACTGCCAAGGCCATGCCGACCAGACCCTCTTGAGATCGCCAATTGGCTGATCTCCAAAGTTCCAGGTGAAGCGCAAATACCAATCGGCTGCACCTCCGGCTTTCGCGCTGGGAGCGTCCACACAGCTAGAGGGAAGCAGACTTTTGCAACGTCGAGGGAGCCGCCGGGAAAGACAAGTTTACTGGTGACTCAGGGGAGGTATCACACAGCTGAGCATCCTGCTATAGGGTGAACTGGGGGGCAGGCCAGAGGCCGGCCCTGGAAACTTAAATTCGAGGGGTGGCCTTAGGGAGTTTTTGGTTTTCTTTAGAGCAAAGCCAAAAAGGTATTAACATTCTAAGTTTCCAAAGCGTCTTTTCCAATTGTATTTATTTTTGCACTCAAAAAAAAAAAAAAAAAAAAAAAAAAAAAAAAAACTTTCCTTTTCATACAGACACACGACAGTAAAAAGGTCATAGTTTAGTATGCATTCTCCTAACTATCAGAAGCTGGACTTTCCATTTAAGTACACATACAAGTAAAAAACTATTATATTTATACCAATAAAAAGAAATACAGAATACTTACTTTATCAGGGGTAAGTGTTACTGCAGCGGGACCAAGAATAGATTTATTTGGGGAAGTTACACATGGCTCAGAGGAGATGCCGATACCATTTGTTCCACTATTTAAACCTGCGGGAGCAATGCTTAATTAATATCATAACAATTCATTCAAACACAGACGTTAATGAACATTGTAGAGTTTACTTACATGGGTTAGTAAAAGCCTTTGGTTGTGGGGCCTGCAACACTGCTGGACGTAGTACACTACGTTGCTGTTCCTTAGGT
This sequence comes from Gastrophryne carolinensis, assembly GCA_027917425.1. NCBI lineage: Eukaryota > Metazoa > Chordata > Amphibia > Anura > Microhylidae > Gastrophryne > Gastrophryne carolinensis. The sequence goes on from CM051234.1 coordinate 258,596,228, forward strand.
TTTTGGCTGGGAAGTCCTAAAACCAAAAATACACCATACAATACCATATGCAAGAAAAGAAGCAACACAGATGGCAGCCATTTTCAGAAGTACTTCTATGCTCAAAAATGTAAAGGTCCTGTTCAGGCACTCACTAACTTTGGAAGTTAGTTTGAAGGACATTGAAAAAGCCATTTCAAAGCATCTCAGTTTATTCTATTATATGTAAATATGTTGAGTATTGTACATGGAGACTTCTTTGCTTCAACTTCAGGGTCATGGCTGAGCTGGGAAGTGCATGTCATGGAGTAGCTTTACGAGCATGTTCTACTATGGCTTGCTATGCTTGATCATGTGGAGGGGGAGCTACAAGAGAGTAGCTGTTAGGCCATTTTTTGGCTGGTCCTGGAGGAATGAAATTGAAAGGAGGCAAACGGAGCCCTGTTACAGCTTCTACCTTGCAATGTGGGAAATATTTTTTGAATAAATATTTGTTTGGCCTGTAGCTAAATGGGACAACTAGGTTTATATTCTGTTCAAGAACAAATAAGATGGTCAAGTTTGAGTAATTAAAGACTCAAACTACTCACTTTTACACAAAACTTAAAGCAGAGAGGACATACGCGAAAATCGAAATTAAAATACCACATTTTGTCTCTCCAAAAATTACCATCAGAAAAAAAGGCTCACCAAGATCAAGAAGGCCAAGATAAAAGAACTATCCTCACAGTGTTCATGTACCATACAAAGTATCCTAGCTCAGAAGGTATGGAAGAACAAATATTAAAGAGTCAAAACCCAATAAAAGTTAAAGGGGATTGCTCCCATGTGCCGAGGTGACAGGGAGATCATCCCAATATATCCCTCACTGAAAGGGTGAACATGGGGAGGAACATATCCATTATTTTAAACACCAGCCACCTTTCTTATTTTTGGTAGGGATATAAACTTTATTTTACATGAATAAGAGCTGCAGACTGAACGAGCAGTTGTCTGACTACACTGTTGTGTACTGGGTTTTTTGTAGCAAATCAAAATCCACAGCAAATATAAAACCTTTTTACTGTGGGCAAATACTTTAACAAGTTTTTTTTTTAGAGAACCAAACATAGTAAAGAGGACCTTTCTGCTGCAAGCCTTAGCTTAACCACTCATTTCTATGTATTCAAAGAATTAGGTCAATGTAATGTTTAGGGGCCGTTAAGGCCTAGAGGTAAGGAAGCCTTGTGACCCAAGGTTGGCAAGTTAGGACAGCCCACCACTCTGGGCAGGTGTACATTCACTGCACAGATTGGGTAAAGCAGAATTGCAGGCTTATATTAACACCTTAACCTTTAGTCAAATGGTCTCCGTTGCAAACATATGATACGTCATCTACTCAGCAACCTTTATTGATCGGAGCAATTTAGCAAAACCATCGAAAAAGTGAACAAAGCCAAAATGAAAGAACACAAACCAAACAATACATACCAGCACTAGGAGCTTGCCCATGAATTAGGGTAGGTGGTTTTAGTCGAAAACCACTGGATTTTTCCTCTAAAATATAATTTAAATGATTAGCTGGAGTATATATGGATACTAGAATGAAACATCAAGTTTCAAAGTTATCAACTTAGAGCTCTAAATTTAAAGCGGGCAATAATCTGTTTAAAACATTGACAGTGCATGATAATCGTCTCGGAAGACAACACTAAAAACCTGGGTGACTCAAAAGCAGATCAAGTCTAAAACCTAACAATGCTTACCTGGTTCAGAGTCAGAGTTACCAGTGGAGGGTTGACAGAAGCTTGACGGCATGAAGACATTGTTCTTTGTTACTGTTAAAAAAAATATGACATCTTTACAGCATTTTAAGGCTGGAAAACCGATTAAAAAATACAAACAGAACTATTTAAAGGGTTATTAAACTCTAAAAGATAAACAAACAGGCCTTCGCTCATATGCAGCACATCCCAGCCTGTCTGGCCCTCTGAAGCCTTCCCCTCAGGCCAGTCAAATAGTGCTGTTCATTCATTGCAATGAATGGACACCACACTGACTAGCATGAAGCAGTGGAAGCTGCTGGGCCAAGACCTCTGATAAGAGAGCACCCTCACCCCTTGTTCACCAAAACTGGGAGGTTTCCGAGTGGTGGACAAAGCTGAAGATTGTGTGCGGGAGAGGAGGAAAGTTATTTTTTTTTGTTTTGGGTTTACTAACCCTTTAAAGGCAACACCTATATATTGCAAACAAATATAGCAGATGTGTTTAAAGCCAAATTCACACAAAAAACAACCTCTCTGCCCCGCCACCCTTTCCTGGTGCTGATCTAGGATGGGGGGCAGGCTGGAGGGTACAAGGAATAATAACCCTCCCAGATTCTGTGTTGCCACTGCACAGATAGACACAAAAAAACGGCATTGCCCGCGGGGGCGCAAACTAAGCCGAGGGATGCCATGGCAAAACCAAGAGAGCAGCGCTGAACCACAGCGAAGGTAAGTTTTTTTTTCCTCTTTGTAACCCCCCCCCCCCCCCTTCAACTCCCGTCCTGTCTCAGCTTGTTTTTGGGTGGAATACTGCTTTAAAACACAGGGCCTAAACCTTTTACATAGTCATACCAGGTTTCCTTTTATTAGGTCACATAGACTGCAGTATTCAAAGTCAAAAGAAAACTTAATGAGGGGAGAAAAATAAAGAGAGCAGCCATCACATGGATGGCATAGACATTTTACTGTAAAAACAAGATCTCTATTCTTATTTAAGGGATACAAATATTCCTTGTAAAGCCCCATGGAGTCTAGGCAGTACATCCGACATATGCAGCACTATCCAAAGCAGGAAAGAAAGAAACGGACAGAGAATGTACTTGAAAATGTAAAAATTAAAAGTGAAGAACCCGCAGGAAAAATTCAGGCTACCTTGTATAGTTCTAGGTTGGTAGCAACAGATCATAAACCTGAATGCTCCTGGCCAGAAGAAGGCAGTACTCAAACCAATGAAAATGGAGATACCCTCCTACTAAGACCTTTGAAATGCTATAAAGTGGACCAATCACCGCTGAGGTCTAAAAGATGCCAAAGCTGGGCAAATAGGTGGCCCTGGGGCATCCTGCTTTGAGAAGAGACACTGTTTGGCCCCCAGATCACCCACAAAACCCTTTACCTCTTTGCTAGTCCCTGGGCACGACTGTGGCCTCCGCATCCCTGGAGCTGTGCGCATTCAGAAAGGCCACATGCACAGGGCCGTGCACTCCACAGGGAAACCAGGGTTGCAGCCACCCCCTTCGCTATTGCAAGTTCTTAACAATGGCTTTAAAGAGCAATAAAACCGATGCAGCCAAGCCCCAGTAGCTGGCCTTTCCCCGGGGGATCCCGATTTGGGGGCGCCAGTAATCAATCATTCAGATAGGTTGGGGGAGTGCGTGTGCAGTTGGTGATACGAATGCGCTCGCTGCCCTTTGAAAGGACATAAACAAGGCTAATGGCACTGATTGGATGAGAGCCTGCAGCTGTGCCATTGACTGAGGAGAGGAGTTTTACTCAATTTACAATTCTGTGATTACTCACCTGTAGAATTGGTATTATGAGTATACAGTACGTCCTGCTCCATATATAGTACTTACTATCGGGTATTACTCCGCCAGATGGCGCTGGACTGCAGAGACATCGAATATAGGCTCCTCCCGGCCCCTCAAATACCCAGGGACCTCCCACAAATCCCCAGCATTGAAAAGCAGTTAACGAGAAGCCGGGAGAATAAAAACAACCCAAACTATTAACTATAACAATGATAACGATCACCATACAGGGGATCCAAGATAATGCAAAACAAGGATGGGTTGGAGCAGGACGTATTGTATACTCATAATACCAATTCTACAGGTAAGTAATCACAGAATTGTATTATTCTTAGTATACAGTACGTCCTGCACCATATATAGTACTTACTATCGGGACACCCAATAGCAGTGTCCATAAGTAGGGTGGGATCCCCAAAGTTAACAGAAAACAGTTTAAACCACTGCTGCCTGCAGAACCTTGCGGCCAAAAGCAGCATCAGCCGAGGCTCTAACATCAACCTTGTAAAACTTAGAAAAGGTATGAACAGAAGACCAAGTAGCTGCCTTGCAAACTTGTTCAACAGAAGCCTGGTGCTGGAAGGCCCAAGAAGCACCAATAGCACGAGTAGAATGAGCAGTAAGGCGGAAGGGAGGATTCTTACCCTTATCAGAGTAGGCCTGAATCACAGCCTGACTGATCTATTTGCTGATAGTAGACTTGGCAGGAGCCAGGAGCCAAACCCTTCCTAGGACCAGAAAAGACCACAAAAAGGGCATCAGTTTTCCTGAAGGGTGCAGTAGCCACCAGATAGTACTTCAGACACTAACCTCATCCAAGGAATGCAAAACCCTCTCCTTAGCATTACTAGGATTAGGGGACAAGGAAGGAAGAACAATGCCATGATTCAAATGAAAGGCAGACACAACCTTAGGCAGAAAATCTGGCTTGAAGCAAAACACCACCTTGCCCTGTCTCTCATAGTAGGGGGGCTGAATGGAAAGCGCCGCCAACTCAGACACACGCCTGACAGAAGTGATAGCCACCAGAAAGACAACCTTGAGAGTAAGAATGGCCAGGGAAGCATCCTGCACAGGTTCAAAAGAAGCACCCAGCAAGGCTGACAAAAACAAGTTCAAATCCCAAACGGGCACCATAGTCTTACGTGGGGGGCGCACATGAGTCACCCCCTGGGAAAAAGTCCTAATCAGAGAATGCTGAGCAAAGGCCTTCTGGAAGAAAACAGCCAGGGCAGAAACCTGACCTTTTAGAGTACTAAGTTGGAGCCCCATCTCCAACCCATGCTGCAGGAACTCCAGAATCCTGGGAATAGAGAACACACGACAGGGAAGAGACTTACACCAGTCAATGTAGGCACACCAAACCCTGTAATAAATAGAAGAAGACTTCTTCCTAGCCTTTATCAAGGTATCCACAAATGAGGAAGACAGCCCCTTCTCCATCAAGATGGAGGTTTCAGCAGCCAAGCCGTCAGAGCCAGAGTTTGTAAATTGGGATGGCGTAGTGAGCCCTGAGTGAGCAGATCTGGCACCAAGGGCAGAGCGTACTGATCTACCGCCAGCTGCACCACGTCTGCGAACCACACTCTTCTTGGCCACCTGGGAGCCACCAGGACAGCAGGCACCCCCTCCTGAGCTATCTTGAGCAGCACCCTGCCCAACAGGGGGAATGGAGGAAAGACATACAGGAACTGAAAGTCCTGTCATGACATTGCTTGAGCATCTGTGGCCAAGGCCAGAGGATCCTGGGACAGAGAGACACAGGCTGGGAGCTTGTGATTGTGGCGGGACGCAAACAGATCCACATCTGGTTGGCCCCAACGGAGACACAGAGATTGAAACACCCTGCTGCATAGGGACCATTCTCCCTGGCAAGAGGTCCCCCTGCTCAGAGAGTCCGCCAGGTGATTTCCACCCCCGGGATGTACACAGCTTATATGCAGGGAACATTGGACTCCACCCAAGTCAAGATCTGAGAGTTCCCCCCTTGCTCCGGGTCCCTTCCTGATGACTGATGTAGGCAACTGCCGTCTGGTTGTCCAAACGCACCTGAACAGGCAGGCCCCGAAGGCGAGTAGTCCAGTGAGCCAGAACTAACCTGATCGCCCGCAGTTCCAAGACATTGATCGGTGTGTGGACTCCTGAGGGCCCCACCTCCCCTGGAAACGCAGGGACTTCCAGAAACCCCCCCCCCCCAACCTGACAGACTGGCATCCATGGTGACCATCTCCCAGGAAGGGGTAAGAAAGGATCTGCCCCCAACAGGTTCCTTGAGTCCATCCACCACGAAAGGGACCTCCTGACCAGGGGCGAAAGCACACAGACCCTGTCCAGGGACGCTGGATCCTTGTCCCACACTGACAATAGGTGAAGTTGCAGAGGCCTCAAGTGGAACTGAGCATAAGGGACCACCTCAAAGCATGCCACCATCAGGCCCACCAGCTGCATCCCCTGCCTGATGGAGGGATGACGACAAGATAGCAGGAACTGAGCCTGCAATGCCACAAACGGGTAGTGTTGATCCTCCAGAGCGAACCCGAGGAACCTTTGATGACCTGGAAATACAGGAATATGAAGGTAAGCCTCCTTGATGTCCACCGAAGTCATGAAGTCCCCTTGTCGCAGGCAACTGATGGCAGAGCGCAGAGTTTCCATGCGAATGCGCCTGCTCCTGACAAATTTGTTGAGGACCTTTAAGTCCAGGATGGGCCTGACTGAACCATCTTTTTTGGGGACTGAATAGGTTGGAATAGAAACCCTTGCCTATTTCTCTTAAAGGGACCTTGCAGATGACCCCCAGCTCCAGGAGGCCTTGCACTGCCTGCATTAGCTCCTGAGCCAACACAGGGTATGAGGAATCCGGGATCTGATGAATCTTGGGGGCGGCCAGGCAGCAAACTATCTCGTAACCGGAGGACACTACCTCCTGAATCCACCGGTCTGAGACATGAAGCCTCCAGACGTGAGCAAAAAGCTGAAGCCCTCCCCCCACCCGAATGGGTGAGGGCGCCCCTTCATGCCTGAGGGGGCTTGGGAGAAGGCTTAGGCTTGGAGCCCCAGGATGAGCCAGGGCGTCCACATCCTCTCCTCCCCGGGCCCCAATCAAGGAAACCCCCCTCCCCTGTCTAGCACCACGGTAAGGGCAGGAGAAGGAACCCTGACCCCAAAAGGGCCGAGATTGCCGCCTGCGCTGGGGTAACCTGCCTCCCTTAGCAAAAAGGTCCAGGCGGTCCCCAAATAGGCGTAGTCCTTTGAAGGGAAACCCAGTGAGGGCCTTCTTGGCAGCGTTGTCAGCAGCCCACTGGCGCAGCCAAACCGAGCGGCGTATAGCCACCACAGGGGCAGATGTCCTGGCACACATTCTAGTGGTGTCATCCAAGGCAGAGAGGACAAAATTTACAAAATCAGAACTGGAGAGTGCATTAAACACATCACAAGGCAAATCATCAGGGGCACTATCAAGTATATTTCTGACAAGGGTTCTAGTGGCCACAGCGGTAATGGCAGAGGCACAGACCGGGCGCAGCGCCGTCCCCGCACATGCAAAAGCATGGGATGCCAGCTGGTCAATGCGTCGGTCCTCAGCATCCCGCAGGGTAGTAGAGTCAGGGGAATGCTTGACAGCCTCCACTGCGATCCGGTCTATCTTTTCTTGCGGAAAAAATAACTTTTGCTTGATGCGGTCTATGTTGAACCCCAGGAATATGCACTGTTGACTGGGTGTTAGGCTGGACATTTCTACATTATCCACCCCAAACCCTTCAATACAGAGTCCTCTCCAGATCTGCTAGCAATGCTGGTTCTGACTTGTTTAACAGCAGAAGGTCGTCCTGATAGGGGATCACTAGGATTCCCTGTTGCCTGAGGTAAGCCATTTATTCTGCTAGGATCTATGTAAAGATCCTCGTGTATGAGGACAGGCCAAGTGGTAGTGCTCTGTACTGGTAGTGAAGGATTTCCTGATTTAACTGAACCACAAACCTGAGATACAGTATGAGATGCGGTATGAGATCAGAATGGGAATATGCAGATTGGTGTCTTGTAAATCTAAATTCACCAACAGGGTGTTATCCATCAGAACATTTCTGACCGAATATATTGATTCCATCCTGGACCTCTTGTATCAGATAGGGAATGTATCACATTATTCTGTAGACTCTCCTGTAGGACTAGAGGGAAGGCTTCTTTGGGTCTCTTGGGAGCTTGGTCACTAAAAAAAAAGATGATTGGGGGAGGGATGCAAATTCTAATCGAAACCCTTTCTCTAATCGAAACCCTTTCTCTAGCATCTGTAACAAACTGATTTAGGGTGACTACTCTCCAAACGGATACGAACCAGGAGAGTCCCCCCCCCCCCCCCTGATAGTCTGTCAGGATTGCGGCTTAGGCCCCTCCAAAGGTTTGTTGAGCCACACCTCTTTTGGGGCCAAGGCTGAACCCAATGTTTTTTGTTTTTTTCTGTTTTGCCTGGTTTATGCACCCCATCACCGAAGCTCGGATTAAAACTACGCTTTCTGGTAGGAAATCTCTTCCCAGCTTCTTTTGACCTGGGCAGAACATCATCTAAATCTTCCCCAAAAAGGAGGTTACCACGGAGGGGGATTTCACATGGCTTGGTCCATGTCTCCAGGCCAAGTTTTTAACCAGGGAGCTATAAGAGCACAGGAAACCAAAGCAGATTCTTTAGCTGTGGCCCTGAGGACTTCCTTTGAAGCATTAGTAAATAAAGAAATGGCTCTATTAAGAGTTGGCAAATTCATTATCAGGCCCCCTGGGCGCACCTTACTTTCCATGTGATTTTTAAAGTGGACCAACACACAGGATTTTGACTATCCTGGGTTTTGGTCCACTTCGGCGGGGCACCCCGATCCGCGCGTCCGCCGCGGCGTCCAGGACAGCGCGTCCGCCGCGGCGTCCAGGACAGCGCGTCCGCCGCGGCGTCCAGGACAGCGCGTCCGCCGCGGCGTCCAGGACAGCGCGTCCGCCGCGGCGTCCAGGACAGCGCGTCCGCCGCGGCGTCCAGGACAGCGCGTCCGCCGCGGCGTCCAGGACAGCGCGTCCGCCGCGGCGTCCAGGACAGCGCGTCCGCCGCGGCGTCCAGGACAGCGCGTCCGCCGCGGCGTCCAGGACAGCGCGTCCGCCGCGGCGTCCAGGACAGCGCGTCCGCCGCGGCGTCCAGGACAGCGCGTCCGCCGCGGCGTCCAGGACAGCGCGTCCGCCGCGGCGTCCAGGACAGCGCGTCCGCCGCGGCGTCCAGGACAGCGCGTCACTTTCGGCGTGCCCGCGTCGTGCCCGGCGCGGGAGGCGGCGGATCAGGTAAGGAGTTTGGGGGTTTTCACCCCGCGGGACATCCCGATCTCGGATGTCCCACGGTGAGTGAGGTGATCGCCCCGGGAATCTTATAGATTCCCGGCCGATCACCCCTGGGTGTTGGTCCACTTTAAGATTATTCATCCATATTGCCATGCTCCTGAGGATCATATCAGATGCCAGTGCTGACCTAAACAAAGGTTATGGTGCCCTAAGATCTTTTTAATAAGTGTTCACTTCTGTGATTCATTGGATCGCATAACGGCCCCATGTCCTCAAAACTTAAATCCGCCGTTCTGAACATCTGATCCAGTGGGGTATCCAGTTTTGGACATATGCTCCATGGTTCTCTATCCTGATCGTGAACAGGAATTTCCTTTTTAAGAAGTTAGGCATAAATAACTTTTTCTCTGGGAATTCCCACTCAGTCTTAATGATGTCTTTAAGAGTTGAATGGACCGGAAAAATACAATTCTGTGAAAATCTCACCTGTAGAATTGGTATTTGTATACAGTACGTCCTGCTCCAGATATAATACTTACACTTGGGTTATCCTCTGCCAGATGGTGCTGCACTGCAGAGACATGCAAAACAGGCTCTTCCCGGCCCCTCAAATACCCGGGGACCTCCCACAAATCCCCAGCATTGAAAAGCAGTAAACAAGAAGCCGGGAGAATTTAACCACCCAAAACAACTGGTAATGATAACAATGATAACAATCACCATACAGGGGATCCAGAAAATGCAAAACCAGGGTGGGGTGGAGCAGGACGTACTGTATACAAATAATACCAATTCTACAGGTGAGATTTTCACAGAATTGTATTCTTAGTATACAGTACGTCCTGCTCCAGATATAGTACTTACACTTGGGACATCCAATAGCAGTGTCCAAAAAGTAGGGTGGGATCCCCAGCAAGAAAGGTAACAGCAGACAGTTTAAACCACTGCCGCCTGCAAAACCTTGCGGCCAAAAACAGCATCAGCTGAGGCCCTAACATCAACCTTGTAAAACTTGAAAAGGTATGAACAGAAGGCCAAGTAGCGGCCTAGCAAACTTGTTCAACAGAAACCTAGTGCTGGAAGGCCCGAGAGGCACCAATAGCACATGTAGAATGAACAGTAAGGCAGAAGGGAAGACACTTCCCCTTAGCAGAATAGGCCTGAATCACAGCCTAACAGATCCATTTGCTAAAAGCAGAATTGGCAGGAGCCAAACCCTTCCTGGTCCCAGAAGGGACCACAAAAAACATCAGATTCCCGACGGACGCAGTGACTACCAGGTAATACCTCAGACACCTGGCCACATCCAGGGAATGCAGAACCCTTACCTCAGCGTTGCTAGGATTAGGGCACATGAGGGAAGAATATTCTCATAATTCAAAAAGAATAAAGCAGACACCACCTCAGTCAGAAAATCCAGCTTAAAGCTGAACACCACCTTATTCTAGTGTCTCTCAAGGCATAGGGGCTGGATAGACCGAGCCGCCAGCTCAGACACGCCTGACCGAAGTAATAGCCACCAGAAAGACAACTTTGAGGGTAAGTACCGCCAGAGCAGCAACCTGAATAGGATCAAGGGAATCACCCTGCAAGGAAGACAAACCAAGTTCCAATCCCAACAGGAACCATAGGTTTACGCGGGGGACGCAGATGAGTAACCCCCTGAAAAAAAGTCTTAACCAAGTAATTCTGAGCAAAAGACTTCTGAAAGAAGAAGACTGACAGGGCTGAGACCAGACCCTTCAGAGTACTGAGTTGGAGACTCGATCCCAACCCATGCTGTGAAAACTCCAGAACCCTGGGGGCAGAGAACACCCGACAGGGAAGAGACCTAGACTCAAACCAAACACTATTAGGTACGCAATACCATATAATAGATGGAAGATGTGTTCTTCCTAACCTACACCATGGTCTCAATCGCCAAGGCAGAAAAACATTTCTCCATCAAGATGGAGGTTTCAGCAACCAGGCCGTCAAGCCAGAGTCTGTAAACTGGGATGGCGTAAATGGCCCTAAGTGAGCAGAACTGGCACCCCTGGCAGAACGTACTTATCTACTTCCATCTTCACCACGTCTGCAAACCACACTCTTCAAGGCCCCCTGGGGGCCACCAGAAACACTGGCACCCCTTCCAGAGCAATCTTGCGCAGAACCCTGGGGGGATGGAAGAAGGATACACATAACAAAGTCCTGCCATGACATTTCTAAAGCATCCGTGGCCACGGCCAGAGGATCTTGGGACAGGGAAACAAGGGCCGGGAGCTTGTGATCGGGACGGGGCACAAAACAGAACCACACATGGTTGGTCCCCACAGTGACACAGAAATTGGAACACCCTGTTACAAAAGGGACCCCCCCCCCCCCCGGAATGTATATCGCAGATATGCAGGGAACATTGGCCTCCTCCCATGTCAGAATCAGAACCCTAAGGGCCCCACCTCCCCTGAACCGCAGGGACCTCCAGAAGACTCCCAACAGGTTCTTTGAGTCCATCCACTACAAGAGGGACCTCCTTACCAGAGGGGAAGACACACAGACTCCCATTCCTTGAGCACAAGGGTATGGAAATGTGCCTGCTCTAGAAATTCCAAACGTGATGTTGCTGTATGGAAACGCTCCCCTCTATGCCTGGGAGCCTCACCAGGGAGAGAGATACACAGAACCTCAAAAATCTGGATCAATAAACTGTCAGCGTCAATCTGGGCCCCAGTATTCAGAGCCAGAATCGTCATGACTCTTCTGCCTCCCATCAGATGAGCCCGAGTCAGAAAAGAGCTCTCCATCAGAAGGGGTATAGCCACACAGATTCGTAAACTCCTCAGTTCCCATAGGGAAAACAGTAACATGAGGCGTCAAGTGCCGCTTCTTACCAGGGCCCTTGCGCTCTAAAGATCTCGCAATAATCTGTTCAGCCGTAGGCAGTCCAGACGACAAATCAGGCTGAGAATCCCCACTTGTATGCGACTCAGCAGGAGTGAGATTTAAGCTTGGGGTAGTAGGTGAAGTGAAACGAGGTGCAGCCACTGGCAGGCCTGATTGCAGGGCCAGCGCTTGCTCGGCACAGGGTACGCAGACCCGTGCCCTGTCAGCGTCAACGTGGGTTTGTCCACACGCCATGCACAGCCGGTCTTGTCCCAAGGGGACCCCGGTCACATAATCCTGAGATGCCTCCATATGGTGATTTTTAGGCACAATATGCAAGTAGGGATTAACGCAATAAAGCAACCCTGGATGCCCCAATGACCCGCTAGGGAAGTGGGAGTAATTTTACAAGGCCCGACTATCAATTACACCGGGCCGGGAGAAGCCAATGGATTCACTCGTCTGGAAGACACAATGAGAAGAGAAGGGTGTCAGAATGAAAAACTCTACAATGAGTATAAGGCCGCCCGCGAGGGCACTTACGGACCACGGTAAGTAAGAGCGTCACACACGCGCGCGAAGAGACAATTTGGCGCCGAGTACCTCGAAGAGCGAGCCGTGACACGGAGCGCGCCAAGCCAGGCCCCGCCCCCCTAATGGGCACAAAGTCCAACAAGCAGCCAATGAGGACGCAGAAGCGTCTAAAGGTAACGCCACCGCCTGGCGCGGAACATCCAAATGCAGGAAAAAATGCACGCACGGCGGCGTCATTTGCCAAGTAAAAATACAAGTCAGCGCGGCGGTTGACACCACAAATAAAGTCCAAAGACATTACAAAAGGCGTATGCCCGCAATCACGATACACCGACACCCACACACACCCCCCCCCCTTTCCCCCCGAAGGGTACAGAGAGAACGAGGGAGGATGGCGGCCCTTTGTACAGGACCCACCGCTACAATGGGGCATGTGGTAATGCGGGAGGGGCATCCCATAAGGCTCACCATCAGCCTAAACCGCCTACCCTTTGGTGGGGGCCTGCGGTGGAGCAGCGCTCCATAAGCACACGCGGTGCCGCCTACCTTCACCCGACCAGCGCAGCCCAGGCTGGGAGGCACATCACACGAAAGGACGGGTGGGAATAGTCCAACAGGGCCGCAGGCTTAAAAAGCCCCGCTCACCTGCGAGAGTGATACTTCATGTCTTCGCAGTAAGCACTGCAGAGAAATCTGGGGATTTGTGGGAGGTCCCCGGGAGGAGCCTGGTTTGCATGTCTCTGCAGTGCAGCATCATCTGGCGGAGGATAACCCAAGTGTAAGTACTATATCTGGAGCAGGACGTACTGTATACTAAAAAGAGCCTTAGTTTTTCTATCCCAAAAAACTTTCACTTTTTATACATTTCATCAAGGAAATATCCTTTAACAACTTCTCTAGTTCTTCGGAAACACTGTGTGAATTATTCCTGTTCCCCTTCTTCCTGGACATCCTCATCCAGAGAATCCTGAGAGGAAACATCCTGTTCCACTAGTTTACCTGAATCAGGTATTAGCTCAATCTGCACAGCGGTGGAAGGCAAGGTACTGGGAGCAGTATTAGTTATAGATAGTCTTTCCACCTGACTTGAAGTGGAAATAGGTGCGGTAGCAAAAGACCATTGAGACCAAGTGACATTTTTTGGGGCATCCCGAATGGAGGCCATCCTGCCTTAACCCTTTAAGTTTCAGCCTACCTGGAGTTTTTGTCACACGCTGTTGCCAGACCACTATTTTGCGCTCCCCATGTTCAAATGTGATTTTTGAAGGGAATTCCAGGGATTTCCCAGGAAACTGATATATTGTCTTTTTCAGCAGAGTCTGAGCTTTAACATGAAATGTCTTGTTTGTAATTTTTAGGTGTATTCTCAATATTTTTTGGCTAAATATGTGCAAAAAAATAAAAAAAAATATTTTTTACAATTTGTAGTGTTTTTTTGTAATAAAAAATGTAAGTTTATCAAAATCTTATTGCGTGTGAAATCCCAATTTCTCCCGGTTACAGCGGTACCACATATGTATAGGTAGACACCCTTTCCTGCCCAGGAGACTCCCCCAAACTGAAACAGAGCTTTAGGGGATTTTCAGAAAAAATACAATTGTGATATGCGCTATGCGCACCTTGCAGTTTTTCCAGAAAAACAACCCTTTACATTTGAAATACCCCCAACAAACTATATATGTACTCTGTACACACCTCAGGCTTTCTATTTGTACCAGGCTTGTTGATGTGGCCACAGTTTTCTAGAAGTAATCCCTCAATGTATTCTTTGGTTGCAAAGAGTTTCCCTAAAAAAAGGATAAAAAAGCAGAATCAAAGCCACATTTTCCTAAAAAAAACTATATACAAACAAGAAAAAACAAGTATAATCTGAAAAAGCAATATCCCCCGAACAGAACGATACCCAACATGCATAGCTACTGTCAATGGAAGAGTTGCCAAACACCCCAAAGTAAAGCATGAGCATAACGGTAATTTTTCTTGAAAATTTGAGCTCTGCAGACAAAGAGCGCACCTTGGGATTTTTCAACCAAAACAACATTTTTTTTTTACATTTAGAATATCCCCCATAAACCATATATTCCCTGAATATGTTGTAGTGGGCTCATCTTTCTGGAATTGATCCCTCAAAGAATTCTTTGGTTGCGCAGGGTTTCCCTAAAAAATGTATAAAAAAGCTGAATAAAAAAAAAAAAAAAAAAACACACACCTTTTCCTAAAATATAAATATGCAAACAAGAAAAAACAAGCTAAGTCTGAAAGCGCAAGGTCCCCCGAACAGAATACCCAACATGCAGAGGTACTATTAACCCTTTTAATTGCCAGCCTACTTGAGATTTTGTCACCCTCTGTTGACAGGTAATATTTCCCCATGTTGCGACATTTTTGCTGTAATTTTCAGGAAAAAAAAAAAAAAAAAATATATATATATATATATATATATATATATATATATATATATATATATATATATATATATATATATATATATATATATATATATATATATATATATATATATATATATTATATATATATATATATATATATATATATAAAGAGTTTAGGCTTTAACATGAAATGTCTTGTTTGTAAATTTATTATTAATTTTATTTATTAAGTAAAAAAAGAAATAAATACAAATTTTTTTTTAGAAAATTGCCTAATGTATTTTATTAGGGAAAACCATATTGCATGTGAAAGCCCCATTTCTACCGATTAGAACGGTACTTATTTATCGGTAGCCCCCTGTTCCTGCCTAGGAGACCCCCCTAACTGAAACAAGTAATTTTTAACATTTACAAATAAAATACAACTACCATCCACACTACAAAGGGTTAAATCGAGAAAAAAAAATGACATAGGGACCAGCCCGGGACCAGCTATGCAGGGCTAGTAGGAACAGGGCGCAGGGGTCAGCTTTTGTGGCCCCTGGCCCTGCAGGCTACAAGCCCGCATAGCCCATGGCCACAGGCTCTTCTGCCCCCCCCTGGCCTTTGGGGAGGCAGGTAATGGGGGTGCCGGGGGTTAATGGCAAGTCACCGGCTAGCGCAGGTGACCTGCCATCCCCCCAGCCTTGAGAACTGGTATAGGGGTCTCATGGACCCCTTACCAGTTCACAAGGGGTTAAATGTAAAAAAAAAAAAAAAAAAAAAAAAAACCACAGGCACACAGAGAAAAAATATTTTATTATTATTTTTTTTTTTAATACTTACCTCCCATCCATACTGGAGCACTCTGTCCCTCGGCGATCACTGGCTTCTGCTCACTTGCTAGAAGCCTTTTATAGCTGCTGGATGACAGAACACAAAAGGGTTAATTAAAAAAAAAAATGACATACGGTCCCCTCTCTCGGGAGGACCCCATTTTTTTTGGAATTTTAAGGGTTAAAAACCCTTAAAAATCCCCCCAAAAAAATGACGTAGGGTCCCCCCTACCCAGCATTACCGACCCGGGCCAGCTATGGGGGCTTGTAGAACAGGGCGCAGGGGCCAGCGTCGGTGGCCCCTGGCCCTGCAGGCTACTAGCCCACAAAGCCACTAAGTGGCCCGGGCCCTTCTGCCCCCCTCCTGGCCGTTGGGGAGGCAGGTAATGGGGAGCTGGGGGTTAATGGCAAGTCACCCGCTAGCCGCAGGTGACTTGCCAGACCCAGAGCCTTGTGAACTGGTATAAGGGGTCTCATGGACCCCTTACCAGCTCACAAAGGGTTAACTGTTAAAAAAAAAAAAAACACACGTTAATAAAAGTATTTTATTAAAAAAATATATATATATTTTTTTACTGTACTTACCTCCGATTGTAAGCTCTTGTCCCTCGCCACTCTGATGACAGATGCCGGTGATCGGTATCCAGAGAAGGGGGAGGCAGGAGATCAGAGGGCCGTGATGACGTCATTAGCCCCACCCCGAGGGGGCGGGGCTTAGCGGCAAGATGGTGGCCGCCATCGAGGAGGAAAGGGGAGAGAGCCTCCCGGGCTCTCTCCTGAAGATCCGTGAGTCCTGGGGGGGGGGGGGGGGTGTCGTAGGCCCCCCAGGTGAAGAGGAGGGACAGCAGGAGCCAGCGCACACGCAGGTAAGTGAATTTTTTTTTTTTTTTTTTTTTAACAGTTAGCTGCTGCTGCAGAAGCGGGGGGGGGGGGGGGGGGCGGCCTATTCCGGGGGCTCTCCGGGAGCCATCCGATCCCCCAAATTAAAGAGGAGACCCGGCCGGATCCAACGAGGGGTCAGGTGAGTATTTTTTTTTTGCCCGCTAGCAGGGGTAAATGCCAGGCACATACATTTTACGTGGCTGGCATTTAAAGGGTTAAAACACGGATGTCCCTGAGTAAAGCCACCAAGTCTGCATATTTTTTCGCCTCAAACTCCAGGCACAGAATTCTCTTGTGTCCAGCAGCACAACGTTACAAACTTCACAACACTTGGATTTTTGGATGCTTTGCTTTAGTTTCCTTTATTTTAAACCGGACCTTCAGCGTGATTTAATGAAAAGCCCAAACTCTTAAAAAATGGTTCCCCAGCATCTAAAATTAATATATTTTACGTTTTTAGTCACTAATTTATTATTCTTTCCCCCACTGGGCTGCAACTCTGTTCAGGAATTTAGGATACGGGCGCCGCCATCTTGACTCAGAAGCATCACACTTACTGAGGAGAGGAGAGTGGGATAAGGTACAGGGGGGAGGGTTATAGCTGTGCTTTGCTCAGACAGAGCAGAGCTGGGGTCAGGTAACAGTCAGCAGTCCCAGAATGCAGAGCAGCACAGTCAGGAGGCACTTCCTGTTTGCAGGCTGCCTGATAAGATGGCGGCTCCCATAAGCCGCCATCTTGGATGTTAAAAGGCTCATAACATGCAGTAGATGCAGGGAGGATGATTTTTAATGTGGGCAATCTGTATGTACCGGGTGTGGGAAACATATAAGATAGACTCTTATTCAGGAGGAGGTGAAGGTCCGCTTTAAATTCCGGCTAAAATAGAATATGTCATTACCTTGAACCTCGGTATCCCTTACTCATGCAACAACAATAAGTTTAAAATTGCTGCAAGGACAGGCCCCCCTTTACCTGCAGGGCCGTCGAACGCTTCCCCTGCACTCCGTCTGTCCACGCAACTCGCCAACGCTACCATTCTGCTATGCTCCCTCCTCCCCGTATCTTGGGGCGCCGCCGATATGTCCCCCAAGCTCTGTTCCTGTCTTGGGAAACCACCTCTCTCCCTCTGACCTGCATGCTGGCCGGAAAGAAAATGCCACGGGTCACTGTGTGAACCCACACCCCCAAATTTGGACATTTTGAAGGGAAAAAAACAGTTATTCAAAAACAATAAATATAACATTTCATTCATTTATGTTTTCAGGGGACCACGACTTTGGTCACAACCAAAATATGGCAGTACAGAATTGAGTTTGAGAGTTTTTCCTTAAAAATCTGCTATTGATTTTGAACCGTAAGCCTTCAATTACAAATGAACAGAGCACAGAATGAAATAGGTGACATACAGAAAAACAAAAAAAAAACAAAACTAGCAAGCAATATTTTTACATATACATTGACCTGGACTCATTTGTTCTGGAATATTTTTGTGCCTGGTGATCAGTCATTGCACAAGTATGACTTACAACAGTGGCAATAACTTGAGGAGGCGAGGCTTTACAGCTAAAACAGGTGGCATTAGCTGGAAGTAGAGTGAGGCAGGAGCAGCAATAGTTGCCAAAAGGTACTAGAGGATGCTAGTTAATGTGCAATAAGACAGGCTCCCGCACATAAGCCCCCAGAATGCCTGTTAGCTTTGATCCTTGCCCGGAAATAGAGAGCCATGATTGGCTGCCGGCACTAATGTGGGCAGGGCATTCCAGTGGCTGGAACAATGGCCGTGCTCAATTGCGGTGCTGGATTCCCAGAGGATTATCTAGGCTAAGTTATGGTTTACTAGCGTTCTAGGGGGCGTGGGGCTTCAGCATTCTGGATGACCGCCCCCAAGACAGTGTTGGTCCATTTTAAGTCAACTGATTGAAAGTAGATTTTAGGTGCACAGAGTGATCTAGACAGTTCTCTTGGTAGTAAAAGGAAATATTTAAATGTACCTGACTGGGAGGGTGGAAACTGAGAAAATGATGATGTTCGTTCTCGTTTTGGTGGTGGACAATAACCTCCGTCCTCTCGATCTGAATCTAAGCAAAAGAAAATAAATGACATAGTATATATACACACTTCATCTGGAACTCTTAAATGTGTTTTCTAGCAGGACATAAAATACTCCCACCCATCGTCATACAACCCGACATTAGACCTCGTTGCATTATTCTGCTCACACAGTGAGTTCCAGGTACAATTTGGTACATTTCCAGCATACCTTAGAACAGAATCATTAAAGCAGACCTCCAATTTTTTTTTTTTTTGCTTTCCTTCTTATAAGTAGCATAAGCTGTTTGAGAGGGCTTAACCCCATGCAGATATTGTGGACCGCATAAAGATTATTCACTCTAGAAGTACATGGTGGCGACCATCTTGTCACACACCTGCTAGTTGTATTTACACATGAGAATTGGGGGTGGGGCTGTGCCAGCAGCAATTCACAAACACAAATATGCCTCCGAAACAAGGAGAAGCTTGCCTGTCATGTTTCACGCACAAACACTGAACGGTAATGTAGCAAAACACATCTGTGGGAGGAAAGCAGTTAGAAAGTATCTCCACGGCGGCGGCGTAAAAGCACTCAGTCTGGGGATACAATGTATACAATCCTGGCCAGAAAAAAAAAAAAATTGCACAGAGCTATGAGGCAATTTTGACTGAGACGGTTTTTCAGAATCAGCTCCATGTCGTGTGGCAAGATGGCTGCTGTCATGCACGTTTAAGAGTGCAGAATCTGCTGGCTATCACAAACATCTGCATGGCGTTAATCCCTCTCAATAAGTTTATGTCCCCGATTGCCACGGAGGGGCTTTAGGGGAGCAATATACTAAGCTTTGATTTTTTTTTTATTGGAGGTTCCGCTTTATGGCAAGAGATTTGAAAATTGCTTCCCCCCTTTGCTCAGTAGCATAAGCAGTTTGAAAGGGATTTGAAACGTGAAATATATTAATTTTACATGCTGGGGAATATTTTAAAGGTTTGGGCTTTTCATTAAAGGATGCTGTAGGCCCGATTTTAGAGTGCAGAATCGGCTTACTATTCCAGGCATCTGCATGGTGTTAATCCCTCTCAATAAGCTTATGTCACCGAGTGAGTCTTTAGGGGAACAATTTATTAAGAGTTTAAAGTAAAAGTTTAGTCAAAACGTGACCCCCTGGGACCCTACCAGGGCGCTGAGGCAGGACAGGGGGTTAGAAAGAAAAAGACGTCCGCCACGGTGAGAGGACAAGCTGATCCGCCGGGTCAGCGTGCACGGAGCCAGGGGCTGCCGCTCTGTTCTTTCAAGCAAGATGGCTGCACCCAGGATCAAGAGAATTGCGCAGGCCCCAGGATAAGGTAAGGCTTATTCTTCTCTTTCTAACTCCATCTTGCTTCAGCGTCAGGGTAGGGAGGATGGGGAAGGGGTTCACCTTTTGACTAAACTTCCACTTTAAACTCCAACAGCAAAACTAATTTTTCGAAAATGTAACTTTCAGTCGGCAGGAATAGTCTGATAACACACACTAAAGTGCATCTGGGCATTCACAAAAAGCACCCCACATACCCAACCATAATGAAATGGGCATATTAAAACCATAGTTTTCTTGAACAACATTTAAGGACACCCCCACAGAGGTTTGCATTACACACATAAGTACAAGTCTATAAATATGCCACACAGTAAGTGTTCCGTTGTAACTTAACAGTATGAACACAAATCTAAAAGTGCATTCAGAACATTAAGTAGCCGCCCCATTTCTGCAAAAAAGGTCTAGCAGCTGCAACAGGGTGGGGGCCTAAAATCTACTTTTCGTTTCATCAGTCGCCTCTTCTTCAATACATGGGGCAATGTCATGAAAATAGAATTGCTGTATGCCAGGAGGCATTTGGCCAGTCAACTAAACTACACGAGCCAAAAAACAGGGCGGTCCTAATAGCTGTAGGGCATGGCCAGCACTGGCACGCCACTGGCCCAAAACACAGATGTCTGTGCCACAGCACAAAACTAAAGGTCTAGGTTCCATTTTCACTTAAAGTTAAAAATGGAAATGACAGAGAACAACATGTGTACGCGGTTATGGGTTTGTGCGGGTTAGGTGTGGATCTGGTATTTTTGTTTTCTGCCTGGTTGGGAATCTGTTCACCATCAGCTTATGCCTTGTTGTATGTCGCAGTGTCAATGCAGAACTTGCTGCTCATTATTATTGATGGGCCATTTTGCATATGTGCTTCGCATTACACAGCATGTTGGGAAGATGTTGCAGGCAGTATTTTGACACAATGCTAAAAATGGGATGAAGGGGGGCCCATGGAGGCGCAGAAGTGGCACATGTGTGCCTGACATAATATGATGCAGTGCACCCCTGCAAAACGCACACTTAGTGCAGTGAATGGGTGTGAACAGAGCCTAATCAAAGCAGTTCACACCATACTAGCTTTATGTCCCCAATAATCAATGTAATTTGCAGCTTTGCTGCATGTTGCACCTTTGCCCTTAAATATGATTGCTGCTTTTGACCACTTGGGGGGGGGGGGGGGAGCAGAGGTGGTTTCACTACAGCATAACCTTGCATGACTTCTTACAAATTTATGACATCTCATTCTCTTTGATTTTTCCCCTACTGGTGTTCCTAGGCAGCGTGCTTAGGGATTGGTTACCTGGATAAATAAATAGTAAGGGGAGCTCACCACCAGATGCCTGAGCAAGTTGTGATACTGAACACGTGGCTGCAGGGGGGGGGGGGGGGGATTCTCATTGAATACAGCCATTTGCCAAATGATTGTCCTGTCTCACTCAACGCTGTCACCCTTGGATTTTATTCCTACCAGGAAACCCACAAGCCAGGAAGGGGGTTTTATTCGATAGATGATAGCTGATGTGTTTATATGGGTTTTTATTATTACACAATTACGCCCCCTTTAATGAGAAAATTGAATTAGGATTTGAGAAAAATAAAAATAACTGGGGGTTGTGGAGGAGGAGAAGAAAAAAAAAACAAAAAAAAGTACCTGGTAACTTTTTTTCTAAAACATCCATAAGGGCAGCATACGCCTGAGACCTCCGGGCTCCTCCCATCGAGGGGGAACACATGACCACCAGCCAAAAAGAATAAAATCCTGACTCCTTCCTCTCCCCCAGTTGTTGTAGAGATCTGAAAGAGAAAAGAGACACAGACCCACAAATTCTCATAATAAACTATATGCAAATTATCCCTCATGCTTAAAATATTAGGGAGGGAAGCTGGCGTATGCTGCCCTTACAGATGTTTAGAAAAAAAGGTTACCAGGTAATTAAAGTTTTCTCAAAACATCCTTCGGGCAGCATACACCTGAGAGATAGGCGAGGACTACCTCATAGGGTGGGAAGAACCGCACAAAGAACACTACAGCCAAAAGATTGATCTTTCTGAGATAATAGATCCAAACAATGTCTTGAAAAAGTCTTAGCCGACGTCCAGGTGGCTGCTTTACAAATCTGTTCAATGGAGACCCCCGGCTTGCTCTGCCCAAGACGTGGATACACTCCTAGTGGAGTGAGCCGTTACCCCACTTGGTAAATTGACATCTCCATATGCCAGTTTAATGGTACTTTTCATCCACCTAGCTAATGTAGTTTTTGAGACCCTCAAACCCTTCCTGGGGCCTGAAAAGGAGATAAACAAGCTGTCGGCCTTCCTGAAATCTTTGGTTTGATGCAGATATTGTAATAGGAGAGATCTGACATCCAAAGCCACCAGTTCCGGATCTTCTTCTGTGACGGAAGGAATAATGATCTCCTGAGATCTGTGGAAATCCGATGCAACTTTAGGAAGGTAGCAAGGGTCCACTTTCATCACGATGCGATCTGTAAAAACCTGGAGAAATGGGTGTCGACACGACAAGGCTTGAATGTCACTGACTCTTCGGGCTGAAGTAATGGCCACTAAAAATAATACCTTCCACTTAAGCAACTTGATATCCAGATTCTTGTTTGGATAAAAGGGTGAAGAACTTAAAGTGGACCAACACCCAGGGGTGATCGGCCCGGGAATCTATAAGATCCGAGATCGGGATGTCCCGCGGTGAGGGACCCCCCCCCAAAAGCCCCCCCCCAAAAAAACTCACCTGATCGGCGGCGGCGGCAGCGCCGGCCGTTTGTGAATGGGCGGCGCGGGCGTGCGCACTGTCAAAGGGGCGTGCGGGAGGTGGCGGCGGACGCGCTGTCTTGTCCGCAGCTGTCACCCGCTTGTCCGTGGCTACGTGGGAGCATGGTGAGGTGAGTTTTGGGGGTTTCTTGGGGGTTTTACACAGCGGGGCACCCCTAATCGGGGTGCCCCCCTGAAGTCGACCAAAACCCAGGATAGTCAAAATCCTGGGTGTTGGTCCACTTTAAAATAGATAAGACTTTCGCTAGGTCCCATTGTGGAATCACCTTACAAGGAACTGGCTTAGAACATTTGACTGCAAGCAGAAACCTTTTAATAAATAGATGAAAGTTTTCTATCCAAAAAAACTGACAGGGCCGCCAGCTGAACCTTTAGTGTATTGACACTAAGGCCCATGTTGACTCCATCTTGCAAAAAAATCCAGAATAACCGGTATTTTAAAAGAAGTCTTGCTATTCTCCGTTTTCCAAGAGTTAAAGGTTTTCCATACCTTAAGATAAATCTTTCTGGTCACAGTCTTCCTGCTTGCCAGAAGAGTACTTTTTACTACGCAGTAAGGAGACTTCAGGGTCCAAACTGTTAACCTCCACCACTGGGGATTTGGACAGTAAACAGGACCCTGGGATAAGAGATGAGGGGTCACCGGAATTTCCCAAGGGTCCTGAATTAATAGTTCCACTAGAGTTGAAAACCAGGATCTTCTTGGCCACCACGGAGCTACCAGGAGAACTGTAGCTGGTTCCTTCACGAGCTTCTTCAGCACCATTGGAATCAAACGCACCGGAGGGAAGGCGTAGGCCAGATAGAAATGCCATGGCTGAGCTAGCGCGTCTACTCCCAATGACCGATCCCTTGGATCCAATGAGAAATATTGGTCCCCCTTCTGGTTTCTTGCCGACGCAAACAGATCCACCTCCGGAACGCCCTTCTGAACGCAAACTGTCTTGAAAACATCTGGATCCAGAGACCAATCTGATTCCTTTATCTGTGATTGGCTTAAAAAATCTGCCACCTGATTCAGGGTCCCTTTCAAGTGAATCGCCGTCAGGGACTTTGATTGATTTCTGCCCATGACAATATTTCCCATGCTATGGCCATCAATTTCGAGGATCTTGTTCCTCCCTGATGGTTTATGTAGGCCACCGATCTCGCGTTGTCTGGTCTGATCTGCACGCGCTTCCCTCGCAGGTGTGACTTCAGGGACCATAAAGCTTCCTTTATTGCCACCAATTCCCTTAGATTGGATGAGGACTGACTCAGGGTTCTTGACCATCTTCCTTGAGCTGTCCACGACTTGCAATGTGCCCCCCAGCCCCAGGCTAAAGCATCCGTAGTCACCGTCATCTCCTTTGGGTCTCCCCAAGGCAAACCTCTTAGGAACCGACCTTCCTCCAACCACCAACTCAGAATACTTTACTTCCTCTGATATTGGAAGCTGTAGATCCAATCCCTGCGGGGAGCCATCCCAATTCTTCAGAATATGTCCTTGCTTCCTCATAATCTGCGAGGGTGCTAGAGAAGACTTGTTGTAATTCACAACCCAACCCAGGTGAACCAACCGATCCATGGAAAAACGAATATTCTCCCATAGTTTGTCTTTTGACTGAGCAAAAAGCAGGTCGTCTAGGTAGGCGACCACTCCTATCCCTCTCGTCTCAGATATGCCAAGGGCTCGGCCAGAACTTTGGTAAAAATTCTTGGAGCAGATGCCAGGCTGAAGGGAAGGCAGACAAATTGGAAATGCAAAATCTGGTCTCCGTCACTTATTGCAAATCTCATAAAAGACTGAGCCAGGGGGCTCATTGGAACTTGCCAATAAGCGTCCTTTAAATCTATTGACGCCATGAAGGCACCTCTGAAAAGCATATTCTTTACAGATTAATCGTTTCCATCCTGAAATGTCTGTACTGGACAAAAAGGTCGAGACTCTTCAAGTTCAGGATAAACCTGAACCCTCCCGAGCTCTTCCTTACTAGGAAAACGCTGGAGTAGAACCCTGTCCCCTGCAGAGGCAGTGGCACTGGAACAACGACTCCCCTTGACCTCATGTCCGCCAGACTCCCAAAAATTGCAACTCTTTCCTCCTTGCCCCTGGGCAGAGAAGAAATCAATGTGGAACGCCTCCGTAATACCTCTTACAATGAAAGGGCAACCCAACAGGCCTTGCCAGGCTGTGCAAAACCTCCCTAGCCTGGCGCCAATAATGATATTGGCGTCATTGCTTCTTGGGTCTTGCCTGATAAGTTCCAAACAGGGTTGAACCTTTAAAGCTGCCTTTTCTTGAAGTATTGGAAGAGGAGGAGGCCCCTCTGGCTCTTTTAGGAGCACCCTTGTTAGGAAAGGGACGCCTAAAAGAACTTCTGGGAAAAAAAAAAAACATTCTATTAGCCGCAGCCCTAGGACGAGGCGGAAAACATTTATTCCTGTCCGCCGTCATATCCAAAGTCTGAACCAAACAAATACTCACCCCTAAAGGGCATAGCATGCAGTCTCATCTTAGACCCAACATCGCCAGACCAGGTCTTTAACCAAAGAATCCTGCGCACGGAGTTGGTCACTGCCGGATTTTGTGCTGAAAATCTAATAGATTCAGCCATGGCATCTGTAACAAATGCCATTGCAGAAAAGAGAATAGGTAAAGCCTTCAAAATTTCATCTAGACTAGTCCTTTCTAAAAGACAGTCCTTCAGCTGTTGTAGCCAAAACCCCAGATTTCTAATAACGTAAATTGGATACCAAACTCGTCCTCAACAAATTGGACTCCACTTGCCAAGCCTTTTTCAGCAGCGAATCCATCTTATCTAGGGGATCATTAAGAACCCCAAAATCCTCAAACGCTAATCCTGCAAAAGGGGCATCCAATTTGGGACATTTTTCCCAAAGCTGCGAATCTTCTTCTGAAAATGGGTACCTACGTTTAAGACCCCTAGAAGTAAAAACTTTCCTAGAAGGCTCCTTCCATTGTTCCAATATCATATCCTTAAGATAGTCATGCAAAGGAAAAAGAGTAGGAAGAATCCGGAGCCAAATCTGGATAGAAACTATCCTGTTTTGATTTAGGACCCGCAGCCTTTTCCTCTATACCCATAGATAGGTTAATCATGTGAGGGTTTCCCCATATGTGCGGAAAACATGGAAGGATCAAAGTGACCAGTCGCTGGATGTGAAAAGCCCATCTGGTTACTAGCGACTTCCGGGGCCTCCTGAGCTATAGTGGAAGAAGAGATCTGGTCTTTAAGTTCCGTCATCAACTTCATCAAAATGCTCCTTATTAACCACTTTATCCGTGCATATCTGACAAAGAGGCTTAAGGTAGGAATCTGCAAGCTTCATATCACATAACGGGCATCTTCTACTCTTTTTACTGGATTTTGATCCGGAAGAAGAGGACTTTGATACAGTTTTGGAAGCTTCGTCCGGGGTTTTTGACTAAAAAACACAAGGAAGAATAGGGACGTGAGCTAAATCCTATTCTCAGATTAAAAATATATCTATATATATCCCTAGTAAAAAGGTGACTTACCGGGGCAGAGCAGGGCCTCCTCTTCCCAGAATCAGCAGCCGACGTCATACTGGAAGAGTCTAGGTCCACATAAGCAATTTCAGTGGAAGAATCTTCAATAGAATAAAAAAAAACGTCCTGCGCCTGTTCTGCCATGCTTCTGGATAGAGGCACCAGAGATTAGTTTCCTGAGCCCGCCTAAATAGGGGTAGGGATCGTTTCCATATTAAAATATTAACCCTTCGTAGTAAAAATAGAAGGGGAGGCCATAATATACTTAAACGCCAAAACACCGTGCTATCGCTTTAAGAAAAAACACGTGTTGTGGGAAAAGCAGGAATTCCCAAGGACGCCGGCATGTGACGTCAGCAGCCCTGGGAGGAAGAAGCGTGGGACCTAATTTCCGGGAACATGTTATTTAAAAACAGAGCTGGCACACAAGAAAAAAAAGACCAGTGCAACCAACAGAGGGATCCTCCAAAAAAGGTCCCCATTTTTTAGAAACTAAAAAGGTATGGGGTCCGGTAACCCCCGCTTCTTCCTTAAAATCATCTTCAGGAAGAGGGAATACTCACTTACCCTGCTTTGAAAAAAAATCAAAGAATGGGATTTGGCCAATAATCCCATAGGGTATCCCGGGCCCCAGACAAGAGCGTCTTCGGGACCGAGAAACGGACCCCCTGCTTACAGGCCCATAGTACCGGAAAAAAATACCATTTTGTGAGTACTCACCTGAAAAATGGATATTGTTGGTGTGCCACACACCCCGCTTCACTTCTTAAATATTCATTACTTCATGGGTTAATCACCTGCAGGTGACGTAGTGCAGAGAGGAAGTCTTGTAACGAGCCCCACCTTCCGGCCTATATATACCTGGTACCTCCCTTCAATCACCAGTATAATCAACAAAGCAGTAATACAAGGTACCAGTATTCCACCAGTAACCTCAAAATCAAATTTGATATAAAAAAGGCTTCACCATATAAAGGCTTCGGTAATACCGAAAAGGGCGGGTGTGAAGCGGGGTGTGTGGCACACCAACAATATCCATTTTTCAGGTGAGTACTCACAAAATGGTATTATTCTTGGTGTGCCACACACCCCGCTTCACTTCTTAAATATTCATTACTTCATGGGACATCCAAAAGCAGTGTCCACAAGGGCTGGGCAACTCAAGGCCAGGTGAAGCATAACTTAAACGACTGCAGTCTGCAGAACTTTGCGGCCGAAAACAGCATCCGCTGAGGCCCGCACATCAACTTTGTAAAATTTAGAAAAAGTGTGAACAGAAGACCAAGTGGCGGCCTTACAAACCTGTTCAACAGAAGCTTGGTGCTGAAAAGCCCAAGACGCCCCAACAGCGCGAGTGGAATGAGCAGTGATACGAAAAGGGGGAACTCTTCCCTTGGCAGAATAGGCCGCAGTAACGGCCTGACGTATCCACTTGCTAATGGCAGATTTGGCTGGTGCCAAACCCTTCCTAGGCCCATGGGGCACAACAAAAAAGGAATCCGTCCTACGGAAAGGAGACGTGATAACCAAGTAGCACTTAACACAGCGTACTACATCCAAACAATGCAAAACCCTCTCTTTGTCATTCCTAGGATTAGGACACAAGGAGGGAAGAACAATATCTTGGTTCAAATGAAAAGCAGAAACAACCTTAGGAAGAAAGTCTGGCTTGAATCGAAAGACCACCTTATCCCGATGCTTCTCGAAGTAGGGCGCCTGAATAGACAAGGCCGCCAATTCCGAGACACGCCGGATCGAAGTGATCGCTACCAAGAAGACAATCTTCTGAGTCAGGGTAGATAAAGCAATCCCTTGCAAAGGCTCAAAAGGAGGAGCCTGAAGAGCAGAAAGAACCAAATTCAAATCCCAAACCGGGAGTAATGGTTTCCTGGGAGGCCGCACATGCGTAACCCCCTGGAAAAGGTTTTAACTAAAGACTTAAGCGCAACACGCTTCTGAAAAAAGATAGATAAGGCAGAAACTTGCCCTTTCAACGTACTTAGCTGAAGACCAGAGTCCAGCCCAGATTGTAAAAACTCCAGAACCCTGGGGACCGAAAATACCCTACAAGGAAAAGATCTCATCTCGCACCAAGCGATATAGGCTTTCCAGGTCCTATAGTAGATGATAGAAGAAGACCTCTTTCGGGCACTGATCAAAGTCTTAACGACAGAATCAGAAAGACCCTCTTCCTTTAGGATGGAGGTCTCAGCAGCCAGGCCGTCAAAGCTAGCGCTGGTAAATTGGGGTAACACAATTGACCCTGAGTGAGCAAATCGGGCCGAAGGGGCAGAACGACCTGGTCCACTGCCAGCCGAACGATGTCTGCGAACCACACTCGCCTCGGCCACCTTGGGGCCACGAGGACGGCGGACACCCCTTCCAGAGCCAACTTCCGAAGCACTCTGCCTAGCATGGGTGTCGGAGGAAACAGGTACAGAAACCCCAGATCCCCCCAGCTCAGGGACATGGCGTCCACTGCCAGAGCCAGAGGATCCTGGGAGAGCGATACGAAGTTCGGGAGCCTGTGATTGTGACGAGAGGCAAACAGGTCCACCTCTGGAGTCCCCCATTGGCGACACAGTGAGCGAAATACCCGAGGATGGAGGGCCCATTCTCCCCGACGGGGAGAGCCCCTGCTCAAGCGGTCCGCTTTCAGGTTCTCCACTCCTGGGATGTATACCGCCGAGAGACGAGGAACATGGGCTTCTGCCCAGGTCAGGATCAGGGACACCTCTCTGAGAGCACTCAGGCTGCGAGTCCCTCCCTGATGATTGATGTAAGCAACCGCTGTTCGATTGTCTGAACGCACCTGGACCGGAAGGCCCAGAACGTGCTGAGTCAGGAGAGTAAGCACCCGACGGATGGCTCTCAGTTCCAGAATATTGATGGGTAAGAGGGCCTCCCGAGGTCCCCACTGCCCCTGGAACTGCAGCTCCTTCCAGAATCCGCCCCATCCCGACAGACTGGCGTCCGTGGTGACAATTTCCCAAAGGGGGGCCAGGAAAGACCTGCCCTTCACGAGATTGGTCGAGACCAACCACCACTGGAGGGACTGCCGGACCCGGGAGGACAACTGGAAGGGCTGATCCAGCGACCGAGGCTGCCGGTCCCAAGACGCCAACAGATAAAGCTGAAGCGTCCTCGTGTGGAATTGAGCAAAAGGAACTGCCTCGAAGGAGGCAACCATCAACCCTACCAGCCTCATCCCCAGACGGATGGACGGCCGAGGATTGGAGAGTAGGACCCGAGCCAACTCCTGAATCAGAAGAATTTTGGACTGAGGGAGAAACACTCTGTGTTGATGAGAGTCTAACCGCATCCCCAGAAAGGACACCACCCTGGCCGGAGCGAGGGAGGACTTGGAGAGGTTGATCACCCAACCGAAACTTTCCAGCGTGGAGAGCACCACCCTGGTGTCTTTCTCCGATTGATCGGGTGACGGAGCCATGATAAGAAGGTCGTCCAAATAAGGTACGACACGAATGCCCCGAGCTCTGAAAATGGCCATGACCCCTGCCAGCACCTTGGTGAACACTCTTGGAGCTGAGGTAAGGCCAAACGGAAGTGCCACGAACTGATAATGCCGATCCTTCATCATGAATCGAAGAAAGCGTTGATGAGGGAGGCAGATGGGAACATGCAGATAAGCATCCTTGATGTCTATAGACGTCATGAAGTCCCCTTGCCGAAGAGAGCCGACGGCAGTGCGCAAGGTTTCCATGTGAAACTTCCGAAAACGGATGAACCTGTTGAGCAACTTCAGGTCCAGGACGGGACGAACCGACCCATCCCTCTTGGGGACTGCGAACAGATTGGAGTAGAAACCGAGGCCCATCTCTAAACGCGGTACCGGCCGGATGACCGCTATCTCTAACAGATTCTCTACCGACGCCAGGAGCCCCTGTGCGGCCAAAGGATCGATGGGCACCCGAGACCGAAAGAACCGTGAAGGAGGGCGAGACTCGAACTCCAGTTTGTAACCGGACGACACTATCTCCTGAATCCACCTGTCCGGAACCTCCCGGTTCCAAACCTGGGAGAAGTGTCGCAATCGTCCCCCCACCCGCACGGGTGAGGGCGGCCCCTCATTGCTGAGTGGGCTTACCCGCAGGTTTGGGCTTGGAGCCCCAGGACTGGGCGGGACGGCCACGGCCCCTCCCCCGCGTCCAACCTGTACGACTGGTAGAGGGAAGGGAAGTCCCCCTACCCGCTCTGTATCCTCGAAAGGACGGCCTACCAGAAACAGCCCCTCTAAAGGGGCGTCGAGGCCTCTTGCGTTGTGGCATCTTGCCACCCTTTGCGACTGAATCAATTTTCTCCCCGAACAGCCGCAACCCCAAAAAGGGGAGAGCTGTGAGCACCTTTTTAGAAGCTGAGTCCGCCGACCACTGTCGCAGCCATACTGACCGACGAATAGCGACCAGCATTGCCGCTGTCTTGCTACTCATAGCCAGCGCATCGTCCTGAGCGGATAGAACGTAAGACACAAAAGAATCGCACTGCTTAAGCGCAGCGAACTCATCACAAGCGGGATTGAGATCCTCGCATAGCCCCTGGATAACAGATCTTACCGCTAAAAGAAGAAGGGCCGAAGCGCACAGGGGGCGCATCGTTGACCCAGCATAAACAAAGCCATAGCGAGCATACTGGTCAATCCTACGATCCTCCCCATCTTTAGGGACAGAGGTCTCAGCAGACTGTACCATAGCGGAGCTAGATAGCCCTAGCACAGGGGTATCGACTTCAGGAGGGACGGACCAAAGCTTCAGCAATTCTGGCGGAAAAGGATAACGCTTTTCCCAACTGGAAGGGATTCCAGATAACCGTGTGGGATGTTCCCATTCTTTCAGGACCACCCTCTCAAAGTGGTGCTGTCTGGGAAAAACCAAACGCGGCTGAGGCTCTTCAAACAACTGACCCTTTGGCAGGGTGACAGCCTCAGGCGGATCTAAATTCAAAATTTCAAACATTTGTGCCAGAATGGAGGGGGTGTCAAGGGCAACCCCCGCCGACCAATCGCCAATCGCATCAGCCTTAAGCTGATCTGCCGGCTCATCTGACTCCAAGAGGAATTCACCCTCATCCGGGGAGCCATCGGACCATTCCACAGGCTCACATAATTCGTCCTGAGGAGCCGAAGATACCGGAGTCAGGCGCTTCCGTTTTGCAGAGGCCTTTAGCCCCGCTTTAACGGGCAATACTTCCCGAAGATTGGCTGATTTTACCACCACCTCGGATTGCGAATCCCCACCCTTGACAGTGTCATGCGGGGTCCGGAACAGGGAGGGAGAGGCAGGAGATGATAGAGGTTGCGACGGGTCAGCAGCCGGATCAACAGACTGACGCGCAACAATCTGCCTTGCACAAGAAATGCAAATAAAGATATCATCAGCAGGGAGCGCAGCCCCACATTTTACACACCCCCTGGATGGCTCTGACGAGTCGTTTCCGGTAGTAACAGAAGCCTCCATATTGGTGATTTATGGTATCGCAAATACTGGGACTTTTAAGGCATAAGCCAACCCGGGATGCCCCTTTATAAAGAATGTCCCGGAAGGGAGGGTTTTTTTTTTTTTTTTTTTTTAAATACACTTTATATATTTTTTCTTTTTTTTTTTTTTTAAGAGAAAAAGGTCCCCCTTAACAGTCTCAAAATAAATATATATATATATATATGTATATATATATCCAAAATGTGCAATTTCATATCAAGAATGACTAGCCAGGCAATATAGAGCCGGAGGCGGCAATAAAAGAGGGATCCCAGGATCTGAAAGGAAAGAAAAAAAAAACAAACCATCAGATCCCTTGTGAGTGTAACAAAGCAGCATGTTCACAATAGTACAACAAAGAGAGTGCCTCCTTAAAAGTTAGCCCCATGAGTAAAACTCATTCTGGCCCCACAAAAGCGGGGCCGCTTACCTGCTACCGA
Organism: Gastrophryne carolinensis; assembly: GCA_027917425.1. Lineage (NCBI taxonomy): Eukaryota > Metazoa > Chordata > Amphibia > Anura > Microhylidae > Gastrophryne > Gastrophryne carolinensis. Next base: position 258,628,176 of record CM051234.1, read on the forward strand.
CGCCAGGAGCCAGACCGGAGGGACATGTAGCAGCCGCAGCACACAAACCCATGTGTTGCTGCAGCGCGCGCCCCCCCCACGTGACCTCTTTTCACCGCAAACATGAAGGAAGTGAGGCTGAGGCCGCCGAGCGCCGCTTCCGCCGGCGCCGCTTCCGCCGGCGCCACGCCCCCCCGCGTCACAGGGAGCCGCCCTGCTCAAATCAACGGGGGATTGCCACCAGCTGCGCTGGCTGACACCAAGCCAGGCGGCGGAGGAGGAGGAGGGGGAAAGGAGACACAAGCGCAGCCACACAGGCTGCCGCACGGAGCAGCGGGGAAGGAAGGGAGGCGGGAGGGGACCAACTGAAGACCAGCTGAGCGCGGTCCGCTGCCCCACCCCCATAAAGCAGACCAAATACACTGGCCAAGCCTAAAGTATCTGCCCGGAGCCCCGGTCAAAAAAACAGACAAAGCGCACCTGCTGCGCAGTCTGTTACTATGTAAAAGTGAACACACAGAAATAACAATACAGTGAAAACATCATACAAGATACACAACCCTCTATACCCCCCCCCCCCCCAAGTGAAGGGAGAAAGGACCGGAACGGGGGAGTAAGGGCTACGGGGACCCTCGGGACAGGGGCATCCCATTTCCGGATCACCATGCCGGATTGCCGCATTGCCCCCAAAGGAGGGGGACGAGCGGAGGAGATAAGCTCCTAGGCACCCATAGTGCCGTCTACCAATTACCCGGTGAGCAGCCTAGGCTGGGAGGCTTCCTATCCACCATAGAGGTATACAACTCAAACCGGGCAGAAATAGACCAAAAGGGGGGTGGCGGGGTAAGCCCCGACCTACCTGTAAGCAGGAAACTTCCAACCTCTGCTTGTCACGCAGAGAGAAAAATACTGGTGATTGAAGGGAGGTACCAGGTATATATAGGCCGGAAGGTGGGGCTCGTTACAAGACTTCCTCTCTGCACTACGTCACCTGCAGGTGATTAACCCATGAAGTAATGAATATTTAAGAAGTGAAGCGGGGTGTGTGGCACACCAAGAATATACTTACCTGAACCAATCAATCCAGGAGCTAGTGTTCCGGCTCCTACCTCGAGGAGGAACACGGAAACAACTGGGGAAGAGAGGGAGGAGTCAGGATTTTATTCTTTTTGGCTGGTGGTCATGTGTTCCCCTCGATGGGAGGAGCCCGGAGGTCTCAGGCGTATGCTGCCCGAAGGATTTTTTGAGAAAAAAGGAAGATTAATGTAAGTGTGCCCATACTTATTGGTTATGATTCTTAACTGCCCTCACGGTGCCTCTTACCTGTGTAGTCCAGGATGCCACAGCCAATTATTTCATGTCTATTGGCACCAGTAGCAAATGTGCATGCCAAGCTGATCATTGTGAGCGACATCAGCTACTGGAGTAGATAGCAGCAAACCAGCCCAGCTGTGACACACCATACTATAAGGGTTGGAGCAGCATTAGGGGTGGTAAGTATCAACTTAAAGAAATGGGTACACTAAAGGCCACGGACTCTAAAATATAACAGGGTTGGCCGGTTCCCTGCCCCAATGGCTGGTGTAGGCAAGCACATCTAGAAGGGAGCATCACAACCCCGGCACCCATTCAGAATGAGTGGAGTTTTGCACTATCCCCCCTCCACCAGCAGAGGGTTGTGGGGGATGCAGAGTTACCCATGTGTGCGCTGTGGGACCAACATTTAGGTTTTTCAAATACTGGACAACTATTTAGGACCGCTATTTAGAATCAGTGCCACTGTCACGCCATTAACCTTAAGCGATGAGCACCCCTCTATGTTCAACTCGGACCTTCATCTTACGACATGGCCCTGTAAGTGGACCTTCACTTAAAACTAGTTGGGTGTACCCCTGGTCTAGTATATGTGCTGGCACACCATTAAATTACTTTAGGGCAGTATATGACTGGAGGTTGAATAAGTAGGAGCAAGAGTAATTCTGCATATACCTGAACCATAGTTCCCAACTGTCCCTCTTGAGTCCATGTCTCTAGTTCTTCTGTCCTCTTTTGAGGTGTAACATGCAGATCTGCATCAATAAATGATTAATTACCTATTGAATTAATGAATTCATTGCCTATTAAGTGTTTTGTTGTAACTGTTACACCCTATCTCCTATCCAATGAGGGGGCGTGGCTTAATTTAACAATCGTCCCTCTTTCCCACCCTGGAACATATGTGAACTATCTTCAGCAGATAGAGGGCCAAGCTGGAAGGGAGATATGTCGGTAAGAGCTGGGTTGAGATCTTCCTGTCGTCACTTATCAGAAAAAAGGGATGCTGTTTATTTTGCACTGCACCCAGGTAGCTGAAGCACTGTTGTTGTAGACCCATAGACTACACTGCAGAATCCAAAGCTCTCAGTGCTGCTGATGTCCCTGTGGCCACAGGACAGTGGAGCAGCAGGGGGCAAGCAGGGAAAACCGATTCCTGAGGTCGCTACCTCTTCAGGCAATCGCACACACTCACTCTGCTCCATGCGGAGCTCGGGAGCATGGGGGGGGGGGGGGATAGAATGCCACACTGCCTGCAATTGGTCTGCACCTTGCCTATTATCAGGTTCTTGGTTGATGGTATTTTAGAACACCAATTGGAACAGAATATTTTTTTTCTTGGTTTTTCCCTCCAAACCCTAGGTGCAACTTATGGGAGGTTAATACAGCATTGTTTCAATTGGCACAGTACTCTTCCTGCTTGCATAGGGTTGGAGTAGGAATACTCCAACATAACGCAAGCAAGAAGGTGTGAAAGAGCAAACTATATACAACCCATTTTAGTATACAGCCGAAATTTTTTGTTTGGGTATTGGAGACAGGAAGTATATTTAGCAAAACAACCCAGAACCTAATGACCATCACAAAAAAGTGTCTAAAGTGACCTCAATTGCTTTTCTGTTTCAGTCACCATGCACAGGCATTAGTGCCAACTATACTGTTACAATCTTGACCCGCTCCAAATAAACAAAAATACAAAAATTAAGTTTTAAGAAACTGCTCAATATAGGAACATAAAGGCAGTGGTGACTTTTTTCAATTAAAAAAAATTAATAAATTTTACCATCGCCTTGCTCTGGACTGGATCCATCTGCAGACCTCTGCAACAAAATGAGTATATTAACTAGGAAAACATTATAGTAAACATGTTAAAAGAATATCTTACTGATCAGACCATACCACCGTTAACGAGTTATGACTGCAGATGGACCTTCATTAGCACCTACTATGCAAACCTATCCATTTGAGTAATGTTCTAGCCAAAGCACTGTAGTGAAATAGAAAGCAAAGGGTGGTGCCTCAAAACTTATCTAGTAGCGAAACTTCCATCTCCCCATCTCGGTTCTCTTCCAATATGTGCTTGCGCCATGAAATCGGTTTAAACCCAAAGCTTTTCATCTTAATATACTTAACTAGAAGACAGACTTTTCAGTTGTGACAAAGGACCCAAACAAATTCCTAATGAGCTGGGCCTCAGACATCTATTTCCTTGTGCATTTTATAACCACATGACGTTATAGAAACATAGAAGGTTGACGGCAGAAGGAGACCATACGGTCCATCTAGTCTGCCCTTATGTGTATACTGTATGTACTCTTAGGATAGATGTGTGCTTATCCCAGGCATGTTTAAATTCAGTGACTGTTGATTTTTCAACTAACTCTGCTGGAAGTTTGTTCCGAGCATCTACTACTCTTTCTGTAAAATAATATTTTCTAACATTGCTTCTGATCTCCTCCCCCCCCCCCCCCCCCCCCGACTAGCTTCAGGTTGTGCCCCCTTGTTCTATCATTAAGTTTCTTCTTAAAAACACTTCCCTCCTGAACCTTATTCAATCTTTTCACATATTTAAAGGTCCCAATCATGTCCCCCCTCTCCTCCAGACTGTACAAATTAAGTTCTTTAAGTCTCTCCTGATAAACTTAAAACTTAAGTCCTTCCACCATTTTTGCTGCCCGCCTTTGGACACGTTCTATTTGAATGTCTTTTTGAAGGTAAGGTCTCCAGAACTGTACACAGTATTCTAGCTGTGGCCTCACCAGAGCTCTATACAGCGGCATCACAACCTCCCTCTTACTACAGTTGATGCCTCGAGCTATGCAGCCGAGCATCCTGCTTGCTTTTCCCACTGCCTGGCTACACTGTCCACTCATCTTGCAGCCATCAGTAATCAGTACCCCTAAATCTCTCTCCTCCGAGGTCCTGGCTAACACAGTGCTGCCCATACGGTACTCGGAGTAGAGATTCCTTCTACCCAAGTGCATGATTTTACATTTAGAGGCATTAAACTCTAGTTTCCACAGTTTTGACCATCTATCCAGTAAAGCTAAATCATTTTCCATGTTGCAGACACCTCCAGGAATATCCACCCTATTACTAACCTTTGTATCATCAGCAAACAGACAAACTTTTCCTACCAGGCCTTCTCCTATGTCACTTACAAATATATTAAAAAGAATGGGCCCAGGACAGAGCCTTGCGGCACACCAGTTAAAACAACGTGCTGGAAGCATGGGTAATGGAGATTATGACTGTGCGATCACCACACATACACGTTAGCAAAACTGGGAAAATGGGCACTATAAAATGCTGCCACACTACTAACCCTTACAAGGGCAATTTATTGTGATGGCATCTGAAAGAACACGATCCGCCATATGAGGAAATATGATGAGACGCAACTCATAAGTATTTATAAATTGTGGGTGTGGTTAGCCATCAAATCAAAATAAACCAAAAAGAACCACAGTCCCAGTGCCAAACAAGTTTTAATAATCAATTTTTCTTACCTTTTGGGCCTTGTCTTTTTGAAACACAAACACAGGAGGTGCTATGGCAGGTTTGTCTGAGGGGAAAAAAGGATTAACCGTTTGCAAAATGAAAATTTAAACAAAAATAACCCATTTAAAATGAATTTGTGTTTGTGGAATGTTCCCAATACGCCAGTGCCAGGTCGGTCCAAGGGGTAACTAGATTTAGCTTTCCATACCACTGCCGCAGGCTTTCCACAGCACCACTTTGTAAAGCCAGGAGCTGCCCTTTCAGCAGGCGAGTGGGCAGATAACGGGCCTCTGTACATGGAGGTTACTGGTGTACACCCACCAAAACATGGAAGTGCAGCTCCCGGCTTCACAAATGAGGGCTGCAGGAGACAGACTGACAGTAAGTGGATCTTCCATATTTGATGTGAGCACCATTTTGCCTTCTGAACAGCATCAATTCATCTAAAAGTAGGTACACTTGCACATAGCTTTTGATGGAACTCAGCAGGGAGATTGTTCCAGACAAGAGAACAAACCATAGCCCTGTGGATGTCGGCATGCTCAAATCCTTCTCCATCTAGGAATTGCATAAAAAAGACGATGATGCCAAGATCAGGGCTCTATGGGGGACAGAAAGATTATGTTGTCACCTTCTATCCCCAGCCGAGTGCCCCAAATCAGGGCTTTTTTTTTTGCTAAAGCCTTTGCACAATATTCCTAAACATTAACACAACAGATTGAGATTAAAATGGTGGCCATATTGCTCCCTGGCTATGCAGCATCACCCCATACTGCTCTCCAGCGATTATCTATTCCCTTACACACATTATATATACAAGGCTTTTCCGTGTGCAGGTTTAATAAGGTGTATGTGGCAGTTTAGCTTGCAGTGCTCAGTTATTGTAATTTTAACAGATCAAACTGACCCCTTCTTCTCCAGCTTGTGCTGCTGTGTGAGGAGACGCTGCTCTCTGCCTTTACCTCAGAAACCATGTGAACAGCTCTGGCCATTCCACACTGTCAATGGTGAGCTTGTGTGTAACTAAATTAATAATCGCTGGGGAGCACCAGGAGTGCTGCTGCATGGCCAGGGAGCCATATGATCAATCAGTGCATTCCATTTTTCCCCCGTTTTTACAATTACTGTGCAAATCTGACGGCACTACTGGACATCTTCCGATTTCTGGATGGAAATACACATAATGTGCCTTTGATCTGCTGCACTAAGTTTCCTTGGACAACTACTGTGTCCACGGTCTTAAATCTTGCCAGATTCTTTGTGCCAATTAAAAAGAGCTTGGTAAGCATTTCTTGGAACTACAGTCTACTTTGAAATATTTGCCTGATAAAGTAGAACTACCTTGTGTCTTGTTGATGTGCTTAGTTTGTTCTTTGACATGAAAAGATCATCCACAAACTTACTCTAGTTGGGGGTGTGATTAACCACGTTATACCAAACAGGCCAGCAACATTTTTGTACGTATAGACAAAGCCATTAAATGAATCCGCTTCAACAGGCAAGCTCTGCTATGACAGTAAGGTTGTGGAAGACCATTTAATTTCACAGGACAAAACACCATGGCGAGACTGAGCACAAAAGCAAGACACAGGGCACCATATTTTCGCTCTATAAGACGCACATAGGGTTTAGAGGTGGGATATATAGATAAATAACATTTCTGAACCAAAGTGTTCAAAAATAACCCCTCCTAATCACCCCATAGCAGGCAGTATGCAGAACCCCCCCCCCCACCCCAATCACCCCATTACACTGTGCAGAATCCCACCCCCCATTCAACCCATTACACAGTGTGCAGTATCCCCCCCCCGAAAAACCCCATTACAGACAACGTGGAGGGAAGCATCTCCCAAGTCTCTTCATTTGTCCATTCAAACTACGTAATTGGAAAAGAATTAAGTGGGCATATAGCCCCCCAAAAGTAACCAAAAACAGATTAATACAAAATAAGTTCGTCCAGTTCGTCCCTGGGTGTGGCAACAGCAATGTGATGTATGCACACTGTAAGCTTTAAATGTATCAGTTTATTTTGTGTCTAACAGCTAAAAAGCTCACAGAGAAGCAGGTTGCAATGCACACTGCAAGTCTCACTGGCTTGACCAAATATTTAGCATGACCCACATAGTGTCGCCAGAAAAAGGGGGTGAGATGCTGCAGGCTAAGAGCATCTCCAGTCTGACCAGGGAGGGCAGGGATTCACAGGAGAGAGGTAGTAAATCAGGACATCTGGGGATGGAGTGGGGGGCGTTTCCATTCTCAGTTCACTGAAGGTTGATTGAAGGACCAGGTCAGCGGAGTGGAGACTGAAAGATGAATGAGGGTGCAAATTTCCTCACCAAGTAGACCGACATAGCAGGAAGGAGAGTAGCTGGAGTGACTGTAAGCTGATATTTTTTATCTTTTGACTTGTCGTCAATCACTAAGTGGCCATAAATACCCCCAAATCACGCCATAAAACCCCCAACACACTTCTAGCGTCTTATAGAACAAAAATACAGTAGTTATAGGTGATCTGGCAAATATTTCAAAGCAGACTTTAGTTTCAAGAAATGCTGATCAAGCTCTTGAAAAAGCAGAAAAACTGGCAATAAATCAATGCACTACAAGCTAAACTGACAAATAGCTAACTTTGTACGAGTGTACCTAGGAGGAAATTATGCCGTTTTTAAAGGAAACAAGCAGCCACATGAAATATTGATTTGATTTAGATTCAGTTTATTAACCGTGCATTAAAATGTATTTGTTTATTTTGAAACGCGTACCCCCGCATTTGCTTGCAGATAAACAGGTCGTACTACTTTACCCATTTGTTAAAACCAGACCAAATGCTGTATTAGACTTTTGTTTGATCTGGTAAGTAGAGTTTCCTGCAGTTGGAACCACTGCATATCCCTTGCAGTTATTTGAATAACAAGCCACTGCCATATTTAAGTGCATCCCCTGCTTGCTCTCATCTGGCAAACTATGAAGAGCATGTATGGCTGCGGTGCATTTGAGGACAGTCCTTGTACATGGCTTGGCAAGTGAGGGGTTTGAGCAGGGGATGGCAGTTTATTTTTGCAAAGTACATTACATACAAGGACATTTAAGAAGCTGCTGGCAAATCAGGGTGCCCCCATGGATATTTAAAGCAGATCAAAACCCACAGAACCTTTAAAATACATTTGGCCTACACCCTTCTTAGGGTGTAGAACTAGAAATGCATATTTTCACTTTTCCAATTGTTCTGGAACACCGATTTATCTGCCGTTCCTCGTGGGAGATAGAAGGCAATCAGTCATTGCATAGATGTGGCAAACACATTGCCAGACAATAGTGGCAATGAATGGAGAAGGTGGAGCTTTACAGCTAAAACATGCACCATTATCTGGGATAAGAGTGAAGCAGAAGCAGCAGCAATTGGCAAAATGTACTCTGCATAAGGGGGAGCAATTCAGGGGATGTTAGTTAAAAATGTGGGTTTTGGTCAGCTTTTCAGTCATGTCCAGACACTCAAAAGGATTCCCATTGTATAAAATGGTCATAAAATAGAGTTTCACTTCAGGTTGTTCTGTCCTTCTGGGATGGGAGTGGCAGAGCTGAGTGGTGCAAGCACACCATGTGCATTGCATTGAGCTAGGCTTGAATTACAATTTGGAGGGATCCATTCTAGCCGACCACTGAGGGGTAATGCGAAAACCACCTCCCAGCTGGCCCCTAGGACTACCTTGGGTAACCACCTAGCAGATAATGATAGACTCCGATGCTGCAGGCTGTGTAGCAAAGGGGAAATGGACTAACGCTGCTGCATGAAATGACCAGAAGTGGCAAGCCACAGTGACAATTCCTTACCAGTTCAGCCACAAGCCAGACATTACACTTATAATACATAATACATAAGGCGTTTACATACAATTGGAGATTTTGAGATGCTTTGAAATTGATAATTTTACAGTGTTCCTAAGCGAGATAAGGCGTGAGGAAGTTTGTGCGTGCCTAGACAAGGACTTTAAAGTGGACCAAAACCCACTCTGATCAGGAATCTAAGATTCCCGGGCTGACTAAAGCCCCATCTGGGGCATTTCAAATCGGGATGCCCCGCTGTGTGAAACCACCAGGTCGCCCCATACACTTACCTTGTTACCCGGTCCAACGGCGCATGCGCAAGCCGAAACACTTATCTCTCTGCTTGCCGCACCTGGCATTTGTGAATGGCAGACACACTCCGTTAGAGGAAAGCTGAAGGCTTAGACCACCTGATGTCATCGGCTCTGAGCACACCGATTGGACGAGCGGCCGTGTAAATGAATCCGTGTCAAAATCTTGGGTTTTGGTCCACTTTAAACAAGTGTCATAATTTGCACAAAACCCAAGAAGAGCTTTGATGAGAAACCAATTTAGCCAAATTTCCATTAGGATCAAGAAACCTTTGTGTCGCCAGTTCCCACTTGCAAATTGACTTGGCCAAAACCATTTTTTTTTTTTTGTCGTTTTACCAAGGACCTTATCAGAGCGCAATCTAAATGGTTGACCTTTGACCTTTTATTACATAAAACCCCTCAACAAAGGTCATAGTCAAATTCTGCCACTCTAAACCCTCCCCAAGAATGCCATAAGCCCTCTGACAAATGTCTCTACTGAACAGCCTATGAAAATCTCTGAACCGCTTCTAGCAAGGCAAGCCAGCCTTTTCCATAGCAAAGACTGAACAGGGGGGATATGCAAAATGGCTTTTAAAGCCATTCAGGTTCCTGACATTTGAGTTTAGCTTTTGCCAGAGGTGGCACGGGTCCTCCAGGAGTCACCTGCTGGTTTCTGGACTTACTAAAATCTCAGACACATTAGATTAAAGCACAGACGATAGTAAACAAGTTTTAGCACATCTCTCTAGGGGTAAAACTATCTCTGCGCTAGGTTCACTGTTGAAGGATAATGTGCAAGATCATCAGCAGTTAAAGTGGACCAACACCCAGGGGGGATCCCGCGGGGCATCCAAAATCGGGATACCCCACGGGGTGAAACCCCCCAGGACGCCCAGAAACCTTACCTTATGCCCATTCCAACAACGCATGCGCGGGCCGCATCTCGCGCTTTTCTCTAACGGCGCGGGTGAATGGCCGGCGCGCTCCCTGTTAGAAGTGCGAGACGCGTCCTCCAGCGCGCTCAGAGCCGCTGTGGTTGTCCGTCGCTTGTCCGTACATACCACAGCGGCTCTGAGCACTCCGATTGGTCGAGCGCTCGCGTAGGAGCAGGGTGAGGTGAGTTATTTAGGGCGATCGGGGGCATTTCATGCAGCGGGGTGCCCAGGATAGTGAAAATCCTGGGTGTTGGTCCACTTTAAAGTGCACCTATACTCAGAGGGAAGTATATGTAGTCACCTCCTATCCCCAGCCCAGTGCTCCAAAACAGCGCTTTTTTTTTTTTTAACCACAGCCTTTTGTCAAATATCCATAACACCACGAAGTGGATGCAGTTGACCATATTGCTCCCTGGCTGAGGAGCCCCACCCCCAGTGATGATGCAATCAGGGTACACACAGCTAAGCAATGTCATTATGTGACTGTTACAACCAAACTAAGTTAATCATATGGCAGGCCATTCACCATAGTACTACCTGTTTTTCCTGGTGTTTTTATGGATATTAGTTGCGCTGCTTTTGTCACCCTTTGATGTAATAAAGGTCTAACTTTTAAAGCATTATAGCAGCCGGTAACCATCATCCCAAGACCATCCACGACGTTTGGATGGTCTTTATTCCAGTTATCTACATTTTACCACAAAATTCAAACCATCTATGTGGTGGAAAGTGGCAAGGATGTAAAATCCTTTAGCTTGGAACTAAATTCAGTAGTTCAAACCTTTTAGGGGCACTTTAACTGCAGTTTCAAGAATGGTCAGTGCAAGTATGCCAACCTGTAGGGAAGCAGAGACCTCACAGGGGAAGAAAAAAAAACTAACCGGTAACAAATTTTTTAAGAAACCTTCAGCATGGCCCACAGAAAGAGGCTCCACCCCCTGGGAGGAAACACAAACTGAACAGAAGTTAAAAGCCCCACTCTTTCCTCCCCACCTCAGTCTTCATAAAGAAACCTTAGTAAACCCTAGGACTATGGGTGGGTAATAAGGGGTCATGCGGAAGGATTCTTAAAAAATCCATTACTGGCAAGTCCAACAGGGGTTTTTCCAAATCATCCTTCAGTATGACCCACGAATAGGATTAGGCGAGTAATTATACCCTAGGAGATGGGAATCTTCAAGTATTACCCTTCTACCGAAGGCCTGATGTTTTGCAGATAGTCGATCAAGTCTATAATGTTTGAGAAAGGTGTGGGGTTAAGACCACATTGCTGCTTTGCATAGCTCATCCAAAGAAGCACCAGTCCTCTCTGCCCAAGACGCTGACATCACTCTCGTAGAATTGGCAGACACGTCTGAGGGAGAGACTCCCCTCGTAGAATGTGCTTGTGCAATATTCGGTTTTATCTATCTGGCTATAGTGGACTCCGAGGTTGCTAAGCCCCTCTTTTTTCCCACTGAAAGTTACTAAAAGTTGTTCAGCTACATGTCATCCTCTCTGGGTCTTTTAAGATAAATGATCAGAGCTTTTAACATCTAGCAGGGAGAGATCCTCTTCCTTGCCTGCTCCTATTGGTAATGTCAGGAGTATCTCCTGTGACCGGTTAGTGGAAGTCACTATTTTTGGCAAATACAATGGATTATGTGTAAGTATGACTTTGTGTGGAAGTATTGAACAATAGGGCTCCTTCATAGATAAAGCCTGCAGTTCGCTCACTCGCCTGGCAGAAATAATGGCAAGCAGGAAACAAAAGTTTAGCAACAACCATATCTCTGGAACTTCCTCTAGAGGAGGAAAACTGATAATGCATAAGTCGAGTCTTTAAAGTACTTACAGCTAGCCCCTTCTCGAAACCCTCCTGCAGGAATTCAAGGACCGTGGCTATCTCTCCTTTTTCTTCACCTTGTTATCACCACAAAGAGAAAAAAAACACTTCCATGCCTTTTTGGAAATTTGCCTTTTTGGAAATTTGCCTTTTTGGAAATTTGCGATTGGCTAGAAGAGTTTCAATTACTCTAGTTGAACAGCCCTTACGTCTTAGGTTTGCCCCGAACCATGCTGTCAGTTAAAGTTTTGACAGATTCGGATTGAAGAATGCCGACCTAATGAATGATATTTGGAATGCTTGGAAGTCGCCAGGGACCCTTTTTCCCCATTCTTAGCAAACAACGCTATTTTTGGGCAAAATGGAGCCATGAGGATAACACCGATTTCTGGCCATCTTGCGGATTACTTGTGTCAGAATTCTGAAAGAAGGAAAGGCATAGGAAAGATGAAAACTCCAAGGATGAGCTAGTGCATCCACTGCTAACACACCCTCCCCCCTTGTCAGAAAATGAAATGTCTGGCACTTTGTATTGCTGGCATTAGCAAACATGTCTAAGGCCCCAAGTATTTACGATTTAAAGAAAAACCTTTTGGGTCAGACACCACTCTTCTGAACCATGACTCGACTTAAATAGTCTGCTAAAGTATTGAGGGTCTCCTTCAGATGAACTGCTGAGGCAGAGCGAACCTGCTCTTGTAAGGGTAGGAGAATTCAATTTGACAGGTTCATTAGTGCCGAGGATCTGGTTTAAATAGGCTACAGTGGTGGTATCTATACATCTCTGCCTGCTATGATTGACAGAAATTGATTTGAGGACTTGGCTGCCAAGGACCTTGGCCACTTTTCCTGGTGACTCTCCAAGTGGGCTCCTCGACTGCTTGAATTGGTTGTGAATCTTGTCTTAAATCACTACTGGGTTGGTTTGTTTCCATTCTCTTCCTTTTCCTAGTACCCCTGGATATGTCCACCACCTGAAGTCTCCTAGCACACTCGGGCGTAATTGGACTAGCCGATCCAGTGAGCCATGTTGCTTGTCCCACTGTTATAGAAGGAATTTCTGCAGCATTCTTGTAGTAGTATATTCTCGTGTAGTTTAGTCCATGGCACAGCCGGAATTGCAGAGGTGATGAGACCCAGGATTTGTATTTCCTATTTAGATTTTTCTTATGGAGACTTGAGGGACCTTGACTAGTCTCTGGGACTCTGCTCTGAACCGGTCTACCTTTTCCTGTGGAAGAAAGATCCTGCACAGATGACTGGGGGCCAGGGTACATTTTTCTAGATTGATCACCCACCCCAGGCTTTTTAGTAAGGACTGGGTCTTTTCTAGATCTGCTAGGCGTGATGGCCTTGACTGAACAGGAGGAGGTCGCCCAAATAGGGGATCACCATTATTCCCTGTTGCCTGAGAAATGTAATCAGTTCTGCTAGGATCTTTGTAAAGATCCGCAGGGATGAGGACATGGCAGCGTTTTCTGTAGAAGTTACTAAAGAACTAGAGGGAAGGCTTCTTTCTTTCTGGGGTCCCTTGAGAGCTTGGTTACTTAATTAAAATTTTCAGCCCCTCCCCACTCATTTTTTTGATATCCCTCTTACAGTGTTTGTAGCACAAACTGATTTTGGGCGACTGTTCTCCAGGAGGCTACGAACCTGGAGACCCTTTCCCCTACTGGTGTTCGTTGTCAGGATTGCGACTTAGGCCCCTCTGGAGGTTTGCAGAGTAAACTAAACCTCTTTGGGGCCTAGCCCAAATCCAATGTTTCTTTTGAGCATTCTGTATAGGTGGAGTTATACGCACTGCATCTATTACTAGTGCGGGCGTTAAACCTCCTTCTCCTAATGGGAAACCTTTTCCTCACTTCATTTGACCTAGACAACAACTAACTCCACTCCAAAGAGATTACCACGAAAAGGGATCCCATAGAGCTTGGCCATAGAAACATTGTCTCCTGGCCAAGTTTTTAGCCAAAGGGGCCTTCTAGCGCAGGAAACTAAGGCTAAGGCCTTCGCTGTAGCTATGATGGCTTTCTCTGAAGCATTAGTAAGGTAAGAAACGGCTTTGAGTAGAATCGGCAATACCGCTAGTAAGTTCTCTATGGGGGAATTACCCGCCATGTAACCCTTGAGGTTATTAGCCCATACGTCCATGCTTCTGAGAATACCATCAGATGCCAATGTGGGCCTAAATATAAATGGGATGCGTTCCAAGCTCTTTTTAGGAGATTTTCAATTCTGCGATCCATGGGATCGCGAAATGCACCCATGACATCAAAACTTAAATCCGCCGCTCTGCACATCTGACCCAGTGGTGCATCCAATCTTGGACACAGACTCCATGGTTCCATGTCCTGTTTATCGAACGGGAATTTCTTTTCAATGAGTTAAGCACAACATTTTTTCTCTCCGTGCCTTCCCATTCAGCCTTAATAACCACCTTAAGCGCCGAATGGAATTTCTTGTACATTTCATCCTGTATTGACAGTGGCTTATCATACATTCCCCAATTTTTCAAGTTCTTCTGATGTGAGTTTGACTGAATAACCTGGAACCCCTTCAGCCTGGGCTTCCTCATACAAAGAGTCCTGTGAGGACAGCCCCCCCCCCCCCATTCTGGTACCATATTAATCTGAAATGGGCCTGAACAAAAGGCACTGGGTGTATTAGCAGTAAGGGATACCCCTGATTTATCTACCTGAATCTATAACTGGACTAGGAGTCGTTGCGGGAGCAATGAATAACTGACTGAGCCACTAAAACCCTCTGGGCATCCCGCATTGAGGCAATCTTTCCTCACTGCAAGGATTTCCTGAGGATTACTGCCAAGTCTGCATCTTTTTTGCTTTTCTACGATCGTGGCACAGAGGATTCTGTCAGGTATTCAAAAGCACAATGCTGCATTCTTCACAGAGTTTTGATGTTATGGGCCTTGAGCTTTGCTTTAAGGGGCTCAGAGTATTTGACCTTAGGCGTTTCAGGCTAAGACAATCAACAAGAAAAAAAAAACCTTTAATACACCTATTATGACTTGGGCCATAACTAAAATAGGCAAAACAAACTCTCTTACCGGTTTCTGAAGTCTCTAATTGCCTGATTGCCATCTTCTGAGCTGCCCGACATTGCGGAAACAGCAGGCTCTGCGCTGCCCTGTCTGCTGCTTCGAATACCTTGCTGCTGCTCCGCACTAAGGATTCTTGCTGCTCTGCCCCCTGCAGCCGCTCTTGCTACTGCCCATGGAGAAGTGGCGCCTTTCCGCTTCCAGGTCACACTACTCGTGCTTTAGTCAAACTATGTGGGTATTAGCCCTGGCCGTCCAGAGACCATGGGTGAACTCCACCTGGATCATTACCGGATCTAGAGTCTGAAAATAAACTAAAAAAAAAATCTGCTGAAGTGCAACAGCATCTTAGCACACTCTGTCCAGTGGTTCCTTAGGGAGGAAACACAAGGAACTGAGGTGAGGAGGAAGGGGTGGGGCTTTTAACCTCTGTTCAGTTTGTGCTTCCTCTCAGGGGGTACAGCCTCTCTCAGTGGGCCATGCTGACTATGACTATGAATAAGGTGGTTTTTGAATATGCTATTTTATTGCATTTTTCTTTAAACATGGACAAGCCTCTTTAAAGAGGCACAAAACCCTCATATCTATATGAATTTTTAAGGGGCATCCCAATGTGGAATGCACCTCAGTATAAACCCCCCCAGCTCACCCAGTCCACTCACCTGTTTTGTGGCCGCATGCCTGGCAAACCTTTAGTTGCCAAGTGCGCTCCAACGCAAGGGCTTTCTGACTGGCAAATGCGACCATGCCCGCAGCTAAAGGCGGCGGGGCAGCTGGTGGTAGACACTCAGATTTCCTTGCCACACACATTGATGGGAACGAGGAAAAGACATGCTACCAGTGATCCAGGGCATTACACAAAGTGGAGCTTCCCAAAATCAGAATGCCCCACCGGCGAGCAACAGCACCCAAGAAAGTAAATTTGTTTCTCTTTGAAGCCATCACACAGACCATTTTATTAAAAAAAAAAAAAACCCACGGCTGGGGGAATCCTTATAGCCCCCTTAAAGTCCAAACCTTGCTTATTTCTCTTCGGTCATCGGTATTCTATCCCACGTGACTACCGGGTGTTAAAAATAGTTATTAATTCAGGCGACTCCTTTATCAATGGCCAATAACTAGTAATAAGAAATTATTATTTTTGCTGTAAAATAGTAACTTTGGCTTTCTCTCATTATATAAGTAAGCAGGATATGTTACAAAGCAGTTAGTGGAATAACATTTTGGAACACAAAAACATAACTATTCCTTTAAACCGGACCATCACCCTGAATAAGAGCCTATGTTATATGTTTCCCCTACTCTGTACATACAGATTAGCCAGGTTAAAAATCATCCTACGTACATCTATTCCTTATTCTGAGCCTTTAAACATACAAGATGGCGGCACAAGGAGCATCAGGCAACCTGCAGACAGGAAGTGTCTTCTGACTATACCGCTCTGCATTCTAGGATTGCTGTCCTTTTCCTGACCCCAGCTCTGCCTGGTCCTGAACAGAGTTGCAGCCCAGTGGAGGAAAGAATAAGTAAGTGATTAAAAACTTAAATATATATTAATTTTAGATGCTGGGGAATAGTATTTTAAGGGTTTGGGCTATTCATTAAATCATTCTGAAGGTCCGGTTTAAGTAAATACACAGTATTTACTTAATACTCAATCCTCACTTGCAACTACGTGCCAGAATGGGTCCTGGAGTCTTATAATAGTGGTTTAAGGTGGACCAAAACCCAGGTTTTTACCATCACGGGTTTTGGTCCTTGCCCCAAGGCACCCCAATGCATAAGCAATTCACAAATGCCTGGTGCGGGTGCGTGCCCTGCTACAGCAACCATATTTTTGCATGGTCATGAACAAATAGAATTAAAAGGAGGGGGAAACTTTGATCTGGCATCTACAGTACACTGCAGGGAGCAAAGGAGAGACACATGGGGCAGGCTTTAGGCAAGCCAATTGTAGCCTGCTTATTGCCATTGCCTTTAACATGGAGGGCATATAAAAACAGTGTCCCCACAAGAGGATGTGCGGAGACCTAAAGTCATTATCAAATTTAAAGCCTCTTAAAAAGGTTGACCTAGCCCCTCCCCATCAACCATGTGCCAGGTAAGGGTCCAGGTTTGCAAGGACCCCCAAGCCACCCACTCCTGCCTGTAAGCCCTGAATTTAGGAGAATCATCTTTTGCTCATGATGCACTGTAGGAAGGTAACCAGGAAACAGCTGCACACTACAGAAACAAGTGCCTCCTATTTTAGGAGGTGTAGCTGTAGCACAAGTGCGCAGCAATTTTCTGTACCTAGTGGGTTGGAAATTTGGCCTTGCCGAGTACTACCCGATAGGATCTCCTGTATGACCAGCGGTACGGATACATGTAGCGAACCTCAGCATAGGCTGCCGAAACAAAAACAAACTTACCTGCCAACCCACAGGGTCAGTCCAGCAAAATCTTGCAGGCTCCTGCCCTGTTTCAGTGCTGAGATGCCAACATTGAGCTTCTTCCCTGGAATCGCTTTGGTTTCTAATGCTGGTCACATAGGAGCAGACTAAATTTTTAATTAGGCCAATCGCAAACTGCTTGATAACGGAGGACAGGATCCTGCAGAATGGCAGGTAAGTAGATGCCTTTGTTTATTGGGCAACCTGTCCTTTTAAAACCCCATAGCCCTCCCTATCTGCCATCCAAATTCTATCTCTAACCGGCTCTCATCACAACTTTCTAATTCTCACCAACACATGACCTTATTAACGCTCCTCTCTCGCTGTCTGACCACATGCTTTCCTCCTTCACTATCAAAAGTGTGGTCCCTCTCAACACACTCCTGTTACCACAGGTTCAGAAATCTACATGCCAGTGACCCTCAGGCACTGCAGTCTTCCTTGCTCCCATGCCTTCCCTTCCTGAGCTGGCTGCAAAGCACAACACGGATGAGACCAGAGCATGGCGTCACTGTACAGTGTCCCCTGCACTGTAATGCCCGCTAAAAAAAGAATCTTGCCTTTAAAATCACTCCACCCAGGGTTTTGTTCCATTAAGGATGCCCCGCTGCATGAAACCCTACATTGAGCCTGTACTATTACTGATGCTATGGCACATGCAAACATAGGCTGTGCACAACCCTTGTGCATGTCAAACATACATGTCTGCCAGCACAAGCAGAGTGGACATAGCAGGGATGCCACCAGGTGCGCTGTACGATTCCAGAAGGGTTATGGTTACAGGCTACGGCACATTCCAAATCCAGGACAGCGGAAACAGATGGCTCTAGAGCCATCCATAATAGCTTTTGGTCCTCATCAGCACCACTACGCTGAGTCGGTCCCTTTTAGAGGAACATCTATTCAGGCATTGTCAGCCTTCATGTAATAAGACTCCGTGACCGGTGAATCAGTTGCATATATGTAGGCCAGTGGTGGCAAAGCCATGGCACCAGACGCGACATTCAGATCCCTCTCTGTGGGTACTCGTCATCTTTCCAGTACATACATTTTGTCCTCCCCTGACACCAGAGCCATTAGGCTGGCACTTTAATAAAGTTTTGCGCTGCAGTTTGGGCACGTGGGTCCTTAAAAGGTTTGTCATCACTGATAAAAACCATTCAAAGCAGCAGCTGTAGGGACAGCACTACTGTCAAGAGCCGCACGAGAGCTGTCAGCTCTGCTCAGTTAGCGCAAGCTTTATTTACATCACGTGCTGCCAGGGTAAGACCGGGTTATAAGGCAATGACGTGGGTGACGCGGCGACACAGGTCAGCCGCCCTCTCTGCAGCCAGCCATGAGGGGTGACCTGGAATAATGGCAACTTTCTGCGTCGGGCCGTTCCAGGCCATGGACCCCGAGCAGAGCCGGGCTGCCGAGCCAATGGCCACATGGCGCCCAATACGGGGACAAGGGAGGTGGAACGCACCCAGGGGCCCAGGATAGCACAGGCCTGCAGCCAACCAGGGGCCCAGCTGAGCCGCGCCCCCAACCTCATCCCCACGGGGACAGCAAACGGCCAACAGCTATCCGCCACACCGGGCACTCCGCCGCCTAGAAAAGCCCTGCTTCCAGCCCCAATATATGAGGCAACATTTACTTCCGAACGGGGCTCAGCTGTCTCCTACTTACCCTCGTTCGCTAAATCCTCCATTTTACCGCCTCAGCCGCTCCCACAATTCCTTGCGGCAGCTTTCACAGGCAAGTGGCGGATCAAGCTGGGCGGGAACTACAAGCCAGCCCTACTGAATTCACCACGCCTGCCTCCCACTGGGCATGCGCAGCTTGAGAGTGAGGTGAAGTTTGGCGCCTGCGCAGCACTTTTTATCCCTATGGGTTTCCGTCGTTCTAAGTGTGGTGGTGTAACGATTAGAATCGTTATGACTGGTTACATGCAGTTACGGCGACTTACACGAGGCAAGGAAAGGGCCAGAATAAGTTGGGCTTATTTCAGGATCACAATGCTTTTGTTGATATGCTTCTGAATTGAGGTGCTATGAGTAATGTAGCGAGGTATAATGCATATTAAAGTAGACCAAAAACCCAGCATTATGACTATCCTGGACTTTGGTCCGTGCCCCGCTGTGTGAAGCCCCCCCAGGTCCCCAGAATAAACTCACTTCTTCCTGGTCCCATGACATGTGGAGCCCCTTTGTTCAGGAGCTTGTCTAATACGAGCAGATCCGAGGGCACTGAGGGCCGCATCCCCCGCTACCCCGCTACTGACGGCCGGTGCCCCACCGAAGTGGACCAAGACCCAGGACAGTGAAAATCCTGGGTGTTGGTCCACTTTAACGGAGTGGGCCTGTGCCGGAAAAGGCTGGAGAGGCCATGCGCCTTGATAGTGGGATAGCGGGGATGCGGCCGCTGCTTGCGCATGCACTGTTAAAGTGGACCAACACCCACGGGTGATCGGCCCGGGAATCTATAAGATTCCCGGGCCGATCACCCCCCACCCCGCGGGACATCCGAGATCGGGATGTCCCGCGGGGTGAAACCCCCCCAAACACCCCAAACTCCTTACCTTATCTTCGGCGGCGGCCGGCCGCCTCCCTCGCGCTCCTGTAGGCGTGCGCGCCCCCGCGCCGGCCGTGTGCGAATGGCCGGCGCGGGCGCGCGCGCGTCAAAAGTGACGCGAGGGAGGCGGCGGCAGCCGCTTAGACGTTCCTGATCCTCGCTTGTACGTCGGCGCTGGGAGCGGGGAGAGGTGAGTTTTTCGGGGGCTTTTCACACAGCGGGGCACCCCCGGACCAAGACCCAGGATAGTCAAAATCCTGGGTGTTGGTCCACTTTAAGACTGGGGAAGAAGGTCAGTTTATGGGTGACCTGGAGGGTTTCACACAGTGGGCCATCTCGATTCTGGATGTCCTGACGGGAGGGAATCAATGGGCCCGGGAATATTTTAGATTCCTGGGCCAATCTCTGTGGGTTATGGTCCACTTTAAATCTATGGCAGATAATTTGGTAAGACACGGACAGGTCTCTGTTTCCCAATCTCAAAGAAGTTAAAGAGGAGCTTATTTCAGACTCCAGGGCCTCCCAAGATCCAGTCCTTGGGACATCCTGAATTGAACCCCGTAAACACTCATCCTCACCAGGAGCCCTTGCAGCGTTTGTGCGCTCCGACTGCATCCCCGCTCACCCCTAGCTGTGCCTGCACCTGGCCTTCCTGAATGGGCAGCGCGGTCATGCCACAGCTGCATGGGGGGTTTCACACAGCGGGGCATCCCGATTTTGGATGCCCGGAGGGAGGGAATCGATCTGCCTGTGAATCTTATAGATTCTCGGGACGATCGCCTGGGGTTTTGGTCCACTTTAAGTCAGCAAGAGAGAGATCATACTTCTTATAAAACCCAAGTCAGCAAATTAAAGCTTATACCATGTAATTTTGTTCAGTAAAATACAATTATATCTCAAAATTCTGTTGTATAACAAACATCCACAGGTTCAGCCCTCAACCAACTTTATTCCCACAGTTGCCCAAGCCCAGTGTTCCCCACCACAGCTACAAACAGGTCATGTCTTGCAGAAATCCACACAGATGCACAGGGAATTAGTACAGAGCTATAGATGATGAGATAGAAGGGGGTTTACCTCATCTTGATTTTTTGAGGTTTTTTTTGTGACCAAGCTAAATTGAGGAAATGTTTATGAATGCTGGCTGGTATTAGAAGGTAATAGAGGTGCTATTGTGAGTAAAGGACTTTTATTTTTATTATTGTTTATTTTTAAAGCACCATTATCTTCCCAATTTTTATTTGTATATCTGGGCACCAATTGGTAGCTTACTGCCCTATCCCAACTACCATTTAAAATCACATATATCCCGGGCTGTGGTGCTGCTGAAATTCTTTTCAGCTAGCATTCTTCCTGAGTAGAACACCAGGTGGTATTAAGGTCCCAATCTGATTGACCGTAAAGTGTTCTTCCCAGTGGGGAATACTTTTTACACACAGACTGAGACAGCAGGGCCACTGCCCAGAATACATGGGATTTTAACAGACAGTTGCATATGGCAGTAGGCTATGAAGAGTGCCTGTCTTAAGGTAAAAACATTTGTGGGCCTGGTGGGGCAGCATGAGAAGAGGTGCTTGGATCCGCCTGAGTTCTGCAGTTTGTGCTTCTGTTTGGGGAGCTACTTTGTCCCTCTGCTGATCAAAGTGGACTGAAACTCATCTTGGCTTAATTCCCTCTGCCTTCGGGATGCCCTGCTGTGTGAAACTCCCCAGTGATCCCCCCATTATGTTACCTAGGCACTGATCCCATGGCGCATGTGGGGGCCATGGCTGCAACCACACTATATTTTTTAGCTGGCATTTATGCGGGCACGCCCTCAGCTAGAGCCGAGCAGGGATGAGGCTGTCGGCGCACTCACTCTGTTCAGTGTTTTTGCTGCATTTACATCAGTGTGAGCTGATTAGCTGCCTGCCTACACCGTGGGAAGGTGGACCAAAACCCAGCATTTTGACTAACCTGGGTTTTGGTCCTTGCCCCTGGAACACCCCACTGTGTGAAACCCCCCAGGTTGTTGGAATTAACTCATCTCTTCCCGGTCCTACGACACATGTGGATCCACCTGAGCCCCTTTGTCCAGGAGCTCATCTAATATGAGCAGATCCGAGGGCGCTGACGGCCGCATCCCCCGCTACCCTCTAACAGGGAACTGACCATTCAGAAATGCCTGGAGCGAGCATGCACCCTGATAGTGGGATAACGGGGATGCGGCCGCAGCTTGTGGACCACTTACAGAGGAGGAAGCAACCAGGGTGGACATTGCAGAAGGAACCTAAGCCATGGAGGATAAAACATCTGCCAGGCATGGCATGGTAGAGGAGAAAGCAGACAAGCAGAACTCGTCTAAGGGTAGATCTGGTGCTGGAAGGATCTTCACTCAGCAGGAACGTCGCGTCTGTGTGGAGAAACCTGTTAGGGGGGTAACTCGGACCCAGATAAGTCTATATGGCCTCTCTCGCCCAACCTCTGTATCGTTCTTCCTTAGCAACCGGTTGGAGAATCATGTGGTTGAATCAAGAGACATACACAGCAAGACAGTTCAACACATGACTCTGCTTTATTCAAAACCAGCTTGCATTTTTATACAAAATGTAACACAAAAAAAGGAGTACTTAGCCCCCACCTTTGTGACGGAACTAAAAAACCTTCAGACAAGGTTGGAAATAAATCTCATAGTTTCTATGTTTAATATTTTCCTTTATGTCTGCTGATAATGAAGTTCAAGAGATTCCCGTGACCTACATTTAGATAAATCACAGAGAGAAGGACATTTCTACACACTAAAACGTCTGTTAGTTTTATGTGCAGAAGTTAACATATCACATGTATATCTATATAGCTAAGTTTAATATCAAATTATAGAATACAAAATGGAGTCTTCTTTTCAACATGGCCGCCATTAGGCTAAGCATTTCATCTTTCAATCCCCTCTTAGATCATCTCTGGATGATCTCCTTAATTCACGTTCTGTGCCTATGGGCTAGGTAAGCCATATATGTAGCAGCTGGGCTCTCTGTCCTACAGCTTGCAATCAGGCACATAATAAGTTTGAAGGAAACGAAAAGCATAATAATCACAAAAATGACTACAAGAACATTGATGGCCATATCTCTTAACCATTTGAAAATTCCTCCAAAGTTACCTAGATTACCAAAAGGGCTCCAATCTTGGGCAAAATTTCTAAAGGTTTCATTATTAGATTGTATAGCAGATTTATTAAAGACATTATCAGTGTAGGAGATATTCAATTCACTATATCTACACACTTCGCCCCCTCTTGCATTCATTCTTCCCAACAGGAAACACCAATCAGGAAAGTGTGTTCTTGCTATTATGGGGAATTCTATGCTCTCATTACTGGTTCGTGTAACATTTTGAAAAACAATCTTAGGGGTTCCTGTCAATAAAGAGATAAAATTCACAGGGGCCGCAACAAGAGGTATCCTGGCTGAACTAGGATGCAATTTGCTGCAAATCCAACATTTTTCATAACCTGATTTGTGGGCGTAAGCATATTTGAATTTCAGCAAGAGTGACTCAGGGTGGAAAGTGTTCAGTTCACGTCTTTGGATATTATTAGCGGTAGTGGCAGCGGTATTAGGGCCCCTGGGATAACAAACAGCTTCCAGGGGGCCCATCAAATGTCTATCATAGTGACAAAGTAGAGAAACCCGTAAGATCAAGAACATCACTGCTGCCACACCCATGATCTTCCACAGATGTCCAGAACTCAGCAACCACGTCATTGGCCGGCCTGTGAGCTTCCTCTCGGGGTCCTTCATGACTTCCTGGCTCCTTGAATGGGGCGTCTGCTTCATGCTTTTCCTGTGCTCTAGGTAGCACGGTCTCCTTCTCCTCAGGCACCTTTTTCACTTGCGAAGCATGTATCCACGATTGGCAGTCTTCCACAAGTATGGCTGTGCGCGTCACCGCTATCACTCTGGTCACGGGCCCAAATGGAAACTCCTGCTTCTTGGTGGGGTTCAGCTGTTTCACCACGACACGGTCACCGACCTGGAATGAGTGCAGGGGTACCTGTGAAAAGAAAGGAGAGGTCCGAGAGACTTTTTGTTCCAAGGAATCCAGAGTCACAATTAAATTTCGCACATATTCATCTCTGATTATGTCTAGATCTCCCTGCTCTATGACCCTGTGAGCCCTCCCCCAAGGTGTGGGGAAAGGTCTTCCCATTAACACCTCAAATGGAGAAAATCCTGTTGTCTTATTAGGGGTCATTCTTATTTCAGCCAAGATTATTGGAAGGATCCTTTTCCAATTTACAAATGTCCCTCCTGTGGCTTTTCTAATTTTGTCTTTGATTGTCCTATTCATTCTTTCCACTATCCCTGAACTTTGAGGGTGGTATGGGATGTGGAACTTCCACTCTATCCTGAGAGTTTTTACTAGCTCTTGACACACTTTTGCTGTGAAGGCGGGGCCGTTGTCACTATTTATCTGCAAGGGGCAGCCCCAACGCGGTATGATCTCCTGTGTGAGTAGTTTTACCACGGTCTTAGCATCTTCTCTGGTAATCACAAAACATTCTACCCATCTGGAAAACATGTCCACTATCACCAGCAGGTATTCCTGTGTCCTTCCCAACCTGGGCATGTGTGTAAAATCAATCTGCAGATGTGTGAACGGAGTAGTTGGGTATATCAAGTGATCATGTTTGGCCTTATTCGGGTTGCTCGGATTGTTCCTAATGCAAATAATGCATCTGGAGACATATTGTTTAGTCAATTCCTTGCCATTAGTGATGTAAAAATCTTGCTGTAGGGCCTGAAAGGTAGTTTTCCAGCCCTTATGTCCTAGGCCATGATCGTGTGCAATAAATAGAGGGGCACTAGCTTCTGGTATACAAGGCTTCCCCTCTTTGCACAAAAGACCTACACTATTCTTTTGTGCACCTATCCTTTCCCAGTCTGCTAAATCTTGTGGTGTTGCATGGTCTTGTAATGTCTGTAGAGTGTGATCAAAAAAGGATGGGTCTGGTATGAGCATAGGCATCAGACCTTCTAATGTTGTGTCAGACCAAGGGGTGGAGCTAGCAACTGCTTTAGCAACTTGGTCTGCAAAGGCATTCCCTCTAGCAATATCAGTTTGTTCCCCTGTGTGTGCTCTGCAATGGATGATTGCTGTTTTCTCGGGTAACTGGAGGGCGTGCAACAAATTGTGAATGAGTGTCATGTGAAAGATTTGTTTCCCATCTGCTCCTACAAATCCTCTCCTGCTCCAAATCAACCCAAAATCGAAGACAACACCATTTGCATAACGACTATCAGAGTAAATATTTACCTTTTGTCCAGCGAATATCTCACATGCTCTAGTCAGGGCTATGAGTTCTGCTGCCTGAGCTGATTTGTAAGGAATGGATTTAGCCTCGATATACAATATCTGGCAGGCGTACAACAGCATAGCCTGCTTGGTATGTGTTATCATTGGGCCTGAAACAGGAACCGTCTACAAAAACATCTATGGCTTCTGGTAAAGGTGTTGAAGATAAGTTGTGTCTGGGAGAGGTGTCTTGGTCAATGGCAGTAACACAGTCATGAGGGGGCACTAACTCATCCTGTTCCCCTTTAAGTCCCAATAAGGCATTAAGAAAGGGCGCTGGGCCTGCTGTAGCAGCCGCGTATTTGATTATCAGTTTGGGGTCTGACAGTAAAATCACCTCGTACCCACTTAACCTCTGTGCGGACATGTGTTGGGTATGTACATTCTTCAGGAGGTATGACACATTGTGAGAAGTGTGTAGGGTTGTTGGGTGACCTAAGGTCAGGGTGCTAGCCATCTCAACCACCATAGCACACGATGCCAGTGCCCTGAGACACGCAGGCATGCCCTGAACCTGCGTAGGCATGACCTTAGAGAAAAATGCCACTGGGCGTAATTTGCCTCCGGGTTCCTGAGCCAGGACCCCAGCTATGGTTTTACAATTTTCCCTAGCAAACAAATGAAACATTTTTCCATAATCTGGGAGACCAAGTCCAGGCATGCATACAAGAGCATTTTTTAAATACACAAAAGCATTACACATTTCCTCAGACCATTTTATGGTGTCAGGCTGATCAACATGTGTGTGGGCTCGCAAGATGCTTTCATAAAAAGAACAATCAGGTATCCATTGGCGGCAGTAACCAATCATGCCAAGAAAGGTTAGCATGTCTTTCTTGGTCTGTGGGCGGGGCAGACCCACAATGGCAGCAATTCTCTTATGGCTCATTTCTCTCTGGCCTTTAGACAACACAAAACCAAGATATTCAACCTTCTCCTGACACCATTGCATTTTCTCTTTAGACACTTTAAAACCACTTGCACATAGGGTTTGCAGTAACCCAGTACCATCCTGCTGGCCGGCCTCCCCGGTTCTGCTGCAAAGTAGGAGGTCATCCGCGTAAGTCACCAGAACCGAACCAAACCTGGGTGTCCATGACCTAAGAGTTTCACGGAGGACAATGGCAAAAACTACGGGGGAATCGATAAATCCCTGTGGTAATCGATTCCAACAGATCTGTTCTACTTTGTAACAAAAAGCAAAGATCAGCCTAGTCTCTTTATCAATGGGCACACTAAAAAATGCATTCCTTAAATCCAGAACACTAAATATCTCAGCATCATGAGGTATGGAGCTCAACAAGGTAGGCACATCAGGGACCACGGGAGCAATGGGTACTACCAAGTTATTGATGGGCCTCAAATCTTGTACAAACCTGAATTGGCCATCTGCTTTCCTTACAGGGTTGATAGGCGTATTGTAAGGTGAAATCACTCTTTCCAATATGCCTTCTTTGAGGAAGTGCTGAATAATGGGCTCTATGCCTTCCTCTTTTTCCTTTGACAAGGGGTACTGTTTGTGATACACGGGGCCTACACCTGGTTTTAAGGTGGCCTTGTATGGGGTGCAGTCCACAAAACCCACATCCCATGGACCCTTGGCCCAAAGTCTGTCATCCACATCTAACTGTTCGGGGGAAGCTGGCATACAAGTGTAAAATGTATCCCTTGTTTCCTTTAAGAGAGGCAGAATTTGTGATCTAACAATCAGCCCTCCCTGCTTGTTTGTATCTATACTAATTCCCAACTTACCCATTAGGTCTCGGCCTAGTAAGTTAATAGGGCAATTGGGCACAATTTTGAAGGAATGTTGCACCCACTTGCCCACATCTTGTACACTTTTAACAGTCAGAGGGGGGGTCTGGAAAGTCTTGGTTAGTATCCCATTTATCCCCATAGAAGGCTCAGCATCAGTCATTGGTCCCCTGTAGTAATCTCTACATAACACACTACACGTAGCTCCACTATCCACCAACATTGGCATAATTTCATCATTGATTTCTAAAACGACTAGTGGAGCTTCTTTGATTTGATGAAATTTTTGGAGACCATAGGAAATGCCGGGATACCACCTCCAGGGCACCGTCACTGGTGATTCTGTTGTGACCAATTAATGGGGTACTTGACAGTCACACCCTGTTGTGTTCCTTGTGGCTGCTGTCTCTGGTTGTATGCCTGTGGTTGGATTTGGGGCTGTGTTCTAATCCCCTGTTGTTGTAAGTCCACATCTGAGAAGGGGCATTGCGCCTTCCAGTGGTCAGGAGCACCACACCTGAAACAACCTGTTTTCTGTGTGAAATTTCCTCTATTCATTCCCCTTCCTCTGAAAACTCTTCCACGGAAGCCTCCTCTATTTTTAAAGCCTCCCCTATTTTGAAAGCCCCCCCACCCCTCCTAATGCCCTGTCCTTGCCAGTGGAGTTGAGTGGGGGTTTTAACTGTGGGGATGTCAAAACATCCCGCAGCTTCCTTTCCCATAAGGGCTTCCTGAAATTGATGCTGGCTTATAACAATCCAGTCAGAAATTAATTGCTTCACTATTAGGCTATATCTACTATCTTGATTTGCTAAAAAGGTCTGGATGAGGATGGTTTGCATTTCCCCGCTCAGACCCAGTCCACTGTCGTGAACCCAAATGTCATTAAATCTCTTCCAAAATTCTACTACTGATTCTCCTTTCTTTTGTTTACATGCAGTGGCAGTGGCCAGGGAAGATTTGCCAGGGAACACTATATTAAATTCCCTTTCTAGCTCTTCCCACATTAGCCTTTGACCCCTGTCAGTTAAAAAGGCATATTCTTTGGGATTTACATCTGCCTCCTGAACATGACTGATAGTTTTTACATGATTCCAATTCCATGTGGTACTTGGACCTATAATGGCATCTATAATTAGTTTCATATCTTCTTGTGTGTAATTCCTTCCTTTGCAAGCTCGCTTTAAATAGGCCACTTTACCTCGGGGACTAGTGGTGGGTTTTGGACAGTGTTCGGTTATATGGTCTATATCCCTAATGTCAATTGGTTTCTTAACTAATACATTTCCTGCTGTCAAAAATGGGGCCATTACGTTGGTATCCCTTTTTGTCTCTCCTCCTGCTTGGCTCCTAGTTACAACACGCTGGCTAGAACTAGAGCCCGAGACGAGAGATATAGTACTAACTTGACGCTGGGGAGAAATCATCCCCTCATCACATTTTGGTTCTTCTTTATCAGGGTGAAATTGTTACTTTGATAATTTAGGTCTAAATTCTTCGCCTTCTTCCTCACTATCCGAGGTGTCATCTTCTTGTTTTCTATCATGCATCTGTTGCCTAACCCATGGCGTTATTATGACTTCTATCTCTTCCTCAGTAAAGGAGGGATAGAGGCTGTTTTTCTTAGGTGGTACATAAGGCGGGGGGCAGTGGGGACCCTAGGTGGTTTGAGTTTAGTTTGAGTCTCCAGTTTACATTTTAAATTCAGACCTAATTTATTTTCCAGGGCATGCAGGCCAGGGGTCTCTTTGTCCCCTGCATTGAATGTCCTTTTGGTACTCTTAGTCATCCTTCTAAACCAATAGGGGGCATATTTTAACCAGTTTTCACCACCCTTCTGCATATAATCTTTATCCCAATTTGGGTCTCCTTGATAATAAGGGAATGCCTCGTGATCCCCCAAACATAGGCCTTTAATCATATCCATGTGAAACTTGTCATTATCTCCATCCCGTGGGAATGGACTGGAACTACCCAGACATTCTGTCCAGCCTGCCATACAATTTACCCAGGGATCTACATATTGGTCTGATCCTGACACCCTGAGTACAAACTCCTTACAAGTTTCCCCTATCAAGGGTTTACATTTGCTATCACTTTGAAATTCAAGGTGTGCTTACCTTCACACCTAGCAGCAACAGTGGTTTAAGGCGTGCTCACCTTCACACCTATCAGTCCCACACAACAAAGACAAATTATCTTACACTTCTATGCGACAGAAAGGAAAAGCAAACGTTTTTAAAGGAATAACGATACAGGTTGTCAGAGAGCCTTTTCAAAATATCTATATAGCGCTATATATCTCTTACTAGGCTACTCAGAGCCTTGCCGCCTCTCAGGACGGTCTGCCGTCACTCAGGACGGTCTAAAGACTTATCTTCCTAGGATTCTTGAACCTGCCACATAGCAGAGGTCACGATAAGTATATAAATTAAAAAACACTTACCGTGACATGCAGGGCAGCCACACTTCTGACACCAGTTCTGTTAGGGGGGTAACTCGGACCCAGATAAGTCTATATGGCCTCTCTCGCCCAACCTCTGTATCGTTCTTCCTTAGCAACCGGTTGGAGAATCATGTGGTTGAATCAAGAGACATACACAGCAAGACAGTTCAACACATGACTCTGCTTTATTCAAAACCAGCTTGCATTTTTATACAAAATGTAACACAAAAAAAGGAGTACTTAGCCCCCACCTTTGTGACGGAACTAAAAAACCTTCAGACAAGGTTGGAAATAAATCTCATGGTTTCTATGTTTAATATTTTCCTTTATGTCTGCTGATAATGAAGTTCAAGAGATTCCCGTGACCTACATTTAGATAAATCACAGAGAGAAGGACATTTCTACACACTAAAACGTCTGTTAGCTTTATGTGCAGAAGTTAACATATCACATGTATATCTATATAGCTAAGTTTAATATCAAATTATAGAATACAAAATGGAGTCTTCTTTTCAACATGGCCGCCATTAGGCTAAGCATTTCATCTTTCAAAACCGGATCGCTGGAGGGAGCCCAACAGAAGACAAAGCAGCCAGACCATGTGGGCCTTGACAAAGGAAGCAACGACCAGGCTTGACCTGCCGGAGGAGTTAGGAGCTCTGGAGAGATTCCAGTAAAGGTGACAGCACCCAGGGTGGACTTAGGAGAAAGTGACATCCAGCCTGGACACGGGCTGGTTGGACCCCGTAAAGGAGGCTCCAGCACTAGATGCAGTGTCTGCCAGACTTAACCTGTCTGAAAATGGAGGTATTGGAGTGACCACGATGCAGGAGGCAGCAGTCGGGCTGGCTAAAAGCAGCACCCCGCTTCTCCGTGCCAGCTTGAAGTATTTCTACTACAATGCGACACAAGCGGCTAGGTGTGAAAGAGGCCTTATACAGGGAGCAGGCACGGGCTGGCTTGGAAGAAGCACAGAATCTTTCTGTGCTGCCTCACCAACTCTGGGTTATAGCTGCATTGCATTTATTTAGTATGTTCCCTCATTCTCAGTGTACATAATATTAAGGTTGATTCACAGCCTGTTTTGCCTGAAGGCTCAGCTATCTGCTCACCAATCTGCCTCCGTCAACTGCACAAGTCAGGGTAAGATGGCGACGTGCCTGAGGCCATCATCCTGAGGACATTTGCAGCTGGAGCTGTACTTGGCCTTTCCATATGTGTTGTGCTTGATGTGGGTGATGGGGACTCCTCAGCAGCAGAGCTGGCCTATGAAGGTGATGGCTACAGCTGCTCCTCAGGCACCAGCTGTTGGTAATGCTGGAGCTGTGGATCCAGCTGTGGCAGCAGAGGGGGTGTGGGAGGCATTTGCTGCAGAGGGAGTGTGGGAGATAGCTGATGATGAGTGAGTGAGTGAGGGAGACATCTGCTGCAGAGGGATTGGAGGAGGCAGCTGCTGCTGTTGCAGAGGGATTGGGGAGCAAGCCGTTGCAGAGGGATTGGGAGAGGTGGCTGTTGAGGCAGATGTTGTGCCTGAGGGTTTTGGGGAGCCAACTGGTATTGCAGAGGGTTCTGATGCTGCTGGTGTTGTAGAAGCAGAGGCAGTGGATCCTCCTCCTCCAGATCCTGTATGACAGCTAGTAATGGAGGTGTCTCTAGGGCCAGAGAAATCAGTTTGCTCGCTGCTGTTTGATACGCAGTACACAAAAATGGGGATCCAGGGTTCCTCACTTTGGCCACATGACACTTACCAGATCCAAGTCTTCCATTGGTGCTGTCCTTGAAGACGCTGTCCTTCATGACATAGCCCAAGTACTTGTTTGTTGGTGTGCTTGGGGGCCATGTTTATTTGGTGCTTAGTCAAGCCCCATACCTTGTGTGGCTAAGCAACGGCTAAACCATCTGCTTCCATGTTTTAAAAGTAAGCAAGGTGTGGCACATACACATGCATTAAAAGATCAGTAATTGGCTTTAAGGTGGCATGTGGCACTTTTCCAAGATTTGCCTTTCATGGTGCAGCAACAACATTTAGGCCCTTCTGGCATCATAAACTTGCCCACTGAAATGAAGCAGGCATCCAAATTAACACAACTTCACAACATCAACATCACCAATTGCACATAGTCCCTTACTCTTGTTGCCTTCTTTTGCTGATTTATTCCCTCACAGAATATTTCATGTCAGCAAACTTCTTTTGCACTCTTCTTTTTGCACTCTTAGCACCTACCTGGTGATGGCCTCGCACAGGTTGGACCTGACAGCTTTGGCTGTTGCTCTAGAACTGCATCCATAGAGCTGATCATAATGGTCTGACAACCCAGTCACTAAACCCATACATTGGGCATCATTAAACCTGCCGCTCAGGGCGCCCAACATAGGATAAGCCATCAACTCCATGTGTTCTTGGAGGGGATAGGGAACATCTACCATTTTGGTGAGCCGGATCCAGGGGGCTATATTGCTGACTGGCTGGTGACTGGACAGGGCTGTCTGAGGGCTGTGTGTGTGGCCCAGGGTCAGCCATGATGAGGGTGGAGTGGAGGCTGCTGGGGAGAGGGGGAATCCAGATTGGAGCTGCCCAGTTGCTGGCCTAGACCCTTGCTGCGTGTCACATGGTAAGAAGTAGGGGTGCAAGCTCCATTGAGAGAGAGGGGGTGCAGGAGGGCTGCTCTGTCTTGGCCTTGCACTTTGACTGACACTGCTCTGGCTTGCCCTAGCATTTTGCCTGGCACTGCTCTGGCTTGCCCTAACACTTTACCTGGCACTGCTCTGACTTTGGCTGAGGCAGTGCTGGCTTTGGCTAACTGTGTGCTGGCGTGCGCTTAAAGGAGGGTTGTGGCGATGCGACCCTCACGTCCCTGGCGAACATAGTGTAGTGCATTGCGTTGGCTCAGCTGTCCTGCTTGTGTGCGTGCGCACACTTTTTCCTCCCATCCTGACCTATCTCACACTGGAAACTACAGTGGTGGAGTGTTGTCTTCTCCACATGTCAGTGTGTGTGTTGTGGAATTTATGCTTTCCTGATACTTAATTGCATATTCCGATGCAGGCGTTCACTATGACACGAAGTTCAAACGTATGCCAATTTCTGAGATCCGCTGAGGCGCGTCAGATGATGCAGAGACCACCAGGAAAATGTCTCCCTCGTTGCTCACCCGTGACAAGCAGGACACCATCATGCTTGTGAGTACACATGCCTGCTTTTCCACACTAATAGGAATAGGTATAGCTATTCAGGGTCGCAAGTGTATAGCCAGTCAGGGCGATCGTGGATAGCAATTCAGATGTGCAAGTAGATAGGAAGGCAGGTTTGAAAGAACGCTTACATTAGCAGCCTAACACAGGCGAAAAGCTAGTGTACCCATGGGCAGCACGCTGGGACTGTTTGGGCCAGGTGGTACTACAGGTTTCTTCTACAGACTCCGACCAAGAGGTGTGACAGGTCCCAGTGAGCCTAGTAAGTTTATAGACATGTGACTATTTACTAAAATGCTTTCTTCAACAGGTTTGTAGGAAGCAGAGGCTAGACACCATTTTTTGTGTTTTTGTCACACGGAAGCGCTTGCTGGAGCTGTTGTATGTACATAGGCTGGTGGGGGAGATTGCAGAGCTGGCCACAGCCATGGGGAGCCACCCCCCTTAAGACACTGGGAGCTTGCCACATTCCTTTAAACCCCTCCAACCCCCATTGAAAACAGTATTATGTTGTTGTTTTAAAAATGTTATTGTTATTAAAATCCTAAATATTTAAGATTTGCCATTAGCCATAGATTTGCCATTTGCCATATTAGCCATTAGACTAGAAAGAAAAAGAAAACTTTACATAGATCACTACAATAAAATGTTGGCATTCATACTTCTAAAACGTTGTTGTGTCTTTGTTTTACTGATATTTTTTGCAATAGTAAACATTACATACATGGGGCATCCCAAAAATTCAACAAGCAAGGAGAATGAGCCACACCGGAGAGAAGGAAGTGGTACAGGTAAGTATTTAGGAGAAGAAAAGGCACTGGATGGCAATACAGAAAGTGGTACAGGTAAGCAGTTAGGGGAAGAAAGAACACTAGATAGCAATACAGAAAGTGGTACAGGTAAGCAGTTAGGAGAAGAAAAGACACTGCATGGGACATCCTAAACTAAGACCAAGCAAGGAGAAGGAGCAACGCTGGAGAGAAGGATGAGTGGGAGCAGAAGGCACTTGGCACGGCAATAAGTAAGTTATCAAATGCCTGGGGCTGAAGAATAGAAAACACTAAAAATGAGAGGCTCACAAATGCATACAAGGCAGCGTATGTGTACACAATACTGAAATGCGTACAGAAAACAGAATAAACTAAGTTGAGGGAGAAAACAGCTCTTTTCCGAAGGGAACTAGTAGGACTTTGCTGGACAGGGAAACTTTTTGCAGCAAGGTACGTGGAAAAACGCCAAAAAATGCTGGAGGAAGGGACATAAACGAAAATGTTGTTCATCGCATAAGGTGCGAAAGCTGTATGCGCAACACTTTTGCTGGCTTACGCAACAATGAAGGTCGAAAAAAGTGGTCCCCTTGAAGGCTTTGAATCATGCGAACGCTCATATTAACAACGGAAAATACGTGTAACGGAACAGGCTTTCGTACGAGAGCAAAATCTATCGAACTTATTGTGCTTTGCTGCCACCTACTGTGCATTGTTATGTAGTGAATGCTATAGGAAGCTGTGTTGTCTGAACCTAATTTCATACTTCTATTGAATGAGCTCTCCTATCCTGTGCTTGCTGCCTCTCCTATCTCTCTCAGACATCACTTCCTTTTCATTTCTCCACTACTGTTTTTTCTTGTGAAGATCGTGCATGCATCACAGGCTTGGAGACAGCAATTTCTTTCGACCTCCGCTGCCTTTACTCCACAAGTTTTCTCTGTATAATCTGATCTGCGTCCATTTCAGGAAAGCAATAAACAGCTACATTGTTCACAGCTGCCGTGTCTGTTTAAGAGGAACAACACACCCGATTTTCACTCTTTGGGGTGTTGTTCCTCTCAGTAGGGGCATACCGAATCGCGATGGCCCGCTGTGTGTATGCCACTAGATCACTCACCTTCCTGTCACTCCCACGATGCAGACTCGGACGAGAACGAGCATCCCAGTTCAGAATGCTCCAAGGAGTGGATCTCCAATGGCCTCTTTAGGGATCTAAGATCTAACCAAGGGTCTCTATACAGCAACTTGGAAACAGAACACTCTCTTCTGAGGAGTTATTTGTCTGATTGGGGGAATGAGGCATCTGTTCCACTAGGTGAATGCATGGCCTAGGTAGAGCCAAAGGATTCTGAGACTGTTCTGCATCAGGTTTGAAGTACAAGGAGTTGGGGGTGCCTGTTTGGACAGTTCAAGCAGGCTCAGATGCAGGATGACTTGTCAAGGATTTTGTTTCCACCATGTACCACAGTTCCATTCTAAGCCCCAAGCTCACCAGAAGTGGGCAGCAAGGGTATTTATCCAGAGGAAAAAATCTATTGCCATTGTACATCTCAACCGTAGGTCCCTGACATTTGTCTATGCTAGAGCAGAGGTAGCAGCCAAGGTGAGCATTTCATATGCACATGTTTAGTTTAGGTCACATAAAGCAGACCAAAACCCACTGAACTTGTGAAATACATTTTACCATACTTCCTTCTTCGGATGTAGAATTGTCCCTCTGTGTAAGATCGCAGAGGATCAGTCATTGCATAGAGGTGGCAGTATTACGGCTAAAACAAAGCAGGAGCAGTGAAAATTGCCAAAAGGTACTCTACATGGGGGGGGGGGGGAGCAATTTAGGGGATGCCAGTTAAAAATGTGGGTTTGGGTCAGATTTAAATTCTACATTCTGGCAAAGTGGAACAGGTTTCCCCTCTCATTGGACATGGTATGTAAGTTACCCCCCAGGTCAGCTGAAACCTAAAGTGCTGTCCACTTTCTCCCCCTCCTCCTCCTCACTGGGCTGCTCCTTTCTTCTAATTCCTAATTTGACTGCAAATGCTGGCCCTCAGGGCTGGTGTACGGTTCTGGAACATCAGGCTGCCCAGTGGTCAAGTATAAAGTGGAGTCTAGCTATTGGTGTGCTGTGAATAATCTTTCTGGCGCTCAGGCACTGCAAGGTTTCTTTCGTCCACTCCCCTTGATGCACTAGGTACCTTGCCAAATATAGCTGGAGGTAGTGAAGCCATCTAAAGCTGCTAAGAGCTTGACTGTTAAAGTGGACCAACACCCACCGTGATTGGCCCGGGAATTTATAGGATTCCCGGGCCGATTCGATCCCTCCCGCGGGGCATCCAAAATCGGGATGCCCCGCTGTGTGAAACCCCCCAGGACGCTCAGAGACCTTACCTTCATCCTGATCCAACGGCGCGGGCCGCGGGCGCATCTCGCGCTTCTCTCTGGCGCACTCCCTGTTAGAGGGAAGCGCAAGATGCAGCTTCCAGCGTGCTCGGAGCCGCTGTGGTAAGACGTCTCATTGACGCGCATACCACAGCGGCTCCGAGCACGCTGATTGGACGAGCGGCCGCACATGGGTTGTAGGAGCGGGGCACTCCCGATCGGGGAAGTGGACCAAGACCCAGGATAGTCACAATCCTGGGTGTTGGTCCACTTTAAGGTGGCTCTATAGTCAAGTCAGCCAACTTCTAGTAACCAATCAGGTTTGCCTGTTGGGCTTGCACATCAAACCTAAATGATTGCTGGTGGCTACGGGATTGGCTGCCAAACATGTGAATATAGAATTGATTAATTGGCTACAGTGCCCCTTTTTGTCTGTGACTTGCACACTGCTGAGTGCCTTATGAACAGGGTACCCTTTGCAATGGTGTACTATAATTAGGTAGAGCTCTGCTCCAATCAGCTTTGGCTGAGCATATTCACGTGCAGAATCTCCATTGGTGCCAAAGGGAGGGGGTTGATTGGCACCACTAGAGAAGGCAATAAGGCCGATCGGCAGTAGCCATTTTACAATACTTCCTTCTTAGGATGTAGAATTGTCCATCTGTGTAAGATCGCAGAGGATCAGTCATTGCATAGAGGTGGCAGTGTTTCGGCTAAAACAAAGAAGGAACAGTGAAAATTGCCAAAAGGTACTCTACATGGGGGGGAGCAATTTAGGGGATGCCAGTTAAAAATGTGGATTTGGGTCCGATTTAAATTCTACATTCTGGCAAAGTGGAACAGGTTTCCCCTCTCATTGGACATGGTATGTAAGTTACCCCCCAGGTCAGCTGAAACCTAAAGTGCTGCCCTCTTTCTCCCCCTCCTCCTCCTCACTGGGCTGCTCCTTCTGCTCTTCTAATTCCTAATTTGACTGCAGATGCCAGCCCTCAGGGCTGGGGCACTGTTCAAGTATAAAGAGGAGTCTGGCTATTGGGGGCGGCGGCGGCGGACGCGCATGTGCCACTGGAACGTGGAAAAGGTAGGATTGTGGGCTTCCTGGGGGGTTTCACCCCGCGGGACATCCCGATTTCGGATCCCCCGCGGGGAGGGGTCTGATCGGCCCGGGAATCTTATAGATTCCTGGGCCGATCCCCCCTGGGTGTTGGTCCACTTTAACAACAGTGATATTGATCACTCCAGCCTGGCCAAAAAGAAATTGGTTCGCAGTCCTAAAGAACATGTTCAGAGGCAGTCCATGGCCATTACCTCAGAAACCAGATTTGTTAACTCAGGGTCCAATCTGGCACCCAAATATCCAGAATCTGAATTTAACTGCCTGGATTCTTGGAGAACATGTACTTTTCTCAAGGGTGATAGAAACCCTAGTAAAAAAGAATCCACAAGAAGAATTTACTTGAAGGTCTGGAAAAAATTTTGTTCTTTCTGTGAGGCGATTGAATACCAACAATTTAGTGTAAGTCCGGGAATTTCTACAGGAGACACTTCGGATGGGTCTGGCAGTAAGGCCTCTGCAATCTCGGTGTTTCTGGATAAAACAATAGTGAATATATAGCTTTTTGTTACTACTTCCAGGAAGAGACTGGTTAGGGTATCAAAATGTCCCACCTGGGACCTTACTTTGGTTCTTAATGGCTTAATGAAGTCACCCTTTGAACCACTTACAGAGGTGTCAGATAAGTTAACTCAGATAACTTTAAAAATCAGTTTCCTACTACCAATTACCTCGTCTCACAGGGATTAGCGACCTGCAGGCCCTCTCCATTTGGGAACCATGCTTTGCAGTCCTTACAGATAGGGCCATCCTTAGACTCCTTGTATCTGCCAAAAGTTGCCTCTAACTTTCACAGATCTCAGGACATTATTCTCCAACCTTTAGGAACAATCAGCAGGATGAGGAGGATATGTCAAATTTGTTATATGTCAGAAGAGTCCTGGTGCTCTACTTAGAACAAACTCACATGTGGAGAAAGACGAATAGGCTTTTCGTCTCATTTAGTGGGAAAAATAGAGGTATGGCCACCTCCAAGTCCAGCAAGGCAGCCACGTGGTCTTCTCCTAATACTTTTCTTAGGTACTATAGACTGGACCTCCTGTCAGATTCCCAACAGGCCTTCTGAATAAGGGTCCTTCAATCAGTATCCCGCCCTTAACCTATATTACTTCCTCTCAAGTTGCTGTCCTGAAGGATGAAAATCCCTGTTAGTCTTACCTGCAACGGTATATCTACAAGTCCTTCAGGATGGCCCTAGCTACCCTCTCCAATGGTTTCCGGTCATTACTTGTCTAAAATACTGATTGTGAGGAAGGGGTGGGGCTGTTCCAGTTTTGTGTTTCCTCTCTAGTGGCTTCAAGTGGCCGTCTTGAAGTAAAAATACTGTTACCCATAAGACTACTGGGGATTTTTATATGTAACCTCCCCCCCCCCCCCCCCCCCCCCGTTTAAAGTCGATCAACACCAGCGCTGCGAGTCTCTTTGCTTTGATCGCTGCAACAAAGGAGATTTTCTTCTTCCATTGCCTCCAGCACCCCCCCCTCCCCTCTGGTCCAGATTACATTCAGTCTTGAAGCTTCCACCCCCTCGTTTAGTGATGGGCTAGAATGGAATGAGTATTGTTACATGAGTATTGGAATTTTCTTTTTAACTGGGAAGGAGCCTGGTTTCCAGAAGGAGCTGTGGGTAATTGGGCAGGTGGTTCCGGGCTGCCACATGCTGTGCTGGCAAGTGGAACACCAGCCCCATCTACCTTTTGAACTGGTATAAAGGTACCAGTTCAAGTTCAGTTAGCAAAAGTAAACACACTGCACACGAATAATTTTTTCAATGAAATATATTTGTACTCCGTCCATGTCTACAAGCTTCCCTCCCCGGCAGCCCGTCATTCTTCTGGGCGGTACGCCAAGGTAGAAGCAAGGGATACCTTGAGCCCCAGATGCTGGCAAAGCTGCTGCTAAATCCACCATCACCACCGGCATTAAAAAAAACCAACTGGAGCCGGAGGGAGCCGCTGTCCTTTAATCCTGCATAGAGGAGGCTGTAACAGGAAGAGGAAGACACAAAGGAGTGAGTACTGTATAATAACATTTTCACATGGTGCAATAGTTAACAAAAAAATAAACTGGTTGGCTGGGGGTGCGCAACAATAAGAAAAGGAGTGGGGGCACTGATGAGAAGAAGGCCAGCATGGAAGGCAGTGGCACGGCCGACGATGGATTGGGAGGTGGCAGTATTAAGCATTTTGAAGAACATATACTCACAGCATTCTTTGCTATTCACATATGTAAGTAGATGTAACGCCCCCTCCCCCGTCACATGCTCCAGGGGTCATTGGTTCATAAAAGATAAAAGCAAAAATGTATTATTGCACTAACTCAATGTGCAAAATGCAACGCCAGTACTCCTAAAGGGGACAACAGATACAAGCATGGGCCATAGGACCGTAAATCGTTGAATTTTACAGGGTGTTCTCTGGGGTTTCACATGGTGGGGCACAGTACAAAACCTGGGGTAGTCGAAATCCTGGGTTTTGTTCTGCTTTAAAGTGTGCAGACTTTGGACCCTTTTAAAATGTCTCCCAATGTCTGCAAGCCTAGCAGAAAAGAGCAGCTTAATTTTTTTCTCTGCTACAGGTGGGGGTGACACACAATTAAGCAAACTGCAGAACCACTCGCTGTACATATGTGCAGCTATTTCCAGGCTGTCAAACAGAGCAGCGCAAGGAAAAAAAAATTTCCACTGTATGCGAGGCTTGTAGGTGTCACAGGACCAGAGTTTACTGTAGGTCTGCTTTAATAAGAGAAATGTGTAAACATAAACAGAAAGATATACATGTAAAATGATCCCGTGGGGCTGTTTTGGCTTTAGGTCTGCTTTAGATCAGACTTAAAGTGCACCCATTACCTATGTGTCTGGCCCTAGAGTGTAAAAGACTCCAGGGCCTGCCAGATTCAGGATGCCCCTCAGTGTAAACCCCCGGCCCAGTCGCTCTCAAATGCCTTACCATTATTGCCCCCCCCCTTGCCTAAATTGTCTCCAACGCCCAGTCATTCAGGTAAGTCAGTCATACGAGAGTGCACAATTCACAGGGGATCCAGGGATGCAAACTCCGGCATTTCCTATGCCGACATGCAGTCCAAAGCAGCTTTATGCCATTCATTAGTATGCATTCTATAAAGCGCTATTTGGATGTGTATTTATTTGGCTAAAGTTATACTTTATCAAGGCTAGGCTAATAAACCTAGAAATCTGATCTTTATATTACATTGTATCATGTTAGGCAGACATAAACCTCCCATGGCACTGAACCCTAAAACCATATACTGCCTCTCTGGCTGGGAAACCCTGTAATAAACAGATACTTACCTTTTTGAAGGAGAGTTCTAACTGGGCCTGGTAGTGAGCTGCATACTGCAATATCACACTCCATAAATTGGTATAGGTCCACTGCATGTGTGCAGCCATTGCCAGGTCCCCCATAGTAGGGACATCAGCGTCCCGTGTGGTTTGCCAGCAGCCTGGTCAGGTTGCCCATCATTGTGCGTCCACCAAAAAACCCATTTGGCTCCCAGTAGACAAGAGAGCAGCAGTCCTCGTTGAAAAGCTGAAGGGGTGACTATGGACTTTCTGGTCTCTGGCTTGGGATACACAGTAGGGCATCCTAAATTGGGTTCCCCCATATTGCAAAGGGCAGAAGATCTCCAGTAAAATATGACTACAGGACCTCATTAAGGAGCAACATTTGTCCATCCCTGGGGCATCCCAATTTATAATGCCCTGCTGTATGAAACTCACCAGAGATCACCTGGTATCACCTCACTGGCAATCCCATGGTTCATGCACAGGATGAATCTCACAGGTGAGGTGCATACCAGTCTGGCACGCATATGCAGAAGAGCAGGGGAGTGGCTAATGGTGCACACACTCTATTCAGCTTACTAGCCAATCTGATCGGCTCAGTATAAATGGAATGGCACATGAGCCGGTTGGCATGCACCTTGGGAGGGCTGGTAAGCTTGCATTGTAATCTGAGGGATTTCACACCTGGGGGGGTAACCCAAACCGGGATAGCTGGAGAGGTGAAAACCAGATGTTCCTCTTTAAGGGATGGTAAAAGAGAGCAAAGAGTCCCAAAACTACAGCAGGCTTCCGGATGAATAGCTTCCGAAGCCCTCCTATGCGTACGCCTCGTCCCTGAAATACAAAACTTACCATTCTCCCTGGTTCAGCGGCGACCTCGAGCACCGTGATTGGCTGCTGCAGTCAAGTGACCGTGGTGGGCAATGACGACACAGGTTTTTGAGCCGATGCTTATTAGCATCCGGGACATTGGAACATATGCGGGGACATGATGGTCATACGCGGAAGGGGGCATCTGCTCATATGAACATTGTCCACGCATATGTTAAGTGTCCTGGATGCTAATAAGCAGCGGCTCAAAAACCAGTGTTGTCATTGGCCATTAGGTCACTTGACTGCGGCGGCCACCAAAGGGTCCGAGACAGTCACCGAGGTGTAGTTAGAAGGAATAATCAAGTATGCTTATTAAGTTTCATCTGACATGCTTTGTGATGTCCCTTTACCGCACTACTGTGTCCTGTTTGCGCAGCACCAGCGAGATGTTAACATTGCCCAAATGGGGAAAGAAGCTGATGCACCTGATACATTTGGGCATGATGTTACATCGGATAAAGCTTACCTTTCACCTCGGTCCAGCCGCCTTATCGAGCACTGTGATTAGCCGGCGTAGAGTTTTTATAATAATGAGTATGGATAACAGTGTGGGGGGCATCCTGATTTCCATGTCCCTGTGCACAACTTTCCTCAAGCTTGTTATTTCTTACCTGATTGCCCACCAGCCATCATAGTCATGGTGACTCTGGACCCAATGACTGGCGGCTAATCACATGGCCTGGTTTTTAATAAGAGGAGGGATCTAGTAGATCATATCAAGCATTCATCTGTGGCATCTGGGTGGGTGTAATCCATCCCCATTTGTTTTCGTATAAAATAGGTGTAAAACCTGCACTGCGCACCCCTCATCTCGCGCCGCGCAGTGCCCATAAATGGGATGCAATGGAGCCTCCCAAAAACCCACGAGACTTCGCTGAGCAGCGAGATCGCTGTGTGACATTGATGAGCACGG
The DNA here is from genome assembly GCA_027917425.1 of Gastrophryne carolinensis. Taxonomy (NCBI): domain Eukaryota; kingdom Metazoa; phylum Chordata; class Amphibia; order Anura; family Microhylidae; genus Gastrophryne; species Gastrophryne carolinensis. Next base: position 258,669,976 of record CM051234.1, read on the forward strand.
TTAAGGGGCGGCTAATTGAACGGCGGGGTGAGGATCGAGCCCTGAAGCAGCCGAATGTCTGGGCTCTTGGGCACAGGTCCACCCCCCCAACCTTGACCAGTGCTAAACGCAATTTAGCTGTTTAAAGTCATGCAGCAGGGGAAAAAATCTAAAGGGTACTTACCTTTTGTCCTGCGATGCTGGTCACTGCAGGTCCGCCACTCCAGACCTCACCTGATTGCTTTATCGGACTCCTGCTGCAGCCGCGACCTCTTGCACCATCCGGGGCCAAACCCTGGGGACGCGATTGATGGTGGGGACAGAATTGCGACTTTCCATCAATCACTGAGGTGTAGCTACTCCCTCTCCATTTGCAATGGAGGTAGTGGGTGAGGCCCTACACGCCCCCTCTCCATTGTAGTAGACAGAGAGGTCATGGACACACCCACTGTGACTGATGGCACGGCAGGGTATTGCACAAAAATGCCAGAAAATGGAGTTTCAGGCTCCGGACAGAGCAGGATGTAGGGGCCACAGCGGGGGCCCAATAAAACGAACAGGTAAAGTCTGGAGAGCCAGACCTGCAATGACCAGTGGCGCAGGTCAAGGAGTAAGTACCCTTTTTGGTTTTTTGCTTTATTTTCCTGCTGTATGACTTTTTTTTGGCCAGCCAGGCCCCCTAATTCAGCTGCGGCTATTGGATGACTCCTTAGTAGCCAACCACTGTGAGCAGCCATGCTGCTGTTGCACTGATTGAATGACTAAGCAGTCATTCAGGTCAGAGTTCTGATAAATAATTGTGTGGTCTGGGTAGATCTGCTTGTGCCATGCATAATTACTGTGGGCTCTGTTCTTGCATCAGGACTAAGGAGCGTAAAGCTGGCATAGGGGCGCGTGACAACACTGATTACAAAAATTCCAACTCTCAGCTTAGCCAAAGGTTTGTTTTTTTCCGTGTCTGTGATTTATCTGGGTTTGGTTTATTCTGTAATCACTCTGTGTAGGTTCTCTTCTCATTTACTCGAGTCAGAGTATATCGGTATTAATATTTCAATGCAGCTGGCGTAAGCATTCTTTTTCTTGAAGATTTTTTGCTAGATACCTGAATTTCTCATTTGGGAATAATGTGCACAAAATGCCTGTTTTTATCCTGAATAAAGAAAACCAGTTGGGCGTTGAGCAAAACCTCTTAAGATAAACAATTGTTTGATTGCTTTGACCTATTTATACAATCATCTCTCCTGTGACGTGTCTTTGTGCTTTCTGTTTTGAGATAACTTTTTAATCTCTTCTATGATCTCTGTGTGCACTGTGATATCTTTGTGTACAGTTTTTTGGGGGTGGATTTCTTGGTTTAAAGAGGTACGAAACCCATTTTATGGCGCACTATAAAGCAGACCAAAGCCCAGGAAATTCACTTACCTGTCTTATTCTAAGTATGTCACACACCCCACTTCAGACATTAATTCATTAACATGGGTACTCACCGCTAGGTGGCGCTGCTTTGCAGAGAAGTCCAGAAAAAGCAAGCCCCTCCCGGTCTATACATACCTGGTATCTCCTAACAATTCCCCAGTGTTCTTCTCTGCAACGTGGCGACAAGACAGAAGAGAGAAGTCTCCTGCTTGCAGGTAGCCGGGGTATCACCCCGGCCCCCCCCCCTTCGGTCTATTTCTGCCCGGCTCTTGTGTCCTTTATCCCCTTGTTTAATGGTAGCCTCCCAGCTTAGGCTGTAGGCTGGGCAAGGGTAGATGGCACGTTAGGTGCCTAGGAGATTAGCTCCTCCACTCGACCCCATATTATGGGGCATAGTGGTGAGCCGGACGTGGGATGCCCCAGCCCTTTTATTCCCCTTAGTGTCAGGTCCTATTATCCTTAGATGTGGGTGTATGTTGTGTGTGTGTGTGCGTGTTTTGACTGGGACGGGTGGTTTGTACAATATGGGCCCGTCCTTTTCAGGGGGACTCCCTTCGGTTTGGGGGCCCCCTTTTTTCCTGTGTCCTTATACCGGGGGGACGGGTCGGGCGGGGGTTCCCGCCGGCCCGCTGCCCGGTTGGTTGTGGTGGGCGCCATTCCGGAGGTGGATCTCCGGGGCGCCTGTCTGCCTTCTTGCAGACCTGTGTGGGCTTACCGGTGGGCGGGCCCGCCTGTGTGCGGGGCGCCGGGAGTTTGGGCGCCCGCTGTTCGCTGTATTGGCGGGCGGGACCGCGCGGCCCACGCCGTGTATGGCGCGGTAGGGAGGGGCGGGGCTACAGCGGTCCCGCGCGCCGATGGCTCCACCCCTCGTCGCTCTGTCGTTTCCGCGCCAGGTGCATCTCGTGGCGGGGGATCAGGTAGGATGGGGCTGGCACATGGCTTGTGTGTAAGCTGCTTAAGCGTTCCGTAGCAGGAGCGCTCATGTGAGGGGGGGGCAGCTATGTGTTTGTTATGATTGCCGGTTTTATGGCCGTTATTGGGTCTGCGCCCCTCTTCCTCCTGTCCTTCGGGGCAGTCCAGGCTGTGTGGGGGATGTGGGACTCCACTCCCAGGGGATGATGTGATCGTTTGTATTCCATGTGCGCAGCGGAACATTGAGCGCCAGTCCGACACCTCGGTGCCTGGGACTTCTTCTACCGCGCCTTCTCCCTCCCCTCCTCGCCTGTTCCGGACCCCGTGCGACGTGGTCGTTGGGGGTGATTCGCAATCTGAGGTAGGCGCCCGGTTGGCCAGCCTCGAGAAAATGTTTTCCGCTATGGTCGCTCAGAAGGCTCCTGCCAAGCGAAAACATCTGTCTCCGCCTCCGCGGGACTCCGATGAGGAAGTTGAGGTACTGGATTGGTCGGATCGTCCCCTCGAAGAGGGGGAGCTTATTGAGGAGACGGAGGATTCAGAGGTTCAGCAGTTGTCTAGCGTTGAGGGGGACTTGATAGAGGGGCCCCCTCTTGATACGCCCACTATTCTGGCTCAAATGTTTGAGGTTTTGGATTTGGATCCGCCGGAAGTTACTCCTCGGCCTAAGGGTCAGCTTTTTGGGGGTTCCAAGCAGCGCTTGGAGTTTCCCAGTCAGCAGCATTTTGAGGACGTGGTCCTTAAGCAGTGGGAGCAGCCTACGCGGCTTGTCGGGGTCCCGCCTAGTTGGGACAAGAAGTATCCTTTTCCAACGGATTTGTTGAAGCGGTGGTCTGTTCCCCCCGAGGTGGATGCTCCGGTTTTGGGGCTGTCTAATTCGGCGGCTGTTCACTTCCCTGATACTACTTCTCTCAAGGATGGCGAGGATCGCCGGATTGATCAGCTGGCCCATCATGGCTTTGTCTGTGCGGGTTCGGTTTTGAGGCCTGTTTGTGCTTCCGCATTTTTGTCTTTGGCGGTTAGGTCCATGGTCAGGGATTTAGGTGTGGACCTTGATCCTACCTGTGAGGAGTCTCTGGTTCTTAAGCGTTGTGAATCCTTTTTGTTGTTTATTCTGGCCGCTCAGGAGGATGCCATGTTGATGTGTGGAAGGGCTACGGCTCTGCTGGTGGCTATTCGTCGTTCAGTGTGGCTGAGACAGTGGACGGCTGACTTTAATTCTAAAAGATCGCTTACGGCCCTTCCCTTTCAGGGTTTGAGGCTTTTTGGTGAAAAGCTGGATTCTGTTGCCAAGGGGGGCAAGCTACCTCAGCGCAAGAAATTTCGCCGTTCCTTTCGGGGGACGGCCTTTGTTACTCCGTCCTTACGCGGAGCCAGAGCCGGTAGGGGTGCGGGCTTCCCGGCCTCCAGGGGCGCCAGCTGGAATAGGGGTAGAGGCCGTGGCCGTCCCGTTCACGCCTGGGGTTCCAAGCCCAAGCCTGCGGCCAAGCCCGCTCAGCAATGAGGGGGCGCCCTCACCCGTACGGGTGGGGGGACGGTTGCGACTCTTCTCCCGGGTATGGGACCAGGAGGTCTCGGACAGGTGGATCCGGGAGGTGGTGTCGGCCGGTTACAAGCTGGAGTTCGACTCCCGCCCTCCTCCAAGGTTTTTCAGGTCTCGGGTGTCTTTGGATCCTTTGGCCGCGCAGGGGCTCCTGGCGGCGGTAAGGAATCTTCTGGATTTGGCAGTCATCTGCCCGGTTCCTCCTTCGGAGGTGGGTCACGGGTATTATTCCAATCTCTTCACTGTGCCCAAAAAGGACGGGTCGTTCCGCCTGATCCTGGATTTGAAGTTTCTCAACAGGTTTGTTCGTCCCCGGAAGTTCCGCATGGAGACCCTGCGGTCTGCGATCGGTTCGCTTCGGCAGGGGGACTTTATGACGTCCATAGACATCAAGGATGCTTACCTTCACATCCCGATCTTTCCGGCTCATCAGCGGTTTCTTCGCTTTGTGGTGGAGGATCGGCATTTTCAGTTTGTAGCTCTTCCGTTCGGCCTCACATCTGCGCCGAGAGTGTTCACCAAGGTGTTGGCGGGAGTGATGGCCCTGCTCAGAGCTCAGGGGATTCGCATTGTACCTTACCTGGACGATCTCCTCATCATGGCGCCTTCCTTCAGTCAGGCGGAAGGGGACACCAGTTTGGTGGTGTCTATGTTGGAGAGGTTCGGCTGGGTGATCAATTACCCCAAGTCCTCTCTGGTCCCGGCCAGGGTGGTGACTTTTCTGGGGATGTCATTGGACTCTTGCCTGCACAGAGTCTTTCTCCCCCAGGCCAAGGTCCTTTTGATTCAGGAATTGGTTCAGCTTCTTCTTTCCAATCCTCGGCCGTCCATTCGGCTAGGAATGAGGCTGGTGGGGTTGATGGTGGCCTCGTTCGAGGCAGTTCCTTTCGCACAGTTTCACACGCGGACGCTTCAGCTTCATCTTTTGGCGTCTTGGGACCGGCGACCGCGGTCGTTGGATCGGTCCTTCCGGATGTCCCCTCGGGTTCGGCAGTCTCTTCTGTGGTGGATGGTCTCGGACAATCTTCTGAAGGGCAGGTCGTTTCTGACCCCGCTTTGGGAGACTGTCACCACGGATGCCAGTTTGTCAGGATGGGGAGGTTTCTGGAAGGATCTTCAGTTTCAGGGGCAGTGGGACCCTCGGGAAGCTCACTTGCCCATCAATGTTCTGGAGTTGCGAGCCATCAGGTTGGTTCTGTCTCATTTGACACATCATTTGCAAGGCCTGCCGGTGCAGGTGCGGTCGGACAATCGGACGGCGGTTGCTTACATCAATCACCAGGGAGGGACTCGCAGTCTGGGTGCCCACAGAGAGGTGTCTCTGATTCTTGTTTGGGCAGAGACTCATGTCCCTTGCATCTCGGTAGTTTACATTCCAGGAGTGGAGAACATGGAGGCGGACTTTCTGAGCCGGTGTTCGTCCCGCCGGGGGGAATGGTCTCTCCATCCCCAGGTGTTTCGGTCCCTGTGTCTTCGGTGGGGGACGCCGGAGGTGGATCTGTTTGCCTCTCGTCACAATCACAAGCTGCCGACATTCGTGTCACTGTCTCGGGATCCTCTGGCTCTGGCGGCGGATGCCATGGCCCTGAGTTGGAGGGACCTGGGGTTTCTTTATCTGTTTCCACCGATTCCCATGCTAGGCAGGGTTCTGCGAAAGCTAGTTCAGGAAAGAGTTCCCGCCATTCTCGTGGCTCCAAGGTGGCCAAGGCGGGTGTGGTTCGCGGACATCGTTCGTCTGGCAGTGGATCAGCTCGATCTGCCTCTTCGGCCAGATCTTCTCACTCAGGGTCAGTTGTGTTACCCCAGTTTACCAACGCTGGCTTTGACGGCTTGGCTGCTGAAACCTCCATCTTGAAGGAGGAAGGTCTTTCGGATTCGGTCATTCGGACTCTTATTAGTGCTAGGAAGAGATCCTCTTCTTCCATCTACTATAGGGCTTGGAGATCGTATATTGATTGGTGTGAATCTAGATCTTTGCCCTGCCGGGTCTTTTCCGTTTCCAGGATTTTGGATTTTCTTCAGTCAGGGCTGGACTCTGGTCTTCAGCTGAGTACTTTGAAGGGGCAGGTTTCTGCCTTATCTATTTTTTTTCAGAGGTCTTTTGCAAGCCATTCTTTGGTCAAAACTTTTTTCCAGGGGGTTTCGCATTTGCGGCCTCCTAGGAAGCCGTTGCTCCCTGTTTGGGATTTGAATTTAGTTCTTTCTGCCTTTCAGGCTCCTCCCTTTGAGCATTTGCGGGATATTGCCTTGTCTACTCTGACTCAGAAGGTTGCCTTTCTGGTGGCCATCACTTCTGTTCGGCGTGTTTCAGAGCTGGCGGCCCTGTCGATTCTGGCCCCTTATTTTGAGAAACATCAGGACAAGGTGGTTTTCAGATTCAAGCCGGACTTTCTTCCTAAAGTGGTTTCTGCTTTCCATCTTAATCAGGACATTGTTCTTCCTTCTTTGTGTCCTAAGCCTAAGAATGACAAGGAGAGTGCGTTGCACTGCTTGGACGTGGTACGTTGTGTCAAGTTCTATGTGCGTACTACGGCTCCTTTTCGTAAGACGGATGCCTTCTTCGTGGTGCCCTGTGGGCCTAGGAAGGGTTTGGCTCCGGCCAAGTCCTCCATTAGCAAATGGATTCGTCAGGCGATTGTTGGAGCCTATTCGGCTAAGGGGAAGGATCCCCCTTTTCGTGTTACTGCTCATTCTACTCGCGCGGTTCTACTCGCACCAGGCTTCTGTTGAACAAGTTTGTAAGGCTGCAACTTGGTCTTCGGTTCATACCTTTTCTAAGTTCTATAAGGTTGATGTGCGGGCCTCAGCGGATGCTGTTTTTGGCCGCAAGGTTCTGCAGGCTGCCGTGGTTTGAGTGTGTCTGCATTATTGCCTGGTTGGATACCCCCCCCATTTTGGACACTGCTGTTGGATGTCCCATGTTAATGAATTAATGTCTGAAGTGGGGTGTGTGACATACTTAGAATAATACCATTTTGTGATTACTCACCTGTAAAATGGGTATTATAAGTATGTCACACACCCCACTTCACCCGCCCTCTTTGGTATCCTGGCTCTTTATATGGTGAAGTTGTGTTTATTCACAGTTGAGGGTTACTTTTGTGTTTTGGTCTCCTGGTATCTTGCTTTTATTGCTGTTTGAATACTGGGGAATTGTTAGGAGATACCAGGTATGTATAGACCGGGAGGGGCTTGCTTTTTCTGGACTTCTCTGCAAAGCAGCGCCACCTAGCGGTGAGTACCCATGTTAATGAATTAATGTCTGAAGTGGGGTGTGTGACATACTTATAATACCCATTTTACAGGTGAGTAATCACAAAATGGTATTTTTGTCTGCCTTACACAGGCATCCTGATTTTTCCCTGTAATGCGTTCTGAATGCAACCGATTGTCAGACACCTGCCACTGTCCGTTCCCCTCTGCTGCGCACAACCACCGATAGACATTCAGATATGCTGATGACAGTTTCACACATTAGCTAGAGGGATGCCAGAGATGCCACTGGAGGCCCGCACATGCACCATTGGATTGAATCCTTAGATGAGTATACAGGCAATCAACTGAGTTTTACAAATCACTGTGTCCCAAAGAAAAGTTACCCTGTCCTGCAGTCTTTTAGGCAGCAGAGCTGGGTTAACATGTTTCTGATTTGCTATGCCCCTGGCATATGGTCTGGTAACTCAGGGGCAGAATGGCTCTAGTAGGTTACCATGCCCTTTTGCTCTTAGCAGAGAGGCACTGGGGGACAGTTTGGGGGGGAGGAGCTGGGTTTAAAGTGGCTGTCCAGCCTTAATGTAACCCCCCCACCCTCCGCTAGCGCTGACACAGGACGGGGGCTTACAAAAAAAAAAAAACTACCTCTGTGTGAAACCAATGATTATCCACTCAACTCACCTTTGCGCTGTTCCCACAGTGCATGCATGCTAGGTTACTGTTGCATTACACAATAGAAATTCAACCAAGTGTGCCCCGCACAATATATATATGCAAAGCAATGTGCACCCTAGGGGGACACAAACTGCTGCACCAGAAACAAATATTTAAAGTAGAATAAAACCCACCAGCAGCTGGCCTAGAATCTAAAAGATTCCAGGGCAGGCCACTGGCTTTTCTCAGGGGCACCTACCCACGCTCCGGTGGTGCATGTGAGGGCTCTCCTTCAATGAGAACCCCCTGCTGTGACTACCTCAATCGCCACGCGGCTCTCATTGTGGAGGGGACACAGAACAAGACCCGGGAAAGTAAAATTCCCAGGTTTTGTTCCGCATTAATAATTACGTGTATTTTACCTGAATACATATAAAGCACAGGAAACTTGAAACAATCGGGAGCTGAAACAATGGTGGAGGTTCCAATGGCAAATAATATAGTCACCAATAATATAGCTGGTTATATATAACCAAATGGCCAAACAATTAAACATCCACAGATACAATTACAGCCCAAGTTGAAATAAGGCACAAAATGCATAGAGAATTATCCAGTAATGAAAGAAATAAGAGGAGCAACAAATGAATGAACACTAGCAAATATAAATAGGTCACCAGTCAAAAGTGCATTCCAAAAAATGGCACCAGTGTTGCTAACACACCACTTCCCAGTGTGAGGTACCTGTCCCTTGTGAGAACTCTCCTTTTGTGTGTCCCAGCCAACACCTGGCTGCTTTTGGTTTACGAATATGTAACATCTTTTTTGTTTGATTTTAGTAGATGTGAAAGTACACGGTTGGATTCACACTAGCATTAGCATAGCATTGTTGCTGAAAGCTACACATACACTATGCATTATGTGAAAATAAGATGATGTTGAAGACTACACTTACACTGAACGAGAAGGGATTTTTCTTATGTGAAGATAAACTGACATATCGGCAAGCACTCAGCACTTAATCTAATGGTTATTATGGACTAGGGGTGTGAATTGGCAAGAATCTGGCGATACGATATGTATCGCCATACACGTATGACGATATGATATATCCCGATGATAAGATAACTGCCTCTCAGCTATTTCTTCATTCATGTCATCTCGCTACCTCAAGCTAAACATGGACAAGACAGAACTGGTCATTTTCCCACCCTCTAACTCCCCTCCCCTCTCTAACACGTCTAAAATGCTAGTGCATGCCCTGGTCATATCCCGTCTGGATTACTGCAACATCCCTCTTTGTGGCTTACCAACTAACAGACTGGCACCCCTCCAATCTATCCTGAACTCTGCTGCTCGCCTCATCCATCTCTCCTCTCGCTCCTCCAGTTCTGCGCCTCTCTGCCAATCCCGCATACAAAGCTCTCTCCAACCAGGCCCCTCCCTACATCTCATCTCTAATCCAACAATATCAACCTAGACGCAGCCTCCGCTCTGCTGCTGACCTTCTCCTGTCCTCCACCCTGGTCACCTCCTCTCACGCCCGCCTCCAGGACTTCTCACGTGCAACCTCAATCTTCTGGAATGCCCTCCCGCACCCAATCCGCGACTCCACAACCCTCAAAACTTTCAAAGGCGCCCTTAAAACTCACTTATTCAGACGAGCATATAATCTGGCCTAACCAATCTTCTAAAGGCCATACGCCACAAAGCTCAATACTGACTGTTTGTGATCCTTCCCCCTTGTCTTCACCCCTCTTCCTTTAGACTGTAAGCTCGCAAGGGCAGGGCTCTCTCCCCTATTGTATCTTGTACTCATAATATCCACTATCAAATCTGTAAAACTGCATTTGAAATAGTATATATACCGTATGTTTCTACCCTGTCTGTAATTACTACTTTGTAAAGCGATACGGAAGATGATGGCGCTATATAAATAAACAATAAAAATAATAAGATGATATATGGTGATTTTTTCAAATTAAATTTTATTTTTAATTAAAAAAAAAAGACATAGGGTCCCCCCTTCCCAGCGGCTGGGACCCCATTTATTTGGGGAATTTTAACCCTTTAAGTGCCAGCCTACCTGGAGAATTTGTTACTCGGTTGCCAGACACTTTTCTGACATTTGATGCTGTACATGTTCAACTGTAATTTTTGAAGGGATTTCCAAACATTTCCTAGGAAAATTATATATTGTTTTAATATGACATATCTTATTTGTAAGTGTGTCAGTGTTATTTTGTTATTTTTATGGAAAATATGTAAAAAAACAACATAACATTTTGTAGTGTTTTTTCCTTAATAAAACATGATAGTTTACCAGAAAATTATACTTTGTGTAAAAGTCCTATTCCTGCCGATTACGACGGTACCACATATGTATTGGTAGGCACCCTTTCCTGCCCAGGAGACACCCAAAACTGAAAACAGTGCTTGAGGAGATTTTCAAAGTAAACACAACTATTTCGCGCTCCTTGCAGTTTTTACACACACCTTAAGCTTTCTATGTGTACCAGGCTTGGTGTTGTCGCCACAGATGTCCAGGTGGAATCCACTGACAAATTCAGGTTTTTCACAGGGTTTCTTGACGACAATAATAAAAAAACAGAATCAAACCCACATTTTCCTAAAAATCATTAAAAAAAAACCCACCAAAATTGGAAAGAGCAAGGTCCCCCGAACAGAACAATACCCAACATGCATAGCTACCTGCAAGGGTAGGGTTGCCAATCATCCCAAAGGTAACCATATGCATGAAGGGCATTTCACTTGAAAATTCTTACTCTGCAGACAAAAGGGTCGATTCAAAGAAACATGTAACAGCTTGGATTTTGGTGCCGATCATCCTATTTTTCCCGTGCGCTCGTGCGTTCGTATGAACTTGCGAGTGATTCTATAAGCAAATACGTTTCTATCCTAAAATTTACGTCCGTTCGTATGGCAGTTCGGGAATCAGACCTATGTCAGTTTCCATCCTGAATTTTCCGTTTCATTTCTCAGGTTGCAACATTGGTTTTGCCCTTTTTCCTTTTTTGTCTGGACGTAAATCCTTCTGATCTTGCGGATGCGCACTACAAACTTACCTCATTAAAGTGCATTCTAAATATTTGGTCTTTTATTTTTCTTTATTTCTTTCATTTTGTAGTAACCAACCGTTAATGAATGCATTTGCATAAGTAAATCTTACTTTGTTTAATTTTTAGTTAACTTGCATTTTTTACTTGTGGATTTAATTTTAATATTTTGGCTTCAAATGGTACAACTTTAAATTTTGTGTGTGGTTACCCACACCCTCTCCATACAGATTGCTCTCAAATATAAAAAAACACCCAGCAACTTCTGCATGTTATGAGCCTAGAAACAGCCAAGATGGCGGGTCAGGTATTATCGGGCAGCCTGCAAACAGAAAGGGCCTTGTGACTGTGTTGCTCTGCATTCTTTGATTTCTGACCTTTCCGTGCCCCCAGCTCTGCTGTGTCTGTGCAAAATACAGCAGTAACCCACATCCTGCACTTTATCCCGCTCTCCTCTCCTCAGTAAGTGTGATGCATCTGACCAAAGATGAGCTTAAATAATTAAACAAAGCAAAGGTAAACAACTACACCAATAAATTCAATCTAAAAATATTATTCTAGTACATCAATTTAAAAATAAATAACAAAGGACATAAGTTTCTTTAATTAATGCAAATATATTGCAAAATAAAGGTTTCCATGCAAAGGACTAATTAAGGTCCACATTAAAATGCTTTTATAAGGCATACATGAATCAGGTATGCATTGCCATACAATTTATGGCCTCGGCCATGCTGATACATGCAGTTCATTGGAGCTCAAGACGCGCAGACTCCTCCACATAGCCAAAAAACCTGTTCAAGAACAGCAATCCGACTGCTAAAAGGTGTCGGCAGTGGCTTTCTTTTAAAACGTATTTAGAGGTTTGAAAACTGTTCTCTGAATCACACCTAAACACATCCGATTATCCTAAGTTTTACGTTTTGATCCTAAGTTTTAGGATTTGATCCTAAGTTTTACGTTTTGATCCTAAAATTTAGGAACGAACTTGCGATGATCGTAAGAGCATATACGCATTCGAACGTAGGCTCGTGCGAGTCGGAAATGGCCAAAAAAACAGGAAAAAATGACAAACACCCACCCAAACTTACGAATCTCGATCCGAAATCAATTAACTTTTGCTCTTTGAATCGAGGGGAAAGTGCACACCTTGCACTTTTGCAACCAAAACAACACTTTGCAATTTAAATACCCCCTATAAATCATATATTTCCTGAAACTACACACCTTAAGCATTCTACGCGTACCAGGCTTGTTGTCGTGGGTTCAGCTTTCTGGACGCAAACCTTCGATGAATTCACTGGTTGCACCGGATTTCTCTAGAAAAATAGTAAAAGGGCGGAATCAAACCCACATTTTCCTAAAAAACAATTCTTATCATAAAAAAACGCCAAAATTGGAAAGAGCAAGGTCCCCCGAACAGAACAATACCCAACATGCATAGCTACCTGCAAGGGTAGGGTTGCCAATCACCCCAAAGTTAACCATACGCATGAAGGGCATTTCACTTGAAAATTCTTACTCTGCAGACAAAGTGCACACCTTGCGCTTTTTCAACCAAAACAACACTTTGCAATTTAAATACCCCCTATAAACCATATATTTCCTGAAAGTACACACCTTAAGCATTCTTGTTGCTTGTTGTCGTGGGTTCAGGTTTCTGGATGCAAACCTTCGATGAATCCACTGGTTTCACCGGATTTCTCTAGAAAAATAGTGAACAGGTGGAATCAAGCCCACATTTTCCTAAAAATACAATTCTGTGAAATACTCACCTGTAGAATTGGTATTATACGCATACAGCAAGTCCTGCTCCATCTATAATAATTACACATGGGTAATCCTCCGCCAGAGGGCGCTGTTCACTGCAGACATGCAAAAACAGGCTCCTCCCGGCCCTTCATATACCCAGGGACCTCCCACAAATCCCCAGTATTGAAAAGCAGTGAGAAAAGAAGCCGGGAGAAACCAACCACCAACTGGTAACAATAGTAATGATAACAATCACCATACAGGGGATCCAGAAAAATGTAAAACCAGGGTGGGGTGGAGCAGGACGTACTGTATGCGTATAATACCAATTCTACAGGTGAGTATTTCACAGAATTGTATTATGCTAAGCATACAGCACGTCCTGCTCCATCTATAATAATTACACATGGGACATCCAATAGCAGTGTCCATAAAGTAGAGTGGGATCCCCCAAAAAAAGGCACAGCAGACAGTAAAGGCGCTGTCACCTGCAAAACTTTGCTACCAAGTACGACATGAGCAAGGCTCTAACGTCAATCCCATAACAAAACCTTTGAAAAAGTATGAACAGAGGCAAGCAGCGGTCTAGCAACTTATTCAACAGAAAACCTGGTGCTGAAGGGCCAAAAGTACCCAGACACCAATATAATGGAATAAACGAGAGAGGGAGAATCTTCCCCCTAAAAGGAATAGGTCAGTGTAACGGCCCAACCAGCCCACAGGAAACAGAAGCCTCGGTAAAGCGTAGAACTTTCCCAAACGGGGAAATGAAAACTGACCCCTTCATTAACAAGGATCAGCAAGAAGACGAAACCTTTACTCAGGACCAGGAAGGCAACCATCCAAGTAAGATCAGTCCAAAGGGCACATTGGCCCTGGAAGCAAACGAGATCAGGCGCATACATAAGGAGGCGCCCGCAGACCCCAAAGGGCATCAGTCCCCCTAAGGGACAAGAAAACAACCAGGAAAATTTCAACACCTGTTGAGGGAATGTAGACCCCTTACTTCAGCATTATTAAGAATAAGGCCCATAGGCAGACTAAAAGGACTTAAATAATGATCATAAAACACCACTTGGACAAGGGGTCCGGCGTAAGGCGGAATACCACCACGTCCTGGTGTGTGTGTATATATATATATCTATATATATATATATAAAACGAGCGAAGGCTAAGTAATCACATCCACCTTCTCAGGGACACGTCTGACTGAAGCAAGAGCCCCCGGAGAAGCGACTTGGACTACAAAACAGCTCAGACAGCATCCAGAATAAGTCCCAAGGGAACAATCCGCAGGACAAACAGAATGAAAATTGATCCCAACAGGGACCATAGAACTACTTGGGAGATGCACCTAAGCAATCTCCAAGAGAACTCCTCACAAGGAAGACAGAACCAGACTCCTACATGAAGACAGCCAGGACAGAACCGGAACCTTCAGAGTACCTAGATGGGGAGCCAACCCCAACCTATGCTGTAATGACTCTAGAACCCTGGCAACAGAGAACGTCCAACAGGGAAGAGACCAAGACCCATGCCAATCAATATGGGTATACCATAAACCACAATAGACGGAGGAAGAGGAAGCCAAGGAAGCTTGCTCCTAGCCCCCCATATACCAAGTCACCCAAAAGATAAGCCCGTCTCCAAGGGGTGAATGAATCAGCTGTCAAGCCCCAGACTAGAGTCTGTATATTGGGACGACAAAAGAAGGGGCCTGACAAGGGCAGAACCGCACTCCTGAGACAGTGTACAGGTCAGCAGACCTCAGCAGAAGCATCCGCGAACCACAGTTCACTAGGCCACCCAGGGGCCATCAATCTCACGGGACTCTTTATCAGCACAACCGTGCGCAGAACCCCACATAGTAGGGTGAACGAAGAGAAGGCATATAAAATAGAAAGTCTATAATTTTACTAAGCCCCCATGACCAGAGTCAGAATATTCTGGGACAGTAAAAACAAGGGCGGAGCCCCTGTGGTATAAGCGAGACCCAACAGAGCCACCCTAGTTTGCTCTCAGAGCGACACCAGGATAGCATAACTTGCCACTGAAGGCCTCCATTGGAGCGAATACAGCTGAGAAGCAGGGGGCGTAGACCCCCGCCCAAATCAGGATCAGGAACCCTCCAGAGGGATCATCCTGCTTCAAGCTCCAGACCAATAATAAAACAGGCCATTGTCTTCCAACAGGCCAAGAGTCCCGAAATAGACAGGTCCTAAAAGAGGAGAAGTCCAGCCGTATAGAGTCAACGGAAGGCTCACCGTTCAACAAACCAGTAGGTAAGATGGACCCTCTAAGGGACCCTACCTAGGAACCACGGGGGGTTTTGGAAGAAACTCCCCCCCCGCCAACCTGCGAGACTTGGTACCCAAGGTGACCATTCACAGGAAGATGCAAGCAAAGAAGGGGGTGCCCCCTGACAGAGCCCTTGAATATGATCAGCTCAAGAGGAACCACCTTACCAAGGGGGAATGAGCACAGACCAAGCCCCCTACTGTGCCGAAGAGCCCAAGGGCTCGGTATATAAGGGGCATCATCTGATATGCCACCAACGGGCCCACCAGCTGCAATCCTGCCTGGTGAAAGTAAGATGTCAGCAAAGGGGGACAGAGCCCCCGTAACCAGGAGTCCACTTGTTGCCAAGGAAGAAGGCTCAAGCCTGAACCGAATCCAAGGAATGGAGATAGCGGATAAGGGACCATGAGGGATTGAGGTGACTGAGCACCCAGCCTGTAACTCCCAGGGGACACCGCCGGCCGACCAATCCACTCGGCCTGACGTAGAGATTGGGGAGTAAGGAAAGACGACCCAGTAGATCCTAATGCGGACGCCCCCCCAGGCATGTCTGAGACATCACCCCCATTCACGCCATGGCGAGTAGCCTGGGAGCGAAAGAGAGGCCACAAACAATGCCTCAATCCGCAGGGTTGGTCCTGCAACACCGCCTAGTAACGGTCTTGGTGTCCAGCAGACACAGGGGGAACTAAGAAGATCTAGAACTCCACAGGAGGCCGGAAGCCCCCCTTGCACAGGGTGCCTGTGTCCCAAGACAGAGATGTCATATAGGGACTACCTGTGAGAGTAGAATTGCCAGGCCTACCATAGGCCAGCGTGGCCCAGACTGCCTCATACTGTTGAGGGAAGGAGGAAGGTTAATATAGAGGCCATAGCCCCATTCTGTTAAGGGCAACCTGTAAGTAAGCCCAAACTCTGTAGGCCTAGTACGGCCTGCACCAATTCCTGAGGGGAAAACAGGGGCTAGAAGCACCCTGACACCCACTGAGGGGGGGCGCCCAGCAAATGCTATCCTGTGTCCAGGGGAACTACCTCCTGGAACCACCAGAAGGAGAAGATACATTCCTAGATAGGAGTCAGCTGCTGTAGCAGTCCCCTCGCCCAAAAGGGCGAGGGCGTCCCTTCATGCTTGGGAAGTCTTGGCAGATTTGGACTTAGTCCTGCCAGAGGGCCCAGGGTGTTGCCTGCCCACCCCGTGGTGGAAATCCACACCGAACAGTTGGAAGCACACCTCAGGTTCGTGTTTGACACTAACGTAGGGGGGGGAGGGGTGTCCCTGCCCCGAGGAGGCCGAGACGGCCTTCTGCGTAGGGGTGCCTTACCCTTTTTTCCAAAAAGGTCCAGACGGGCCCCAAATAGTCGCCGTCCTCTGAAAGGAAGGCCAGTAAGAGCCTTTTTCGTATCATCGTCAGCACCCCACTGTCGCAGCCAGACCAGGCGGCGGATAGTTACTACAAGGGCAGAGGTTCTAGCACACATCTTAATGGTGTCATCCAGCGCTGAGAGGATAAACCTTACAAACACATCACAGTCTGAGAGCGCATTAAATACCTCCCAGGGGAGGTCCTCAGGTCGGTGATCAAGTAGTTTTCTAATGAGAGTCCTGGCGCCACCGCAGTGATGGCCGCGGCACAGACCAGGCACAGAGCCGTCCCTGCACACGAAAAGGCGTGGGAAGCCAGTCTGTCAATGCGCCGGTCCTCAGCATCCCAAAGGGTACGATAATGAGGGGCAGTCATGAAGGGGGGGTTAGTAACCCCTATAATTGGTGCATCCACCACGGGAGGTGCTGACTAAAAGTTAACCACATCAGGGGGAAAAGGGTACTTCCAATCCCAGACCCCTGTAAGTTTACAAGCCTGGAAATGCTCCTGTTCCAGAAATTCCAAGCGCGGTGTCGCTGTGTGGAAACTCTCCCTCTTAGGCTTGGAAGCCTCTCCGGGAGGAGAGAGTGACAAAACCTCAAAGATCTTTATAAGTAGTTCATCAGTGTCACACAGGCCCCAATACTCGGGGCCAGAATCATCACGGCTCCAGGGCATCCCATCCGAGGAGCCCGAATCGGAGAATAGCTCACCTTCATCAGAAGGATCCAGGTCATGCATAGCAGCAGATTCATCGGTTTCGTTAGGAACCGAAGAGCCAGGAGGCGTCAGGGACCGCTGCTTTCCAGGGCCCATACGCTCCGCTAAACTAGACAGCACCTGCTCAGGCGTAGGCAGCCTGCGCGGCACGACTTGCTGGTCATCCCCGCTCGAGTGAGACTCATCAGGAGAGAGATTTAGGTCCGGGGAGACAGGTGTATTGAAGGGAGGTGCAGCCACTGCCAAACCAGGGTCAGTGCCTGTTCAGCACACGGTCCGCAGACCCGTGCTCTGTCAGCATCAGCATGGGGCTGACCACACACAGTACACAGCCGGTCATGTCCCCGAGGGACCCCGGGTACATAATTCTGAGATGCCTCCATATGGTGATTATCTGAGCAGTATGCCCGCAGGGATTTACGCAATAGGCAACCCTGGATGCCCCAAGACCCGCTAGGAAGTGGGAGAATTTGTTATGTGGACCCGCTATAATATATGTCAGGCCGGGAGAAGCCACCGAAATCCTGGCGTCTGAAAGACATAATGGGATAAGAGGGGGGGGGGTGTCAGTGCCATGTGCAGCTCGAATAAAAGAATCATAGGAACAAAAAACGCCCCGGAGGGCACTTACATGAACAAGGGAGGAGGCGGATTGCAACCACGCGTGCGCGCGAAGACCGTCAAAAACCTCGAGGGGTGGCCCTGATCTGGCTGTGACGCGGGACGCGTCATGCCGAGTCCCCGCCTCCCCCAAAGAGCACGAAGCTCTAACCAATGAAAAATGAAAAAGTAGTAGTGGGTAGTACCATACATAAAGTTGCTGTAACGCTAGACAATGAGTACACTCATGTAATGAAGGACAAACAGGCTCGCAACCATAAACTTATGTGGAGCAAGGAGCGCGACACTGACACCCAAGTACAATGAAAGATCAAAAGGCTTTAAACGTGTTACATTACACTAGGACTGCCACACATACCCCCCCCCCCTATCTTTTCCCCCAAGCTACGGGAGGAAGCGAGGGAGAAGCGTCCAGGGATTAACTCTGTAAGGGGCACGGGCAACAATGCGGGAGGGGCATCCACTAGAGGCTCACCATCAGCCTAACCGCCTACCCTATGGTGGGGGATTGCGGTGGAGCATGGCTCCGTTAAGCACACAAGGTGCTGCCTACCTTCACCCGACCAACGCAGCCCAGGCTGGGAGGCATATTCTTCATAAAGAGGACGGGTGGAAATAGTTCCACAGGGCCACGGGCTGTAAAGCCCCGCTCGCCTGCGAGAGCGTGATACTTCATGTCTTCGCAGTTCAGCACTGCAGAGAAATCTGGGGATTTGTGGGAGGTCCCTGGGTATATGAAGGGCCGGGAGGAGCCTGTTTTCGCATGTCTGCAGTGAACAGCGCCCTCTGGCGGAGTATTACCCATGTGTAATTATATAGATGGAGCAGAACGTGCTGTATGCTTAGAATATATAATATGCTAATCATAAAAAACACATCTAAATTGGAAAGAGCAAGGTCTCCCGAACAGAACAATACCCAACATGCATAGCTACCTGCAAGGGTAGGGTTGCCAATCACCCCAAAGGTAACCATACGCATGAAGGGCATTTCACTTGAAAATTCTTACTCTGCAGACAAAGTGCACACCTTGCGCTTTTTCAACCAAAACAACACTTTGCAATTTAAATACCCCCATAAACCATATATTTCCTGAAAGTACACACCTTAAGCATTCTAAGTGTACCAGGATTGTTGTCGTGGGTTCAGCTTCCTGGACGCAAACCTTCGATGAATTCACTGGTTGCACCGGATTTCTCTAGAAAAATAGTAAAAAGGCGAAATCAAACCCACATTTTCCTAAAATAAAATATGCTAATCATAAAAAAACAGAAAATTGGAAAGAGCAAGGTCCCCCAAACAGAACAATACCCAACATGCATAGCTACCTGCAAGGGTAGGGTTGCCAGTCACCCCAAAGTTAAGCATACATTATGAAAAAACAACAAAACAATCCTTAACATTTCTTACCTGCACTAAGAGGTGCAATAAGGGTAAGAATGGTGAGGTTGGTGAGGTGCAATTAGGATACTGTAGCTATGGCATCAGATTATAAGATCAGAGATCAATATCAGGTATCAAGAACCTGTAAAGGGGCCCATGTTTTTAATCATCACTTGCCACAAGTATCCAGCTGCTCCTGCTGCAGCACTTCCCATCGAATCAGCAAGGAAAGAAAATATAATGACCACACAAAATACCCGTGCCAGCACACAGGAAACAAAAATAAGTAAAAGGGGCCCACCTACAGTCTAAAACAAAAAATTATAAACAAAATAATGCCTAGCTCAATAAATCTAATTGAGTGTGATAGACCTCAAAGCAATCTTGTAGGCATAAAACGGGTTGGCTGGGACAGGTCGGGCAATAGTGCCGCACGTCCTTTCTGATGCCACGCTTCCTGCAAACCCTGCAAGCCTTTTGGAGATACTTCTTACCACCTACATCGGGAAGCAACTTTATAAAGTGCTTCCCAACTAATCAGGCCTGACTGTCGTTACTAGGCATATCTGGTTCCTCCTCAGTATCCCCAAACAACAAAGCAGGGAGTAACTGCTGCTGGTATTTAACAAACGATAATCTGGAGTCTGGTACTGCTGCCTTGAAGACAACAAAGCTGTTGTAAGCTGCCATTTGGACCAAGTGGATAGCAACTTTTGTGTACAAGGCTCTGGTTTTGCAGGTGGCGTTGTAATAGGTTAATATTTGGTCCGTTTTATCAACGCCACCCATGAATTTATTATAATCTTTTATGTAAAGTGGCTCTTGGGAAGGGGCTTGGGGACCACGTTGTCGTACATTCACAACTGACTCATCGTGGATGGTTGTCAGTAGGAATACATTTTTTTATCCATAAATTTCACGGCCAGGAGCTCATCGCTTCTTAGAGCGTAAGACTCTCCACGTTTTAGTTTTTTTTCAAGTATTGACTTGGGCAAGCCTTTTCGATAAGGGTTGATGGTGCCACAGGCCGGGGTATCTAATGAAAAAAGGGCTCTAAATAAGGGGATGCTGGTATAGTAGTTGTCCACATATAAGTGGTAACCTCTCCCCAGTAGAGGAGTCATGAGCTCCCAAATGATCTTTCCACTGACTGATAAATCAAGGGGACAACCAGGGGGGTCCAGATGTGTGTCCCTTCCTTCATAGATTCGAAAATATTTGATATACCCGGTCACACTATCACATAATTTGTAAAATTTTATCCCATAGCGGGATATATTGACGAAAAATAATGCGCCCTTTAAAATGCAGAAGTGACTCATCAATACTTAATTTTTGGGAGGGGGTGTACACTTCTGCGAAGCGCTCTGACAGGCTATTGAGCAGGGGCCGTAATTTATGAAGCCGTGAAGTCGTGACCGGGCTCACCACGGGGAATAGCAGTGGAATTGTCGTTAAAATGCAGAAACCGCAATAAAATTTGGTAGCGGTTTCTCGACATTATGGCCGGAAATAATGGGGTTGCCAATATGGATTGGGTATCCCAGTAGAAGAAAATACTAAATTTTTTTAGAATACCGATTGCTAGAGTGAGCCCCCAAAATGTCTTTATCTCACTCAAATTTGTGGGTTGCCATGCCTGAGCTCAGGCGTGCCTCTGGTGGGGGTTTTGCGCTAAGACCTGCTCGGCATAGAGATTAGTATAGAAGACCATATCCAGTAGGATGGCTTCTGTAAGAAACAATTTGAAAACGTCAATGACACCAAAGTTTGTGGTGTCTACATTGACCCCGGGGACTGAATCAAAAGGGGGAATTTCAGGGAAAATATTATTAGGAGGCCTCCACGCAGATGCTCCTTCACCAGCTGCAGCACTCGGTGCCTCCTCCTGCACTACACTCGCCTGTAGCGTGGCCTCACTTTGTGCGGCACTATCCCTTCTACGATGGCTACTACTACTGGATGGCTGTGTTTTCTCAGTAGAGGAGACACTGTCTGACTCGCTGTCTGATGGGAAGTACTCAGACCCTGACTGACTTGAATCTTCTGAGTCAGACGCCATAAGGTAAGCCACAGCTTGCTCTGCGGTATACCTTCTGCCAGCCATACCCAAATGTGAAAAAAAATTGAACTAAAAACTAAAAATATCAAACTAAAGGGTTTTCCTGAACTAAACGCTAGAACTAAATACTAGAACTAAAGGCTGGAACTAAATGCAAAATACAAAAAATAAAATTTCACAGTAAACAATAAAACAATGCAAATAAACAGTCATAAATATAAATAAAAGTGTATAGCTACAACCCGATGAGAAGTGGTGGAGTCAGGAGCAGCAGGTCACGGGATCCCAGCGGATTTAGCCCATCCCTGAAGCAGCAGATCTGGCAGATGAAGAAGGTCTTCCTGGGGGCAGCAGCAATAGGGTCCTAAAAGCTGGGAGGGGGGGTGGTTCTAAAAGAGGAGGGGAGACTAGGGTCCCAAAGCATGAGGGCTAAGGTTCCCAAAGGAGGGGAGCTAAGGTGCCAAAGCGCAAAGGCTAAGGTTCCAAAAGCAGGGGGAGTTAAGGTCCCAAAAGGAGGGGAGCTAAGGCCCCAAAAGGAGGGGAGCTAAGATCCCAAATGGAGGGGAGCTAAGGTCCCAAAAGGAGGGGAGCTAAGGTCCCAAAGCGCGAAGGCTAAGGTTCCAAAAGCAGGGGGAATTAAGGTCCCAAAGCACGAGGGATAAGGTCCCAAAAGGAGGAGAGCTAAGGTCCCAAAGCGCGAAGGCTAAGGTTCCAAAAGCAGGGGGAGTTAAGGTCCCAAAGCGCGAAGGCTAAGGTTCCAAAAGCAGAGGGAGTTAAGGTCCCAAAGCACAAGGGCTAAGGTCCCAAAAGGAGGGGAGCTAAGGTCCCCAAAGCGCGAAGGCTAAGGTTCCAAAAGCAGGGGGAGCTAAGGTCCAAAAAGTAATAGCAATCTTCGGGCAAAACCAAATCTCAGTGACACACCTAAAAGAAAAAGTTAAAATTAGGAAGTGTGGGTGAAAAAGAAAAAAAGGTAGGAACCCGCACCACATTTTTATAGCAGCTGACAAGTAGTCCCATTATGCCTACGGCCACCCACCCAGACAGAGTCAGCCCCCCCTAAACGAGAGAGACTATTTCAACAACGGCATCCACCAAGTGAACTACATGTCCCAGCATGCCTACGGCCACCCACCCAACCAAATAAGACCACACACACAGTGGTGACACCCAGCACCCCCACACACCTCAGATCAGCATAACATTTAAAAAAAAAACAAGGATCAGCACAAAAAAGGTTGACACCTGCACTATGTTTTTATCAAGTGAACTACATGTCTCAACATGCCTACGGCCACGCACCCGACCAAATAAGACCCACACACACGGTGGTGACACCCAGCACCTCAACTCAGCAGCCACACCTCAGATCAGCATAACATTTTTTTTTAAAAAAAAAGGATCAGCACCAAAAAAAAAAAAAAAAAAAAAAAGGTTGGCGCCTCCACTATGTTTTTATAAAGTGAACTACATGTCCCAGCATGCCTACGGCCACCCACCCAACCTAATAAGACCCCACACATGGTGGTGACACCCAGTACCCCCACACACCTCAGATCAGCATAACATTAAAAAAAAAAAAACAAGGATCAGCACAAAAAAAAAAAAAAAAACGGTTGGCGCCTCCACTATGTTTTTATAAAGTGCACTACATGTCCCAGCATGCCTACGGCCACCCACCCAACCAAATAAGACCCCACACACAGTGGTGACACCCAGTACCCCCACACACCTCAGATCAGCATAACATTTTTTTTTTTAAAAAACAAGGATCAGCACAAAAAAAAAAAAAAAAAAAAAAAAAAAAAAGGTCGGTGCCAGCACTATGTTTTTATAAAGTGAACTACGTGTTTCAGCATGCCTACGACCACCCACCCAACCAGATAAGACCCCACACACAGTGGTGACACCCAGTACCCCCACACACCTCAGATCAGCATAACATTTTTAAAAAAAAAAACAAGGATCAGCACAAAAAAAAGGTTGACACCTGCGCTGTTTTTATCAAGTGAACCACATGTCCCAGCATGCCTACGGCCACCCACCCAACCAAATAAGACCCCCACACACACGGTGGTGACACCCAGCACCCCCACACACCTCAGATCAGCATAAAAGAAAAATAAAAAAACAAGGATCAGCACAAAAATGTGGCGCCTGCAGTTTTTATATAAAATGAACCACATGTCCCAGCATGCCTTCGGCCACCCACCCAACCAGATAAGACCCCCACACACACGGTGGTGACACCCAGCACCCCCACACACCTCAGATCAGCATAAAAAAAAAAAAAACAAGGATCAGCACAAAAAAAAAGGTCTGCTCCTGCACTGTTTTTGTTATGAGAACTACATGTCCCAGCATTCCACCCACCCAGGCAAAGCCACCCACCCACCCAAGAGACCCCCCTGGCACCCCAACCCATATCCGATCAGTTAGCACATAAACCAGATCGGTTGGAAAAGGGTTACAATAGAGGCGATGGCAGGCGCACTATGGATCCCAGCATGCCATCCACCCATGCACGCACTCACCCGCCCACCCACACTTCAGTGACCCACCCCACATCCCCACACAACCCGACACACACCCACACACACCTCCACCTACCTCAGAACCGGCGATCAAAGGGGCAGGCAGCAGATCGCAAGTTGTTTTTATAGTGGTGGCGCCAGCTGATGACAGCAGCCGGGCGCCCCACTTCCGATTGGTCCAGGGGTGATCACGTGACTGGGGTGAGGCCAGAGTCACCTCTCCGTGACCCCCTGAAGACTCTTCTAGATCGCTGAGGAGAAATCGCCGGCTTCCGTGACATCTGATGGCCCCGAGGTAAGCAAATGTCAAGCACGTAACACCTACGTGCTTGGCACTTAACGCTTAGACATGCCAGCACGTAGGTGTTACGTTCTTGGCAACAAAAGGGTTAAGGGTTAAAAACCCTTAACCCCCCCAAAAAATGGAATGACCCTGGCCCTGAAGGCTAGAAGCCGACATAGCCTAATGGCCACAGGCTCTTCTGCTTTCCCCCTGGCCTTTGGGGAGGCAGGTAATGGGGGGGGGCTTGGGGTTAATGGCAAGTCACCTGCTAGCCACAGGTGACTTGCCAGACCCAGAGCCTTGTGAACTGGTATAGGGATCACATAGATCCTTTGCCAGTTCACAAGGGGTTAACAGTAAAAAAAAACACCACACCAATGTCTTTATTAGAACAATTTTTTTTCTTCTTTACTCAACTCCGATTGTCAGCTCCTGTGTCTCTCGCCGATACGATGACAGATCCCGGCCAAAGGAGGGGGGAGGCAGGAAATCAGAGGAGCGGGGCTACTCGTGAAGATGGCGGTGCCCGTCGGGAAGGCAGGGGGAGTCAGCCTGTCGGGCTCTCTTTTGAAGACTGAAGAGCCCCAGGGGGGAATCGGAGGCCCCCCAGGTAAAGCGGAGAGCCAGCCGATCGAACGAGGGGTCAGGTGAGTGTTTTTTTTACTTTTCTTTTACTGTAGCGGGGAAAGTCAGAATCGATACTAGAAAGTAAAAAACAAGTCTAGTATCGTCAAATTAAATATTGCGACACTTGACAGAATCGATTTTTTCTGACACCCCTATTATGGACATGGCTGCTAGTTATATATAGTCATGATTTTTTTATACTCTCACTTTTTTGCACTGACGGCACTTTTTATCCCACATTGAGGGCTTTACATTGTGAATATGCCTCAGTTGATATTCCCTCATTTATGGAGACATTTAATACATGCTCCCCAGGATTAAAGGGCCAGTCCCAGACTGCTGTTTTTTAAATCCCCCTGATTCTTCCACCCTCCCCCAGTGCTGATGCAGGGTGGGAGGTTACATAAAAAAACACTTACCTGGCCCTCTCACTTGAATTGGAGAATGGGAGTGCGCACGGTGGCCATACTGGCTGAAGCAAAGCCTTTGTCTTTTTCCTGAGTCCTACAGTCCTGAGTTACATACCTTTGCTTATGTCCTTGTTAAATTGTTTAAAATCCCATGTTATATTGGTGACATGAGCGATAACTAATACAATTTGTGCCTGGTTAGTTTTGTGATTTAAATTAAATTTTCCTCGCCCATATTTTCCTAGCAAAAGTGCAGGAATATTGTATAATATCTTGGGTCTTTTCAAACTCAGTGCTATGAATTTTAAATGTAGAGCCCAAGTTATTCACTTAAAGTGGACCAAAACCCAGGTCGCCCGTATACTAACCTTCTCCCCTGATCCAACAAAGCATGCGCGAGCAGCAGTCGCCCCACGCTATCCCTTTAGCATGACAAGCACCCGCGCAAGCCATTTGTGAATAACTGGCACTCCCTGTTAGAGCATAGTGGGTAATGCGGCTTGCCCAGGTCTGCTCCCTTAGACATAGGCTTAGATGAAGAGACAGGAGTGGATCTGAGCATGCTGATTGGACAAGAGGCAGTGTATGCACTGCAGGACCAGGGAAAGGTGCGTTAGATTGGGCGACCTTGGGGGTTTCACACAGCGGGGCACCCCTGGAAAGGAAAGGACTAAAACCCAGGATAGTCAAAATCCTGAGTTTTGGTCCACTTTAATGTAAAATTAGGTATTGCCATTTGTAAAATAAAAATCCAATGTCATTTCCAGTTTTAAATTCCTCAAGTGTGCCCCTTCTCAGCGTGTTTGTCTGCGTGGCCACACACGGACATGGCTGTTTGTGTTTTGCATGCGCAGACCCTTTCTTGGCACCTGAGACCTCAGGCTATCGTTGAGGATGTGCACAGTTGTGTATTGCCTGACAATATCTCTCGGTGGCAGAGATGCTCATGTGTTGGCTGGCCGGGGCACACAAAGGGAGAGAACTTATAAGAGACTGATACCTCACCCTCGGTAGTGGCCAGGGCCGCAGGGGGAGACATCTTTTTTAGGATGCGTTTTTGACCGGTGACGTATTTATATTTGCTGTTGTGTACCCACGGATATGGTTCCTCCTTCGGACGTTGTGGACAGGGTGGCTCATTTTGGAGAGCATGGTCAGTTACCTTCATCAGCAGGGGCATCCCGAGTCTGTCTCTGCCTGCCCAGACAGGAAGGCTACAACCAAGCGTAGGTATATTCACACAGAATCCTCAGAGGATTTCAAATCCTACGTCTAGGACCTATTTAGGGGTTCAGGATCTAGTTCCGACCGGACAGAGGGGGAGGTGTCGTCCGGCAGCAGAGAGGAACCGGAAGCTGCGCATACGCTGCGGAACCCTCCAGACCAGATTGAGGAGCTTATTGAGGCAATATTGAAGGTTTTGCACCTCTCTATTCCTAGGCCAAAGTAGCAGACAAAGAAGGGTGAACCCTACAAGCGTCAGAAGGACAGGCAGGTTTTTCCCAGGCTTGCCCATTTCGACAGGCTGGTGGCAAAGCATTGGGAGAAACCGCATAAGCTTCAGGTCCTGGATGCCAAGTATCCCTTTCCGGATGAGGCGGTCAGGGTCTGTTTCGGCACACCATCATCCCTATTCGGATAGAGCAGCCTTGAGACACCCAGTGGATAGGAGGTTGGACTAGCTGGCCAGGCATGCATTCTCCATGGTGGAGTCGGCCATGCGCCCAGATTGCGCCATGTCCATGGCAGCTACGGTAGGCAAGGTCATTTTCCTCCAACTGTTTCTTTCTTCCTTTCTGGGCCAGGCCAGAATGCCTCACGAGGGGCACCTCTGGCCTGGAACTTTTTTTCATTTTCTCCCCCCCCCCCCTCTCTCTCTCACTCCTTTTCCTTTCTTCTTTCTTTCTCTCCCTTTATCTCTTCCCTTCCTCTCTCCATCCCTCCCCCCTTTCCTCAATCACATTTTTTTTCTTTTTTCAGGTGTGGGATCAGAAGTCCATCAGCTGTAACAGAGGTGCTGAAGGACAGATGTTTCGACAGTAACATTGGACCACTCAGTGGGAGCAGCAAGAACCCCTCTGTGTAAGTGAAGGACCTGGAGGAAGTGGCAGATAAAGACCAAAAGACCCTTTTCTTTCCCTTCCTTCACTCCCCCTTTCTTTCCTTCCTTCCTTCCTTATTTTCTTTCTTTTGGGCCCCAAAGTGCCTCGCGAGGGGCGTATTTGGCCTGGCCCTTTTCCTCATCCTACCTTTTTCTTCTTTCTTCCTTTTTATCTTTTTTTCTTTTAGGCCCCAGAGTGCCTCGTGAGGGGTTCTCTGGCCTGGCCCTTTTCCTGTTTTTCTTCCTTACTTCTTTCTTTCTTTGTCTTTCTTTCTTTTTCTTTCAGGCCCCAGAGTGCCTTGCGGCTCTTGTCTGGCCTCTTTCTATCGTGAAATCAGAAAACCATCAGCTGTAACAGAGGTGCTGAAGGACAGACGTTTCGGCAGCATCATTGGTGGACCACCCAGTGGAAGCAGCAAGAACCCCTGCGATGGTAAGACCTGGAGGCAGCAGCAGAGGAAGACCTGGCAACGACATCCGAGGTGGTGAGTGGGTTTATTTTTCCTCCTTGTTTTCCTTTTTCTTCCCTTCCTTCGCTCCCCCTTTCTTTCCTTCCTCCCTTCCTTCCTTCTTTCCTTCCTTTCTTTCTTTCTTGCCCCAGATTGCCTTGCGAGGGGCGTCTGTGGCCTGGTCCTTTTCCTCCTTCCATCTTTTTCTTCCTTTCTTTCGGGCCCCAGAGTGCCTCGCTAGGGGCGCCTCTGGCCTGGCCATTTTCCTCCTGTTTCTTTCTTTCTTTTTTTTTCTTTCATACCCCAGAGTGCCTCTCGAGGGGCACCTCTGGCCTGGCCATTTTCCTCCTGTTTGTTTGTTGGTTTCTTTCAGGTCTCAGAGTGCCTCACGAGTGGCATCTCTCTTCCTCCTACTACATTTTCTTCCTTTTCTTCCCCCCCTCTCCCCCCTCTCTCACTCCTTTTTTCTTTCTTCTTTATTTCTATCTCTCTTCCCTCCGTCTCTCCATCGCTCCCTCCCTTCCGCACTCTCATTTTTCTTTCTTTTTTAAGTTGTGGGATCAGAAGACTAACAGCTGTAACAGAGGTGCTGAAGGACAGAGGTTTCAGCAGCATCATTGGTGGACCACCCAATGGGAGCAGCAGAAACCCAGCTGCGCAAGTGTAAGACCTGTGCATATTATCAGCCCTTTTTAGTTTTTCAGGGGGCTTGGGCCAAGTTTCAAGAGGGCGAACAATCTTCCTTTATAACATAAGCAATTGGTACCTTCAGGCGGCTCATCTTGACCTTTTGCCACAAGAATTGTCTGATTCAAGGTCCACAGTATTGAGAGTTTATCTGTATACAGGAATGGAGGCTCTTTCCTCCATAGGTTGCTTCCCATCATTGATGGTGTTTGTACAGTAGCTATTTTGCTTTGAAGTGGTCTTTGCCCCCCGATCGGGGATCTCACTCAATGCGTGTTCAATGCAGACGGCAACCCTCTCTGCCACAGTCTAGCACTGGGTACTGGGCAAGTGGATGCTTTATATCACACACCTGATTTAATATCTGATGCACCTGTTTGAGCAGTTCCTTCGTTGCATGATGCATCTTCCTATATGCTGACAGTAAGACCTAGCTACACAGCAAGCTTCCTTTCCTATCTCAATCTTTACTTCATGCCAACATGTCACAACATTGTTTTGCTAATGGCCAAAATATACCAAAATACCACATATATTCCAAGTATACAGCACGCCCTGTTCCAGAAGATTCATTACACATGGGTTATACATCCTCAAGATGGCGCTGGACTGCAGAAAACAGCTTGTGGCTCCTCCTGGCCCTATATAAGTCGGGGACCTCCCACAAATTCCCCAGTTCAATTCTGCAGTCTGCACTGAGAAGATAGAAGATAGCTCTCTTATGGCGCAGGTGAGCGGGGCTTATGGACTGTGGCCCTGCAGGTTAGCAAGCACCAGTAAAAAAGGTGCTGAGGAGCTATGGTCCTACCGCAGTCCCTGCTCCAACAGGGTAGGCGGCTTAGGCTAATGGTGAGCCTTTTTGGGATGCCCCCAGTGCCTCATGGGTTTTGCAAGGTTATCCTGTGCAGTTAAACCCTATTCACATATATATTTCCCCCTCCACCCTCACTTCTCATATTAGTCCTCTGGGCGCCATTTTCCCTGGGAATTCGGCTGTTATCCTCCCTCACTCTCCCTTTGGGAGATCTCCCCCCCCCCCTGGAGATCTCCCAAAGGGAGAGTGAGGGAGGATAACAGCCGGATTCCCCCCCTCAGAGCTGCCGGGCCGCTATTGGCCGGCCAGATCACGTGGACGCGTTTCCCGCTCTTCGGGGGGGGGCGGGCACCCCTCGAGGTTTGCGGATGCCATTTTGTCTCCTTGCTGCGTGCTGCTGGCTCTCTGCGGTCTGTGAGTAACCCCGAAGGGGTAATTTTTTCTAAAGTTTTTCTCTGCCTTATTCTCATGGGAATGTTTGATTATGTCTGTCAGGCGGGTGAAAACTTCAGTACTGTGGTTTCCCCCGGCTTTCTTCCCTCACTAACTCCCACTTCCCTAGCGGTTCTTGGGGCATCCCGTGTAGCTCTTCAGCGTTAACCCTTAGTGGCCTATTGTGCCATTCAATCACCATATGGAGGCTTCTGGAGATAATGGGCCGGGGGTTCCTTCGGGACAAACCCAGCTATGTGTAGCGTGTGGGGTATCCCCTATTAGTGATAATGTCAGGGTGTGCGTACCCTGCGCCCAGCACTGCAGTCTGGGCTGTCTGTTACTGGGCCTGGTGGTGCACCCCCTGTGGCCTCACCCACCCCTCCACGCTTACATCTGACCCCCACTGCGGGGCATACTAGTGGGGAGTCTCAACCTGATTTAGCTGCACAGGTGGCCAGCATTGAGAAACATCTTGCTTGGTCTGCCCCACGTAAGGCTTCTGCTGAGAAGCAGCATTTATCACCGTGGTTTCCCTCTTCCCTGTGGAAGATGAGGGCCCTTACTCACTCCCAGATCCCTACCCCCTTGAGGAGGGGGAATTATTTTCTGATTCCTCTGAAGAACTACCTAAGATATACGGTGGTACTGGGACTCCCTTTGGGGAAGACCCATGGTCTCCTGTTGACACTGACAGATTGTCACACTTTTGAAGTGCTTTGTATTTCTCCCCCGGCAGTGGCTCCGCAGCAGCAGGGTGAGCTTTTTCATACGTTTAATCCACGCTGGGAGTTCCCTGAGCAGTCTCACACTAATGATCTAGCGTTCAAAGAATGGGAACGGTCTAGCAAGCTGCCCGGGGTGCCTAAGAGTTGGTATCCCTTTCCTGCTGATGTTGTTAAGCGTTTGGATCAATTGGCCTGTCATGCCTTTACCTGTATGGGGATGGCACTGCACCCGGTTTGTGCCTCTGCTATTACGGCTATTGCCATTAACCCTTTAAGTGCCAGCCTACCTGGAGTTTTTGTCACCCTTTGTTGCCAGACTATTTTGCACTATTATGCGCTCCCCATGTTCAAATGTGATTTTTGAAGGGATTATTCAATTATATATTGTTTTTTTTCAGCAGAGTCTGGGCTTTAACAAGAAATGTCTTGTTTGTCATTTTTTTTTTATTTCAATATTTTATTTCAATATTTTCACCTGTGACATGTTTATGTCCAATCTGAGACCATACAGGTCGCGGGATCCCAGACCCCACGGCCCGCACCGTCACCTGTACGCCTACCACCCCACGACCTTCACGACGGGTTGCAAGACTATCAGGCACGGTCAAGCGCGCTGATGGGGAAAAGATGCTGAAAACCTATTAGGATCATATTTTAGAGGGAGGAAAAACAAACAAACAAACAAAAAAAAAACAGGGGGGAAGGGGGGGAGGGGTTCAGGGGGGAAGAAGGATCAAGGTGCTCCCGTACTCTGCCAGCCGACGCGTATGGTCACTACAGCCCCCGTGCCTCATGGGTTTTGCAAGGTTATCCTGTGCAGTTAAACCCTATTCACATATATATTTCCCCCTCCACCCTCACTTCTCATATTAGTCCTCTGGGCGCCATTTTCCCTGGGAATTCGGCTGTTATCCTCCCTCACTCTCCCTTTGGGAGATCTCCCCCCCCCCTGGAGATCTCCCAAAGGGAGAGTGAGGGAGGATAACAGCCGGATTCCCCCCCTCAGAGCTGCCGGGCCGCTATTGGCCGGCCAGATCACGTGGACGCGTTTCCCGCTCTTCGGGGGGGGGCGGGCACCCCTCGAGGTTTGCGGATGCCATTTTGTCTCCTTGCTGCGTGCTGCTGGCTCTCTGCGGTCTGTGAGTAACCCCGAAGGGGTAATTTTTTCTAAAGTTTTTCTCTGCCTTATTCTCATGGGAATGTTTGATTATGTCTGTCAGGCGGGTGAAAACTTCAGTACTGTGGTTTCCCCCGGCTTTCTTCCCTCACTAACTCCCACTTCCCTAGCGGTTCTTGGGGCATCCCGTGTAGCTCTTCAGCGTTAACCCTTAGTGGCCTATTGTGCCATTCAATCACCATATGGAGGCTTCTGGAGATAATGGGCCGGGGGTTCCTTCGGGACAAACCCAGCTATGTGTAGCGTGTGGGGTATCCCCTATTAGTGATAATGTCAGGGTGTGCGTACCCTGCGCCCAGCACTGCAGTCTGGGCTGTCTGTTACTGGGCCTGGTGGTGCACCCCCTGTGGCCTCACCCACCCCTCCACGCTTACATCTGACCCCCACTGCGGGGCATACTAGTGGGGAGTCTCAACCTGATTTAGCTGCACAGGTGGCCAGCATTGAGAAACATCTTGCTTGGTCTGCCCCACGTAAGGCTTCTGCTGAGAAGCAGCATTTATCACCGTGGTTTCCCTCTTCCCTGTGGAAGATGAGGGCCCTTACTCACTCCCAGATCCCTACCCCCTTGAGGAGGGGGAATTATTTTCTGATTCCTCTGAAGAACTACCTAAGATATACGGTGGTACTGGGACTCCCTTTGGGGAAGACCCATGGTCTCCTGTTGACACTGACAGATTGTCACACTTTTGAAGTGCTTTGCTTTGTATTTCTCCCCCGGCAGTGGCTCCGCAGCAGCAGGGTGAGCTTTTTCATATGATTAATCCACGCTGGGAGTTCCCTGAGCAGTCTCACACTAATGATCTAGCGTTCAAAGAATGGGAACGGTCTAGCAAGCTGCCCGGGGTGCCTAAGAGTTGGTATCCCTTTCCTGCTGATGTTGTTAAGCGTTTGGATCAATTGGCCTGTCATGCCTTTACCTGTATGGGGATGGCACTGCACCCGGTTTGTGCCTCTGCTATTACGGCTATTGCCATTAACCCTTTAAGTGCCAGCCTACCTGGAGTTTTTGTCACCCTTTGTTGCCAGACTATTTTGCACTATTATGCGCTCCCCATGTTCAAATGTGATTTTTGAAGGGATTATTCAATTATATATTGTTTTTTTTTCAGCAGAGTCTGGGCTTTAACAAGAAATGTCTTGTTTGTCATTTTTTTTTTATTTCAATATTTTATTTCAATATTTTCACCTGTGACATGTTTATGTCCAATCTGAGACCATACAGGTCGCGGGATCCCAGACCCCACGGCCCGCACCGTCACCTGTACGCCTACCACCCCACGACCTTCACGACGGGTTGCAAGACTATCAGGCACGGTCAAGCGCGCTGATGGGGAAAAGATGCTGAAAACCTATTAGGATCATATTTTAGAGGGAGGAAAAACAAACAAACAAACAAAAAAAAAACAGGGGGGAAGGGGGGGAGGGGTTCAGGGGGGAAGAAGGATCAAGGTGCTCCCGTACTCCGCCAGCCGACGCGTATGGTCACTACAGCCCCCGCAAGGGCTCGCCAGGCAAATCTTATCCAGGGCTCCCATATCGAGAGGAATTTGTCATGGGTGTCGGTCAGAATGCTAGATAATCTTTCGTTGATAAGGAACCCGTTCATTCTGGCCGACACCTCTGAGATTGGGGTAAGTTGCTTTTTCCAGGCTTTAGCTATAGCCACTAGGAGGAGGTGGACGAAGAGTCTGTGCTGCTTGCTGGTGAGCTCCTGGGGCTTGCAGTGCAAGAGGGCAACCCAGGGGTCTTTTCTCATGCTGGTTTGGAAAATTCTATTAGCCAGCCTATATACCTGGTTCCAGAAGCGGGCTAACATGGGACAAGTCCACCACGTATGCAGGAAATCCCCTTCCGCACTGCAGCCCCTAAATCATGTCCTGCTCAGGCGACTCGGCACCAGGTACCAGCGAAGCATTACTTTATAGGCCGTTTCTGTCTACACACCTCTGCTCAATATTGGGTAGCTCGACGCCCTCGAAGAATTCTTCCAATTTTGTTGGGTTTACATTTGCTGGGGCCGCATAAAGGGCCGACAGAAAGTCCCCAAAGGCCGAAACAACCTTATTAGGGTCGGCCGTGACAACACCTGAATCCAGCTTAAGCTTTATAGGCTGTCGCCTATCGAGGTTGGCAGCTCTTAGCTTTCGGGCTAACATTGTGTCCGGCTTGTTACCCCTAGCATAAAATTTCTGTTTCCACCATCTAAGTCTCTTCTCGGCTCGATCATCGAGAAGCATATTAAGCTCTGTTCGCAGCTTGTCTACAGCCCTCCTATTCCTGGCGCTCGGGTTCCCCCTCCACTGCAGTTCCGCCTGCTCAAACCTCAGAGTCAGATCTCTTATTCTCCGTTGCCTCTCCCGTTTTTCGGCAGAGGCTATGGAGATGATATTCCCTCTCATGGTGGCCTTTTGGGCTTCCCACAGAGATATTGGGGAGGAGACCGAATTCGTGTTGTGCGTAAAGTATTCCTGCAGAGCATCCTGAATTTTAGAGCAGGTGGAGCCATTTGATAAAAGAGAGTCGTTGAGCAGTCAGTTGTAGGAGTGCTTGGTGGTGACCAGCAGGTCCAATACAGCCACTGGGTTGTGGTCAGACCATGCTGTAATGTAAATCTTGGAATCAATAGTGGCGGGTAGCACTGATTGAGGGACCAATATGTGATCTATGCTGCACAATGTGCCATGCGGGTTGGAATAGAACGTGAAGTCATGGGTTTTGGGATTCTTCTCCCGCCACACATCACATAGGTTGTAGTGATTAAGGAGATCACGAAAGATCAGCGATTGAGCATCTGGGGTCGATAAGGTCGCCCCCAGCTGTCCAGTGCGCCGTCTGTCCAGCCCAGGATGGATTGTGAGGTTGGAATCCCCCCCCATGAGCAAGGTCCCAATGGTATTGTTCTGAACAACCGACAGTAGATGTCTGAAGAGCCGAGCCTGGAAGGTGTTAGGGGCGTAATATGTGACCAGGGTGACCTCCACATCATAGAGGGTACCCTGCAATATGAGGTATCTGCCCGTAGGGTCTGAAATCTCTTTGGAACAAATAAAAGGGAGGCCCTTGCGAAAGGCTATCAGTACTCCCCTTTTTTTTTCCCTGGCACAGGCTACATAAGATAAGGGGAAATGACCACTCAGGTAGTTAGGTTTGGAACTGGTGGAAAACCTAGTTTCCTGTAAAAAAATTATGTCAGCTGCAGGATTTGTAATAATGGAAGGCCTTATTACGCTTAGCGAGGACGTTAAAGCCCTGGACATTGTGTGATATAACCTTAATATTTAACCCGACCATGGCAACCCAGGCGGTGAGGCTCAGCAACAATCAACCTAGCGGAGCACGGGAGGGAAGGGAGGGGGGGCAGAAGCAAACAAGGTGTAAATGGAGGGCTGAGGTGGGGATGGGAAAACAGGAATAACAGGGATAACATGAAAGACCTGAATAACATGAATAAGACCAAACTAAAACATTGTGGACCAATATGCAGTGAAGTACCGCATAGGGTCCCTCTAGGTTCTGCAGTAGCAGAGAGAGGTCCATAAGCCGAGGTCACGTGTGGCCTCTTTTGGACCATTTGACAACTTGTCTGGGGGGGGGGTTCACCCCGGAGACACAGGGCAGAACTGTGAAATAACGTTACCATCTTTTAGCGAAAATAACCCAGCATATGACAAAACTAGTTAATGTAAAGCGAAACAGCATAAAGAAACAGCATCAGACAGCACAGCTCAATTTACGATTCCAGCTCGCAGTACAGGGTGAAGCCCCGGAGACAACGCCGGCACCGGCGGGCCCGCGCAGCCGGCAACAGGCGCTGCCGCCCGACCCCGCAGGCCGGCGCAGAATCCGAGGCCACACCGAACATCAGAACTCGGACAATGACCCAACCTTTACAATTAAATCGGCCCGTCCGCAACGTGGGCGAGCCAACGCTAAGGAGCCCGACCCAATCCGTCCAGGACGTCGGAGCCGCTATGGCATCGCCCACCTCCGCCCCCCGGCCAGCATCATAGAGGGTCCATGTCAGAGAACCCGGCCAACCGAGGGTGGGAAGGAGGGAGAGGCCGAGGCCAAATGGGGGGGCAACGAGGCACCCCCGAGGGATCCGACCCCGAGGAGGGAGAGGACAGGGCCAGGACACAAGCCCAACAGGCACTCCGGAAACTCTGAACAGTAAAAACAATTAAAAAAAAAGACTTTTGATAAACTTTCAGGGCTAAGCCCAAGAGAGGGGAGTCACTCATAATTAAGGAAGTTACCGCTCCGACGTACGGGTCCTCATCCCGGTGCTGGACCAGATCCCGAAGTACGCCTGGCGGCTCAATCTTTCTTCCTGCGGGCACGCACCTTCTCCCACAGGGGCTGGAGTGTTGGTCCTCTGGGAGCCTGCTGGGTGGTCGCTCCTGCTGCGCGAGTTGGGGAATCAGCGGGGATCAGGCCTAGGTCCTGCAGGATGCTCAGCAATTCCTCCGGAGAGTCGGCTGCGTGCTGACGGCCTGCGTGGGTGAACGCGAGCCTGAAGGGAAAGCCCCAACGGTATTTAATGTTGTGGCTCCTGAGGATTTCCAGGCCGGGCTTCATGGCTCTTCTCCTCTGCAGGGTTTGTGGAGCGACGTCCGGAAAGATCTGGTAGCGGTGATTCTGGAAGCACAGATCCCCTTTTTCTTTGGCGGCCATCAGGATCGCCCTCCCTCGTGCGGTAGAAGGTCGGTTTGACAACATTGTCCCTGGGGAGACCATCAGATCTTTTAGGGCCCAGAGCCCTGTGGGCGCGATCCAGTTCCAGGCGGTCGATGGGCATGGAGGGGATCAATTCTTGTAAGAGGGCTGTAGCAGTCGCCGGAGCGTCCTCTATTGATTCTGGGAGGCCCCGGATGCGGATATTCACCCTTCTGGACCTGTTCTCTAGGTCTTCCAATTTTTGTTGTAAGGAGGACATACCCTCCTTGAGGGCGGCCGACTCAGATCCCCTGTGTTCCAAGGCCACGGTTACTTCGTCCATCTTGTCTTCCAACGTGCTGGTTCTGTTGCCGAGGTCCTTGATTTTGCTAAAGATACTGGTTGAAAGCTGAGTCACAGCTTCGGCTGCCAGCTCCTGCTGGAGTAAAACTTTAAACTTTGCAAGCAGATTAGCGTCCCGTACTATTGGGTCTAGGGCCTCCGCATCAGGGCGCCCGCAATCATGCTGCGATCCACCCCTGGCTGCGTCTTCAATCAATAGTTGAGATAGGTCGCTGCCTCTCGGTGAAGGTGGTTCTCCAGAGAGCATTAAGTCCTCATTAGAAAGTGACAGGGGCGAGCTGTCTTGCAGGCAATGAAAGCGGCCCAAAGAAGCAGTAACGGAGCCAGGGCATTTTCTTCCCACATGTTCCATGTCAGGATGGCCAGTCATGTCATGGATGTCACTCCCCATGCCTGCGTGCCCCCGTGACCGTTGTGGCGGAGGTTCTCCTCCGACAGCAGCTCTCCTTCCAGGGGAGAGAAAGGAGGGGGGGAGATGGATATTAGGGATGGTGGAGGGGGGGATCCTCCCCCACTTTCCTGCCCTGATAATGCATCAGACTGGGGGGGGCGCCACGAGGCCACCGCCATTATGCTGGGTGTCGCCTGTGGGGGATGGGAGGTGAGGTTCACTATGCTTTGTGCGGTACAGCTCAGTCCTCCCTGCGGGCTATGGGAGGCAGCCGCATCTCCTACCTCACTCCCTCGGCTGTCAGTCCCGTCCTCAGAGCGCTGCCGGCCATGCTTTGTGGGGAGGGCGAGCCCCTCTCCTCCCTGCTCCCCCGTCGCCACCATATCGTGCCTGTTGTGTGGAGGGCGCGCTGGGGTCCCGCCGGCTCTCCCGGGTCCATGACCCTTTGCTCTGCCTCCACTTTTCCCCATTTAGCTGCAGGGGGTTCCTGGGCACTTGTTGGGGCAGGCTGTGCTGTGTGCTGCTCGGCTGTGCTGGGCGGTTACAGCCTCTGTGTCGCCGGAGAGCAGAGCCGCTTTAGGAAGCCGCCATCTCTCCTGGCGGTCAGCCACGCCCCTTGTTTGTCATTTTTTAGGTGTATTCTCAATATTTTTGGGTGAAATATGTGCAAAAAAAATAAAGAAAAATCTATTTTTTACAATTTGTAGTGTTTTTTTGTAACAAAAAATGTAAGTTTGTCAATAAAATCTTATTGCGTGTGAAATCCCAATTTCTCCTGGTTACAGCGATACCACATATGTATAGGTAGATACCCTTTCCTGCCCAGGAGACTCCCCCAAACTGAAACAGCGCTTTAGGGGATTTTCAGATAAAATACAACTATGCTATGCAATATGCGCACCTTGCAGTTTTTCCAGAAAAACAACCCTTTACATTTGAAATACCCCCAACAAACTATATATTCTCTGGAAGTACACACCTCAAGCTTTCTAGGTGTACCAGGCTTGTTGATGTGCCCATAGTTTTCTGGAAGTAATCCCTCAATGTATTCTTTGGTTGCAAAGAGTTTCCCTAAAAAAAGGATAAAAAAGCAGAATCAAAGCCACATTTTCCTAAAAAAAAAACTATATACAAACAAGAAAAAACAAGTTTAATCTGAAAAAGCAACATCCCCTGATCAGAACGATACCCAACATGCATAGCCACTGTCAAGGGAAGAGTTGCCAAACACCTCAAAGTAAAGCATGTGCGTAACGGTAATTTTACTTGAAAATTTCAGCTCTGCAGACAAAGTGCGCACCTTGCAATTTTTCAACCAAAACAACCCTTTACATTTGGAATATCCCCCATAAACCATATATTCCCTGAAAGTACACATGTTAAGCTTTCTAAGCGTACCCAGCTTGTTGTAGTGGACTCATCTTTCTGGAAATAATCCCTCAAAGAATTCTTTGGTTGCGCCGGGTTTCCCTAAAAAAATGTATAAAAAAGCTGAATAAAAGACACCTTCCTAAAATATAAATATGCAAACCAGAAAAAACAAGCTAAGTTTGAAAGCGCAAGGTCCCCCGAACAGAACAATACCCAACATGCATGGCTCCTTTTAACCCTTTTAATTGCCAGCCTACTTGAGATTTTGTCACCCTCTGTTGACAGGTCATTTTTCCCCATTTTGCGCCATGTTTTGCGCCATTTTTGCTGGAATTTTCAGGAAAATTATATATATATTTTTTTGCAGCAGAGTTTAGGCTTTAACATGAAATGTCTTGTTTGTAAATTTTATTTTGTTTTTTACAATATTATTAAGTAAAAAATAAATAAATAAATAAATACAAATTTTTTTAGAAAATTGACTCCTTTATTTTAAATAAAAAATGTATTTTTTTAAGGAAAAACATATTGCATGTGAAAGCCAATTTCTACCGATTAGAACGGTACCACATATTTATCGGTAGCCCCCCGTTCCTGCCCAGGAGACCTCCCTAACTGAAACAAGTACTTTATAACATTTACAAATAAAATACAACTACCATCCACACTACAAAGGGTTAAATCGAGAAAAAAAAATGACATAGAGTCCCCCCTCCCGGGGGGACCCCATTTTTTTTGGATTTTTAAGGGTTAAAAACCCTTAAAAATCCCCCAAAAAATTTACAT
This sequence comes from Gastrophryne carolinensis, assembly GCA_027917425.1. Classification (NCBI taxonomy): domain Eukaryota; kingdom Metazoa; phylum Chordata; class Amphibia; order Anura; family Microhylidae; genus Gastrophryne; species Gastrophryne carolinensis. Next base: position 258,708,779 of record CM051234.1, read on the forward strand.
GGGGTCCCCCTTACCCAATGTAATCAGCCTGAGACCAGCTATGCAGGGCTTGTAGAAACAGGGCGCAGGGGCCAGCTTTTGTGGCCCCTGGCCCTGCAGGCTACAAGTCTGCATAGCCCGTGGGCCCAGGCTCTTCTGCCCCCCCCCCGGGCTTTGGGGAGGCAGGTAATGGGGGTGCCGGGGGTTAATGGCAAATCACCCGCCATCCCCCCAGCCTTGTGAACTGGTATAGGGGTCATGGACCCCTTACCAGTTCACAAGGGGTTAATGTAAAAAAAAAAGACACTGACACATAAGAAAAAAAAAATCGTTATTATTTTTTTTTTTACTGTACTCACCTCCGATCCTGGCTCCCTCGTCGCTGTCCTGCGCCGCTGTCACTGACACTGACAGATGCCGGTAGTGATCGGCACCGGGTGGGTGAGAGGCGAGGAGGCTCCGATCGGAGCCTCCTTGCCTCACACCCGCCCTGCTTCGATCACCACCGGCATCTGTCAGTTTCGGGCCCCCTCCGATCACCACCGGCATCTGTCCTGTTTCGGGCCCCCTCTTGAAGACGGAGGACGACGGGGAGGGATCGGATGCCCCCCCCCCAGGAAGAGGGGACCCCAAGCTTCACGTGGATACCAGAGGTAAGTGTTTTTTTTTCTATTTTTTAACTATTAGGGGGAAATGCCAGGCACGTAGTTTCTACGTGCTTGGCACTTAACGGTAGGAGAAGCAACCACGTAGAAACTACGTGCTTGGCATTTAAAGGGTTAAAGGAGTGCTTAAGTGTCTTTTGGATGGGGCATCTGAGGATGCGGATAGAGAGGAGTATAGATCTCTCCTGCTTTGTGAGGAATTTATTGCATATATCCTCTCTGCCATGGATGATGCCATTAGAATGTGTGGTGGGACTTCTGCCCTGTTGGTGGCTATACGCCGCTCTGTCTGGCTGCGTCAGTGGGTAACTGACAATGCTGCTAAGAAAGCTCTCACTGGTTTTCCCTTCAAGGGCCTGCGCCTCTTTGGAGAATGCTTGGACTGTTTGCTAGGGGTGGTAGGTTACCTCAAGGCAGGAGGCCATCTTGGTCCTTTTAGGGGACAGGAGCCTTTCTCCCGTCCTTCCGTGGTTCCAGAACTAACTGTGGAGTCTCTATTCCAAGTATGTCACACACTCCGCTTCCACTATTCATGACATAAGGGTTATGGTCCAGTAGAGGGCGAACTTCTGCAGAGATGAAAGCAAAAAAGAAGCCCCTCCCGGTCCATAAATACCTGGGACCTCCCACACATTCTATGCAGGACGGCAAGCAAGTCAGAAGATGTATGCTGCTCTTTCTTGAAGGTAAGCCGGGATTGCACCCGGCCATTTTTTGCCCTATTTCTGCCCGGACCTTTATATTTTAACCCCTATACTAGTCTCCCAGCCTCGGCTGCAGGTCTGGGTGAGGGTAGGAATCACCTTAATAGGTGCCTAGGGAGCCATGCTCCCCCTTGAGACCCCACACAAGGGGGTAGGCGGTATCCGGGTTGGTGATCCCGGATTGGGATGCCCTGTCCCCATTTACTTCCCTTACACTTTACGGTGAAGGGTTCTCCCCCTCCTCCCTCCACTAACCCTCCGGGGGGGGGGGGGGGGGAAGATGACTTTGTTCTGCTATTTTTTTCACTTGACGTGTGTGTGTGAGTGTGCTTGTGTGCTTATCATGTTGCCGCCTTGCGCTCTGCATGCAGTCTGGGGAGCTTCTCCCCCTCAGGCTGAGTCTGCAAGGGGGCGGCGCCGGGCGCTCGCGTTGCCGCGGCCCGCCCCCTTCTGTTTTGGCGCCATTGCGGGCCCATCTTCTGGCTGGGAATCGCATTGCTGGACTCGGAGGGAAGGGGGCGGGGCCAGGCGCGGCGCACGATCCGTGCTGGCCCGCCCCTTCTTCTCCCTCTCTCTCTCTCTCTCAGGAGCTGCGGATTAGCTGGACGCCATTTTCTGTGTCTGTGAGTGCCCTGCCGGGCTTCCCCCCGTTCTTACTAGGCTTAATGCCCCAGTCGCGCTTGGGGCAGCGCTGGCCTCTCTGCTTTTTATGTTCCTTTTACATGTTTTTATTATGTAGTTGTGTGTGTGCATGTGCTTATGGACATCCCTTGTGTCTTTCAGGAGGACTCCCAGTGCCAATTGCTTAAAGGGGGGTTCTCCCGGTCCTAGGGTCCCTAGCAAAAATTTGGGGCAATTATAAATCCTCCCACTTGGGACTTAAAGGGGCATCCCAGGTTGCTTACCAGCGTAATTCCCTCGGGTCATTGCGACTACCTTAGAATCACCATATGGGGGCTCCACAGGATACTGGGCTCGGGCTCCCTTCGAGACAATCCCGGCTATGTGTGGGTTGTGGGGTACCCCTTACGGGGGAGAATGTACTTATTTGCATAATAAACAAATAAAAGGAAGGGGAGATTCCACAATATCATAGCCTGTGCACTGCCTCCAATAATACAGGCGTCCCACAAACCACAATCAATACATAAAAAACACACTAAGGAACAAGGTTTAGCGTGGGACTGGCACAATAATGCTGCAAAGTCAATGACAATGTACAAAAGCTTTAATAATTCTCAAATTGCACAATCACATCGTACCAACAATAAGATAAAAACATGTATAGGTGAATTAAAACACTGGGGCCCCCCCATTCATGCAGCCACAGCCACACAATCACACCACCACCGCTCCACACCACTCCATTCACAAGCCTTGTTGATAGAGATCCCAAAAGTAAGACACCCCGTCCGGGGAATGTAATTGGTCTCTAATGAGGTGCTATTTTGCCGGTGTCTGGCCAGTTAGAGTGAATGAGGAAAACCGGATCCAAAAAGAGCTTCCAAAAAAGAGAGGGAGAGGTTTCCACTGTGTGCGCCTTAGGTCCAGGGATATGCTGCGTGTCCTCTAGATAATACAATTGCTTGTCAAGCCCCAATTGATTTAAGGACCGATATAAGGGTTCAGCACAATGTCCCACCCAAAGCAGGAAGACAGTACTTAACTTGGTCTTGGGGCCGTCCCGCATCCGTCTATCACCACCGCCGCAAGGTACAGGGGACAAGCCGCCTGTCGCTGACTTCACGCCAACTCGTTCGCGGCTCCGTCAACCGCTGGCGTAAGACACACTAAATGTAGCACATGCAGGCGAGTATTGGAGGCTGGGGAGCGGGGAGCGCGGATTGGCCGGTCGTCCGCCGACATGTGTTTCGCTCCGCCCACCGGAGCTTCGTGTCTGCATGTGCTACATTTAGTGTGTCTTACGCCAGCGGTGGATGGAGCCGCGAACGAGTTGGCGTGAAGTCAGCGACAGGCGGCTTGTCCCCTGTACCTTGCGGCGGTGGTGATAGACGGATGCGCTGCGGCGCCAAGACCTAGTTAAGTACTGTCTTCCCGCTTTGGGTGGGACATTGTGCTGAACCCTTATATCGGTCCTTAAATCAATTGGGGCTTGACAAGCAATTGTATTATCTAGAGGACACGCAGCATATCCCTGGACCTAAGGCGCACACAGTGGAAACCTCTCCCTCTCTTTTTTGGAGGCTCTTTTTGGATCCGGTTTTCCTCATTCACTCTAACTGGCCAGACACCGGCAAAATAGCACCTCATTAGAGACCAATTACATTCCCCGGACAGGGTGTCTTACTTTTGGGATCTCTATCAACAAGGCTTGTGAATGGAGTGGTGTGGAGCGGTGGTGGTGTGATTGTGTGGCTGTGGCTGCATGAATGGGGGGGCCCCAGTGTTTTAATTCACCTATACATGTTTTTATCTTATTGTTGGTACGATGTGATTGTGCAATTTGAGAATTATTAAAGCTTTTGTACATTGTCATTGACTTTGCAGCATTATTGTGCCAGTCCCACGCTAAACCTTGTTCCTTAGTGTGTTTTTTATACTTATTTGCATACCATGTGCGCAACAGGCCATAACGCTGCAGTCGGGACCCCAGGCGTCTGGGTCAGTGCCGCCCGCCTCTCCTACCCCACCCCGCATCATCCGTACCCCAAGTGACACGGTCATTAGTGGGGAGTCGCACTCGGATGTATGTGCCAGGCTGGCCAACCTCGAGAAAATTATTTCTAGCTCAGTGGGCAGAAAGGCCACTGCTGAAAAAAGGCATCTGTCACCGGCTACACCGGTAATTGATTTTGATGATTATGACTCCCCTGACTGGACGGATTATTCCCCGCTTGAGGAGGGGGAATTGTTTGAGGAATCTGAGACTGAGGAATTGCAGTTCTTTGATTCTGATGCCGGGCAGGCGCTGGGGGATGCTGTGGATACCCCCAAGGTCCTGACCCATCTGTTAGAGGTTCTGGATATTTCCCCACCAGCGGAAGCCCCTCCGAAGAAGGGGGAATTCTTTGGGTTCACTAAGCCCCGCTTGGAGTTTCCAAATCAGGATAATTTTGCCAGCATGATTCTTAGAGAATGGGAGAAGCCGAGTCGCCTTCACGGTGTTCCTCAGGGATGGGATAGGAACTATCCCTTTCCGGTGGACGCGGTGAAGCGTTGGTCTTCCCCTTCCGAGGTTGACGCACCCATTTTAGGATTGTCCAACACCTCCGTTGTACATACTACTGACGCCACTACCCTTAAGGATGGCGAGGACAAGCGCATTGATCAGTTGGCATGTCATGCCTTTGCCAGTGTGGCTTCTGCCTTGCGGCCTGTCTGTGCATCGGCACTAGTGGCTGTGGCTACCAGGTCGGAGATCAGGGACATGTTAAATGGGTCCCAGCTCAACACGGACAGTGTTGAATTCACAACCCTTAAGAGGTGTGAATTGTTCATGACTTTTGTTTTATCGGCTATGGACGACACTATTACCATGTGTAGTAGAACTTCGGCCCTGTTGGTGGCCATGTGCCGATTGGTCTGGCTGCGCCAGTGGGCGGCTGACATTGCGGCCAAGAAGTCACTTACAGCTTTGCCTTTTTTGGGAACTCGGCTGTTTGGAGACAAATTGGATTCTGTGGCGAAGAGTGGGAAGCTACCTCAGCGTAAGAAGCTGCGTCGCTCCTTTTGGGGGGCAAGCTCCTTTATTCCTTCCTTTCGCGGTGCCAGAGGGGGCAGAGGTCTTGCCTACAATGGCTTTAGAGGTGATTCCGGGAACAGAGTTAGAGGACTTGCCCGTCCAGCCTCTACCTGGGGTTCCAGGCCCAAGTCCGCTGCCAAGCCAGCTCAGCAATGAGGAGGCGCCCTCACCCTTATGGGTGTGGGGACGGCTGCGGCTCTTCTTCCAGGTCTGGGCCCAGGAGGTCACAGACAAGTGGATATTGGAAGTGGTCTCGTCTGTGTACAAACTGGAGTTCAAGTCCCGGCCTCCTCCCAGATTCCTAAGGTCTCGGGTGCCATCGGATCCTCGGGCAGCGCGGGGGCTCCTGTTGGCTGTAAAGAATCTCCTGGAAATGGCGGTCATATGCCCGGTGCCTCTTTCAGAGAGAGGCCAGGGCTATTATTCCAACCTCTTCACGCTTCCCAAAAAGGATGGCTCCATAAGACCCATCCTGGATTTGAAGCTTCTCAACAGGTTCATCAGAACCAGGAAGTTCCGCATGGAGACTCTGCGCTCAGCCATCAGTTCCCTTCGTCAGGGGGGTTTCATGACGTCCATAGACATCAAGGATGCTTACCTTCATGTACCCATTTAACCCAGCACACCAGAGATTTCTCAGGTTCGCGGTGGGGATCAGCATTTTCAGTTTGTGTCCCTCCCGTTCGGGCTGACCTTGGCACCGAGGGTGTTTACCAAGGTTCTGGCGGGCATAATGGCCCTGCTCAGAGCCCAGGGCATTCGCATTGTGCCGTATTTGGATGACCTACTCATTACAGCTTCCTCCCTCTGCCAGGCGAAGTTGGACACCAGGATGGTGGTGACGATGCTGGAGAGGTTCGGATGGGTGATCAATCGCCCCAAGTCTTCTCTCTCCCCATCAAGGGAGATTTCCTTTCTGGGCATGAATCTGGATACCAGTCAGGCCAGAGGGTCCCTACCTCAGCCAAAGGTGCAGAGGGTTCAGGATCTGATACGTGTTCTCCTGACCAACCCTCGCCCTTCCATTCGGCTAGGGATGACTCTGGTGGGTTTGATGGAGGCCTCCTTCGAGGCAGTCCCCTTTGCGCAATTCTACATGAGGTCACTACAACTCTATCTATTGCTGAAATGGGACAGATGTCCACAGTCTTTGGATCAGTCTTTTCTGATGTCTCCCAGGGTTAGGCAGTCCCTTCAGTGGTGGCTGGAATCAAGAAATCTGACGAGGGGCAGATCGTTCCTGGCCCCTCATTGGGAGACGGTTACCAGGGATGCCAGCCTGTCGGGCTGGGGAGGTTTCTGGAAAGATCATCAGTTCCAGGGGTTGTGGGGTCCTCAGGAGGCCCACAACCCCATCAATGTCTTGGGAGCTCAGAGCTGTCCGCTTGGTTCTGTCGCGTCTGACACTTCACCTAAAGGGTTTACCGGTTCAGGTCCGATCAGACAATCGTACTGCAGTAGCTTACATCAATCACCAAGGAGGGACTCGCAGCAGGAGTGCCCTCAGGGAAGTCTCTCTGATTCTGACATGGGTGGAGAGCAATGTTCCTTGCATCTCGGCAGTATACATTCCGGGAGTGGAGAACACGGAGGCGGACTCCCTGAGCAGGGGATTCTCTCGCAGAGGGGAATGGTCTCTCAACCACAGGGTGTTTCGGCCCTGTGTCACAAGTGGGGGACTCCGGAGGTGGATCTCTTTGCCTCTCGGCACAATCACAAGCTTCCAACCTTTGTATCTCTGTCTCAGGATCCTCTGGCCCTGGCAGTGGATGCCTTGTCCCTTGCCTGGAGGCATCTGGGGTTTCTGTATCTGTTTCCCCCCTTCTCCATGGTGGGTAAGGTAGTGCGCAAGCTGGCTCTAGAGGGGGAACCAGCAATTCTGGTGGCCCCAAGGTGGCCAAGACAGGTTTGGTTCGCAGACGTCATAAGAATGGCCGTAGATCAGTACAGGCTGCCCCTGTCTCCGGATCTGATCTCTCAGGGTCAACTACGTTACCCCAATTTACAAACACTTGCTTTGACGGCGTGGCTGCTGAAACCTTCATCCTGAGGGAGGAAGGTTTGTCTGAGGCGGTTATTCAAACCTTGATTAGAGCTAGGAAGAGGTCTTCCTCTACCATTTACTATAGGACTTGGCGGTCCTATATTGACTGGTGTGAGGCTAGGGCCTTACCTTGCAGGGTGTTTTAGATTCCTAGGATTTTGGAGTTTCCACAACACGGTCTGGATCTGGGGTTCCAGCTCAGTACTTTGAAGGGTCAGGTTTCTGACCTGGCTGTCTTTTTTCAAAGGTCTCTTGCTTTGCATCATCTGGTCAAGACTTTTTTCCAAGGGGTCACTCATGTTTGGCCCCCTAGGAAGCCTTTGGTTCCCATTTGGGTCTTAAATTTGGTTCTTTCAGCCCTCCAGGGGCCTCCCTTTGAACCGATGCAGGATGTGGCTCTTTCTGTGCTCACTCAAAAGGTTGCCTTTTTGGTGGCTATTACCTCTGTTCGGCGTGTCTCTGAGTTGGCGGCTCTGTCTATTCAGGCCCCTTACTTTGAGAGACACCAGGATAAGGTGGTTTTTCACTTTTAACCAGATTTCCTTCCTTAGGTGGTTTCTGCCTTCCATCTCAATCAGTTCTCCCTTCCTTGTGTCCTAGGCCTAGCAATGACAAGGAGAGGATTTTGCACTCTTTGAATGTGGTTCGTTGTGTGAAGTACTATTTGGTTGCTACTTCTCCTTTTCGTAAGACGGACGCCTTGTTCGTGGTGCCTTCTGGGCCCAGAAAAGGTTTGGCGGCCGCCAAATCTACCATTAGTAAATGGATACGCCAGGCCATTGTTGGGGCCTATTCTGCTAAGGGGAGGGTTCCTCCTTTTAAGATCACTGTTCATTCTACTCGTGCTGTTGGGGCTTCCTGGGCCTTTCAGCACCAGGCTTCTGTTGAACAAGTTTGTAAGGCTGCTACTTGGTCTTCCGTTCATACCTTTTCAAAGTTTTATAAGGTTGATGTGCGGGCCTCAGCGGATGCTGTTTTTGGCCGCAAGGTTCTGCAGGCTGCAGTGGTTTCAATGTTGTGCATTTTTGCCGTATTGGGATCCCCACCCATGATGGACACTGCTATTGGATGTCCCATATGTCATGAATAGTGGAAGTGGGGTGTGTGACATACTTGGAATAATACCATTTTGTGATTACTCACCTTTAAAATGGGTATTATAAGTATGTCACACACCCCGCTTCATCCTGCCCTTTTTTTGTATTCTGGATCCTTTATATGGTGAACCTTTTTAGGGTTAAGAATGTTTTATTAGCTCTTCCTGGTCCCCTTACTGCTGTCATATACTGGGGAATGTGTGGGAGGTCCCAGGTATTTATGGACCGGGAGGGGCTTCTTTTTTGCTTTCATCTCTGCAGAAGTTCGCCCTCTACTGGACCATAACCCATATGTCATGAATAGTGGAAGAGGGGTGTGTGACATACTTATAATACCCATTTTAACGGTGAGTAATCACAAAATGGTATTTTTACTGGGGCCCGCGGAGACCATTGGGGAAGGGACAGAGGACGTGGCCGTCATGGCCTCTCCTGGGGTCCCAAGCCAAAATCCTCACCCAAGCCCCCTCAGGCATGATGGGGCGCCCTCACCCATCAGGGTGGGGGGACGGCTTTGTTTTTTTGCTCACATCTGGAGACTTCACGTCTCAGACCGATGGATTCAGGAGGTACTGTCCTCCGGTTACAAGATAGAGTTTGCAGCCTGGCCGCCCCCAAGTTTCATCAAATCCCGGGGCCACCAGAATTGCTGGTTCCCCCCTTTTAGACCAGGGTCTGCGCCTTACTGTCCAAAACCTTCTGGAGTTAGGGGTCATCTGCGAAGTGCCCTTAAAGGAAAGGGGCAGAGGCTACTTTTCCATTCTTTTCACTGTTCAAAAAAAAGACGGGTCCATCAGACCCATCCTGGATTTAAAGCGCCTCAACAAATGTGTCAGATTCAAACACTTTCGCATGGAGACTGTGCGCTCAGCTGTAAATTCACTACGCACGTGGGACTTCATGACCTCTGTAGACATCAACGATGCTTACCTTCATATACCAATCTTTCCAGGTCATCAGAGATTCCTCAGGCTCGCTCTGGAGGATCAGCACTACCAATTTGTAGCCTTGCCTTTTGGTTTCACCTCGGCTCCCAGGGGTTTTCACCAAGGTGCTGGAGGGCGTAATGGCTCTGCTGAGATCTCAGGGCATTCGCATCCTCCCTTACTTGGACGACATTCTCATCACGTCTCAGTCCTTCCAGCAGGCAGAGCTGGATACTCAGATGGTGGTGTCCACACGGTTCCTTCGGCTGGGTGAAAAATCACCCCAAGTCTTCCCTGTTCCCGTCATTGGTGAGGTCCTTTCTGGGCATGACTCTGCATACATCTCAGGTCAAGATTCTTCTCCCTCAGCAGAAGGTGGAGAGTCTTCAAGCTCTAGCAAGGCTTCTTCTGTCTTTCCCCCATCCCTCCATCCGGCAGGGTATGCAGCTGGTGGGTCTGATGGTGTCTTGCTTCGAGGCATTTCCATATGCTCAGTTTCACATGAGACCTCTTCAACTTCACCTCTTGTCAGTATGGGATCGGGACCCTGTGTCCCTGGATCAGGTGTTTGTTCTGTCCCCTCTGGCCAGGCGGTCTCTTTTGTGGTGGCTGGACTCAAGGAACCCGTTGATGGGCAGATCCGTTCTGACCCCTTGCTGGGAGACAGTCACCACAGATGCCAGTCTGACAGGTTGGGGGGGTTTCTGGAAATCCCTGAAGTTCCAGGGTCAGTGGGGCCCTCAGGAGGCCCATACCCCTATCAACATTCTGGAACTGAGGGCGATAAGAATAGTTCTCGCCCAGTTGACTCCACACCTTCGGGGTTGGGCGGTTCAGATCTGCTCGGACAACCAGACAGCAGTTGCCTACATCAATCATCAGGTAGGGACCCGGAGCAAGAGGGCCCTCAAGGAAGTGTCCCTGATTTTGTCCTGGGCGGAGGAGAATGTCCCCTGCATATAGGCAGTTTACATCCTGGGAGTGGAAAACCTGGAGGCAGACTCTTTGAGCAGGGGGATGTCTCAGCTGGGGGAGTGGTCCCTCAGCAACAAGGTGTTTTGGTCCCTGCGCCGTCGCTGGGGGAAGCCGGATGTGGACCTGTTTGCGTCCCGTCACAATCACAAGCTTCCAGTCTTTGGTTTCAATCTTTTTATTGTAATTTTTGTAATGTTTGTTATAACAACTGGATTGTACAACAAAATAAAGTGTCTCAAAGAAAAAACTTGAGGTACAAGCATCAGTTCTGTGAGAGGTTTCTAGTCATACTTATCTTCTTTCGATTGTCAACACTCGCGTTACCTCAATTATCAACGCTATTAATCAGTATCAAGTGCTGTCATCCAAGAGATCGGATTGACGCTGTCTGCTGCGTGATAGTCATATCACGGACCAGTGGGCCGGGGGAGAAGCCCCGTCCCATCCAATCTTAGATTTAGCGCATCACCGCCCCCCTTCTTCAAATTGAGGGGGAGGGGGTATGCGGGCCGGGAATAGGGAGGGGGGAGGGGAAGAGGGGAAAAGGAGGAAGGGAATGGAAGAAGAAAAGGGAGGGAGGAAAAAAAAAAGGGGGGGCATGGAAAGGAGGGATCCGAGGCCGGAGGAGGCTAGAGCCATCCCTCACTACAGCAGGGCATTCCCTATATCTGGGAACGAGTATTCCACCCACGGGCCCCAAACTTTCATGAATTTTACGTGTGAGTCCTTTAAGCTACTGGTCAGTTTTTCATTGATAAAGATCCCATTCAGCTGTTCTTTTACCGCCTGAAACGGAACACTGGCCTTCTTCCAGGAACTTGCAATCGCCAGTTTTGCGGCCAACATAACCTGGGTCAATAGGACATGTTGGGATTTGGTAATGCCTTCCGGTTTTACATGCAGCAATGCCACCCAGGGGTCCCTGCGCACATTAGCGTGCAAAAGGGTGTAAAGCAATCCAAAGACCCTTGACCATAACCTTCTGACCTTCGGACACTCCCACCAGATATGCATGACCGAGCCTTCTACAGGACAGCCCCTGAAGCAGGACGCCGGGTACCCTGGGACTGCCTTAGCTATGCGTGATGGTACTAAGTACCATCTTGTGAGCATTTTATACGCTGCCTCCTGTGTGGTTATATTTATGGAGCATTTGTTGATCCCGTCCCAGATTTCCGTCCAGCCCTTTCTGTCCCTCACCAGGTTTAGGTCCGTCTCCCATCTAATCATGTACCCATGCTTCGAGCCAGGAGGTAGCGCTGTGAGATGAGCGTAGAGCATGGATACAAGGCCAGGCGTGGGGGTCCCCTGCAAGCAAGCCCTCTCGAATGCAGTAGCATCTGCCCCTGGGGTTTTATGTTTGAGTAGGGGAGCGAGCCAGTGGCGAATCTGAAGGTACCTGTACTGTTCAGTCGCTGGAGCATTTACCTTCACTGTCAATGCAGGCCAGGAGGTCATTCTCTCCCCATCCATTAGATGGTGAATTCTGCTGATGCCCGCCCGCTCCCACCAGGCAAACGCTTCTGGGTTCTCATTTCCCGGAGGGAACCACGAGTTCTTGACCCATCTCATTAATGGGAGATGCGGTGAGATTAGGCCCCCAGAGTACTTTGTTCCATCCCATACTCGAAGGGAGTGACACAAAATCGGGCTTTCTATACGAGGTCTGAACTGCGGTGGGATCCATATTAAGCTGTCAACTGGAGTGGGGTCGCATGCAGGGGCTTCCAGAGATACCCAAAGGGGGGATTTCCGTCACAAGGTGCAAACTATGGAGCTGAGCTATTTGCGCTGCCTGATAGTACCTGTTTATGCACGGCACTCCCAGACCCCCCTCCCTCCTGTGCCTGAACATAGTGGTCTTTGCTACCCTCGGTCTAGTGCTTCCCCATATAAAGTTCATGATACTATTTTGCATACTCATGATCTGGTGTGGGGGGATATGCACCGGAAGTGTCCTGAAATAATACAGCATTTTGGGCAGCAGTGTCATTTTTACTGCGTTTATCCTCCCGATCCATGAGATTTCATGTCCCCGCCATGAGTCCAACAAAAATTTCAGGGTTCTGAAAAGGGGGGGGGGGGTAATTTGCCTGATATAACGAATGGTAATGGGGTGTGATATTGCCCCCTAGATATGAGAGTGCCTCTGGAGCCCAGCGAAAGGGGAAATTTGACTGAAGATCACCCAAAGCCCGGGTGGGGATGTTCAAATTTAGCCCCAGCGACTTTTCCTTATTAGCCTTAAGTCCCGAGATCTTAGAAAAATCCTCCAAGAGCCCGAGCACATTGGGTAGGGAGGTGTGTGGTTGCGAAAGGATCAATAGAATGTCGTCCGCAAATAAGCATGCTTTGTGATGGTATCCAGCAAGTTCCACCCCCTTAATATCTGGGTTTGCCCGAATGGCGATCGCCAACGGTTCCAGGGCCAATACAAACAACACCGGGCATCCTTGACGCGTACCCCTGCCAATCAGGAACGAGTCTGAGGGGTAACCCCCATATTGTACCCTGGCTGATGGGGATGAGTATATAGACCGTATCCACCCAAGGAAGTTGTCCCCGAAACCCCATCTTTGAAGAGCGTAAGTCATGTAGTCCCATGATATGGAGTCAAAAGCTTTCTGGATATCCAGCGATAAAAGAAAGCTATGAATCCCTCTGCGCTGGACTAACTCGATCAGGTGAAGTAACCTGCGAATGTTGTCCGAGGCTTGTCTACAGGGAACAAAACCGACCTGGTCCCTGCCTGCCAAAGTCCCCAGAAACCCATTGATTCTAGTGACCAGGACCTTCCCCAGGATTTTAAGATCAACGTTGAGAAGCGAAATAGGCCTGTAGTTCTGTGGGTTCGAGTGGTCCTTATCTGGCTTAGGGATCATGCTTATGAACGCTGCCAAAGAGGTCTGATTAAATGTACTTTGTCCCCTAAGGGAATTAAACATTTTAACTAGGTGGGGGGCTAATTCGGCCGCATATTTTTTATAGTATAAGGCAGTGAAGCCATTGGGTCCAAGGTGACTTAGATACTTTGAAACCCTTGATCGCCTCCAGCACCTCCCGGACAGTGATTTTGGAGTCCATGCGATCTTTACAGGCATCAGGCATTCTAGGGAGTGGGATCGAATCGAAAAATGTGGTCGCTAAGTCCTGGGGGAACGTTTGAGGTGCCTCGGAAAGTTTGCCTAGCAGTTTTCTAAAAATGTTGATGATTTTAAGGGAATTGGCTGTGAGTGTCCCTTCAGGGGTCTTAAGCATGAGCGGAGATTGCTTCGGCCCTGAGTATCGCAACTTATTTGCCAGAGGACCGTCAGGTTTGTTAGCCCTTGCGTACATCCTCTGCTTGCCCCACCTGAGCTTCTTTTCAGCTATCTCGTCAAGCGCCAAATTGAGTTGTATGCTAACCTCATCCACTTTCTTCTTAATTGCCCTGGTGGGATTTGCTTTCCAGTCCCTCTATAACTGCTCTAAGCTGGCTGTTAGATGGGCTATTTTTTCGGTTCTATGCTTTTTGAGGGGTGTGGCTAGGGAAATCAGGCTACCCCTTATGACCGATTTATGCGCCTCCCACACGCTCACCGCGGTAGCTGTATCGGCATTTTCTGCAAAGTAGTTTTTAATAAATTGCTGAATTTGCTCCTGTGAGTCTTTATGCGTCAGTGAGTCATTTATCCTCCACTTAAAGGGCTTGGGCATTGGGGGAAACGCAGTGAACTGCATTGCAACTGGGGCATGATCAGACCAGGGCATGACCAGAATATGTCTCCTGCTAACCATAGGGACAGCGCTCTGGGGAACAATAATATAATCAATCCTGCAAAACGAATTATGGGGGTTTGGGTAAAAGGTATAATCTCTAAGTTTTTTGGGGTTCAGCTCGCGCCAAATATCTAGTAAGGACATATCCCTCAGCAGAGCGCTGATACGGTGCGGAGATTGCTGTGCAGGCGAGGAAATAGAGGAGGGGCTGTTACCCTTAGGGAGTGATCTGTCCACTTTGGGGTCCAACGCGATGTTGGAATCCCCAGCCACAACTAATACGCCCTTACCATGCTCTCTAATCTTCTTCAAAAGGTGGGAAAAAAAGTTGGTCTGGTGAGTGTTTGGAGCATAATAGGACACAAACGTCATTTGTGTGTCACCTAAGTGACCCACTAAGATCAAGTATCGCCCCGTTGGGTCCGCTATACAGTTCTTACACTTAAACGGAACGTTTCGCCGAAATGCTATAGCAACCCCCCCGGGTCTTCTCCGTGTAGCTGGCCAGAAAGAAGGTAGGGTACTGTGGATTCAAATATTTTGGGGCACTCGTGGCCGAGAACCTCGTCTCCTGAAGGCACAAGATATCAGCTTGTACTTGCTTATAATAATGGAACGCTTTGGTTCTTTTGTGAGGGGAGTTAAATCCCTGAACATTGTGGGAGAGCAATTTGAAGTTAAGGTTAGCACCTGCATGCGAGTTTTGGGACTGGCTCATTTTGCTAATTTCAAGGGGGGCGAAAAAAAGGAAGGAAAAGCGAGGGAGACCAAAAAAAAAAAAAAGGGGGGGGGGGAAGAAGAAGGGGCAAGGGATGAAGGGTAGGCTAGGTAACGGGGCTAAGTACCTAAACTAGGATCTAAGGCCCACACCTGGAGATAGCTCATCTGAGCGGAGGAGAAGAAGGGGTTATGGAAAATGCGTGGGTGTACAAGTGACTCCAAGGGAGTCCAAAGTATGCCTTCCGGGGGCAAACACTCCTCCGGAAGTTTTTGGGTTTCTAGAGGGGGGTGCCTCTGAGCGGGGAGCCGCCTATGCTTATGTAGTTAAAGTCAACGGCACGGGGCAGGCGCACTGACTGGTGGAGTAAGGGGAGGGGGGGAAGGGTACAATAGCAGGAGCAACCGATAGAAGGGCTGCAAATGCCAAACTTGTGATGAGGTCTCTGTTGGTTAGCCCCCACCCCCTGCAGAGAACGCCCGAGCCCCGCCAGGTAGAAGCAGGGAACCAGCGAGGGTCCTGCAGGTTCATCCCTTCGGTTCCGTTAGCCAGAACTTGTACCATGCCAAGAGCGGCAAGGGAGGCTCGGGGTTCCCCACCCGGTCAAGGACCAAACAACCAGCCCCACTGCGGGCATGCTCATGAAGTCAGGACATAAGGTCTGGATGATAACCAACAATCTTATCAGTAACAAACCATAACATCGGCAAATACTCAACAAGTCGCTTAGCAACCATAAAAAAAAACATCAACATCTATCACATCTTACATAAACTCGCACTCGGTGTAACCCATAAAATGGCTCCGGCCAACGGGGCACCAGGTCTGCTGATCACAGCCTATCGTTGGGGCCTCTAGATACTCCCCGGCAGCCTCGCCTGGCGAGTCCTGTGGTGCAACCCAGTCTGTCAGGGTTGAGGCCGCCCTGATGGCCAGGGCAAGCAACAAACCCTGTTCAGTCTACCCCCATACAAATGGGAATGCAGACTAAAAAAGGTCAAAAAACATAGTAAACAGGATATATATATTCAAGTGAAATGCTGGGAACGTCCGACGCCCACTGGTTCAAGGAGAGCAAAGAAGGTATATGATCTCCTATCCTCCAGTGGGAGGCAGACGTCCCCATTAAAATTTTAACTATCACCTCAATGCAGTCCGTCCAGCTCCAGGTATAGCTGAAAAACAAGAAAAGGGAAAAAGGAAAAAACTGTCCATCCTGAGGGTTCCTGAAAGAGAAAAACCCCCTAGGAGGGTAGGGAGAAAAGTCCCAAAATGAGTCACGCGGACACCTGGCCCTCGGGCACTTTCCTCACTAGTGACGAACTGTTCGGTCATCCAACCATAATCAGCCGTTGTCAAGGCGGTGGGCTTTTGCAGTACGTGTTGAGGCCGATGCAGGATAAGGGCGCTGGCTGCTGGACCGTTGGTCCCGTCATATGGTTCTCGGACGTTGCTCTCGAGGTGGCCCGGGTGTAGATGATATTTCAGCTGCTGTGGTCAGCCCCAGGCGGTCTAAAAGCTCGGAGGCCTCTTCTGGCGTTGATATTGCATGCGAGCGACCCATATATGTGAATGATAGTCTGAACGGGAAGCCCCATTTGTAGGCTATCTGATCTGAGAATCAGGAGATGGGGCTTCAGCAGGCAGCGCTTCTCTAGCGTCACTGGAGCTAGGTCTGAGTAGATCTGGTATTTGTGGGACTGGAAGACCAGGTTGTTATGGGCCCTGGCAGCCTGAGCGATCATTTCTTTGGTGTTATAGAAAGTGAATTTAGCGATGATGTCTCTGGGCTGACCATCCGCTCTAGGGGGGCCCAGGGCGCGGTGGACCCTATCCATTTCCAAGCACTCAAATGGGATTGCTGGAACTAATTCCTGAATTAAGGCTGTGATAGTGGACTTGAGGTCGATGATGGACTCTGGCAACCCTCTGAAACGCAGGTTACCTGTTCTCCAAATCCTCTTTCTTCTGGAGGGCTAGGGATAACTTGGCCTTGTTGTTCTGTATCTCAGCGTCCTGTTCCTCTAGTACTGAGGTGGTATCGGTCATCTGGTGCTTCAGCTTTGATGTGCGGGACCTCAGGTCTCTTAGCTCCATTTTAAATGTGGCAGATAATTTCTCAGTGGCTGTTCCTAGCTCATGCTGCGAGACAGACTTAAATCTTTCCAGCAACTCCGCATCTCTTATACCGGGGTTAGCCTGCGGGTATGGTGGGGGCTCCGGGGTCGTCATCTGGGATTCTAGCTGCGATTCGGACTGTGAATCCAGCAGCTCCGGTGATGGTATCGGGGAGGGAGAGAGCTGCGGCCCGGATGTTCGCCCCGCAATAGTCGTCATCTCAGGGTTTGCAGCGTGTGTCGAGGGCCTGGGGGTTTGTGTCGGCCTGCCCCGATCCCTGCGCCCCATTCGCTGCCCAGGCGTGCCCAAGTTATACTGAGGGGTAGGTAGCCCCGGGGTCTCCACTGCTGTGACACAGATGATGCTGGGGATGTGTGATGCTTGGCCAGGAGATGCTATATATAGGTTGCGGCCACCGTTATAGGTTCTGCCAGGGGCCCGGGTGACCTTGCTGTTGTCTCTACAACTGACTCCCTATGCCTGTCAGGTAATTCCCAGGTGCTCCCAGTGTCCCCGGGTGTCAGACCAACCTCTGCTCGATGCTTCTTAGGGCGCTGCAACTTGATTGCTGGTCGGGTGCTGGCTGGCTCAGAGTGAGGGTCAGCAGGTCGCGGCCGCCATGGGCCGCCTTGGGATTGGCGTCTGCTGTGAGGTGCTGCTGCTCTGCGGGAGGTCAGCTCTCCCTGTCCTTCCTCCGATCTCCGGGTGTCTCCGAGGGATTCCCCGGCCTGGAGGGCCAAAAAATGCTGCCGCTGTGTAGGCTGGAACGGCGGTCGGGTGCTGGCCGGCTCAGGGCAAGGGCCGGCAGGTCGCAGCCGCCATCTTAGAATCGGCGCCTGCCGAGGTATGCTGCTGCGCTGCGGCAGGTCGGCTCTTCCTGCCCCCCCCCCTCCGATTTCTGGGTGTCCCCGAGGGGTTCCCCGGCCTGGATGGCCCGAAAACGCCACCGCTGAGGCTCACAGGCAGGCGCAACTCCCCGCTCAGCGAGGAGCCGGTTCAAGCAGCAGCCATCATCGTCGGCTGCTCACGAGCGCCCCCCAAGCTTCCAGTCTTTGTCTCTCTGTCCCAGGACCCTCTGGCCTTGGCCATGGATGCGCTAGCAATGTCTTGGAAGAGCTTTCAGCTCCTTTATGTGTTTCCTCCATTCCCTCTGCTGGGCAGGGTGCTGCGCAAGGTCTCCCAGGAAGGGGTGACAACCATTCTGGTGGCCCCCTGTTGGCCTAGAAGAGTGTGGTTCGCAGACATCGTGCATTTGGCAGTAGATCAGTATGCCCTACCCAGGGTTCCAGATCTGCTCACTCAAGGACAGCTACGCCATCCCAATTTACAAACACTGGCTTTAACGGCCTGGCTGCTGATACCTCCATTTTGATGGAAAAGGGGCTGCCTGCCTCTGTTGTTAGTACCATGATTCAGGCTAGGAAGAAGTCCTCGTCATCTATCTACTATAGGGTAAGGCATACTTACATTGACTGGTGTGAGTCTAGGTTGCTTCCCTGTCGGGTGTTTTCTATCCCCAGGATTCTGGAATTCCTGCAACATGGTTTGGATTTGGGTCTTCAACTTAGTACCCTCAAAGGTCATGTTTCAGCCTTGGCTGTTTTCTTCTAAAGAAACTTTGCCAACCATCGTCTGGTTAAGACCTTTTTTTGGGGGGTTACTCACGTGCGTCCTCCTCGTAAGCCTATGTTACCAGTCTGGGATTTGAACTTGGTATTATCGGCCTTGCAGGGGTCTCCCTTTGAGCCCTTGCGTGCGGTCCCTTTGTCTATTTTGACGCTTAAGGTAGCCTTTTTAGTGGCTATCACTTCTGTTAAGTGTGTTTCTGAGTTAGCGGCGCCTTCTATCAAACCTCCTTACTTTGAGAGACACCAGGACAAGGTGGTGTTTCGTTTTAAGCCAGATTTTCTGCCTAAGGTTGTGTCTGCTTTTCATCTCAATCAGGACATTGTCTTGCCTTCTCTGTGCCCTAATCCGTACTCTAAGGAGCAGGTATTACATTCTCTGGATGTGGTTAGAACCCTGAAGTTCTATTTGGTGGCTACTGAACCTTTCAGGAAGACTGATGCTCTTTTTGTTCTCCCTTCTGGGCCTAAGAAGGGTTTAGCTCCAGCTAAGTCCACCATCAGCAAGTGGATCCATCAGGTTGTGATTCAAGTCTATTCTGCTAAAGGGAAGGAGCATCCTTTCCGTCTTACTGCTCATTCTACTCGTGCTATTGGTGCCTTTTGGGCTTTTCAGCACCAAGCTTCTGTGCAAGGCCGCTACTTGGTCTTCTGTTCATACTTTTTCAGCGTTTTACAAGGTTGATGTTAGGGCCTTAGCTGATGCTGCTTTTGGCCGCAAAGTTCTGCAGGCGACAGTGGTTTAAACTGCCCGCTGTTGCTTTTGGGGATCCCACCCTACCTTACGGACACTGCTATTGGATGTCCCATGTGTAATGAATCTTCTGGAACAGGACGTGCTGTATACTTGGAATAATACAATTCTGTGATTACTCACCTGTAGAAGTGGTATTATAAGTATACAGCAAGTCCTGTTCCATCCCACCCTTGTTATCATTATTTTTAGTCACCTCTGTATAGTGATTGTTCATTTGGGATTTTTGTTATTATTGTTCTCCCCGATTCTTGTGTTACTGCTTGTAAATACTGGGGAATTTGTGGGAGGTCCCTGACTTATATAGGGCCGGGAGGAGCCACAAGCTGTTTTCTGCAGTCCAGCTCCATCTTGTGGATGTATAACCCATGTGTAATGAATCTTCTGGAACAGGACGTGCTGTATACTTATAATACCAGTTCTACAGGTGAGTAATCACAGAATTGTATTTTTACTAATAAATGCCCAAGACAGCGCTACTAATATTATTGCAGATTTGTTTTATTGTTTTAAAGAGATCAGAGCATAACCAATAAAGAATGTTCTTTTATAAGATATACAGAAAAGTAAGCTTAACAAAGGTTAAGAATACAAGAAATGTAACATTAAAGTGGACCAAAACCCACGAAAACAAGTGGTTTTAAAATCATTTAGCATACAGGCAGGATTACCTTTTGGCGATCCTTGCATTCTTCTGTTCCCCGCAGCACGAGTTTTCCTAATTTTTGCATATCGGAAGTCCTGCTCTCCAGCTCTTAGATGACTGTTTGATTGACTGTGCTGATCCTTAGATAAAAATTCTTCTGCTGCTGCGCAAGCCTCTTACGGAATTTTGGTTTCGTTTTCTACTCGACCACATCATTCTTGTGGGTGGGGATTCTTGGGGCCAGAAGACATTGACACTCGGGAGCACGCACGCTGTGTTGTTCTTCTACTCCATTAGTTCCCCCATTGGGAGGAAACAGACTGCATGTGCTCAACCATGATTTGCTGACGAAGCATGAGTCTCCTCCCTCACGCCCTCGCTTCCTCCCCTTGAGTCCTCCATCTCTTCATTCCACTCTTTCCTCCGACTAATTAAATTCATTAGGGTGTTCCCACAGCCTTTCCTTTCATGAGTGCCATCCCATCCATACCACCCATTGACCCCATAGAGCACTGCTACAAGGGGCATCCCAAATGGCTCACCCACAACTGCATTGCTACAAGGGGCATCCCAAACTGTTAAACCTCAACTGTACAGCTAAAAGGGACCCCAAAACTGCTCACCCACACTTGCACTGCTACAAGGGGCATCCAAAACTGCTCACCGACAACTGCATTGCTACAAGGGGCATCCCAAACTGCTCACCCACAACTGCACTGCTAAAAGGGGCATCCCAAACCGATATAACTGTAAAACCAAGCAACAAGGAGCATCCCGAATGGGGAAAACACTATAACCATGTTACAAGGGGCATGCCAAAGGGGTTAAGCTCAAATACCATGCTACAAGGGGCATCCCAGATGGGTATAATTCTAAAACCTTGCGACAATAGTCATCCCAAAGGGGTATAATTCTAAAACCATGAGACAAGGGGCATCCCAAATGGGGAAAACACTAAAACCATGCTACAAGTGGCACCCCAAGTGGGTAAACTCAAATACCATGCTACAAGGGGGATCCCAGTGGGTATAATTCTAAAACCATGCTACAAGGGGCATCCCAAAGCAGATAAACTCCTATATTATGTGTGATGTGTCTGTATATATATATATATATATATATATATATGTATATATATTGTGGTAAAGTGTATGGAAAAGTGCTGGATGGTGTCTATTTCTCCCTGGGTTTTCTCAGGCCTGATTGCCCTGGAATCTATAATATTCAAGGGCTGCTTGATTAGATTACCTCCATTCAGGGAATCCAGATTTGTAATGACCTGCTGTGTGAAATCAACCAGGTTGCATGGTCAACTAACCTTCTCCTCAGATCCTCTTAATCAATATGGTGCACCACTAATAATTATCCAATTTAGGCGTGCTCACTAATCATATAGCACTAGAAAAGATTTGACTCAATGGTCGGTCAGATTAGAGGGTCACACAAAGAAGCACCACCAATGTAAATTCATACTAAATTTATTCAAATTGTACAAAAAACAGACACATTTAAAAACCACAACAACAACACAACAACAATTAAAACCACCTCTACCTGCCCTGAAAGAGTGCAGATGCACCTGTCCTAACAATGCCCATATATAATCCAATATCTCAGGGAAATAGTGGCCTAAGCCTATTTCCTGTAACTGTTGTGTACTCTCTAATGTTTAAAATAATATTTTTGTGCCAGCACAAAAGTGATCTAATAGGATTACAATGTGTATCAATGAAAAATGTCCAAAAAAAAAAAAAAAAACCTATGCCCAATAAAATCCTCAAGGTGACATGTGCATTGTGCAAATTAATACCCACAATCCTTTTGCTCAATTTAAGAGAACTAAGAAATCACAAACATCAAAGTATCATGACAAAAATAAGAGAATATAATAACCTTCATAGCTGTGCAGATGTAACCATGTGAGAATACAAAAAGAAACAAATAACCAATATAAATGAGGGAGATACTCAGCTGTGTGGCAGCATGTAAATCAATCACCAGGGAGGACAGTCAGGGCGGGAGGCTGCTCCACCTGCGCTTCGCAGTATGAGAACCGCTTCTTGCTTGGGTGCGGGGACCTTTGTTGTGGGTTCCCGCTCTTAAATGTCCCTGAGGGAAGGAGGGAAGAGGGGGAGGGGAGGGGGGGCCAGGACGTCTGGCGTGTGACGCCAGATGGACGTGCGTCACCGCCGCTGGAGCCGGCCGCGACGGGAGGCGCGGCGGGCGCGTTGCCACGGACGCACCCACGCCTGACAACGCATGGATGGAAAAATGCGCATCTGACATGCGCAAGGGGCCCGCTGTACTGATTACCCCTACACACGTCAGTACGCGCAGCGCGTCACATGGCACGCGCCCGCCACCACCGTCACGTCCGGCCATAATGACAGGCGCAGGGAGCCCGTATCCACGGACGCTCCGGCGCCTGGCAACAGCCATCTCTCACCCGTCGCGAAACCCCTCCACAGCCTCCATCCCTACTAATGCAGTGAGGGTCGGCGCGCGCTCCCGGGTATAAACCCATGCATGGGTGTGCGCGTGCTGACCGTGTGAAACAGGCACCTGTCTCCAGGCGCCTGTGGGATGGATGTGATCACTGCAGCAGATCCCGCAGGGGCACACAGAAGAGCTATTAAAACATACTGAAACATATCACAAAAAGCCAAGTGTTGTGTTCAAAAGACATAACCAAATATTAATTATATAATTAAGCTAAGAGGACCTATCTGTAATCTTACATATAAATGTATCAGGGTCACTGACGTTTACCATCCTTATATGAGTTCGGTTCAGGGGACGATGACATCAACTTAGTACCCTATAGCTGTTCACATCCTAAGGTTTTATGACCGATCTAGATTGTTATCGAACTAAGTCATAAAACAAGGCCCATAACCGGGTCTTTAATGATTAATGATTTGACGGCAACAGTTCCTCTTTTCCATGGGGAAACTTCCAAAGTTGGTATCTGTATCATCTCTGATAGGGTCCTAATGCCCTAGTGTCCTCTCCGGCCAGAACACATATCCCCTTCAAGGTAAGTGGATTCATGCCCCCAGCCTGTGTAAAAACAAAACATAAAACAAATATAGGTCAGACTGCAAATCTGAATTAGCCCGTGTAGCATGTAAAGGGCCGGACTATAGGCATCTATGTCCATATCTCCAGGCCCAATCTATTGGTGAAAACCATTAAAACCATGCAGACTAAAAATTTCATAAAGAGAGAAAATGAAGAGATTTTTTATATAAAAATATAAAAAAGCATAGTGAGCTCAAATGAGAATAAAACCCGTGCAAATAAAATTTGCTTAATAGTGCAAACCCAAAGTGAAGGTTGGAGGATACCTCTCCAGCCATGAGATGAACAGTGAAATAGAGAGAAGACATTTCTCTCCTACACTTGAAGTGAGGTCAAGTGATGATCTATATGAGGACCAGAAAATCACTCTATTCCCCGTGGGTAGTACACAGATGTTCCTTCTATTCAGAGAGGATCCCATGATTTAAAACAGAGATGATGGTCCAGCCAGTATGTCCCCATCTATCCCAAATAGGGAGAGAAGGACCAGTCCTCATTCATCCCCAATGGGGATCTACTGCTGAGTTGGAAGATCCAACGTAGTTCCCTTTGGAGTAAAAGTTTTTTCAAATCCCCTCCCCGGGGCCCCAGGGAGACTTTTTCAATACCCACCACCCTTAGGGTGGAAGGGTCCCCCCCATGCGTTTCCAGAAAGTGTCGTGCCACGGGAGAGACCATCTTACCTGCTAGGGTGTCTCGGTGGGCCAAGCGAATGTTCGAAATATGAGCTTGGATCCTTATCCGTAGGGCATTTTTTGTTTCCCCTACATACAGCATAGGGCATCCACACCGCAGTTGATACACCACCGATCTTGATCTGCAATTGACAAAATGTGGGATTTTAAATTTTTGACCTGTCTCCAAATAAGTCACTACATCTGTCTTGTCCATGAAGCGGCAGACAGAGCAGCTCCCACAAGGGGCACTGCCTTTTGTGGATAGTTTTGACAGCCATGTTTTTGGTGGCATGTAGTGGCTATGACAGAGCTTGTCCCTTAAGTTGGGAGCCCGCCTAGCAGTAAGTCTAGCCCTCGATCCAACTATGGGAAGAAGGGTGGGATCAGTGCTGAGTAAGTTCCAATGGGTCGAGATGATGTTTTTAACCCTTTTCCATTGTCTATGGAAGTCCAAGACCAATCTAACCGATTCACCTTTGTTTGTGTCAGATATATTTACCTTGTTGTGTTTATTCCGGTTGAGTGTGAGGGTATACGATCGTTCTGTTTCCTTAGCTCTTCGGTAGGCCCGTTCTATCACCTTCTGTGGATAACCTCGAGCCTGGAACCTCTGTGCCAGGTCCACTGATTGTTCCTCAAAGTCTTGGATCCTGGAACAATTTCTTCGTGCTCTAAGGAACTGGCCAGTGGGAATTCCATTTTTAACATGTTGGATATGTGCACTCCCATAGTCTAGGAGGCTATTGACCGAAGTGGGTTTCCTGTACAGTCTGGTGTTGATAGTCCCGTCTTGCTCCAGTGTGATCACTAGATCTAAAAATGTCACCTCTTTCCGGGAGATCTCATATGTCAGTTTAATGTTTAGATCGTTCTGGTTTAACGTATCGAGGAATACCCGGCAGCTTTCTTCCGGACCCTGCCAAAGAAGGAGGACATCGTCAATATATCGGTGCCACCCTAGCACAGCCGGGTGGCACCTCTCAAATTCCGACAAGACTATGGTTTCCTCCCACCACCCAAGAAAGAGATTCGCCACCGAGGGAGCACATTTCGCTCCCATCGCAACCCCCAAGATTTGTCTAAACACTTGTCCGTTGAATGTGAAGATATTATGCCCTAGAATAAAATCTAACAGGGCCAGGATGAATCTATGCAGTGATTCTCGCTCTCTCGACTCCTTGTCCAGAAAATGTTGGACCGATGTAATAGCTAGGTGGTGTGGAATGATCGTATATAATGACTCCACATCACATGTCACAAGGCAGGTGTCAGGGGGTACTTGTATGTGTTCTAATTTCCTAAGTAGGTCCCCAGTGTCCTTGGTATAGGAATTCAAACTAGAGACATGAGGCTGAAGGAATAGATCAACAAAGGTACAGGCGGGCTCCAGTAAACTCCCAATCCCAGAGACAATGGGTCTACCGGGTGGGGAGGCCAAATTCTTGTGAATTTTTGGCAATACATAAAAAGTAGGCATTACCGGGTGTGCCACCGTGAGATATTTAAATTCATGTGGATCTATGATGCCTTCTTCCTTAGCCGTCAATAACAATAGATCTAGCTCTGCCTTGTTGTCCTGGAGGGGGTTGCTGGAAAGTTTTATGTAGTACCGGGTGTCATGAACTTGGCGATTGACTTCCCGAACATATTTCGTGGTGTCCCAAACCACCACGTTACCCCCTTTATCTGCTTCCCTTATTGTTATGGTGGGGTTTGTCATGAGGCCCTTTAGGGATTGTTGTTCTGCCCAGGTCAGATTCATATGTCCATGCATTGGACCCAATTCAATAATTTCCCTCACCACCTGGTCAAAAAAGACCTGTACCGGTGGTGAGGATCTTAGAGCGGGACAAAAAGTGGAGGGGCGCCTAAGCCCGCTGATGTCTCTTACCAGAGTAGATTCCATAGATGTTATCCCAGTCGTTTCAAAGGATAATGTCAAATCTTGTTCCTGTTGGGATGTTGAGTTCTGTTCTGCTAGAAGTCCCTGAAGTCCCAGTAGGGCCTGGTGATCTTCTGGGCCCAACGTGATTTGATTTGTTTTTACATTCCGTGAGCCAAAGTGCTTCCTTAAAATGATTTTCCTACAAAACAGATACATGTCCTTAATCACAGAGAATTTATCTAAGTTTCTGGTTGGCGCAAAGGAAAGACCTTTTGATAGTACTGACATCTTAGATGATGTTAGAGCGTGTGATGAGATGTTCACTATTTGGAGTGCATGCGTGTCCCCTGTTCTTTCCTCCCCGTCAGGCGTTTGTAGCCCCAACGGTCCCTGCTCCTCAGGGATCTTTGGGCGCCGTCTGCCCCCCCTCCTGGTTCTTCGTCTATTTCGCTGCCCGACGATAAAAAATGATTGTATAAGTCGCTTCGGGAGGAATTCTGAGAACCAGGAGGGGGGCCCTGCATGGTGGGGCCTCTCTCTCCACCATATCTCTGTCTGTCACCTCGGCTATTACCTCTATGCTGCCACTTATATGCACGATGGTGGGCATAGTCTGAGATATCCCTTTGTAATTTGTTTCATTTGGTATCCATAGTTACCTGCTCAAATCTGGCCAATTCAATTGCGAGTGAGTCCAAAAAGGGTTTGACCTGATGTACCTGGTCAAAACTGTCCAGTTTGGATTTCAACTCCTGTAGTTTCAATTTGGTTGAGTTTAGAAGTTTCTTGTCATGATCTATGAGCATTTGTATCAAGATATGGGATGTCTTCAACAGACCACTTTCCCATATGTCTCTAAACTCTGTATCAATTTCCCATGTCGGAAATAATTGGACCCGTAAGCCTCTAGGGCATATATTTTGCACAATGTACGTCTCCAAGCTCTTAATATTCCACCAGAGTCTCGTATAGTCCCTGTGGGCCTTCTTGATTTCCCTGGATACTTGTACAAAGTCATTTGATGAGTCTAGATGGGTACCGACAGTATGTCCCACTAAATGGTTCTCGAACTTATTATTCCAAAAAATCTCCCTGTCCTCAAAGTTAAACGTCATGATGTAAAGTGTGCACACATAAACCAGGAGTGTATCCAACGGGATACTTCCCTGCACCAAACCAGATAAATCTTAATCAATATGGTGCACCACTAATAATTATCCAATCTAGGCGTGCTCAGATCCAACGGTGCATGCGGGAGCAGTGGCCTCTCTCTTCTAAAACTGTAGCAGGGTGTGCATCCGGGAATTGCCAGTTCAATGCAGTCGAGCTGATTGTAACAGAGCCTATGCATACACTGTATTACCGGGGAAAGGTGAGTTGGATTTGAAAACCTGGGGGGGTTTCAAACAGCTGGGCATACTGCATCTGGATGCTCCACAGCTTAGACCAAAGAACAGGATTTAAAAAAATAATGGGTTTTTGATGCACTGTATTGACTAGTACTGAAATCCTATTCCTGAACTTTGCACCTGAAACTTAAATTTCATTATTAATTTATTGATTAAGTAAATTATGTCACCAAGCTGTAATGTATTTTTAAACTAAAAACACCTTTATTCAGGTCCACTTTAGGGATTCGAGTTAGGATTGCTTTGCACATGCACTTTTTTGGGGGGTAATTTATATGATAGTATAGTAATTGTATTTTGATGGTTTTTTGATTAGCACTTCATATTTATACATGTATACATTAATTTAATTAATTAATTATTGGACAGGGGCTGCTCTATGAGATCTTATATTTATTTATGTATTGTCTTGATGGTTGCAGGAGATCGATAGTTATTTGTTTTTAATAGTTTACGCTACTTCTAACAATAGAACAACGCTCCAGCGAACAGTAGGTAGCCCCAGTTAAGTGCGTCCAGAACTACGCGATGAGAGATTATGTTCCACCCCCTATTAGGAAACACAAAACAGGAATAGAGGTTAAAAGTCCCACTCATTCCTCCCATCCTCAGTTATAGAAAAGTAATTATACAGCAACCCTTGATATATGGGCGGGTAATAAACGGTCAAGCTGAAGTCAGTAGAATTACTACTTGCAGCATCCCACCCCTAAGCTATAATTACTTGCCTAATCCTCTCATCGTGGTCAAGCTGAAGTATGGCTTGGAAAAAACGCCATTAAACTTGCCGGTAATGGATTTTTCAGGAAGACTTCAGCGTGACCGTTTATTACCCGCCTGATGCTTAGCAGATAGTAAATCAAGTCTAAAATATTTGAGGAAGGTGTGGGGTGATGGCCACATTGCTGCTTTGCAGATCTCCTCAATTGCAGCATCTGTCCTTTCTGCCCATGACGTGGGCATTGTCCTTGTGGAATGCACAAAAACTTCTGGGGGTGAAACTCCCCTAGTAGAGTAAGTCTTGGCAATAGTCTGCTTTATCCATCTTGCTATCGTAGACTTAGAAGCTGCCCTTATTCCTCCCACTAAAGATGACTAGTAACTGCTCTGCTGAACGCCAGTCTCTCTCACGCAGCGAGAGATCCCCTTCCTCTCCTGCTGCGTTTGGCAGTGACGGAATTACTATCTCTTGTGACCTGTTATCTGAAGTGACTACTTTAGGCAAAAACAAAGGATTGGGTGTAAGTATGACCCTGTCTGGGAGTATCACACAGTACGGCTCTTTAATTGAAAGTGCCTGGAGTTCACTCACTCATTTTTCAGAAATAATAGCTAACAAAAAACAACATTTAAATGATAACCATTTTTCTGAAACCTCCTCCAATGGCTCAAAGGGAGGCTCCATTAACCCTTTTAATACAATCGACACGTCCCATGTAGGAAACTCCATTTGAAAAAAAAACTATTAACAAGTTCATTATGTCTCAATTTAAGCTCCAAAAAATAAACTGTTAAGTCAGAGGCCTGAGTTTTCAGGGTACTTACACCCAGTCCCTTGTCAAAACCTTCCTTCAAAAACTCAAGAACTGTAGGTATTTCTTTTTTCTTCAAATTGTTAACTTCACAAAACAAAGAAAATTGTTTCCATACCTTTCCATAATCAATCTTGTAATAAACTTACGACTTTCTATTAACGTTTCCATTACTTTCAAGGAATAACCTTTCCCTCTTAACAAGGCCCTCTCAGGATCCAAAACCATATCTGGGTTGTTCGGAAGACTCCACGATCCTTTTATCGCCATCTTGATTAACTCTGCAAACCATACACTTTTTGGCCAGAAGGGAGCATTAAGGATCACGGTCACTTCTTGAGCACTTGAGGCAGGATTCTGAAAAGGGGAAAGCATAAGCAAGGTCAAAGTCCCCTTTTTGGGCCAGAGCATCTATTTCTACCGAACCTTCCTCCCTGACCAGAGAGAAGAATTCCCTACACTTTGAATTCTTCTTGCCGGCAAATAGATCTATCTGAGGTTGACCCCAAATCCCTGTGATCAGCTGAAATACCTTCTGATTCAAGCACCACTCTGTCTGCTGAACTCCCCTGCATCTTAGAGCATCTGCCAGCGTGTTCAGGGTCCCTTTCAGGTGAACTGCAGTAAATGACTGTATTTGATCTTGCAGTGGTAGTAAAATTTCTTGTGCTAACCTCATTAAATTTTTGGACCTGGTTCCCCCTTGATGATTTAAATAGGCCACTGCTGTTGCGTTGTCTGATCTCACTTGCACCTCCTTTCCCAGAATTCTTGAATGAAAGTGATGCAATATGAGCTTCACTGCCAGAAGCTCCCTGAAGTTTGACAATCTTGTTGCTATTCTTTTGGGCCACCTCCCGTGCACCTGCAGTGTTCCCAAGTGAGCCCCCCAGCCCCAGCTGCTTGCAACTGTAGTTACTAATACTGGGCTGATCTGTCTCAACTCTCTCCCTTTTCCAGGTTTACTTGATCTGTCCACCAAAGCAGTTCCCTTTGGATTTCTGAATTTAACTAAACCATCTGATCTAAAGACTCCTTTCTCTTGCCCCCCTTCTCTAGTAGGAACCTTTGAAGGGCCCTTGAATGCAACTGTACCCACAGAACTGCCGGCATGACTGAAGTTATTAACCCTAGAACCTAACCCTAGTACTTTAGGAAAACGCTAATTATACACAACAAAATCACCACAACAAACAGCATTGAAATGTATGGAAGAGCGCTACTGAGTGACAGGTGCTATATGGCACGATTGAACACACAGCGCCGGCGCTTTACACTGAGCCACCTCTAGTCATACATGCGACGCTACATGACGCTATTAGAGGCGCTCACCAGATTGACTTTCATATATATAGCGTTTCTTAAATAACCCCCTGATTATTTTTAGTTTAATCTGTTTTTATTGAAAAAAGGTCAAATAAAAGAAGGAACATAGACACATACAGAGTGTCATACAACAAACAAGAAAAAAAAAACAATGTTACATCCATCAATTCAACATTACATCAGCTCCATCCACTGCCACAGCATTTCACTTATGCCTGCACAGCTGCTTACTACCTTCGCATTGCTCCAGTTTATCAAAGAGGATGTAACTAAATGCAACAGTAATCAGAACGCAAGACAAGATAGTGAAAAAAAACCCATAGACAAGAGAGAGAAAAGGGAGAGGGAAAGAGGAGAAGAGTAGCTAGGAGGGAAGTGAAGAAGATAGAGGGGTGGGAGGGGAGAAGGGGAGGGGAGGAGGGGGGAGGGAAGTACCTTCAGCTGGGTCGGATATATAGCTCCGTTTTGCCACTAAGATCCTACCTCATAACTGGCCAAGGTGTGGTCGAATGACTATCTCTGCCACCGGGGTCACTGGATCATCGTCCAGAAACGGTCTGAGTCTCGAAGATCAATCCAGCAAGCCCAAGTCGTGGCGTACTTTTCTACCAGGCCCCTATCGCTAAGGATGAGCTTTTGCATACGTCTAATACGCTCCAGCTCCACGACCCATTCTGCTAAGGGAGGGGCTTCACGGGACTTCCAGTGTCTGGGTATGACAGCCCGCGCTGCCGTTAGGAAATGCCTGAGTAGGCATTTTTTGTATTGCGATATAGGGTCCTCCACTAGGGAGAGGAGGGTTAATTGAGGTGAGTTGTTCACAATGATGCCCGTTGTCTCTGCATATATGCTAAGAACCTATCCCAAAAGGATGTAATGGCCGGGCACCCCCACCAGATATGGGTCATGGTCCCTTCCTCCACCAGGCACCGCCAGCAACTGCTTGAGGTCTGGGGTGCGTACTTATTAATGTCGGACGGGCACCTGTACCATCTTGAAATAATCTTGAAGCCTCTCTCCTGTGCCGCCCCCTCCAGAGCTGATTTATGCGTCAAGCTAAATATTTTAGCTAGGTCTTCCTCTGAGAAGGACCTCTCCAACTCTTTTTCCCATCTGGTTACGTACCCCGGAGGATCTGAGTGCATACTGTTCAATAAAGTATGGTACAGTACGGAGAGGGCGTGGGGTATGGGCGTCACAGAAGAGAGAAGCCGTTCCAGATCGGACAGTGGGCAGTCCCTCACACCACTCAAGCGATGGGAGGATACGTAGTGAGCTAGCTGTCTATGAAGGAGCCATGACACATGCACCCCGGGGCACCGTGCTCTAATCTCTTCCAGTGTTGGTAGACCCGTTTCTCCCATGATGTGCCGTAGCCTCGGGTCTGACGCAGCTTGCCAGCCCAAAAAGGACGAAGCCCCCATTCCGGGTGTAAAGTCCGGATTCCCGATAATCGGGGTCAGAGGCCCCGGGCGTTGGACTAACTGGAATCTTGAGGTCAATCTATCCCATACTGTGAATAGGTGCTGCGCCAAAAAAGGTAATGTTCTAAGAATACGTTTGGGCTGGGGTCCCACCCAAGGGAGAGAGACCAGGGGGAGGGGCGACAACCCCTTCTCGACAGTGACCCAAATCTTGCTCGAGGCATGGTGAGCCCAATCCAGGGTCCTCATGAGGGCCGCTGCTGCATGGTAGAGCTTTAGGTCAGGTAGTCCCACCCCTCCCTTCGCTTAGCTACGAGACAGTATTTCATGGCGGATGCGGGGCTTAGAGACCCCCCAAACGAATTTGAGGAACGCGGACTTCAGAATTTTAAAAAAGCTGTGGGGGGCGCTATGGGGGCTGTTTGAAACATGTATAGAAAACGGGGCAGTACATCCATTTTAAGCACGCCTATTCGCCCGAACCAAGACAAGGACTTTCTATCATATTTTTTTAGGTCGCTAAGCGTCTTGTTCATCAGAGAAGCATAATTCAGGTCGTATATTTTAGTTAGGTCGTTTGGGATCTGTATCCCTAGGTATTTGATTGCGACTGCCATTTGAAGGAGAAATTAGTTTTGAGTCTGTCTACCTCTCCAGTCGGTAATGTTAGGTTAAGGGCTTCCGATTTCGTATAATTTACTTTAAAGTTGCTCACCAACCCAAATTGTTCGAACTCTTTTAGTACTGATGGAAAAGAGATGGTAGGGGAAGTTAAGTGGAGCAGTAAATCATCGGCATATGGAGACAATTTATATTGCTTGTTGTCAATCTCTATCCCCTTTATGTCCGGGTTGTCACGTATGGCGATGGCCAGATGCTCCATGGTTAGAATATACAAAAGAGGAGACAGTGGACATCCCTGGCGTGTCCCATTGCCTATGGGAAAAGGAGATGACATCACACCATTAGTTCTCACTGAGGCTGAGGGATTTCCGTAAAGGGCCAGTATCTTGCCAAGGAGGGACGGTCCCAGGCCAATTTGTTGCAGAGAAGCATGCATAAAGTCCCAGCTCACCCTATCAAACGCCTTCTCAGCGTCACATGAGAGAAGGCAAGCTGGAATCCCTTTAGATTGCACGTAGGATATCAATGTGAACAATTTATTCGTGTTGTCTCGTGCCTCCCTACTCGGGACAAATCCCACCTGGTCCAAATGAACAAGATCAGGAACAATTGTCCCAAGGCGCGAGGCTATTATTTTAGCGAACAACTTTATATCTACGTTAATTAGAGAGATCGGGCGATAACTGCTACATACGAGGGGATCCTTACCGGGCTTAGGGATAACCGCGATCGTAGCTGCCAATGACTGTCTCGGGAAGGGGGAGTCTTGCCCCACTGAGTTGAAAACCTTAGTCAAAAAGGGGGTTAACAGGGGACCTAGCCCCTTATAGAACCTTGGGGTATAGCCATCGGGTCCTGGGCTCTTTCCCACCGGGGAGCCTCGTATTGCCCCCTCCACCTCCTGCGTTCCAAAAGGAGCCTCAAGGGATTCCACGTCCGCCTGCGAGATTTTAGGGAGAGGGGTCCTGTCTATGTATGCCCGGACTGCCTCCGAGGGGGGCAGGCGTGCAGCAGTTGGAGCAGACCTCGGTAGGTTATAAAGAGTGTTGTAGTAGTCCCTAAAGGACTTCGCTATTTCGGTTGGGTTGGAAGTCTCATTATCCCCTCACGTTTTTATGCTGGGGATATACGTGGCTGAGCTCCTAGGGTGTAGTGATCTTGCCAACATCTTGCCCGGTTTGTTGGCGTGCTCATAAAATATCCCCCTAAGCCGATCTCTATGCCGCAGGAATACTTGATTGTACAGGCTCTTTAGGTCGTCCCTAGCTTTTTCTAGCTTGATCAAGGTCTCGTTGGTAGGCATCTGTTTATGCTCGAGCTCCAATGTTCTAATTTGACTAATTGTGTTTTCTATTAGGGAGGACCTTTCTCGTTTGAGCCTGGCACCATGTTGGATAAAGATCCCCCTCATCACGCATTTAAGCGTTTCCCACTGTACAGGGAGGGGTGTGTCGTCACTGCGGTGGTCTGTTAAGAAGTGGCCTATGCTCTCTCGTATTGCTGCTAAACAAGTCTCATCTTTGAGCAAATTGTCATTTAGACGCCAATCCCATCTGCTCGGGTACAGCCCGGGCACATCTACAGGCAGGAAAATTGGGGCGTGGTCTGACCACACTATACTCCCTATACTCGCCTCTGGGTTCCAGGCCATGGCATGATGACTCAATAAGATATAGTCAATACGGCTGTAAGAGTTATTGGCATTAGAGTAAAAGGTGAAATCCTTGTCTCTCTTGTGTAGCGCCCGCCAAACGTCCACTAATTGCAGTTCCTGTAATTGTTTCTTCAGCATTTTAAACCGCGCAGCTGAAACCCCCGACCTACCGGAGGAAGTGTCAATCAGCGGGTTGAGAGGCAAGTTGAAATCACCCCCACACACCAAGATGCCCTCTGCAAAGCTAGCTAGCTGTTTTAGTAGTGCACAGCAATAAAGGGCTGAGTCCTGATTGGGGCTGTAAATGTTCACTACCGTATAAGTCTTTGTGAACAGTGTCAGTTTCAAAAATATAAATCGGCCTTTAGGATCAATTCTTGTGTCCAGAATCCTATGGGGAAGGGACCTGTGTAAAGCTATGGACACCCCTTTTGACTTCGCTTCTGGGTTTGGCGCATGAATCCAAGAGGAGAAGTGGCGGTCCCGAATTTTTGGTATGTGACCCTCCTTAAAGTGGGTTTCCTGTAGCAGAGCTATTTTAACCCTATTTTTATGGAGCTCGGAGAGGATTTTAGATCTTTTTTCGGGAACATTTAGACCCTTCGTATTGTAGGAACAAATGGTGATACTTGACATGGTCTGTTCAACAGCGTCAGGGTATGGGGGATAAAGGGAAGAGTAGGAAGGGCAGGGGAGAAAAGGAGGGAAAGATAGGAAGGAGGGGGGGAGAGACTATAGAGGGCTAGGAACTAGGAGGAGAAGAATCAAGAGCACACTAAGAATAAAGGCGCTTTGCGCGCTCCCTCCGAATGAGCTTATCCCAAACGCCTACTGGGAGAGCTCAGGAGGTTATGTAGTGGGGGAAGTGGAAAAAGCGACAGCCGATGCGAGGCGCTCCACCCAAGAACTGAGAGGTTATCCTGAGGCCCGGGCTTAATATGGACCCAGGCCGAGAGATAAGCCCGTTACTAACAGAACATTACTCTTATAATTCCTAAACTTTGTCAGCTAAGTGCCCAAATGACTAGATTGCTAGACATCCAAAACATATAAAACAGCATAAACCTTGATAAACTTTTAGGATAAAAATATTGAGGTCGCCGCCCTCCATCCGCTGGAGCGGGGTCGCCCCGAGGACCGCACCCCATAGAGGTCCAGTCCTGGGGGAAAGCCCTCCGCAGACAGGGCATTGCACTCGTTACTCCTACTCTCTGTCAACCAGGCGACCGAGCAGTTATATATAAATCAATAAAAGCAGAGTTAACA
Source organism: Gastrophryne carolinensis (assembly GCA_027917425.1). NCBI lineage: Eukaryota > Metazoa > Chordata > Amphibia > Anura > Microhylidae > Gastrophryne > Gastrophryne carolinensis. Next base: position 258,743,370 of record CM051234.1, read on the forward strand.
GTATGAACCGTAAGAAACATTAAGAATACCATGATGTTTGGAAACATGTAAAACAGTATCAGCATTGCGGAGGTTGTTAGAACACTAATGTGGGGTCCCAGCTCCCGACCCCATCCCGCCCTCAACTGTGGCGGCTGTCCCACAAAGTAAACCAACCGCCGACTAAGGCCATCTGTGATCCAGAGACCAACCAACAGGGAGCAGAGGGGGCACTCCGCCGAGCCAACCAGAGCCGAAGGACCCACACTGTGGTAATCTCCGCGCGACCCGAGCCGGCCCCAGGACCACCGAGGGTCAACAAACATCAGTGTAGTTTCCGAGTAGACCAGGTCCATAGCAACCCTGTCAGACAGGGCCTGGATCACTGCCAGTCGTTGGCGCCATTGCGCGCTCTGGGTCTGACCCCTCTATTTCTTCGAGGTAGTGGGTCGTGCCCTCCGATCCCCTGTGCCCGGGCGGGGCCCAACAAGGGGGAGAGCCAGTCCTCCAGTTCCACTCCTCCAACGGACAGTCCATGACCAGATTGAAGATACGGGTCACTGTCACTGAAAGATTGGCATTTTCCGGAGATTCAGGGAGCCCCCTTATGCGGATATTATTCCGTCTCCCTCTGTTTTCCATGTCGTCTTGGTGGAGAAGTATGTAAGCTATGTGGTGCGCTGATTCCTCCTGGGCTCTTTCTAAAGCGGTGTGTGCTCTTTCTATGGAGAACAGACGCTGCTGGACTGAGTCCTGCACTTGCTCTACAGCCGTGACCCTGGTCCCCACTTCTAGCACTTGCTTCGATACTTCGTCCACTTCCCTCCGGACGGTGGACTCCATTCTGTTTATGAAGGTTTCAAAGTCTTTTAGGGTAGGTAGTGACGAAATAAGAGCCCTGATGCTGTGCTGATCGAGATCCAGCACCCCTGCATCTCTGTGATCGTATAAGACGGGGCTAAGCGGGGGGGATTCCTGCGGCCAGTGTGGGGAGGCCGACAGAGACAGCGGGGAGCTGGATCCGCTACTTGTCCCACTTCAGGACGGCTCCCTGTTTATGGTTGCTCGAGGGAGAGTCCCCCCGTCCGGCTCAGAGTTCCCCTCTCCAGACGCATTGCAAAGATTGCGGGGAGGCAGTCTCTTTCCCTCCATGCCAGCATTCCGTGGCTCCATCATGGCAGTGCAGCGTTGTGCCCGGGACACAGAAGCATGGTGTTGATTATGGGGGCCAGTACCACTTAATTTTATAGGGCTGTCCCCACCAGGCAGTGCACTGGTGCCCCTTTTGCCCAGTCCGCCCCCCTGCTGCTGTCTAGCCTTGTGTGGTGTGCTCTGTGGAGCCGTCTGCTGCAGAAGGCCGGTTTGCCTCTCTAGGCTGTCCTCTTCCTCCTCCAGGGCCATATCTGCTGCCTGTCTTCTGGAGGGGCCCGGGGATCTAGATGCGGGTCTCCCCTCCCCCACTCCGCAAGGCTGACTCTGCGGGGGCAGTGGTGTCCCGGTGCTGCCTCCCTGTCTGCAGCGTGTGCCCCTTCCCGCCTCACCACCCGCCCGTCGGCCGTTACTTTTGTCAGCGGGGTCGGGGGAAAGCCGCGGCTGTGTCTCACCTCCTCCTCCTCTGCTAGGCTGCGCGCACATCGGGGAAGCAGCCCATCCTTCTCTCTCCCCGCCGCCAGGCTCCCCACGCCTCCGGACCTCGGCCCCGGTCCCCACCTCCGCCCTGCCTTCCGCCTGCGTCTGGCGGGGCATCACCGAGGGCTCTCTCCGCTGGTCCTCGACGGGTGTCCCGCACGTTGGGTGAGGCGGCGGTATCTCACTCTGCCGCTCTCCCGCCTCCAGGCTTCCTTGTGTAGGGGCGTCCGCCATCTTGCCGTCCTCTCCACCTCCGGCTTCTCTGACTCCTGGCTGGAAGAAGGTGTCAATGCGGCCCGACCTGGACCCACCAGCCGCCGCCTTGGATCTCCGCTTCTTTGACATGAGGTTTGTGACACAATCAGGGCACTTAATATGTTCTGAAAGGGCTTTTTCCTGCAGGTACTGGACGGAGCTCAGGGAGAAGCTTCCTCACTCGGCCATCACCAAGCCACGCCCCCCCCCCCCCCGATTATTTTTACTATATTGGTGCCTCAGTAGGAGTTAGTAGTGTTTGCTTGAAATAAATATGTAACATATAATTTGGAGATACATAGATCACAGACATCCAAATAAATATTGGATGTCTAAATAAATAATATACTTATTATTCTTACAATATATTCCTCAAAGTAGACATTATTTTCTACTGGTATGATGATCAGCTTTACTAACGGGATAATAGTAATTGTGCAAAAAATAGGTTTAATAAATATGATTACAAAATTTGGGGTGGAAGAACCTGGTGAGAAAACTCACTTCTTTTTGTAGAGAGAAAACTGCCATTCACTTTCATTGTTTACCTGGTGTAAATGTACACCTCACTCTGAATCAGCCCCAAGGTAGACAATGAATGTGAATGTCAGTTTTCTTTCCTAAAAAAGAAGCGAGTCTCTGAATCAACACCTATGTTGGTAAGATGTACAGTATATCAAAAATTGTGTGGCAAAGTCCTACAGATGTGCTCTAGATGGCGCCAGAAAATAATGTTTGAGGCCAGCTACTAGTATATCTAAAGCATAGAGAGAGGAGAAAATCTATTAAAGAGGACCAAAACCCACCCTCTCCCCCTCCGGGGCAGAAACCCCCCAGGTCTTCTGAAAACTCACCTTCGTTCCCAGTCCAACGGTGCATGTGAGAGCAGCGGCTGCATCCCCGCTATCCCTTTAGGTTGGCGCATGCTCGCTGTTAGAGGGTAGCGTGGGATGCGCCTGCCAGCACGTTCGGATCCACTCTCATTAGACAAGCTCCTGGACGAAGGGGCTTGAGTGGATCTGAGCATGCTGATTGGACGAGCGGCCACGCATGCGTCATAGGACCTGGAAGAGGTGAGTTTGTTCAAGCGACCTGGGGGGGGATTTCACACCTAAAAAATAAAACACTGGGAATCCAACAGGCGCTGTGTGCCTGAATTCCTTTTTTTTGAGGGCCTCTTGGAGCACCTGGTGGACGCTGCTGAGCGCCTCGGACGAGGTGTTTGAGTGGCGCCCGCACCAGTAATAATAAATAAGCCTCCACATTCGTGAACATAAAAAGGTGGTCCAACCTTACTCAGATAACAGGAGTGTCTGTCGATAGGATCTGTGCAAGCAGTATTCTGTATGAAACCCCCCAGGTTCCCCGAACAAACTCACCTCATGTGTGGAGCTTGTCTAATATGAGTTGATTCGAGTGACTGCCACATCCCCCACTACCCTATTCACAAATGCCTGGCGTTGGCATGGGCCCTGCTAGAGGAATAGCGAGGATCCGGACGCTGCTCGCACATGCACCGATGGACCGGGAAAAAATCAATCAGCCTGGGAATCTTATAGATTCCTGGGCTGATCTTTGTTGGCTTTGGTCCACTTTAAAGCAGAAAAAGCCTGGGAATCGGGATGCCCCACTGTGTGAAACTCCCCAGTTCACCAGTAAAAACTTAACCGTCCAGGCTCCAATGGCGCATTTAACAGGCGTCTCTCATTTTCTTGAATAAGGAGTGTGCACTGCCACATCCCCAGGCATGCGCACACTCCCATCCCAGTTTATCTGAGTGGCTGGGGCAGGAGTATGCGCAGGATGTAGGGAATGCAGAAGTGCACGCTCTCCATTGTAAACAATGAGAGTTGCGTGCCAGATTACATAGTCACAGCAGGCGGCTTTCACTGGAAGAGAGCCCGCACATGTGCCATTGGAGCATGCAAGGTGAGTTTTAACGTTGCCCTGGGGGGGTTCCCTTGATTGCATTCCATCCCTCCTTATCTCTCAAGTGTCTCCATCTCTTATTCCAGCTTTAGAGTAGACCAAAACCTAGGATTTTTAGTTTTGGTCCTGGCCCCCGGGGCATTCGATGCGGGGTACCCCACTGTGTGAACCCCCCATTCGCCCACTCAAATTCACTTTTCCCTGGTCCTACGGTGCAGTGCTGATGTCAACTCGTCAAGTCTAGCCAAGTGGGGCCCAGCACAGCCGAGTGCGCCCACACCCCTGCTACCCTCTAACAGGGACAGTGCCCGCACTGGCCATACACAAATGCCTGGCACAGGGGCGCGTCCTGCTAAAGGAATAGCAGGGAATGGTCGCTGCTTGCACATGCGTTGGTGGATCTGGAAGAAGGTGAGCTTACTGGGCGACCTGCAGGGTTTTACACAGCAGGGCATCCCAAATATGGATGCCCCGGGAGGGAGCATGCCTGCCCTGGAGCCTCTTAGATTCCTGGGTGGGTTTCGGTCCACTTTAATATCTCTATTCAACCTTTCTGTCTCCACCGGCACCTACCTCTTACAAACCTGCAGTTATAACTCTGCTCATCAAGAATCCCTATGCCCTCCCTAGCTACCACTCGATCTTACTGCTTCCTTTCTCATATTACTTTAACATTATTTCCACTCAGAATCAGCATGCTATTTGTCTACCAACTCCTTACTAGATCCCCCCCCCCCAATCTGGATTTTGTTCTAATTACTCTATTTTCAGGGTCTCTTATCCTCCTAGAGTTCCTCCTGTCTCTCGGACCAATTATTTAGTGTATCTTACTCACAGTTTCCTCACTTTGTCCTCTATGTGTTGGTGTACCACAGGGCACCGCCCTTGGACACCTCCTTTTTTCAATATAAAATATAGGTTTTTGCCAGCTTTTAACCTCACTCAGGTTTCCTATATCACTTTAATGCAGACAACACATTCAAATATATATCTCTTTTGCACAAATCTCTCCTTTTATCCTGCCTTCCTAAGTGAAATCTCTTTATGTCATCTCGCTCCCTCAACTGGATAAACCTAGACAAACCAGAACTAGTCATTTTTCCAGCATCCAATTTCCTTGTGATTTTTCCCCCAATCTCTCTCTACCCCAAATCACCACTTCCTTATTTATGGTGTATGGCACCAAATGGCAAGTTATCAGGTGACCAACGGAAATCATTCAGTTTTGATGTGAAAGCCTACTAGGAAATCCAGACTGGTCAATGGCAGTGTGACAATGTGACTGCCAGCCATTTCTGAATAAGGAAGTGGTTAACATATGTGTAGGTCTTAAAAGCGTCATACTTGTTTCTGCCCCAGACCCTAATGTGTCTGTCTGTATACAATAGTTTTGATTTGGAATGTAGTTTGTGGGAAAATCACAACTTAGTATATGCATATTTGTTCACATTTTGAATGTTTTTTAATAAGGGCATTCAATGAATTGAATAAAATTGTTTATGTTGTCACCTTACCTTGAGATTAAAGCCTTGAGAGACCCAATTTGGCAGACACTTTATAGCAATGACAATGGGTACTGAGGCAAATGAAAAAAGTAACTTCTCTTCCCCTTTCAGTTTTCTTGTTTCTCCATGTGTTAAACATTCATCTATGCACTTCCAAGAAGGATATACTTATCAAGGTATTGTTGCTACCATAATCTCTCTCCCCCAGACACAGATGGTAGTGTTTCTTATCTTGACACTGAACCTAAAATCAGAGGCCTATGACACAATCTAAGCCTCCATACTCTCATCTGTTGTGCCAGATAGTTACAAGGTTATTATAATAGCAACATTGCATTGCAAAGAATAAGGAGATATTTAACCATGTTAACACCATATCCTCTATATATCAAACCAGATTGTCATTTTTGCGAAATGTACCTTAAAATGTACAGACCTACTGAAGGAATTTATAGTGAACAGTATACAATAGTGTGTGATCTTACCTTAAAAATAATTTGGATATTACTGTAGAATGTTGTTAATAATTCTGCATATCATCTTGTGATGACAAGACAACATTATGACAATGGATTTACTGCTCCTAACAGCAACAGCTGCTTTGTAATTGTCCATCTAGTTGATCCTTTGTAAACTTCTGTCTGGACCACTGGTAGTCAAAAACCTAGTTGTTGCCAATTATGCCTAAGAGTCAGTTCAAAGGCCAACAACAGGAAAATCCATGATTCATAATCTCACAATGATTTGAAAACTATTTAAAAGCTTCCAGCTCAACATCCAGGGTTAATGTCCATAGCTACATGTCAAACACAACACATCACTGATGCGTTTCAGGCGCTCCTACCTTAAATCATGACAATCTCACAATGCAAAATGCAGGCTAAAATAGTCTAAGAGATGCACTCACCGATGCCCCTTCCTGTCCTCGCTTCCTGAGCTGGGTAACGGCCATGATGGATATAGTAGATAGATATGTAAGATGCTCTGCGCATGACAATCTGCTAGCGTCAGCATCACAGCGCAGGAGAAGGCAATACCGCTCCCTCCTCTCTGCTGACCAATGAGCAAGCTCCATGTAATTCCTCAGCCGCTGATGTGAGTTTAAGGGCGCGATCTGCAGCAGAGACGAGGAAGCTGTATCATCTTCTCCTGCGGCGTGATGCTGACGCTAGCAGATTGTCTTGCACAGAATGTCTTACAGTGGGACTACTACATCCAGCATGGCCATTGCCAAGTGCAGGAAGTGAGGATTGGAAGGAGGAGTGGCGAGTGCATCTCGCCTTATCCTACAAGAAGCTATAAGCACTGGTGTTTTGTGCACTGGGATTTAAATGTACTGTGATCCTACAACATCCTCTAAGCCCAGGGGTGTATTCCCTTATTCCCCTTAACCCACCTTTTCATTCATTTAAGCAATGTGTTTTGTGTGCGGCCTTAACCCACCTTTTCATGTAAAGTGGACCAACACCCAGGGGTGATCGGCCTGGGAATCTATAAGATTCCTGGGCCGATCACCTCCCTCACCGCGGGAAATCCGAGATCGGGATGTCCCGCGGGGTGAAACCCCCCCAAAACCCCCCAAAAACCTTACTCTAGACGTGCGCGCGCCCACGCCGGCCATTCACAAACGCACGCCCTGTAACAGTGATGTGCGGGAGTCAGCGGCGGACACGCTGTCTTGTCCGACGCTGTCACCCGCTTGTCCGTCGGCGGGGATTGGACGGCGCGGTCACGTGGGAGCGTGGTGAGGTGAGTTTTTGGGGCTTTCTGGGGGGTTTCACACAGCAGGGCACCCCCAATCGGGGTGCCCCCCGAAGTGGACCAAAACCCAGGATAGTCAAAATCCTGGGTGTTGGTCCACTTTAAGCACTGGAGTTTGTGTGTACTGTGATCCCACAACATTCGCCCTATTCGTCCTGAGGAAGTGACGCTGTGACGTCACGCAACGCGTCGGCGGCGAGTGGGGGGGCAACTTGCTGTTTGGCCACAACGGACATGTGAGATTGATATCTATAATTGTGTCTTTTTGCTTTTTTCCCTACCCGGCTGGTCCTCATTGTTAGTTTTAGCACTTTGGCACTTTATCACCTTTAAATATTTGCACATATGTTGTATATAGGTAGAATTATTTATCATGTAGTTATATATTGGGCACTGGTTATACACCAGCAGGAGTAGGGATGGCTGGGACATGCCTTTGTCCCCCCCCCCCCCCCTTTCCTTTAGGTTTGTTCATGTTCTATGTTTTTGAAATTGCTTTTAAAAGGTATTGAGTACATGTGTTTTGTAAATGAGTCTTCAATAAAATGTCATATATTTTTATATAAAGGTAGTGCCACTTTTTTGAAATGGGTTTGGGGAATAAGGGACTCCCCTTATTGTGGTTTTGGTTGGTGACTTCATCCTACAAGAAGCTATAAGCACTGGTTATTTGTGTGCGGCCTTAACATCCTTTTTCCTTTAAGCACTGGGATTTGTATGTACTGTGATCCCACAACATCCTCTAAGCCCAGGGGTGTATCCCCGTATCCTCCAAAAAGCTATAAGCACTGGGTTTTGTGTGCTGCATTAACCCACATTTTCATTCAAGCACTGGGTTTTGTGTGTGGCCCCTTAACCCACCGTTTTCATTTAAGCACAGTGTGTTTTGTGTTCTGCCTTAATCCAACTTTTCATTTAAGCACTGGGGGTTGTGTGTTCTGTGATCCCACAATAGCCTCGATTCAGAGACACATTCGTCCGGACTTCTGTAGCTGTCTGTGAAAGTTTTTTGGGTGTTTGTCATTTTTTTGCTTTTTTTCGTACATTTTTCATTCATACGAACGTTCGGGAAGATGCGTATATGCTCTTTCGAAAAACGGAAGCAAATCGGAAGTTTCTCGTTTATTCGGGAGCATTTTTCCACCAAATCTGAAATTTTTCGTCCGTTCAGAAAGTTTTCGTTATTGCAGTGGGCTTGCGATTAATTCAGAGAGCTGATTGCCGATGGGACAACACCCCATAAATACGTTTCATTGACGAACCACTCCCGGCACCTTTTAGACGTCGGAACTAGAGCCATGGACGAGTCTACTGCCTTTGAGGAGCATGAGGATCTGCAACTCATGGGCATTGAGATCGTCCGGAGGTCAGAGACCAGACTGCATCGGCGGCGACGCATGGACATCAATAGCATGCATGACGTTGAGCTGTTCGAGCTGACCAGGCTTAATCGCGCTTCCCTCCATAAATTGTATAGTGAGCTGCGGCCATGGTTAGCCTGCACCACAAGGAAGGGGCAAGCAATTTCAGGTATGACCAGGATGCTTGGCTGCCTGCAATTTTTGGCGAACGGCTCGTTCCAGAGGCTGGGTGCCCTCTCCGTGGGGATCTCTCAGCCTACGCTGAGCCGCGCGCTATCCAAATTTTTGGAAGGCATGGCTACCCTAACTCGCAAATATATTTGTTTCCCTGAGGATATGGTAGCCAGAAACGCCATTAAGCTGGCATTTTATACTATACTATATGACTGCACCCACGTTGCCCTCGTCCCACCGGCAGTCGACGAGTATATATACAGGCAAGTTGTGGCTTCCATTGTATCTAAATGTTTGGTTGTCCCTCCTTTGGCCAATAACATTATTTGTATTTCGCCATCCTTGTTTTAAAACCATCATTGTGACTAGTCCCTCCATTTAAGCAGAGCATCCTTGGCCTTATTTACTCCATTTTTAGTCTCCCTTATTGTGACTAGTCCCTCCTTTTAAGCAGAGCATCCTTGGCCTTATTTACTCCATTTTTAGTCTCCCTTATTGTGACTAGTCCCTCCTTTTAAGCAGAGCATCCTTGGCCTTATTTACTCCATTTTTAGTCTCCCTTATTGTGACTAGTCCCTCCTTTTAAGCAGAGCATCCTTGGCCTTATTTACTCCATTTTTAGTCTCCCTTATTGTGACTAGTCCCTCCTTTTAAGCAGAGCATCCTTGCCCTTATTTACTCCATTTTTAGCCTCCCTTATTGTGAATAGTCCCTCCTTTTAAGCAGAGCATCCTTGCCCTTATTTACTCCATTTTTAGCCTCCCTTATTGTGAAGAGTCCCTCCTTTTAAGCAGAGCATCCTTGGCCTTATTTACTCCATTTTTAGTCTCCCTTATTGTGACTAGTCCCTCCTTTTAAGCAGAGCATCCTTGGCCTTATTTACTCCATTTTTAGTCTCCCTTATTGTGACTAGTCCCTCCTTTTAAGCAGAGCATCCTTGGCCTTATTTACTCCATTTTTAGTCTCCCTTATTGTGACTAGTCCCTCCTTTTAAGCAGAGCATCCTTGGCCTTATTTACTCCATTTTTAGTCTCCCTTATTGTGAATAGTCCCTCCTTTTCATTAGGCACTCTATGTTGCTAGTCTCTCCTTTTACATATTCCCTCATTGAAATCAGTCCCTCCATGATAATGCTTCCTCCTTGGCAAGAGTGTATGTGCAACAATGGCCCTTCTTTTTCCATTCTTTGCCAAGTTTGGGCCAAGTCAAACATTTTAAAGTGTACTTGAAAGAGAACAAGTCACTCAACCTTGTAAAGGCTCGAACATACATCTTCTTTTGTTGGCCACTTAAATGTAAGGTAGTTGTTTAGTGTTAGTTGTCTGGATGTTAACGTTTGACTTAGCCTGTTAGAAGTGAGCGTTGGATTCGTGGCCTTATTTTTTTTAAATTTGGTTTTATCTTTATTTTTGTCACAGAAATCGGAAAATGGGCCACTCACTGAATGTGCAAGCAGTGGTGGCCCAGGACATGCGTTTTCTGAGCGTCCTGGCAGGCTACCCTGGCTCAGCCCATGACGCCTACATCCTGCGCCGTTCTGGATTATTCCGGCGGTTTGAGTCAGGAGAATTTGCGGATGCATGGCTCCTTGGTAAGTTGAGTCCAATTACCTATTTAGAATTTATATGTGTGCCTTGAATTTTTGTGGGAGTCACTTTTCCTCCACGATGCCTTGCCCATCACCTTGGGAACTTGTGTAACCCGACTGGACCCATTACTTGATCCAAACTACATTTGCTGTCAAATTTTTAGTCCTGCATTGTTTTAACTCCAAAGTGTAATGAGAGCAAAAGTCAGAAACAGTCTTCAAAACACTTTGACATCCAAATCTGTTAGGGACTTTAGCAGAGGGTCTGCGCCATCTTTGCTTACATGCATTTCACTTACTGAGTAGAGGTGAGCGGGATAAAGTGCAGGGGCCGCCTTACACCTGTTTTGGACTAAGCCAAAACAGAAAATGGGTCAGGTAAAGTTAAACCATAATACATTGTTCTGCAGCACAGACAGGAAACAATAGCTGCTAACAGTCTGCCTGATTGCCCAGCATCCACAGTATTATTTACCTACTTTGGGCCCCCATCTCTCACATATGTTTAATTGTTGTTTTGACATCTGCAATATGTATGCTCATGTTTGTGTGACAATGTCACATACCTGATTATTCTTTTTTTTCAATGAATTTTGCGCTGCAATGTATGAATTAATGGTAATATTAGTTTCCCTTACATTGTTGTAGGCGATTTGGGGTATCCACTACTCCCGTGGCTGATGACTCCGGTCCTCCGGCCACAGACTCCAGCACAAGAGGCCTACAATCGTGCCCATAGAAAGACCAGGGCAGTGGTGGAGAGGGCCTTTGGACTCCTGAAGACCCGTTTTCGGTGCTTGGACCACACTGGGGGCTCCCTGCAGTATGACCCTAAAAAGGTCATTGATATCATTATGGCATGTGCAGCGCTGCATAATTTTGCGATTATGCAAAGGGTCCCCCGATATGTTGATTGCCCACCCTCTCCACCCTCCGATGAGCCAGACGACGCCTATGTGGGCCAGCCAAGTGCGTCTGGGCAAGCCGTGCGGGCCAATTTAATAGCCACACATTTTGCCTAATTTATGTTTGGCTTTGTATGTGTTTTTTTGGACTTGTTTATTTATGTTTTTTGTTTTGGTTTTGGTATGTATAATTTCATTATGAATAAACCAATAAAAACAACAACAATGTTTGTGGACTTATTTGGAGACATTGGTTAGTGTTTTTTTTTTTGTCTACTTGAACTAATATTTCTCAATCAAAACACCACAGACATGAACTTGGTTAAACAAAAATATTTACTACTTCGTAAAATGTTTCTGGGATACAAACAGAATAGGAGGTGAGTGCCCCTCACATACTTTGGGGCCAGACATGTACATGCAATTTGTTTAAAAACATGTTCCAAAACAGAAATTGGACACAAATAAGCCCTCTCCTGCTTGCCCACATTTTCAACACACAGGTTGGAAGCAAACCTAGCTATGCCACATCTACACCTGTAAGTCAATGGGCCACCCAAACCAGAACACCCAGTCCCAATCCCAATCCAGTACAATCACAGCCAGGGTCCAAGGTCTTAGTTTGCCAGCGCAGAATGTCACCCAATCATGCCGCTAAACATGAGGAGCCACCACAAATGTTATTGTGCCCAAGACAGCCACGCCACAGCTTAAGTGGCCGCTTCAGTGAGTCTTGGGCTCTGTCATTGGCTAGTGGGCTACCTCAGGCCTTGAATGACCTATATGGGGGCAAATCCAAAACAACCTAGCAAGAGCAGCGCAAAATGGCAGATTTTTAGGCCTCACCAGACAAGTCAATCCAGTGGGGATGTCTCGCAAAGATGTGGAACAGATTCAGGCCAAACACACATTAATATTGTTGATGCCCATAGAACCCAGGTTGGGGCCCTTGGGGGGGGCCTAACCTGGGCCTGTGTGGCATTCAGAATCTGCAACTGTTCCAAAATGTTTCTTTGGTTACTGTGCATTTCGGCCATGCCTGACCTTATTTCTGAGGTCAAGTTGGCCATGTGGCTGTTATGGGTCCTCAATTCAGTCAGCACGGCACTGAAGGTAGTATTTAGGGACTCTAATTGGCCCCTAAGATGCTCTTGATTTTGCTGATTTTGGCGACGAAAAAGCCGCCTCTCTTGGTGCCATGCTGACTCCATCATCTGCACGCCCCTCCCCTGGGAAACTGGGCGACGTTGCTGAGTACGCCGCCCAATTCCCCGGGTTGTGGGGCGTGCAGATGATGTTGCTCGAGGACCCCCAACAGCCACAGGTATGCTCGCCAAATCCTCAGCAGCAGATCTGAAACTGGGGACTGGAGGGTCAGTCTCTGCATGCTGCCCACGATGTGCAGCCAGCATGCAGCCAGCTTCCCTCTGCTGCTGAGGATTTGGCGGAGAAACATTTTGGGACAGTTGCAGATTCTGGCCCAGGGGAAGATCTTCATAATCTCCAAGGAAGCTTCCATCCTCCTCCTGCTCCTGGATTTGCTCCATCAGTGTGTGGCTCTGTTGGGGACATGTGAAAAAAAAAGTTTCAGTGTGGGGAATACCTATATAAATCAGACAAGAAAAACATGGCAAGCCACATGCATACATAACAGCATCAAAAAACACTTACCGTAGATATCGGATCCTGGGTCCTATGCAGCGCGGAAGAAGACGGCAGTGGTAACATGGTAGAGGAGGCCCCACTAGCTGAGGGATGATGCTGGGCTGCATTAGAAGAAAAAGAGCTATGAAAACACACAACTATGCATTGTTGATGTTTAAGAACACATATGCTAAGCCAAGAAACGTGGCCAAGCAGGAATGGCCACTCCCACAACGTGGCCACTTGGCCTTCACTAGGAATGCCATTACATTAGTGCATAGATTGTTAAACCAGACTAGACACATTGGTCACGTGTCTAAAAACAAACATGCAACTAATGGCTGCTGTGTGAGTTGCCACATCCCTTTTAGGCGATGAAGTTAACACACTAAGGTGCCAAATAGCAGTTACAATATGATTCTGGGGGGGAACATTGTATCTCTGAAACCATTTGTACCCAACCATCTTAATCCGTTGGGCCCCCAACCCAGCTCTTAGCAAATTGACCAACAGCCAAAGATGTTAGTGTGGCGTGTGCTTGTCAATTAATACATAGCACGCCTTTTCCCATTCCGCATTCCTTTTCTCCACTCCTAAGTTTCCTAGTTTTCTGAAATTTACTTAAACGTCATGTATGTGCGTGTCAATTTGCACATTACCAGTCCACACACGTTACACACCCTGGTCAAAGTGACCACTCCAATCAAAGCCACACCCTAGAGCCATGTGTTTAGCTAGCCCTTGCTGCCACACCCTAGAGCCATGTGTTTAGCTAGCCCTTGCTGCCACACCCTAGAGCCATGTGTTTAGCTAGCCCTTGCAGCCACACCCTAGAGCCATGTGTTTAGCTAGCCCTTGCAGCCACACCCTAGAGCCATGTGTTTAGCTAGCCCTTGCAGCCACACCCTAGAGCCATGTGTTTAGCTAGCCCTTGCAGCCACACCCTAGAGCCATGTGTTTAGCTAGCCCTTGCTGCCACACCCTAGAGCCAAGTGTTTAGCTAGCCCTTGCTGCCACACCCTAGAGCCAAGTGTTTAGCTAGCCCTTGCTGCCACACCCTAGAGCCAAGTGTTTAGCTAGCCCTTGCTGCCTATGTGTAGGTTTACACACATTTTTGGGGTCATTCACACATTACTAACCTGCTGGAATTGGCGGGTTGTCGGTGTCCTGCTGGCCCAAGTGTCCCTCTAAGGCCACAGGATGGAGCAAGCCCAGAATCATCTCCTCAGCCTGTGTAAATCGCATTTTGGTTGGAAATCCTCCGCCAGTTTTTTCGCTGTAAAACATAGTAAGCATAATTAAGCGCACTGATGGATACACAAGAATAATAAAAACCCACAAATAAGCTATGTACCTGTACAGCCGCCTTTGACTCTGTTTCTTCCGCACGGCATATTTCAGGTCCGAGATCTTCCGCTGAACCTGTTCCACATCTTTGCGTTCCTCACCCGCTGCATTGACTTGCCTGGTGAGTTCTGCCAAAATCTCTGCTTTGCGCTGTTTGCTGGTGGTTTTGGATTTGCTCCCATATAGGTCATCAAACTATAAGGTGAGCCCACTAGCCAATGCCAGAGTTTGGGACTCACCAAAACGGCCACTCAAGTGTCCTCGGCACAATGTGCGGCCTCTTTGGGGTGGTTGTGGCTCCTCAGTGCTTGGTGGCAAATGGGGTGACATTCTGGGCTGGGGGGATGGAGGAGACCTCAAGGACTGGAGGCTGGCTGTGGATCATACTGGACTGGGAAAAAGACTGGGTGTTCGGGGCTGGGTGGCCACTGAAGTAGCAGGTGTCGATGTGGCATAGGGGGAATGCATGACAACCTGTGCCGGAGGAGAATGTGGGCGAGCAAGAGAGGGTCTGGGCGAGCTGTAGCTGCTGCTTTAAGCCCTGTGGGTCTGTGGGGCCTTGGAGGTCGTTGGCTGGGGTGAGGCATATCTGGTGGTTCGCACACTCTTGGCCTTTGCTTTGGAGCCACGTGAGCGGGGGGGAGGGGGCCGTTGGCCTTTGACGGTTTTTCTGGCTTCTGGACCTTGTTCTGCCCCTGCTGCGCCTTGGGCCCCTGCTGCGGCTTCTGGACCTGGACCTTGTTCGGCCCCTGCTGCGCCTTGGGCCCCTGCTGCTGCGGCTTCTGGACCTGGACCTTGTTCGGCCCCTGCTGCGCCTTGGGCCCCTGCTGCTGCGGCTTCTGGACCTGGACCTTGTTCGGCCCCTGCTGCGCCTTGGGCACCCGAAACCCGGAAACTGCTGGGGCAGTGCTTATCTGCTACCGAGAAGAAGAAGAAAGATGGCGCCCACTATCTTCACCTGCCAACAGGAAGAGATCATCATGCTCGTAAGTGTCTTTTAAGGACTTTGCTTTGATTTGTAAATGCTGCTCTACATGTTAAGGATGCGCACAAAGTAATAGATTGATTTTAAATTTGGTTCACCTACATGCACACCCAAGCGCACGCCACACACGTGCCAAACAACAGTGCGGCCAGATTTGAAAGTTAACTTAGCCTAGAAGTGTGTGTGTGTATGTGTTCATGTGATTGAACCAAAGAATGTATTGTTGGCACTTCTTGATAGTCATTTCTGATTTCTTGCTATGTTTGATTTCTGTTTTGTAGACCATGCTGGAGCGCAGGTACGACTACCTGCCCAACTCGTTTGAGAAACGAAACGTCGCCCTGGAGATCATCTCGGAGATCCAACATCAGACCGACACCACCTTCACCCACACACAGATCATGCAGCATTGGTCGGACCTGAAGCGACTGCACATGCCCCGGGTGCGGAGGTTTTTCGGGATCCATTTCCCAAGTAAGTACATAGCGCTTGCATGCAAAATGTAACTACGACAGAAGTTAGGCCATTTATTTATAATGCCTTTTCTTTGTTAGTGTTGGAAATGGATTACCGCATTCGCCGCACCCGGAGGCGCACAGGCCGACCAGTGCTGCATGATTCTGCAGCTGGGAGTGAAGGTGGTGAATCTCCAGGGCGACGGGCCGACCCCTCCTCTGTGGCCTCCTCAGACCAGCCCCTGGACCTTACCACAGAGGAGGGGCGGCACAGCGTGGGCAGGGAGTCGTACCCTGCCACGCATGCGGGAGCCTCTGGTATGTCACTCTTCATGTCTACGCACACACATATACATGCTATCTCCTACCCAACTGATTCCTTTCATGTGTTTATCTATATGCTTCTGGAGCGGGTGAGGAAGCGGAAGAGGAGGCAGCTGATGTGCTCCAAGCAGAAGCTGGAGAAGGTGAGTGATGTGAACCAGACTTGCCAAAAGACATTTTCTGACTGAGGAATTTGACCATAAAACTGAACATATTTCCCATGTTTCTACAGGCACTTCTTCACAGCAGAGCCAGGACCCAGGACCTCAGAGTGTTGTCCCCAACGAGCCAGCTCGCGGCCACCAACCAAGTAAGTAGTCAGGGCATTATTAGCATTTATGTGGTACTTGACAGCAACACACAGATACATCAAGCCCTAGCCAATGGCAATATAAGAGTGACCTGTGGCCACTTCTTTAGCTTAATGACTTGCCCAAATTACATATGTAGCCTTGATTTATTTGGGAAACTTCAAAACATTTAATCCACAGGTGGCAAACATGCATTGGTATGAATCTAATGTTTTTTTCTCCATTTGTTACAGGGACCACACGGCAACAAATTTTGGAACTGAATAGGAGGGTCCTTGCGTTGGTGGCCGATATGAAGGTGATGGTTGACTCGTTGGGGACAACAGAAGAAGAGGAAGAGGATTAGAGTCCTGGGTCCTGGCCCTGGTCTGCAGACCCATGTTTTTATATATATATATTTTGGACAAACAAAGTTTTAATAGCCAAGGGCTAAAAATTTATAAATGGAGATTTTAAAACAAAAAAAAAATATAGATTTTACAGTAAAAAAGTTTTAAAGAAACCAACGTTTCAGTGTCATTTCTGGGCACACATACATTTCCCAAAAAGAAAGGGGCAAAAACAAAGGGGCTAAGTGATTTGGGTAAGTTTTAGGGTGCGAAAATGGAAGAAGAACCTAAGCGCTAAGTGATTTGGGGTAAGTTTTATGGACCTAAAATGGAAGAAGAACCTAAGCGCTAAGTGATTTGGTTAAGTTTTAGGGACCTAAAATGGAAGAAGAACCTAAGCGCTAAGTGATTTGGGTAAGTTTTAGGGACCTAAAATGGAAGAAGAACCTAAGCGCTAAGTGATTGGGGTAAGTTTTAGGGACCTAAAATGGAAAAAGAACCTAAGCGCTAAGTGGTTAGGGTGAGATTTAAGGCCCCAAAAGGGAAAAGGCAGGATAGCGCTAAGTGGTTAGGGTGAGCTTTAAGGCCCCAAAAGGGAAAAGGCAGGATAGCGCTAAGTGGTTAGGGTGAGCTTTAAGGCCCCAAAAGGGAAAAGGCAGGATAGCGCTAAGTGGTTAGGGTGAGCTTTAAGTCCCCAAAAGGGAAAAGGCAGGATAGCGCTAAGTGGTTAGGGTGAGTTTTAAGGCCCCAAAAGGGAAAAGGCAGGATAGCGCTAAGTGGTTAGGGTGAGCTTTAAGGCCCCAAAAGGGAAAAGGCAGGATAGCGCTAAGTGGTTAGGGTGAGCTTTAAGGCCCCAAAAGGGAAAAGGCAGGATAGCGCTAAGTGGTTAGGGTGAGCTTGAAGGCCCCAAAAGGGAAAAGGCAGGATAGCGCTAAGTGGTTAGGGTGAGCTTTAAGGCCCCAAAAGGGAAAAGGCAGGATAGCGCTAAGTGGTTAGGGTGAGCTTGAAGGCCACAAAAGGGAAAAGGCAGGATAGCGCTAAGTGGTTAGGGTGAGCTTTAATGCCCCAAAAGGGAAAAGGCAGGATAGCGCTAAGTGGTTAGGGTGAGTTTTGGTGGATTATAAGTGATGGGAGTGAAATTATGTATGCGAGCACTTTAATGAGATAAGTTTGTAGTGCGCAGGCGCAAGATCGTAAGGATTTCGTCTGGACGAATATTTATGGAAAAAGTGAAGCAGGATGTATCGGGAAACGGAAAGGATTTCGTGTGAGGATACGATGGGAAAAGGGCCAAAAACGAAAGGCTACGTCGTTAGCTGAGAAAATGAATCTGAAAAGTCTCGCTGGAAAATGACATCCTCGTACGCGTACTCTGGCATACGAGCGGACGGATGCTGTACGGAAGGTTTACGAAGCATGCTTGGAATCGCTCGCACATTCATACGAGAGCGGGAACTTTTGAAAATTATCCGACGACGGCACTAAAACGGAACTTTTTTTGTGTCTCTCTGAATTGAGGCTAATATCCTCTAAGCACTGGGGTGTATCATCTCATCCTACATAAAGCTATAAACACTGAGTTTTTTGTGTGGCTCATTAACCCACCTTTTCATTTAAGCACTGGGTTTTGTGTGAAGCCGTAACCCACCTTTTCATTTAAGCACTGGGGTTTGTGTGTACTGTGATCCAACAACATCCTCTAAGCACTGGGGTGTATCCCCTTATCCTACAATGAGCTATAAGCACTCTGTTTTGTGTGCAGCTTTAGCCCACCTTTTCATTTAAGCACAGTGTTTTGTGTGCAGCCTTAACCCACCTTTTCATTTAAACGCTAGGTTTTTGTGTGCGGCTCTTTAACCCACCTTTTTATTTAAGCACGGTGTGTTTTGTCTGCTGCCTTAAGCCAGCTTTTCATTTAAGCATTGGGGGTTGTGTGTACTGTGATCCAACAACATCCTCTAAGCCCTGGGATTTATCACTTTATCCTACAAGAAGCACTGGGTTTTGTGTGTGGCCCCTTAACCCACCTTTTCAATTAATGCGGACCTTCACCCTGAATAAGAGCATATTTTATATGTTTCCCCCACCCTGTACATACAGATTGCTCACATTAGAAATCATCCCACCTGCATCTACTGCATGTTATGAGCCTTTAAACATCCAAGATGGCGGCTTATGGAGCATCAGGCAGCCTGCAAACAGGAAGTGTCTTCTGAATGTGTCGCTCTGCATTCTGGGTTTACTGTCCTTTCCCTGACCCCCAGCTCTGCCCTGTCTGTGCAAAGCACAGCTATAACCCCGCCCCCTGAACTTTATGTCGCTCTCGTTTCCTCAGTATATGATGCTTCTGAGGCAAGATGGCAGCACCCATATCCTAGAGTCCTGAGCAGACCAGTGGGGGAAAGAATACTACGTAAGTGACTAAAAACCAAGTTAAAGGCTCCTGTGCTCCGTGCTCTGCAATACCTATAGTTCAAAGCACCTATTAGTGCTCTGCAATACCTATAGTTCAAAGCACCTATTAGTGCTCTGCAATACCTATAGTTCAAAGCACCTATTAGTGCTCTGCAATACCTATAGTTCAAAGCATCTGTGCTCTTTTTGGTTCAGGTTATATGTGTCCATTTGGATCTGCTGGTGTCTAACAATGCGGAAAGCAGCAAATAAGGAACAGGGACATGGCTGTGGTGCTTCTGCTGCTGCTGCTATTGGAGCTGGTGCTTGTCTAGTCGCTGGTTCTGCTGGGAGAGAACGTCTTTCATCCTTGCTTTTTACACCTTCCTCTGGTGCAAGCAGGCGCCAAGGTTTGAAGCACATTTTTGAAGGCCCTAATACTGCTGGCAGAGTGGTGAGGCCAGAACATATTGAGCCAGTCATAGATGCCTCAGTTAGGATGGGATAGCCCTCCAATTCACCCCCCATAAAATCTGCAAGGCCATCCCAGCCAGAAATCACAGAGTCATTAATGACTAATGAGAGCTTTTGAGGGAGAATGAGGACATGGCCAGCGTACTATCACAGGACACCCTGAATAATGATGAGACCCAAGCGCTGACTGCTGCAGCTTTCTACAGTATTGAGGCTTGGAGGGAGGCTAGCAGGAAGGAGTATGTGGAAGAAGATGCCGGGGAGATGACGAGATTCTAGACCCAATGTGGACTCCATGCCATCAGAGTTCGGAGGAAGAGGTGGTGGTCACACAGCCCCAAGCAGCCAGCAGAAGAAGCAGAAGGCTACAAAGCTTCAGTGGTCTGCCCATTGCTGCCACTGCCCACCACACTGAGTGCGCCAAGGCAGGCTCACAGGATCTCACAAGCGTGGCATTTTTTCAAGCAGTCCACAGTGGTAAAGCCAGAGGTCATTTACAAGCTTTGCCAACAGTCGCTGAAGCGAGGGAAAACTGCTAATCATCTCTGTGCATGACCAGGCCTCTGCAAGCAAAACATGAGCTGCAGTGGCAGAACTACCAGAAAAACCTGCAAACAACTGCTTCTTCCTCTGTCTCAGCCTCCAGCTCATCCTCCCCAAAAACAAGGCCACCTGTATCCTCCTAAAAGAGAATGTGGGAACTCTATCACCTCCAGCATCAGCAGCACCATCACCACCACCAAACCAGTCCACATCATCCCAGGGAAGCGTTCAGATTTCCATTCCACAAACTTTGGAGAGAAAATGGAAGTTGGGCTCATCTCACCCACTAGCCCTGGCCCTGAATGAGCATTTCAAAATTGCTGGTCTTTGAAACGCTCCCATTCCACCTTGTGGAGACAGACAGTTTTAAAGATCTCATGGCGGTGGCTGTCCCACAATATACTGTTCCTAGCCGCCACTATTTTTCTCGCTAGGCCATCCTTGCCCTACACCAACAGCTGGTGAAAAAAATTAAAATGTGTACTGGGCAGTGCCATCAGTTCAGTGTCCACCTCACCATGGACACGTGTACAAGTAAGCATGGATAGGGACTCTCTCTAACTTCCCACTGGGCCAATGTAGCGGCGGCTGGGACTGAGATGGGAAGCGCTGTGGAACAGATCCTTCCACCCCCCAGAATTGCCGGACATCAGTTGGTGCCTCCTGTAGCATCATCCTTCTACTCTGCTTCTTCCCCAGGCAGTCAGTGTAGCCCCTGCACCACCAATTTGAGTACAGCCATGGGGAAACAGCAGCATGCAGTGATAAAACATCTGTCTGGGCGATAGACCCCACACCACCCAGGAGCTGTGAACCGGAAACCAGGACCAGACAGATGAGTTGCTGCTGCCGTTGCACCTAAAGCCTGGTAAGGTGGTGTGCAACAATGGGCCGAACCTTGTAGCAGCCTTGGGCTGAGGCAGGAAGACGCAAATCCTGTGCCTGATGCATGTGCTCAACTTGGTGGTGAAAAGCTTTTGGGTTCATTATCCAGAGATGCTGGAGCTGCTGCATAAAGTGCGTAGCGTGTGCCCGCACCTTCGCCATTCCCACCCTGTTGCCACTTGCCTGTCTTCATTGCAGAGGAATTTCAGCTTTCCCACCCACTGCCTCATATGTGACTTGCTCACCAGGTGGAATTCCACGTTGTACATGCTGAAAGGGGTGTGTGAGCAGCAGCAGGTGATAGTGGAGTTCCTGCTCCAACAGCACTTCACCATCAGTAAATGAGCCTCCATGAGGGACATCTGTGCGGTGCTGCAGTTCTTCAAGTACGCCACTAATATGGCCAGCACTGATGAGCTCATTGTCAGCACTATCATCCCCTTCCTCTGCCTGCTGGAAAAAAACTCTTCAGCCCATGTCTGAGGAGGAGGAGAAAGCAATTTCCCCGCTGTCAGGCCAGTGTACACTTGGTTAGCTGGGTGTTTTGCTGAGCTGACAGCAGGCAGGTACACCACTGTCCAGACAGAGGACAGTTTTGGAGGAATTGGAGGATGATGTAGAGGAGGAGGACTTTCTCTCACAGTTGACCTAACACTGAGGACAGCTTCTCCTTGAGTCAGGACAGCCTGACTCACATGACTCACTACATGCTCTAGTGCCTGTGCAACGACTGCAGAGTTGCCCGCCTAGTCACCAGTGCTGATTACTGGGTGGTCACCCTGCTTGATCCCTGCTATAAGGACATCACCTCCTTGATTCCAGCACTAGAGCGGGATCGAAAAATGAGAACAAACACATGCTGGTGGATGCACTACTGGCAAAGTTCCCAGCTGACTTTGAAGGCTCAGTGGTGGCACGAGGAGGAAGATAAGCAAGTTGCCAACATAGTAGGGGCATCAGCAGCACCTCAGAGGGGAAGGTGAGCATGGCCACAATGTAAAAACAACTTATTCCATTGACCTCTACATCCACCACCATTGAGTTCTATGGACCGTAGTACCAGGAGACAGACTTAGTGAAGGGTCTCCCATGTTCAATTTCTCGCTAAATTGTGACATGTGGCCAGAGCTTGCTTTCTATGCCTTGGAGGTGCTGCCCTGCCCTGCGGCAAGTCAGACAGCCAACGTGGACATCCTTACATTCCTTGAAATGAACCAGACGTGGATCCAACAGAACTTGGCCAGCACCTGAGTGGCTGGTTAAAGTGTTTGCTACCTCCTCCTCCGCCTCTTACACTTAAGCTGCCACATCCACCACCCCCCACGGACCTCTGACACCTGTAAAAAAATGTAATCTGTTTATTTTGTATATATTTATGTAAATATTTATTTATTGATGTATATATGTATAGATTGTTGTATATTTATTTATTTGTGTATATATGTATTTATTGATGTATATATTGAATGTATACATTGATTAATGAATTTAATTCTTTTTTTTTCCCTAGCCCATTTTGTTCAGGGCAATTACCCTGGTGTTTCCCTCAATTTTCAGCCCTCCAGCCCTTGCTACCCCTATTTTACAGCCATTCGGGTCCCCATTGACTGCAATGGGGTTCAGATTCGGGGGCCCGGACCTGAACTTTGTTGACAAGTTCAGCCGAACTCGGTGAACCTGAACTTCAACCGACCCGCTCATCACTAATTGTGATGTTTTATTCCCCCCTCACCTTGTTCTGAATTGACCCTAATATATTGAAAGGTCTATAACCCATTAGGGTTCTTCTTCAGCCATAGCATAGCATAGCATAGCAAAGCTTTTACAAGCTTGCATTAGCCATAAAATAGAATATCTGATTACAGACTACCAATGGAACAACAATTTTCTAGACTTTAGTGGTCTAATTGTATCTAATTCAACAAAACCAAAAAATAAATGTTACTGTATGAATCACAAACGGGCCTAACTACACCACTGCCTGGTCACATTTAGAGCTCCTCTTAGTGCCACTTAGTGTCTGCCGAGAGATGCTATTAGCGCCTCAGCCGCAACTCTGGCAACAGGCAGATGCTGCTGCTAGTGATTGGCACCGAAGGCTATGTGGCGCTGTACCTTTGCTTGATCATTTTTCGATAGAGATAGCGACTGGTAGCAACGGTGGTGCTCCGCCGGTCTATGCCTTAATTAACTTGTAAACCATAGCACCAGCGCTCTAGAAACTGTGACTCTCAGACATACAGATCCAGACGCAATACAGAAAGAGGCAGCACACTGACAAACTGAAAACACATGGGGGACACACAAATGACATGACACATGGCAGGCATGAAAACTCATGACATGAGAGTTTGCTGTGAATAACCTACACACAATAAATTAAGAAAAAAACATTCTGAGCAGGGATCCTGTGTCACTTGATTGAGTACAAAAAAAACACTAACCAGAAGTCACCAAAAATAACATAACTGGAATGGCTAATTGAAGTCAATGGGAAGTCTATGGGAGGGCGACACTGAGCGTCTGATGTGATGTGGCGCTGTAGGGAACACAGTGCCAACGCTAACCAAACACCCGTGACTCGGCAGGAAAAACACCTGCCGCTACGTGGCGCTAACGTTTCTTAAATAAGGCCAATAAATATGGCTTGCTGGTGGCGTGGCAGAAAAACACCTGCCACTACTTGTTGCTATGTGGCACTAGCATTTCTTATATAAGGCTCTTAGTTATACCTGTGGCTGTCACTTTTGGAGGTTATGGAAAGCTTTTATAATGTGAAGGCTAGTTTTCATTAAAGGGTTAACAACAAAATGCATTTATTAGTATTAATATATGCAGTTCATAAAGCCTTTGTGGTCTTGTAATTATAATGGACAATGTCAGCTAGGCAATTCATCACAGATATTTCTGAGCAAATAATGAGCTGTAAAAAATCTAGATAAATCATAAAATGCACCCGTTGAGTTTGGCTTTTATTTAACATAGGGTTACTGTTAAAATAGTGGCTGTGGGTGTGTTTATATTTTCAAGCATGTGATTGGCTACATGTAGGTCTGCCTACTGCCCTTCTGATGTCTCAAGCAAAGCACACACAGTGGATTATTCTACATCGTCTAAATAGCTCGCTGTTATTTGCAAACCACAGAAAAATAAATAATACCATCAACTCATATCTACACAGTGCTACAAATAGGAGTAATACCTGATATGAACACATGAAAGGGATGCTGCTTAACAGTCAATGCTAAAAAATAATATGAATGTGTATTACTGGCTAGAACTATCAATATATTGTTCTAAAAGACCTCAGAGCTGTCCGTTTGGGGTGTCCCACTGTGTGAAATCCTCCTTCATAGCTTGAAACCTTACCTTTGTGAACCGACGGCTCATGTGCAGGCTGCATCCCTAGTATCTCACACCCATTTAGATAGGCTGGTGAAGGAAATGTGCCTCAGATTGCAGGAAAACTGGGGATGAGGACGCTCCATGCTCTCTGTGCTGGAACTCATATGCACAGAAAACAGCCCTGATTTGATAAAAGCCCATGTATGTGCCATCAGACAAGGAGGAAAGGTGAGTTTTGAAGACTAACTGGGGGGGGGGGGGGGTTTCACAAAGCGAGGCATCCCAAGGGTGTCACATTAATACATGTCTTACTAAGTATGCTTTTACACTAATTCTATAAAATAAAATTCTATAAAATAAAATTATATAAAATGATGCATTTAACTATAAATAATGACTATTTAATAGCAGTGTAATTAAACATGTGTTTGGTATCTTTTAAATCACTGTTATTAAAGTCTGTGTTGTGAAATGTTAGCAGGTGTTTTTAACTTATACCTTAGGGGAAAGGCGTAAGTTATGAAGAAAGCAAAATGTGCTGCACAGGCAGGTCTTTTTGGAGTCATTTCCTGTAAAGCAAAAGTAAAATTAGTGTCATCATTTTTAGGGAATGCTATGTACCTATGATACATGATTAGATCCAAATACATGAGTCACAATACCATGTGATGTTTCTACCATAAAATTAATGACTATTCATAAGTAGCTGGAAATCAAGACATATGTTCAAAGGCACAGAAACAAAGTTTGTACAGCATTACTCTTTTCCTTTTTTTAGCATGTATAGAAAAAGAAAATGTCTACAAATATTTAACTATGGGCATATGTCTGACAACTAAGAGCCTTATTTAAGAAGCGTTAGCACCACACAGCATCACTTTTTTGGCCTCAGCAGCACTCAACAATGGATTTGCGAAAGAAAAAAACTGCAGCGCTGAGCATCTGCCAGCTAGCTCCTTATTTAACACTAGCTCTGGATTGTAGTGTTTAATGCTTATAATTAATATTACTCACATTTTTTGTACAGAACTTGTATCGTGATTTGTCAATAACTGAAACACAGGGCGTAGATGGTCCAACATGTTTTTTTTGGAGGGGCTATTAAAATTGCTTTTTGGCAGTGCTGGCACTAGGAGTGTCTTCACTCATGGGTCCCACAACAGAAAACTCCTTGTGGAATTCTGAAAAAATGGCCACTCCAACCAAGCTTATAATGTGTAAAAATAATAAATTTTTATTACTGGCCACAATGGGACCTATAAAACCTTGACACAGCAATATACAAGACAGAGTTTAAAAACAACTGCTCCCTTCCCTGGAAATTGTGAATACATTCAATAATTAAATGGTAAACATGATTTCTTATAAAGTTAAATAATTGGACGGTAAGCTGGCAGCTGACAATCTAATATGTACAGAGAATCAATAAACCTATTATGCCAAATAATATATATATCTACTATCCCTTTAAATCCCCTAAGGGATCTGCCAACCATATAAAACAATCAAAATACCCCTTACTACCTATTAAAGTGCGTTAAATAGAAAGTGTCATAAATAGAAAGTGTCAGTCGTGCTATATAGCTTTCTGCTGTTATATGGTAAAGTGCATGTGTGCAAATCAAATACAAGAGTCGTCCCAAAAAAATATCAACAACAATATCCCCAATGTGAACAGAGAGGCTTGCAAAACTGTACAGTTGATCAATAATACCAAAAAATCATAATGTTACTGCCGTTAACAAAACTGGTGATCCAGGTCGGTGAGCCCTGCTACCCCACGCGCTCCGCCATGTGCCCACAGCTTCACTTATGGGAGCCGGATCTGGCCATTTTTTTGTAGCCCCGGCTGAGGCCAAATTCAAGAGCAGCTGCCACTGAGAGAAAGAGGATCACGGACTGACGTGAATTACAGCAGCACGCTTACTTTTTCACCCTCTGTCCCCACACCGACCCCCAAAGTTTGGGTCCCCATTGATTTCAATGGGGAGCGTGTTCGGGTCCCCAAACCTGAACATTTATTCAAAGTTCGGCTGAACTTACTGGACCGGAACTTTAGGGGGTTTGCTCATCCCTATTTACAACTTAGTTTTATCTGCAAATATTGATGTTCTCCTCTATAATCTGTTCCCAATGAAATTAATATATATATTAAAAGAATTAAGGCCAGTACTGATCCTGAGGATACTTTACTAGTAACAGTGATCCAATATACTATTTATAACTACCCTCTGTTTTTTATCATTTAGCCGGGTACTTACCCACATATATACCTTTTCCCTTAGACCAAACACACCCATCTTTTGTACCATTCTTTTATGTGGCAAACCATAGCCATTTGGGAGTGTTTGGGTCTTTTTTTAATATTTCAGCATTTCACCTATTTTATCACATCATTTGTGTATAGAAGTGAAGTAGAGGTTTAGTTAATGTGCTGTTTTTGCATTACCCTTAATAGAAGCCCTCTTCTTGCTTTTCAAGAGATTATCACATTCAGTTTTGTACCTTTTACAGTTCATGTAGGCAAAAAACTTTTTGGGGTCAGTTTTATTTTAAGTCTCAGTCTCCAACTCCAATGCTGCTCTTATCTCTTGTTTACGTAATTCATTTTTTCCTTATAGTTTTTTAAAACCTGTAACACACCACAGTTCCTTCTTGTTTAAATAGTTTGAATGCTTTTTGTTTGTTGTTTATTCATATTTATATAATATTAAATATTTTTTAAGGCTTGTAGCAACCCCTGATCAGTATTTTAATTTTGTTTATCTCTCCGTGTATTTCTACCCATACACATGCTCATTTTCCTGCCATATCTTTTCCCGCAGTGTGGGCTGTAGATAGGACAAATACACCAAATGGTATGCAAGCACATGTATATGACTCATGTGCATGGAATAAAGCTCTTTTTATGCAGAAAGGGTCCAGCTCCATGCGCATTTTGCTGCCTAAGCCATTCACTGGTTCCCATGGGCCACATGTTTCTCCCCCGTCTTTACTGTTTAGGAATTGCAAATTTGCGATTGCTGTAGAGTCTGCGGCACTACTGACTTCACCACTGGATTCTGGGTAAAGAGGAGTGTCTTTTTCATTTCCTCTATTACATGTGCTTTAGCGCTAACAGGGGGGGGAGGGCTGGGGTATTTTAATATTTTAGAGCGGCAGTGGAGGGGCCCTTTATTAATTGAGCTATTAACTTTTTTTTTTTACATTAAACACGTGTGGACAAATGTCCACCTTTTTGGTTCTTTTAGCTTAAAACATCATATTTGCTAACTTTTCAAACTATTTTTCAAATTTCTTTGATGAGTATGATGAGTATTAGAAGTACTTTGAGGCGCATGACAAGATCTCCCCATGGCGAGAGTTAGCTTTTCCTTTAAATTATCAGGGATAATCAAGGAGACTCTCTAAATCCTAGCAATAAGCTCTAACACGACCAATAGAATAAAGTTTGACTGCAGGATGGTATGATCCCTGTATTTTGTCTCCCTGGAAGGGCACAGGCACATAGGAGGTCATTGGGCTTGGGATTCTTATGACCGCCCTGTAGGAGATGTGTAAGTGAAACCTTGAGAAAAAGAAAGGCCAACTTGTTTGTGGGGATGGGGCCTCTTGGCAGTATAGAGGTATTCAAGGTTCTGGTGGTCTGTGAGAATAAGTATAAGGTGCTTGTCCCCCTCCAGCAGATAACATCATTCCTCCATGGCTAGCTATTTGGACAAAAGGTTGTGATACAATGACCTCATAATTCTGCTTTGGAGAAGAAGAAAATTGGATGGTGCTCCCCTTTGGTGATGGTACTCTGAGATAAAACAGCTCTTACCTTATTGAGGTATCCACCTCCAATAAAAAAAAGGCAAGTCGGAGTTGGAGTAAACGAGGATGGGGGTGGAAGCAAATTCTTTGATTAACGAAAAAATGTTAAAACACTGCACTACACAATCACTTGTTTGGACATGAACACAAAAACACAAATGTGATCACAGAAAGTTCTCAAGGGCTGCTACAACGTGCCAAACTTCTTATTTCCACAAGTCCAGACAATATGTATATGGTAAGGCACAGAGCAATTTTCAGTTTTTGAACCAATATGTCACCGGTGATGAGACAAATGGGACTCCCGATGTGCTACCTGTCAACCAAGAGTGTGCATGCACATCGGGAGTCCCATTTGTCTCATTCTCGGTGACTTATTGGTTCAAAACTGAAAATTGCTCTGTGCCTTACCATATACATATTGTCTGGACTTGTGGGAATAAGAAGTCTGGCACGTTGTAGCAGCCCTTGAGAACTTTCTGTGATCACATTTGTGTTTTTGTGTTCATGTCCAAACAAGTGATTGTGTAGTGCAGTGTTTTAACATTTTTTCATTAATCAAAGAATGCTTTGCTTCCACCCCCATCCTCGTTTACTCCAACCCCGACTTGCCTTTTTTTTTATTGGAGGTGGATACCTCAATAAGGTAAGAGCTGTTTTATCTAAGTTCAAAAACGGAAAATTGCTCTGTGCCTTACCATATACATTCTTTGATTAACGCATCTTCAACAACATTGGACCAGTAACAGGGTGCACCACCTTAGAGAAGTCCATCATAAAGTGCCTGTAGAAGTTGGCAAAGCCAATAAGGCATTACATCTCCTTAGGGTTAGTAAGCACCAGCCATTTCAGAACTGTGGACATCTTGGATAGTTTCATGCTAATTTTTGAATCACTTTAGGAAACTAAATTGAAGAGAGCATTTCCCAAGCTTGGCGTAGTGGTGGTGTTGGCAGAGACAAAGGAGAATCTGATGAACAGGGACACAGTGTTCTTGTAGTGATGATGAGTAGATCTGAATATCATTGAGGTAAATGATGATGAGGGGGTCAAGGTAATCACGGAACTTGTTTTTGACATAACGCTGGAAAGTAGCTGAGCTTTGCAGAGTATCAATAGTCGTATATAAGACCCTTTGAGATTAATGAAGATTATGGCATTACCTAATCACTGAAAGAGCTCAGAGAAATGGGGGGAAGGGGGTTACGGTTCTTTACTGAAATCCGATTTAGGTCTTGGTAATTAATACATGGTCTCCAAGACCTTCCTCTTTTAGGAACTTCCACCTCCTTTTTCCTGTGTCATTTATGCCAATATGCACTATGACTGGTGGGTTCTTACAACCCCTCCCATTAATCTTTCAGTCTGATCCACCAAACTGTAGTCCCTAGGAAGATAGACTGCCATGTTCCCCTAATAATTAAGTCACCCACTACATGCCCTAGAGAGTGGCAGCTTAAGGAGCAGAAGAGTCTTTTCCATGCTATTATTGGATTGTTGCCAGTTGCTCATTTAGATTCAGAATCTGGGCTTCCAAATGTGCAATGCACAGCAGTATGCACCCAATAATGGCTGTTCAAGCACTGCATACACAAGATGTACAGTGGATGGCATGGCTAATCATGGAACACATTGTTCCTAATGGGGAAAGCGCACGTACAAAAACAAAAGCTACTCCCATAAAAGTCCCCCAGTCTAAAGTCCCTTTATCTCCTAAGCTTAAGACAAAAACACTATAGGTTAAAAAAATTCACAAAGCAAAACATACAAAAATTATATTAAAACATGTATTCAATTAATGAAAATCTTTATAAATGGCATGCAGGCAATCCATGGGGGTAAAAATACTTTTTTGCATTTGATTGCATGGTAAGCTAAAATCAGATGTACACTCTAGGCTGTGTGCTACCATGTGTGCTGCCTTGTCTTTAAAACGTCTATAAGTCTCTAAGTCTTGTCTATATTCCCTAGTGACGGGAAGCTAGAATCAAGTACCTGGATCTGGATGCCCCAGGAGCAGCCAAGTGGACTACTGTGACCCGGAGCTGCTGAGGAGGCCCTGGACCAGCCCTGGGGGCCTCTAGGTGGTGAGAAAGAGGACCAGGACAGGGATACTCACCAACACCCTGAGACACCCCAGTGCTCTATCCCTGGGGATACCAACCCCATGGGCAACCACCTGGTGGGTAACCCATGTACTTACCTTAGAGGGAAAAGGTCAGGAGACCTATAATTACCTTAGGATCTAGGCCCCCACCTATCCTAACAGTCAGGGGCGTAGGTGGGGGGGCAGGGGGGGGCACATGCCCTGGGTGCAGCAGGTTAGGGGGTGCCAAAGGGGGGCATGAGCATGGCTGGGGGGCGCTGTTTCGAATCTTTGTCCCAGGTGCTAGAAAGCCTAGCTACTAATCTGCTAAGTTACTCCCCTGTTCTGTCTCTACAGGATACCTGTACCCTATACACCAACTCCAGTCTGTAGAAAGACCCCGGGAGTCTGCAGTAGGGAGCATCCCCGAGACACCAGAACCCCCGTATTTGGGGCCTTGTTGGTTCCCTTTTCATTTATATACCATTCCCTTACTGAACCCCACTGCTTATAAAGCAACTGTGGTCTGGTGTATTGTTTTGAACTGTGCTACAACTTTGCCTGATACCAAACTAGCATAGCTAGTGTGCCCATGAAAGCCAATGAATCATTACATGAGCTCAGAGAAAAGGAGAGAAGGCATTTTTGGACTTACCTAAAAAAGAACAAGGAGATTTTTTTAGAGACCAGAACTGCTATGTTCGTACTCAGAAACAACCATGAGATCCAATTTGCTGCTGCTCGATATAGTACAGATTAGCATAACACATCAGGGGTTGCTTCTACAAGTGTACTGTTATTATAATCAGTGTACCCCTCATCAGAGGTAGAGGATTTTTCTTCTTAAGCAACTATATATACCGTATATACTCGAGTATAGGTCGACCCGAATATAAGCCGAGGCACCTAATTTTACCACAAAAAACTGGAAAAGTTATTGACTCGAGTATAAGCCTAGGGTGGGTTCTGGGGGGTTGAGAGTGTATAAGAGGTCACATATAGAACATACTATGTGATCTAAGTGGCTCCTGCTGCATTCCTGGTAACTGGGATTAAATTCCTCCTTAAATAAATTCCTCCTTTATTGCTTTCTCCCTGGTGTCCTGTCTCTCCCCCCACCTCGCCCCCAGTGTCACTGCTAACAACAATGTGGAGGGGGCCCATTACACTTCCTCCGGCAGCACTGCCTGGTGTTGCTGCACTGCGCTCTGAGCAAATATGAGATGCCGGTTTGACCGGCTTAGTGCTTTTTCCCTGCTGAGTGGCACTCAGTGTACAATTTAACAACTAATAAAATGCTAACGCCAATGCGGGGCTGATGTACACCTATTGGCTGCCTATTGGCACTGGGTGGGACCCAGAAGGCAGAGACGCAGCTCCTGGCAGGGGAACGGGCAGCTCTAGCTAATGTAAACTTCATATTATTTATGTTTTCATACAGGCATACTAAATAACACTAAATACACTTTGTTTTGCAGTCTTCCCTCATTTGTTCTCCAGACATAACATATGTCACACAACATCCTAGAGAACAAATGAGGGAAGACTGCGTCATTCAGCAAATGAAGCAGCCTAATCATGTCATGATATGGATCCTCAAAGTGTCCTTGAGACAGACAGCCTTTACATTGTTTAAGGTAATATGAAGTGGAAGCAGCAATACACCATGCACCATACTAAAGCAAGAACCGATGCATTAGCTGTGTGACTGGGCACAGAATTTGGGATTTATAGGGACAGGCCACTTTATCTTCATGTACAAAAGTACTCCATGCATGTCACAAAGGGTTGTGAAGTGACACATTTTCTTGAGGGTCATGGAATTGAAGCATTACTATTGCCAGACAGCATTGCCGATATGAATAGAGAACTTAACAGATCTAAAGTAAGCACTTCATAAATAAGAACAAGAACAAGATTAAAGATCTTATCCCAGCGTTGGCACAAATTGACTGTATGGATAAACACTGAAAGCAACTTGTTCACTCTATACCAGCACAAGCTGCCGCCATCTTTGTACACCCACCTTCACCTGGGTGTAGGCTGCTCCCTGCGGGGCTCTGCTGTCTCCGTTGCGGCTCTTCCGCCGCCTCCTCCGCCGGGCTGCTCTGCGAGTCGCCGCCGCCTCTCCGCTTGACCTCAGACCCCTCACCCGCCGAACCGGTGAGTGGTTGTTCCTCCACCGTGCTCTCGCTCTCTGGTGCGGGCGCCATCTCCATCCGCCCCTACGTTAATCCGGCCCTGCCCAGCGGTATGGCCCTGCCCCTTTTTCTCCTCCACTCGAGTATAAGCCGAGGCGGCTTTTTTCAGCCCAAAAAGTGGGCTGAAAAACTCGGCTTATACTCGAGTATACTGTTAAGAGAATTGATTCCCGCGACAACAGACAGTAGGGAATTTTACCGCCAAGACAGACATGAACCAGACTACAACCCAGGGATCAAGATCTAGAGAACTAGAAATAGTTAACCTCTCCGATATTGAACTTACAGCAACACAGTTATCAGTACTTAGGAGGGGATTGAGTTTTGCACCAACAAACAGGCTAAACAAATTTCTTACCATCAAAGATGTTTACCTGTTTTGTAGACAGCTATCCCTAAAAAAGTTTTTTGATAATCCACACTCTCTTTCCACTTCTTCCGATCTAATTTGGAATGATAAGGAGGAACAAGCTCTTCTGGACCTTATGGACCTATTGGGAGAACAAGATTCCACTGATGATATGCAGAAGAAACTGATTCTAAAGAAACCCTCTACCTATGTACCACCATGGAACAGCAGCCCGGCAATCCAGACATTCTTCAATCTGGTAAGTGAAGATATCAGAAAGATAAAGCCGCACAAACAAAAAGGGAATCTAAGCAAAGAAGAATTAGAGGCACTCCGCTCCTTAGAAAAAGAGGAAGGAATTATCATTAAGGAAGCGGATAAAGGGGGGAATGTGGTCATTCTCCCCAGGGATTACTACTATAGGGAAATCCAGCGCCAACTAGGGGACCACAATACCTATGAGAAGCTTACTCATAACCCAACTAAACAATTTAAGCTGGAATTTGACAACCTACTCAAACAAGCGGTAGAGGAGGGTGTTATCACACGGACATTACATGACTTTTTGGAGGTGGAGTCCCCCCGAACTCCTACCTTCTATGTCCTACCAAAAATTCATAAAAACCCAGTGAAACCTCCAGGTAGACCAATAGTATCCGGCATCGGAGGACTAACAGAATTTGCATGTGTATACTTAGATCTCACACTCCAGCCACATGTTTTGGCCTTGGACTCTTACATAAAAGATTCCACCGACATCCTTAATCGGCTAAACGCAATGCATGTACCAGCTGGCACCTTACTTATTACATGTGATGTAGAATCGCTTTATACATGTATTTCGCATGACAAGGCCTTACATGTGGTTGGATACTTCTTAGCAACCGAATCTCTAGATAAAATCAATGAACACAGATTTCAATTGAAACTGTTGGATTTCATTCTCTCCCACAATTTCTTCACTTTTGATCTGGCGTTTTATCGCCAGGTCAGAGGTGTCGCCATGGGAGCCCGATGTGCCCCCTCCATCGCGAACCTATTTTTAGGCTGGTGGGAGAGGGAGGTGGTCTGGCAAGAAGAATATGCACAATATCATTCGCATGTCCTAAGTTACCATCGATACATTGATGATATCATGATACTATGGGACGGGACACCGGAGTTGGCAGCAGAATTCCTAGAGAAATTGAATCAGAACCCTCATAACATCTTTTTGACTTACACTATGTCCCCGCATAAGGTTACCTTCTTGGACCTTGAGGTTACTATCGAAGCAACTGGAGAGATTGTGACTAAATTATTCCGAAAAGAGACATCAACTAACAGTGTGTTACACTTCTCCAGTTTTCACCCACAGCGATGCAAACAAGGTATACCAGTGGGTCAACTGTTGCGGGCCAGAAGGAACTGCTCCAGGGACGAGGACTTCAAGAAGGAATCCCTGGAAATGAAGAGACGTTTCAAGAAACGGGGATATCCCGTAAAAACAATACAAAGGGCAATCCTGAGAGCATCACAGACGCCCAGAGAAAGCCTTTTACAGTACAAAAAACAGCGCAATCCAAAAGAACCGAAAGGAGAGGTGAGGTTCTTTACACAGTATAGCAGTGATTGGCATACGATAAGAGACATCATGAAGGCACACTGGCGGGTCCTCCATACGGACCCAACGTTAAGGAAATGGGTCAAGAAAGGACCCAAAATGACAGCACGCAGAGCTCCCAACTTACGAGATAAACTTTGCCAGAGCCACTACAGAAGACAAAAAACCTGGCTGTCACAAACAACCCCAGGGGGTAGCAGGCCCTGCGGACGATGCAGCGTCTGTCCTCTGGTCTGTAAAACCGATACGGTCACTAGCACTAGTATAAAGACCACTATAAAAATCAACGACACCATTACTTGCCAAACAGAAGGCGTAACCTACGTCCTACAATGTGGGTGTCCGAAACAATACGTCGGTGAAACTAAAAATAGGGCAGTGACCAGAATTCAGGGACATTTATCAAATATAAAACTGGCCAAGAGAGACAATGAACAGGGCAAGATCATCTCCCCAGTGGCCGCACATTTCATGCACTATCACAACTGTGACACTAGAGATCTGACTGTGACATATGCTGAGAAAATTAACATGGGAGGTAGGGGGGGGCAATATCAAAAAGAAACTCTTACAAAAGGAGCTGGAATGGATTTTTAATCTAGGCTCCAGGGCACCCCAGGGTATCAATGAGGAGTATTCCTTTGCCCCCTTTTTGGGACGTTAAACATACAAATGGTCGCGGATGTATCTGTGATCATTTAGACTAGTTTAATGGAGTTTGTATCCACATAAGGTGTATCTATGTTAATTATCTTATCATGATAGCTGCCACTCAGTTTATGTGGAATATCCCCAGACTAAGGATACAATCATATCCCACTAATGGAAGGTCTGAGGATTAGGTCTTTGTTCCTGTGTTTCCACTCTTGTTGTTACAATTCTGTTCACAGCCATGCCTTTATATTCCATAGATCATAATGGAGGTATGACTCTACTGTCGTGTGCACGTCCAGAGGACATTTGATCAACTCGATGAGAACAAGAGCTGTCTATACAATTCTGGACTCTCTGACACATCGAATTATGGACTGGGATAATCCATTATGAATAACACAAAGTGAAAGGTTTCATCAATTCTTTGACGTTATGTTTTCCCTGGTGGGCACCTAATGAGGAGAGATCAACGGAATGTGTATGAAAATTGGACTGTACCATCTAAGGAGAGACCAATCCGATATGTATGGAAATTGGATTGGGCCACTTAGGGCCCTCGGATTTTTCTCCCCCCCCTCCCCTTTTTGAAAAACACGATCCAAGGTTTTGGGACCATTGAAGATTGGAGTAGATGGGAGAACCCATACATATATATAGCTTGGGCACTGGTATCACCAGTCCTCCCTCCATCTCCCTTTTCCTCTTCCCCCCCCCCCCTTTTTTCCTTCCCCCCCTTCTTTTCTCCCTCCGCTTTCCCCCCTCCCTTTCTCCTTTCCAGTTCTATTCTCACCCTCATTCGACCTTGGAATGATGGAGAGAACATACAGGAAAGATTATAGAGGCTTCCACCCAACTATACATTAGCAATTTTGTATGCATGGCTGTATTTTGTTGTAATTTGCTCCGTGTTGAGTGGCCCCTAATGACCCTATACCAGCCCTAGAGGCAGTTAAACCAGCCACACAATGATCCACTCATAGCATAATGGCATATATTCTGCTCCGTGTTGGGTGGCTACTGATGACCCCACACTAGTCCCAGAGGTAGTCAAATTTGCCACATAGGATTGACCTACGTGGCTCTTAATGACCTTAAACTAGCCCTAGAGGCAGTCAAACTAGCTATATAAGATTTATCCACAGTACATTGGTATGGCCCATCCCAATATGCTGACTCTAGTACACAGCATGTAATTGACACATGCAGCTAGGACTCAATCTTGTTGCATCAAAATATTACTAACAGTGTATAAACTATTACACTCAGATAGCCCAGCCTTTGTCATCATACAAGAAAAGACTGAATACATTGCAGGGATAATCTAGTTACAACGTATACATTATGCCAAGTATGAGATGTAAATATTTGCATTAAGTATAACGATCTGTATATTATAGATATCGAAATTAGCCTAACAAATTTTATTCCATTTCTGTTGTAACATGTTGTTGGTATAGTTTTCCGTCTGCACATAGGTTAAACTAATTTTTTTTTTGTCTCCCCCCCCCTCTTCCACCGTCCTCACTGCTTTGTGGGCCCCATACAGCGGTACTATACACATACTTTTGACACATTGGGGGCGTGCCTCGCGCGGGCGCCCGGCCCGCCTCTCCGCGCGTGCGCTTGGCCCCCTTCCGTGCTCCACGGGCGGGGTGCGGCGCGCGCGCGCGGGGAGCCGGGCGGGCGGTGTGCGGTGCGCGTGTGCGCGCAACTTAACTGTGCGCGCCTGCGCTCCACACATTCAGGTCATCCATGTGAAGGCGTGGCGCGCATGCGCACCAACCCCAAGGCGTTCGCTCCGCGCTGTCATTGATGGCCTTAGTGCAGTTGTCAGTACGGTGACAGGACGCTCGTATTGTTGTGGTCTTGCTGTGTGGGGACGCATAACTTACTGAGGTTAGTTTGGAACACGCTTTTTAACAAGCAGTGCACATTTTGGCCATAATGCTAATCACCACAGGAACACATTATACCATCTCCTGGCGGAAGTGCCTGGCTTTCAGTACCCATGTGGTCTTGGCCATCCACTTCCGCCCTCACCAGGAGTGGGAGATTTTGGCGGTCTTTTTGGCTGCGTTTTGGCGGTTCTTCTCTGGAGGAGGGGGACAATTAAACCCATATTAGGACACTATATAACCAGGGGCAGACGGACCATGACCACACTCTGATGAAGTGGCTTAAGCACAGGCCACGCAACGCGTCAGTGTTGGTATGGTGAGGGTGTATGAGAATTTGGACAATATGACATGGTAATGTACTTCACTCTGCGTTTTCACTTATTAACCTTTATATAAGGATGGTGTAACCCTTGTACACTGTGGCTATTGCATGCACATGCAAATTATATACAACAATTTAAAGTAGTTTCATTTGTATAAATATATGCCCGGGTGTCTATCCCCTTTGTCTCAGACCTGCACATGTAGTAAGACTTAATATTTGAGTCCTCACGGCACATTGGGACACTCATGTCCCTCTTTTCTCTTTAATTATCTTGTTTTGTTTCTCACTGCTTTTTCTAATCACGTTTTTCGTTTATTCACTCACCTGCATGTTTTTAGCACCTCTTTTCACTGTTTCACAACATTCTAGGGATAATCCCCGTGGCATATATTAGACTTTTTGATTGGCATAGATATTGCTGTTATAAGCATACATATTAGTGCAAATAGCCCCAGTGGACTCTCGCAGTTCATTCCTATATGCTTAGCAATAAGTCCAGTTAAACTCTGCTACACCCCACCAGTGGGGTTTTAATCTTAATTTGTGTTTTTTAAATGTATGTATGTTTTGCTATTGGCTTATAATAAAATACTGCTATTTTGTATACTGAGGTAACCGTTTTTCTGTTGAGCGGCCTATTTTGCATGAATAGCAGGGAGATACTAGTGAGGCTGGCTGGTCTTCTACTATCCGTTCCTTATACTCGAGTATATACGGTATGCTATATTTTGTATGTCTGCATTGTTTTCTGTAATTATTTTTTTGTGCTTTTTTTTTTACATGCACTGCGCCTTCTGTTTAAAGAAAGCAGGTG
This sequence comes from Gastrophryne carolinensis, assembly GCA_027917425.1. Lineage (NCBI taxonomy): Eukaryota > Metazoa > Chordata > Amphibia > Anura > Microhylidae > Gastrophryne > Gastrophryne carolinensis. Next base: position 258,781,238 of record CM051234.1, read on the forward strand.
GTGAATAACCAGCCCAATTCACCAGAACCCCCCCCTCCTATCTATGCTGATAGACCGCTCAACAGAATAGCATGACTGAAATTAATACAAATTCTTTATTATAAGCCAAAAGGGAAAAGGGAAAGACATACATTTAAAATACAAAATGCAAAATGCATGAAATGCATGAAATTTAGTACATACAATACAAAACAATGTGCATTACCGTGTCATGAGGTCCAAAGCCACCCACCCTCACGGTGCCAGCACATTGTTTTGTATTGTATGTACTAAATTTCATGCATTTTGCACAGTGTGGTTGTTTGAAGAGCGCATAGCTTGGATCTATACATGCCCGGGAATCTACTCCTGTCTCTTATCTTTGCACTTGTATTAGCACACTGAGTACCTGAGCACCTAATTGGTGCCTGTGCTTTCACTAGTGGGACACTCTTGTCCCTCTTTTTTCTTTGATTGTTCACTTATACTTTTTATTATTTTTTCACTTCTACTATTCATGTTAGTTCACTATTTCGCTTCACTTTGCATGTGTTTTGCCTTGGGCACTTATACTTTTTATTATTTTTTCACTTTATTATAGCACTTTCTGAGGGGTAGTTCCCGTGGCATCTATTTGAATCTTTAATCTGTACAGATATTGATAATTTAATCAGGGTATTACAACCATGTAAATATAAATATTTTTGTAACATATTTTTGTATATAGTCCCATTGTGCATACTTGTAGATATTAGATTTAATTCATCAATTGAACTGATATAGTCCAATCACATTTTGCCACACCCCACGGTTGGGGTTTTATCTTTGTATTTTAAATGTATGTCTTTCCCTTTTCCCTTTTGGCTTATAATAAAGAATTTGTATTAATTTCAGTCATGCTATTCTGTTGAGCAGTCTATCAGCATAGATAGGAGGGGGGGTTCCGGTGAATTGGGCTGGTTATTCACCACCTGCTTTCTTTAAACATTTGACCCTGAAGGGTTAACCCCTCCCTAACCAGCATCCAGAATTTCACACTAATCCAAAATTGGCAGTGCGGGATTATCTTTGTATAAGCACTGCGCCTTCTGGGTGCTAACCCTGGACCAAAACCCACAGCGATTTCCTCCCCCCCGGGGCATCCAAAATTGGGATGCCCCGCTGTGTGAAACCCCCCAGGTCGACCCCATACACTTGCCTTGTTTTCCAGTCCAACGGCGCATGCGCAAGCCACAGCCACATCCCCGCTATCCCTCCAGCAGGGCGCGTGCCTACGCCAGGCATTTGTGAATGGCTGGCGTGGGCACACTCCCTGTTAGAGGGTAGAGGGGAATGCGGCCTCCAGCGTGCTCAGAGCCGCTGACCTTAGACGAAGCCTTAGACGACGTGACATCAGCGGGTCCCAGTGCACTGATTGGACGAGCGGCTGCACATGTGCCATAGGACAGGGAAGATGTTAGTTGGCTTCAGCGATCTGGGGGGTTTCACACAGCGGGGCACCCCCAGGATAGTCAGGCAACCCAGGATAGTCAAAATTCTGGGATTTGGTGCACTTTAACTTGGGAGAGACATTGCATGTGAGCTAAACCTTATTCCCTTGTCTGTGTGGCAGTTTGTGCCCATCGCTCTGCTCTGTCTGGGGGTGTGAGACTGCATGGTATGTAGCATTTCCCAGGCTCTAACTGTGTGATGTGATATTGTGACTGTACCTAGGGATGGGCTTATCATTTCTGGTGCCCCATGTCTGATTTCACAGCATCTTGCATAACTGAATGAGTCTGTATATATATGGTCGTGTCCATGGTTTTTGGGAAACTTTCTTGATTCATCACACAACTACTGGCTTTCTTTAATACATAATTCACTATGCTGTGTGTTGATCTACAGTGTGTAGGCTGGATTAAAGCTGTGTACTTGGCACAGAATGACCCGATTGCAGACTTGCTTTTATGCCTCCATTGACAAACATAGTAAATCAGCCCTTGAGTGTTTACTCTAGTGTAAGGAGCCCTATTCACAGAAGGAGTCTTATCTCAGGTCCTTAAAAGACACTGGCTACCAGTCAGCTGAGTCAATTCATTAAGAACCTGTACAGCCCCTTTTTTATTACTATAAGCAATAAAAAATAATCTACCTAATCGTAGCAATCATAGAAAGTTAAAAGGCTCGATTCATTTTCTTGTTTCCCTTTTATTTTCTTTCTTCCCCGTCCCTCAGGCACCTTTTTTTTTTTTCTTTTCTTTTGTCCTGAGCTTTTGTGGGAGGGAGGAAGAAAAGTGAGAGGTCTTGGTGGCAAAACATTGGAGAAGCTGGGTTTTTAGGTTTTTAGGTTGGAGCTCCTTTCAGCAGTATGGCTTGGGATCCCATGGCGGGGGTTCCAGACAGGCAGCAGTATGGTTTTCGGAGGTGGTTCGTGGAGGGCTTTAAGCGGGTAAAAGAGCAGAGTTTCCTGTACTGGTGTACCCACATGTTGAGTGCTGTTGAATGACTTTGCACTAGTTGTACTATGGTCTCAAGTTGCAACCTGGGCCTATTTTACTGATGCTGCTATGTTTTGATATTCAAATGTTTGTACACCTTGTCTTTACCTCTGAAAAATTTCGAAATAAAGAACAGTGTGAATTAAAAAAAAGGCTCGATTCAGAGAGACAAAAAAAACCTTCCGTTTTAGTGCCGATCTGTTTTTCTTGTGAAATGTTTCCGTTCTCGTATGAGTGTATGAGCGATTCTATGCATGCATTGAAAACCTTCTGTAAAGTTTCCGTCCGTTCGTACGGCAGATTACGAATACGAGGATGTCATTTTCCATTCAGACTTTTCCTTTTCATTTCCACATGTTACAACGTAGGCCTTCGTTTTTGCCCTTTTCCCATGGTATCCTCCAACGAATCCTTTACGTTTCCCGTTCGATTATGTTTCCCTTTTTCAATAAATATTCGTCCAGACGGAAATCCTTACGATCTTGCGCCTGCGCACTACAAACTTAACTCATTAAAGTGCTCGCCTACATATTTGCCACCCTCACTTCTACTACAATGTTTAGCTAAATCACTTAGCACTATCCTCCATCTTCTCTTTTGGAACCTTAAAGCTCACCCAAACCACTTAGCACTATCCTCCATCTTCCCTTTTGGACCCTTAAAGCTCACCCAAACCACTTAGCACTATCCTCCATCTTCCCTTTTGGAACCTTAAAGCTCACCCAAATCACTTCTCGGTCATGTGAATATTCATCTTTAAATATTTCTGGGCCCATTAGTTTTGTGTTAATGTATTTTGTAAATGAAATGACACTGTAACATTTTTTTTTGATTCCATCATAAAATATAAAATGTATAAAAATTTTGAAAATTTCTAATTTTTACAACTATAAAAAACAAAATACATAGCAATGGCAGGCCACAGAACATTATTCTTCATCTGTGGTCCCCAACGAGTTGCGCAGCTCCTGCATCTTGCCCACCAACTGAAGAACCCTGAGACTCAGTTGTGCCACTCTGGCACGTGTGGTCCCTGTTAAAAAACTTAAATTAAAATATTGGTATAACCTTGTTGGGGTCATACTGCAGTGCCCCCCCCCCCCCCTGTATGGTCCAAACACCTAAATCTGGACTTCAAAAGCCAGAGGGCCCTCCACCATGGCCCGGGTTTTGCTTAGTGCCCGATTAGAGAACCCCTGGCCCGCATTCTGCAGGCAAAGAACGAGCATCAGGAGCAAGGGCAGGAGTGGATATCCAGAATCCCCTGAAAGAATTTAAAAATACTAACATAAAATACACATTCTAAGCTACAATATTGTTTAACATGTCATCAAGGGCTAAAAACAGCAATAGGTTAAGTCATGAGTCATCAACTATATTCATTGCCATACAGTGAAAATGGATTGATGGAATGTGAGCAAACTTACCCAGGAGCCATCCACCAGATAATTCTCCTGACTCAAACTGACGAAATAAGCCGGAGCTCTGCAATATATAAGCATCATGGGACGACCCTGGATGCCCTGCAAGAACACTGAGGAATCGCATAGCTGGACCAATCACTGCTTTTATGTTGTGTGAGTGGCACATCTTGCGGTTCCTGCAACCAAATATAAAATAATTACACAAAGCAAAGGTAACCGACTAAAACAATAACTCCTACAACAAATTAAGATTCAAGTTCAACAATCCAAATATAATTCACAAAGGACATAAGTCTAAAAAAATATATGGGAAAATAAATGTTTACATGCTAAGGACTAATTAAGGTCAGCATTAAAATGCTTCTATAAGGCATACATGAAATTCATTGATTCAGGTATGCATTGCTATACAATTTATGGCCTCGGCCATGCTGATACATGCAATGCCTTGGTGCTAAAGGTGCGCAGACTCCTCCACATAGCCGCAAAACATGTTCAACAATAGCAATCCGAGCCCTCAAAGGTCCCATAAGTGGATCGGAAATGAAACGGATTTATAGGGTGGTGATCCGTCAGAAATCAGCTCTCTGAATCAGACAGAAACCCATCCCAACAACGGAAGTTTTCTGAACGAACAGAAAATTTCCGATTTTGTGTGGAAAATGATCCGAACTAACGGAAATGTTCCGATTTGCTTCCGTTCATCGAAAGCGCATTCCCGAACGTTCGTACGAATGAAAAATGAACGAAAAAAAGCAAAAAGATGACAAATACCCACCCACCAGACAGCTACGGAAGTCCGGACGAATGTGTCTTTGAATCGAGGCTAAAGTCCCTGTACAATCCCTCGCTAACTTCCTCCCACCTTATCCTCTATAGGAACAGTGTAAAATAAATTCTAATTTTAAAGGTCATGTCATGAGCATGCTCTGCTGTGGTCAGAGGCAGGTGTGGCACCCATGTGGCTTGAGGTGCTTGCTCACACTGAGATCACCAAGGGACAGAGTGGCGTTTTGTGTGGCCCTGGTGGAACGAAATTGAAATAAGGCAAGTTTTGGAGCCCTGCTACAGCTTCTAACCTGTGGGGCAGGCATCAGATAAGTCTCTTGCTGCCTTATTATTGCCATTGGGTTTACAGTCCCTTTAAGACAACAAAATCCTGCTTTTTAGAAATTCTCTCTCTTGACCAATGGGGACACTTTAGCCAGGGACATCACTGACAGACTGTGTGTCTCCAATGGAAAATGTTCTCTGCTGCCAGTAAGTGTATCTGGCTGAATACAAAAAAAATTGTAGTCACGAGTGGCGGGGGCCAGGAATAGCATTGATACCGTGCAATCACTAGAATGGTTAGATTCTGGGTGGACATCCCAAATAAGAGGAAGCCTGCCAGTGGGGAAATCTAATCAAACCCAGACACCACATACAGGGCTGCAAAGTGCCAAGACAAGTAATTCAGCATGTTTCTCTTCTATCCAACACTGCAATCACCCTATTGCAGTGTTGCAGCCCTGGGCTCAGTAACCCTCCAGCCTAAGCAGTACTTTAAATCTGCAGGTGTTCTAGTCTAGCAAACAGCTGGCAAGCCACACTGCAGCAGTTCCAGGGGGAAATGTGGCTCCAGTTACAGGTTTGAATTGATGATGATGATGATTTAGAGTAAACCTGAAATTAGGCAAAATTTGTTACCGATTTTGCTGCAGTTTTTTGCTGCAGCTTTGATTTAAGACTGGTATAATGTGCCAGTAGTTTTTAATACTGATAGTGGAGCTTTTCCAGAGATCTTGGTAAATGCCTCTTATAGCTTGGTAAACATTCCAGTGTAACTTAAAGCGTAACAAAACCCACCCGGGCCTGGGTGGAGAAGATTCCGGGGCTGGCTGCTGGCCTTCCAAATTGGCATGCCCCGAGTTTGAAACCCCTGGAGCTCCCATAAACACTCACCTTTCCCCGATCCAACGGTGCATGTGCGGGCTCTCGTCCAATGAAAGTCGTCTGCCGTGACTACATCATTCAGCAACACAGCTCTCATTGTTGTGAATGGGGAACTATTCAGATAGTCTGGGCCGGGAGCGCGCACACCGCTGAGGATGTGGCAGCGCACTCCGCATTCTAGTCAATGAGAGGCATTTGCTGAATGACATAGTTGTGGCAGTTCTAATGCTAGATCTAATTGGACTAGAGCCCGCGCATGCGCCAGTGAAACCAAGAAGAGGTGAGTTAAAAGGGGCATTCTGGGGGGTATCATACAGTGGGGCATCCCAATTCAGGGGGCTGGAACAAAAAGTGGGAAAGTCAAATTCCTAGGTTTGTTTTAAAGTAGTTCTTGTGCTAGTGGATTGTTCCACTCTAACAAATCCCTGCCCTGTTGATATTATAGCACCATCAACAGCTTTGCAGATAGCATCATTCTTAGAGGTGTGGAGGGTCAGAATGTTCGGCCTTGCATCATAGCTCACAAGCTTCAAGCTATGCCTCTGCACATGTCCATGCACTTTAAACACATTTGCGGCCCTACATCACAGATCAAAAATTCTTTTCAACAAGGCTGTTGGTGATGATCCCAGTGTTGATGTGAGTTAAATGACCAGATAATCATGAACTGGGTGAAAGAGATTGGTTGTAATTTATATTAAATCATAATTAAGCAAATTAGAAATCATGTTTAGCTAACCTCACATGATTTCAGCATCTTCCCTGTCAACGTCTCTGAAATAATGGTGGCTACAGCTGTATAAGTTGAGCAGCTAACATGCACCAGATTAGGTGTGGTGGGCACAAAGTCTAGTAAAGGCTTCCTGTAATTAACTAGATTAATCACTGCACTTTTTAACAAGGAGGGAGACCCTTGAAGGCCTTTTTACCCCTGCTTTGAGCCAAACCTGCTTTAGTTCTGGCAACCAATACAAACCTAGCCACTTATGGTTTTCAGTTGCTTGTGGTGGTTCTGCCAGTGGAAACGCTGTTGGTGGGGTGTTGGACATTAGGCAAGTGGGGTTAAGAGTGAAATCTGGGACCGTGTTCTAACTCAGTCTAGCAATATAAACATACTCATATTTTTTTAAATTATTCTAAACTCCAATCAATTATTGTTACACTTTCAAGATCATTTTACTTAAAGGGACCTAAACCTAAAAACAATAGTAAGGCAGCAAGCAGGTCACTTGATGCCTGTCCACTTACATTCCTCTAGGACCACACAAAAAAAACAACCACTCTGTCCCTTGGTGCTCTCAATGTGCATGTTACAGCTGTCTCTTACCACAGCTTTCTCTTACCACAGCAGAGCATGCCCGTGACTCATAAAACTGTGCCATGGCATGCCCTTGTCAGCTCAGCCACAACCCAGAAATTGAAGCAAAGAGTGGCTTTGATTAGAATACATATACATGTATTTACAAGTAATTTGAGATTTTGAGATGGATTGATGGTGGCTTATTTTACACTGTTTCCAAGGGAGATATCTTGGGAAAAGTGAGTGTGTGCCTGGACAGGGATTATAATCCGTAGTGCTCCCAGATATTACAATTGAAAACACAGCACCTAAGCAACAGGGTGAAAATTTAAAGGTCAGAACTTGTAATCCTGTCATTTAAAAGTCCACTATGGGCAATAGAAAGTGCATTGGCAGTTTACACCTCATGGCGAATGTTTTGGGGAACAGACCCTTTAGTCATGCAGCAAAATATAGCTTCCCTGGCCATCCATATAAGGCCAAGGTAAGAGGTGCCAATAGCTGCAAGCATGCTAATCATCTGCCCTGACTACCAACTAGAGACGCACGTGGCAGGAGAGGCTGCCCACCACCAGCCCGATGGCTTCCCTGGCAACACAGGTAAGAGGATGATGGCTGGGGAAGAAGCCAGACATGCAGAAAGGTGCAAACACAGCAGTCAGGAGAAAGATGATACGTCCCTCAGCCCTCCTGCCCACTGTCTCCCCCCCCCCCCCCATGCTTACAAGCGTCACCTTATACACCAGCTAATACCATTCGGGAAGCCATGGGAAGGGTCTGAAGAAGAATGGTGAAAGGACATTCCATACAAAAGGTTAAATTAAAGTTAGATAACACTAAAATCCTGCAAGCTCTACCCGGAGTGGCTTGGGGACCTGCTGTGGCTAAGGGCTCTGTCTGCCCTCATAGAAGTCCAGTCCAACAAAAGCTAGCCAGTGGTCCAAAAAATTCAATAAAATAGTGACATTTTATTTAAAGCCTTTTGAAAACATCAGTAAGTTTCTCACCATAATACAGTAATGACTGCCAAAGATTACTCACTGAGGCCTCTGGGATTGATGCATTTTGGGCACTCTTAGCCCTCAATCATGACACTCACGTGCTCAGGACTCCATGGGATGATTTTGGCCTTATTTTGGGAAAGGCATTCTATTGATGCTGGGATTAGTATAAAAGTATAAAAATGTGTTTGTCTGTGAGCATGGACTGTCATGATTAAGGGTTAAAAGTCACAAAACGTGTCAATGCCAGAGGGTGATGTAATCTTTGCCAGTCATTATTTTATTATGGTGAGAATTTATTGAATAATCTTAGTATACAGTACGTCCTGCTCCAGATAAGAATCATTACACTTCGGTATTACTCCGCCAGATGGCGCTGGACTGCAGAGACCGCGAAAATTGGCTCCTCCCGGCCCCTCAAATACCCAGGACCTCCCACAAATCCTCAGAATTTCTCTGCAGTCTGGACTGCGAAGGACAAGAAGATGGCTCTTTCTTCTCGCAGGTGAGCGGGACTATTAGCCTGCAGCCCTGTAGGACTATTCCCACCCGTTCCATTATTAATGTGCCTCCTAGCCTTGGCTGCGCTGGTTCGGGTGATGGTAGGCAGCACCGCTGTCAGGTGCTTAGGAGCGCTGCTCCACCGCAATCCCCCACCAAAGGGTAGGCGGTATAGGCTTATGGTGAGCCTCTATGGGATGCCCCTTCCGCCCTATTGCCCCTTGCCCATCCGGGTCGGGGGACGGCTTCAGCATTTTGCTCACGTCTGGAGGCTTCATGTCTCAGACCGGTGGATTCAGGAGGTAGTGTCCTCCGGTTACAAGATAGAGTTTGCTGCCTGGCCGCCCCCAAGATTCATCAGATCCCGGATCTCTCAGGACCCTATGTCAGCTCAGGCTCTAGTTCTGGTGGTGCAAAGCCTTCTGGAGCTGGGGGTCATTTGTCAGGTCCCCTTACGAGAAAGGGGCAAGGGTTTCTATTCCAACCTTTTCACTGTGCCCAAAAGAGATGGGTCAGTCAGGCCTATCCTGGATTTGAAGATCCTCAACAAATTTGTCAGGTGCAGGCACTTTCACATGGAAACTTTGCGCTCCGCCATCAGTTCCCTGTGTCTAGGGGACTTCATGACCTCTGTGGACATCAAGGATGCTTACCTTCATATTCCTGTCTTTCCAGGTCATCAAAGATTCCTCAGGTTCGCTCACTACCAATTTATGGCATTGCCCTTCGGTCTCACTTCAGCTCCCAGGGTGTTCACCAAGGTGCTGGCAGGAGTGATGTTTCTGCTCAGGTCTCAAGGCATTCGCATGCTGCCCTATTTAGACGACATTCTCATCAACAGCTTTGCAGATAGCATCATTCTTAGAGGTGTGGAGGGTCAGAATGTTCGGCCTTGCATCATAGCTCACAAGCTTCAAGCTATGCCTCTGCACATGTCCATGCACTTTAAACACATTTGCGGCCCTACATCACAGATCAAAAATTCTTTTCAACAAGGCTGTTGGTGATGATCCCAGTGTTGATGTGAGTTAAATGACCAGATAATCATGAACTGGGTGAAAGAGATTGGTTGTAATTTATATTAAATCATAATTAAGCAAATAAGAAATCATGTTTAGCTAACCCTCACATGATTTCAGCATCTTACCTGTCAACGTCTCTGAAATAATGGTGGCTACAGCTGTATAAGCTGAGCAGCTAACATGCACCAGATTAGGTGTGGTGGGCACAAAGTCTAGTAAAGGCTTCCTGTAATTAACTAGATTAATCACTGCACTTTTTAACAAGGAGGGAGACCCTTGAAGGCCTTTTTACCCCTGCTTTGAGCCAAACCTGCTTTAGTTCTGGCAACCAATACAAACCTAGCCACTTATGGTTTTCAGTTGCTTGTGGTGGTTCTGCCAGTGGAAACGCTGTTGGTGGGGTGTTGGACATTAGGCAAGTGGGGTTAAGAGTGAAATCTGGGACCATGTTCTAACTCAGTCTAGCAATATAAACATACTCATATTTTTTTTAATTATTCTAAACTCCAATCAATTATTGTTACACTTTCAAGATCATTTTACTTAAAGGGACCTAAACCTAAAAACAATAGTAAGGCAGCAAGCAGGTCACTTGATGCCTGTCCACTTACATTCCTCTAGGACCACACAAAAAAAACAACCACTCTGTCCCTTGGTGCTCTCAATGTGCATGTTACAGCTGTCTCTTACCACAGCTTTCTCTTACCACAGCAGAGCATGCCCGTGACTCATAAAACTGTGCCATGGCATGCCCTTATCAGCTCAGCCACAACCCAGAAATTGAAGCAAAGAGTGGCTTTGATTAGAATACATATACATGTATTTACAAGTAATTTGAGATTTTGAGATGGATTGATGGTGGCTTATTTTACACTGTTTCCAAGGGAGATATCTTGGGAAAAGTGAGTGTGTGCCTGGACAGGGATTATAATCCGTAGTGCTCCCAGATATTACAATTGAAAACACAGCACCTAAGCAACAGGGTGAAAATTTAAAGGTCAGAACTTGTAATCCTGTCATTTAAAAGTCCACTATGGGCAATAGAAAGTGCATTGGCAGTTTACACCTCATGGCGAATGTTTTGGGGAACAGACCCTTTAGTCATGCAGCAAAATATAGCTTCCCTGGCCATCCATATAAGGCCAAGGTAAGAGGTGCCAATAGCTGCAAGCATGCTAATCATCTGCCCTGACTACCAACTAGAGACGCACGTGGCAGGAGAGGCTGCCCACCACCAGCCCGATGGCTTCCCTGGCAACACAGGTAAGAGGATGATGGCTGGGGAAGAAGCCAGACATGCAGAAAGGTGCAAACACAGCAGTCAGGAGAAAGATGATACGTCCCTCAGCCCTCCTGCCCACTGTCTCCCCCCCCCCCCCCATGCTTACAAGCGTCACCTTATACACCAGCTAATACCATTCGGGAAGCCATGGGAAGGGTCTGAAGAAGAATGGTGAAAGGACATTCCATACAAAAGGTTAAATTAAAGTTAGATAACACTAAAATCCTGCAAGCTCTACCCGGAGTGGCTTGGGGACCTGCTGTGGCTAAGGGCTCTGTCTGCCCTCATAGAAGTCCAGTCCAACAAAAGCTAGCCAGTGGTCCAAAAAATTCAATAAAATAGTGACATTTTATTTAAAGCCTTTTGAAAACATCAGTAAGTTTCTCACCATAATACAGTAATGACTGCCAAAGATTACTCACTGAGGCCTCTGGGATTGATGCATTTTGGGCACTCTTAGCCCTCAATCATGACACTCACGTGCTCAGGACTCCATGGGATGATTTTGGCCTTATTTTGGGAAAGGCATTCTATTGATGCTGGGATTAGTATAAAAGTATAAAAATGTGTTTGTCTGTGAGCATGGACTGTCATGATTAAGGGTTAAAAGTCACAAAACGTGTCAATGCCAGAGGGTGATGTAATCTTTGCCAGTCATTATTTTATTATGGTGAGAATTTATTGAATAATCTTAGTATACAGTACGTCCTGCTCCAGATAAGAATCATTACACTTCGGTATTACTCCGCCAGATGGCGCTGGACTGCAGAGACCGCGAAAATTGGCTCCTCCCGGCCCCTCAAATACCCAGGACCTCCCACAAATCCTCAGAATTTCTCTGCAGTCTGGACTGCGAAGGACAAGAAGATGGCTCTTTCTTCTCGCAGGTGAGCGGGACTATTAGCCTGCAGCCCTGTAGGACTATTCCCACCCGTTCCATTATTAATGTGCCTCCTAGCCTTGGCTGCGCTGGTTCGGGTGATGGTAGGCAGCACCGCTGTCAGGTGCTTAGGAGCGCTGCTCCACCGCAATCCCCCACCAAAGGGTAGGCGGTATAGGCTTATGGTGAGCCTCTATGGGATGCCCCTTCCGCCCTATTGCCCCTTGCCCATCCGGGTCGGGGGACGGCTTCAGCATTTTGCTCACGTCTGGAGGCTTCATGTCTCAGACCGGTGGATTCAGGAGGTAGTGTCCTCCGGTTACAAGATAGAGTTTGCTGCCTGGCCGCCCCCAAGATTCATCAGATCCCGGATCTCTCAGGACCCTATGTCAGCTCAGGCTCTAGTTCTGGTGGTGCAAAGCCTTCTGGAGCTGGGGGTCATTTGTCAGGTCCCCTTACGAGAAAGGGGCAAGGGTTTCTATTCCAACCTTTTCACTGTGCCCAAAAGAGATGGGTCAGTCAGGCCTATCCTGGATTTGAAGATCCTCAACAAATTTGTCAGGTGCAGGCACTTTCACATGGAAACTTTGCGCTCCGCCATCAGTTCCCTGTGTCTAGGGGACTTCATGACCTCTGTGGACATCAAGGATGCTTACCTTCATATTCCTGTCTTTCCAGGTCATCAAAGATTCCTCAGGTTCGCTCACTACCAATTTATGGCATTGCCCTTCGGTCTCACTTCAGCTCCCAGGGTGTTCACCAAGGTGCTGGCAGGAGTGATGTTTCTGCTCAGGTCTCAAGGCATTCGCATGCTGCCCTATTTAGACGACATTCTCATCACTTCTCAGTCCCTTCACCAGGCAGAGCGGGATACTCAGCTGGTAGTGTTCACGCTGGAGTCATTTGGCTGGGTGATCAACCTTCCCAAATCCTCCCTGTCTCCCTCCTTGGTGACTCCTTTCCTGGGAATGAATCTGGATACAGTTCAGGCAAGGATTTTTCTTCCTCAGCAGAAGGTGGACAGTCTGCTAGCCCAGGTTTAGCTCCTGCTATCTTGCCCTCATCCCTCCATCAGGCAGGGAATGCAGCTGGTGGGCCTGATGGTGTCGTGCTTTGAGGCGGTCCCTTATGCCCAGTTTCACATGAGGCCTCTGCAACTCCACCTCTTGTCAGTATGGGACAAGGATCCTGCGTCCCTGGACCAGGTCCTTGTTCTTTCCCCCCTAGCCAGGAGGTCCCTCTCGTGGTGGCTGGACTCCAAGAACCTGTTGGTGGGCAGATCCTTTCTGGATCCTGCTGGGAGACGGTCACCACAGATGCCAGTCTGACGGGTTGGGTGGGGCTTCTTGAAGTCCCTGCAGTTCCAATACATCTATCAACATTCTGGAGCTGAGAGCGATCAGGTTGGTTCTGGCTCACTTGACCCGACACCTTCGGGCCGGCCTGTTCAGGTACGCTCGGACAACCAGACGGCGGTTGCCTACATCAATCATCAGGGAGGGACCCGGAGCAAGGGGGCCCTCAAGGAAGTGTCTCTGATTCTGGCCTGGGCAGAGGACAATGTTCCCTGCCTGTCAGCTGTATACATTCCAAGGGGTGGAGAATCTGCAGGCAGACTCTTGGGGCAGGGGGACCTCTCGCCTGGGAGAATGGTCCCTCTGTGGCAGGGTGTTTCAGTCTCTGTGTCACCGTTGGGGTCAACCAGTTGTGGATCTGTTTGCATCTCCCTGTCCCAGGATCCTCTGGACTTGGCCACGGATGCGCTAGCAATGTCATGGCGGGGCTTTCAGCTTCTGTATGTCTTTCCCCATTTCCTCTGTTGGGCAGAGTTCTGTGCAAAATAGCTCAGGAGGGGGTGCCAGCAATCCTGGTGGCCCCCAGGTGGCCAAGAAGAGTGTGGTTCGCAGACGTGGTGCAGCTGGCAGTAGATCAGTATGTTCTGCCCAGGGTGCCAGACCTGCTTACACAGGGTCATCTACGCCAACCCAATTTACAAACTCTGGCTTTGACGGCCTGGCTGCAGAAACCTCCATCTTGATGGAGAAGGGGCTGTCTGCCTCTGTGTTTGATACCATGATAAAGGCTAGAAAGAAGTCTTCTTCCATTTACTATAGGGTTTGGTGTGCCTACATTGACTGGTGTGAGGCTAGGTCTCTTCCCTGTCGTGTGTTCTCTATTCCCAGGATCCTGGAGTTCCTGCAGCATGGGTTGGAGCTGGGGCTCCAACTCAGTACTCTGAAGGGTCATGTCTCTGCCCTGGCTGTTTTCTTCCAGAGGTCCTTTGCCCAGCATCCTCTGATTAGGACTTTTTTCCAGGGGGTTACTCATGTGCGTCCCCCACGTAAACCTATGTTGCCTGTCTGGGATTTGAACTTGGTCTTGTCTGCCTTGCAGGGTGCTCCCTTTGAACCTGTGCAGGATGCTGCCCTGGTCATTCTTACTCTCAAGGTTGTCTTTTTGGTGGCTATCACTTCTGTTAGGCGTGTTTCTGAATTGGCGGCACTTTCCATCCAGCCCCCCTACTTTGAGAGACACCAGGACAAGGTGGTGTTTCGCTTCAAGCCAGACTTTCTGCCTAAGGTCGTGTCTGCCTTTCATCTGAATCAGGACACTGTTCTTCCTTCCTTGTGCCCTAATCCTGGTAACGCTAAGGAGCGGGTGTTGCATTCCTGGGATGTGGTTAGGAATCTGAAGTACTATCTGGTGGCTACTGCACCTTTCAGAAAAACTGATGCTCTTTTTGTGGTTCCCTCTGGTCTTAGGAAGGGTTTGGCTCCTGCCAAATCTACTATCAGCAAGTGGATCCGTCAGGCTGTAATTCAGGCCTCTCTTCTGCCTTACTGCTCATTCTACTCGTGCTATTGGTGCCTCTTGGGCCTTTCAGCACCAGGCTTCTGTTGAACAAGTTTGCAAGGCCGCTACTTGGTCTTCTGTTCATACCTTTTCAAAGTTTTACAAGGTTCATGTTAGGGCCTCAGCTGATACTGCTTTTGGCCGCAAGTTTCTGCAGGCGGCAGTGGTCTGACCTGTCTGTTGTTACCTTTGGGGATCCCACCCTATTTTATGGACACTGCTATTGGATGTTCCAAGTGTAATGATTCTTATCTGGAGCAGAACGTACTGTATACTAAGAATAATACAATTCTGTGATTACTCACCTCCACCCCACCCTTGGTTTTTGCATTATCCTTGGATCCCTGTATGGTGATTGTTATCATTGTTTATAGTTAAGGGTTGATTCTGTTATCTTTCTCCCGGCTTCTCGTTAACTGCTTTTCAATGCTGGGGATTTGTGGGAGGTCCCGGGTATTTGAGGGGCCGGGAGCAGCCAATTTTGGGGGTCTCTGCAGCCCAGCGCCATCTGGCGGCGTAATACCCAAGTTTAATGATTCTTATCTGGAGCAGGACGTACTGTATACTCATAATATCAATTCTACAGGTGAATAATCACAGAATTTTATTTTTATTGAAATTGTATTGATGTTTTTAAAATTGTATTACATTTCTTGGACCAATGGCTGGTGTGTGGAACTGTGACTACAGTCAGGGACAATACATGTCCTTCATGGCCCACTGGGTGAATGTGGTTCCTGCACAGTCACGACAGCAACTTGGACAGGTCACGCAGCTTCTGCCTTCATGCTCTGAGGCCGTTGTTCCTGTGACAGTGTGCGACTCCATCTCCTCATCCTCCACTGTTTCCTCAGCCTCCACTGCACGGACAAGTCTCAGTGCCCCTCCAGCCTACCATGTGTGCAGGGCACAGCAGTGTTCTTCACATGGTTTGCCTTGGTGAACGGAGTTACAAAGGGGAGGAACTGCTAAAATTCATTAATCAAGAAATCAAAACATGGCTTACTCCTCGAAAACTGCATATGGGAACCATGGTGACGGACAGCGGGAAGAACACCTTTTCTGCGCTGCGACAAGGAAGCCTGAGCCATGTGCCCTGTATGGCACACATGTTCAATCAGGTTGTCAAGCGTTTTTGAAGTCTTCCCCCATCTGCAAGACATCCTAACAATGGGAAGGAAACTTTGCATGCACTTCAGCCACTCGTACACCGCAAAGCAAACACTCCTTGAGCTGCAGCATCAGAACAGTATCCCCCAACATAGTCTGATTTGCAATGTTTCCATCCATTGGAACTCCATCTCCATATGTTGGACTGACTATACAAACATAAAAAAGCCATCACCGATTTCTTGATAATCAAAGTGGATAGTGGGACTTCCCTTTGTAACTTCAATGTAGATCAGTGGCAGCTCATACGTGACACCTGCCGTTTGCTCAGGCCCTTTGAGGAAGCCACCTTATTGGTCAGTTGCCAGGATTATGGGATGAACTACGTCATTCCACTTTCACCCAAAATGGGTGGTTTTTCTAGTCATCTGACAGAAAAGGAGGAGCAGGAGCAGCCAGAGGAGCTAGAGGGTTGTGGGAAAGGCAAGACAGAGGACCCAGACACACCGTGGCAGTATGCAGTGGAGATGAAGGCAGGTAGTCTTTCCGAATCACTTGCATAAATGGCATGATGCATGGTCACGTGCTTTTCGTGTGACCAGGGATCTAGCATCACAACTAGAACCTTTTGCAAGCCCACAGCAGGCAACTTTCTTTTACGCTTTCTGCCATGAGTTGTCATCCCCGTCATACAAGAGAAAGCGTCCCTTATGGCAAATTTTTAGTTTAATCTCTCTTTATTGAATTTTTCAAACCAAAACCAGCACAATTATACACATACAGGAGGAAAGGCAAGTAAACCATTAACCCATTACAGGTTCCAGTGCGACCACATTCCCAACAACATTATTATATTCTCCGACCGCCACCCACCCACACCTATAGGGAGGTGTCGATGGCGAACAGATTAACCAAACAGCAGTGTTTTCATCCCATACCCCCGTCAATGAGCTACTACAACAGCAGAGAAAAACCCTGGAAAGCGTGAGCTCGAGCTCTACATCAGGGAGAGCATGTGCAGAAAAAGAGGAGAAGGGTGGGTTGCCTATTGTACTGCACTGCACTGGGCATATGCCCCTTGTGCCATGATCGCCCGCCACTAATTCACAGGCAGTTGGTATAACAAGCATCTTTTGCTTAGAGCTTGGGCACGAGACAACCAAATGGGTAAAACATGAGAGAAGGGAAATCACAACTGAGCTCCATGTTAGAGTGGGAGGAAGCAAGGGGGAACACAGCTATGGGGGGGGGGTGGCAGGAAGAAGGGTAAGAGCCAAAACACTAAAAAGAAGTAGATGAAGGGTGGTAGGAGAGAGACGAAAAAAGGCACAGAAAAGTGGGAGAGATGGGGAGAATAGAGGGGAGAGAAGGAGAAGGGGTAGGGAGGGCAGGGAGAGAGAACAGAACAAAATAAGAACCCCCCCACATGTTAATACTCATGTTGATAAGGGGCAAGGGAAGGGCATGAAAGGAGAAGAAGATCCAACTCCGGCTCCTGGTCCCACAAGCCTGGCCCTACAAGGATGGCTGCCTCATCCCTATCCAGTGTCTATCACTAAAAAGGCTTTCGCCACATCGGACTCTCTGTATCTGATACAGTCCAGTTCGCCCAAGTCACCAGGTATGCCCCGGTATTTCCTCTATCCTCTGAGATCAGCTCCTCTATTCTCCTAATGTGGTCAATCTCAACAAACCGTTCTGCCACATATGAGCTGGCGGTGCAGAAGCCACGACACATGGCGACCTGCATTTTGTGTTTTAAGCTCAGACAAAGAGGGCAGTCTCCCCCCTATGAGTACGTCACGCAGTCTGGTGCCTTCCGCTTCCCTCCATATCAAGAGTTTTGCTGCCCCAATACGAACTCCGGGTTGTTGAATAAGGGTGTAAGGGGGGCTGTTCTATTCACCAACTCCCCCCTATCTCTGGAGCCTGGCCCAGTTAGAGAGGAAGTGCTGGGCCAGAAAAGGGAAAGCCCCTCTTGCAAGGATCGCTTTGGGCGGACACCCACGGGAAAGAGCCTGGATTAAAACCCAGGGGATCACTCTCCTTAGTTGGTCACAGAGCTTGTCCCCCCCTCTGTACATCCAGTCCACCAACCTCGCGAGGACCGCTGCGGCATGGTAAAGCTTCAGGTCTGGCGCCCCAGTCCTGCCAGCACTTTTGGGCCTAGCCAGTATGCTGAACTTGATTTGGGGTTTATGAGAGCATATAAACTTAAGAAGAGCTGATTGAATGGATTTGAACAAGGGGGATAGGTATTGTTTGGAACAGGTACAAGAATCGGGGAAGGACATCCATTTTCAGGATGTTGATCCTTCCAAATCAGGAGTAACATCCTCTGTCATATTTTGAGAGGTCCTGGATAGTCTTGGATTTAAGCTCTTGAAAGTTAAGCTCGAACAGGCTATTGAGGTTAGATGGTATAGAAGTCCCTCAATATTTTATTGCAGCGGCTTGCCACTTGAAAGGAAAGCTGCTCTTAAAGTTGTCCACCAAGTGTTGGGGCAAAATGGGGTTCAATGCCTCAGACTTTGTGTAATTGATATGAAAGTTGGATAACTGACCAAAACGATCAAACTACTTGAGAGCCGCAGGAAAGGACACGACCGGAGACATCAGGTGGAAAATAATGTTGTCGGCAAAGATCAAAGCTTTGTATTGTCGACCCCTACACTCAATACCCATAATATCCGGGTTGTTCCTGATTGCTATTGCTAAGTGCTCCATAGTTAGAATGTATATTAGGGGTGAGAGGGGACAGCCTCTGCGAGTGCCGTCTGTAATTGTGAAAGGTTCCGACAGGACGCCACTGGCCCTAACTCGTGCCATTGGGTCCTAATACAGAGCCATGATCTTGTTAGGTCCAAGGCCAATTTGCATGAGTGTAGCTCTGAGGAAGTGCCAACTTACCCTGTTGAACACTTTCTCGGCAACGCAGGAGAGGACACATGCTGGGATGCCACTGTTGCAGCTTATTTGTATTATCCTGGGCTTCTCGGCCTAGGACGATGCCTGCCTGGTCCAAATAAAGCCGGTGCAAGATCAATGGTTGGATTCTGGTGGCTATGATTTTGGCAAATAATTTCGAATCAATATTAAGTAAGGAGATAGGCCTGTAGCTGCCACAAGCTGATGGGTTCTTGCCCGGCTTAGGGATCACGACTATCGTAGCTTCCAGGGCTTGTTTTGGGAAAGGGTTGTCAGTCCCTACTTGATTAAAGGTCCTCATCAGGAAGGGGGTGAGTTGAGCTTCTAGGGTCTTGAAGAATCTAGGGGTGAAGCCATCTGGCCCCCCCTCTTCCCAGAGGGGGCCACTTTGATGGCTCTCAGGACCTCTAGTTTCCTGAAGGGGACCTCCATCTCAGCCAAGGAGTCCTCTGAGATTGACGGGAGTGGAGTCTCAGCTACAAAGTCCTGTATCTCCAGGTTCGGTTGGAGATTGTAAAGATTACTTTAGAAGCCCTTGAACACCTCCAGAATCTTAACTGGGTCCACAACACTCTCTCCTCCACCAGTTTTAATGCTCGGAATGAACAATGCTGCAGCTCTGCGATGGAGAGACCTAGCCTGACATTGAGGCGTGTTGCCTGTCCCTGTATCTGAGATGGGCCTGGTCATATAGTTTCAGAAGCTTATTCCTGTTGAGTGAAAGCCCAGAAAACAGCTCCAGAAATGGGTCCTGCTTGTGTTTACACTCCAGGTCGTGTATGGTTTGCAACATTTTAGTGATCAACTTGTCCTCTCCCGCTTCAGCCTCAAGCTCTCTTGAATAAAGATCCCCTGCAACACACACTTGAGCGCCTCCCATTGAATCGCATGAGAGCAATCATCCTGTTCGTGATGTTAGTGATCGCTTCCTTGATCCTTTTCAGGCACACCATGTCTCTGAGAAAATTAGCGTTTAGGCTCCAGCTCCATGGCTTTTGTGTGGTATTGGGCAGATCAAAGGAAAAGTAGACCGACACATGGTCAGACCACAGTAAAGGACCAATGTTGGTCTTAGGGTGCCATTGCAGGGCATGATGTATATATGTGTATATATATATAGGGAAGAATGAGGGGGGATCAAGGTAGCAGGTCTTCGGAGTAAGGTGGACCCACAGCTACCAAGGGGCACCTGCAGTGCACATGGTCCACAAGGTAAACCCTTGTTTAGCTTTTTGGGCTGGCCCCGATATGATCAAGGCAGGACTCCACCAGGAATGCCTCAGTTGGGGGAGTGTAAGTCAAGAGTGATATAAAAAGTTATGACACATTGTAATTGGACTAGTAACTCTACATAAGGCACAATCAACTTTGTAACGAAGACACACTTGTAAAGAAGGCACATGAAAATGAGACCCAAAGAGGATACCCAAGAATAGTATATGCCAGAGGGGGGGGGGGGGGAGGGAGAAAGGCACCCTCCACCTGCGCTTCCCCACGATGCAGACGCCCAGGCCTCCACCAGCCCTCCTGCCCCCCCCCCCCACAGGGGGGAGCACTCACATCTCCAGCACCACATCAACGGAGCAACAATCAAACAGTAAAAGGGTCACAGATTCTACAGCAAGCGAACAAGTTGTTAACCATTGTGAGCCGAACCTCCCTTCCACCCAGAACACTTGCCACCAAGGGCCTCCCTTAACTCCCCCAAGAGGCTGCCAGGCCTACCAACGTGGCCGGGCACCCCCCCCCCCTGGGCCCCCCGAGCCCCCTGGGCCAGAACCCCCGGAGGCCGATCCTGACGGGCCGGTGGGGAACCCCCCTGAAGGAGGACACCCCCTGGAGCCACCGCGCTCTCCCCAGTCCCCCCCGGTAAGACCCCTCCAAAGGAAGCCCACAGGGTACGGATCGAGGTCCCAGTGAGAACGGCAGTCAGGGTGCCCCAGGACCACCCCCCACACCCAGATTAACCCCCACGGGGCACAGGCAGCCCGCAGCACCACGACAAACCGGAGTGAGGCCCACAAGCCCCCCCACCCGCTCTGTCGCCCCCCTCTTCCCAGGAGTTACAGCAGGTCCCTATGGGCCTCACCTGCCAGGGGCCCTGTACCTCAATTAGATGCAAGCCCTACCCCCTGTCAAGGGGGCCCAAGAACCCATCAGAATCCAACGGCCAATCATAGATCCCCCTCAGCGGGAGGAAGTCCAGGAGTGAGACAGCCCCAAACAACCAGGCAGAAGAGAAAAGTCACTACTCATCAATGTTCAGTGTTTCATGCTCTGACGACTGGTGGGGACCCCTGATCTCCAAGGTCCCTTCCCAGCCCTCTAGACGGCCTTTGTGGTTCCCTCCTCATTGGTCTCCCAGACGGAAGGTCCAGAACCGGCACGAGCCAATCTGGCACTTGGTTCTCATCAGTCTCCAGGAATGCAAAGAGTGCTGGAAGCTGGTCAATGGCCCTGAAGGTGAAGTGTCTCCCATTCCTGCGAAAACTCAGGTGGAACGGTGAAGCCCCCCAGAAGGGGTTTCAACAGACCTCTCATTTGGAGTCCTGAAAGACAGGTCGGGAAGGACCAAGATGGAAGAGCCTTCAAATCCTATTGGACCCAGCTCCCACGCCCCCTTCAGAATGCTCTCTTGTTTTGTAGAGATGAATCCTGCAGACCACATCCCTGGGTCGCTGGGGATCCTCAGGTCTTGGAGTTTTGAAGCATGCAAAGTACTCTACAAAGAGTGTTCTCCGTCTGAAAGAAGTATCCATCAAAGTCAGAGCTAGAGGGGGGCGCCTGTATGGCATCGGATATGTTTGATCTAACAACTCATTAGACAAAGGTGTAAGCAGCCGGATCATGTGCGCTCCTGATGCCAGATTGTTCCCAGTCTCGGGGGAGCGTGTGCTGGGGCGCCAGTCTTCATTCCACCCACTTGTGTCCGAATTTCAGGCCCTCTCAGGGGTTGGGTGCATTGCCTGGGTCCCGTGGTTTCCCCCTCCGCAGGAGGCATCCTAAAACATGGGGCGCCAGGGTGATCTCTGTTTGGGGGTGCAAAGCCGGGCCATGCACTATGGAGCCTGGGGCAGGGAGCAGTCCACACATTCTCCCTGCGCTTCCTGATCTGTAGTGGCCCCCTGGAACTGGTGGGAGAGCACTGTGCACGGGGGCTCTCGGCTGCTCCAGGTGGCGGCCCAGTGCGTTTAGTGGGGGGCCGAGACTTCCTTCCCTCCATCTGTGACGGCACTGCTGCTGAAATGGTGGGGTCTCCAATGCCAATGGGGCTAATACTGTCAGAGCCCCTCTGCCTAGAGATGTTTCACCCCTGCCTTCTGCAGGCCTATCCTGGGGTACTGCATGTTTCTGGGGTGTCAGGGCGCCCGCCCGCCACCTAGGTGCAGTTTCTCCTTCACCACTCCCGCCATTACCTTGCCAACCACCGCCATCTCTCCCGCCGCCGGTGGCTTAGTCACAGCGTGGCCAAACGTGGCTTCCTGCTGCACCTTTGCCTTGGGTGCCCCTCTCTGGGTACCTGTATAAGCCGGGGGAACCGGACCCCGACCAGCATCAGCCTCCCCCACCGCTGACTACCCCCTCCTCCTCTCCGACCACCACCTGCTGCAAATACATTGCAAAATGCAACTATTTTGATTAACGAGGAAAGGTATTTTATTTCCACTATATCAAACTGCAATTCAAAAATGTTGGTTTATCTGGTCAACTGTACGCTGTTAACTTCAATATGTGGGCTGCACCATGAACAAACTTAAAACTCGGTTTTTGGAACATGTATATCAGACCTTTTCAGCAAAAATCTAATGTAGCCAGACATTGTAAGAATGTCCATGATGGGGACACTGTCTTACTGTTTCTGTGGTAGAAAAACGGGAGCCTAACTCTAGGGGTGGTGAACTACAGAAAAGCCTCTATAAAGCTGAGAAAAGTGGATTCTTAAACCGGACACCCGAATACCCAATGGCCTAAATGACAGGGTTGACCTGTCATTATTTACCAAATTTTGATCTCCCTTGATCTCTCCATGTTGTCTCTCATATTTAATTTATTATAGAGTTCCCACTATTTTCTCTTTGTTTTTAATCAAGTTGTTTTTATGGGTACCAAACAGTTTTCTGTTCCCTTTTGCCTTGATTCATGATTTCCATGTGAAAATACTGTTTTATTATATTCTTTTTATTTCCTCCCCCTATAGCATATATGCTATTTAACTTATTGCTACCAGGCACTTTATAATCCAATTGGCCAATCGGTGTGTAGCTTCCCCTGACCTTGTGTCAGGTTCTTTCCGGCTGCGAGTGTTGACAGGCGATGCGCGCTGGCAGATGGACCCCACTGCTATGGTCACAGGTACTTTTTTCTGTATAAACTTCACTGTTAGTGGTATTGGGGTGTACGATTTAGGGTCACTCCAGGCCTGAAACACGTCATATAGTCCCAGCAGCGAGACGTATGCAGCTCTGGGTCTCTCATCATTTCATCATGAATTCTTTTTTTAGGCTATGTTTAAACAATTGCTAGTAAAAGTTATTTTTTAAGGGACAAGCTGGAAAAATCACACATTGATCTTAGCTGAGGAGGACTGCCAGTGTGATCTCCTTTTCGTGGCTTTTCTGATGGACTGGGTGAGCTGGATGCATTTGCTTTTTTTTATTCATGGATTCCCTGGTTGGCAGTCATGGCGGTTGATGGGCATGGTTTTATCTGTTGCTGCCTCTTCCCTGGACCTCATAGGTATTGTGAGGACAGGTGAGTTTCCAAAATGCAAATACTGCCAGGCATTGAACCACCAATGCAGAGATATGCTGGCCATACAGGACTTTAATTGACAGGATTAAAAGCCAAATTTTAGCTTTTTTCCTTTCCTGCTCCATTGCTGAGATGTTGGATCTTCAGTTAGATGATCACTGTTTCTGGGAATGCAGCTGTCTACTGTGTGCCTTGCAAGCTGCTAACATTTTTTTTTAACTAAGGATATTGACATGAACAGAATCAGGCTTGTGTACAATTTAATCATGAATCCATTAAAAGTCCTAATCAGAATAATTCAAATGGAGGTTCGGCTGTATGCGAGAAATGCAAATAGAAATACAAATAGACATGAGCTATGGATAATAGGTAAGAAAAAAAAAAGGTAAGTGTCAGTTTTGTAACTAAATGCGATGGGGTCCGGGTGTGAACATTAGATTATGCCCTTTTATGGCTCATACAGTAAACTTGTTATTGTCTTTTAACTCAGTTGAATGCAGCTAGAATATGATAAATAAGGTGGAGTAACAGTGCTGTTGCACCCCCTGCACCGCCTCCAGTTATGCACCTAGTAAGTGTTCCCCAGCCTACCTTGTAAGATCTGGCAAGCCCGAACTTTCAGTGGGAAAATGGGGACATTTTACTTCCCTTCATGTCTTCACGTTCCTGAGAGTGTCTGTATTAAAATCAGTTAGACCAACATCTTATTCCTGTGCCCAAACAATGCTGTTCAGTCACTTAAAGTGATACTGCAGGTAAAGTTAGTTAGGCTACATTTGGCACAGTCCTAAACTATTTTCCATTTATGAATTGAAGAAGAAATGGGCAAGATATCAAGGTTTACAGGTTCAGCCAATGACATTCTCTTTTTCATCACATCCTCCAATCAGCTGGACAATTCAGCCCCCTTAATGTAAATTAAAATATAGACTTCCATGGAGGGTTAACAAAGCCTGAATTACCCTCAAGAGGTATGTCGACAGTATATCCTACTTTATATCAAAATCAGGCATCTGAAGACAATATATGTAATTCCACTTCTGAATAGCTACTGTAAAAGTGACCTTGTATGTAGTGGCCTTAAATTAGTAGGCACCTGGTATCAGCTGACCTCTACACCGAAATTTCCATCACATTTCAAACTTGCGATTATGTGTATAGTCTAAAACACAGAATTATAGACTGATCAATTACAGAGCAAGCATTCTGCCTATGTAAGACAGTCCAGAAGGTTCCTTTGGACACCTAAAAAATTACAATTACCAGTCCTGGCTTAAAGGCTATTGCCATAGTAGTGGGAGGGCTTAATTTTACAAAGCATTATAAAACACATAAAACACAAATCACAACACCTTTATCCACTGATCTTTACAGTTCCTGTCTGTATTTAAGGTGTATGACACCCTAAACCCCATTCTTTGATTATGCTACTTATATCCTTACCACTACTTTCTATTAAAGTGGACCAACACCCAGGATTTTGACTATCCTGGGTATTGGTCCACTTCCCCGGGGCACCCCGATCGGGGGTGCCCCGCTGTGTGAAACCCCCCAGAAAGCCCCCAAAACTCACCTCTCCCCGCTCCCACGTAGCCGCGCCGTCCAATCGGCGCCGACGGACAAGCTGATTGACAGCAACGTACAAGCAGCTTGCCCGTCAGCGCCTCCCGTGCGTCACTCTTGACGTGTGCGCGCCCGCGCCGGCCATTCAGAGACGGCCGGCGCAGGCACGCGCACGCCTAGAGGGGCGCGAGGGAGGCGGCGGCGGCCGGCCGCCGCCGAAGACCAGGTAGGTGGATTTGGGGTGTTCAGGGGGGGTTCACCCCGCGGGACATCCCGATCTCGGATGTCCCGCGGTGTGTGAGGTGATCGGCCCGGGAATCTTATAGATTCCCGGGCCGATCACCTCAGGGTGTTGGTCCACTTTAATGAATAATCCTTTTATGTTCAGCTAATGATCAGGTTAGGACATTCTTCTCAGCAAGCTTACATCTAATTTTATATGCCCCAATTTATCTGGTGCCTTTCAGACCTACTCGTCTACACCTAGAACTACACATTTTAGGTGACGTGACGTCCTTTAGATTTCTTCATTATGGAACTCTGTTTATCTCTAGCTTCTCTCTTTTCCTAGAACCAGTACAATCAATGACTCATGAGCTGCATCCTGGTGTTGTGTGTCTGTCACAGCCTGTAACAGAAATGCTGGCCTCAAACATAGGGGCACTGCATTACAGGCCAACACAGGTGATATTACACATTTAGAAGCTGAGGGCTGCAATAAACATGCAGAATCCACCATCAGAATGTTTTACACCCAACATTTGTTTTTTGCCGTTTAAGATGTTTGCTCTTTATACAAGTGAGTAATGTTTTTTTGCCTAATTACCCAATGTGTCGGGGCTAATATGGCGGCACACTCAAGTTAGATGATGTATAAACAGCACTCCCAAGCAGTAAGCACTCTTATTATCTTATTATAAAAATACATCAATCTGTCAGTCAGCTCTATTCTAACAAACATTATATTAGATTCTTCCCTATTTTGGTCTCGATTCAACAAAGTTGTAACAAGAAATTAGTCTGTTTCTTGAGAAAAAAATACTATTTTGTTGTGATTCAACAAAGAAAAAAACAGGCTTCATTTTCTACACTATTTTTTTCACTTGTCTTGAAAAAAAAATGTCTAAAGTGAAAAAAATACAACTGAAATGTACAATTCTAAAAAATGAGTGTGGTTCAGCAATGTTTTGACTAGTTGACATTCCCCCATGTTTTTTTTACCCAAAAAAGCCAGGTTAGCATTGGACAGCATGTTTTTTTTATCAGTGTAAAAGACATACAAAAGTAACTTATTATTTTATATGACCATTTAAATTTAAAACTGCCAACGCCCCAGGCGGAATACCAAACCTGGACCAAAGGCTAAAGGGACCAGTGAGTTGCCAAGACCAGAGTAGTGCACTAGCCTTGTAATTTGAAGGGAGGGGCCATGGTTTGTTTAAATAACACAATTAACACCATTTATTTATTTAAATAATAATAAATAATACAAAAAATAACTCCAGTAGGTTTGCAGTAATAAAACTATACAATTGCAATAGCTTTTTTTTACTTTTATACGTTTTACAAGTCATCCAGACACCTTTCACTATATTTTTATAAAATAAGTTGAATTCATACATACACCCAGTGGGATGAATAACAAAACATGTGAAACAAAAGAAAACAGCAGGTCTGGTTGCCTTGATTTATTACTCAATATATCTCTTCAATTGCTAATTTTATATTTTTGTAATTACTGTTTTAATAAAATATTAAAGCTGACACCCCAGCAAAAGTGCTAAACCTGTGGCTGTGTGGCTAGAAAGTTGCCAGAGCCAGGGGCAGGCTGTTTGTTTTTTTGACCCTGTGTTTACTATGCCTGGTGCATCAGTCTGGTAATCTGGAGGAAGGGCCATGATTCTTCTTTCATCTTAAACAGTTACAAAATAAATAAATAAAGTTAACCCCTGCATATCTGTAGGAATATATCTATGCAACTTCAATAGAGTTTTTTTTACTTTAACACATTTCACAAGTCATCCATTTGCCTTGATCTATTACTAAATACATATCTAGCATTACATGGATAAATGTGATCCTTCATAACAAAAGGACTAGTTGCACAAGTGCATTAAAAAACAATTGTCACCTGAGATATATTACATGGGGACATAATCTGATCATTCTGAAGCTGTGTGAAATGTAGAAAACAAATGCACTATTTGGGGTAAAAACAATTTTCCAACCAAAACATTTTTTTACTATGTTGAATCAAGGCCAATCATGTCTACAAACCCCCACCCTAAAAAACGCAGACATATATGCCTCTAACAAAAAAATTTGTTTTATTAGTGCTTGCACTACAGCATACCTTGCCTATATTAACCATGTAAATATAGGTAAACAGGCAAATAAAAAGTTGGAAAATAAATGCATGCAAAAATAACCTATGAAAAGGCTAAAAACAACATGTAAACAACAAAGAAATACAAAAAACAAAACAATACAGAAAAACAATATTCTGCTGCAGAGATGCACACACAGTTAAGAATGCTTACCGGACAATTCCTGCTCATTTTCCAATAGTTTTCACTTGCTACAGCCTTTTTACGATCACATTTGAGCACGTATTTAAAGTGGACCAACACCCAGGATTTTGACTATCCTGGGTATTGGTCCACTTCCCCGGGGCACCCCGATTTGGGGTGCCCCGCTGCCTGAAACCCCCCCAAACACCCCGAAAACTCACCTCTCCACGCTCCCACGTGAGTGCGCTGTCCAATGCCCGCCGACGGACAAGTGACGTCCGTCGACGGACAAGGGATCGCGCCCGCCGCCGCCTCCCGCGCGTCACTCTTGACGTGTGCGCGCCCGCGCCGGCCATTCAGAGACGCCCGGCGCGCGCACGTCTAGAGGAGCGCGAGAGAGGCGGCGGCGGAAGCAGCGGCTGGAGAGGTAAGGATTTTTCGGGGTTTTGGGGGGGTTACACCCTGCGGGACATCCCGATCTCGGATGTCCCGCGGTGTGTGAGGTGATCACCCCTGGGTGTTGGCCCACTTTAATGCGACACATGCGATCCGATTTTCCAAACAAAACATATTTTCTACATTTGTTGAATCAAGCCCTTTGTTGGAAATGTGGAAATACAGAGAGTCTTGCCTTCCTCATTGCTTACTAGATTGGATAACATACATGAGCACCTGTACTAATAACACACCTCAAACTACACCAAAATGCACAAATCGTTTTGTGCCATTATAGGCAGACGAGTAGTTCCCATTTATGGATTTTGGTGAGGTGAGCTTTTTGGTTTGTCCAAAACAAGCAAGCTCGTTCCCGAGAGTCTGCACGCTCATTGGGTGTTCCAGTTTGCAGGGCCGTATTTGCCATTAGGCATGTGGAGGCATGCGCCTTGGAGCACGTGGCCGCTAGGGGGGGCGCATTTTTAAATTGTAACATTAAAATGTGAACAGGGCTGGTATGGTGCTGGCCTGGTTGAGGCTGCCTTCAACCTGCAGTTTCATCTTTTCACCAATAGGGCAGTGATGCAACCTAGGATTTACAAAGAAAAGAGCCTAGTCAGGAAGGACACTAGCAACTCTGCCTCCATGTGACTGGTCATCTATCTGTCTTCACTAAACTGAAGTAGGGGATTTTTGTGGTAGGGGGGTGCTAGGGCATCTGCCAAGCTGGAGCTTGCAGTTCTCCAAGCATATAGATAAGGAGTAGCTGGGCCATGTAGTCCTCCTGGGCTGGGGAGGAGTAGCAGCTTTGTCTTTGGTACCCTGGGGGGCACTGGGCCTTCTCCGGCATCATCTGGGTCTTGTAGTTCCTCAGGGCTGGGGAGGGGAAGCAACTGGGCCTAGATCCACTGGGGGTAGTTTCTCCAGGGTCAGCTGGGCCTTGTACTTCCTCCAGGCTCAGTTGGGTCTTCTAGTTCCTACAGTGTCAGCTGGGCCTTCTCGTTCCTCCAAAGGCAGCTGAGCCTTGTAGTTTCTCCAGGGTCAGCTGGGACTTGTAGTTTCTCCTGGGGTAGCTGGGCCTTGTTGTTCTCCAGGGCACTGGAGGGGAAGCAGCTGGGCCTTGTTGTTTCCCTTGGGGCAGCTGAAGGCACCTTCAGAGGTGAAGTAGCCATTGGGGTTTTGTTCTCTATGATGTAGAGCAGGGATGTCAAACTCTTTGTCAAATATTTGCAGAGGGCCACATCAGCATTCTGTTCCCCTGCAAATATAACTATTCAAATGCAGAATTATTCTGCCCAGGACTGATGTAGATGCGGAATAATTTTGCACAGGACAGATGCTAAATTATTTTGTCCAGACCAGATGCAAAATTATTTTGTCCAGGGATGAAGCAGGCACTGAATTATTTTGCCCAGGACAAATGCAGGTGAACTACAATAACCCCCCCCCCCATGTGGCATTAGTTAACATAAACCCCTGCAATAGATGCATCACCTCTTATGTGGTGAGAGCTAGTTGCACAGAGCCACAGAGCAATTGCAGACACTACTCTCTTCGCCATCCAAAATGTTAAAAAGGTGAACAACAGCTGCTTTAATAGGCACTGCACATAGGATTAGAGGCAGTACTGTGCTCCCCAGTGTAGTGCAGCATAATAGTAAATCACTCGGCAGCACCTTACACAGATGCAAGGATGTGCTGTTGACTTTAGAGACCTTGGGACCCCGGGCAGGGCCTGATAGAAGGGTGCTGCTGAGCCACTACTGCCAGGTACCAATCAGAGGGCCACATAAATAGGCTTGGAGGGCCACATCCGCTCCCCAGTCCTTGAGTTTGACACATGTGATGTAAAGGATCTTCCTCTCTATGACCTGCGTAACTATACGCCCCAGCTGGCCCAGTGTGAACATCAGGTACTCAAAAGTGTCTAGTGTGGCTCTGAGTGGGTAGGCATACTGATGTGGGGTGCCACGTATACCCCAGGTATAACCAGGCATGATTCTCTTGACCCCCACATGACCTTCGGAAGCCAACCAGGTACGCTAGGTGGACAGGTAAACAGAGATGTGTTAGGGAGTGCCAGGAGATAATATTCACACACCCCTTCACAAAGCTTTTAGCTGGATCACCACGCATCTGTCGTTCTTTTTTATTATGCACATTCTTTATGCCTTTCACTCATTTTACCTTCCCTTCAACACCTTCATTTCTACATTCCCTCCATCTCATTTCACCTTTTCTGCATATTCCTCTTTTAAACTTCCCCAATCTTTCTTTTTTCCACATTTACTTTATCCTTGTTTCCACCTTTCTTAAGTCTTTCTTTTTCCACGTTCAAACTTTATTAGAGCTTAATGAGTATCTTGCCAACACACCTAAGTTAGAGCAGCCCTGAAACCGATTAAAAAGAAAATGTGCATACTTACCTTACAAATATACCTCTGCCTGGTACATTCCTGAAGTCATTTTCTCAGCCGGAGGCCTTTATCTTTCAATGCACTGGTGGGATGTAGTGACACTTTTCTCTCTCAATCACTGCCTCAGCCACAGCAGCCAAATCTGCATGAATAAGCTTTTATCTAGGGAAAGGACTGCAGGTGAAGAATGGGTGGGCATTTTTAGGTAAGTATGCATATCAGGACAAATAGGTGGGGGGTAGCGCTTAAAGTGCCTTGGGTAGCATAAACCCTAAATACGGCCCTGACAGTTCAGCAAATGCATGACCAAGGGCCTGTGTGATCAGGAAGGTGATCAACAGGCCAGATTACACATGTGCCATCCGACCCCCGTGATCCCGCTAGTCTTCACGTATTTCCGCGGTGCGGTGCGCATATTTCCACGCTACTACACATGCATCGTAGATTCTTCTTGCCACCAAGAGGCCACTAAAGTGAGGCCTATGGCGTTGGAATGATGCCTGCAGATCTTCATTGAAGTGACGCCTGTGTCTGAAAGTATCTGGTTGAATGTGCATAACAAATAGTATAAACCGTGTCATCAGCACTAACCCAATAGATGCCTATAAATAGAGGAAATACAAGGAAAAATGTGGGTTCCTGTGCTAAGCACTGTCCTGGTCTTAGCAAAAATCTTTATATTGAGCAGGGTTTTGGGTCAAGCATAGGCTGATCTGATGCAGGGTGGCTCTCAATACCTGTTGCAGTCCCAGCTTCATACGGTGTTCAGATGGTAAAAGCAAGAGCAATGGGAGGGTGAGACCTCACCAATGATGCATGAGAGTAGAGCCATGCTCCCCCCGCCTCTCTGGTTCTAGCCTGGCTTGTATCTGCCAAAGGTCTGCTGGTACCATTTAGAGGTACCAGCATACCTCCCAACTGCCCCTCTTTTGAGTCCCCCCTGGCCTTCGTTATACTCATTTGTTCCTCTTTGAGGTGTAACATGAAGATCTGCATCAATAAACGTTTCATTTGCTTATTCAAAGTGTTTATATTGTTGTTACTGTTACAATCGATCTCCCATCCATCCCTCAATGAAGGTGTGTGGCTTAATTTTAAAATTGTCCCCTTTTCCCTTCCTGAAAATTTGGAAGGTATGAGTACCAGTTTCAGCTGGACTCCAGCCATACTAAGGCCCTTATTCATCAAGCGATAGCGCCAGGTAGTGTCTGACGAGCGCCAGGTCCCGCCAGCTAACGGCGGCTACCGACTCAAGTACGCCCGGCGTCGGCCACAATGACGCATTTATCAAGCTAAATGAGGCTAGCGCCGGCGAGAGCGACGGCAAGCGCGGGATTCATCATGTAGCCGACTGCAACGAACAGCGCCGCTGCTAATCCCATCACAGCGACAGGTATGACCTGTCGCTCCCTGGCGATGTCCAATGCATTTCAATGGAGCAATCTTTAATTAATCATAATTAATTTATATTAATGTTTTTTTTTTTTTTTTTTTTTATGTCAAAAATTCTGTGACCACTTCTGCAATGTTAGGATTTTTTTTTAAGTTAAAAAAAAAAAAAAAAAAAAAAATTGTGCAGAATTGATATTACAGGTCTGATATTAATGTATTCATATTACAAAATGTTTATAAAAACTTGTATAATTTTACAAACCAAAAATATGGTTGTTTGGGGGTTAAAAACTATTTTACACCCATCGCCGCCAGCGCTCTGGGGTTTAAACAAGGAATTCACAGCGCAAAAAAATTCGGAGCGTGATTTGTTAATGAATCTGCAGCAAGCCGTTCGCTCTGGGCATTCGTTGTCAGGCGCTCCCATACAACGCTGAACCTGTGAAACAGCGACCCCTAAGCCCGTATTCAACATTACCGCACACCAACTGAGTCGCTGTCAACAAGCAAACCCTGGCCAAGCACAGCGAATACTAGCTGGCGCTGTGAAAATTACGCTACTGGCGCTCATCTGTCGCTACCTGGCGCTATTAATGAATCGGCCTCCCCGTCTATACTCTGGGATTCATTTGCTGATGAGAAAAGTGATGATAAGTACCACAATGTCTATGTGACCTAAACGTATTTTTACTTGCTGGGTGAAATATTGTTTGCAATTAGGTAAGTTATGAAGGATAATGTTTTCCATCTGTTTTTTAAGGGAAAATATCATTTATGAGTCAGCTGAGTCAGTCCTAAAGCAAGCACTTCTTTGGGATGCCCCGCTTTTAGAGCCATAGTAAGCCAAAGTCAAGCATGTAGCCCCGAATGATGGGAGCAGGAAACAGAGCACATTGCAGTGTCGCATGCCTGGAGGAAGTAATGCCGAGGCGTGTGTGCAGCCTTTTCCTGTCCCTTGTTACATTAAACTGGACCTTCACCCTGAACAAGAGTCTATCTTATATGTTTCCCCCACCCTGTACATACAGATTGCCCACATTAAAAATAATTCTACCTGCACCTATTGCATTTTCTGAGCCTTTAAACATCCAAGATGGTGGCACATGGAGTCTCAGGCTGCCTGCAAACAGGAAGTGTCTTCTGACTGTGTCACTCTGCATTCTTGGTTTGCTGTCCTTTTCCTGACCCCACTTCTGCTCTGTCTGTGCAATACACAGCTATAACCCGCCCTCCTGCACTTTTGCCCCCTCTCCTATCCTCAGTATGTGGTGCTTCTGAGGCAGAATGGCGGCGCCCGTATCCTAGAGTCCTGAACAGAGTTGAAGCCCAGCGGTGGAAAGAATTAAAAATAAGAGACTAAAGACATAAAAACTATTAGATGCTGGGGAATAGTTTTTTAAGGGTTTGTGCTTTTCATGAAATAATGCTGAAGGTCTGGTTTAAGCATCACTAGAGGAAATCACAGAGTAGATAATGCAGGACTCAATGATTTGCGGTTAGTTTTTGTTCATGTGAACCAGGACCCTTCTGGCTCAATACAATTTCAACCGTTATTGTTTAATATGTATTATTTATCTACTGGCTGATGCACCCTTATTGTTAGATAGAGCCTATAGGATGCAATAGCCAGGAATACCAGGATGTAAAGGCTGGCATACATGGAACTGTGGAATTTCTTAGATAGGAGAAGTATTAGTGGCTGTTCTAATGTGTCTATAATAGTTTATAGTGGTCCTATTTTTTTGCATGCAGAAAGAAATGTTAGAGAAAAGACTTGTAGCTTGCTTAAATGCATTGTCTTCCTTTCACTGGAGTGCAGAGACGGCAAGGAAGCAGAAGATTACACACACACAAATATGCAAAGTAAGTGAGAAAGACGAGATATGGCGCTAAAAGGGTTACTTCCCACCCACAGCCACGCTCCTCCACCCTTTTGCTTCCAGCTACACAAGTTCTTTTTCTCAACCCATATGGTCTGTGCTCAACTTGCTCTGTGAGTATCCAGCTGCTTTTCTCTGCATTTTTCCTGCGCGTTTCCTCGCCGTATATCTCATTTCACACATTCATTGCTCAGTTTTTGAAAACTTCATGAATTTACTTTGCTGTTTCTCTCGCTTCCTTTTCTCACAATGGCCATGTGCTCAGTGCTTAGCAGAATGCATCTAAAGAGTCTGGCTGCCAGCACCATTTTGGGGTGAAATAATCATATAGGTTTCTTGCTTGCTAGTTTAATAGGAACTCTGACTGTTATATATTATTACATATTGTAAGTCCTGCATGCCCATTCATTTTCCGTTTTGTCACAACAACCCTGCTGGTAAAATTGGACTTCTGAATGGATGTTGTAATCCGTCCATATGTATGAAACCTAATTGAATGCAAGTGGATGGCGATTGCAGATTAGCATGATGACTACATGTATGTGTATTAAGCTGATTACATTTTTGTGGGTTTGTAAGTTGCCTCATGGCAGTAAAAGTTTCCATAATGTTCTCATTAACTCTACATTTGGGAGTGATTAGTCATTTTAAAATTCACTGTTCAATCTGTGCATTCACAGTCACCTGAGTGTTTGACATTTACACACATATGTATTGGGTGGCTTACAGCGACGTAACTAAATGTGATGGGGCCCCGGTGTGAACATTAATGGGGCCTTTCATGGCTCCTACAGAAACCTTATCTATCTTTTAACTCAAAATGGAAGAGACACATGGTGCTTTCTTTCTCTAAATGCTGCCAGGTGAGTGCAAATATGATAAATAAGGTGGAGGAGCAACAATGATGAGGCCCCCTGACCTTTTGGCCCTAGTGTGGTCGCACCCCCTCAAGTTATGCCTCTGGTGGCTTATGAAGAAATACTTCCAGTATGTATACTTGTGTGTGCATGAGGTATAGATGAGTATATACCCATACCCCCCAACTGTCCCAGGACTGCCCCGCTTTATATCACCTGGTGCCGCGGCGCATGCTCTTGTCCCGTGCCGTCACCGGGGGTTGCCGCGGCCTCTAAGACGCCCCCAGCTGCACACTCGGGGCTGGTGGCAGGAAGCGTCCAAGAGGCCGCAGCAGCCGGGAGTCTGAGGCGTAGGTTTTTTTCTTTTTATACTGTTATTTCATTGGTGGTTCAGTGGGTGGGGGTGGGACTACACGAAGGAGCCTCGCACAGGAGGGGAAATGGTCACACTGGTGAGTGTATTTGTGTGTATGTTTGTGTCTGTGTGTCTATGGCCCTTATTTATCAAGGGCTAGCGCCAGGTACCTCCAGCTATCGGCGGCTACCGAATCAAGTACGCCCGGCGGCGGTCACAATGACGCATTTATCACGCTAAATGAGGCTAGCGCCGGCGAGAGCGTCAGCTAGCGCGGGATTCATCATGTAGCCGACTGCAACGAATAGCGCCGCTGCTAATCCCATCACAGCGACAGGTATGACCTGGCGCTCCCTGGCGTGGTCCAATGCATTTCAATGGAGCAATCTTTAAATAATCATAATTAATTGCTATTAATGTTTTTTTTATTTTTTTTAATGTCAAAAATTCTGTGACCACTTCTGCAATGTTGGGTTTTTTTTTTAAGTAAAAAAAAAAATGTGCAGAATTGATATTACAGGTCTGATATTCATGTATTCATATTACAAAATGTTTAGAAAAACTTGTATAATTTTTACATTTAAAAAAAAAAGGTTGTTTGGGGGTTAAAAACTACTTTACACACATCGCCGCCAGCGCTCTGGGGTTTAAACAAGGAATTCACAGCGCGTGAAATTTTTGAGCGTGATTTTTAAATGAATCTGCAGCAAGCCGTTCGCTCTGGCCATTCGCTGTCAGGCGCACCCATACAACGCGGAACCTGTGAAACAGCGACCCCTAACCCCGTATTCAACATTACCGCACACCGACTGAGTCGCTGTCAACAAGCAAACCCCGGCCAAGCACAGCGAATACTAGCTGGCGCTGTGAAAATCACGCTACTGGCGCTCATCTGTCGCTACCTGGCGCTATTAATGAATCGGCCTCCCAGTCTGTTTGTGTGTCTGTGTCTGTGTCTGTTTGTGTGTGTGTTTGTGTCTGTCTATGTGTGTGTATTTGTGTTTGTGTGTGTGTCTATGTGTCTGTGTCGCTCCTAACTGGTTGTATAACGAGGGATGCCCTATTTAATTCTTAGGTGGTGTTTCCCTTTAAGGGTGTGGCTGGGGCATGGCTTATTTTGTCCCTCTTTACAGCTTTCAAAAGTTGGATGGCATGACTATAGTTAGTCAGCTGTGTAAAAACTGTTGCTTTCTCTGTTTTTTTAAAAGGACACTTTAAGCAGATCCTGCCAAGGTTCCTGTCAACCTCAAGCTGAAAAATGATGCAGATTACTGTGTCTACTGCAGGGGTACACAACCTTTTTTTATTTGAAGGGCCACAAATGGGTCAATTTGGGGCCTGATGAGAAAACACACATCTTTTTTAGCAGAGAAAACCACCATTCACTTTCATTGTCTACTGGGTGTAAATTTTCTTCTGGGTCTGAATCAGCTCCAAGACATACAAGCAAAGTGGCAATTTTCTCTCCTAAAAAGAAGTATGTCTTCTTACCAGGCTCTGAATCAACCCCAATGTCTTCTTATTCCACTTCAAGGGGCCGCAATAAAATGTAAGGTCGGAAAAACGCAAATAATTTCCTGCAGGCAAGCTTTAGCCTTAACGTTTTGAATACAGGGTTGGGCTGGAGCACTTAAGGTCCATCAGAGGAAATCATTCTTGGGACCCACCTTTCAGCTAAAATACAATTCAGTTGTAATAGCATATTTGCTTTTTTGAACAAATAGCAAATATAATTAACTGAATAAAATAACACACTCAGAGAAATAATCCAGGCAAGCTAGAAACACTGTTTGGGTCTTGAGTCCCTTGTACTGTCCTAATGGGGCCCCACATCAGTGCCTGGGGCCCACCAGGAGCGACGGTCCAACACTTATGGCATACACTTTATACACATGCAGTTGTTGCAGAGTTGAGGCTAGAAGAAATGGGCCAACTAAAGTGGGAAGAGGTAAGGTGAGAGGAGATATGGGAAGAGGTGAGGTAGGCAGAGGTAAACAGAGTTGAGAAGGGAAATGGTAAGCATGGGTGTATAGAGGTGAGATGGAGAAAAGGTGAGACAGACAATGGTGAGCAGAGGTGGATAGAGGCAGGCAGAAGTGAGCAGAGGTTGGGAAGAGGGGAGCAGGGGTGGATAGAGGCAGGCAGAAGTGAGAAGAGGTTGGGAAGAGGGGAGCAGGGGTGGATAGAGGCAGGTAGAAATGAGCAGAGGTTGGGAAGAGGGGAGCAGGGGTGGATAGAGGCAGGCAGAGGTTGGGAAGAGGGGAGCAGGGGTGGATAGAGGCAGGCAGAAGTGAGCAGAGGTTGGGAAGAGGGGAGCAGGGGTGGATAGAGGCAGGCAGAAATGAGCAGAGGTTGGGAAGAGGGGAGCAGGGGTGGATAGAGGCAGGCAGAGGTTGGGAAGAGGGGAGCAGGGGTGGATAGAGGCAGGCAGAAGTGAGCAGAGGTTGGGAAGAGGGGAGCAGGGGTGGATAGAGGCAGGCAGAGGTTGGGAAGAGGGGAGCAGGGGTGGATAGAGGCAGGCAGAAGTGAGCAGAGGTTGGGAAGAGGGGAGCAGGGGTGGATAGAGGCAGGCAGAAATGAGCAGAGGTTGGGAAGAGGGGAGCAGGGGTGGATAGAGGCAGGCAGAGGTTGGGAAGAGGGGAGCAGGGGTGGATAGAGGCAGGCAGAGGTTGGGAAGAGGGGAGCAGGGGTGGATAGAGGCAGGCAGAGGTTGGGAAGAGGGGAGCAGGGGTGGATAGAGGCAGGCAGAAGTGAGAAGAGGTTGGGAAGAGGGGAGCAGGGGTGGATAGAGGCAGGCAGAAGTGAGCAGAGGTTGGGAAGAGGGGAGCAGGGGTGGATAGAGGCAGGCAGAAGTGAGCAGAGGTTGGGAAGAGGGGAGCAGGGGTGGATAGAGGCAGGCAGAAGTGAGCAGAGGTTGGGAAGAGGGGAGCAGGGGTGGAAAGAGGCAGGCAGAAGTGAGCAGAGGTTGGGAAGAGGGGAGCAGGGGTGGATAGAGGCAGGCAGAAGTGAGCAGAGGTTGGGAAGAGGGGAGCAGGGGTGGATAGAGGCAGGCAGAAGTGAGCAGAGGTTGGGAAGAGGGGAGCAGGGGTGGATAGAGGCAGGCAGAAGTGAGCAGAGGTTGGGAAGAGGGGAGCAGGGGTGGATAGAGGCAGGCAGAAGTGAGCAGAGGTTGGGAAGAGGGGAGCAGGGGTGGATAGAGGCAGGCAGAAGTGAGCAGAGGTTGGGAAGAGGGGAGCAGGGGTGGATAGAGGCAGGCAGAAGTGAGCAGAGGTTGGGAAGAGGGGAGCAGGGGTGGATAGAGGCAGGCAGAAGTGAGCAGAGGTTGGGAAGAGGGGAGCAGGGGTGGATAGAGGCAGGCAGAAGTGAGCAGAGGTTGGGAAGAGGGGAGCAGAGTTTGATAGAGGCAGGTAGAAGTGAGCAGAGGTTGGGAAGAGGTGAGCAGGGGTGGATAGAGGCAGGCAGAAGTGAGCAGAGGTTGGGAAGAGGGGAGCAGGGGTGGATAGAGGCAGGCAGAAGTGAGCAGAGGTTGGGAAGAGGGGAGCAGAGGTGGATAGAGGCAGGCAGAGGTTGGGAAGAGGGGAGCAGGGGTGGATAGAGGCAGGCAGAAGTGAGCAGATGTTGGGAAGAGGGGAGCAGGGGTGGAAAGAGGCAGGCAGAAGTAAGCAGAGGTTGGGAAGAGGGGAACAGGGGTGGATAGAGGCAGGCAGAAGTGAGCAGAGATTGGGAAGAGGGGAGCAGAGGTGGATAGAGGCAGGCAGAATTAAGCAGAGGTTGGGAAGAGGGGAGCAGGGGTGGATAGAGGCAGGCAGAAGTGAGCAGAGGTTGGGAAGAGGGGAGCAGGGGTGGATAGAGGCATGCAGAAGTGAGCAGAGGTTGGGAAGAGGGGATCAGGGGTGGATAGAGGCAGGCAGAAGTGAGCAGAGGTTGGGAAGAGGGGAGCAGGGGTGGATAGAGGCAGGCAGAAGTGAGCAGAGGTTGGGAAGAGGGGAGCAGGGGTGGATAGAGGCAGGCAGAAGTGAGCAGAGGTTGGTAAGAGGGGAGCAGGGGTGGATAGAGGCAGGCAGAAGTGAGCAGAGGTTGGTAAGAGGGGAGCAGGGGTGGATAGAGGCAGGCAGAAGTGAGCAGAGGTTGGTAAGAGGGGAGCAGGGGTGGATAGAGGCAGGCAGAAGTGAGCAGAGGTTGGGAAGAGGGGAGCAGGGGTGGATAGAGGCAGGCAGAAGTGAGCAGAGGTTGGGAAGAGGGGAGCAGGGGTGGATAGAGGCAGGCAGAAGTGAGCAGAGGTTGGGAAGAGGGGAGCAGGGGTGGATAGAGGCAGGCAGAAGTGAGCAGAGGTTGGGAAGAGGGGAGCAGGGGTGGATAGAGGCAGGCAGAAGTGAGCAGAGGTTGGGAAGAGGGGAGCAGGGGTGGATAGAGGCAGGCAGAAGTGAGCAGAGGTTGGGAAGAGGGGAGCAGGGGTGGATAGAGGCAGGCAGAAGTGAGCAGAGGTTGGGAAGAGGGGAGCAGGGGTGGATAGAGGCATGCAGAAGTGAGCAGAGGTTGGGAAGAGGGGAGCAGGGGTGGATAGAGGCAGGCAGAAGTGAGCAGAGGTATGGTGGGAAGAAGTAAACAGAGGTAAGACAGGAAGGGAGGTGATGGACAAAGGAAAGGTCGGAAACAGTGAGTAGAAGTAAACGGAGGTGAAACAAGTGCAGGTAAGGTTGATAGAGGTAAGCAGAGGTGAGGTGAGCTAGGAAGAGCTCTAGATACTAATTGCACAGGTCTGTCACGCGTATCCATAGAACGTCATTGGTTCCTCTCTTCCTGCTTTGGGAAATAGTGATGACCTGCCCTCTAGCGGTTAGATGCTTGCTCAGTTCTCAAACTCCACAGCCTGGATGTTGGATCACTTTAATCTTGGCCCGATTTATCAAACACTATAATGGGGTTGTGCCACATGGGCGCATCCATTCATAGTTCATAGGTGAAGAATATTTTCTTACATTTACTAATTTATCTGTGTACAGCAGCACAGCACCTGTCAGTGGGCCTGTTTTCACTGGCGCATGGCTCTCAATTCCCATAGTATATTTACCATTTCTCTTTTTTATTTAAGTAACATTTTCTCCAAGGCTTTGGAACATAAAAGGCACAATGATATTTTATGAGTTTCTTGAAAAAAAATGTTAACTTCTCATAATTGTTTTAATAACTGTTATGCTTGGCTCATATGTAGCATATAAAACCTAATTTTCTTAGTCTCTAAATATTTTTTAACCTAAAAGTATGTGTTATGTGCCTGGCAATGGCAGCTTCTTGAAAAGTGATTAATAGGTGACAAAAGTACGCACACCTTGGTGTAGCCTTATAGTAACTAACAACATGTTTAAAAGTTAGTTTGTTACTAGTTAGCTGCACTACATGGGGTGCTGAAAAACCCAGCATAATAGGGCGTACCAAGATCAGCCTTGTGCTGCTGACGCAATGTAAAATAAATAATACATTAGGCCTATAGTATAGGCTCAGAGCCCTTTTCTATTTGGATGGGTAGTGATTAACCCAGTCTGACAAATTGTTTTGGTTCTTCACCCTGGGATACCCTGCTGTGTGAACCCCCCCAGATCACCCATTCTACTCGCCTTTCCTCCGCCCCCATGGTGCATGCACAAGAGCTCGACTAATCACCACTTTATGCCATGCATACTAATGCACGGGGGCACCTAGTCCACTGGCCCTGGATTTTTACTCGGCCTCCTCAAAACATGGCTATGCCTGCTTTATTCGCTGCAATGGAGGGGGTGTGTAAAGCCTTCAGCGTGCCAGTCTAAGCCTAGGTGTCTTATCAGCTGCATAAAGCATCATGTAGTAACATGAGCAGTAACAGGATTTCCTAAAATAGGATGGTTTAAAACAGAATTGGCCTCCAACAGCCAGGTGCTGGTGCCGCCATTCTCAAGGGAAACCCATATGGTAAGCCTAAATGAAAGTAAAACCTGTGCCTTGTCGAAATATCCTTTTAGGACACCTCCAAGCAGGTAAACACTTCAAGCAGGTCATCAGCACCACAAAAAAGGGAAACAGGTTCACTTGGTTTGCTTGGCCTCTCAGGCCTACTCACAGTCCACAAGAGCCATGCTCGAACACAGAACTGGGCCTCCTCTAGCACTGTCTAGTCCTTTGATTGGGGCCACTTCAGCCCCTTGACTTCTGTCCAAAAGTAATCACATGTACATTCAGGCAGCTATCCTTTTGCACAGCCCAGATTGCACCTCAGTGGCCCACTACCAACCTACCTAGTGTTCCATAAAAATCCACGACCATGAAAACCAGTTTAATAAAACACTTTAACTAACTAGATTAATTGATTTGTTTCTCACCCAGCTTAAAAGCCTGGGTGGGACATACATTCCTGCCACAATTTTCACCCACTGCAAGCCTACAATAAATTAGACATGGATTAGATCTTTGAATATCCCAATTCAGGGTGTTTTTTTTTTTTTACCTCATACAAAAAAATGTTCTGCACTATACCTATAACTATCCCCCCTCCAAACCTAATTGGGTAAACAGAATTGCAAATAAAAAAAAATGAACTAAGTTGAGAGTGAGCGCTTGCAAAATTTGCAAAAATCAATACTGGCCAGCTGAGATGTTTAGCTTGCCACATTAAGCTTCATTTTCATGAATCACTCCCTGATATCCTTTGGTGCCATACAAAAGGTCCAGTCTGGGCCCTCTAAATCAGGATTTCTATGAGCTACAGTGGTGAGTGAGCTGCTGCTCTTTTTTGACTGGAGGTTTCAGGGATATTCCTAGAAAATGGTTAAATTAATCTGCTTTCTACTCTCCTCTTGCTCGCTGTCAAGATTGCGTTTTTCATCCAGCCTTCATTCAGCCTGATTTATATTTCTCAGTAGCTCCAAAGAACTCTCTTGCTTCTGCAGGGCCTCCTCAGCAGCATCGGATGACTCATGCATACATGTTTCATGGTGAGGGTCCCTTCAGAAGTCACTTTATATTGGCGACCCTAAAAATGAATCCGCAAAAGGGAGCAAGTGCTATAGTATTTATTAGGGCCCCACAAAAACAAGCATGGGACAAACAGACAGTAGCCTAATGTAACCCTTTGCCATCAATGTCCCTTTAAATCTGGCCAAGTTCCAGTGTGCTATTGTGGATATTATTCCAGAGGTGGAAGGGATTGGGGGGAGAGAATATTGGATGAAGTACTTCGGGGGGCAGCTAGTAAACTGAAGCATTAAAGGAGCAGGTACATGTTGGGGGAAGGAGGGCTGCAAAGAGGCACCCTGCTTATAGGGGCAGCATGGATCAGTTGGGGAGCTCTTTAAATTGTACCATGGTGGGTAGTACTAATTTACTCTATTAGGCAGGATAGTAGTTTTGGCATACACAGCAAACAGATTGCCTGGCTTTGATGCTAACATATCATTTCTAGATACACTATTTAAGTATAATTATGATATTTTATAGAGACCGTATTTAACCATTACATCTGTTCTTAGTGCATATCCATGTTAACACAATCTGGTATTTTACAACTCTCCATGAATCAGGGAGTGTTAATATACAGTAGCTTAGTCTCTGGCACCTTTAAGTGGACAGATGGTAGACTTCTGCCAGGAGCAAAATGTATTTTTCAGGAAGGCACATTCTTATGCAGACTTAAATAGAAACAAACTTGCCATGTAGCCGAAGAATAAAATGTGTGTATCTCGTCAGATTTGTTCTAATAAGGAGCTTCAGTCATTGGACATATCCTAAATCCCCCTCCTTTGAAGGGACTGACCTCCTCATCTCAGACCAAGATCATTCCATTGTCTTTTTCTCGGTCCCTCTGTGAACAAAGGTTTTGCTTTTAGGACTTCTGGTCTTAAATTTGTGTTTTTTGTTATGTCCTTTACATTTATAATTAATGCAGTTCAAATAGTTAAACTCTTCATGGTTTGTGTGGTTGATGCAAATAAATATTTGTGTGACAAAAGTAATAGCTTTTTCCTGCAAATGACCATTGGAATGTATAAAAAAACTGTACTGGTAATGTACTTTAAGTGACCGGTTGGTTTAGAAAATGAAAAGGGGGTACCAAACCTCCCCTGTAGTTGATCCAGCCAGGCCTTCAGTTTTAAAACGTATCCGTTGAGGAGATCTTGCCCTGGTCTTCAAGCACATACACACTGGCTCCTGGAGTCTAGCCACTAGCTGCCGAGAGCAGAGCTGTGCTTGGGGGAATCAGTGAGTGTTCCCCTAAATACCAGGACTAGATATCTCCAGTTGGTACATTTTGAAGCTCTAGATGTGGCTGGGTCAGCTGCAGGGGAGATGAGGTCCTTTTTTTTTTTTTTTTATTTCGTTAGCCTACAGTTTCGCTTTTGCTTAGTATGCACTATAATCAAAATGTAGGGACCTTGTTTAACGCTGGACAAAAGGAAGAAGGTGACTTTATATTGCTGTTTACAGTAATATGAATGAACTATTTTGACCTGTCTTGTTGTGCGTTGGAGGGTTGGGGTCCAACACAATCTCTATATCTCTATATGGGATTGTGGGTCCAGAGGAGGGTCAAGGACTTGCCAGTGTCTCTATATAGAGTTCATTTCAAGCTTGTTGTGGACCCCCATAACCAACACTTTATATAGAGTCTGCCCCCCCCCCCCACACACACACAACCTGGAAAACAAAACCAAAGCCTATATGGCTGGGGAGGCTGCAAACATCTGCTGTAAGGACCAGTCAGAATCACTGTCCTGTGTAGAAAGTATGGTTTGAGCCCACCTAACCTACAACCGTCGCTCTGATAGGTCTGGTTTAATTTGTTAACAGTAAAACATTCTTTCTTGCTTCAAAAAGTAACCAGGAATGCAGTCCATTCTATATCCTGGATCTACAAACAGAGCATTAAAGTGGAAGTCCATGACAGGGTAACACCCCCACCCTGCCATCCCCTTCACGCTGAGGCAGGATGGGGGCTTACATTAAAAAACCCTCCTTACCTTTGCCAGGATTCTGTGCTGTTCACCTGGCATTTCTGACACTGGGTGCAGCCATCTTGGTTCTGGTGCACAGAGTGGCTTCCCCCACTCTGTGTATGGCCCCATCCACCTATACACTTGAATAGTTTGGCTAGCATGCACATAAAGCAGGGGAAGCCACTCTGTGCACAGTCTGTGCGGCAGTCACAGGAGCA
This sequence comes from Gastrophryne carolinensis, assembly GCA_027917425.1. NCBI lineage: Eukaryota > Metazoa > Chordata > Amphibia > Anura > Microhylidae > Gastrophryne > Gastrophryne carolinensis. The sequence goes on from CM051234.1 coordinate 258,825,275, forward strand.
CTGAGGACAATGCAGGGTATACACTGTCATGGGACTGGGGAAGGGGGCCCACTGAGACCCTCTCGCCCAAGGGCCCACAAAGACCTAGAGCCAGACCTGCATTGAATGGTTAAACTTTTCTGTCTGATCTGATGGCCTTTACTGCACAGTTGCACATGCTGCCGAGTCAGATGTGACAGAAGATAACAGGACACAGTTGTAGTGTAGGTCCTGCACGTGCAAGCTTGTGATATAGAGGATAAAGGGTAGAAACAGGAGGTTGGGTCACAGGTTGTAATAAGCGTGGTAGCATGTGCTTTGTGGGGTATTAAGAACCGGATCAAGGCAAAGACAAATGAAATATCGCAGGAGGCCAGCACCCATCCTGAATAAAAATATAAACTTTACTTAACTAACTACATATACCATCCATATACTGGAGTGCCAATGCTATGTTCCGGTATTACAAAAGATCAAGCCAGATTTAAAATGTGTCACATGGCTTTGGCACTATATAGACTTTATATGAACTTTTAACCTAGATAAGTAAAGTTTACATTTTAATCCGTATGTGCACTGGCCTACTAAAATCTTGGCTTTGTCTCCAGCTTTGCCAAGCACTAACTGTGAAGTATATAGCTTAAGATAATATCCCTCTCTGAATACATAGGTTTTGAGCGTACTTTTGTAGGCTTGGGGGTTTGGGAAGTAGCAAATTGTGTAGCAGATGGTATTCCAGAAGAGTGGATTGACACATCTAAAGTCCTGAAGATGAGAGGGAGGAAGTGATTGGAGTATAGGAGAAAATTGTTGGCAGACTGAGGGCCACATCTAGGTTAGTATCTTTTGATTAGTGATTCATTTTCCAAAGGGGCCTGGCTGGATAGCGCCTTGTAGGCCAAGGTTAAAATTTAGACTGAATTCTCTTGGAAATTTGCATGTTCAGGAGCAGCAATACTGAAGTGAGAGGAGACATAAATAAAGTGGGCCGCATAGTTGGGAATAGATTCAAGAGGTGCCAGCCTGTTTGCTGGCAGACCACAGAGCGTATTGCAATAGTCTAGGAGGTGGCTAGTGACTGATTATGGGGTCTGAGTCTAATATACCTCTTAGGAATTGAGAAGCCAATACCAAATATACATTTTGTTGGAGACAGACCAGAAGTAAAATGGATGTGGGAAAATTATGTCCGACTCTGTTTTATCAATAGGGGGATAATATGAAACAAGTAGGACAACATAAATAGAGACAATCAGAAACATTGTCAAAAGCAGAGGATAGGTCAAGAAGAATGAGAATAGAATGGTGACTTTTGGATTTTGGAAATTATGGGAATACATTTGGGAGAATCTGGTAGGAACAGGGACGGGCTTATCATATCTGGGCCCACCATTCAAAGTTATGTCTAAGGGCTCTAATTAAAGACAAATTCAGTATAGCAAAATACAATATTAACGCACCTAGTCAGGGATGTAGCCGCGGTTTGCTCATGCGCTGTGGGCATGCGAGCGAACTCAGAGGGTTTAATCCTGGCATTGTCCATCCATGGCATAGAGAATTGTCTGGGATTGCCTATATGGCCATCCAATTTCTACTCTCTGTGGCATCCTAAACTAGGATGCCCCACTGTGGGAAACCTAATTAAATCACCGCACCCACTCACCTAACCTCATTCCAGTGAACGAGGCGCAGGTCATGGCCTCACTATATTTTTTTATACATGGGGTGTTTGCCGGACCGGGCACACCCCTCTGCAGCAACTGGCTCACATAAGTGTACAGTGGCTTCCTATCTGCTGCACACTCGGCATTGTGTTAAATGGCATCCCTCACTCGCTGCAGACCGGCCACCCATCCACCAAGTACCATTATTTATTTTATTAAACAAAAGATTGTCACTGATCTGATCATGCCTCTGGGGGCTCCATGCATTTGTATGGTGGTTAAGCACGCCACTAGGTAGGGAGTTATTAGAGATAGTACATGCCAATTTTGAAGTTGATGATGATAAAAGGGGTAAAGCCAGTTCAGATATTAAGGGCGATTCACAGCCTTCTATGTGAAATTTAGTTTTAGTGCATAAGCCCATTTGTTGCTTGTACATACAATTGTTGAATTTTTCGTTGCTTGTACATGCGTTTACATGATTCAGAGCCTCCATTGAGGCCACTTTGTTACTACTTCGCTGTTGCATAAGCCTGCAGGATAGTTTTGCGTACAGCTTTGTGGCTTACGCAATGGACAACAGTATTGTCTATGTGGGGCAAATGTCCCGTCCTCCAGCGCTTTTTGGGTGTTTTTCAACGTACCCTGCTGCGAAAAGTTTCACTCTCCAGCAAAGTCCTACTAGTTTCCTTTGGAAAAGAGCTGTTTCATTTTAGCTTGTTCATTCCGTTTTCTGTACGCATATCCGGAATGTGTACACATACACTGGCTTGTACGCATATGCGAGCCTCCCATTCTAGTACTTATTGCTTTGCCAAGTCTCTTCTGCTTCTAAGTGTTTACCTCTACCCCCCTTCTCTCTGTAAGGCCCCGTGGGACACCCGCCTTCGTAGTAAGCCCACAACCCCCAATCTCCGCTGCTAGCTTCACCTCTAGACAAGCCCCCTTTGCCAGGACGCTTTATACACCTCGCCGGACACGGGTCCCCTCAGGACTTGATACCATGTGGATGTGGGCTTACGGGAGAGTGAAGGCAGATGAACCAAGGGTCCGACATAGGGAAACGTAGACAAGCTGGGTCATACAAGGAAAGGGAGTCCAATAATATCGCAGCACCAAGGAGTAGGCAAAAGAAGGATCGAGGTCAGGCCAAAGGTCAATCCGGGAGGTCACGGGTTCGCAGAGGAGGAAACGGAGGCGTAGGTTCAGGCAGGGTCGGTCCAGGCGGCAAGCAAGAAGGGTCAAACGAAGCAAAGGTCGGCAACAATATCAAACAGGCGAAACACAATCCAAGGCACACTCAGCTTAACGCTATCACGGGCACTGAAGCACTGCAGGGATAACGCTTTTATAGGGTTTCAGACAGGATAGGATGACAGGGAAGGCGTATATGATTGGTGCATACACAATTCAAGGTTCAATTGGTCAAAAGGGCGTACAGCCCAAAAATCCCCTTTGGGCTCATTGGCCCATACATGACAAAAGGGGCGTATCGCCCCACAACCCTCGGGCTCATTGGCCCTTTAATTCTGCCTCCGGCGGGCACACGGAGCTGGGGCCGCGTCTGAGAGTGGGGGGCATGCCTGTGCTCCGTGCCAGAGGAGCCAACACTGCCTGAGCCGCCGCAGGAAGCATCTCGGCCAGCCGCCCGGGGCGGCACGGGACCGAAGAGGAGGTGAGTTGACCCTGACACTCTCCAGCATTGCTCCTTATCCTTGCCTCTACACATACTTAGTCTCTCCAGTGTAGCTACTTCTCCTTGCTTTTTTTGCCGTTTTTTTTTTTAGATGCCCCCATGTATGAGATTTTCCTATGTATATCATTTACACATTACTCTTGCAATGAATCATAGTAAAAGAAAGACACCACGTTTTAGAAGTATGAATATATCATTTTATAAAGACAGAATAACATTGTTTTGTATTTGTTGTTTTGTGCCTAATGGCAAAAAATATATGAATTTTTTTATATGATTTAATAAAAGTTAATAAACTATGGTGGCTAAAAACTATTTACGGGGGGGGGGAGTTAAAATAATGTGGCAGGCTCTCAGTGTCTTAAGGTGGGGGGCTTCCCATAGCCGTGACTAGCGCCGCAATGTCCCCCACCAGCCTATGTACAGCAGAAGAGAGCATTTGGAGGCACTGCTGCGCATCTTCTCTGTATCCTGTAAATGACAACAAACAAACAATTAGTGTCTAGCCTCTGCAAACATGTTGAAGAAGGCATGTTAATAGTCAGTTGTCTTAGAACTTACTAGGCTGTAGAGGGGTAGGCGGGGTTGGGGAGCCACCCTTCACACTGGGACCTGCCACACTTCGGGGTCGGAGTCTGTATAAAAAAAAATCTTTCTGGATTGTGTTATGTGTGGGACATCACCCACCTTCATCTTCTGGAAGCAGAATGTGTACAGCTCCTTGCCCTCGCTGCTGGCCACTGGGAGATCTTGGCCATCTTGAAGGAAATATCCCAAAAATCTACATTTTAACACATATGTGTGATTGTTTGTGATGGTCATACTTGAATCATCATGCCAGGATCATCTGACCTCCTGCCCAACACTCCTCAGCAGGTTGGTCCAGTTGAGCTTGGGGCTCACCTGCAGAGGAGGGTGAGGACATTGGCACCCCTGAGGTCTTGCCAGCATTGGCTGGCCTTGTCGCCTCTGGGTGGGCCTGACTCTCTGCCTGAACTCTGACACTAGAGAATAACATTATTTGACACACAGCCCTGCCTAAAGTGATTGTAGGTATGAGTGGTTAGCAAAGAAATGACACTTACTTGGAAAATGCAGGCGGAGAAACCTCCTCACCCCGGGCTTCTTTCTTTTTTTTTTTTTCTTTTTTTCGACCAATGCTGAATGACCTGGGTAAATGTGTAGGTGGTATTGCTCTCCTCCACCAGCTTCACAACCACTTGGAGTGTCAACATCCTCTTAGCATAGATGTCGGGCAGGAAGTCATACCTGTGGGGTCGTCATAATCTAATGTGTGGAGAGAAGGCATAGAAATGTTAAGCTAAGCAGGTTAGTAAGCCCCCCACACACACCCCACTTTAGCTCTGCATGAATGTATCTGTGCAGCCTTGTTTTGACATATTTGAGGCCGGTGTTATTTCCACCTGGCCTGCCTTCTGGTATTTGGCTGCCACACCCAGCTAGCCCCCAATAGAGCCACCTTGGGCCACACCATCCCAGCATGCCCATGTGCGCACTAGCTTTTGCCTGTGTTAGGCTTCTAATGGTGGTGTTCCTTCCCCCTTGCCCCTATCCATTTGTGCCCCTAAATTGCCTGAAACGCCTGCATAGGAATACGCAATTACATATCGGGGAAGCATAAATTCAACATACACACTGACAAGCGGAGAAGGATACACTCCACCACTGTTGTTTCCAGTGTGAGGTCAGGATGGGCAGAAAAAAATGCACATACGCCAAGAACCAAGCCATGGCTTGATGGATGTTCGGACCGGAACACGTCACAGCGCCCCTTCGAGTGCACGCCAGCATACAGTCAGCCAAAGTCAGACCAGTGCTAGGCCCAGCCACACCAGTTCCAGCCAAAGTGCCAAGTCCAAGCCAGAGCAGTGCCAGAAAAAGTGCTAGAGCATCCCAGAGCAGTGCCAGCCAAAGTGCTAGGGCAACCCAGAGAAGTGCCAGGAATAGTTCAAGGGCAAGTCACAGCAGTGGCAGACAAAGTTTTAGGCCAAGACTGGGCAGCCCACCCGCACCCCTCTCCCAATACACCCCAATTTTTTCCCGTGCCACACAAAGCAGGGGTATAGGTCACCAGCAGCCCAGCTCTAATATTGATACCCCCCTTTCCCCAGCAGCCTCACTTATCATGGCAGACATGTCCAGTCACAAGCTAGTCAGCAATATACCCCCTCAGGATCCGGCTCACCGCCCATTGCGCTGATGTCCCTATTCCCCCCAGTACACAGGAAGATGATGGCCAATCCTATGTTGGCTGCCACATGTGGTGGTTTCAGGCCCAAGGCCTGATTATAGAATAAGCATGTGTATAATGTATAGTCCAAGGCCTGGGTGAGGGGTCACTCAGACTGTGCCTGTTGTTTTGTGTATTCCAGTTTTATGGCGGGGTTCTGTTTATGGTACTTCCTTCTTTGAAGTCAAACGCATTTGTAGCAGCAGGATGTGCTGTCGATGGACCCACCATAAAACCAAAACTCAGATAAGAGACCTGGGAGAGAAATGCCCTCTCCAGGTGGGGTCAGGAGGGAGGGGGATGAAGCTTTTCCCTCTCAAATTTAGCTAATAAAACCTACATTCTAAGTCAGAAACCTAAATCAGAAAGCTGGGTCACAAGCCTGTGGCAAACGTTGGATATAAGACCTTAAGCAACAGCTGGAGACTCACTCACAAGGACTGCTATGCCATTATACTGTAAGGACTTTCTTTTCATTTGCTGAACTGGTCTTGTTGTACTCTTTTATGTATTTTTGTACCTTTATGTCACTTGTTTTGGTATATTACATCTAGCACTGTGATACCTTTTTATCAGATTAAATGTTTATTTAATAAGCTCTGGCCTTTGATCTCTAAATATATGACCTCACCTTTCTGAAGGAAGCTCTGGTGAAACACGTTTATCAAAGGGTTAATTTGGTGACTTGCTGGAACTAGTAGTAGATACCCAGGGGTCTGGTGGCTTTAACCCTTGCACCATCACACTCTCTCTAGCGTCTTGGCTGGGCTGTTAGAGTGCGATCGTGACAGGTGGGGCACCCTAAGCGGTAGGTTTAATGATGCCCAATGTATGGCTTTAGTGACTGGGCTGTCAAATCTGACCTGTGGGACGCCATCACCAGGTAGGTTAATAGTGCCGACCCAGAGCGAAAGGATGTGAATCAGTCAACAAAAGAAGGCAACAAGGGTAAGGGACTATGTGCTATTGGTGATGTTGATGTATACCCTGACCTTTGCATGCATACATCCTTTGTGTCTGTTTTTCAGCTGGCAACCAGAGGAGGAATAGGCCGCAATCTGCAATTTACAGCTGCAGAAGAAATGGTGTATGGCCTGTTTAACCCAGCAACACCCCAGGGCTTGCCAGGGGCCAAAAACTCGGCATGCATGCTGCTGCTGTAATTGGTAAATTGTTTTGCTGTGTTGTGTCAAGCTTAATGTATGCTTCATTTTTTTAGCCAAGTTTAGGACGCAAACATGGCTTAAGTGTTGTGCCTGGTCCATGGCAGACAAGTTTGACAACCAGACAAATCTTGGAATAGTGCCCCATGCCACCTCAAAGCTAAGTACTGACCTTTAAATGCATGTGTATGTGCCACACCTTGATTACTTGTACAATGTGCAACCTTAGCCAAACAAGGTATGGCGCTTTAACAAGTTTATACCCTATTCACATTGCAGAAAAGACCCAGGAAACAAGCATGGCCATCCAACCACACAAACACCCAAGTGCTGGTGCTACGTAATCAAGAACTGCACCGATGGAAGACTTGGATCTGGTAAGTATAATGTGGCCAAAGTGGGGACCCTGGATCCCTATGCAGCCCTATTTTTGTGTACTGCGTGTGTCGCACACAGCAGAGGACTGGTTATTCTCAGTGTGTCACACACCCCGCTTCCCCTTTAATTCTTACGATTGGGTTACTCCACCAGCAGGTGGCGACGTTGCAGAGAGAAGTCTTGAAAACGAGCCCCTTCCGGCCTATATATACCTGGGACCTCCCACTTAACACCCAGTATTTTCTCTCTGCATGAGGCGACAAGACAGAAGAAAGAAGTCTCCTGCTTGCAGGTAGCCGGGGTAAAACCCCGGCACCCCCTTTTGGTCTATTTCTGCCCAGTCTATTGTGTTGTTTTATGCCTAGTTAACGGAAGCCTCCCAGCCTAGGCTGCTGGCTGGGCAAAGGTAGATGGCACTTTAGGTGCCTAGGAGCTTATCTCCTCCGCTCGACCCCACGCGTGGGGCAATGCGGCTATCCGGCATGGTGATCCGGATTTGGGATGCCCCTGTCCCGAGGTTCCCCTTGGCCACCTTCTCCCGCTCGGTCCCTTCTCCCTTCGCTTTGGGGGGGGGGGGTGCTTGTTTGCATGGGGGGCTTTTCACTTGTTATATAGTGTATATGTATGTGTGAGGACAGAGCTTAGACGCAGGGTCAGCTCCGCGGTGGCGGCGCGTGGCCTGAGCTGCTGGCTCTTTCACTTTACTTTTTGAATTTCCCCCCATGTTTGCATGCGGCGCCGCCATTGGGCGTGCCGCATCACTGGAGGGGCGGGGCCACGCTCTCTGCGGCCTCACTCGGTGACTCACTGGCAGGGGGCGTGGCCGGGGCGCGCTGTGTCCGGGCCCGCCTCACTTCCTCTGTCTCATTATGAGACAGGTGTGCTGGAGCTGGCTGGGGGAAGAGGTGCACGTCCAGGAGTGCGGCTGTAGCAGTATCAGGTAACGTCCCCACCTCGCGCACGTGGGGCCGTTTTTGTGCTGTCTGTGTTTAATGGCCTGGCTTTTTTTTTTTTTTTTTTTTTTAAGCGTATTCCTGGAGGCACTTATCTCTTTCACATATATGTATGTATGTGTATGTGTGTATATATATATATATATGTTTGTGGATATATATATGTTTGTGGATATATATATATATATATATATATATATATATATATGCTTGTATATATTTTTGTTTATATATTGATGCACTCTCTGGCTTTTGTTGGCCCTAAGCAGCATGTGTCATGTATAAATTTTATTCATGATGTATATACTGTTTATATATGTTTTACCATGTTTATTTTATGTGTGAGTGTGGTGCAGTGGTGCATACTGGTTAAATTCCCTGGGGGACTGACTGTGGTCTCTTTTCCCCCACAGATTCTGGGATCCCCTCACTGCAGTGGCTCTCCCGGTCTGTTATACCTGGCTAGTCTTAGTCTCTAAATTGGGATTTTCCTAGGCTTAAAAAAATCCTCCCACTTCCAGGACTTTAATTACAAAGGGGCATCCCGGGTTGCTTAATGCGTAAAACCCAGGGTTGTTGCGAATACCATAATTTCACCATATGGAGGCTTCCGACGTTACCGGAAATGGCTCTTCGGGGCTATCCAGGCTGTGTGGGGGTTGTGGGGCTCCGCTCCCAGGCGATGATGTCATATTATCTGTTCCATGCGCAAGGCAGAATATTGCGCGCCAGTCCGTCGCTCCGGCTTCTGGCTCCTTGCAACTTCCGTCATCTCCTACTCCTACTCCCTTATTCCGGACCCCGTGTGACATTGTCAAAAATGGGGATTCGCATTCCGGGGTGCATGCGCGGTTGGCCAACCTCGAGAAGATAATTTCCGCTACGGTAGCTCAGAAGGCTACGGCAAAGCGGAAGCACCTTTCTCCGGCAGTGCCTGCTTCGGAGGGTGAGGTACCTGAAATTTTGGATTGGTCCGATTGTCCCCCTGACTTCGATACCCCTGTGTTAGGGCTGTCTAGCTCGGCTGTGTTGCACTCCTCTGACACCACTACCATTAAAGATGGTGAGGATCGTCGGATTGATCAATTGGCTTGCCATGGTTTTATCAGTGCCGGATCGACACTGCGGCCGGTTTGTGCTTCGGCGCTTCCTCTGTTGGCAGTTAGGTCCATTATTAGGGATCTGTATGCAGGTCTTGATCCCGCTTGTGATGTGTTTAGTTCTCTCAAGCAGTGTGAGTCGTTTATTTCCTTTGTCTTGTCCACCCAGGACAATGCTCTTGCGACGAGTAGCAGGATAGCGGCACTGCTGGTTGCTATTCGTCGGTCAGTGTGGCTGCGCCAGTGGACGGCGGACCTTAACTCTAAGAGGGCGCTTACAGCGCTACCTTTCTTAGGTTTGCGCCTGTTTGGCGATAAGTTAGATGCAGTTACCAAGGATGGTAAGTTGCCTCAACGCAAGAGGCCTCGTCGCTCCCTTCGGGGTGCGAGTTCCTTTAGTCCCTCCTTTCGGGGAGCCAGAGCGGGCAGAGGGGCTTCCTTTCCCGTTACCGGGGGTGTAGGTTGGACCCGGGGAAGGGGCCTTGGCTGTCCCGGTCAGTCCTGGGGCGCCAAGCCCAAGCCTACTGGTAAGCCCGCTCAGCAATGAGGGGCTGCCCTCACCCGTGCGGGTGGGGGGATGATTGCGACACTTCTCCCTGGTTTGGGGACCAGGAGATTCCGGACAGATAGATCCGGGAAGTGGTGTCGTCCGGTTACAAGCTGGAGTTCGAGTCTCGCCCTCCTTCACGGTTTTTCCGGTCTCGGGTGCTCACCGATCCTTTGGCCTCGCAGGGGCTCCTGGCGTCGGTAAGGAATCTTCTGGAAATGGAAGTCATCCAGCCGGTGCCGCGCTTAGAGGTGGGCCTCGGTTTTTACTCCAGTCTTTTCACAGTCCACAAGAAGGACGGGTCGGCACGCCCCGTCCCGGATCTGAAGTTTCTCAACCTTCCCAAGTCCTCCCTCGCTCCGGCCAGGGTGGTGTCCTTTCTGGGAATGCGGTTGGATTCCGGTCAACACGGGGTGTTTCTCCCTCAGTCCAAAATTTGTCTGATTCAGGAGTCGGCTCGGGTCCTTCTTTCCAATCCTCGGCCGTCCATCCGTCTGGGGATGAGGCTGGTAGGGTTGATGGTTGCCTCGTTCGAGGCAGTTCCTTTCGCTCATTTTCACACGAGGACGCTTCAGTTTCACCCGTTGGCGTCCTGGGACTGGCGACCACAGCCGTTGGTTCTTCAGTTTCGGGGGCAGTGGGGACCTCGAGAGGTCCACTTGCCCATCAATGTTCTGGAACTAAGAGCCATCCGTCTGTTTTTGCTCTTTTGTCTCAACATGTTCTGGGCCTTCTGGTTCAGGTTCGCTCGGACAATCAAACAGTGGTTGCTTACATCAATCATCAGGGAGGGACTCGCAGTCTGGGTGCCCTCAGAGAGGTGTCCCTGATCCTGACCTGGGCAGAGGCACATGTTCCTTGTCTCTCGGCAGTCTGCATTCCGCTCCGGTGGGGGACACCAGAGGTGGACCTGTTTGCCTCTCGTCACAATTGCAGGCTCCCGAACTTCGTGTTGCTCTCCCAGGATCCTCTGGCTCTGGCGGTGGACGCCATGTCCCTGAGCTGGGGGGATCTGGGGTTTCTGTACCTGTTTCCTCCGATACCAATGCTAGGCTGGGTAGTACGGAAGCTGGCTCTGGAAAGGGTGTCCACCATTCTCGTGGCCCCAAGGTGGCCAAGGCGAGTATGGTGCGCAGACATCGTTCGGCTGGCAGTGGATCAGTTCATTCTGCCTCTTCGGCCCGATCTGCTCACTCAGGGTCGGCTGTCTTACCCCAATTTACCAACGCTGGGTTTGATGGCTTGGCTGCTGAGACCTCCATCTCTAAGGAGGAGGGTCTTTCTGACTCGGTTGTTAAGACTCTGATCGGTGCCCGGAAGAGGTCTTCTTCTATCATCTACTATAGGACTTGGAAAGCCTATATCGCTTGGTGTGAGGTTAGATCTTTGCCATGTAGGGTCTTTTCGGTCTCCAGGATTCTGGAGTTTTTGCAGTCAGGGCTGGACTCTGGTCTTCAGCTGAGTACTTTGAAAGGGCAGGTTTCTGCCTTATTTATCTTTTTTCAGAAGCGTTTTGCGCTTCATCCTTTAGTTAAAACCTTTTTCCAGGGGGTTACGCATGTGCGGCCTCCCAGGAAACCATTACTCCCTGTTTGGGACTTGAATTTGGTTCTTTCTGCTCTTCAGGCTCCTCCCTTTGAGCCTTTGCAAGATATTGCTTTGTCTACCTTGACTCAGAAGATTGTCTTCTTGGTAGCTATCACTTCGGTTCGGCGTGTCTCAGAGTTGGCGGCCTTGTCTATTCAGGCGCCCTACTTTGAGAGGCATCAGGACAAGGTGGTCTTTCGGTTCAAACCGGACTTTCTTCCTAAGGTTGTTTCTGCTTTTCATTTGAATCAGGATATTGTTCTTCCCTCCTTGTGTCCTAAGCCTAAGAATGACAAGGAAAGGGTTTTGCATTGTTTGGATGTAGTACGCTGTGTTAAGTACTATTTGATTATTACTTCTCCTTTTCGTAAAACTGATGCCTTTTTTGTTGTGCCCTGTTGGCCTAGGAAGGGTTTGGCGCCGGCCAAATCTTCCATTAGCAAATGTATACGTCAGGCCGTTATTGCGGCCTATTCTGCTAAGGGGAAAGTTCCCCCTTTTCGTATCACTGCTCATTCTACTCGCGCCGTTGGAGCGTCTTGGGCTTTTCAGCACCAAGCTTCTGTTGAACAAGTTTGTAAGGCTGCTACTTGGTCTTCTGTTCATACGTTTTCTAAGTTTTACAAGGTTGATGTGCGGGCCTCAGCGGATGCTGTGTTTGGCCGCAAAGTTCTGCAGACTGCAGTCATTTAAGTTATGCTTAATTTTGCCTTCGGATACCCATCCCTTGTGGACACTGCTTTTGGATGTCCCGATCGTAAGAATTAAAGGGGAAGCGGGGTGTGTGACACAATAAGAATAATACCATTTTGTGAGTACTCACCTGAAAAATGGATATTGTCAGTGTGTCACACACCCCGCTTCACCTGCCCTTTTTGGTATCCTGGATCTTTTATATGGAGAAGCTTTTCTTTATTTTGAGGTTACCATTGGATTTCCTGGTACCTTGTCTTTCTGCTTTTGAAATCACTGGGTGTTAAGTGGGAGGTCCCAGGTATATATAGGCCGGAAGGGGCTCGTTTTCAAGACTTCTCTATGCCACGTCGCCACCTGCTGGTGGAGTAACCCGATCGTAAGAATTAAAGGGGAAGCTGGGTGTGTGACACACTGACAATATCCATTTTTCAGGTGAGTACTCACAAAATGGTATTTTTCGGGCCCTACAGACACCACCGCTACTGGCTGCCATACAAGATCTTGAGGATGATGATCCACATAATCTGCCTTCACAACAACAGCAGCATCAGCAGTTGCCTCCCAGCCACCCTCACATACAACATCTGCCTCACCAGCTGCCACTGCAGCAGCAGCTTGAGCATAATGAGCAGCTGCAGCCATCACTTTCATGGGCCAGCTTTTCTGCTGGGGATTTCCCATCACCCACATCTAGCACAATACATATGGAAAGGCCAAGTATTGCTCCAGCTACCTGGGGAAGAGGACTACGGCCTCAGACACATTGCTATATTTCCCTGTTGAGGCAGGTGCAGTTGATTGAGGCGGATTGGCGAGCAGATAGCATAGAGTCCTCAGGAAAAACAGTGCCTGCTTCCACCAAACAATGAGGAGACACATAATGCTGCTCCACCATGACCTTCAAGCAATGGTGGGGGAGGAACAGAACAACAACTGGCATATTGAGACACTTATAGCACCATTGCTGCTGCTAAATGAAAACCTGGCACGCCTGGTGGCAATCCAGGGAACCACCAGACGTTGCATCCCACCCATACTACTAAATTTTGTTGTGTTTTTGTTTTGAAATCTCTGTAGCCTAGGAATAAGGGCCACCGTGTTTAAAATATAGTAGTCAGTTTTGTGACAACAATAAACAAAACTAGCATAAGTGATTTTGTAATTCACTGAATAGATGAAAAGAGGGATAGAAGCTTACAGAACAAAGCTTGCCTCAAATCCAAATATACATATATACATAGACGCGCCACAAGAATAACACTGGGGAACCAAAAAAAAGGACTAAAATGAGACTAAACAGCAGTTGCCTCCCAAGTACCCTCACACACAACATCTGCCTCACCAGCTGCCACTGCAGCATCAGCTGCCTCCCCCCACTCCCTCTGCAGCAGCATCAACTAAACAAGGTGGTTCCGCACAGACTGCCCAGAAGCACTCTGTGTGCCCTGATACAGCTCTGGAGGCAAATCCATCATAGCTGCAGAGGGGGACACATCAACATAATGTGAAACCTGCTCCAGGATGGCATAGTTATGGAGCACCATAGAGGCCTCTATAATTTTAATGACCTTCTGTGACTGGTACTGGAGGACACCACCAGTTTGGTCCAGGCACCTAAACAAGGTTTTAAGCAAATCGAAGGCCCTGGTCTTGGCATGAGCTCGGTTATAGGACACGTGCCTGAGTTTAAAGGCGCAAAATGGGGGTCATCAGCCACGGTGGCAGTGGGTAGCCAGAATCGCCTACAAAGAAAATTAGCCATTTCAATTCAATTTATTTGTTTGCCAAGTACATCGTAAGATGAACAAGGAATTCTTTTTGGCATATACACAGTGCAACAGATAATTACAATTGACATAGAAATTGAATACAAGATAAACATAGAAATTGAATACAAGATAAACAAACTACAGAGAATACAGAGATATAGATGCTCTTACATAGTGCTATAGTGCAAGTGTTACCAGCTACTATAAACTCCTTTGAACCTGGGCCTATGATGCCTGGCTATTGTTGAGGATGCGGACAGCCAAAGAAAAAAAAACATTCCTAGATCTAGAAGTTCTGCAAGCTGGTACCGAAAGTCATCGCCCAAATGGTAGATACTGGAATAGAGCATGTCCAGGGTGGGAGGGGTCCCGAAGAATCTTTTCCGCACGTGACTTTGCTCTGAGTTTATGCAGTTCCTGCAGGGATGGGGGCTCCAATTATTCTTTCTGCAATGTTGATTGTTCTTTGGAATCTACCCTTGTCTTTCTTAGTTGCTCCCTCAAACCAAAAAGGAAAAGCACAGTACAGAACCTATGACAGCAGAAGAGCACTAGCCCCTTTTTTGATAGTCCCGTCTTCTTCAGCTGCCTTTGGAAAAGCAGTCTCTGTTGTGCTTTCCTCAGTACAGCCAAGGTGTTCCCTCGCTTCTTTAGCCACATATATCATTAATACATCACCTGAAAAAAAAATCAAATATTTACAAATGGAAGGGGGAGACGGGATGCATACACAGACACAAGTTCAACATAAAAAACTACATCTGCAATAAAGGAATAATAATGACAAAATTTCCCAAGTAGCCAACCGCCACACTCGAACTGACCAAACAGGCTCGAATTACACAGAATAAAAGCATCATGCACGGAGCCTGGGAATCCAGCCAAAACGCTTAGGAAGCGTAGATCAGGACCGGCAACACATTGGGCACTGATGGAATGTCCCGTCTTACGGTTCCTGCACAAAGACTCAAAACATAAAGGTCAATAGCTGAACAGCATTCAAGCACACTTACACTGACAGAACAGATGCTAATCAGAAAGAGACAACTACTGGTAAGACTGCCTTCTTTGGATGAGTAAGAAAAAGTGACTTGGCAGATAAAGTTAGATGGGAGGTCATAACTTGTGTGAGCAAAAGGAAAATGAACATTAGCATTGGCTAACTTTAGAGTGAAGCAGCTACAGGGAACAAGGGGCAACTAGTTGAAAGGGGAGATTGAGGTCTACTTTACAGGAGGCAATACAATGCAAGGGCCAACACACACTAAATATGGTAGATAAATAAGCTAGACTAAAAAAAAGATGTGACTACATAGCATGGAATTAAGAATGCAAAGAGAAGCCAAAGACATACCTACAAAGATACTCATCAGCAACCAGAGGCACCAGCACCACATGCCTACAGATGATCGCACCCATGACGTTGGGCATATCGGGCAGCTCATAAAAGCCCAGCTTAACAATATTCCAGGCTACCATGGTGCCAAGGAAACTGATATACTTGTCCACCAAGGTAGCCATGTCATCAAGAAATTTGCTGAGCGTGTGGCTGAGCGTAGGCTGGGACATGCTCACAGAGAGGGCGTCCAGCCTCCGGAACGAGCCATTTGCCAAAAATTGAAGGCAGCCAACCAATTTGGTCACACCTCCAGTTGCATGCCCCTTGCTTGTGGCAGGGGCTAACCATGGCTGCAACTCACAATAAAGTTTCTCAAGAGAAAAATGGTTAAGTCGGGTCAGCTCAATTAGCTCAACGTTATGCACGCGATCAACATCCGCACGCAGACGATGCAATTGAAGCTCTGTCAGGCACATGCACGGCATAGCATGACACTGCAGATGCTTGTACTCTGGCAGCACTTCATCACTGAACAATCTCGTGCACCACGCCACTGCAATCCCGCCAGGTAAATGAGTCTGCATGTGGGGTGTAAAACAGGCTATTTTATGGCATGTATGGAAGGCAAAATCAAGCCTAATCAGGCTGAATCAAGCCCATATTAATCAAGTATTATATGCTTAAACACAAGTAACACAAGGAGAATACGCCATAGACACGATAGCAAGACACGATACACAAACGCTAATACATCCAAAAAACACACCGAAGCTCAAATACTACAAATACTACGAAAAAATGTACGCATATGCGCACTTTTTCATGCGTAAGTGCAATTAAGAAAGGCTGTGAATCGACCCCATTATCAGTTTGTCTTTAAAGAATGTGTTGAGTTGTTCTGATGTTATTTAGGAGGTGGTAGTGAGGGTGGAGTAGAGTGATAAAAGTGTTGAATTAATTATTTAAAAAATTCCTGGCCTGTGCAGGTATAAGCAAAACAAAAGTT
The DNA here is from genome assembly GCA_027917425.1 of Gastrophryne carolinensis. Taxonomy (NCBI): domain Eukaryota; kingdom Metazoa; phylum Chordata; class Amphibia; order Anura; family Microhylidae; genus Gastrophryne; species Gastrophryne carolinensis. Next base: position 258,841,403 of record CM051234.1, read on the forward strand.
CCTGAAGGACAACCATATATAGCACGAAGGTATCATTGGTTTTAATTTTCCACAATCTCTGTTGAGTGACTCTAGAGGGGATTTCTGTCTTGCAACATACATATTAAGTCAGGGTTGCGTTCTGAGAGATGGGGGGGCAGAGTCCAGAGCTGAGGTTAGTGTGTTAGAGAAGACAGCAGTGTCCATGTCGGTAACTGAGGGCAAGTTGTGAAGAGGTTGCAGAAAGTTGGACAGAGTTTGAAGATCTATTGATGAGTGGCAGGAGTAGGGGACAATTGAAGAGAGTGTCACTGCTTGTAGGTTGCGGTCGGAAGATGTAATATTTGATACATAGCAGAGGTTAGTGAAAGGGGATAAACTGATGATTCCAACCAGTGTACAACAATGACAACCCACAGTTATGTGCAAATAAATAACTGGGCAAGGAGGGATTATTTTACTTCAGTTACCAGCAGAAAAACAGGATCACAGAAGGGCTTTGTTGAATTCAATTAAATAGTTTATTCTTCCTTTACACTAAAAATGCAATACTAGGGGAAATTGTTACATGATTTAGCTATGGGGAGGCTGATTCATTACTAGCGCCAGGTATCTTAGGGCTTAGAGCGAACGCTAGTAGACGCTCATGTGCATGTATCGGATGCTGTAACAGAGCGTCTCAGTCACTCTAGTAACCTGGCTGGCATTGATTAATGAGATGTATGTTGGGTGTTCTAACACCAGTACATCGCTGCAGTGAGCAAAAGATTGCGATTGACTCAGCGATTCACACCATATTCAACAAAAAAACTCACATCCATGGATCTGGTCACTATAGCACAGAGCGGCAGACGCTGTGTGATTTAAAATCTGTTTTTTAACACATATCCACCAGTAACAAAGCGAAATCACGTGGAATTACATTGTTGTAACATTGTGACATTAATACTTTAATGCCAGGCCTGTAATGACAATTCTGCATAAAAATATAAAAACATCAAAAAAGTTTTCAAAAATGATTAGGCCAGGAGAGGTGACACAATTATTTGAGAGAAAAAAAATTAAAAACAAAAAACCCTGTTTAAACAGAAGAAAAGGAATGTCCATTGAAATGTATGGGAGACCGACAGGTAGCGACAGAAAATACCTGGTGCTCTGGAAGCTAGAGCGCCAACGCTATATGCTGTAATGATGAATCATACGCTACATGGTGCTGTTAATCGCTTTCATAAATGCGGTATTGCGTACAGCACCCAGCATTCACCAGATGCTGCCTGCCGCTACGAGGCACTACCTGCCGCTATCCCTTGATGAATAACCCCAATAGTAAAAGGTTTATTTTATATTCTAAAAAGACATTGTTTGGTTAAAGTTGTAAGTACATTTTGTAATTTTTTTTTTTGCTTTTTTCCTAATTTTTGCCGAAATACTTGTTACCTAGACTGAGCTAAATCAGTAACATTCTAGTTGCATTCAACCCAGATCACTACAACGCTACTGTTTGTTTTGAACCCAAGTGGAGGTACAGTCATGCCTCAAGTAACCAGTAGATGTAAATATCAAATATGTGTCTAGGGCTTGTTACTAAATAGTCTTTCTGTTAGTGTCCCAACACCCTGTATAGATACTTACCCCCACTTCCAATGTGCCAATCATGCAATGACTATTGCTATGAATCTTTGTCACCTTTACAGGGCCACAGTCATTTGCAGTTAAACTTTACTCCCAAATTAATTAACTGTACAGTAGTTTGACCCACATGTGCTTTATTGCTGTGTTGACCTAATATACAATGGCTTTGCTCTTTCATGTTAGGATTTTAAGTTTTTTTTTCAGTCCTGACTAGGGATGAGCGAACCGGTTCAGACGAACCGGAATTCGCTCCGAATTTCAGGGAAAATTCGATTCGGCACGAGCCCGAATTTTTTTTGGTTCGTGCCGATCGAATTTTCCCTGAAAAAAAAAAAATGCCGGCATGGTGGGAGCGGGCAGGCCGGCTACGCTGTCAGTGGGTGGCGGAAGCCGGCCCGCTGACAGCGCAGCCGGCCTGCCCGCTCCCACCATGCCGGCATTTGTTTAAAAAGCAAACACTTACCTGCATGGTCGGAGCCCTCTGATGACGCGCCCTCTGATGACACGTCCTCTGATGACAGCTGAGAGCGGCGCCGGCCTCCACGCTCCGGCGCCGCTCTCAGCTGTTCTTCCGCCGCCCGCTGACAGCATAGCCGTCCTGCCCGCTCCCACCATGCCGGCATTTTTGCTTAAAAAAAAAATGCCGGCATGGTGGGAGCGGGCAGGCCGGCTGCGCTGTCAGCGGGCCGGCGGCGGCCCACTGACAGCGTAGCCGGCCGGCCCGCTGCCACCATGCCGGCATTTTTTTTTCAGATGAGCAATTCGTGAAAGTTCGATTTCTTGGGGAAATTCGGCGAATCGCCCGAATCGAACTTTCAAGAAGTTCGCTCATCTCTAGTCCTGACCATTCATGCAACTGGCCCCACACTATTGTGTATACTGCATTGATGGCAGCCATGGGCAGTAAAACACCCTAAAGATTGTTTTACTATATATGTTCCTTATTGTCCTTGGAACTGTATGCTGTGGACAGAATTTTACAAAATACTAACTAAAAAACAGGATGTGCAGTATAATGTACATAATAAATCCACTAACATTACCTGTTTTGTGGACAGTCTTATTTTTATATAAAAATATCCTTCCATTCATGATTTTATCCCAGTATTTCAATGCTATATCCATGGATTTCAGTCACCCCCCCCTGCACGCAGGCACGCACATAATTCCTCCCCTCCACCCTCTTGTAACACCCCCTCCAATGTAGGCAGCCGTGGCTCTCCCTCCTTCACACATCCCTGTGTTTTTTTTCTTGCAGCATTAGAAAGTAGCAGAAGAAGCTTTAGAAAACACGTGCGGAGAAAACCAGCAACAAGATCTTTTCTAAAGGTATTTAAAACTGCTTGTAAACATTTGAATACATTTCACTGATATTAAATGACAGATTATTTTAGGTTTTTGTAATATATCTGTCACTTAAAAATATGGACAGCCATAGATTGTTTCCTTAGAATGAATGATGAAATACCTTGTGAACCCACAGGCCTGAAACACGTGTTCTTACTGGGAGTTTTTGACTTTTTTTGACTGATAAAGCAGCTTGCATGTATTAAGCTTTATATAGTATCTAGAGGTTATTCAGTGTAGGAACCTGGCAGCTATTATTCTAAGAGGTCACCTGTAGCTTTTCAATAGGACAAACTGTCAAGTGACAGGATAATGCAGTAGAAATGCTTTCTAACATTCACACATCTATGAGAAGATCAACCAAAAGGATATTGGTAAGTGAGGTATAGTTGACTTTGAGATTATTAGAGATACATTCCATCATTGAGGTAAGCAACAGACAAATAATCACCTAAGGGTGAGATTTCACTGCAAACATAAACTAAAATCTATACAGTAAATGCAATGAGGATACTTCTTTGTAGTATAGGGTTTATGACAGAGATATTTTAGTGGTATATGGCTGACATACAGAGACATCTGTTTAGGATCTATGTCAGCCCCTTAAGAATTTTATGGACTATATAGCTGGCAGAATTTGTGACACTGAATATATGTGTAAGATCTATTCAGCCAGTGCTAGTGGGAGGGGGTATAAAGGAATATGTGAAATGTCTTTCCACAGAAGATGAAGAAGATTGGCAATTGGTGAATATTTCATTATATTTTTAACTCGGCTGTTTAATCATCGCATCTTGCCACATACAGCTAGATAATGGTAATCACAGAAACTGCTGTTGTAAAAACCTCATTTTCTGTGAGAATCTACATCTTTATTGGTATTGCTAGCCTTCTTCATAATACTTAGATAAAAGTAGTAGTAGTAGACAGAAGAAGTACCCGATTTACCTGAAGTTGATATAAAAAGCCATCACATCCCCATAGCTAGGTAAATCTATATGACTGTTGAGATATGAATTCCAGGGCACTAGTTTATAACACCAATGACATGCAAAGCCTTCATTCCTTTCAAACCACTACAAACACACCAACGCAAAATTGTCATCTTGGGAAAGGACGTGCAAGCGCTAATTCTTATCAAAGGTACCTGTAACCAATGATCTGACATAGTCACATACAACACATACCTCATAGTTGCAGGTTCAGCAAGGAATCTGAGGGTAGGTCCCAAGCAAACGCCAGAGCAGCCTAGGGCCCTCTTTTACACCTATCGGCTTGCATTGGAAAAGACTTGCTGCTTTCCAGTGCAACGCAAATGCAGCTTGATAGAAGTCTATGGTAACACGATGCAACAACTTGCACAATCAAAGTGCAAGTAAAAAAGCTGCACAGCGCAAACGCAAGTAAATTGCAGGGGTGTGAAAGAAGCCTAACTGAGGGACATCTGACAGTGGCTGTCTGAAACCAGGGATCCCTTCTGGTGATAGATAAATAGGAGATCAACCTGGAACCTGACCAGTACAGCTGATCATGATGACAGGCAAAGAAGTGGTTGGGCTGGCAGGAATGTTCAGCAACTGGTGAGCTGATCAAATGTAGTCGGAAGCCAAGTTTAGAAGCAGATAACTAGTTCGATGTGGTTGCACCTAGTGGTCAGTACGGCAAACATGGGTGAACTGGGGTCAAAAATCAGCCCAGGGTTATACTAGTCCATGGGGAGTCTATGACTTTCCCACTGCTCCAAGATGCAAGCTATGGCATTGCAGGGACAGATCATGTGCAAATGTGGATATGACAACTCTTAAAGTTATAGCACTGATGCTATTATACTGTAGGTGCCTATGATGTAGCCATAATGTCTTTAGCATTGCATGGGCAGGAATGTGGCAGGGGTGAGGAAAGCTACCTCACAGCTATGGTTCTCGGACTACCGTCTTGCAACCTGCTTCTCATTATGGCCAGTCTGCCCTGGAAGTAAGGTTCCCCTACAATTTAAAAAATATACATTCCTATGATTGATGGACTATTTGCTGCAAGCTGTGTCTATAAAATGTCAGAACAGAGATACGCTATGAATTAACTTGGCATGTAAACTGTAATTTATAATTTGTAGTTTATGTCAAAGCACCTTTAATGCTCTAGGCATATGCATGCAAGCTTGCACCCCAGAATTCCTTGGGCGCTGTTTGTCATGTCTTTGCCCCTGCATCATTCACAGAGCCTGTGCCCTCCTCAACACCATGTACTGCAATGGGGTGTGCTCTGCCAGTCCCTGGAAAGCCCCTCCATTGCAGCAAAGAGAATGGAGGTGCACACTTGCTGTGACTGATGGGGGGGGGGGGTTGGGATCGCACAGGGATAGCGGGAGGCTGAAACTCGGAAACCAATAGATTTCTGAGCACCGGACCAGCAAGAAAATGCTATGGCATAGAAATTGTTTACTATTCTAAGTATACAGCACGTCCTGTTCCAGAATATTCCTTACTCCTGGGTAATACATCCACAAGATGGCGCTGGACTGCAGAAAACAGCTTGTGGCTCCTCCCGGCCCTATATAAGCCAGGGACCTCCCACAAAATCCCCAGTTCTTTCTGCAGTCCTGGACTGGGAAGACAGAAGATAGCTCTCTGTGACGCAGATGAGCGGAGCTTATATGCCTGCAGGACTATTCCCACCCGTTCCGTCTCATTTACTGCCTCCCAGCTTCGGCTGTTAAGGTTCGGGTGAAGGTAGGTTAGCAAGCACCAATGGCGCTGAGGAGCTAGGCTCCTACCGCAGTCCCTGCTCTAACAGGGTAGGCGGTTTAGGCTAATGGTGAGCCTTTTTGGGATGCCCCCACTGCCTTATGGGTTTTGCCAGGTTATTTTGTGCAGTTAAACCCTATTCATTCCCCCTCCACCTTCACTTCTCATATTGGTCCTCGGGGCGCCATTGTCCCTGGGAATTCTGAGAGTTGAGTGAAAAGCCGTGTTTTTGGGTCGTAGAACAAAACCTGTAAAAGCTGAACTCCTTGGTTTTGTTCCATTTTAAATCTTTCTGACATGGGGGGGGGGGTGTATTTCTTTCCATGCTAATCTGTGCTTTTGATGCAATACAGTAAAAATCAGCCTTTTAATTTTTTAACAAAGCATTGTGGCACTGACTCATTGTATTTGGTGTTGTACACTTCACATGGTCGCTCTGTGACCATGTAACAGGGAAGGCAATGCATCCAATAAAGAATTTCAAATCTTCATTGTATTCTGCATGTGTTCTTACCAGCATGGAAGAATAACCTTTTCTTAGTACGCATAGTGTATTTTACTTAATAATAATTTCAGTCTACAGTCTATTAATTCCAGCCCAGATGAATGCCAGCTAAGCGGCTAATGCAGCTTAATTAGGGCTTGTGACAAATGCCTAACACATTTATTTGGTGAAAGAAACAACAGACCATTATACAGAGAATTGTATTTTTGGGGGGGAATATATTCCTGAACTGCTTTCTGTTCTGGTCCAGCTATGAAAAGTAATGTTCAGCAAGGTTTTATAGGTATTTAGAAGTTGGGACAATTTGTAATTTCTTATCTTTGTTTAATTTGGGGCAACATGACAATACTTGTGTCTTAGAGCTATAGCCAGAGCATGGCTTATTAAACCCTTATGTACAGTAAAGACAAAATGAAAGATATTTCTGAGGCAATTAATGGCTTGCACATACTTGGGTCCAACCTCTCTCTTGTCCTCCCTTGCCTTGTGCCAAAAATGTCTTAATTGGCTTGCTTCTCATTGTGCTTTGGGGAATTGGAGAAGACGTTAAGCTTGATTCAAAGTATCCCCATGATTGCTGGGTTGTTTGAGGGAGTGAACTCGGAAACCGTGAAGTTGCAAATAGTTGCTCATATTATTCATAGCTGCTTCCCGAGATGCTCTCGGCCACGTGTAGGCGATCGTATGTGCCCTCTGAACACATTCGGTTTAGCTGAGCAATTACAGTTTTGGCCTGCGGACTAGGCTCGGAAGCAGATGTTGGTCAGGGTTTTGGTGCACACAAGTCTACCCAAACCTTGTTTATCTTTGAACACCAGGCCTCCACCATTACTGTGCTGCCCGCCATGTGCATTGGTTCATATGCCTGCGCTCCTCTGGCCAGTCTGTCATCTTTCCCCCATTTGCCAGTTTGTAAAGTAGCAACCATGCGTAGGTGAAGCATGGCATAGCATGTGTACATACTAGCATCATGTGGTCCTGCTCATCACAGGTGTAGAGGGTTCGCAATGTCATGAGTGCAGGGCCAGAGGCCAAGGATGGAGCAGGCATCTGAAAATAGGATTACTTGAAAACAGTAGTCCGGAGCAAAATCAACACGAGACAGGCTGCAGGGTAAGTGGTAAGGGCCAAAAAGGCTGCTTCTGGGTTTTAGGTGGCAACATGGTGGAGGACTCCTCAAAACTTTGGAGGAGTGGGTGGCAGGTATGCTACATCCCGACACCTACCAGGGGGTGTTGACCCATGACACCGGCACGTTCCCACCAGTGGTAAGAGTTGCCCCCACAATGCAGCTTTGCCCAGGTGGGGAGGAGACAAACCACAAACAGTGGGCACAAACATGAGTGGCCAGGTACACTCATCAACAGTGAGTGCTTGCCTGGGACATGGAACATGTTTGACTAACTAGCTCCCAGATGGGGTTAACTACAATTGTAATGCCATAGTGGCAATTTAATATATAATGAATAGCACAACCCAGAAAAAAGCAAAAACCCGGGACTTTTAACCATTCCCGCATGCCGGTATGTATACGGGAGAGGCCCTGAATCGGGCTGATAGTCTGCAAGTTAGACACTCCCTGTTAGAGGGTAGTGGGGGATGTGGCCATCAGCATGCTCGGTCCCCTCGTATTATACAAGCTCCTGGGCGAAGGGGCTTGAGCGGATCCGAGCGAGCTGATTGGACAAGTGGTCGTGCATGTGTCCTAAGACCAGGAAGAGGTGAGTTTGTGTGGGTGACTTGGGGGGTTTCACACAGCAGGGTGGCCCGGGGGCAAGGACCAAATCCCAGGATAGACAAAATCCTGGGTTTTGGTCCATTTTAAAGAGAATCTAAAATCAATAGACTTTAGGTCCTCTCTGGTTCAGTGACAACCACCTAGAGGGACATTGAGAACTTGGAATGCCCTGATGTCTAATAGTAAAAAAAAACCTGGAATACTTCCCATTTCCATGTTACACCACTGCACTACAGAGAGGCACATCCCATACTCTCACTGCCCCCCCCCTCCCACGGTCAGGCTGTCAGGAGCAGAGGTGGGAAGCAGGTTCTTTTTAAGGGGCACCTCACTTTTGGATTTGGGTTACCAGACAAGCAGACAAAATGCTTCCAATCTTATTACCAGTTTGGGTGAAAATTTTTTTCTTTTTTCTTCTTTGGTGAAGGTAGGACTTGAAGCAGACCTAAACACTAGATACTGGTGTAACTCGAGCTCCCCTATGGTGGTACTCAAAGCCACTGGGGATGAAAGTGGGGGGAACATGAAGCACTACAGAGAAGCTATTGCTCCAAAAGTATGTGCCAGGTGATCAAGTTGGTAGAAGAGCTTGCATTGTTGGGTCAGTGTAGGACCTCCACCCTTCTGGGGAAGTCTTTATTAGTGGTGTCGGTGGTGTACTTGAGAGAAAAAAAAATGGGAAGTTGTAATCCATGAAAAAAGGTTGGGGAACCTAGCTCTAGATCACTTCTAATATTCCACACTCATAAACCCTGAATTAACCCAGTCCATGCCATGATTACTTTCCCATGTCCTGTAAAAATGGCTGCCTCCACGCTGCTGGTAATTTTAAGTGACACTGTCTTTATCCAATCACTGCATAGCAACTGCTATGCTTATTGTCCTCAGAGGCAGTTCCCACAGCAACCAGAGTTTTAAAGCGGATCAAAAGTAAAACAAAAAAAAGCAAGTTCAGTAAATTTCACCCCTGGCAATCAGTGACATAAACTATTTGAGAGGGCCTAACTCCATGCAAATGTTATGGAATAGCCGTCAGATTCTATGACGCATAACTGCATGGGAGTGGCCATCTTGCCACATACATGAGTTCAGCTTATGAAAACCCATTCAAATTTGCCTTACTTATTAGTGCAATGCTCTTTTATTTCTAGTAGAAAGCAATCAGCTGTGACTCATTGCTCTGTTGCACAGCTGAAAGAATGGTAATATTTTAGAGGAACATATGTTTACCCTGTCTGAATGATGTGTGGTAAATCCAGATTCCTGCAGTGAACCGTGATAAAGATACATTGTTGCGGCTTTCCCCTCACACATACAATCTCTCTAGCAGCTGGCTATTCAGTGTGTGTGTTTTTAAACATAATACACAAAATGCCAGTGTTTTTGAGGAAATTATCTCACTGTTTGGTGTCAGCTGTGCTGACACAGCACTCCCCTCATGCTTATGTTTGTGACAAGATGGCTGCTCCCATGCAGTTCTGCAGCCAAGAATCAGCCTGTTATTCCAGAACATCTGCACAGAGTTAAGCCCTCTCAAGTTTTTGTCAGAGGGGGGCTTTAGAGGAGCAATTTACTTTTGGTCCACTTTAATGAATTCAACATCAGAGTATGGTAGATTGAGCAGTCCTTTGCAAGGGTTAAAATATGCAGTAATCACAATATATATATTATTTGCTTTAATTTCAAAAGTTTGGAGGCTCGCACCAGACTTATCATTACAGTTGTCCGCATGCAAAGTAATGCTCACAGTAATTAGATGTGACTTTATAACCTAGATTTAAATTATTTTGTCTTTCCTGCATATCTTGATTATTTCCTGGTTTGTATGTGGAATCTTCTGATGGGCTCATCTTAAATCGGAACAAAACCCTGCGCAGCTGGCCCTGGAATCTAAAAGAACCCAGGTTCGGCTTCTGGGGGTATCCGGAATTGGGATGTCCTTTTATTTGAAATCCCCCTGGGTGCCAGTAATCACTCACCTTTCCCTGGTCCAATGGTTCACGCGTGGGTTCATTCAGATAGGCTGGCACGGGAGCGCATGCCACTGGGGATACTCTTGCTCCCTGTTGAAGTCAATGAGAGAGCCCTTTGTTGAAAGATTAAGAAATGGCAAAGGGCTCTGCAGCGCATGCTCTGTTGAACCAAGGAGAGGTGAGTTTTCCTGGTAAACTGGAGGGTTTGACACAGCAGGGCATCCCAGTTCTGGATACCCCAGGGCACGGAATGAAACCCAGGATATGCAGGTCTTGTTCCGCTTTAAAGGGTATGCCTAGGCAAAAAAAAAACAGCTATACTTCCCTTTTGTCCAGTGCAGCTCCACCATTTGGGACCACTGGTGTAAAACTTACCAAGAGCAGAGAATGAGTGCCCCATCGGTCCTCTCAAGATCAAAATGTTGCATCTCTTGCTACCCGCTAGCAGGGAGCGTGTCCACGCCGGCCATTCACAAATGCCTGGCGTGGGCAGACACCCTGCTAGGGGGATAGCAAGGACATGGCCACTGCTCGCGCTTGCGCTGTTGGACACAAAAAGAAGGTAAGTGTATGGGCAACCTGGGGGGGGTTTCACATGGTGGGTCATCCCGATTTTGGAAGGCCCGGGGGGAGGGAATCGATCAGCCCGGGAGTTTTCCGGGTTGATCGCTGTGGGTTTTGGTCCACTTTAACCTAAATAAACAAACGTTTATTTGAAAAAAGCAGGAATTTACTGCAATGTCACCATTTTATTTTGTATCCTATCAAACCTAATTGTCAAGATTTTCGAAAATAAAACAAATAACCCCAGGCAGAAATCCCCTTAGGGTATGACTCCCAGGATATGACCTTTAGAACCGGTTGTTATAATAATAATTATTATAATATTATAATAATTACACTTCATATAACTATCCAAAATAAGTTGTGCTAACATGTAAATCAAAGGTTTGCTAAAAGTAATAAATATGACACACATCTGTGCCTATATTTTCAATACTGGAATAATAAGTTAATAAATAAATTAAGCCAATTGACCCTTGCTGTGTTAGTAAATTAATGCAAGGTAGCTTTGTTTTTGTTTTTTTAGGTTTAGGGTTTTTATATAGAAAATCTCCCCCATTGAAGTGTTTGTGTTGCATGTTGCATTACACATTTCCCTGTGATCCTTAAAGTGGACCAACACCCTCCAAAACAACAAGTCTCTGAACAGTTAAACATAAAAAGACACATACCTTTTGATGACTTTTGTAGCTTTCTGTCCCTCGCAGCGCCTGTATTCTTCAAAAATCTCGTCCGGAATTCCGGCCTCCAGCTCTTGTCCGTTTATTAGCATGCTGTCCGTCTTGCTTCTCCGTCCATTTGCATGCTGTCCCTCTTCCTTGTCCGTGGATAAGCTGTCCTCCTCACTCGCGTGATTTCACTTCCTCTTCTGCTCTTCTCAACGTCATCGGGGGGCGTGCATGTCTCCCTGGTCTATTTCCTGAAACAAAAACATGACATAAGTAAAAAATATAAGAAATAAATAAATCAATAACTCGCCTATCACAGGCATATCCCGCCTTTCACTCCCTCTGCCGTTCACCCTTTCCCCTGCTCTGCAGAGCGCGCGAGCGCGCTCACGTAAAGGAAAAAAAAACACACATGCGCAGTAGCACCGCTTAGGTAATCATCAAAGGTAAGTTTTTTTTTTTTATTGTTAACGGGTCCTGGGGCATGGCATGGATTATTATTTGAAGGGAAAAAAAAAACGTCAGGGTGTTGGTCCACTTTAAGAAAGATTTCTGCCCGAATATACTATTACACCCACTGCAGCTTTTGTCATGTTATAAATAACCTCTTAAATCGAGACAGAGGAATTGGATATGTAGGATAGTACAAGAGTCAATGTGGGAAGCTCTGTAACAGATTAGACAGGGATTAGTGAGGAGGATAGAGATCTGCAAAGAAAATGCAGAGAATAATGACCAGATAATTCTTGGATTGGTGATTTTATAACAAAATGTGGGCCAACTGTAATAACATTATAGAGGTTATGACCTCAGAAAGGACTTGAGAAGAGTGAGTGCTTCACATAAAAGATTTCTTTCATTATAGATATGCTGTAGAAACACAATCCATTTGTAGAAAACTGGAGCATTGCTACCTAGAACAGGCTTTACATTCTTAAGGTTTTTTATAAAGATTGGAAGCTTTTGCAAACATCACTGTACATCGGCTGATTAAAGAGGCACTACATTGAGGAATAAAATATAAGTGATAGACTTACCCTCATAGCTATTAAAAATATCTGAGGAAAAGCACAGATAGTCTAAACAATACCCTGTGTATATGACTGTGTATATGGCCATTGTATGTTTAGTTTTATGTTTAGTTTTATGTTTAGTTCTTCCTCTCTAGCCTGGCATCCCAGATTGGTTGCCCACAGAAACAACCCTCCCATTGATCCCTCATCACACGAGCAAGCTGCTGGTCAATCAGCATTTAAACACCATTTATTCCTACGTGACGCCCAATCTGCTAGGAAAGCTAAATGGTACAACCCCTGGCAAAAATTATGGAATCAACAGTCTCTAAGGATGTTCCTTCAGTTGTTGAATTTTGTAGAAAAAAGGCAGATCACAGTCATGACAAAAAACTAAAGGCATTTCAAATGGCAACTTCCTGGCTTTCAGAAATACTAAAAGAAATCAAGAAACATAATTGTGGTAGCTAGTAATAACAGTTACATTTTTAGAACAAAAATCCCATTTCCTGTAGGTGGTTTCTTACAGTTCGGTCACAGACGTTGACTCCAGTTTCCTCCCATTTGTTCCTCATTTGTTTTGTTGTACACAGCTGACTGTGAACAACCAACATCTTGTGCAACACTGCATGATGATTTACCCTCTTTAAGGAGTTTGATAATCCTCTCTTTTTTTCAAGTGACATCTCTGGTGTTGGAGCCATGATTCATGTCAGTCCTTTCCAAGGTGTGATCACTCCTTTTTACCTGGACACTAACAAGCAGATTTAATCTGATGCAGGTGTTATTGTTTGTAATGTAAATTTGCAGGGTGATTCCATATTTTTTTCCTCAAAATTGAGTGATTCCATAATTTATTCTCTGTGCTTGTTCTAAAAATGTAACTGTTACTGGCTACCACAATTATATTCCTAGTATGTCACACCCCCCACTTCCCGATATCCATGACACTTGGGAACCCGGCCTGTAGAGGGCGATCTTGCAGAGATGACATGGAAAAAGGAGCCCCTCCTGGTCCATAAGTACTGGGTTCCTCCCACTATTCCTCAGTCTTTTCGTCTCTGCAGTCGGCGAAGCATTCAGAAGATGACTCTCCTTCAAGCTGCAGGTAGCCGGGCTTGCTCCCGGCCCCTTTTTTTCTCTATTTCTGTCTGAAACTCTTTAAACCTGTTTGGTTATATTGTATGCCTCCCAGCCCTGGCTGTGTGGTTCAGGCAAAGGTAGATACATACACCTTCTGGTGTATACAGGAGTATTACTCGTCCGTAAGACCCAAATGTGGGTAGGCGGCTTCCGGGTTGGTGTTCTCGACATTCCCCTGTCCCTTTATAATCCCCTTGTGCCTTATGGGCGCATTTCTATCCTCTCCCCTTTAGTTCTCATTTACCCTGCTGGGTAAAAAGGAGGGGGGGGGGGGCGTTATCTGGGCTTATTTGTCACCATGCACACAAATAATAGAAAAAAAAAAAAATCTTCATTAAATATATATTATTATGTATGTTTACTATACTATTTAATAGGAAATGTTTTATCTAGATGTTCCTATCTTTGTCTATGCAGCATTCTTTTTGCTTACCTTTTAAAGCTCTTTGTTCTGGCTGTGTTCAGATTTGAATTTCCCTCCATTCTTGGTCATGTGATTCTGGAGGTGGGCGGGGCTTAGGCACACTGCATCATTTCATTCTCAGAACACCTGTGCTCTGTTTGTCTGCCTGGCTCTTGCTGTTTCCCTGTGGTCTTCCCGCATGGTGTGAGCTTATTCCTGGTGCTGTGAGTACCCTCAGCTTTGCTGAAGGGAGTTTTCATGCTTTGTCATTTATTGTATTGTGTGCATTGGTGACTGTTTGTTTTTCTTTGTAGGTGGAAACTCTTTATTTTAAAAGGGGTTTCTTCTGGTCTTTAGCCCTTAAAGCCTTATTTGGGGGTCCATTTGTGTTAATATCCTCCCACTTGGGACTATTTAAAGGGGCATCCCGGGTAGCAATTGCGTAAACCCCATATATACTTGGCGATTATAATCAATTATAGTATAATACTAAACACCATATGGAGGCATCTCAAAATAACGGGCATGCAGTTCCCTCTGCACAGACTCGGCAATGTTTTGGATGTGGGGCATCCCTTGTTGGGGATAATGCAATTCCTTGTATCCCTTGTGCTCAATTAACTATTATGCAGCAAACTGGGGCCCAGGCTTCGGCGTCTGCGGCTTATGCCTTATCTCCTACTCCGCCAGTGATATTGTCATGGGTGGTGAGTCGCATTCTGATTTATGTGCCAGATTGGCTCATCTTGAAAAATTAATGTCTAGCTCTGTGGCCAAGAAGGCCTCAGCTAAAAGGAAACATTTGACTCAGGCCATTCCGGTAAGTGAGTCGGATAATTGTGAAATGCTTTATTGGTCTGATCCTTCTCAGTTAGAAGAAGGAGAATTATATGAGGAATCAGATGTTTCTGATGAACAGCAATTTGTTGGTACTGTGATTGAGCAGGGTGAAGCTAGTGTTGTGGATACCCCAAAGGCTCTTGCTCAGTTATTTGAGGTTTTGGTTATCACTCCTCCTGAAGTAGTCCCTCCTCAAAAAGGGGAATTCTTTGGAGTCTCTAAACCTCGTTTATAATTTCCAAAGCATTTTGATGAAATTATTCTTAAAGAATGGGAGAAGCCTGCGTGGCTTCCTGGCATTCCCTTGGGCTGGGACAAGAAATATCCCTTCCCAGCTGATACTGTTAAGCGTTGGTCATCACCACCTGTGCCCACCGCTCTGGGCATGTGTACACTCACTGCACGGATGGGTTAAATGCGGAGGACAAATTCCTATGTGTGCGCAAGCATACAATGGCCATCTATGCATTAATATTTAATTAATTAATACTCCACTACACTTAAAGATGGAGAGGATAAGCGTATTGATCTAATGGCGTGCCACGCTTTTTCCAGTGTGGGCTCGGCCTTGCTGCCTGTTGGTGCTTCAGCACTCATGACAGTGGCTATTAGGTCTGTTGTGAGAGACCTAATGAATTACTCAGGGCTTGATCCGGCCTCTGATGAGTACGCCGCTCTTAAGCGATGTGAGATGTTTGCATCTTTGTACTTTCTGCCTTAGATGATACTCTGCTCATGTGCAGCAGAACCTCTGCCTTGTTAGTCGCCATCCGGCGGTCAGTATGGTTGCGGCAGTGGGCAGCTGATATTGTAGCCAAGAAATCGCTTACAGCGATCCCTTTTGTGGGATTGCGCCTCTTTGGAGAAAAATTGGATTCTGTCACTAAAGGAGGTAAATTACCTAAGCGTAAGAAACAACGTCGTTCCTTTCGTGGAATGGCCTCTTTTAACCCTTCCTTTCGGGGGTCTAGATCCGGTAGAGGATCCGCCTTTTCAGCCCCTAGAGGGAATGCATGGAATAGAGGAAAGGGGCGTGGCCGTCCAAGTCAGAATTGGGGGTTCAAAACCAAATCTGCCACTAAGCCTGCTCAACAATGAGGGGACGCCCTCACCCTTATGGGTGGGGGGACGGCTGCGGTTCTTCTTCCAGGTCTGGGTTCAGGAGGTATCAGACAATTGGGTTCTGGAAGTAGTCTCTTCCGGTTACAAACTGGAATTCGAGTCCCGGCCTCCTCCCAGATTTTTCATGTCCCGGATGCCGTCAGATCCTGCAATTGCGCAGGGACTGGGGGCAGCAGTAGCGAATCTGTTAAACATGGCTGTTATCGGCCTAGTGCCTCCAGCGGAAAGGGGTTTGGGGTTTTACTCCTACCTATACACGGTACCCAAAAGGGTCTAGACCTAAGGAGACTCAATCAAGTTATCCGTTTCCGAAAATTCCGCATGGAGTCTCTGCGATCAACGATCGATGCTCTCCGTCAGGGGGACTTCATGACATCCATAGACATCAAGGATGCTTATTTGCACATTCCTATTTTCCGGGTCACCAGACATTTCTCAGGTTCTCGATAGAAGACCAGCATTATCAATTTGTGGCCCTGCCATTCGGCCTTACCTCGGCCCCAAGAGTCTTTACCAAGATGCTGGCAGGAGTGATGGCTATATTCAGGGTCCAAGGCATCCGCATTGTGCCTTTTCTGGACGATCTTCTTATCGCAGCCTCCTCCCTCGAACAATCAGAGTTGGACACCAGGATGGTGGTCTCTACGCTAGAGAGGTTCGGATGGGTAATAAGTTACCCCAAATCCTCTCTCTGTCCGTCCAGGGAAATTCCATTCCTGGGCCTGATTCTGGAATGGTTCTGATTCAGGACTTGATTCGTCTATTCTTGTTCAACCCTCATCAGTCTATCTGTCTAGGGATGAGACTAGTGGGATTGATGGTAGCTGCATTCGAGGCAGTCCCATTTGCCCAGTTTCACATAAGGACGCTTCAGCTCTTCCTCTTGGCAAAGTGGGACAGGTGCCCACTATCATTAAATCAGACTTGTCTATTGTTTCCCTACGTTTTGTAGTCCCTTCAGTGGTGGTTAATATCGCACAACCTCCAGAAGGGCAAGTCATTTCTGACTCCGCGTTGGGAACTGGTTACCACGGATACCAGCCTGGTAGGCTGGGGGGGCTTCTGGAAGAAGCATCGGTTCCAAGGATTGTGGGGGCCTCAGGAGGCTCATTCTCCAATGTATGTATTAGAGCTTCGGGCCATACATCTTGTTCTACTTCTACTGCCAGTTTAGATTCGGTCAGACAACCGAACAGCTGTTGCATACATCAATCAACAGGGAGGGACTCGCAGTTGGGGTGCCCTCCGGGAAGTGTCTCTGATCCTTCAGTGGGCAGAGATCAATGTTCCCTGCATATCAGCAAGTAACATTCCGGGGATAGAGAATGTGGAGGCAGACTCCCTGAGCAGGGGATGTTCTCGCCAGGGAGAATGGTCTCTCAATCCAAGGGTCTTTCAGTTCCTCTGTCACAAGTGGGGGACTCCACGGTTGGACCTGTTTGCTTCTCGCCACAATCACAAGCTGCCAGCTTTTGTGTCTCTATCCCAGGATCCTCTGGCAGTGGCAGCGGATGCCATGTCTCTGGCCTGGAAGGATCTGGGGTTCCTATATCTGTTTCCCCCATTCTCCATGATCAGCAAGATGGTGCGCAAGTTAGCACTGGAGGAAGTGCCAGCAATTCTGGTGGCGCCAAGACGTCTGTGGTACGCAGACGTCGTAAGGCTGGCAGTGGATCATTTCCATCTGCCTCTTCTTCCAGATCCCATCACTCAGGGTCAACTTTGTTACCCCAATTTACAAACGCTGGCTTTGACGGCATGGCTGCTGAAGTCTCCATCTTGAAAGAAGAGGGTCTTTCTGATGCGGTTATTCAGACTCTTATTAGAGCTAGGAAGAAGTCTTCCTCTGTCATTTATTACAGGACTTGGAGGTCCTATATTGATTGGTGTGAATCCAGGGCTTTGCCCTGTAGAGTATTTTCTATTCCTAGAATTCTGGAATATCTGCAATGAGGTCTGGATATGGGATTCCAGATTAGTACTTTGAAAGGGCAAGTCTCTGCCTTGGCTATTTTCTTTCAAAGGTAGTTTGGTCTTCATCCTTTGGTTAAGACCTTTTTCCAAGGAGTCGCACATGTGCGGCCTCCCAGAAGGCCGTTTGGGACCTTAACCTGGTGCTTTCAGCTATGCAGGCTGCTCCCTTTGAGCCTTTGCAGGATATTCCTCTTCCTATTCTTGCTCAGAAGATTGCCTTTTTGGTTGCTATTACTTCTGTCCGCCGAGTTTCTGAAATGGCGGCTTTGTCTATTCTAGCCCCTTAATTTGAGAGGCATCAAGATAAGGTTGTTTTCCGTTTTAACCGGATTTCCTTCCTAAGGTGGTGTCTGCTTTCCACCTAAATCAGGATATAGTTCTTCCTTCCTTGTGTCCTAAACCTAGGAACGACAAGGAAAGGGTCTTACATTCTTTGGATGTAGTTCGTTGTGTTAAGTATTATTTAGTTACTACTACGGCCTTCCGTAGGACGGGTGCCTTTTTTGTTGTGCCTTCTGGGCCCAAGAAGGGTTTTGCTCCTGCCAAATCTTCCCTTAGTAAGTGGATACGTCAGGCCATCATTGGGGCCTATATGGCTAAGGGGAAGGTTCCCCCTTTTCGTGTCACCACTCATTCTACTCGTGCTATTGGAGCTTCCTGGGCTTTTCAGCACCAGGCTTCTGTTTAACAAGTTTGCAAGGCTGCGACTTGGTCTTCTGTGCATACTTTTTCTAAGTTTTACAAGGTTGATGTGCGAGCCTCAGCGGATGCTGCTTTTGGCCGCAAAATTCTGCAAGCTGCAGTAATTTAAGTTATGAATTATTCCTTTGGGATCCCCACCCATTATAGACACTGCTATTGGATGTCCCAAGTGTCATGGATATCGGGAAGTGGGGGGGGGGGGGGTGTGACATACTAGGAATAATACCATTTTGTGAGATACTCACCTGTAAAATGGTTATTACTAGTATGTCACACCCCCCACTTCCTCCGCCCTTTTTTGTTCTAGGGATCCTTTATATGGTGATTATTATTATTTTCAAATAATTCTACAATTATTGAATATAATTTGCTCTTCCTGGTTCTTCACTGCTTTTTAAAAAAGACTGAGGAATAGTGGGAGGAACCCAGTACTTATGGACCAGGAGGGGCTCCTTTTTTCCATGTAATCTCTGCAAGATCGCCCTCTACAGGCCGGGTTCCCAAGTGTCATGGAAATCAGGAAGTGGGGGGTGACATACTCGTAATAACCATTTTACAGGTGAGTATCTCACAAAATGGTATTTTTTCTTGATTTCTTTTAGTATTTCTTGAAGCCAGAAAGTTGCCATTTGAAATGCCTTTAGTTTTTTGTCATGTCTGTGATCTGCTTTTTTTTCTACAAAATTCAACAACGAACATCCTTAGACTGGTGATTCCATAATTTTTGCCAGGGGTTGTTGGTGCACCACTGGCTGCAGTCACTCTTCTGCTTACCGTAAGCCATATAGAAATGCCTGGCCAATGGTACAGTATAGGGGAATTTCTAAAGTGAACAGATATATACTGATTTAAATTTACAGTGATTCAAGGCACATTCAAAAGTATCCCCATTGCGTAAGGTTACACATGGCAATGTTCTCATTTTTTTCTTTTTTGAAAGAAGCTACATTGTCAGTAGTTATAAAATAATGTTTCACCTTGTGTTCTGTCCTCTGTGATGGTAGTGGCAGGGCTGAGTCATACAAGCACACTGTGTGACAAATAGGATAAAAGGTTTCCGCACTCCGGCAAAGAAAGGGTGCTCGATCCCGGGCTGTCCCAAGCCCCACAACAGCGCATGAAATGAGAGATGGTGGATCCGCACTTCCTCTAAAATCGCCTCTTTATTATGTCCAAGTAAAATCAATAAACATGTCTCCCATGCATTATGAGGACTGCCACATCGGATAAAAGCATATGTAGACACGGGTCACAAGATCTGTGTAGAGGGGTCCTGACGCGTTTCGGGTCCTTTACTGACCCTTAATCATAGTTCAGCACACTGTGTGCATTGCATTGGATTCAGCTGGGATTGGCTGATGGTGTGGAAGACTTCTTTCTAGCCTATCACTAAAAAAATCCCCGTTAGTAACTGGTAACAGTGTTTCTACGAGTCCTTCAGGACGGCCACGAAGAGAGCAAGCTTCTACCGCTATAGAGGAAATACAACTGGAACATGTTTAAAAGCCCCACCCTATCCCCCAGTCCTCAGTATTAATTGGTGGTGAATCGTATGAACTAATGTACTCGTAGAAACACAGTTACCCGTAAGATTAACAGTGATTTTCTCCCTTTGGACGGCCACGGAGAGGATAAACAAGTACTTTGGATGGGGGTGAGAAACTGCCTGTCAGACCCTACGACCAAAGGCCCGGTCTTTGTCAGATAATAAATCTAGCCTGCAGTGTTTGAGGAAGGTGTAGGGAGATGGCCAAATGGCTAGGGAAGCCTTAGATGTTGCCAGGCCCCTAGTCTTTCCTGAAAAGGATATAAAAAATGTCCTATGGAATGTGTGCGTTCAAAGTAGCATTCAAAATGGCTTGTGTGGATTCTACCAGATTATCTGGATCTGGTAATAAAGAAGGAATGGTTATGTTCTGGGAACAGTGAAAGGTAGAGGATATCTTAGGTAGGTATAGTGGATTAGGCCTAAGAATCATTTTATCTGGAAAGATGATACAATAAGGCTCTGGGATAGATAGAGCCTGTAAGTCCCAAACCCGCATGGCCGAAGTTAGGGCTAAAAGAAGACCTGATTTGATTGTTAGGACCTTATCTGAGGCCTCATCTAAGGGTTCAAAGGGAGGTCTAGCTAACCCTTTGAGGACCAGGACTGCGTCCCAGAAAGGACAATGGTTACGAAGAATTGTTTTCTTCCGAGCTATAGAGATAAAGTATCTGTTGATAAAAGAGTAGTTTCACAGTCTTCTGTCTAGATAGACCAAAAAGGCAGAGGCCTGAGTCTTTAGGATACCTACTGCTAACCCACATTCAAAGCCCTCTTGTAGAAATTCAAGCACAGCAACAACTGTGTATCTTTTCAAACTGTTTGATTCACAGTATGAATTGAAACGCTTCCATACTTTAACTTAGATTTTTCTAGTAGTCCTTTTCCTTGATTCTAGGAGCATCTTGACTACTGTGTTAGAGAGACTCTTTTTCTTCAGTACAGTCCATTCAGGATCCAGGCCAATAACTTCAGACTGGAGATTCGGTTGAAGCACTGGACCCTGAGTAAGCAGGTCTGGAATTAGAGGTAGTTCCCACGGATCTTCTTGTGCCATTGCTGTTAAACCTGTGAACCAGCTTCTTCTTGGCCAAGCTGGTGTGATTGATATAACATTCACCTGTTGCAACGCTATCTTGTGGAGCATCTGTGGCAGGATCTGAGGTAGAGGGAAGGAATAGGCAAGTCCAAATCTCCAAGGTTCGGCTAGGGCATCTAATCCCAGGGCCCCGTCCCCCCGATCCAGCAAGAAGCAATGGCATTTTGAATTTGTTGCGGACGCAAAGAGATCTATGTCTGGCTTGCCCCACCTGTCTACCAATAATTAATTAATCTGTGGATTTAGACTCCACTCCACTGACTGCCTGACTGGAGTTCTGCTCAAAGCCTCCGTTACTGAGTTTATGGATCCCTTTAAGTGGACTGCTGACAGGGATGTGATCCAGGGATGTAGACGTCCCAGGAGAGACACTCTGTAAAGCTTCTGATCTGGTGTCTCACTGATGATGTAAATAGGCTGCGGTCGTCACATTGTCCGACCAAATCTGGATGGCTTTGTCTTTTAAGAGGGGCTTAAAGCTTTCTGTATCACTTTGAGCTCTCTCAAATCTGAGTGTTTGTGCCTCAATTTTCTGGAGTAGATACCATGTATGTGGTAGGAGTCCAGATGTGCTATAGGATTTGACTGCCTCCAAAGGGGCCCTGCCTGCAGGATTGAGAGATCCATTCACCACGAGAGAGAGTTCTTGATCCCCTATGGGAGGGTGGTGGTCTGCTTCAGGGAATTTGGAGCGTGATCCCAGGTCTGAAGTAGAAAGCCCTATAGTGGCCTGGAGTCAAGCTGTGCCCAGGTGATGGCTGTGATGGTGGAGGTCATTAATCCTAGGATCGTTAAGATCCTTCTGAAGGAGACCTGATCCTCCCTGGTAAAGCATTGAACTTCTCTGAACAGTTTTTATTGCTTTTCGGTTGGAAGAAAAATCATCTGCCGGGAGAAGTCTATAATGTATCCCAGAAACTTTCAGGTTCTGGATGGCAACAGAACAGACTTGTCGCTGTTTATAATCCACCCCAGATTCTGCAGGAATGACATTGTCATTCTGAGCATCTCTTAAGACTTCTGACTCCAATCTCCCTGTCAACAGAAGGTCGTCCAGTTATGGAAAGACTGGGACCTTCTGAGATCTTAGGACTCACATTACTTCATACTAAATTTTTGTGTACTAGAAGTTAAGAGTCTCTCTGCCTAGTAACAAATCTTAGGAAGCTGCAAATTGGGATGTCTAAATAGGCTGCTTGGAGATCAATATTGATCATCCAATCGTCCTGGGCCAAGATATTTTTTTTTTCAAATTCCTTATTTAAAGATTTTGCAGTTTTAAACATTACATACATTTTAACATACATTGGTAAACATGAGGAAAGGGGGGGAGAGCATCCGGGAACACCGTGTTCAAAGCATAGAAATCAACACGACCATATATAGCACAACTGCCTCCTTCACATCTTACATGGTGGGAAGGAACCGACCCCAGCCCCCGCCCGGGGGCATGGGGCGTGGTCGGATCCCCCACCCACCGCCAAGCGGTGGACTTCTCTGGTTAACTTGAGGTTGACGATACCCCCCACGCAATGGGCCGGTATCAGCTATCCTACCACCGCCATGAGGGGGAGGGCCCTCCAATGCTAGATGTGCCCGGCCGGCCTGCTCGAGGGGAGTCGGGAAAGACAATGGGACTTAAGGGGGGATAAGGATAGAGGGAGGGAGGGGGGGATATAAGGTATTGGGTGTAGGGGGAATGAGTGGTGAGTAGGGTTGGGACCAAATCATTTCCTCCCTTGACAAGTGATACAGGGATTCGTTATATCCACATATAGCCTGTATGAGGCAGGGTGAACCAGCAGATCGGTCGAGGACCCCGCGTTCCCAGCCAAACAGACTCCTAAACTCCGCTGATTCCTCATACATCAGCCAGGGCAACCCCATGGATCTGTATTGCTCAACCCTGTCATGCAGGGAGAGTGTCAGGTCCTCCATTTCCTTGACGTTCATAACTTCTCTCGCCCAGTCTTTTACAGAGGTGGTTTTTTTTTGCTTCCAGAATCTGGGTATTGTTTGCTTGGCAGCATTTAGGAGGTGGATCAGCAGGGTTTTCTTATATTTCCCTGTCGGAACCTCAGTTGCGTGTAGGAGGATTTGGGCTGGGTCGCCTTGCACCTGGGCCCCCGTGAGCTGTGTGACAATGGGTAGGACTGCCCCCCCAATACTCTTGGATCCTGGGGCATGTCCACAGTATGTGGAACAGTGTCCCTCGCCTCTCACCACATCTCCAACAACTTGGGTCCACTGCACTGAACATCCTCTCCAATCTATCAGGGGTATAATGCCACCGCGTCAGCAGTTTGTAGTTGGCCTCTTGGATTCGTGTGGCCACTGAGGATTTATGCGCCAAAGTCGCTATTTTAGCCCTTTCTTTATCATCTATTGTTCTGCCCAGGTCAATTTCCCAGTCTCTCCAGAATGAAGGGGGAGTATAGTCTAGAGATCAAGTGAGGGTATGGTTGCTTATCCAAACAAATCTTCTCAAACTCCATGTGACCCCTGGTGTTTTCCTTCTTGTAGCCCATCCGGGACAAGGTTGACTGGAAATGGAGGAGTGTCCAGGAGTCAATATTCCCGTTCTCCAGCTTAACTCTCAGGTCTCTTATGGCTGCCCAACCCCTTCCCGTTATCAGGTCGCTGCCCATCAGTTGGCTCACCCTTCCCCACTCCCTGAGGGCCGATCTAGAGCTGTCTTGTAAGATTGCAGGGTTATCTATCAGTGCAATAACAGGGGTGGGCCAGGGGGAGATTTCCAGGTGCTTCCTATGGCGCCGAAAGACCTCTACTGGGGCTGCCACGGTTGGGTGTGTTCTCAATCCTGACCTATATGTTTCCTTGTTCCAGACTGTGAAGGTTCCTAGCCACGTCTCCCAGGAGTGATATATTTAATGCTTCTGATTTTTCAAAATTAATTTTAAAGAAAGATAGCCTACCATAGACCTCAAACTCCTTCATCAGCACCGGCACAGTGATTGTGGGGTTCGAGATGAAGAACAAGAGGTCGTCCGCGTACGCCGCAACCTTGTGGGTGTCGCCCCCCCGGTTTTCAAGCCCCCTATGTCAGCATTTCCCCTTATTCTACATAGGAATGGTTCCAGGGACAGGGCGAACAGCAAGGGCGATAAGGGACAGCCCTGGCATGTACCGTTGCGGATATGTACCGTGGCAGATAGGTGGCCATTAACCTTAACCTTGGCAGAGGGTATTGTGTAGAGTGCACTGATGAGCTTCCTCATATTATCCCCTAGGCCTATGTGCTGGAGTGTTGCCCTCAGGAAAGGCCAACTCACCCTGTCAAAGGCCTTTTCTGCGTCCGTGGACAGGAGCATCAAAGGCGCACCAGAGCTCTGTGCTGCATATACGGCACTAAGTGCTTGCACCACATTGTCCCTCGCCTCCCTCCCCAACACGAAGCCCGTTTGGTCCAAGTGGACCACCTGAGCCACTACCGGGGCCAGCCTGTTAGCCAGGATCTTTGCATACAGTTTCAGGTCCGCATTGAGGAGGGAGATGGGGCGGTAGCTCCTACACGACAGGGGGTCTTTTCCCGGCTTATACAGGACAGAAATGTGCACCTCTAGGTCTCTGGCTGAGAACAAGCCCGGGGTCTCCGGGTCCGTTATCGAGTTCCACGCTTTAATCATTCTAGGGCCCAATATTGAGGCAAAGGTTTTATAATACTTGACGGAATATCCATCTGGGCCTGGGGCCTTTCCTGAAGGGGTTTGCTTGATCGCCTTTAACAGCTCCTCTACCCCGATCGGAGCCTCTAACAGCACCGCAGTCTCCCCTTCGACCGTCGGCATGCCTGAGCTCCCTATATATTCCTCTAATTTGCCTGGGTGTACGTGTGGTGCTGGGCCCCCCCCAGGTTGTACAAGCCAGAGTAATACTGCCTGAACGTGTCCGCTATTCCTTCTGTGGTATGTTGCCCCGTGTGCATTGTCCCGTATCTCAGCAATGCAATTTTGAGCTTGCTGTTGCCTAAGTGCCCTGGCCAGCAGCGCGCTACTTTTGTTGCCATGCTCATAATATGTGCGTTTGCATCTCCTGTTTACATGTTTGGCCTTTTGTCTCAATAGCGCGTTGAGGGACTCTCTCACCTGGATCAATTCCCCGAGAACCCCAGCGCCCTGGATTGTTTATGGGACAACTCAAGGAGCCTAACCTTTTCCATAAGTTTCTCAATTTGGGCTACCCTTTCCCTTTTAAGCCTAGCTCCGTGGCTAATCAGGATTCCCCTTTTTACCCCCTTATGTGCCTCCCACAATGTCAGGGGAGAGACTTCTCCATTGTCATTAAGTCTAAAATACGTCTCCAGGCCCTCTTTTACATCTTGCAGCACGACTGGATTTTGTAGGAGCGATTCGTTTAGCCTCCATGTAGAAGGGGGTGGCGGCCTGCCTAACAGATCTAGGTCTAGGAATACCGGGGCATGATCTGAGAAGGAGATCGGGTATATTCCGTCCCCTGTGGCCTGACCCAGAAGCCCATGTGAGACCCAAATATAGTCCAGCCTGGAATATGTCCCATGCACGTTAGAGTAGAATGAATAGTCCCTTGCTCCCGGGTTTCTAATATGCCACGCATCCACCAGCTGCAGGCTGTGTAGTTTTTTCTTCAGAGATCTCAGGGCTAGGTGGGAAATCGCTGATTTGCCCGCTGAGGAGTCCAGCAGGGGCTCTATGGTTAAGTTAAAGTCTCCTCCCAATATTATCTCTCCTTCCTTAAATTTTTCTAGTCTGTCAAGTGTGTGCCTTAAAAGTTGTATCTGGCCTTGGTTGGGCGCATATATAGAGGCTAGTGTGTACATCCTCTGGTTGATTAGGCCTTTGATCAATATGGCCCTCCCTGATTCCTCCCCCCAAGACTCCTTTAGTATGAAGGGAATATCTCTCGCCAACAATATAGCTACTCCTTTGGCCAAGATATTCTTGACGGTGAAAATAGACTCCATACAAAATGTTTATGTACAAATTTAAGTCCTTCGAATTTAAAATAACCCAGTAGGCCGTGGATGGTTTTAAGACTAGAAAAATATGGGAATAGAATCCGCTTCCCTGACAATTTAGGGCTCCGGTTCTGTGACCCTCTTGTGCCAGAGTTCGGAGATAGCTAGAGGGAATGCTAACATTTGCTCTGTATCATGGGGAAGCCTGGTGAGGAGAAATCTCTCCATAAAAACAAGGTCCAGGATGAACTGGTTCTGTGTAATTGACTGCCAGGTTTCCTGAAAGAAAGTTAGTCTGCCCCCCGCAAGTATCTATGCTTCAGGACCTAGGTCTATCGAATTGGGTGGAGGATACCCAGATAGGGTTGGGTTTACGTCCCCCTTGTACGGACCTCAGTGCTTCTTAGGTTTTCTACTAGAAAGGAGGGGTTGTGAGGATCTAGGATTGAACTTGGCTTTGTTTCTAAATTGCTTGTATTTTTGAGGAAACTTTTTAGTGCTTTCAGAGGACCTAGAGAGAATGGTTTCTGGTTCTGGACTGAATATCAAATCCTCCTCAAATGGGATGCCAGATAGTCTGGCCCTGGAGGCCAAATACCCTGCCAGGTGGCTCTTCTAGTGCAGTTGATAAGGGCAGTTGCCTTAGTGCTAGCGAGAACTGCTGAGGCTGAGGAATCCTCCTGAAAGGAAATGGAAGGGAGCATGCCAAGGAGAGTCTGCTTGGGTGTGTCCCTTTCTATAATACCCCTGAGGTTGGAAAGCCAGGCCTCAAGGTGTCTGGCCACACAGTCGGAAGCTATCATAGGTTTAAATGCAAAGGCTGCAGCATCCCATGCCCTTCTAAGGATTCCCTCTGTGTGGTGGTCTATTGGATCTCATAAAGGCCCCGAGTCCTCAAAGCTGAGGTCAGCTGCACAAGACACCTGAGCCAGTGAGGCATCAAGTCTAGGTAACTTGGTCCAAGGAGTAGACTCATTATTAAAGGAATTTCCTCTTCATCTAAATGGGCAGAAATAACTTTCTCCTGAATTTGCCACTCCTCCACTTCATAACATCAAGGAAGGCAGAATGGACCAGAAAGGCTTTAGCTTTAACCAATAATTTACAGTATAATGAATCTTGAGCAGATAAGGGCCTGTCATCAGAGTGAATCTGCATAATATCATAAATGTCCACTATAAGTTCTACCACTTTAACCTTTGGGGTCAGTCTCGACATGGATCCACCCCCAAAGTTTACTTTAAGGGAATCCTCATCCAAGGAAACTATGCCCTCACTAGCCACTCAATGACTACTACTACTAGAGGGACTGGGGGTAGAAATGCAGACATATGCAGGGTCTGTGGGAACCTGACTAATCATGCCCTGGACCTGAGTGGAGGTAGGGTCCCTGGAAGAGTTGATTACAGAAAAAGGGCATCCCAATTAGTCAGAACTATTAGGGTGCTAGATACATACAAGACGCACAACAACCTACACCTCACCATATTATCCTGACGGGACATCCTTACGAGGAACACAGACTGCTGAAATAGCACCACTGCACCTGCACCCACCTGCTGCTGCTGAACTGGAGACTGCCTGGATCTCCTTTGCACACGGTCCTACTGCACCTCTGCCTCTGCTGTGTCTCGTGGTTCCGGGTGGAGGTGACTTGAAAGTCATCACAGATGGTGCCTAAGTTGTGGCTTCGCCTCCCACCCAGAGATTCGGCTTTCCAGCCAGTGCTATCTCGGCACTGCTAACCTGCAGCACCCAGGAGACCATGGTATCCAGCCAGCGCTTTCAGCAGTGCAGATCTCTGGTATCCTGCCAAATGTTGTGGTGCTCAAGCGGATCCCCTGGTCATGGGTACATTGTCCTGTGGGAGTAAAGCCAGGTGGTTGGTGAGCACCTCCCCAGACGCCTTAAAAAAATGAAAAAAATAAACTGGCCTTGTTCCAGTGATCCTCCTCCTAGGGAGGAAACACAATACTGAGGACTGGGGGGAAGGGGTGGGGCATTGAAATAGGGAGAAAAGGGGCGTCAACTTGACAGGAGCCTCAGAATTGCATTTGTGGTCAGGATCAAGACGGAAAAAAAACTCCCCTTCCTTTCTGTGACCACAGAGACAACATGGGATTGACACTGCATCAGGTAAACTTTCAGGGAAGTGATTTTAAAGTTTGACTGGTCAATTCCTTTTACTTGAATAAAGATGATTATTTGTGACTTCCAATCTTTAGCTACATGGCTGGCAGAAGAATGAACACACGCAGTTTGTTTTGTGAGTTGTTCAATATAGCCTTCTGGTGCAAAAGTGTAACCCAAGGATTTGTTTGCCAGTAAGGCCAAACAAGTGTAACTGGCATTTAAGGCTGGTCAAATGGACATAGAGTTTAATGTCTCTAAATGCAAAATCATGCACTTGGGTAGAAGGAATCCCTGCTCTACCTGAGTACCGTATGGGCAGTACTGAGCCAAGATATCCTAAGATAATAAGTACATACAGTATACACATACGGGCAGACTAGATGGACCGTATGGTCTCCTTCTGCCGTCAACCTTCTATGTTTCTATGACAGAACACAATGCTATGCTTCACTGAAATTACAGCTACCAGCTATGGTCACCCCAATTCCTAATAATTTAGGTCCCAGGTTTACACAGAGGCCAGCTTAGTCAAATATTAGGGTGCCTGCATTGTATGCTGAGGTAAAGGAAATCAAAGCGGCTGATTGTATGTATAGTACTGTAGGCAGCTTGTGATGTCTACATTTAGGATGCCACTTTAGCAGCATTTTATAGGACACTGTGTGAATATCATCTCAAAAAAGGTGTATATTAGTCTGTGGTTAGATGAAAACCTGAATGTCGGGTCCAGGCTACCAGAATACATCACAAGAAGCCTTTCACACCTAGCTGTTTTTGTTGCATTTGAGCAGAAATACTCCCAACACAATTTAAGCAGGGGAGAACTCCTGCCCAATGCCAAGCAATGGACACAAGTGTTCACTGCAATATACTTTCTCTTTAAGTGTGCTGGGACCACCCATTACATCAAAACCTCCAAAACACTTCAAATGTATTCAGTCGATCATTTAATTTGATCTTTTCAGGCAAAGTACAACACACAGTGTAATACAGGTAAATGTGTATTTGGCTTACTCAAATTAGGAGTGTTGAGGGACAAGTGGAGCCGTGCATCCACATTTTGGAGGTGGTCTTGGATAAATGGAATGAAAATGAGGGATACATTTGGAGACCTGTTAACAGCATCTGCAATACACTGCAGAAAATGGAGGAGATGCACAAGGGGGACGCTTTGGGTGAGCTTCTTGCTGCCTTATTATGCCCATTGCTTGTAGCATCCCTTTAACTTGACAGAGAAGGATAGTGCAACCCCTTCCCCCAACTTCAACTAAAGCTGCACCAGAGCACTGATTATTTACTCAATGGTACTGTTTAGAGAGATCATCACTTACTTTAAAGGTACACACTCAAATTATATAAAACACATCCAGTCCTTTGCCCTGCTTCTAAATTATTTCCCTGGTTTCAACAGAAGAGAATAGAGTATGCTGCATTAAACAACAATGCAGCTAATGCTGACTGGAAAGCAGGGCCATGTCCTATGGTGCTACATGGTGCTAGAAGTACATATAGGTAAATAAAATCAAATTGCTTTGCTGTGTACTCGGGTCATTTCAAATAATTCAAATTGAAGAAGCCATCTTCTACCCAAGAGGAAGATCAATTATAAGCAGGCTTGTGTAATGTTGAAGGTTGCATTTTATGTTACTAATTTCAACATCAGACCCTGTTCTGAAAAAATCCCCTCTCGCAACCCAATGAAAATTTCAGTTATTTATCCAATAGCTCAGGGGTTCCCAACAAGTGGAACAAGTAAAGTACCAATGGTGACACTTGAGGTCCTGCCAGGTTGCAGACTGACCTATATGTCAACCTGACCTGCTATCATATAAACTTTAACCAAGCAAAATTTGTCCAATAACTTAAAGGCTGCATCAAGAGGAGTTGAGAATTACGTATGTGCATTTCTGTGCTTTTATACACTTTATTTGGGTGATTTTGGGTTCTTTTAGGTGCTGACAACCCCTCCGTTACCACCTAGGTAGTATAATACCTAATACTTGATGAAAAAGGCGGCGAATCCCCGCACCAGCCAATATTTGCCATTGTGCTAACAAATGACCCTTTTGGAACTTTTTACAACATTTTCCACCAAGTGAAGTGAAAAGGACTGCTCCTGCATATCGGAGTAGGGCTTTATTAAACTGGTTATCTCTACATCTGAAAATATTTGTTTCTGAAGACCAGTGTTCTTTTCATTGGATTTCATTATTAATACAGCTGAGAACATATCTCAACCCTCAACTATCAGTAAAC
This sequence comes from Gastrophryne carolinensis, assembly GCA_027917425.1. Classification (NCBI taxonomy): domain Eukaryota; kingdom Metazoa; phylum Chordata; class Amphibia; order Anura; family Microhylidae; genus Gastrophryne; species Gastrophryne carolinensis. The sequence goes on from CM051234.1 coordinate 258,871,738, forward strand.
ATGTGGATTGCAGTGTAGCTATTTTAACTTGTCATTCTGTTCAGTTTAGCTACCCAATCTTCTTGCATCTTGTCAAAACAATTTCCTTGTATACATATACTTGGCAGCTAAACTAATTCCAATTACTATCATAGGCAACTATAATAGTAAAATAAGCTAAAACCCAGCATTGTTAAAAAAATGTGATACTAGATTATCAATTATAATTTTTAGTAACACTTGTTACATAGCAACTGAGAGGCTCCCACGTAGCAACAGATAAGATTCCTATAGCAATGTCATGGCAACCCTGTGTCATCCGCATAAGTTTACTATAGTGTCTCCACATTCATGCTGTTTAGATACAGTTGGCTAAGCAATATGGGGTGGTATGTGTAGTCACTATTTTTAGAAGTAATTTCTTTTTCGTAAAAAATACATGGCTTTATGATCTGCCAGTGGTAACTGAAAAAATATATTGGGCTTTTCTCCTATGAATTATTCCTTCACACTTTATTTTAATAAATGGAATTAATGACCACATGTTTCCATCCTCTTTCATAGTATTTGTAATAGTTTAAGTTCTTTTTAAGACCTTTTGTGCAATGTTGCAAAGGATAGACTTAAACAAGCACCCACGGGCTATCATTAAACTGTAAAGTCTTGATGGCCATTTAATTGCTGTGCTAGGAATGCATTTTCCAGGTCAGTAAATGCATTGCACAGAAGCTTGACTTTCTGCAGTTTAATTTTGCTTTTTGTTGTTCGAATTATGTACAAAGTTAGTCCCCAAATATAACCATTGCAGCTCATTTAATACATTTTAGGAGGTGTGGGGGGCTGCTGTGACTATTTAAAACAGCCTGGTGCCATGCTGAACACAAAACCTTAGTGTCCTTTAGCAAGAACCTTACTGATTACAGTTTAATAGATTGTTCCATTGGATCATATCATCAGATTTTATCATTTATGGCCAGAAAACGCAAGTATTAACTTTACTAACGTAAAAGAAATATGAAAACATACTGTAGGTGCACATGAGTGGCAATAAATACTGTTGTAATTCTTAATGTGCCCCCACATCTCCCCAGTGTCACATTCGTTAAACAATACCAATCCTTCTTACCCATTGCTTATGCCCATCCCTTCTTAGAAAATAAAATTGTGCACCTTGCCAAGCAAGCTCCTGTTGCTCTCAATATCCATGTAGTGTAAAACTCATAGTTCCAACCACAGACTGGCATGTACACCTAACATGGTACCAGGCCACTGTAGAAGAATATACCAGCCCGATACAAGGCCAGGAACCTTCTCTATTGGAGTATTGGCACATTGAGTGATATCTGGGGAGAGGGGGACTGATCAAAGAGACATATGATTTCCCTAACCCACAGCTAAAAAAGACTATGGGTGTTCCTAGGGTAGAAAATATTAGAGATCTTCACAGCCCAGTTAAAAGGACATCTGTAAGCTAAGCATTACTGCAAGCAGCACTTATCTGTGGCTCACTGGAGTGGCTCACAGTGGGATTCAGGTCCTTTTCTTTGACAAAAGTCCACAGGAAAGAAAACTTGGATCAAAAAAGACCACACCCTTCTGAGAGACTAAAATAAATTAGTTGTCTTGAAGGCAATGTGCATTTTACACCTGGTTTTACACATAACCTACAAATGTCCTACATTAAACTCTCCCTGTCCTAGTGACACCACTGCCACTGCTGTGAAATGACATCCTGCTTTAAGATATGGGGAGTAAAGGAAGCCTTTACATGAACAGCACAAGCCTCCATTAATTCATGGGCTATGTATAGTTTTCAGAAAGGTGCATGGTAGATTATGACCAACAATCACTGTATTGCAGTGGAAAAAACTGCTTTACTTTTTCACATCCGAGAACAAAGAGGAACTGTATCCAGAAAGCAATCCAGCTTATCCTTGTTATAGGAACCGAAGATAATAAGATGTTCACTATGCTTTTCCCCTAACCCTGGTGTTCAGTCAAAAAGGGGGGTCAACAAAAAAATTAATCTGGCCCTACAGCCAGTGTGGTATTTATGCCATGTCGCATGTTTGCAGGCAAATATGTAAAGTGGAACAAAATCCACGCAATGAGTTCTTTGAAAGACTCCAGGGCCAGCTGCTAGCCTGCCCCGGGGCATCCGAAATCTCATTGCTCCACTGTGTGATACACCCTAGATCGTCATTATGGTGCAGACCAGCCCACAGCCAGCGAGAGGTGTCCTACAGCTCTTCGCAAGGTAGAGCAATAAGATACAAAGCCTCAACACCCATATGGAGAGAGTGAAAGGGGAAGAGGCCTCAAAAGACTGATCCATGCAAGCCCTACAAGAAACTACCATTATTTATAACCATCACTTCATAAACATACAGAGGAACCTTGAGGGCTTGGATAACCGTGTCCGGCGCTGTAAAATTTGGGTGCGAGGCATTCCCGAGGTGGTCATTCCCAACCAGCTGAAAGGAACCCTGGTGCCATCTTTAATAATCTACCAGAACATCCTAGAAAGTCCCCCCCCCCCCCCCCCACAGTCTTTGACAGAACTAGACAGAACTACCTAGCTTTCTAGAACTGTGCTGGTGGTCAGAGGGTAACGCCACCTGCACTAAACGCGCATAAGGCTTTCAATTGTCTCCCTATCACAACATAGACACTATGCTGTAGCAGTGTAAACCCTGAATGCCATCCCCGAACCCCCCTTCACATACGAGGCACATTTAAAGGTAAGAAGACATCTCATGTTATGACCGCAACCTCAATAAGGCACTCAATATGCGCAAATACCCGGAGGATGATTAAGGTCCACCTTAATGATTCCCAACATTCTCCACCTCCCTCACCCCCATAATGAACCATGGGAAGTTTAAACACTACTCGTGATAACAGTAGACAATGGAACTTTTATAGCATGTTTCATATGTGGAGCTGCTAGAATCCCCTAAAGTAACTGAACAGGCTCACCCAGTATTATGAGACTTATACATCTACAACTTTCTGCTCCTACCCTATGCAGGTGTTGGGTATAGAAAAAAGCCCACCTAGGTACATTGTTAGGGGATAAGGGCACACCCCACAATATACCGCTTTCATATGGGAAGACACATAGGCCCCTAGCACTGTCTCTATGTCGTAGAGGAAATATGAATGTAGACGGAGAGCATCAACAACCCAGGATAGTCCTGGATTTCCAGAGTGACATGGAATCAAGGCTGCATATTTTGATATGTTTAACACACTAACCACACTTCATCATTACATAACCCTACTATTGCTCACAGAGAATCCCCCCCCCCCATCGTCTCGATGAGTCCCATTCTTACCATGGTCAAGTTCATGAATGCTCCCCAATGGACTATCTTAGTGTGCTTGCCCTCCCCTAAAGGGATAGGAGGGTCTTCACCAGCAGACTTGGTTTTAGCACGTGGTGATACCCCATTCTCACTCACAGCCTAATAGTAGGATGACATGTGGGGCACTCAATTGAAAGCTGTTACACCTTGTGTAGGGGCGCCTTGCTCCAGAGATCTAGGCAGAAAACACACTAATGTTCTCAATTGGCAGGTGATCAGTAGCAAAGTAATTTATGTGCCAAAGCATGCAATTTTTACTAAATGATAACTAGGAGGATACCTGTATTTGCAAAATTGGCATAGTTACAGCTACCGGAGCAGGGCCCAGCCTGGCAGGGGATCATGGTATATGTTTTCTAAAGAACTGGCAGACATACAATGCATTCTCCTTTTTCCTTCCCTGTTTCCTTTTTTCCTCTTGTGTCTTGGAATTCTGATGTCCTGCGAGGTAACCAGCTGTTCCTAATGATTTCCCACCTTGGTAGGGAAGGCTCTAATAGTTCAAACTGGGGCCCCCCACACTATAGAGAGCCCAAATAAGTTGCTACAACACTAAATTCTGAAGTGCTGGTCTTATGACACCCTATCTGTAGTTGCGACAACCTGCAGATCAGGAAAAAGACCTCCTATCTCTGTGTAAATAGTTCTCTACTTGTACGTAGTTTCTTTGAACCACTGTCTTTTATCCCCATTTCACCCTATTTAGCCTCTCCTCCTTCCTTCACCTCACTCTCACAACCACCTCATTCCGCCACACGTCCCTTTTCCACTTTTCCCTGCACCAATCCTCCCGACCGGTAAGGCTGGCGACCTGCATCCAGGTCAGTAGTAAGCTTTAAGTATGGAGCCACTTAAAGGAGCACTATTGTGAAAAAATGGCCCAGTGATAAACATCCATATACATATGCTGGATGGTGGGAGGAGAGGTCACTTATACACCTGACATCAAAAAATATCCAGCCAGGCTTGTCTCTTTTATTTTAATGAATGGATGAGGAAATCCGGGGTTACAGGTTCTGTCACCCTCATAAACTAAACCTGTCACCACTGGATTTTGTTCCTACCATGTGAGAATAAACCACAAGCTTGGCGCGAGTTTTATTCAGTTCGGGTGTATAAGTGACCTCTCTTCTCATTAGCCAATGTGTTTATATGGATTTTTAACATTATACAATTTTGCAATAGTGCTACTTTAAAGGCACATCGATCAAAATATTCTTGTTCAATGTGAATGGCCTAAATAGCCTTGGAAAGAGATCTATGCTGCTCAGAAAATTGCTAAGGCAAAAGGCTCAGATTGTCTTGCTTCAGGAGCATCATTTCTGCATGATAAAATACCTAAGATAAATAGGAAAAGGTTTCCACTGCAGTGGCATGCCACCTCAACCAGAGGAAAAATTAAAGGTGCCTCAATTCTGATGAGCAAAGATATCCCATTTCAGTTAGTTGATTCTATCATTGATCCTGAAGGTCACAACGGAGATTATTGATATACCTATAACAATAGTCAACATACACAATCCTAATGATGTCCAACTAGGATTTATTAAGTCAACTTTAAATAAACTGACTGATATTTCAAAGGGAATGATGATTTTAGGAGGGGACCTAAACTGCGTGCGAAAACCTTTATTGGATACTTTGAAATGCCCATTCTGTCATTTCTTTCTATACTCTGAAACAAAAACAATTTTCAGGCAAAACATAAAAAAAGCTATGCTGGACTTTCCCCCCACACAGCCCATCGCTCCTACGCCGCAGCTGCAGCTCTCACCTGATTGCCTAATCCAGCTCCCTTGCCACCTGGTCCAGCGCATCTTTCCTTGTCTCTGACGTGGAGATGCCCCTTGCACCATCATCGTCATCTTGCCCCTTGCATCATCATCATCATTGATAGCGCATCCCTTTCCATTCACAGCAGTGGGAATGGGCATGTTAGGTCTTCACACACCCCTTTACATTCCAGTGAATGACAGCTCACTGTGACTGATGTCGGGGGCGTTGCCACATCAGCAGAACAGACGCAATATCGACTGGCGGTGAGAGCTGCAGCTGAGGTGTAGGAGCAATGGGCTGTGTGGGAGAAAAGGTGAGTATAGTTTTTCTTTATCTTTTGCCTGAAATTGCACTTTAAGAAACAATTGGCCAACTTAAACTTGATAGATGTACAATGCTTTATTGATCCTAAAGACAAAGATTTTTCATTAGCCCTAAAAAGAACTTAAGAAGACCTATTTATTTCACAACAGGATCATAGGTAGCTAGTAAAAAAGCCTCTGACCCCCTAACTCGACATACTCTGATCTACCCCACACTCAATGATCCTAGACCCTCAGCTTGGCTTCTGTCCCTGGCCCACTAACATGCTTTGAACTAAACACTTTATAACAACTTCAAAGTCACATTTAAACCATTTCAACAGCCTCACAGAGATTGAGAAATTGTGTTTAGCATGTACCCAACAGTCCCATGTCATATCGAAAATCTATCAGATGCTAGATGAACCAGAACATCATATTCTCATAGACAGCAGGAGTTGGGCAAAATATAATAACTGTACTTTCACATACTTGGAGTGGACCAACATATGCCTACTGCCACATAAATGCTCCATTAGCTCAAGTACACGAGAGCTGAATTATAAGATTTTAACTCCTTGGTATAGAACACCTAACATCATTATCAAAATATTTCCGAATATACCCAATACCTGTGAGGTGTACCTCAGGTAGGGGAGACTTTCTCCATGATTGGAGATGCAGAGAACATGTTGGCCAGAATCGAGGGACCTTTACCCCCATTAACCTCCACTTGGACCCTCCTTCAACATAGCCCTCAAAGCGCTGCAGCCTATATATATATATGCATCCCAATATATTCTCTTACAACCCATCTACATGGCACCCTCTAAGGCGCTTATGCCCAGAATGGAGAACTAAACAGACTCCCATGATTTTACAATGGTTTGACCAGATTGATACATATAGCTGAATTAGAAGAACTGTTCCATACAAAATATAAGTGAACACATAGCTACATAGTTCCCCTAGATAAACTTTAAGGAATCTTCAGCCTATAGATCCTACAGATCTTAAACGACATGGCGAGACCTCTTGGGAGGAGGGGGGATCGTTGACCTGGTTGGGGGAAAGGTGGGGGACTGTCCCCGTCTTCCGCCCCATGTCTAACCTTTTTGCACCCTTTTCCCCTACACTCAATCCTGTCCCTCAGCCTTGCATACGGTCTCGAAGCCCCGAGCCCCCCTGCCCTATACTATTCCCCACATTAATATTTTATTATTCTAATTAGTAGCTTTGGTTAAAGCTTAGTTGGATCCTGGGTTTCCACTTTGGACAATACAGGTCGTTACAGGTCAACAGTGCTATTGCTTTAGTTTCCCACCAGATTAATGATGCTGGAGATACTGGAGGAAAGCATTAGGTACATCTGGTAAGTTGGAATGTTATGGTATAAGACTGAGTTACCCATGTGGCATCATGTAAGAATGACTTATCTTTGCATATTATGGCCCCCGAGCTGAAGGAAACCTTGACCAGCATGATCTGTAATGGTTTTATATAAGTTGTATCTGTTTACTGCTAGATTTTTGAAGTTAGGACCAGGGTGAAGCAGAAGAAGCTGTTATATACAGGGGAGTTTTGAGCAACTGTTTAGAATGTGGATTGAAAGAGCTGAAAAAAAAATGTTTTTTTCCCTTTGAACAAGATGGAATAATACCATTCTTTATAAAACCCATTGTTGCTGTATTTATATATTCACAGATTAGATTTCTGCTTGAGAAGCATAGCTAGAGTGCCTCTATACTCCCTACACAGTTGGTGTTAGCTGTTAAAGTTAATCTACAGTCTCCTAGGCAATTCTGTCCTAGTCCACAGGGACATTAAACTAACATAAAGGGTAGAAAATAAACAGCAGCTTACCTTGCCAAGCGGCAAGTGATGTACCTCCTCTAAGCTCACCGCCCTGCCGATGTGGGCCACCAATACTAGCTCGAGGAGCTAGTCCAGACCACACCCTTCTTTGTATCGATGGCTTGAATGGCACTCTTAGAGCTGCCATTAATGCCCAGCTAGCCACACTCGCTGCAATAGGAAACATACTCTATTGCAGTGTGCAGCTATTTTCTATCCCCCATGTGTAGAGGAATCCCATATAAGAACCCTGTTGTGGCGATGGTTAAAAAAAGACCTTAAAGTAATTTTTGACTGAAGGTCCACTTTATGAAATTCAATGTTGTTGTGCAAATATAGTGCAGGGTTAGGATGCAACAGCAAAGCAAAAGTGAATAACCAGACGTAATATTTTATTGACATATTTATAGGATGTTGATGAGCAAGATGGGTGAGAAATACTGTATGAATTGCTGAATCTCTGCATCATCAATGAAAAGTGACCTCTGAAATGCCTAAATGTGTTGAAGGCAACACAATGCAGTTGCTCCTATGATTACTCTCATACAGCTGTTTCTAGTTTTGAATATTTTAAGAAGTAGGAGAAATGATATAACATTTTGTGTAAAAACAATGCTTGCAGCCATACCTATTCTAAATATGTTATCATTTAGGTTCTGTAAAGTCAGTTCTGACTCCCAAAGGCCAGTTTTCAACATAAAAAGAAGGTTGTTTTGCCAAGGAGGTTTATGACCCCCTATGGTGACTGCGTCTTAATAATTCAGAGCCTTGCAATGAACATTTTGTACATTCGCTATTTGCAAATAGAAAATGTTGTCTTTATTTAAGGTACTTGGATGCAAAGCTTTACAGAGGAGCAACAGTCAAAAAAGACTTTTGGTCTTTTCACCCCACAGTGCAGGAGCATGGCCCATTGTGTATCACCTGCTGGAAAGCCTGAGACCCATACTTGCCACTCCTGCATAGAGCATTGTCATTTACTTGACCTTCATTGATCAATCAGAATCATAGGCACAAGGGGTACACAGGCACAAGGGGTACACCAAACCTGCATGCCCACCCACAGACCTGATTAGTCACCAGTGGCTATGCTGGGTGGCAAAATGGCTGCCAGCCCGAAGGAACATGAAAGTGTGTAGTATGGGCCGCCTGGTTGGGATATACAGCGAGGCATCTCAAATCAAAATTCTTTTTTAACTGTTTTTGTGAAACCCTGCACATAGCCTGTTCTCCAACCTCCCTAGCGATCTCTTTTGCAAACAACTTTTTTAGCAGTAAATATTAACACATGGTTAGGAAAATGAATTAATGGCTAGCCCCCTGCTGCTCCACACCCACTGTGCATACCCATTCTGCCATCAAGAGATGCCTCACTGGGGAATTTCATAGCGCAGGGCAGTCCTGCTTTCCACCAGCAGAGCTTATTGAGACAGATCAAACAAAAAAAAACTCCCCTCGTCCCAAGTTTTCGCCTACTCCCATGGCAGAAGTAGTGCATGTGGGTCCAGCGGTAAGTGCTGAGGGAAATGAACGATGGTTTGAGGAGACTGTCACTCATCATGCCTGAGCAGCTCACCAAGAGCAAAAGCTAGGCTGCACACCCAGCTTTGTGTGTGTATTTTTGTGGGGGTGAAAGAAATTGATTTGCGACCATAATGTCACTTTAACCCTTTAAAGTGGACCAACACCCAGGATTTTGACTATCCTGGGTCTTGGTCCACTTCGGTGGGGCACCCCCGATCGGGGTGCCCCGCTGTGTGAAACCCCCCCTAACCCCCCGAAAAACTCACCTCTCCCCGCTCCCAGCGCCGACGTACAAGCGAGGATCAGGAACGTCCAAGCGGCAGCCGCCGCCGCCGCCTCCCTCGCGTTACTTTCGGCGCGCGGGCACGCGCACGCCTACAGGAGCGCGAGGGAGGCGGCGGCGGCGGCCGGCCGCCGCCGAAGATAAGGTGAGGAGTTTGGGGTGTTTGGGGGGGTTTCACCCCGCGGGACATCCCGATCTCGGATGTCCCGCGGGGTGGGGGGTCATCGGCCCGGGAATCTTATAGATTCCCGGGCCGATCACCCGTGGGTGTTGGTCCACTTTAAAAGCTAAGCATGGAGAATTGACTGTGTTGCTTCTCCTACCATTAAATTGCAAGCCCATAGATTCTACATGCATAGCATTTTCCATTCCATCCGGGATCCTGTGGCGAGGGATTCTGCACCTCTTCTCTACCCCGCTCGGCAGCTTCTGACATCTTGATCGCCACCGCAGGGTGTGGTCTTTTATACCGGTGAGTGAGATGATGTCCTTTTACTCAGCTGGTATAAAAGACCCCTTCCAGTTGCAGGTCTGAGCACAGAAGTTGGAGTGACCGATAGAAGCCGGGTGTGGGGGCAGAGGGCACTGATCCTTTTTCCCGCTCCTGGCTTCCACCGAACACTCTGGGTTGAAGATCAGCCAGCGTGGGACAGCAACAAACGATATTAGAATGAGGTAAGCGAAAAAGGGATTTATTATTTGTGTGTGTGTTTTTACATTAAACCCATAAGACCCCTAACCAGTTCACAGGGCAGGAGGAGCTGCTTTGCTGGCAGGTGCATTACCCCCTGCCTTATTATCTGTATCCCCAAAGCTCAGGGGGTGCAGAAAGGTCTGCAGCCTGTATGGGCTATGCGGGGTGGCAGCCTTTAGGGCCAGGGGTGGGTGCTCACCTCATAGCTGGTGTTAGGAGGTTTAACTGGAGAGGGGGGGACCTCACAGGGTTTTTTTATAGAACAATGATTTACTAGAAACCTCGGAAAATGTTTTGTTCTTATATATTATTTTAAAAAGTCTTTCCTTCTGTACTTTTCCCCCACCTGGAAGTGATGAAACTTGCTGAGTAAGCAGAAATGCCTATAAATGGTGCGCACAGAACTGGCACTCATGATTGTGATGTGTGTGTCTGAAGATAAAGTTCTCGAAATCTTTGTGAGCAGGCCTTGCACTTTGTAAATTAAAGAAGTGTCAGGCTTGTCATGCCTGACATAAGCAGTATGAGCAGTAAATGTCTGCTCTCGAAGTTTTTAAGCCTAGTGCTGTATCTTCACCCATCATAAGTGCCAGTTCTGTGCATACCATTTACAGTTATATCTGCTCTCTGACTCAGCAGGTTTCAGGACTTTTAAATAGGAAAAAAGTACAGAAGGAAATATTTAATTTTCTTTTTTAAATAAAGTATGTTGGTGAAATGTTTATTTTTCTAAGTTCTATAATATAGGGAAATATCATTTTACACATTTTATAATGATAGTTGTCCTTTAACCCTTTAAGTGCCAGCCTACCTTGAGTTTTTGTCACTCTTTGTTGCCAGACCATTTTGCACTATTTTGCGCTCCCCATGTTCAACTGTGATTTTTGAAGGGATTTCCAGGGATTTCCCAGGAAAGTGATATATTGTTTTTTTCAGCAGAGCTTGGGCGTTAACATGAAATGTCTTTTGTATTCTCAATATTTTAAGGTGAAAATTGTGCAAAAAAATAAAAAAAAACTATTTTTTACAATTTGTAGTGTTTTTTGTAATAAAAAATGTAAGTTTGTCAATAAAATCTTATTGCGTGTGAAACTCCAATTTTTCCCGGTTACAGCGGTACCACATATGTATAGATAGACACCCTTTCCTGCCCAGGAGACTCCCCCTAACTGAAACAACGCTTTAGGAGATTTTCAGATAAAATACAACTATGCTATGCAATATGCGCACCTTGCAGTTTTTCAAGAAGAACGACCCTTTACATTTGAAATACCCCCAACAAACTATATATTCACTAGAAGTATACACCTCAGGCTTTCTAGGCGTACCAGGCTTGTTGTCATAGGTGCAGTTTTCTGGAAGTAATCCCTCAATGTATTCTTTGGTTACACAGGGTTTCCCTAAAAATTAATAAAAAAGCAGAATCAAAACAACATTTTCCTAAAAAAAAATATATGCAAACCAGAAAAAAACTGAAAATCTGAAAAAGCAACATCCGCCAAAGAGAACAATACTCAGCATGCATAGGTTCTGTCAAGGAAAGAGTTGCCAAACACACCAAAGTAAATCATGCGCATAACGGTAATTTTACTTCAAAATTTCAGCTCTGCAGACAAAGTGCGCACCTTGTGCTTTTTCTACCAAACCAACCCTTTACCTTTGGAATATCCCCCATAAACCATATATGCCCTGAAAGTACACATGTTAAGCTTTCTAAGCGTACCCAGCTTGTTGTAGTGGGCTCATCTTTCTGGAAGTAATATCTCGAAGAATTCTTAGGTTGCACAGGGTTTCACAAAAAATTGTATAAAAAAGCAGAATAAAAAACACCTTTTCCTAAAATATCCATATGCAAATAAGAAAAAACAAGGTAAATCTGAAAGCGCAAGGTCCCCCGAGCAGAACAATACCCAACATGCATAGGTACCTGTAACCTTTTAACTGCCAGCCTACTTGAGATTTTGTCACCCTCTGCTGACAGGATATTTTTCACCATTTTGCGTGATGTTTAACTGTGATTTTTGCAGGAATTTCCAAGAAAATGGCATATTTTCTTTTTGTGGCAGAGTTTAGACTTTAACATGAAATGTCTTGTTTGTATTTTTTCTACTTTTTTTTTTATATATTTTTAAGTAAATAAGTAAAAAAAATATATATATATATTTTTTAAATTGTCTCCTTTATTTTAACAAAAACATTTATTTTATTAAAGAAAACCATATTGCACGTGAAAGCCCCATTTCTCCCGATTACAATGATACCACATATGTATCGGTAGCCCCCCGTTCCTGTCCAGGTGATCCCCTAAACTTAGAAGAGCACTTTATAACATTTACAAATAAAATACAACTACTATCTACATAGTAAAGGGTTACCCCATTTTTTGGGGAATTTTAAGGGTTAAAAACCCTTACAAATCCCCCCAAAAATTAATAGGGTCCCCCTTACCCAGCATTACCAGCCCGGGACCAGCTATGGGTGCCGGGGGTTATTGGCAAGTCACCCGCTAGTTGCAGGTGACTTGCCAGCCCCCAGCCTTGTGAACTGGTATAAGGGGTCTCATGGACCCCTTACCAGTTCACAAGGGGTTAACAGTTAAAAAAAAAAACACACTGACACATAAGAAAAAATTTGTTTTTATTAAAAAATAAAAACTTTTTTTTACTTTACTTACCTCCGATCGTCAGCTCCTTTGTCCCTCGATGTGATGACAGATGCGATCATGATGGCTACAGTAGCAGAGGGGCAGGTGATGATCTGATCACCTGCCCCTCTGCTCCTGTGGCCAGCATGATCGCATCTGAATCAAGAGCAGCAGGGAGCCTGGACGACACCCGGTGAGTGATGACATAAGCCCCACCTCCAACGAGGCGGGGCCTAATGGCAAGATAGCGGCGCCCGTCGGGAGAGGAGGGGGAGAGCCCTTTCAGGCTCTCCCCTGAAGCTGAAGAGCCAGGGGGGGGCGATCGGAGGCCCCCCCCCCCAGTGAAGGGAAGACCCGGCGGGAGGCAGCGCGGCCACAGGTAAGTAAATGTCTTTTTTTCTTTTCTTTTTTTTTTACAGTTAGCAGCTGCTGCTGCCGAAGCGCGGGGGGCTGGCCTATTCCGGGGGCTCTCCTGGAGCCATCCGAGCCCCCACGGGGGATTGGATGGCACCAAATTAAAGAGGAGACCTAGCCGGATCCAACGAGGGGTCAGGTGAGTATTTTTTATTTTTATTTTTTTTAACTAGCAGTGGGGAAATTCAAGCACGTAACACCTACGGGCTTGGCACTTAAGGCCCAGCCAAGCCAGCATGTAGGTGTTACGTGCTTGGCACTTAAAGGTTATTGCATAAAATTAAAAAAATTGGGGTCCATCCCTGGAGAGAGCGAGACACCATGCCAATTTTTTTGTTTAATTTTTAATCCTTGATAGTGCGCATGGTAGTTGTATTTTATTTAAACATCTCATAAAGCGCTCTTTTCCGTTTGTGGTGTCTCCTAGGCAGGAAACGGTGTCTACTGATACATATGTGATAGGGAGGAAAGTCTGATTTCTTATTTTAAAAAAGCGACAGCATGTACAAGAGATATCATACTAAAGCCCCAAAGCTGAAAAAAAACAATAATAATTTTCCTACCTGCAAAAATTACAGTTAAACATATATAGAGCAAAATGCTGAAAATGGCCTGGCAACAGAGGGTGTCAACATCTTAGGTAGACTGACAGTTAAAGGACAATACACTATACTTACTGTATCTACTCTGTAGCATATCCAGCCTATTTAGGATCTTGAAAAGCACTCCATGAATACCCTCTTCTACTTGATTATGATCAGAGCCATAGCTGAAACATCACATCCTGCCACACCCCATTTAATGTGTGCAAGCGAACATGCCAGGGGAGCTTGCCCAGTAGGAGCCAAACTGATAATTAAATAAATTGTTTCCTTTTTTTAATTACACTCAAATAAATTGTGGTAATTGTTAAAATATTTAAATAGAGAGCTCAAAGGAGCTGGGATAGATGGTCATGGCCAAGCTGCAAGGGCTGTGCCCTCTCTCCTAATTCCTGCATCTATGTGTTTAGTTACTCTTTGGTTACATTTGACTCCTAACACTGTGTTTATTATATGCATTATCGTCATTGTATTATAGGCATTTTATTTGATTTACCCCCTCTAATTTCTACCTTGTTTATAAATAAACAATAATAATAATGGTTCAGTTGTTCAGAACCACTTGTACTATATATGCTGCTTAGGAATGGCCCCTAACTTTTGGTTTCTTGCATAGAATTTAGTAAAATTAATGTTTAGTAAATGACATAAGTATTAATTTTACCTATCATGCTACCGATACTTATTAAGCTGCTGATCTTTTCTTTCCATTCTTTTTCTATTACCTTAGGATGAGCGAGAAGGATGGAAATGCCGACAGCTTATTTCTTAAAGATGATTCTGCAAAAGGAGAAAAGTCTGAAGTTCGGGTACACAACTGGCAATACGCCGTGCGGAAAAGGGCATCGCGAGCTGGAAAGCATATGCGTAAAATGACGCTGGGAAGCATACGTGGATTCTTCTGTCGAAATGCATTTGTATTACTCACCATCTCAGCTGTAGTGCTTGGTATGGTCTTTTGTGCCTGTTATGATTCTCATTTTTTTTACAGTTCTGTATATTGTAAGTCAGTCTACACATGACCACTCCCCGCCCCCATCTGCACTATCCAACTAAGCTATCATTTATTTGAATTAGAAATGCAAACCCTTAAAATGCAACCTCACTTGACTGAATGTTCCTTCTTGACCTTAAATATCTATAGATAGAAATTATTACTTGCACTCCACTGGGATGCTAGTGAAAGGAGGGATCCTACATGTAACCTGATAAAGATCAGTGCAAGTCCATGGTTGACTGCATTAGCACCATCTAAACTGCAACAATAAAAGGATTACCTTAAAGTGCAGTGACGGGAAACCCACCCTGCCACCCTCCGCTGGCCAATGAGGCAGAGCAGGAAGGTTGCAATATAAATACCTTGCCCAGGATCCAGCAAAGTTTCTGACCCTCCTGTGGCAGGCCGCACAGACGCGTGCATACACTCAATTAAGCCATGCATAGAGCGGGGAGAGCTGCTCTGTGCAGCAGATCCAAGATGGTGTCCCCCAGTTCTGAAATTGCCAGGTGAGCAGCACAGGATCCTGAGCAAGGTAACAAGTATTTTTTCATATTAACCCCTCGCCCTGCCTTGGTGCCAGGGGTGACTGGGCAGGGGGTTACCCAGGTCACTGAACTTCCTTGAGAAAGTCCTAGGCGAAACCATTGCAAGGATATAACTTCCTAAGCACCAGCTTTATTGGATTTTTTACTATAGACATAATGTGTTATTTTTGTTACCCTCTGATTTTCTATTGGCAAGTGAAATAATTTTGTTTGATTGATTAGTAGGAACAGTATTTATGTGGGGTGCAAGTATGAATTTAAAGGGACTGTAATATACAAAATGGCACTTACCTTCTCTTCCCCACACAGTTCCCAGCTGGTCCACTGCTCTGAAATGCCCCCGGTTTCCAAGAACAGAGCTCCTGGCATCCATATGCTTCCTCCATTCATTTCAATGGTGGGGGCACTTCCTGTTGCAATAAATGGAGGGGGTGCACATAGGTACAGTTACTGGCATGGAGGAGCAACAGATTTGGGTTTACAGTTACATGTAAGGGGTGGAAGAAGCATTCAGCCACGTGAGGTTGCATTTGAAGGCTTTGTCTTTCTAATTTAAATAACAAATTATATACTTAAACTGGAAGGCTCCTCCCCTAACTCATTTAAAGTGATAGAAGAGATGCCCATGAATTATAGGGTATAGGTTGATGTAGATATTTAGTAATTGTTTAAAAAAGAACATACCCAATTTTGACCCTTTGGGGAGTAGCTCCTCTATGTGGCAGCATCCCAAATTTGTATACCCTGCTGTGTGTATCCCCCCAAAGGTCGCCCCATAAACTCACCTTCCTATCGCTCCAATGGTGCAGACATGGGTGGGAACGAGCACGCTGATTGGCTGAGCTGAAGGGAGGCGAGTGCGCCGCTAACCGCATCCCGGCTCACCTTCTAGCCATGTCATGCCCACACCACCCATTGATAGGCCGGGTGCGGGTGTGCACACAGCCATGGTGAGGGCTCCAGGAGGTGAGTGTATTGGGCTTCTAGGGGGGGTCTTACACAGAACTGAAAAGTTCCTGTTTAACTATACATTTAGAAAAATAGAATTCTGCTTGCCCAAAAGTCAGCAAATGCCTTCACCAGTATGTGCATATCAACATTTTTTTCATTTTTTTTTAAACAGCCTGGACAAATTGGTAAAACTGTACCCAATAAACTTCTCCTCCTGTTTTATATGTTAGTATTTCACTACATGGTTTATTTTAATAACCACAATATATAGGGTCTCAATATTTGCCTCTCAACAACTTTCATGCCATGAAAGAGAGAAATAAATGCTTATTATTAAGTCATTTTTATAAAAAAAACAAACAAGGTGTGAAATATCATAATATCATTGCATATTGATGTATAAGCCTTATGAGAAGATAGTGTGGACATGATATCTGTTTAGCTGTACCAGTCGGAAGCAGTTATAGATGTCTACTACTTTAGGTGGGGTGGGGTGAGGGCTGCCAAGATTGTAACTGGACATGACCATAAAAGGACGATCTGAACAGAACAGGATTTTACTTAGCTTATGCCAAAAGTATGTTAGAGTAAGTAATAAAGCATAGATTAATACACGATGTACAGAACCAAAAATGTTTTTACCCATATGTATATACATATTGCAGGTATATATATGAGTATATATGAATATACGGTATATATGAAATTATTATTATGTGTGAGTTAAAATGAATAGCTTGAAAATCACAATAAAATAGTAATGACAACCTGTAACACAATCGGCCTGATTCAGAGTAAATGCTAGATTTTTTCGGGAACTGATCTCGGTAACAGGAAAATTGAAAACACTCGTATCATTCACAGCCGCGTTCTGAGAAAAGTTCGTTCATGCGTAAGCGGGCGTGTTTGCTTTGCGTACACATATGGTTTAGCCAAGCATTTGAAGTATTTGCAGCTGAAGTCGTTTCGGAAGCCGAGTTTTTACCTGTTTTCGGGCATAACTTGCTGTGGAGCCCATTGTTCTTAGTGTGCCGTGTCCTTTGGTGGCTTTCTGGTATAAACCTTTTTTTGTTGTAACCAGCTATTTCAATGTGCTTCCTGCCATCCCCCGCCACTGTACCCATGGTAGTCTGTATTTCCGCACATGCTTACCTTCTCCCCCCTGCTAGCATCTAGGGCATTCCATGGTAGTCTGCATGACCTAGCGAAAAACGTTGCGGGAGCATTTATGGTTGGAGACTGCCCGCAACAGGGCGGGGCCAGAACTCAAGGATGGTGCCCAGGCCAAGAAAAAGTAGGACGACCTGAAGGTGGTGGTTCGGAGGAAACACAGCACCAGACGAGCTGAAGGGTAAGTGGTGAACATCCAGAGGGCTGCTTGTACAGGAAACATTGGACAACTCACTAAAGCCACCCTTTACTTTGGTTGAATATAGCCTGCAAACTGGTGGGGGACTCCAGAAAACTCTACAATTTACCCATGCTGAGGAGCGGGTGTTGGGGATGCCCCACCCCAACACCTATCAAAGCTGTAGGGCACGGATAGGCGGCATGTGCCCACCTACAAATTGTAGCTTGGCACAGGGCAGAGTAGGTTAACCAAACACTCCACCCATCAATGTTAGTTCCCACATGCACATCCAACTTCGAAGGCTTGCCTGCGCAACATATTTTTTGTGGGTACACAGACCAAGGGTATTAGGCAACCATTATATGTAACCCCTAATATGGGTGTGAGCAGGCCAAAATTTGGGGACACATGTCTATGTGGGACCCAGTGTGTATCCCTTGTAGGGATTTTAAAGGGGCACATATACTGTTAAGAGGAAACTACCAGTGCATTTACCTTGACTTTGCAGCAACAGCCCAGCCAGCAGCACCTCGCCCACAAGACCCGCCACCTGCAGCCACAGCTGGCTCCTCTGGTTTGGCTACTACCAAGACAACATCAAGGCCCACCCACCAGCCAGCCACCAGAGCAGAGTCCAGAGAGTGATGAGGTAAATGAATGAGCTTTATATGCAAAGGGCAGGTTGGAGGAGAAGGGTGACCCCAGGATAAAGTTTGGGGCCATGGAGGCTGTGTGAGAACATTGGGAAAAACTAACACTAACGCTGACTTTTCTCCACACAGACGGCACCTCTCCTGGATAAAATTATTGAGCTGGAGGAAGGGCACTCTGAACACCTGGATGAGACCCCCAATATTATCTGGACACCTCCACCAGCTGCTGGAACCACATGCACTAGCCATCACCTCTCCACCCTGCAACTCCAGCTTCATTCTGCCAGTAGCAGCTCCACCAGCTCCACAGAGCTCCCAGGAGGAAGACAGCCCCGGTCTGCAGCCAGGCATCACCTGTCTTTGGTAAGGCAGTGGCAAGTCATGGAGGCAAACTAGCAGGCCAACAGCACCACTTTTTGGAAAAACGTCAGTAGATATTAGAAAGTGGTGCGACAGACCGTCAGTTTGCTCCATGAAGACCTGCCGGCGTGTGGCTGTGGAGCTGCAGCGCCACCACCAGCTGATCGAGATGCTAGATAGGGCTCTGGTGGAGGCCAACCAGGTTGTCCTTTCAAAGGCTGGAGAGGCTTTGAAACACAGCAAGCTGCAAACACCTAAGACTGGGCTACATCCCCCTAACCTGCCATGCTGGACTTTGAGTTGTGGGTGGTCCCAAAGCTTTAGTTACGCCAGGCACATTTTATTGATTAATTTTCTGTTGACCTGCATTCACAATTGTGCCATAACCCAACAACTTGTGACAATTAACATGTAATTAGAGAATAAATACTGAAAACAAGAAGTTTGTTTGGATGTTATTTAATCATACCCATCAAATAACATTCAGGAGAAAAGCAGTCCATCAAATGCTGGCGAATGCGTTGGCCCGCACAGCTCTTGGTGCCAGCATACAGATGTCCAGGAATATCTAGAGCAGAAGCAGGGGTTGTCTCCTCCAAATATGCTGCCAACCTTTAGCTCAAGGCAAAGTTATGCAGGCTGATGCACACCATGATAATTTGCACAACCTTCTCATGCTTGTATTGAAGGGCACTCCTGTGTAGTCCAGATAGCAAAATCTGGCCTTCAACAGCCCGAAGGCACGCTCAACTACAGCCTGTGTGCGGCGGTGGGCCCCATTATAAGCCTCCTGGCCAGGTGTCTGGGGCCTTAATAAGGGCGCCAGGAGCCAGGGCAGCAAGGGATAACCTGAATAACCTAAAAGACAAATGAAATAGGAATTAAATTACTATCAGGCAACACCACATCAAAACAGCCTAGACCAAATAGTAAGTATTACATAAGAGTAGGACCAAACAAGCAAAAGGTAAGGCAGGATGCTCAGGAGAAGGGGACATTCAAAGAGGGGGATGAACACAGTCGAAGTGATGGAGAGCAGGGAGAGCAATTGGCTAACACAAGAAACTTGGACCATTTACAAAAGAAAAATACATTGCAAACGCAACTTAAACAATAAACAGGCACATCCACTCCAGCAATAAACAGACTTACCCACAAGCCAACTGCCACTCAGCTCGCCACTCTCAAAAGAGGTGTATAAACCAGAAGCCCTTAAAATAAATGTATTGTGGGACGAGCCAGGGAAGTTGGCCAAAACATTGAAAAAACGAAGATCTGGCCCCACAAAACATTGGACATTAAGAGAGCAGCCTATCTTGAGGTTGCTGAAGAGAAGACAAAAATAAAAAAGCATCACTAGACTGGCAACAACAAATAAACAGCAAAAATAAAGTAAAATAAGGGCAAATTGGGACACAGGGAAGCTGTTTGGGGGGCGGGGGAGCTAGGGTATCCTCAAGAGAGGAGAGTGGGCTACAAGGGGGAAGCTATGTGGACTTTAAACAGACTGAGACACAGAAAAGGTGTGTTTGGGGAGGGGAAGCTTGGCTAGCCTCAAGAGAGGAGAGTGGTCTACAAGGAGGAGCTATGTGGACCTAAACATATCAAAACATATACTCCTGAGCAGCTGGGGAAACCAGGGCCACATGTGTACAATCAATGACGCCCATGACTCAATTGGCATATTCTCAATGTTGAAAAAACCCAACCTCACTGCGTGTTCCAGGCTGCCATGCAGTCGGGGAAAGAGATGTATTTCTCCTGCAGGACAGCCATGCCATCAAGAAATTAGTCAGGGAGGCGGCTCAGTGAAGGCTAGGACATCCCAACTGACAGTGCCCCTAGCCTCTGGAAGGAGCCATTCACTAAAAATAGAAGACAACCAAGCAATTTGGTCATACCTCCAACTGAATGCCTCTTTCTTGTGGCTGGGGCCAACCATGGCCGCAACTCTGAGTAAAGCTTCTCAAAATAACACCTGCTGATCTGTCGTGATCAATATTCAAGCGACTGCTGCTATGCCTAAGCTCTGGAAGGTATATGGTAACAGCCCAGGCTGCTGCAGACGCTCATACTCTTCACAGAACTCGTCAAGGGGCTCCATTTTAGGTGCGGAGGATGTAGGTATTTTCACTAGCAACAAAAGATCATTCAAGTTTTCCCGTTAGCAAAAAGATGGCGTAACCATCGCGTAACCTGCAAATCAGGGTTCAGAATCCCGCACAGCCAAAACCCATAACATTTTGGACACCTTGAGCAGTACTTATATACCGAATAATCAGTTTGGCGTACGTATACCGTCATTTTGGGCAAAAAGGAATACTCAGCCAAAAAGTCTCTGAATAACCCAACACAGAAAATATACCAAATACGGCCCTTTGACGTAATTTCCGCTGGCGGGAATGCATGCTAGAGAGAGGCTGTGAATCAGGCCGAATGTCCTCAGCACATGACCTATCATTAGGCATCTGTAGACACTGCCTTATGTCCCAGATGTTTTGGACGTGATGTGTAAAATCAAAAGGATTCTTGTTTTATAAGCAGACAATCTCTCCTTGTCTGTTCTCTCAAATCTGTATATCAAAGCTGAGTTTGCCTGTTTTATAGTTCTATAGTTTCCCCTTCACAGTTGCCTGTATAGTCATGGCCATAGTGGAGCTTCTCCCTTTGCATGCCTGTTTACTCTAGCATCAGCACAGTAACACAAAGACTTGCCGGCAAATCCTAGCCTTGGCAAACCATAAACGGGGCTGCTCATATACTGTGATGCAGACAGAAGGTAGGTTTTTGGCAACAGCACTACTCCTAGCAGATAATGTCCAGCACAATTTGTAAGGTAAATCACAAATAGCTGCATGCAGCTGCCAAAAGCATAGCACTTAGTGGTCCTTAATCATACACAAAATATCTTACCAGGGCCCCGCTTATATGCAGGAAATAAAATTGCCGCCCCCGGGTGGGACCTCAAAGAAGGATCACCTATAGTGGGATTTACTTGATCATTGCATTATTTATATAATCATTGACTTTATAAACACAAATTGGTTTGCATTTTGTATGTAACTAATGTAGTTGAAAACAAAAAACAGGGATCCAAAGAAAGGTGTTTTTGAGTATACTGCTTCAATTGGATGTTCAGAAACAAAGGAAGAAAATCATGAAAGTGAAAGTTTCCCAAAGCATTTTAGTAAAGGAGTGGAAATCCAGAGTGTCCTTGGTAAATATATTGTTGAAGGAGTTTTAGGAAGAAATAAGTGTAAAGGTAATTTAACAGACTTAAACAAAAATATATATAAAATATATATAAATACCGCGCTCAGAACTAATTAATGAAAATAATACTCTTAAGTACAGCTCAACGTGCTAAACTTGAATCCCACCATCAAGTAAATAGAACAAAAAACAAACAAGAACACAGAGCTAAATGTGACTTAGAGTCCTCTTTAAAGTCCTCAAACTTGTGATTAGAGATCCACCGTGAACATCAGCAATCCAATTGTGCAATTCCACCACCGATTTGGTACTCTTACCAGAAATGATTAAATAACCAGCAGTCACAGCAATCTCGCAGACACTTCAACCAATCAGCTCCACCCGTTGGGGTACGATTCCTCAATATATATTGGTATAACTGGCCAGGTTTCCAAGGCATACTCATGCAGGAGGAAATAAAAGAACCATAGTGCAGTATTGCAAAGCTATAAATCTTTTTAATTAGGCCAATAAAATACTCACAAACAAAGGATTAAAACTCGCATATCACATTAGTAGACCAAGCCAACCCACGCTGCTGAAATCCAAAAATGTAAACCACCGGCTCCCAACGCGTTTCGTCGCTCAGCGCGACTTTCACTAGGTGAGCCAGCCCGGTGGTATGCAGCGTTTAAATTCATTGAAGGCGGCCGCGTCATCCGCACGTTCTACCAATGGCCAGCCAGGTTTGTCATCCACAATCTGATCTACAATAAATTAGGCGTGACTAGCGCCATTCAACCAATCAGTGTGACGGGAGGTGAATCTCATTACCTCTCTCGCATAGGGTAGGCGTAACTAACGCCATTCCTCCAATCGGTATGGAGGGAGGTGAATATCATCACCTCTCTCCACAAGGGGTGGACGTGGCTGACGCCATTCAGCCAATCAATACTGCAGGAGGTGAATATCATTACCTATCCCCGCCTCCCTGTCAGCATGACGCGCGGTATAACGCTCTATGCGTCTAAAGACGCTGAACCAATTACATAAGAGCAGCAGTCCTAGCTTCTCATTACTATGGTAACCCGAGCGTCATCCCACACTCGCCGGCCCAACACAGATTAGACATGTTGGTCGGCTATTTACATGCGATTGCATTCCACATAGTCCAATCAAGCTGGAAAATCAACGGAAGTTTTAGTAGCTTCCCTACTATATAATCGCGCACTTTAAGTTTAGTACAACAATGTGCAAGGCTATATATAGACACCAGTTATACAAATAAAATCCTCAAAGAGATAAAATATGCAGATAAAAAAGGGCAACTTACAAGCATAAAAACGCATTGCAAATATAAACGCCCTCCATCTGTACATTAAAACATTTAAAAGCAAATAAATCCAGCAATTCAGCAGGGTGAGTTGGCTGTACACAATGTGCATTCAACAAGATTAAAAAACATACATCAGACCTAAAAATATAGAATAAATCCCAAATATAAAATAGCCCTACTAAACTGCAGTAATAGACAAACATAAACCACTGGTCAGCCCACATCAACAGAGATGACCACTCGAACAGCTCAGGAAGAATCGATGAAGCAATTGAGATCGAACTCTATATTTAACCCTTTAGGGCTAAGGGAATCCAATTTATATATCCATGAGCTCTCTCTCTTGGACACCTCTCTTGCCATATTGGAACCCCGCCAATGGGCCTCAACTTTATCTAGGGCAATAAAAGACAGACTGGAAGGATCACTATTATGTACGGACCTAAAATGTTCTGATAAACTATGGCCCTCAAAGCCCCTTTTGATGTTAAATAGGTGCTCCCTTATCCTGATTTTCAACTCCCTAGTTGTCCGACCAACATATAACAGGTTGCAAGAACACCAGATCAGATAAACTACAAATCTAGAAGCACACGTAATGAATTGGGCTATCTTAAATTGTTTCCCTGTCACCGGATGGGTAAATGACCTACATGGTTTGGCCACAGGTTTGCAGGTCTTACAACCCATACACCTCCCACATTTAAAGAAACCTTTAGGTTCCATGCCAAAAAATGATGACAGGTGAGTATTTTGTACAGGTGGGTCTACATAACTTCTGGTTAGTAAATCCCTCAGATTCGGGGCTCTCCTAAATATTAACCTGGGCTTAGATGGTAGTCTAGGGCCCAAGACCTCATCCCCCTGTAGAATATGCCAGTGCTTAGATAGAATTTTTCCCACCTCCCGATGTTGGACACTGAAGTTAGTAATGAAGGAAAAATCCTCAGCGTTCGAGGGCTTCCCAACTGTACCCTTCTGGGGAAATCTTTCCTGCGCTCTGACCCGCCTTAGCTGTTGTTGCACCATTTCAGCTTCATAGCCCTTCTCAAGGAACTTCTTTGTCAGATCAGCAGCTTGTATCTCAAAGTCCTCCAG
Organism: Gastrophryne carolinensis; assembly: GCA_027917425.1. NCBI lineage: Eukaryota > Metazoa > Chordata > Amphibia > Anura > Microhylidae > Gastrophryne > Gastrophryne carolinensis. The sequence goes on from CM051234.1 coordinate 258,895,664, forward strand.
TTTAGTACAGTTCCTTCTCAACCTCATATACTGGCCCCTAGGGATAGCTTTAATCCAATTAGGGTGGTGGCAACTTTTTGCTGGAACAAAACCATTCCGGTCTGTTGGTTTGGAATATGTCACAGTAGTTAAATTGGGGGCTTCTATGCGTATTGTTAAATCTAAGAAATTTACATGTTCCGCACTTATTTCAGCAGTAAATTCTAGATTACACTGATTCTCATTTAACAGACTTGACACATTTAGCTTAACAGAAAAAAATATTCACTATGGGTTTTGGGTAAAGGGTACCTCATCCCTTTCTTTACGATTTGCATTGCCCAACAAGAAACCTTAGGTATCTAACAAACATTTGATCATGTAAATTGAATCTCCGATATTTTACAGTGTAAAACATGTTGATATTGTGTTTTCCAGGCATTGTAATGGCCTTTGCCTTGAGACCCTACAAGATGTCTTACCGACAGATAAAATATTTTTCCTTTCCTGGAGAGCTACTTATGAGGATGCTGCAGATGCTGGTGCTCCCTCTAATTGTATCTAGTTTAGTGACTGGTAAGGCATGTAAATGATTAGACAAAAATGTTTGGTGCCATCGCTATGTATGTTTATTTCTTGACATCCTGATTGTGGTTTTTCAAAGATTTTAGTTCATATCAAGGGGTCAGTCATCTCAAATCTAATACTTAATTGGTTGATAGATGCTAAAAAGTTAATAAGTAACAAAATCTTAATTAGCAATGAAACCTGATATGCGACTGCAGCACCCATTGACACTATTTCTTTCACATGTGTATAAGGCTATCCTGTAGATCTTCCTATCCCAACCTAATCTTGCTCCCTGGAGTTCAGCCTCTGTCTGATAAAAGCAGAGCCATGGCTGGAACACTGTGTACTGCTGTTTTGAAACCCAATAGAGAATACATGCCATACAACGCTTTAGCCCATTCCCTTTGCTTTAACATTTTTTTTGGTGGAGGCGGGCACATGGTTAACAGAATACAAACTCTGTATACATAACATGCCCCATCTTTAAATATATAAATATATATATATATATATATATATATATATATGCAGTCTCAGGCAAGACATCAATTATTTTCTATGCCACTGTACACCTCTTGCCAGTTGGCAAGTGCAATACTCTGTCTATTTTCTTTGCCGTAAAAGTATTTCTTACCACAGCACTTTTATGTAATCTTGTCGGAGTTTGTCAGAAATCTGTTGAGGAATTATGAGAATAACTATTTATCTGTTATAGGAATGGCATCTTTGGACAGCAAAGCATCTGGCAAGATGGGGCTGCGGGCTGTAGTGTATTACACTGTAACAACAGTCATAGCTGTTTTTATTGGTATTGTTATGGTGATAATCATTCATCCTGGCAAGGGCACTAAAGAAAATATGGAATCTCAAGGAAAAATTGAAAGAGTGCAGGCTACAGATGCCATTTTGGATCTGATAAGGTAAAAATTTACATACATTTTAAAGACAAAAATGTGGTATCAATGTTGGTTGTGTTTATTAAATCATAGGGGCTATAATCGAAAATGTTTGCTCACCTCTAGTAGAGATAGTTCTAGAAATAAGTCAATAAAAAACTAGATCAGGTTTTTAGTGAAGTCTGGTGCTTTCACCATATTAGGTATAGGGTGCTTCATATGTTAGAGCAGTCCTAAAGAGAATACACCACAGTGGCACTTCATAGCATCAGTCAAGATAATGGGATCAACACCTTACCACCACACTGTTATGGTATATCAGATATCGAAAGATGTGGTTTGCTACTAATTGCTGCTGGAATCCTGTACAAGTTATTCTGAATAGGGGAAAGCCAGTTGCATGAAACAAAGTGTAAATAAAATAAAACAGGAAGTCCAGCTGCCTTGATTTATTTTTCCAGATATAGAATACCAAAATGTTTAGATATATGTAAATAAATGACTTTTGGAAGGCTACCCAAGTGAATATTCTGCTGACTGAGACAGTGGGGGTCATGCTAAAGAAAGTGAATCAGAAAATGAACATGTGCCCCCCAAGAGTGTCTGCAAGCTTTGTTGCCATGCCGTGACACTTTGGGTGTCAGGTTCATATTGCTGTTTACATGTTGGCCAATTTCCAAGAGCAAACTAATGAGAGGCCTTGTGCAAAACACAGAGCATATTGCACTCCACAGAAAACAACATGTTCACATCTCGGTGAAAATTGGGGTTCACTTTAGAATACCATATTAACATCTTAAATAAAAAAAGTTCACATAGTTCAAATTACTGTCCACAACCCACTACACAGTTCCCAACTCAAAACTCACAAAATGCTATCCACAAATTGGATTAATTAAAAAGTCCAGCTACATCTGTAGTTTTTACTTCTATTTCTCTATATCATAATAATAATAATAATAATATTAATAATAATAATCCTCTTTCCTTCTTCTTGAATTTGCCTTTATTCTGTCTTTTATTTAATGACCCCTCCAATTTTCATTTCCCCCCTTTTCAAGTTGTTTCCACATTCCTTCCATCTTACTCTAGCCATCCATCTTTATTTATTTATTTCTATCTTTCTTTTTCTCCCCTTCTTTCATTGTCTCTCTCTTCCGCTATCTCTCCCTCTGTATCTTTATTTTTCCCCTCTCTCTCTTTCTCTGTATTCCTAATTTTTACCCTTTTTCTATGCCTATTTAACTCATTCTTTCTCTCTCTTTTGTTCTCTCCATCTTTCCCCTGTTACATTCATTTAGGACCCTCTCTTGCTTTCTGTGCCATCCTATCTATATATTTTCTCCTCCTTTCTATTTTCCACATTTCCTCCATCCTTTCTTCTTTCACCTTCTATTCATAGTACTTTGCTTTTTCTTTCTTTTAATTTTGTTTTCACATTTCCTCTAGTTTCTCTCTTGCCTATTTCCAGTCTTTCTTTTTCTGCATTCCCTTTGTTTTTCTTGCCCCATCTCCCCGTCTCCCTCTTTTCTGTGTTTCCTATGTTGTCTGGAGGGGGTGCCATCCTGAAATCTTGCACAGGGTGACACTAAGGCCGGCCCTGATCATCATCAATGTACATGTTTTATATAATGAGATATAATAAGCTTTCAGTTTTCTGGGTCAATGCATGCAGCTTCCAATACCAATGCAGTTGTAACTGAATCATTTTGAATGGAGAAACAGCTATTAACAACATTCTGGAAGCATTTTTTTTTTTAAACACAATTGTATCAACAACAACTAATACTACAATTTACAAAGCCATGATTTTAACATACATTTGTAGAAATCGCAGCAGGTTTAAGCCCGATTCCGAGCACATTTATGTAAATACCTTTTAAATAGTTGGCTGAAGACCATAAGCATGTCTTTGGGTTCCACCAGAGGTAAATGTTTGCCTTGTTGAGAACAATCACCTAAGAAAATCTCCAATGATCTAGTAAGGCCAGATATATCTAAAACCAGAACCCTTTATCATGTTAAACATATTCTGGCAGTTGGCCTGGTTGTATAGGCTTAGGTTCCTTCACACCCTTGTTAACACAGTGTTTTCTTTTGCCACACCTCTCTGATATTGTTTGGGAAAGTGATTTCCCAATATGTAGAACGCAGCCCTTATGTGATTGCCATTTTAACAATGTGAATATATAATGAGCAGCTTTATGCAAAAGTAATACAAACCTCCGCTTAGCCATTAGGTAAGAATCCTGTCAATGGAGAGCATATGATGCTAAATAACAGTGAGTTAAGTTAGCTATTCTAAGACAAGATAGGACATGGGAGCTGCCTCTGCTTGTTTGCATGCTATTATAGATCCTTTGATGTTCCTTAGGCTAGGTCAGACCTGGGCAATGTACGGCCCGCGGGCCGTATACGGCCCTTTGCTAGGCTCTTACCGGCCCGGGCTGAGCTGGCCAGTAAGAGACGCAGAGGAAGGGAAAACATGCCAGACTCGACGAGCCGAGTGGCCAATCGGCTGCTGCTTAACTTAGGTGATCGCCTGTGTACAGTGTGAGAGGCTTAGGTTAAGCAGCAGCTGATCGGCCGCTCGGCTCGTCGGGTCTGGCACATTCTCCCTTCCTCTGAGGAAGCCAGACCCGATGAGCAGGTGATAGAGACCTGGGGACTTTGGAAGGACAGAGTAGGGGCTCCAGAGCATCAGTAAGTCTGCTCAGAAAGATTATGTAGTTTGCTTGTGTTTTCCCTTCCTGCCTGCTGTCTCTTTTTCACCATGTACCTGCCCACCATGCTCTCACCATGTCCCCTTCCTGCTGCCCACCATGCTCTCACCATGCCCCCTCCCTGCTGTCCACATGCTCTCACCATGTCCCCTTCCTGCTGCCCACCGTGCTCTCACCATGTCCCCTTCCTGCTGTCCACATGCTCTCACCATGCCCCCTTCCTGCTGTCCACATGCTATCACCATGCCCCCTTCCTGCTGTCCACCATGCTCTCACCATGCCCCCTTCCTGCTGCCCACCATGCTCTCACCATGCCCCCTTCCTGCTGTCCACCATGCTCTCACCATGCCCCCTTCCTGCTGTCCACCATGCTCTCACCATACCCCCTTCCTGCTGCCCACCATGCTCTCACCATGCCCCCTTCCTGCTGTCCACCATGCTCTCACCATGCCCCCTTCCTGCTGTCCACCATGCTCTCACCATGCCCCCTTCCTGCTGTCCACATGCTCTCACCATGTCCCCTTCCTGCTGTCCACATGCTCTCACCATGTCCCCTTCCTGCTGTCCACATGCTCTCACCATGTCCCCTTCCTGCTGTCCACCATGCTCTCACCATGCCCCCTTCCTGCTGTCCACCATGCTCTCACCATGTCCCCTTCCTGCTGTCCACCATGCTCTCACCATGCCCCCTTCCTGCTGTCCACCATGCTCTCACCATGTCCCCTTCCTGCTGCCCACCATGCTCTCACCATGCCCCCTTCCTGCTGTCCACATGCTCCCACCATGCCCCCTTCCTGCTGTCCACATGCTCTCACCATGTCCCCTTCCTGCTGTCCACATGCTCTCACCATGCCCCCTTCCTGCTGCCCACCATGCTCTCACCATGCCCCCTTCCTGAAGTCCACCATGCTCTCACCATGTCCCCTTCCTGCTGTCCACCATGCTCTCACCATGCCCCCTTCCTGCTGTCCACCATGCTCTCACCATGCCCCCTTCCTGCTGTCCACATGCTCTCACCATGCCCCCTTCCTGCTGTCCACCATGCTCTCACCATGCCCCCTTCCTGCTGTCCACATGCTCTCACCATGCCCCCTTCCATGCTCTCACCATGTCCCCTTCCTGCTGTCCACCATGCTCTCACCATGCCCCCTTCCTGCTGTCCACCATGCTCTCACCATGCCCCCTTCCTGCTGTCCACCATGCTCTCACCATGCCCCCTTCCTGCTGTCCACCATGCTCTCACCATGCCCCCTTCCTGCTGTCCACCATGCTCTCACCATGTCCCCTTCCTGCTGTCCACCATGCTCTCAGCATGCCCCCTTCCTGCTGTCCACCATGCTCTCACCATGCCCTCTTCCTGCTGCCCACCATGCTCTCACCATGTCCCCTTCCTGCTGCCCACCATGCTCTCACCATGCCCCCTTCCTGCTGCCCACCATGCTCTCACCATGTCCCCTTCTTGCTGTCCACCATGCTCTCACCATGTCCCCTTCCTGCTGTCCACCATGCTCTCACCATGCCCCCTTCCTGCTGTCCACCATGCTCTCACCATGCCCCCTTCCTGCTGTCCACCATGCTCTCACCATGCCCCCTTCCTGCTGTCCACCATGCTCTCACCATGTCCCCTTCCTGCTGTCCACCATGCTCTCACCATGCCCCCTTCCTGCTGTCCACCATGCTCTCACCATGCCCCCTTCCTGCTGTCCACCATGCTCTCACCATGTCCCCTTCCTGCTGCCCACTATGCTCTCACCATGCCCCCTTCCTGCTGCCCACCATTCTTACACTTTGCCCCAGCTGATATGAGCTCTCCTTCCAGACTGCCAGAAGCCAAGGGCTTCTCTGATTGGCTGGGAAATTATCACATCAGAACGTTTGAAGTGGACCAAAACCCTGCTTTATCAGCCTGGGAATCTTATAGATCCCCTCCCCGCGGGACATCCAAAATCGGGATGCCCCGCTGTGTGACACCCCCAGGTCGCCCATAAACTCACCTTCTTTCCCAGTTCAACGGCGCATGCACGAGCTGCGGCCGCATGCCCGCTATCCCTCTAGCAGGGCGCGTGCCTGTGTCGGCCATTTGAGAATGGCCAGCGCGGGCGCGCTCCCTGTTAGAGGGAAGCTCGAGATGCAGCCGCCAGCGCACTCAGAGCCGCTGAGCTTAGAAGTCGCTTAGACGCCCATAGCTCAGCGGCCCTCCACAATATTTTTAGTTTCTCATGTGGCCCCATGGAAAAAATAATTGCCCACCCCTGGGCTAGGTTCACACCTTGAAATATTTTTGGTGCTGCTGTTCATACCATGCTTTTCGTTTTGCCTTGTGTGTGTGTGTGTTTTGTCACCCAAAGTCTTACTGAATCCGCCTAATTTTGATGCTGTATGTAGCCCAAGTAGTAGGCCACAGACTTCAATCAGCTGCTGTGTGAAACCCCCCAGGCGCCAAAACAAACTCACCTCCTCCCGGTCCTATGGTACATGTGTGGCTGCTTGTCCAATCAGCAAGCTCTGATCTGCTGACATCTCGTCGTCTAAGGCCGCATCCCCCGCTACCCTCTAACAGGGAGTGTGCCCGCACCGGCCATTCACAAATGCCTGTTGCGGGCAAGCGTCCTGCTAGAGGGATAGCGGGGATGCGGCCGCAGCTCGTACATGCACCGTTGGAGGGAATCGGTTGGCCCAGGAATCTTTTAGAGATTCCCAGGCTGATCGCCGTGGCCTTGGGTCCACTTTAAAGAAGGATTGTTTCTTCCGATTGGGTGTCCCCTTGCCTTTTTGGGTTATTTTACTGGTAATAGCTTTTCTTCATATTTCTTATCTGGGCTCTTGGACGTCTACTCTTAAGAGTAAAAAGAAAGAAATTGCCCTAATTTTCTTCAAAACTAAAATCCTATAAAATAATCCTAATCCTAAAATACAGTTTATTCGTTTTGTGGCTCTTCTGTATATCCTTTTCCAAACCAGGATGTTCTTTCTATAAATCACATATTCTAGAAAAAACAGCACCTATGCCTTCCAATATGTGAATAAAGAGCTTGCCCTTAAAGTGGACCAACCACTGGAAAAGATTCCAGGACCATCCTGTGGCCTTCCCTCGGGAGCATCCTATATTGGGGCCCCTGGTGATCCTACCTGAGCCCGGCGGGTCCCACCACACAGTCTCCGCTGGCACCACATCCCTGGCTTCTCTGCAGCTGCGCACGCTCCCCGCGTCCAGCCATTTCGATAGGCCACACTCCACAGGGGAGCCGAGGATGCGGACACACCTATGCTGGCACAAAGTTCAAATCTGCAGCCACATAAAGCGCCGATTAGACTAGCGCCCGCGCATGCACTGTGGGAATGGGGAAAGGTGAATGAAAGGTGGCGATCTGGGGGGTTTCACACGGGGGCATCCTACATCGGGATGACCCCAGGACAGGGACCAATCACCAGGATAATCAAAATCCTGGTGATTGGTCCACTTTAAGTCATATGTGTCAAGCGCAAGGCCCTTCAAGCCTTTTTATGTGGCCCTCTTACTGGTGACAGACAGTGGCGGCTGGGAAGCTCCCCTTTTAGCTGACCTGGTCACCCCAAGGCTTCTGACACTGGTAGCATGTCTGCACACTTGTGCATGGAACTTCTGAGGGAGAAGAGAGTAGTGTTTTCAACTCTCATATATCTCTGTGCCAACAGCTCTCACCACAGAAGGGGGGCCATTTAAAGTGGACCAAAACCCATGATTTTGACTATCCTGGGTTTTGGTCCTTGCCAACCCCCCCAGGTCACCCAAACAAACTCACCTCTTCCCGGTCCTACGATGCATATGCGGCCGCTCGTCCAATCAGCGGGCTCTGAACCACTCAAACCCTTTGTCCATCCGAGCAAACTGATGGCCGCATACCCCGCTACCCTCTTACAGGGAGTGTGCCCACGTTGGCCATTCACAAATGCCTGGCGTGGATACGAACCCTGTTAGAGGGATAGCAGGGATGCAGTCGCTTCTTGCGCATGCACCATTGGACCGGGAAAATAGGTGATTTTATCTACTTTAATCTACCCAACTTACTGCCACAGAAGATGGTGCCATAGTTGCTGCAGGGGTTATTGCTAGCTATGTCACGGGGTGAAAAAATGGATTATCGGGATAATCTTGGCAAAATAATTCATAGTTTAAATCTGTCCTGGGCAAAATAATTCTGGATCTGTCCTTGGCAAAATGATTCCAGGTCTGCATCGGTTCTGGTCAAAATGATTCTGCTGCTGTCCCGGCCAAAATAATTCTGCGCTGGTATTTGTCCTGGCCAAAATAATTTTGTGGCTGTTCTTAGAAAAATAATTCTGCACCTCTCATCATCATAATAATTCAGTGCCTGCATCTGTCCATGCTGAAATCATTCTGTCGCTATCCCCCGGCAAAGTATTTCTGCATCTGCATTTTTCCTGTGCACAATATTTCAGGGCCCGTCTGTATCTGTTCTGGGCAAAATAATTCAGTCTCTGTAACCATATATCTGATCGGTCATGTTTGAATTTTACTTGTGTCTGTTATTAAGCAGCCCTTTGAAGGTAACCAGAATGCTGATGTGACCCTTGATTAAAATGTGTTCGACACCCCTGTGCTAAGGGGCAGTGGTGGCCTAGTGCTGATCGAAGGGTTGCAGGTTCAATTCCTAGCTGGGACAGTGAAGTGAAGTGTTCTTTAGCAAGGCACCTAACCCCCCAACTGGGCAATGTCATTAGGGCAGCCCAACACTCTGGGCATGTGTACACTCACTGTACGAATGGGTTAAAAGCAGAGGAGAACACACGTGTGTGTGTGTGTGTGTGTGTGTGTGTGTGTGTGTGTGTATATATATATATATATATATATATATATGTACAAAAAGATATATTAATGACACAAACATCTAGCTTCAGTTCCACCAGTTAAATGTTAACAGAATCAATATCATGACTTGACCGCCTGCTGTTCTTCTCCTGCAGAGAGACATTGAGCCAGTGGACATAATAATGGCGAATCAGGTTTAACCATTAAATTGCTGTAGTCAGACGAGTTTAACTAAGCTTCCATTTCAAGTTGTGTCAGGCCTACAGGGCACATAAGACAGTATAAAACAATACTTTTCAGGGCAGACTGGGGCAAAAAAACCCAGGAATTTAATTTCAGGCAACAAATGGCACACAACATCCCACTGCAACCCATCCTCGATGTGCATCACAGCCTGTCAGTTGAGGGTTTAGCGTGTATGGACAGATCACAGGTGTGATACATGTGGACACTCTTAAAGTGATGGTACTGAATGGTGCTAAATTTGCCGGAGAGGGTATGAAAGCCACAATAGCATTACAAGCGCAGAACAGAGGCTGTTGTGTAATGGCTGATGGTTATAATGGTGCCAGTACAGGTTTAAAGCACTGGAGGGTGAGTCTCGGCAGGACAGGGTAGAGCAGAAAAAAAATGATGAATGCCAAAAAAAAATTTGTAGGTGAGGCTGCCAAGACGAAGTTGAAATTTAATTTAAACAGGTGTGTTTAGCTCATTAGCTCAGAGCTATCACTGCACAACACCAACAGTAAAGCATGGTCAAGGCAGAATTGTGCTTTGGCCTGTTTCTTTCTGCTGCTGGAACTGGGGATTATGATTATCAATAGGGATGAGCGAATCGATCCGGACGAACCCGGATTCGATCCGAATTTCAGGAAAAATTCGATTCGGATCGAATCCGAATTTCCCCGCGATTCGATCACTCGAAGTTTTCCTTTAACATCCATTCATTTACATTACAGGCATTCTAAGATGGCGGGCGGGACATGTCTGGACATGTATCCCGCGCCAGTGCAAGCTGGGGCAGTCACATGCAGCCTATCAGCAGCCAGCAAGCCCGGTGACGTCACACAGCGGTATTTAACGGCGGCCATCTTGCTTTTCCTCATTTCTCTATTGCATTCGTGACAGACAGACAGAACGCTGTGTAGCTGAGGCAGTTAGACAGGCTGGAGACAGGGACAGACAGGGACAGGCTGGAGACAGGCAGGAGACAGGCAGGAGACAGGCAGGAGACAGGCAGGAGACAGACAGGAGACAGACAGAAAGCCAGGGAAAGGTAGGAAAAACGGAGCTGGCTGACAGGGAGATTTTTTTTTTTTCATCCAGCCTTTGTTAGCGTTTTCAGGCTGCTTATAGTAACTAACTGTGCATATATACTGAACTGATCTTAAGTCTGCTGTGAGGCATCCCATTCTGTGACTAAAGCAGCCTCTATTTAATAGCATAATAAACATTTGCACTTATTCTCATAGAAATCAGGCCTGATAAAGACACTTTTGCTGTGCATGCTCTCTGGTTTTTGTGGCACTGGCATCCCATTCTGTGACTAAAGCAGCCTCTATTTAATAGCATAATAAACATTTGCACTTATTCTCATAGAAATCAGGCCTGATAAAGACACTTTTGCTGTGCATGCTCTCTGGTTTTTGTGGCACTGGCATCCCATTCTGTGACTAAAGCAGCCTCTATTTAATAGCATAATAAACATTTGCACTTATTCTCATAGAAATCAGGCCTGATAAAGACACTTTTGCTGTGCATGCTCTCTGGTTTTTGTGGCACTGGCATCCCATTCTGTGACTAAAGCAGCCTCTATTTAATAGCATAATAAACATTTGCACTTATTCTCATAGAAATCAGGCCTGATAAAGACACTTTTGCTGTGCATGCTCTCTGGTTTTTGTGGCACTGGCATCCCATTCTGTGACTAAAGCAGCCTCTATTTAATAGCATAATAAACATTTGCACTTATTCTCATAGAAATCAGGCCTGATAAAGACACTTTTGCTGTGCATGCTCTCTGGTTTTTGTGGCACTGGCATCCCATTCTGTGACTAAAGCAGCCTCTATTTAATAGCATAATAAACATTTGCACTTATTCTCATAGAAATCAGGCCTGATAAAGACACTTTTGCTGTGCATGCTCTCTGGTTTTTGTGGCACTGGCATCCCATTCTGTGACTAAAGCAGCCTCTATTTAATAGCACAATAAACATTTGCACTTATTCTCATAGAAATCAGGCCTGATAAAGACACTTTTGCTGTGCATGCTCTCTGGTTTTTGTGGCACTGGCATCCCATTCTGTGACTAAAGCAGCCTCTATTTAATAGCATAATAAACATTTGCACTTATTCTCATAGAAATCAGGCCTGATAAAGACACTTTTGCTGTGCATGCTCTCTGGTTTTTGTGGCACTGGCATCCCATTCTGTGACTAAAGCAGCCTCTATTTAATAGCACAATAAACATTTGCACTTATTCTCATAGAAATCAGGCCTGATAAAGACACTTTTGCTGTGCATGCTCTCTGGTTTTTGTGGCACTGGCATCCCATTCTGTGACTAAAGCAGCCTCTATTTAATAGCATAATAAACATTTGCACTTATTCTCATAGAAATCAGGCCTGATAAAGACACTTTTGCTGTGCATGCTCTCTGGTTTTTGTGGCACTGGCATCCCATTCTGTGACTAAAGCAGCCTCTATTTAATAGCACAATAAACATTTGCACTTATTCTCATAGAAATCAGGCCTGATAAAGACACTTTTGCTGTGCATGCTCTCTGGTTTTTGTGGCACTGGCATCCCATTCTGTGACTAAAGCAGCCTCCATTTAATAGCATAATAAACATTTGCACTTATTCTCATAGAAATCAGGCCTGATAAAGACACTTTTGCTGTGCATGCTCTCTGGTTTTTGTGGCACTGGCATCCCATTCTGTGACTAAAGCAGCCTCTATTTAATAGCACAATAAACATTTGCACTTATTCTCATAGAAATCAGGCCTGATAAAGACACTTTTGCTGTGCATGCTCTCTGGTTTTTGTGGCACTGGCATCCCATTCTGTGACTAAAGCAGCCTCTATTTAATAGCATAATAAACATTTGCACTTATTCTCATAGAAATCAGGCCTGATAAAGACACTTTTGCTGTGCATGCTCTCTGGTTTTTGTGGCACTGGCATCCCATTCTGTGACTAAAGCAGCCTCTATTTAATAGCACAATAAACATTTGCACTTATTCTCATAGAAATCAGGCCTGATAAAGACACTTTTGCTGTGCATGCTCTCTGGTTTTTGTGGCACTGGCATCCCATTCTGTGACTAAAGCAGCCTCTGTTTAATAGCATAATAAACATTTGCACTTATTCTCATAGAAATCAGGCCTGATAAAGACACTTTTGCTGTGCATGCTCTCTGGTTTTTGTGGCACTGGCATCCCATTCTGTGACTAAAGCAGCCTCTATTTAATAGCATAATAAACATTTGCACTTATTCTCATAGAAATCAGGCCTGATAAAGACACTTTTGCTGTGCATGCTCTCTGGTTTTTGTGGCACTGGCATCCCATTCTGTGACTAAAGCAGCCTCTATTTAATAGCATAATAAACATTTGCACTTATTCTCATAGAAATCAGGCCTGATAAAGACACTTTTGCTGTGCATGCTCTCTGGTTTTTGTGGCACTGGCATCCCATTCTGTGACTAAAGCAGCCTCTATTTAATAGCATAATAAACATTTGCACTTATTCTCATAGAAATCAGGCCTGATAAAGACACTTTTGCTGTGCATGCTCTCTGGTTTTTGTGGCACTGGCATCCCATTCTGTGACTAAAGCAGCCTCTATTTAATAGCATAATAAACATTTGCACTTATTCTCATAGAAATCAGGCCTGATAAAGACACTTTTGCTGTGCATGCTCTCTGGTTTTTGTGGCACTGGCATCCCATTCTGTGACTAAAGCAGCCTCTATTTAATAGCATAATAAACATTTGCACTTATTCTCATAGAAATCAGGCCTGATAAAGACACTTTTGCTGTGCATGCTCTCTGGTTTTTGTGGCACTGGCATCCCATTCTGTGACTAAAGCAGCCTCTATTTAATAGCACAATAAACATTTGCACTTATTCTCATAGAAATCAGGCCTGATAAAGACACTTTTGCTGTGCATGCTCTCTGGTTTTTGTGGCACTGGCATCCCATTCTGTGACTAAAGCAGCCTCTATTTAATAGCACAATAAACATTTGCACTTATTCTCATAGAAATCAGGCCTGATAAAGACACTTTTGCTGTGCATGCTCTCTGGTTTTTGTGGCACTGGCATCCCATTCTGTGACTAAAGCAGCCTCTATTTAATAGCATAATAAACATTTGCACTTATTCTCATAGAAATCAGGCCTGATAAAGACACTTTTGCTGTGCATGCTCTCTGGTTTTTGTGGCACTGGCATCCCATTCTGTGACTAAAGCAGCCTCTATTTAATAGCACAATAAACATTTGCACTTATTCTCATAGAAATCAGGCCTGATAAAGACACTTTTGCTGTGCATGCTCTCTGGTTTTTGTGGCACTGGCATCCCATTCTGTGACTAAAGCAGCCTCTATTTAATAGCATAATAAACATTTGCACTTATTCTCATAGAAATCAGGCCTGATAAAGACACTTTTGCTGTGCATGCTCTCTGGTTTTTGTGGCACTGGCATCCCATTCTGTGACTAAAGCAGCCTCTATTTAATAGCACAATAAACATTTGCACTTATTCTCATAGAAATCAGGCCTGATAAAGACACTTTTGCTGTGCATGCTCTCTGGTTTTTGTGGCACTGGCATCCCATTCTGTGACTAAAGCAGCCTCTATTTAATAGCATAATAAACATTTGCACTTATTCTCATAGAAATCAGGCCTGATAAAGACACTTTTGCTGTGCATGCTCTCTGGTTTTTGTGGCACTGGCATCCCATTCTGTGACTAAAGCAGCCTCTATTTAATAGCATAATAAACATTTGCACTTATTCTCATAGAAATCAGGCCTGATAAAGACACTTTTGCTGTGCATGCTCTCTGGTTTTTGTGGCACTGGCATCCCATTCTGTGACTAAAGCAGCCTCTATTTAATAGCATAATAAACATTTGCACTTATTCTCATAGAAATCAGGCCTGATAAAGACACTTTTGCTGTGCATGCTCTCTGGTTTTTGTGGCACTGGCATCCCATTCTGTGACTAAAGCAGCCTCTATTTAATAGCATAATAAACATTTGCACTTATTCTCATAGAAATCAGGCCTGATAAAGACACTTTTGCTGTGCATGCTCTCTGGTTTTTGTGGCACTGGCATCCCATTCTGTGACTAAAGCAGCCTCTATTTAATAGCATAATAAACATTTGCACTTATTCTCATAGAAATCAGGCCTGATAAAGACACTTTTGCTGTGCATGCTCTCTGGTTTTTGTGGCACTGGCATCCCATTCTGTGACTAAAGCAGCCTCTATTTAATAGCATAATAAACATTTGCACTTATTCTCATAGAAATCAGGCCTGATAAAGACACTTTTGCTGTGCATGCTCTCTGGTTTTTGTGGCACTGGCATCCCATTCTGTGACTAAAGCAGCCTCTATTTAATAGCACAATAAACATTTGCACTTATTCTCATAGAAATCAGGCCTGATAAAGACACTTTTGCTGTGCATGCTCTCTGGTTTTTGTGGCACTGGCATCCCATTCTGTGACTAAAGCAGCCTCTATTTAATAGCACAATAAACATTTGCACTTATTCTCATAGAAATCAGGCCTGATAAAGACACTTTTGCTGTGCATGCTCTCTGGTTTTTGTGGCACTGGCATCCCATTCTGTGACTAAAGCAGCCTCTATTTAATAGCATAATAAACATTTGCACTTATTCTCATAGAAATCAGGCCTGATAAAGACACTTTTGCTGTGCATGCTCTCTGGTTTTTGTGGCACTGGCATCCCATTCTGTGACTAAAGCAGCCTCTATTTAATAGCACAATAAACATTTGCACTTATTCTCATAGAAATCAGGCCTGATAAAGACACTTTTGCTGTGCATGCTCTCTGGTTTTTGTGGCACTGGCATCCCATTCTGTGACTAAAGCAGCCTCTATTTAATAGCATAATAAACATTTGCACTTATTCTCATAGAAATCAGGCCTGATAAAGACACTTTTGCTGTGCATGCTCTCTGGTTTTTGTGGCACTGGCATCCCATTCTGTGACTAAAGCAGCCTCTATTTAATAGCATAATAAACATTTGCACTTATTCTCATAGAAATCAGGCCTGATAAAGACACTTTTGCTGTGCATGCTCTCTGGTTTTTGTGGCACTGGCATCCCATTCTGTGACTAAAGCAGCCTCTATTTAATAGCACAATAAACATTTGCACTTATTCTCATAGAAATCAGGCCTGATAAAGACACTTTTGCTGTGCATGCTCTCTGGTTTTTGTGGCACTGGCATCCCATTCTGTGACTAAAGCAGCCTCTATTTAATAGCACAATAAACATTTGCACTTATTCTCATAGAAATCAGGCCTGATAAAGACACTTTTGCTGTGCATGCTCTCTGGTTTTTGTGGCACTGGCATCCCATTCTGTGACTAAAGCAGCCTCTATTTAATAGCATAATAAACATTTGCACTTATTCTCATAGAAATCAGGCCTGATAAAGACACTTTTGCTGTGCATGCTCTCTGGTTTTTGTGGCACTGGCATCCCATTCTGTGACTAAAGCAGCCTCTATTTAATAGCACAATAAACATTTGCACTTATTCTCATAGAAATCAGGCCTGATAAAGACACTTTTGCTGTGCATGCTCTCTGGTTTTTGTGGCACTGGCATCCCATTCTGTGACTAAAGCAGCCTCTATTTAATAGCACAATAAACATTTGCACTTATTCTCATAGAAATCAGGCCTGATAAAGACACTTTTGCTGTGCATGCTCTCTGGTTTTTGTGGCACTGGCATCCCATTCTGTGACTAAAGCAGCCTCTATTTAATAGCATAATAAACATTTGCACTTATTCTCATAGAAATCAGGCCTGATAAAGACACTTTTGCTGTGCATGCTCTCTGGTTTTTGTGGCACTGGCATCCCATTCTGTGACTAAAGCAGCCTCTATTTAATAGCATAATAAACATTTGCACTTATTCTCATAGAAATCAGGCCTGATAAAGACACTTTTGCTGTGCATGCTCTCTGGTTTTTGTGGCACTGGCATCCCATTCTGTGACTAAAGCAGCCTCTATTTAATAGCACAATAAACATTTGCACTTATTCTCATAGAAATCAGGCCTGATAAAGACACTTTTGCTGTGCATGCTCTCTGGTTTTTGTGGCACTGGCATCCCATTCTGTGACTAAAGCAGCCTCTATTTAATAGCATAATAAACATTTGCACTTATTCTCATAGAAATCAGGCCTGATAAAGACACTTTTGCTGTGCATGCTCTCTGGTTTTTGTGGCACTGGCATCCCATTCTGTGACTAAAGCAGCCTCTATTTAATAGCACAATAAACATTTGCACTTATTCTCATAGAAATCAGGCCTGATAAAGACACTTTTGCTGTGCATGCTCTCTGGTTTTTGTGGCACTGGCATCCCATTCTGTGACTAAAGCAGCCTCTATTTAATAGCATAATAAACATTTGCACTTATTCTCATAGAAATCAGGCCTGATAAAGACACTTTTGCTGTGCATGCTCTCTGGTTTTTGTGGCACTGGCATCCCATTCTGTGACTAAAGCAGCCTCTATTTAATAGCACAATAAACATTTGCACTTATTCTCATAGAAATCAGGCCTGATAAAGACACTTTTGCTGTGCATGCTCTCTGGTTTTTGTGGCACTGGCATCCCATTCTGTGACTAAAGCAGCCTCTATTTAATAGCATAATAAACATTTGCACTTATTCTCATAGAAATCAGGCCTGATAAAGACACTTTTGCTGTGCATGCTCTCTGGTTTTTGTGGCACTGGCATCCCATTCTGTGACTAAAGCAGCCTCTATTTAATAGCATAATAAACATTTGCACTTATTCTCATAGAAATCAGGCCTGATAAAGACACTTTTGCTGTGCATGCTCTCTGGTTTTTGTGGCACTGGCATCCCATTCTGTGACTAAAGCAGCCTCTATTTAATAGCACAATAAACATTTGCACTTATTCTCATAGAAATCAGGCCTGATAAAGACACTTTTGCTGTGCATGCTCTCTGGTTTTTGTGGCACTGGCATCCCATTCTGTGACTAAAGCAGCCTCTATTTAATAGCACAATAAACATTTGCACTTATTCTCATAGAAATCAGGCCTGATAAAGACACTTTTGCTGTGCATGCTCTCTGGTTTTTGTGGCACTGGCATCCCATTCTGTGACTAAAGCAGCCTCTATTTAATAGCATAATAAACATTTGCACTTATTCTCATAGAAATCAGGCCTGATAAAGACACTTTTGCTGGCCAAAGCCCTACTGGACCCTGCCAGGTCGATTCCTGCCCGGGGCATCCCATTCTGTGACTACAGCAGCCTCTGTTTAAGACCATATAAGCATTTGCTCTTATCATATTTGAAATTAGCCTGATAAAGACACTTTTGCTGGCCAAAGCCCTACTGGACCCTGCCAGGTCCATTCCTGCCCAGGGCATCCCATTCTGTGACTAAAGCAGCCTCTGTTTAAGACCATATAAGCATTTGCTCTTATTATATTTATATTATAAGACACTTTTGCTGGGCATAGGCTTACTGCTGCCTGCCAGGTGCACTTCTGTTGAGGCATCCCATTCTGTAACATAGCATACCCCTCTTTATTTACACTAAGCAGCTCTCTTATTTACACTAAGCAGGCCTGTTGGAGGCTGAGTGTTACTGCTCACTTTTGGTGTGCATTATATTCTGTTTTATATAGACCCACTGCTGCCTGGGGGTTCTTAAAATATCACCTACTACCACGCCAGTTAGACTATGTCGGGCAGACAAGTGCCTGGAAGTGAAAAGAGGAGTGGCAGAGGCCAAGATTCCGCAGGCAGAGCTCGCATCAGACTGGGGGCCAGTAGCAGCAGGAGTCACGCTGAGAGACCTAATCTGCCAGTATCTGCTAGCGGTCGGGTCTCCACCAGTAACGCATCTGCCGTGGTAGATTGGCTGACGCGCTCATCAACAACATCATCACAACTTACATCTGAGACCCCCAGTCTAGGGTCGGTAGGTTCCTCTGACACAACCCTGAGTTGGCATGCCCCGAGAGCAGTCCCTGTCCTCCCATTGCCTCTGTCCTACGCCGTTCCCTCCCCCAGCGACGTATCCTATGCTTTGGGTTCAGCTCCACTCTTTAGTGAGGAGGACGATCAGATACAGGAGGACAGTCAGCAGCTACTGCCCAGCCAAGAAATGGAGGTGGCTTCTTTAGCTAGGCAGACAAATAGTGATGTGGACAGTGTCGTGGGTGCTGCGAGCGTTCCAGCTCCTGCGCCAGACACTGTTGACGAATCCACGAACATCAGTGACGTACAGCCACAACCCGGTGATGATGATGATGATGACGATGAAGCCGATCGCACTTGGGAGCCGGGTGATGAAGGGGCTTCATCGTCATCATCAGGAGAAGAGGGGCGCAGGTTGCCCCGGAGTCAGCAGCTGAGGCAGCAAGGTGGTAGCAGTCAGCATGGGGGCACAATTCCAAAGGCTGGAGCCGGCCGGGGCCGGGGCCGGGGTAGAGCACCTGCTGTGCGGCAGTCTACCTTATCGGGAGGTAGTGGAGCAGGGGTTCCTGGAGTTGGCAACAGCAGCAGTGAATCAGTGAGGCCAGGGGGTGGGAAAAGTAGCTACTCGGCAGTGTGGCAGTTTTTCCTGAGGCATCCGCAGGAGGGTAACATGGCCACATGCAAGATATGTAGGCAAAAGGTGAAGCGTGGCCAGGGTCCAAATGTTGGCACCACGGCCCTGCGTCAACATATGATGCGTCACCATAAAACGACCTGGGAGAACCGAGGCTCCCAAGGGGTGGTCCAGTCTGCTTCCTCACCAAGTGAGCTCCCAATTTCTGCCAGCCAAGGCTCCAGCACCTCAGCCGAAGGCAGCTGTGCGTCACACCCATCCTCTGTCGCTCCTGCTCCTCCTCCTCCTCCTCCAAGTCATGCATCCCGCCAGCAATCCATCAGCGAAGCCATGTCCAAGAGACAGCAGTATGCGCCCACTCATCCTACGGCGCAGAAGCTGAATGTGCTCCTGTCCAAGTTGCTGGTGCTGCAGTCGCTCCCTTTTCAGGTGGTGGAATCTGCACCTTTCAGAGAACTGATGGCTTGTGCCGAGCCGAGGTGGAGAGTCCCAAGCCGTCATTTCTTTGCCAAGAAGGCAGTACCAGCGCTGCACACTTTTGTTGAACAGAAGGTGGGCCAGTCCTTGAGCCTGTCGGTGTGTAGCAAAATACATGGCAGCGCCGACATCTGGAGCTGTAACTACGGTCAGGGGCAGTACATGTCGTTTACGGCCCACTGGGTGAATGTGGTCCCTTTGCAGCAGCAACTTGGACAGGTCACGCCGCTTCGGCCTCCGCGCTCTCTGCCCATTGGGCCTGTGACACCGTGCGACTCGGCCTCCTCATCCTCCGCCATCTCCTCACCCTCCACTGTAGGCTCAAGTCTCAGTGCCCCTCCAGTCTACCATGTGTGCAGGGCACGGAGGTGTCACGCAGTGCTTCACATGGTTTGTCTTGGCGAACGGAGTCACACAGGGGAGGAACTGCTTAAATGTATTCATCAGGAAATCCAAACATGGCTTACTCCGAGAAAACTTAAAATGGGAATCATGGTTACCGACAATGGGAAGAACATTTTGTCTGCGCTGCGCCAAGGAAGCCTGACCCATGCCCCCTGCATGGCTCACGTCTTCAATCTGGTTGTCAAGCGGTTTCTGAAGTGTTCCCCCCATCTGCAGGACATCCTAACAACTTCACGGAAACTTTGCATGCACTTCAGCCACTCCTACACCGCCAAACACACCCTTCTTGAGCTACAGCGTCAGAATGGTATCCCCCAACATAGTCTGATTTGCGATGTTTCCACCCGTTGGAATTCCACCCTTCACATGTTGGACCGATTATATGAACAGAGAAAAGCCATCACGGATTTCCTGATGATCCAAGCAGATAGGGGGACTCCCCTGTGTAACTTCAATGTCAACCAGTGGCAGCTCATACGTGACACCTGCCGTTTGCTCAGGCCCTTTGAGGAAGCCACTTTATTTGTCAGTCGGCAGGATTACGGGATGAACGACGTGATTCCACTGCTTCATGTACTACAGCACATGTTGGAAACCATGGCTGGTCAGGGCACTGGAGACATGGCGTTTACATCTTACGGCCACATGAACCCCGTTGGAGCTGAACTGGAGGAGGAGGAGGAGGAAGAGGAGGAGGAGGAGTTGCCCAGCGAAACACAGTTTAGGCTTGGCGAAATGGCTGGTTTATCTAGTCAGCGGACAGGAGAGGAGGAGCAGGAGCAGCCAGAGGAGCTAGAGGTTTTTGAGGAAGGAGAGACAGAGGACCCGGGCACACCGTGGCAGTATGCAGTGGAGATGGAGACAGGTAGTCCATCCGAGTCACTTGCGCAAATGGCACGAAGCATGCTCACATGCTTGCGTAGTGACCCCAGAATTGTTTCCATCTGTCGGCGGGATGACTTCTGGCTGTCCACCTTATTGGACCCTCGCTTCCGGCACAAAATGGGGGCATTTTTTAAACCCACCGAGAGGGAGGACAAACTCAACTACTACAAAGACATTCTACGTAGGCAGTTGGCCGATGCCTATCTGCGCCATGGTCCATACTCTCGCAGGTCTGACTCGAGGGGACCTCTGCGCTCACCTTCCACTGCCATGGCCGCTGGGGGGGTTGGCAGCAGCAGCAGCAGAAGCTCCATCAGCAGCAGCAGCCTCAGTCTTCAGTCGCTAATGAGTAGCTTTCTACACCCGCATAGTGAGGCTACTCATGAGCAGCAGGAAGACCTGGAGCAGGACCTGAACCAGCAGGTCATGTCATACTTTGACATGACCATGCCAACACACCTTGAGGATCCGCTGGACTTCTGGGCAGCCAAACTTGATTTGTGGCCGCAACTAGCAGAGTTTGCCCTGGAAAAGCTGTCCTGCCCGGCAAGTAGCGTGCCATCTGAGCGGGTGTTTAGTGCGGCGGGGGCCATAGTTACGGCGAGGAGAACTCGTCTGTCAACTAAAAATGTGGAGAGACTCACCTTTGTCAAAATGAATCAGGGATGGATCAGCCAGGATTTCCACCCACCAATGCCTGATGCATGCGACTAGATTCAGCATGGTGCCACGTTTTACACTTTACAAATGGTGCAAAACATATTTATGTCTTTAGGCCATTTTTTGGGCTCCTGCTGCTGCTACTGCCAACTTCTGCCAACTCCAGGGTGTGATTCATCCAATTTTTGGGCTCCTGAAGCCAACTCCAGTGTATATTTGGGCTCCTGCTGCTGCTACTGCCAACTTCTGCCAACTCCAGGGTGTGATTCATCCAATTTTTGGGCTCCTGAAGCCAACTCCAGTGTATATTTGGGCTCCTGCTGCTACTACTGCCAACTTCTGCCAACTCCAGGGTGTGATTCATCCAATTTTTGGGCTCCTGAAGCCAACTCCAGTGTATATTTGGGCTCCTGCTGCTGCTACTGTCAACTCCTGCCAACTCCAGGGTGTGATTCATCCAATTTTTGGGCTCCTGAAGCCAACTCCAGTGTATATTTGGGCTCCTGCTGCTGCTACTGCCAACTTCTGCCAACTCCAGGGTGTGATTCATCCAATTTTTGGGCTCCTGAAGCCAACTCCAGTGTATATTTGGGCTCCTGCTGCTGCTGCTGCTGCCAACTTCTGCCAACTCCAGGGTGTGATTCATCCAATTTTTGGGCTCCTGAAGCCAACTCCAGTGTATATTTGGGCTCCTGCTGCTGCTGCTGCTGCCAACTTCTGCCAACTCCAGGGTGTGATTCATCCAATTTTTGGGCTCCTGAAGCCAACTCCAGTGTATATTTGGGCTCCTGCTGCTGCTGCTGCTGCCAACTTCTGCCAACTCCAGGGTGTGATTCATCCAATTTTTGGGCTCCTGAAGCCAACTCCAGTGTATATTTGGGCTCCTGCTGCTGCTACTGTCAACTCCTGCCAACTCCAGGGTGTGATTCATCCAATTTTTGGGCTCCTGAAGCCAACTCCAGTGTATATTTGGGCTCCTGCTGCTGCTACTGCCAACTTCTGCCAACTCCAGGGTGTGATTCATCCAATTTTTGGGCTCCTGAAGCCAACTCCAGTGTATATTTGGGCTCCTGCTGCTACTACTGCCAACTTCTGCCAACTCCAGGGTGTGATTCATCCAATTTTTGGGCTCCTGAAGCCAACTCCAGTGTATATTTGGGCTCCTGCTGCTACTACTGCCAACTTCTGCCAACTCCAGGGTGTGATTCATCCAATTTTTGGGCTCCTGAAGCCAACTCCAGTGTATATTTGGGCTCCTGCTGCTGCTACTGTCAACTCCTGCCAACTCCAGGGTGTGATTCATCCAATTTTTGGGCTCCTGAAGCCAACTCCAGTGTATATTTGGGCTCCTGCTGCTGCTACTGCCAACTTCTGCCAACTCCAGGGTGTGATTCATCCAATTTTTGGGCTCCTGAAGCCAACTCCAGTGTATATTTGGGCTCCTGCTGCTGCTGCTGCTGCCAACTTCTGCCAACTCCAGGGTGTGATTCATCCAATTTTTGGGCTCCTGAAGCCAACTCCAGTGTATATTTGGGCTCCTGCTGCTGCTGCTGCTGCCAACTTCTGCCAACTCCAGGGTGTGATTCATCCAATTTTTGGGCTCCTGAAGCCAACTCCAGTGTATATTTGGGCTCCTGCTGCTGCTACTGTCAACTCCTGCCAACTCCAGGGTGTGATTCATCCAATTTTTGGGCTCCTGAGGCCAACTCCAGTGTATATTTGGGCTCCTGCTGCTGCTACTGTCAACTCCTGCCAACTCCAGGGTGTGATTCATCCAATTTTTGGGCTCCTGAAGCCAACTCCAGTGTATATTTGGGCTCCTGCTGCTGCTGCTGCTGCCAACTTCTGCCAACTCCAGGGTGTGATTCATCCAATTTTTGGGCTCCTGAAGCCAACTCCAGTGTATATTTGGGCTCCTGCTGCTGCTACTGTCAACTCCTGCCAACTCCAGGGTGTGATTCATCCAATTTTTGGGCTCCTGAGGCCAACTCCAGTGTATATTTGGGCTCCTGCTGCTGCTGCTGCCAACTTCTGCCAACTCCAGGGTGTGATTCATCCAATTTTTGGGCTCCTGAAGCCAACTCCAGTGTATATTTGGGCTCCTGCTGCTACTACTGTCAACTCCTGCCAACTCCAGGGTGTGATTCATCCAATTTTTGGGCTCCTGAGGCCAACTCCAGTGTATATTTGGGCTCCTGCTGCTGCTGCTGCCAACTTCTGCCAACTCCAGGGTGTGATTCATCCAATTTTTGGGCTCCTGAGGCCAACTCCAGTGTATATTTGGGCTCCTGCTGCTGCTGCTGCCAACTTCTGCCAACTCCAGGGTGTGATTCATCCAATTTTTGGGCTCCTGAGGCCAACTCCAGTGTATATTTGGGCTCCTGCTGCTGCTACTGTCAACTCCTGCCAACTCCAGGGTGTGATTCATCCAATTTTTGGGCTCCTGAGGCCAACTCCAGTGTATATTTGGGCTCCTTCTGCCCCTCATAGTGATGCCACTTCAACTCTCTGCAATTGTGCCGCTCTGCGATTCTATTAGCGATGCCTCTGATCTGCATGTGATATTTCTTCAAAGTATTATTTAACAAACCCAGCACGCATCCTGTGCGTGTTACAGCAAGGCTGAATGGTTTACAACCCTATTGAGGCTGTAGGAGGCTCAGAAATAGCCGTTTTTAATAGCGATTCGTCGCGAATTTATTCGGGTCGAAACGATTTTTGTCGGAAAATTCGGCGAATCAGTCGAATCGAATTTTTCAAAAGTTCGCTCATCTCT
This sequence comes from Gastrophryne carolinensis, assembly GCA_027917425.1. NCBI lineage: Eukaryota > Metazoa > Chordata > Amphibia > Anura > Microhylidae > Gastrophryne > Gastrophryne carolinensis. The sequence goes on from CM051234.1 coordinate 258,919,708, forward strand.
AATTATCAATAGTTTTATATATCAGTCAATTTTGGCACAAAATCTGAAAAGGAGGAATTTCGCCTTTCAGCGCTGAAACCACCCAAAGCATACCTTCACATCAACAAAAGTATGGGTTCACCAAAAGAAGATCAAAGTTTTTAAATTCTCCAGCCAGACCTAAACCGGAATTCAATTGAACATCTTTTGGTTGACCTAAAGAGTAGTGTAAACAGGAAATGCCCCAGTAATCTCCCCATTCCCTGCAGTGCCATGTAGAGGCCGTAGTAGGGCTCCAAAGCCACTCTGTCCCAGATGTCTCTGACCACAGCAGAGCATGACTTATAAATCTGTGTCATGACATACCCTTTCCAGCTTGCCCACAACCCAGAAATTACAGCAAAGAAAGCAATAATTTCAGATGCTTTAAAATGCCTCACTGTTCCAAAGAGGGATAAGGTGGGAGGAAGTGTGCCTGGACAGGGATTTAAGGGTCTCCAAGGGCAGCCACATAATTTTGTATCTTTTATTTTAATTTTACCATTGTAAAAGATTTCAGTTTGTTTTTCACTTGAAGTGTACACATTATAGGTCACATTGAAGGCGGAAAAAGCTCTAAAATTATTCTTCTTGGTCTGATTGAACAGGAGAACTTTTTACTTCTTGCACTTGCACCTGCATGGCTGATTGTGCTCCCACAGCCCTTGTATGTAGAAACGCACTTTGGCGTTTCGGACTGCAGGTGGGTATGGCTTGTGTTCGAGCAGACCGTTATACTCAATGGGCATCTAAGCTGAGGTCGTACATACATAGGCCACATCCACCTACAAGCTGGAATGCTGAAGTCAGCACCTGGCTTCAGATACAGAGGTGCAGAATAGCAAACAATGGCACAGGAGCAAGTGTAAGATGAATAGGGAGCCTCGTGCCCTCCATGGTTTTATCTACTGGTATTAATTACCCCCCTAGGTGTCTACCATAGCAAGCATATATAATGTAATATTGTATTTTATGCTTTTTTAATTTTTGTTTTGTCTTTTTTCCTAAAGGAATATGTTCCCTCCAAATCTGGTGGAAGCCTGCTTCAAACAAGTAAGCATTTATATTAGATTTGTGATATGATGTCCCCCAATCCCCCAAATCCATGGCGATAAGAATATCTATGATTTCTACTATGATATCTAAAACTTTACATGTAACCTTTCTAGAGCTAAGTAAATTAACTCTCTCCTTGAGTAAAAGATAAATAAACGTGCATCGTTTGTCATTAAATTAGAACATTTCTGTGTTGCCTCGATCAAATTCAAATTCGGTTCTCTGTTTTCCAGTGCAGCTTTAAATCTGACTGGTTATTCCATATCTAGTATTGGTTCTCCCAACAACAGTCCGTGTTTTGACAAGTCTTTCTGTAAGGCATCTTCTGTGTTTGAGCAACACAGTATTTATGATGTATGATATTTCTGATTGTGGTAAGAGTTTTGTAATATGCAGTTTAGCTTTGTAATAAGCAGACTGAATCTGAATGTATAATGACTGGACATAGAAACCATTTGACAAAGCCAATATTCCACTAAGGGTGCTTCGTCTAGATAGCCGGAGTTGTGAAAGACAGATGCTCACAGTATTGTATATGAACTTGCTTCCTGATGCGTAAAAAAATTATCTAGGTTAATATCTATATAATACTGGTTAACCTCTATATAAAGTGTTTAAAACACCAATTAATCCAGGACCTGTGTTTTCCGCATTCTTTGATTAGTATTTTCTGAGCTATAGTGCTACAAAAATGTGTAATATTTTTAAAGTAACCAGAATGTAATCATCTTAATGATGTGGTTGAATGTGATAGTGTAAACTGGTCTTACAATATTTCTGAAAATAGTTACTCACCCTAACCCTTTGTCTAACCCTTTGTCTAAAAAAACGTCCATCTAGGGTGGCAAATTACAGTTCTGTACTTGTCCATGACCTTTATATTATTAACCCTTTAAGTGCCAGCCTACCTGGAGTTTTTGTCACACTCTGTTGCCAGACCATTTTGCACTATTTTGCGCTCCCCATGTTCAAATGTGATTTTTGAAGGGATTTCCCAGGAAAATTATATATTGTTTTTTTCAGCATAGTCTAAAGTTTTAACATGAAATGTCTTGTTTGCAATTTTTTAGGTGTATTCTCAATATTTTTGGGTGAAATATGTGCAAAAAAAATAAAAAAAATCTATTTTTTATAATTTGTATTGTCTTTTTGTAATAAAAAATTTAAGTTTGTCAAAAAAATCTTATTGCGTGTGAAATCCCAATTTCTCCCGGTTACAGCGGTACCACATATGTATAGGTAGACACCCTTTGCTGCCCAGGAGACTGCCCCAAACTGAAACAGCGCTTTAGGGGATTTTCAGAAAAAATACAACTGTGATATGCGCTATGCGCACCTTGCAGTTTTTCCAGTAAAACAACCCTTTACATTTGAAATACCCCCAACAAACTATATATTCTCTGGAAGTACACACCTCAGGCTTTCTAGGCGTACCAGGCCTTTTGATTTGGCCACAGTTTTCTGGAAGTAATCTCTCAATGTATTCTTTGGTTGCAAAGAGTTTCCCTAAAAAAAGGATAAAGATGCAGAATCAAAGCCACATTTTCCTAAAAAAACTATATACAAACAAGATCTGAAAAAGCAACAACCCCCGAACAGAACGATACCCAGTATGCATAGCTACTGTCAAGGGAAGAGTTGCCAACACCCCAAAGTAAAGCATGTGCGTAACAGTAATTTTCCTTGAAATTTTCAGCTCTGCAGACAAAGTGCGCACCTTGCGATTTTTCAACCAGAACAACCCTTTACATTTGGAATATCCCCCATAAACCATATATTCCCTGAAAGTACACGTTAAGCTTTCTAAGCGTACCCAGCTTGTTCTAGTGGGCTCATCTTTCTAGGCTTTCACATGAAATGTCTTGTTTGTAAATTTTATTCTGTTTTTTACAATATTATTAAGTAAAAAACAAAAAAATAAATCCTTTTTTTTTAGAAAATTGCCTCCTTTCTTTTAAATAAAAAATTTATTTTATTAAAGAAAACCATATTGCATGTGAAAGCCCCATTTCTACACATTAGAACAGTACCGCATATTTATTGGTAGCCCCCCGTTCCTGCCCAGGAGACCCTCCTAACTGAAACAAGTAATTTTTAACATTTACAAATAAAATACAACTACCATCCACACTACAAAGGGTTAAATCGAGAAAAAAAATGACATAGGGTCCCCCCTTCCAAGGGGGGGGGGGCGGCATGGGGTCCCCCTTACCCGAAGTAACCAGCCCAGGACCAGCTATGCAAGGCTTGTAGAAACAGGGCGCAGGGGCCAGCTTTTGTGGCCCCTGGCCCTGCAGGCTACAAGCCCGCATAGCCCGTGGCCACGGACTCTTCTGCCCCCCCATGGGCTTTGGGTAAGCAGGTAATGGGGGTGCTGGGGGTTCATGGCAAGTGACCCGCTAGCCGCAGGTGACTTGCCATCCCCCAGCCTTGTGAACTGGTATAGGGGTCTCATGGACGCCTTACCAGTTTATAAGGGGTTAAATGTAAAAAAAAAACCACACACACAGAGAAAAAATATTTTATTTTTTTTTTAATACTTACCTCCCACCCATCCTGGAGCACTGTGTCCCTCGGCAATCACTGGCTTCTGCTCACCTGCTGGAAGCCTTTTATAGCTGCTGGGTGACAGAACATAAGGGGTTAATTAAAAAAAAAAATCAACATAGGGTCCCCCCTCCCAGGTGGGGGGACCACATTTTTTTTTTATTTTTAAGGGTTAAAAACCCTTCAAAATCCAAAAAAAATGACATGGGGTCCCCCTTACCCGAAGTAAACAGCCCGGGACCAGCTATGCAGGGCTTGTAGAAACAGGGTGCAGGGACCAGCTTTTGTGGCCCCTGGCCCTGCAGGCTACAAGCCCGCATAGCCCGTGGCCACGGGCTCTTCTGCCCCCCCCGGGCTTTGGGGAGGCAGGTAATGGGGGTGCCGGGGGTTAATGGCAAGTCACTCGCTAGCCATCTCATGGACCCCTTACCAGTTCACAAGGGGTTAAAAGTAAAAAATAAACATACAGACACAGAGGAAAAAAATTACATAAATTTTTTTATTTTTATTTTTTTACTGTACTCACCTCCGATCCTGGGTCCCTCGCCGCTGTCCCGCGCCACTCACCCAGCTCTGGCATCTGTCAGATGCCGATAGTGATCAGCGCAGAGCAGGTGAGAGGCGAAGAGGCTCAGATCGGAGCCTCCTCGCCTCACACCCGCCCTGCTCCGATCACCACCGGCATCTGACAGATGCTGGTGCTCGGTGAGGGTATAGGAGGAGCGGGATGACGTCATCCCGCTCCTCCCACAAAAGGCGGGGCTAGCCGCCATTAGAGGAGGTGAGGACCCGGAAGAGGGTCCTCACCTGAAGCCTGCGGAGCCCAGAGGGGGGGGGGGATCGGACCCCCCTGGTAAAGAGAAGACACCGCAGAGGGATCGGGCGAGGAGGTGAGTGACTGTCATTATTTTTTTTTGGGGGGGGGGGTTTACAGATGACTGTCAGCGCTGGAAACTGGGGGGGCGGCCGGTTTCGGGCCACCTCCTGAAGACCGAAGATGCCGGGGGAGGATCAGATGCCCCCGGAGGAAGAGGGGAGCCCCATCTTTACATTAATACCAGAGGTAAGTGTTTATCTATTTTTTAACTATTAGGGGGAAATGCCAGGCACGTAGTTTCTACGTGCTTGGCACTTAACGGTAGGAGAAGCAACCACGTAGAAACTATGTGCTTGGCATTTAAAGGGTTAAAGAAGGTTGAATATTTTTACAGACTGAAATGCAAATATCATCATAATGAAGGGAGTGATGTTTGTACATTTTAGATAAACAGAGGGGTTAGTTGAGAATGAAGATAGAGAAGTATGGGTAAAATTACTAAAAAGGCCACAGAGGCTTTGCAATATCTGCTGTTCTTGCCTAAGTCAACCACATTTTCCTTTTGGGTTCCAGTATGGGTAGTTACAATTGAGACTGGTCTGTTTCTGCTTTAGAGTCAGTTAATTCAACAGACAGAGAATCTGCAAAGACCAGATGCAACAGAACCATCAAATAATGTAGTAATTTATTGTACATCAATCACAGAACACACATTTAACACATACACAGGACAATTAAAGTCAGCATCACTGCGGACTCCATGGGTGTCCAATAGGATTTAAGTGCTATAGTGTCTGTATTCATATAAGTATACACAAATGTGCCAATAAATAGGACCAAAAATATAACTGTGCCAATAAATATAAATATACTAAAAATCCCTATAAGTACAAATAGTGCAAACTCTAGTCTCATGCATTCAATGAGCGACGTAAAACAGTGAAGGAGAAAAGGAGGAGGATGTAGAATCTAGCAATATCAACAATAGTAAAAGAATAAAAGATGTCACCAAATGAGTCTCATAATGGAGAGGACTCCTGCTGCAGCACCCACACATTCCCCACGCCACTTTTGAGGGGTGAGATATCCTCCCACTTGAGTTTAAACAAACACTCCAAGCAGCTCCCGGAAAAGTTAACACAAGTCCGGGATAGATACAGGAACAAGTTATGAAAACTTTACATAGTTAAATCATGGTACAGCAACAGTATACTGTATCTGCCAAGAACAGTCGGTCATTCAAAATTGACTGACCATGCAGTAAGGAGGTTCATAATAGAGGACACAAACTCTGAAGCAGTTACAAGCAAAAGTCTGTATACTACCTGAAAGAATTCCTGGACATATGTTTATGGGGCACATCTCATGGGCATGAGGTTCTAAGGTGTGAGCTTTTATGAACATTGTAACTAAATACCATGTTTGGTTTAAAGTGGAAATTCTTTTAATGCCCCCCCCCCAAAAAAAAATCCCATAACTCACCTAGAATCTAGTGCCATTCCCCTGACATCTTACATTTTGAGCTGTCATCTTGGAGAGGCATCCCCTGCTTAGTTGCTTTGAATTGGCGGGCGGGTGTGCACATAGCAGGGGATGCTACTCTGTCCTGCCTCTGTGTGGCCTTCTGTGCATTGGTGACAGTGCAAGATTCTGGGTGAGGTAAGGCACATTTTCTTTTTATTTGGGAACCCACCTGTCCTGCCTTAGTGCCGGGGGGAGTTAAAAGAAAAATGAACAACTTTAAGCACATAATCGTAAACCTGCCAATAAAGCAATATGGTGGATTAATTAACATAGGCAATAGATTTACAACATTTAATATAGGTACCTGTTTTTAGGTGTTTCAAACCTTCGCCATAAAGCTAATGGGAAAAAAAAGTTGACTTGAGTACCAGGTATGTGGTTCCAAGGGATGTAGTATTCAATTTATTGAAGCATATTTAAGCTGACAAGCTTTCTGGAAAGTACCTGAGGAAAAGATTTCTTCTCGAAAGCTCGTCAACCGTCAAATGGATTATGCTTTATCAAACTGAGAGTGAGATCTCGACATCTTCTGTCACAACCTTTGAATTGGATTGGGTCTATGCAGCAAGCCCTAGAAAGCCTGTGAAGGTACTAATGCAGCAAAATAGAAAGCAGTTCTAGTGGAAACTGTGATGTGGCCTGCAAGTAGTCTGAACCTCCTGTCTTCCAATAAGGTAACAACTAGGGATGAGCGAATCGATCCGGACGAACCCGGATTCGATCCGAATTTCAGGAAAAATTCGATTCGGATCGAATCCGAATTTCCCCGCGATTCGATCACTCGAAGTTTTCCTTTAACATCCATTCATTTACATTTACAGGCATTCTAAGATGGCGGACGGGACATGTCTGGACATGTATCCCGCGCCAGTGCAAGCTGGGGCAGTCACATGCAGCCTATCAGCAGCCAGCAAGCCCGGTGACGTCACACAGCGGTATTTAACGGCGGCCATCTTGCTTTTCCTCATTTCTCTATTGCATTCGTGACAGACAGACAGAACGCTGTGTAGCTGAGGCAGTTAGACAGGCTGGAGACAGGGACAGACAGGGACAGGCAGGAGACAGGCAGGAGACAGGCAGGAGACAGGCAGGAGACAGGCAGGAGACAGGCAGGAGACAGACAGGAGACAGACAGAAAGCCAGGGAAAGGTAGGAAAAACGGAGCTGGCTGACAGGGAGATTTTTTTTTTTTCATCCAGCCTTTGTTAGCGTTTTCAGGCTGCTTATAGTAACTAACTGTGCATATATACTGAACTGATCTTAAGTCTGCTGTGAGGCATCCCATTCTGTGACTAAAGCAGCCTCTGTTTAAGACCATATAAGCATTTGCTCTTATCATATTTGAAATTAGGCCTGATAAAGACACTTTTGCTGGCCAAAGCACTACTGGACCCTGCCAGGTCCATTCCTGCCCAGGGCATCCCATTCTGTGACTACAGCAGCCTCTGTTTAAGACCATATAAGCATTTGCTCTTATCATATTTGAAATTAGGCCTGATAAAGACACTTTTGCTGGCCAAAGCACTACTGGACCCTGCCAGGTCCATTCCTGCCCAGGGCATCCCATTCTGTGACTAAAGCAGCCTCTGTTTAAGACCATATAAGCATTTGCTCTTATCATATTTGAAATTAGGCCTGATAAAGACACTTTTGCTGGCCAAAGCACTACTGGACCCTGCCAGGTCCATTCCTGCCCGGGGCATCCCATTCTGTGACTACAGCAGCCTCTGTTTAAGACCATATAAGCATTTGCTCTTATCATATTTGAAATTAGCCTGATAAAGACACTTTTGCTGGCCAAAGCACTACTGGACCCTGCCAGGTCCATTCCTGTTGGGGCATCCCATTCTGTGACTACAGCAGCCTCTGTTTAAGACCATATAAGCATTTGCTCTTATCATATTTGAAATTAGCCTGATAAAGACACTTTTGCTGGCCAAAGCACTACTGGACCCTGCCAGGTCCATTCCTGCCCAGGGCATCCCATTCTGTGACTAAAGCAGCCTCTGTTTAAGACCATATAAGCATTTGCTCTTATCATATTTGAAATTAGGCCTGATAAAGACACTTTTGCTGGCCAAAGCACTACTGGACCCTGCCAGGTCGATTCCTGCCCGGGGCATCCCATTCTGTGACTACAGCAGCCTCTGTTTAAGACCATATAAGCATTTGCTCTTATCATATTTGAAATTAGCCTGATAAAGACACTTTTGCTGGCCAAAGCACTACTGGACCCTGCCAGGTCCATTCCTGCCCAGGGCATCCCATTCTGTGACTAAAGCAGCCTCTGTTTAAGACCATATAAGCATTTGCTCTTATCATATTTGAAATTAGGCCTGATAAAGACACTTTTGCTGGCCAAAGCACTACTGGACCCTGCCAGGTCCATTCCTGCCCGGGGCATCCCATTCTGTGACTACAGCAGCCTCTGTTTAAGACCATATAAGCATTTGCTCTTATCATATTTGAAATTAGGCCTGATAAAGACACTTTTGCTGGCCAAAGCACTACTGGACCCTGCCAGGTCCATTCCTGCCCAGGGCATCCCATTCTGTGACTAAAGCAGCCTCTGTTTAAGACCATATAAGCATTTGCTCTTATCATATTTGAAATTAGGCCTGATAAAGACACTTTTGCTGGCCAAAGCACTACTGGACCCTGCCAGGTCCATTCCTGCCCGGGGCATCCCATTCTGTGACTACAGCAGCCTCTGTTTAAGACCATATAAGCATTTGCTCTTATCATATTTGAAATTAGGCCTGATAAAGACACTTTTGCTGGCCAAAGCACTACTGGACCCTGCCAGGTCCATTCCTGCCCAGGGCATCCCATTCTGTGACTACAGCAGCCTCTGTTTAAGACCATATAAGCATTTGCTCTTATCATATTTGAAATTAGGCCTGATAAAGACACTTTTGCTGGCCAAAGCACTACTGGACCCTGCCAGGTCGATTCCTGTTGGGGCATCCCATTCTGTGACTACAGCAGCCTCTGTTTAAGACCATATAAGCATTTGCTCTTATCATATTTGAAATTAGCCTGATAAAGACACTTTTGCTGGCCAAAGCACTACTGGACCCTGCCAGGTCGATTCCTGTTGGGGCATCCCATTCTGTGACTAAAGCAGCCTCTGTTTAAGACCATATAAGCATTTGCTCTTATCATATTTGAAATTAGGCCTGATAAAGACACTTTTGCTGGCCAAAGCACTACTGGACCCTGCCAGGTCCATTCCTGCCCGGGGCATCCCATTCTGTGACTACAGCAGCCTCTGTTTAAGACCATATAAGCATTTGCTCTTATCATATTTGAAATTAGGCCTGATAAAGACACTTTTGCTGGCCAAAGCACTACTGGACCCTGCCAGGTCCATTCCTGCCCGGGGCATCCCATTCTGTGACTACAGCAGCCTCTGTTTAAGACCATATAAGCATTTGCTCTTATCATATTTGAAATTAGGCCTGATAAAGACACTTTTGCTGGCCAAAGCACTACTGGACCCTGCCAGGTCCATTCCTGCCCAGGGCATCCCATTCTGTGACTACAGCAGCCTCTGTTTAAGACCATATAAGCATTTGCTCTTATCATATTTGAAATTAGGCCTGATAAAGACACTTTTGCTGGCCAAAGCACTACTGGACCCTGCCAGGTCCATTCCTGCCCAGGGCATCCCATTCTGTGACTAAAGCAGCCTCTGTTTAAGACCATATAAGCATTTGCTCTTATCATATTTGAAATTAGGCCTGATAAAGACACTTTTGCTGGCCAAAGCACTACTGGACCCTGCCAGGTCCATTCCTGCCCGGGGCATCCCATTCTGTGACTACAGCAGCCTCTGTTTAAGACCATATAAGCATTTGCTCTTATCATATTTGAAATTAGCCTGGTAAAGACACTTTTGCTGGCCAAAGCACTACTGGACCCTGCCAGGTCCATTCCTGCCCAGGGCATCCCATTCTGTGACTAAAGCAGCCTCTGTTTAAGACCATATAAGCATTTGCTCTTATCATATTTGAAATTAGGCCTGATAAAGACACTTTTGCTGGCCAAAGCACTACTGGACCCTGCCAGGTCGATTCCTGTTGGGGCATCCCATTCTGTGACTACAGCAGCCTCTGTTTAAGACCATATAAGCATTTGCTCTTATCATATTTGAAATTAGGCCTGATAAAGACACTTTTGCTGGCCAAAGCACTACTGGACCCTGCCAGGTCCATTCCTGCCCGGGGCATCCCATTCTGTGACTACAGCAGCCTCTGTTTAAGACCATATAAGCATTTGCTCTTATCATATTTGAAATTAGGCCTGATAAAGACACTTTTGCTGGCCAAAGCACTACTGGACCCTGCCAGGTCCATTCCTGCCCGGGGCATCCCATTCTGTGACTACAGCAGCCTCTGTTTAAGACCATATAAGCATTTGCTCTTATCATATTTGAAATTAGGCCTGATAAAGACACTTTTGCTGGCCAAAGCACTACTGGACCCTGCCAGGTCCATTCCTGCCCAGGGCATCCCATTCTGTGACTACAGCAGCCTCTGTTTAAGACCATATAAGCATTTGCTCTTATCATATTTGAAATTAGGCCTGATAAAGACACTTTTGCTGGCCAAAGCACTACTGGACCCTGCCAGGTCCATTCCTGCCCAGGGCATCCCATTCTGTGACTAAAGCAGCCTCTGTTTAAGACCATATAAGCATTTGCTCTTATCATATTTGAAATTAGGCCTGATAAAGACACTTTTGCTGGCCAAAGCACTACTGGACCCTGCCAGGTCCATTCCTGCCCGGGGCATCCCATTCTGTGACTACAGCAGCCTCTGTTTAAGACCATATAAGCATTTGCTCTTATCATATTTGAAATTAGGCCTGATAAAGACACTTTTGCTGGCCAAAGCACTACTGGACCCTGCCAGGTCCATTCCTGCCCAGGGCATCCCATTCTGTGACTACAGCAGCCTCTGTTTAAGACCATATAAGCATTTGCTCTTATCATATTTGAAATTAGGCCTGATAAAGACACTTTTGCTGGCCAAAGCACTACTGGACCCTGCCAGGTCGATTCCTGTTGGGGCATCCCATTCTGTGACTAAAGCAGCCTCTGTTTAAGACCATATAAGCATTTGCTCTTATCATATTTGAAATTAGGCCTGATAAAGACACTTTTGCTGGCCAAAGCACTACTGGACCCTGCCAGGTCGATTCCTGTTGGGGCATCCCATTCTGTGACTACAGCAGCCTCTGTTTAAGACCATATAAGCATTTGCTCTTATCATATTTGAAATTAGCCTGCTAAAGACACTTTTGCTGGCCAAAGCACTACTGGACCCTGCCAGGTCCATTCCTGCCCAGGGCATCCCATTCTGTGACTAAAGCAGCCTCTGTTTAAGACCATATAAGCATTTGCTCTTATCATATTTGAAATTAGGCCTGATAAAGACACTTTTGCTGGCCAAAGCACTACTGGACCCTGCCAGGTCGATTCCTGCCCGGGGCATCCCATTCTGTGACTACAGCAGCCTCTGTTTAAGACCATATAAGCATTTGCTCTTATCATATTTGAAATTAGGCCTGATAAAGACACTTTTGCTGGCCAAAGCACTACTGGACCCTGCCAGGTCGATTCCTGCCCGGGGCATCCCATTCTGTGACTACAGCAGCCTCTGTTTAAGACCATATAAGCATTTGCTCTTATCATATTTGAAATTAGCCTGATAAAGACACTTTTGCTGGCCAAAGCACTACTGGACCCTGCCAGGTCCATTCCTGCCCAGGGCATCCCATTCTGTGACTAAAGCAGCCTCTGTTTAAGACCATATAAGCATTTGCTCTTATTATATTTATATTATAAGACACTTTTGCTGGGCATAGGCTTACTGCTGCCTGCCAGGTGCACTTCTGTTGAGGCATCCCATTCTGTAACATAGCATACCCCTCTTTATTTACACTAAGCAGCTCTCTTATTTACACTAAGCAGGCCTGTTGGAGGCTGAGTGTTACTGCTCACTTTTGGTGTGCATTATATTCTGTTTCATATAGACCCACCGCTGCCCGGGGTTTTTTTAAATATCACCTACTACCACGCCAGTTAGACTATGTCGGGCAGACAAGTGCCTGGAAGTGAAAAGAGGAGTGGCAGAGGCCAAGATTCCGCAGGCAGAGCTCGCATCAGACTGGGGGCCAGTAGCAGCAGGAGTCACGCTGAGAGACCTAATCTGCCAGTATCTGCTAGCGGTCGGGTCTCCACCAGTAACGCATCTGCCGTGGTAGATTGGTTGACGCGCTCATCAACAACATCATCACAACTTACGTCTGAGACCCCCAGTCTAGGGTCGGTAGGTTCCTCTGACACAACCCTGAGTTGGCATGCCCCGAGAGCAGTCCCTGTCCTCCCATTGCCTCTGGCCTACGCCGTTCCCTCCCCCAGCGACGTATCCTATGCTTTGGGTTCAGCTCCACTCTTTAGTGAGGAGGACCATCAGATAGAGGACAGTCAGCAGCTACTGCCCAGCCAAGAAATGGAGGTGGCTTCTTTAGCTAGGCAGACAAATAGTGATGTGGACAGTGTCGTGGGTGCTGCGAGCGTTCCAGCTCCTGCGCCAGACACTGTTGACGAATCCACGAACATCAGTGACGTACAGCCACAACTCGGTGATGATGATGATGATGACGATGAAGCCGATCGCACTTGGGAGCCGGGTGATGAAGGGGCTTCATCGTCATCATCAGGAGAAGAGGGGTGCAGGTTGCCCCGGAGTCAGCAGCTGAGGCAGCAAGGTGGTAGCAGTCAGCATGGGGGCACAATTCCAAAGGCTGGAGCCGGCCGGGGCCGGGGTAGAGCACCTGCTGTGCGGCAGTCTACCTTATCGGGAGGTAGTGGAGCAGGGGTTCCTGGAGTTGGCAACAGCAGCAGTGAATCAGTGAGGCCAGGGGGTGGGAAAAGTAGCTACTCGGCAGTGTGGCAGTTTTTCCTGAGGCATCCGCAGGAGGGTAACATGGCCACATGCAAGATATGTAGGCAAAAGGTGAAGCGTGGCCAGGGTCCAAATGTTGGCACCACGGCCCTGCGTCAACATATGATGCGTCACCATAAAACGACCTGGGAGAACCGAGGCTCCCAAGGGGTGGTCCAGTCTGCTTCCTCACCAAGTGAGCTCCCAATTTCTGCCAGCCAAGGCTCCAGCACCTCAGCCGAAGGCAGCTGTGCGTCATACCCATCCTCTGTCGCTCCTGCTCCTCCTCCTCCAAGTCATGCATCCCGCCAGCAATCCATCAGCGAAGCCATGTCCAAGAGACAGCAGTATGCGCCCACTCATCCTACGGCGCAGAAGCTGAATGTGCTCCTGTCCAAGTTGCTGGTGCTGCAGTCGCTCCCTTTTCAGGTGGTGGAATCTGCACCTTTCAGAGAACTGATGGCTTGTGCCGAGCCGAGGTGGAGAGTCCCAAGCCGTCATTTCTTTGCCAAGAAGGCAGTACCAGCGCTGCACACTTTTGTTGAACAGAAGGTGGGCCAGTCCTTGAGCCTGTCGGTGTGTAGCAAAATACATGGCAGCGCCGACATCTGGAGCTGTAACTACGGTCAGGGGCAGTACATGTCGTTTACGGCCCACTGGGTGAATGTGGTCCCTTTGCAGCAGCAACTTGGACAGGTCACGCCGCTTCGGCCTCCGCGCTCTCTGCCCATTGGGCCTGTGACACCGTGCGACTCGGCCTCCTCATCCTCCGCCATCTCCTCACCCTCCACTGTAGGCTCAAGTCTCAGTGCCCCTCCAGTCTACCATGTGTGCAGGGCACGGAGGTGTCACGCAGTGCTTCACATGGTTTGTCTTGGCGAACGGAGTCACACAGGGGAGGAACTGCTTAAATGTATTCATCAGGAAATCCAAACATGGCTTACTCCGAGAAAACTTAAAATGGGAATCATGGTTACCGACAATGGGAAGAACATTTTGTCTGCGCTGCGCCAAGGAAGCCTGACCCATGCCCCCTGCATGGCTCACGTCTTCAATCTGGTTGTCAAGCGGTTTCTGAAGTGTTCCCCCCATCTGCAGGACATCCTAACAACTTCACGGAAACTTTGCATGCACTTCAGCCACTCCTACACCGCCAAACACACCCTTCTTGAGCTACAGCGTCAGAATGGTATCCCCCAACATAGTCTGATTTGCGATGTTTCCACCCGTTGGAATTCCACCCTTCACATGTTGGACCGATTATATGAACAGAGAAAAGCCATCACGGATTTCCTGATGATCCAAGCAGATAGGGGGACTCCCCTGTGTAACTTCAATGTCAACCAGTGGCAGCTCATACGTGACACCTGCCGTTTGCTCAGGCCCTTTGAGGAAGCCACTTTATTTGTCAGTCGGCAGGATTACGGGATGAACGACGTGATTCCACTGCTTCATGTACTACAGCACATGTTGGAAACCATGGCTGGTCAGGGCACTGGAGACATGGCGTTTACATCTTACGGCCACATGAACCCCGTTGGAGCTGAACTGGAGGAGGAGGAGGAGGAAGAGGAGGAGGAGGAGTTGCCCAGCGAAACACAGTTTAGGCTTGGCGAAATGGCTGGTTTATCTAGTCAGCGGACAGGAGAGGAGGAGCAGGAGCAGCCAGAGGAGCTAGAGGTTTTTGAGGAAGGAGAGACAGAGGACCCGGGCACACCGTGGCAGTATGCAGTGGAGATGGAGACAGGTAGTCCATCCGAGTCACTTGCGCAAATGGCACGAAGCATGCTCACATGCTTGCGTAGTGACCCCAGAATTGTTTCCATCTGTCGGCGGGATGACTTCTGGCTGTCCACCTTATTGGACCCTCGCTTCCGGCACAAAATGGGGGCATTTTTTAAACCCACCGAGAGGGAGGACAAACTCAACTACTACAAAGACATTCTACGTAGGCAGTTGGCCGATGCCTATCTGCGCCATGGTCCATACTCTCGCAGGTCTGACTCGAGGGGACCTCTGCGCTCACCTTCCACTGCCATGGCCGCTGGGGGGGTTGGCAGCAGCAGCAGCAGAAGCTCCATCAGCAGCAGCAGCCTCAGTCTTCAGTCGCTAATGAGTAGCTTTCTACACCCGCATAGTGAGGCTACTCATGAGCAGCAGGAAGACCTGGAGCAGGACCTGAACCAGCAGGTCATGTCATACTTTGACATGACCATGCCAACACACCTTGAGGATCCGCTGGACTTCTGGGCAGCCAAACTTGATTTGTGGCCGCAACTAGCAGAGTTTGCCCTGGAAAAGCTGTCCTGCCCGGCAAGTAGCGTGCCATCTGAGCGGGTGTTTAGTGCGGCGGGGGCCATAGTTACGGCGAGGAGAACTCGTCTGTCAACTAAAAATGTGGAGAGACTCACCTTTGTCAAAATGAATCAGGGATGGATCAGCCAGGATTTCCACCCACCAATGCCTGATGCATGCGACTAGATTCAGCATGGTGCCACGTTTTACACTTTCCAAATGGTGCAAAACATATTTATGTCTTTAGGCCATTTTTTGGGCTCCTGCTGCTGCTGCTGCCAACTCCTGCCAACTCCAGGGTGTGATTCATCCAATTTTTGGGCTCCTGAGGCCAACTCCAGTGTATATTTGGGCTCCTGCTGCTGCTGCTGCCAACTTCTGCCAACTCCAGGGTGTGATTCATCCAATTTTTGGGCTCCTGAGGCCAACTCCAGTGTATATTTGGGCTCCTGCTGCTGCTGCTGTCAACTCCTGCCAACTCCAGGGTGTGATTCATCCAATTTTTGGGCTCCTGAGGCCAACTCCAGTGTATATTTGGGCTCCTGCTGCTGCTGCTGCCAACTTCTGCCAACTCCAGGGTGTGATTCATCCAATTTTTGGGCTCCTGAGGCCAACTCCAGTGTATATTTGGGCTCCTGCTGCTGCTGCTGCCAACTTCTGCCAACTCCAGGGTGTGATTCATCCAATTTTTGGGCTCCTGAGGCCAACTCCAGTGTATATTTGGGCTCCTGCTGCTGCTGCTGCCAACTTCTGCCAACTCCAGGGTGTGATTCATCCAATTTTTGGGCTCCTGAGGCCAACTCCAGTGTATATTTGGGCTCCTGCTGCTGCTGCTGCCAACTTCTGCCAACTCCAGGGTGTGATTCATCCAATTTTTGGGCTCCTGAGGCCAACTCCAGTGTATATTTGGGCTCCTGCTGCTGCTGCTGCCAACTTCTGCCAACTCCAGGGTGTGATTCATCCAATTTTTGGGCTCCTGAGGCCAACTCCAGTGTATATTTGGGCTCCTGCTGCTGCTGCTGCCAACTTCTGCCAACTCCAGGGTGTGATTCATCCAATTTTTGGGCTCCTGAGGCCAACTCCAGTGTATATTTGGGCTCCTGCTGCTGCTGCTGCCAACTTCTGCCAACTCCAGGGTGTGATTCATCCAATTTTTGGGCTCCTGAGGCCAACTCCAGTGTATATTTGGGCTCCTGCTGCTGCTACTGTCAACTCCTGCCAACTCCAGGGTGTGATTCATCCAATTTTTGGGCTCCTGAGGCCAACTCCAGTGTATATTTGGGCTCCTGCTGCTGCTACTGTCAACTCCTGCCAACTCCAGGGTGTGATTCATCCAATTTTTGGGCTCCTGAGGCCAACTCCAGTGTATATTTGGGCTCCTGCTGCTGCTGCTGCCAACTTCTGCCAACTCCAGGGTGTGATTCATCCAATTTTTGGGCTCCTGAGGCCAACTCCAGTGTATATTTGGGCTCCTGCTGCTGCTGGTGTCAACTCCTGCCAACTCCAGGGTGTGATTCATCCAATTTTTGGGCTCCTGAAGCCAACTCCAGTGTATATTTGGGCTCCTGCTGCTGCTACTGTCAACTCCTGCCAACTCCAGGGTGTGATTCATCCAATTTTTGGGCTCCTGAGGCCAACTCCAGTGTATATTTGGGCTCCTGCTGCTGCTGCTGCCAACTTCTGCCAACTCCAGGGTGTGATTCATCCAATTTTTGGGCTCCTGAGGCCAACTCCAGTGTATATTTGGGCTCCTGCTGCTGCTACTGTCAACTCCTGCCAACTCCAGGGTGTGATTCATCCAATTTTTGGGCTCCTGAGGCCAACTCCAGTGTATATTTGGGCTCCTGCTGCTGCTGCTGCCAACTTCTGCCAACTCCAGGGTGTGATTCATCCAATTTTTGGGCTCCTGAGGCCAACTCCAGTGTATATTTGGGCTCCTGCTGCTGCCAACTTCTGCCAACTCCAGGGTGTGATTCATCCAATTTTTGGGCTCCTGAGGCCAACTCCAGTGTATATTTGGGCTCCTGCTGCTGCTACTGTCAACTCCTGCCAACTCCAGGGTGTGATTCATCCAATTTTTGGGCTCCTGAGGCCAACTCCAGTGTATATTTGGGCTCCTGCTGCTGCTGCTGCCAACTTCTGCCAACTCCAGGGTGTGATTCATCCAATTTTTGGGCTCCTGAAGCCAACTCCAGTGTATATTTGGGCTCCTGCTGCTGCTGCTGCCAACTTCTGCCAACTCCAGGGTGTGATTCATCCAATTTTTGGGCTCCTGAGGCCAACTCCAGTGTATATTTGGGCTCCTGCTGCTGCTGCTGCCAACTTCTGCCAACTCCAGGGTGTGATTCATCCAATTTTTGGGCTCCTGAAGCCAACTCCAGTGTATATTTGGGCTCCTGCTGCTGCTGGTGTCAACTCCTGCCAACTCCAGGGTGTGATTCATCCAATTTTTGGGCTCCTGAAGCCAACTCCAGTGTATATTTGGGCTCCTGCTGCTGCTACTGTCAACTCCTGCCAACTCCAGGGTGTGATTCATCCAATTTTTGGGCTCCTGAGGCCAACTCCAGTGTATATTTGGGCTCCTGCTGCTGCTGCTGCCAACTTCTGCCAACTCCAGGGTGTGATTCATCCAATTTTTGGGCTCCTGAGGCCAACTCCAGTGTATATTTGGGCTCCTGCTGCTGCTACTGTCAACTCCTGCCAACTCCAGGGTGTGATTCATCCAATTTTTGGGCTCCTGAGGCCAACTCCAGTGTATATTTGGGCTCCTGCTGCTGCTGCTGCCAACTTCTGCCAACTCCAGGGTGTGATTCATCCAATTTTTGGGCTCCTGAGGCCAACTCCAGTGTATATTTGGGCTCCTGCTGCTGCTGCTGCCAACTTCTGCCAACTCCAGGGTGTGATTCATCCAATTTTTGGGCTCCTGAGGCCAACTCCAGTGTATATTTGGGCTCCTGCTGCTGCTACTGTCAACTCCTGCCAACTCCAGGGTGTGATTCATCCAATTTTTGGGCTCCTGAGGCCAACTCCAGTGTATATTTGGGCTCCTGCTGCTGCTGCTGCCAACTTCTGCCAACTCCAGGGTGTGATTCATCCAATTTTTGGGCTCCTGAGGCCAACTCCAGTGTATATTTGGGCTCCTGCTGCTGCTACTGTCAACTCCTGCCAACTCCAGGGTGTGATTCATCCAATTTTTGGGCTCCTGAGGCCAACTCCAGTGTATATTTGGGCTCCTGCTGCTGCTGCTGCCAACTTCTGCCAACTCCAGGGTGTGATTCATCCAATTTTTGGGCTCCTGAAGCCAACTCCAGTGTATATTTGGGCTCCTGCTGCTGCTGGTGTCAACTCCTGCCAACTCCAGGGTGTGATTCATCCAATTTTTGGGCTCCTGAAGCCAACTCCAGTGTATATTTGGGCTCCTGCTGCTGCTACTGTCAACTCCTGCCAACTCCAGGGTGTGATTCATCCAATTTTTGGGCTCCTGAGGCCAACTCCAGTGTATATTTGGGCTCCTGCTGCTGCTGCTGCCAACTTCTGCCAACTCCAGGGTGTGATTCATCCAATTTTTGGGCTCCTGAGGCCAACTCCAGTGTATATTTGGGCTCCTGCTGCTGCTACTGTCAACTCCTGCCAACTCCAGGGTGTGATTCATCCAATTTTTGGGCTCCTGAGGCCAACTCCAGTGTATATTTGGGCTCCTGCTGCTGCTGCTGCCAACTTCTGCCAACTCCAGGGTGTGATTCATCCAATTTTTGGGCTCCTGAGGCCAACTCCAGTGTATATTTGGGCTCCTGCTGCTGCTACTGTCAACTCCTGCCAACTCCAGGGTGTGATTCATCCAATTTTTGGGCTCCTGAGGCCAACTCCAGTGTATATTTGGGCTCCTGCTGCTGCTACTGTCAACTCCTGCCAACTCCAGGGTGTGATTCATCCAATTTTTGGGCTCCTGAAGCCAACTCCAGTGTATATTTGGGCTCCTGCTGCTGCTGCTGCCAACTTCTGCCAACTCCAGGGTGTGATTCATCCAATTTTTGGGCTCCTGAGGCCAACTCCAGTGTATATTTGGGCTCCTGCTGCTGCTGCTGCCAACTTCTGCCAACTCCAGGGTGTGATTCATCCAATTTTTGGGCTCCTGAAGCCAACTCCAGTGTATATTTGGGCTCCTGCTGCTGCTGGTGTCAACTCCTGCCAACTCCAGGGTGTGATTCATCCAATTTTTGGGCTCCTGAAGCCAACTCCAGTGTATATTTGGGCTCCTGCTGCTGCTACTGTCAACTCCTGCCAACTCCAGGGTGTGATTCATCCAATTTTTGGGCTCCTGAGGCCAACTCCAGTGTATATTTGGGCTCCTGCTGCTGCTGCTGCCAACTTCTGCCAACTCCAGGGTGTGATTCATCCAATTTTTGGGCTCCTGAGGCCAACTCCAGTGTATATTTGGGCTCCTGCTGCTGCTACTGTCAACTCCTGCCAACTCCAGGGTGTGATTCATCCAATTTTTGGGCTCCTGAGGCCAACTCCAGTGTATATTTGGGCTCCTGCTGCTGCTGCTGCCAACTTCTGCCAACTCCAGGGTGTGATTCATCCAATTTTTGGGCTCCTGAGGCCAACTCCAGTGTATATTTGGGCTCCTGCTGCTGCTGCTGCCAACTTCTGCCAACTCCAGGGTGTGATTCATCCAATTTTTGGGCTCCTGAGGCCAACTCCAGTGTATATTTGGGCTCCTGCTGCTGCTACTGTCAACTCCTGCCAACTCCAGGGTGTGATTCATCCAATTTTTGGGCTCCTGAGGCCAACTCCAGTGTATATTTGGGCTCCTGCTGCTGCTGCTGCCAACTTCTGCCAACTCCAGGGTGTGATTCATCCAATTTTTGGGCTCCTGAGGCCAACTCCAGTGTATATTTGGGCTCCTGCTGCTGCTACTGTCAACTCCTGCCAACTCCAGGGTGTGATTCATCCAATTTTTGGGCTCCTGAGGCCAACTCCAGTGTATATTTGGGCTCCTGCTGCTGCTGCTGCCAACTTCTGCCAACTCCAGGGTGTGATTCATC
Source organism: Gastrophryne carolinensis (assembly GCA_027917425.1). Classification (NCBI taxonomy): domain Eukaryota; kingdom Metazoa; phylum Chordata; class Amphibia; order Anura; family Microhylidae; genus Gastrophryne; species Gastrophryne carolinensis. The sequence goes on from CM051234.1 coordinate 258,939,966, forward strand.
CAATTTTTGGGCTCCTGAAGCCAACTCCAGTGTATATTTGGGCTCCTGCTGCTGCTGGTGTCAACTCCTGCCAACTCCAGGGTGTGATTCATCCAATTTTTGGGCTCCTGAAGCCAACTCCAGTGTATATTTGGGCTCCTGCTGCTGCTACTGTCAACTCCTGCCAACTCCAGGGTGTGATTCATCCAATTTTTGGGCTCCTGAGGCCAACTCCAGTGTATATTTGGGCTCCTGCTGCTGCTGCTGCCAACTTCTGCCAACTCCAGGGTGTGATTCATCCAATTTTTGGGCTCCTGAGGCCAACTCCAGTGTATATTTGGGCTCCTGCTGCTGCTACTGTCAACTCCTGCCAACTCCAGGGTGTGATTCATCCAATTTTTGGGCTCCTGAGGCCAACTCCAGTGTATATTTGGGCTCCTGCTGCTGCTGCTGCCAACTTCTGCCAACTCCAGGGTGTGATTCATCCAATTTTTGGGCTCCTGAGGCCAACTCCAGTGTATATTTGGGCTCCTGCTGCTGCTACTGTCAACTCCTGCCAACTCCAGGGTGTGATTCATCCAATTTTTGGGCTCCTGAGGCCAACTCCAGTGTATATTTGGGCTCCTGCTGCTGCTACTGTCAACTCCTGCCAACTTCAGGGTGTGATTCATCCAATTTTTGGGCTCCTGAAGCCAACTCCAGTGTATATTTGGGCTCCTGCTGCTGCTGCTGCTGCCAACTTCTGCCAACTCCAGGGTGTGATTCATCCAATTTTTGGGCTCCTGAGGCCAACTCCAGTGTATATTTGGGCTCCTTCTGCCCCTCATAGTGATGCCACTTCAACTCTCTGCAATTGTGCCGCTCTGCGATTCTATTAGCGATGCCTCTGATCTGCATGTGATATTTCTTCAAAGTATTATTTAACTAACCCAGCACGCATCCTGTGCGTGTTACAGCAAGGCTGAATGGTTTACAACCCTATTGAGGCTGTAGGAGGCTCAGAAATAGCCGTTTTTAATAGCGATTCGTCGCGAATTTATTCGGGTCGAAACGATTTTTGTCGGAAAATTCGGCGAATCAGTCGAATCGAATTTTTCAAAAGTTCGCTCATCTCTAGTAACAACCTTTAAGCATGGAGCCAACACTGTTCAGGATTTGACTTTCTGCTGACATTGCTGGCTAATTTGCTGCAACATTTTTCTAATTTAGGAATGGCATAAAATCTTGCTGGAAGGGCGCAAGCAGGGTAGCCATGATAACAAAAGTGTGAGAGCTCTCCTGCTGTCAGTTACTGTATATTATGCCTTTTAAGCATAACATTAAACTGGCAGACAGAATGAATATGCTCTAGATGCTTTAGGTTCTGAACATCATTCCTTATGCACCTACCCCGACAGGGGTCTTTCATGAACCCCTTTTTAACTGTAATCTAACTCGGCCTTGCAACAATGTATATGTATGCCCTCATTCATAGTCTGGAGTACTACTCATGGGGGTCTGCTTTAGGGTGAATGTGTACATAGAGCATCTTTTTGTTCACCGATTCATTGTAAAATGATTGCAAGGTTTTCTTTTGTGTTTTGTTTTATTATATTTTTCCATGTATTCCATTCATAATCCTATTTAGAAGGAGGTTCTAATGCTTCTGGTCTCTTCAGGACACTACCACAAACCATATGGTGATGCAAGGACATCTGTATCCTCCAGCCCTCTCTGATGATTTTTCATCTTTTCTCAAGGGACACAAAGCAGGGAAGGTTATCATGAGGCAGAATCCACTCTGTATGTCCTGTGATTTTAGCATTGTAAACAAGTTTTCTGCCGACTCTAAATCCACAGTATACAATAATCAGACATTTCATGTTTAGTGTCATTATTCTGCAAGAATCCCAATTAAAACACAAGAGAAGTTGACGTGTGTGCCTCTTGCTCTCAAGCCCCATGTATTCATTGTGGCTTTGTGTCACGCTGACTAGAATTATTTAATGTATTCATGATGACATTTGGGATCTCTGTATTTACAGTTATGCTTCTATTGAAGCTGGTCCACTATACCCTTATCATTTACACTGAACTAATTCAGAGGCAAGTCTAATTATGCTCTAATGCTCAAAGCTGTTTTGTAAATGTCCACAGTGTTGTCTGCTTTCATGAGAATCTAGTCAGCCAAACATTTATTTGTATGATCACTGTGCAGCATTCTATCTAGAAGAATGAGCTTTACCACATTTGGTAGAAAATCAAGGGCCTGCACAGAGGGAAGGGGTTACTTTGTACATTATATTGGGAACAACTTAAAATATCAAGTTTATTTTTTATTATATTGTGCCAATATATACAAATAGTTTCCTTTAATTATACTTTTATATTTGTATTGTTTTAGTACAAAACCCAGTACAACACACGAGTTTACAAAGTACCTATTCTGCCTGACCAAAACTTGACAGCAGTGACAGAGCAGCCCACTGAAGCCATTAACATTAGTGACATTGTGGAGAATGTGACTCGTGCCATGGTGAAACTGCATGAAGTGATGGAGGTGGAAGAGATAGTGCCTGTTGCAGGCTCAGCAAGTGGAGTAAATGCCCTAGGCTTGGTGGTCTTCTCCATGTGTTTTGGGCTTGTTATTGGGAAAATGAAGGAACAGGGTCGAGCTCTTAGAGAGTTTTTTGACGGTCTTAATGAGGCCATCATGAGGCTTGTGGCTATCATCATATGGTAAGAAAAAGTTTATTTTTCCTCTTTCTATGACTTTGATGCTGCATCTGACATAGACATTATTAAAATATTTGCTCATTTATTTTCTCAGGTATGCCCCAATTGGAATCCTGTTCTTAATCTCAGGAAAGATACTTGAAATGGACGACTTACTGGTTATGGGAGGACAGCTGGGAATGTACACCATTACAGTTATAATAGGACTTCTCATACATGCTTTGGTAGTACTTCCACTGTTGTTCTTCATTGTTACTCGGAGAAATCCGTGGCCATTCATTGGTGGGCTTCTTCAGGCTCTAATCACTGCTTTGGGAACATCATCAAGGTATGTAAAACTGTAAAATGGAAATAATTATTTGGTGAACATTAATTTCCACAACACAAATAAAAATATTCATATAAATCAAAAATCATTGACTTGATACAAAATGATGATCATTAATACCAAATCTATAATGTTAAGCCAGTGGTGTATCCCAATATTAATATTTCTCAAATGCTTTGCATGTACAATCTAAATTATGAGAAATGAACCAATACACACAATGAGATGTATAAAAACTTTCCATGGTGTATAAGCCTACACAGTGTATTACCTTTAAACTAACCCATTAGATTTCCAAAGTTTACCCAGACAACCTAAAACCGGATGTCCAGTCTCATTGGAACTGATTGTGAAATACTCCTTTACACAGGAGTATTAAATGTAACCCTACCCTAACTTGAGTGTGACCATCCAACCCTAATGAACACTAGCTAACCCACCCCTACAAGATTACCAGCTACATATAAAGCGACCAAATCCTTTATTATTATTAATAATCTTTATTCTATTATTCACATAGCACCAGCATATTTTACAACACTTTAAAATCAGGAGGTTTATGTTCAGACAGACTTGTAAGCACTAAAATTTTGATTTCACTGCTGTTCTTGTAACTGGGATAATGGCTAGGAACATTGGAAGTCTACTTCAGTGCACAATATGTCATGTGTATACACTTCAGAAGCAGCAGTTCAAGGGTGAATACCGCTGTGATAAATGTGAGCATATTGCAACCTTGGAAGCTCAGGTTAGAGATCTGGAGACACAGATGCAACACTGAGGGGGATTGACAATATAGAAAAGGGCATTCTGCTCAGTGAGCAGGTATTAAGTTGGGTAATGATGCAAGAGTGTCAGTCTCAGAAATGGCAGCCCTAGCGGATGCTGCTCTCCCTAACAGCTGGGAGGACAGCCTAGCTAGTGAGCGGGTGGTTGGGACTGCAGGTAGGACTAGACAGTTGGTGGTATTATGAGTTTCATGTACCAGTCGGACTGACACAAAAATTTGTCACCAGGACCGCCTCAACTGAATGGTTTGCTCTCTCCCTGATGCCAGGGTTCGGCAAGTGGTGGAAAGGGTGGATAAATTACTGGGGGTCCACATGGGGAACAATAACAGAATTTATGGGAGATGGAGGATCCTTAAAAATAAATTTAAGTATTTAGGCACCAAGTTCAAGAGAAGGACCTCCCAGGTTGTGCCATGCACTACACATGAAAGACAGTGGGAGCTTCGAGAGTTAAACGCATGGCTCAAGTCCTGGTGCAGGGCAGAAGGATTTGGGTTCCTAGAGCACTGGGCTGACTTTTCATTGGGGTACAAACTGGTTTCTACAGATAATTTGCGCCTAAATGAAAGGGGGCTGCTGTGCGGGGTAAGAGGATACTAGAAGGGATGGAGGGGTATTTAAACTAGAGATTAGGGGGGAGGGCAAGAGAGAAAACAAAGGGGAAGGCAGATTACTTACTGTCAATCTTCAAAGTTTTGCTCTCTTTTGGAAAGACAGAGCAAATAGGAAAGGGGGCGGAGTGTGTCTCTATATAAAGCAAGAATTCAAAGCATATATTAATGAGGGGATACTAGCAGAAGATTGCAAGGATGTAGAAGTGTGGGGCAGTGTAATGTTATATACAATTTGGTGTAATCTATAGACTCCCAGACATAACAAATCAGTTAATGGAGGCACCTACTAGGGGTGATGCTCTTTTGGGTCTAGGAATATGAAATGATGATGATGACCTGATAGGGACAATAACAGTCTGTGAAAATCTTGGTAACAGTGACCACAATATAGCTGTATTCAACATAAACTGTAAGGCAAATTTTCTGTCGGGGAGGGCAAAAACCCTGAATTTTAGGAAGGCCAACTTCCACAGAAACAGAGTTGCACTGCAGGACAAAGATTTGGAGCATCTGTTGAGGAATAAGGCTACAGATGCTAAAAGGGGGTGCTTTAATCAATGAGTACCAACGCTGCAAAATTCCTATGGGTAACAAATATAAGCGGTTAAAATTAAACCCGAATTCAAGAAAAGTTTTTCAGGATTAGGCCCAGTCCCGATGCCCAACAAGGACCCAGCACTCCCACCACACCACTGACTTGGTCCTTGTTGGGCATCAGGATTGGGCCTAATCCTGAAAAACTTTTCTTGAATTCAATTTAGATGGACCAGCAGTCTCCAAACCCCCTCTAAATGCGCATATTTATTTTTAGGCGGGTCACCTATAAAGTAGGACAGACCACCACTGGAGATCTGCCCTAACCTATACTCTACTGCTTAAAATTAAACCCCTCATGGCTGACACCTGCGGTTAAAAGGGCAATAAAGAACAAGAAAAGGGCATTTAAAAATTACAAGACTGAGCTCTCAGCTGTTACACTTAAAAAGTGTAAATTAGTAAATAAAGCATTTAAGAAAGAAATACGGTTGGCAAAAGCACAAAATTGAAGAGATGTGGCCAAAGAAAGCAAAACAAACCCTAAATGTTATTTTAAATTTATAAATTCAAAGAAAATTAAATTAGAACAGATAGGTGCCCTAATTAATGATAATTTGGAAATGGTCACTGGGGATGGGGATGTGTGTACACAAGAGAAGAGCAAGGAGCCAACACAGGAGATGCCACTGATAGCAATAGCCCAAGTATAATACTCAAAACATGGTAAACATGGATGTCATCCAAAAAAGACTAACTCATTTAAATGTGAATAAGACTGCAGGTCCAGATGGATTTCACCCAAGTGAAGAACTCGGTTCCGTTATCTCATCACCCCTGGTCTTTCTTCACTTTCCCGGGGGCACCCCGATCGGGGTGAAACCCTCCAGATCTCCTGATAAAACTCACCTCACCCCGCTCCTGCGGCGCATGCGCGGCCACTCATCCGATCAGCGTGCTGGGAGCCGCTGAGGTATGCGCGTCAAAGCTCAGCAGCTCCGAGCCGGCTGGCGGCCACATCTCGCGCGTCCCTCTAACAGGGAGCGAGGCCGCGCCGGCCATTCACAAATGGCCATCGCAAGCACGTGTTCGCTAGAGAGAAGCGCGAGATGCGGCTGCGCCCCGCGCATGCTCCATTGGACCGGGATTCAGGTAAGGTTTGCGGGCGTCCTGGGGGGTTTCACATCCCGATTTTGGATGCTCCGTGGGGGGGGGGGGGGGGGATCTATAAGATTCCCTGCTGGGTTTTGGTCCACTTTAAAGAAAATGGGCTCTAGGTCTTCTCTGGGCAATTACCGACCTGTAGTTTAACATCCATTGAGAGAAATTTGCTTGAATGGTTATTAAGGGACAACATACACGAATATTTAACTATGCATAGTATTATAAATGACAACCAGTACAGTTTTCCTAAGGACAGAAGCTTCCAGACTAACCTGATTGGCTTCTATGAGGAGGTGAGTAGAAGCCTGGACAGAGGGACAGCTGTAGATATAGTTTTTCTGGATTTTGCAAAAGCGTTTGACACTGTCCCCCATAGACGCTTATTGGGGAAATTGAGGTCTCCAGGATTATAAAATACTTTGTGTAACTGGATTGAAAACTGGCTGAAGGATAGTTTGCAAAGTGTTGTGGTTAATGATACCTACTCTGAATGGTTACTGGTTGCAAGCAGTGTACCCCAGAGTCCAGTGCTGGGCCCACTATTATTCAACTTGTTTATAAACGACATAGAAGATGCAATGAAATGCACTGTCTATGACACAAAGTTATGTAGCACAGTGCAGTCTATTAAAGATGTCCAAAAGCTTCAGGCTGACTTAGACACTTGGAGTGTCTGGGCATCCAAATGAAGTTCAGTGTTGAGAATTGTAAAGTCATGCACTTGGGGTTTAATAACCTGAAGGCAACATATGTCCTCAGGGGAGTAAAACTGAGAGAATCACTTGTTGAGAAGGATCTGGGGGTACTGGTAGATTACAGGCTAAATAACAGCATGCAATGTCAAGCAGCTGCTTCCAAGGCCACCAACATATTATCATGCATTTAAAGAGGCAAGGAATCACAGGATAGAGATGTAATTTTGCCTCTCTACAAGGCACTGGTGTGCCCTCACCTGGAGTATGCCGTCCAATTCTGGGCCCCAGGTCATAGAAAGGATGCTGTGACTGGGCAGGGTGCAGAGAAGGGCCACCAAACTAAAAAGAGTAATGAAGGATCTTCGTTATGAGGAAAGATTTCAAGAATTAAATCTGTTTAGTCTTGAAACAAGGGGAACATGATTAAATAGTATAAATATATAAACTGACAATACTAAAATATGGAGAAAAACGATTTTAGGTAAAATACTCTCTAAAGACAAGGGGCACTCCCTTCGACTGGGAAAAAATAAATTCAATCTCCGGAGGGGACATTCATTTTTTACCATAAGAACCATAATCTGTGGAATAGCCTCCCACAGAAGCTTGCTTTGGCATCAACCAGTGACAGCTTCAAAAGAATGGCCCAGCTAAAAGCCAATATCTTAGTGTTTTTGGTTGCAAGGGTATGGTAGATAGTGCTTGATGATAGATTAGATTTATTAGAAAGTTGTTAAAGAAGGTGTGAAAGGGGGGAAGTTAGATTAGAAGCTGTTATAGGCTACCTTAAAAGAGTTTTATGGCAGCACCTAAAATGGTGGAGGTTTCTAATTAATCTAATTGCTAGGGTTAGGGTTAGGGCTAGGGGTTTTATTCAATAAAACTGATACCCCTGTATTCTTGCTATAGTTTGCCAGCCTTTAGGCAATATTCATTTGATATATGGGGCTTGATTCAACAAAGGTAGAAATAAATTTGTGTCACTCGAAAAATCAGATCGCATGCACAAAGTTTTAACTTTTTCGAGTGATTCAAAAAAGGGGTTGAATTAAATACTTGCACTCGAAAATGCAATCGTAAAATTTTCTAATCACTCGGAAAATTTTCAAAATGCTAGTAAAAAGGCTGTCGCAAGCGAAAATTATTGGAAAATGTACTCGAATTTTTTTTCTATTGTTTAGTATTGTTTTATGACTGTTGCATGGTGTTGTAAGGCTTTTTAATGGGTAAATGTAAATGCATAATTTTTTTTTCAACTTTTTAATTTACCTGTGTAGCTGTATGTACATGGCTAACATTGTGGATACATGTAATAAAGAGGCAAGGTATGCTGTAGTGGAAGTACTAATCAAACAGTAATATTTGTAAGAGGCATATATGTAGTTTTTTTTTTGGGTGGGGGGGTGGTTGGATTGCCAGGGACCTGTATTAAAAATGTTTCCTTTAATGCAGAAATGTGGCCATTGTTTTTCTATACAAAGCTTGCTCACATAGCACCACGTGTCCCTGGGTGCAGGGAGCAGCTCTTTGCTAGCTTTAACCTCATGGTACGCCATTCTTATGCTTACACTATAACGTGGACCAAAAGCCAGGATTTTGACTATTCTGGGTTTTGGTGCACCGCAATGTAAAAACCCAGAGGTCGACCAAAGGTCTTCTACCAGTTAATGGTGCCAAATATGGCAGCCTAGTAAGCTGGAAAAGTGCTTGATATGGCAGCTGATCCACTTCCAAACGTGTCCGAAAATATGGGAATGGGTAGTGTGCGCCTTCTCTACGCCACATCATCTGCAATACGTTCGAAGTCAATGGCCTCGATTCACAAATCATTGAAAAAAATTCTCATGGTAGTAAAAAATTTAATTCATGAGAAAAAAGCCTGAGAATTTCAAGGTTACCAAATCACCAGATAGGAAGACACTGAAAGTCAATGGAACTTTTTACTACTAGTAAAAAAGGGTAAAAAGTTCAGTATTCAGTTCAGGAGTAAAAAAGTGCCATTGACTTTCATTGTCTTCCTAACTAGTGATTCACAAACAGTGGAATTCTCAGGCTTTTTTCTTATGAATTGAATTTTTTACTACCATTAGAGTTTACTACCATTGCAAAGAAAGTGGAAGGGCTCCATTGTGAGAGAGCAAAATTAGTTTTCTCCTGCTGAAAGCTGCATCAAAAAACTAGTGTGAAACATTCTAATTGATATCATGTGTGTGGCTCATCAAGTCCACCTGAATCAGTAGTAAAATTTTCGAATTGTAAAATGCAGTAGTAAATTTTTCGATCCACTAATTTAATTCGCACTTTTACAATCGCACTCGAATTTAATTCAAGTGACTCGTGTTTTACAATGGTACCAGGTAGCTGAATCACTCGTAAAAAAATATAGCAAAATCGCAGCTTTTTAAGCACAAAACACACGAAAAATCAGTTTTCGACCTTTATTGAATCGAGCCCATGGTGTTCAATGAAGAGTATTATCTTCATGTGTATAAGAATATCCCATTTATATAGCCATAACCTTCAAATTTATGGAATTAGACTAACTATTCAGCTATATACAACTGACTTCAGACCTCCAGTTTATCAGAAGGTCACAGGAAGGTTTTTTTCCTTTTTAGTTGCCTCACACATATGCAGTAATTTTAGTTGCGTTCACAATAACTTTGAAATAACAAAGAGTGATGGTGCAGGATATACCTACAAGTGATTATTAAATTAATACAATATCCTTTTTTTCTCCAATTAGCTCTGCTACTCTGCCCATTACATTCAAGTGCTTGGAGGAGAACAATGGTGTGGACAAACGGATTACTCGATTTGTACTTCCAGTAGGGGCAACCATTAACATGGATGGAACGGCGCTGTATGAGGCACTTGCGGCTATATTTATTGCACAAGTAAACAATTATGAGTTGAACTTTGGACAGATAATAACAATCAGGTAATGTGCATTGTTAAGTGTAGTCAGTCCTTCTGTCTGTATGTCACTGCACTGAATTTTCATTTAAATTATATGTCACACAAGCCAGTAAAAGAGGAAACCAAAAACATAATGTTTGCCTGAGAATGTGTCATATTTTGTCACTAGTTTCACACGTATACTGTAGTGCAGGGGGAATTCAACCGGCGGACCGCGGTCCGTTTCCGGACCGCGGCCGCTTGCTCTCCGGACCCCATGGCCGGCCGGGAGGAGAGACAGCGGGGGAGTGAGAAGAGACAGTGGGCGGGGTAGGCGGGCCGGAGGAGAGACAGCGGGTAGGCGGGCGGGCAGGCGTCAAGCCGGGAGGAGAGACAGCGAGCGGGGCCGGTGGGCGGGAGCAAAGACAGGGGGTGGGGCCGGAGGGCGGAAACCCAGGGGACGGCGGACTGGTGCAGAGACGGGGGCGGGGCCGGCGGGAGGAAACACAGGGGCCGGCTGACGAGAGGAGACAGGGAGCGTAGCCGGCGAATAGGAGGAAAAACAGCATGTGGGAAGGCAGGAGGAAAGACAGCAGGGTGAGTTATCCCATCCCATCTCTCTCTGTTCCCAGCTCTGCCTCATCCCAGCTCTCCCTGTTCCCAGCTCTGCCTCATCCCAGCTCTCCCTGTTCCCAGCTCTGCCTCATCCCATCTCTCTCTGTTCCCAGCTCTGCCTCATCCCATCTCTCTCTGTTCCCAGCTCTGCCTCATCCCAGCTCTCCCTGTTCCCAGCTCTGCCTCATCCCAGCTCTCCCTGTTCCCAGCTCTGCCTCATCCCAGCTCTCCCTGTTCCCAGCTCTGCCTCATCCCAGCTCTCCCTGTTCCCAGCTCTGCCTCATCCCAGCTCTCCCTGTTCCCAGCTCTGCCCCATACCATCTCTCTATTCCCAGCTCTGCCTCATCCCATCTCTCTTCTCCCAACTCTGTCCCATCCAATCTCTCTTCTCCCAGCTCTGCCCCATCCCATCTCTCTCTGTTCCCAGCTCTGCCTCATCCCAGCTCTCCCTGTTCCCAGCTCTGCCTCATCCCAGCTCTCCCTGTTCCCAGCTCTGCCTCATCCCAGCTCTCCCTCATCCCAGCTCTCCCTGTTCCCAGCTCTACCTCATCCCATCTCTCTCTGTTCCCAGCTCTGCCTCATCCCAGCTCTCCCTGTTCCCAGCTCTGCCTCATCCCAGCTCTCCCTGTTCCCAGCTCTGCCTCATCCCAGCTCTCCCTGTTCCCAGCTCTGCCTCATCCCAGCTCTCCCTGTTCCCAGCTCTGCCTCATCCCAGCTCTCCCTGTTCCCAGCTCTGCCTCATCCCAGCTCTCCCTGTTCCCAGCTCTGCCCCATCCCATCTCTCTATTCCCAGCTCTGCCTCATCCCATCTCTCTTCTCCCAGCTCTGTCCCATCCAATCTCTCTTCTCCCAGCTCTGCCCCATCCCATCTCTCTCTGTTCCCAGCTCTCCCTGTTCCCAGCTCTGCCTCATCCCAGCTCTGCCTCATCCCAGCTCTCCCTGTTCCCAGCTCTGCCTCATCCCAGCTCTGCCTCATCCCAGCTCTCCCTCATCCCAGCTCTCCCTGTTCCCAGCTCTGCCTCATCCCATCTCTCTCTGTTCCCAGCTCTGCCTCATCCCAGCTCTCCCTGTTCCCTGCTCTGCCTCATCCCAGCTCCCCCTGTTCCCAGCTCTGCCTCATCCCAGCTCTCCCTGTTCCCAGCTCTGCCTCATCCCAGCTCTCCCTGTTCCCAGCTCTGCCTCATCCCAGCTCTCCCTGTTCCCAGCTCTGCCCCATCCCATCTCTCTATTCCCAGCTCTGCCTCATCCCATCTCTCTTCTCCCAGCTCTGTCCCATCCAATCTCTCTTCTCCCAGCTCTGCCCCATCCCATCTCTCTCTGTTCCCAGCTCTGCCTCATCCCAGCTCTCCCTGTTCCCAGCTCTGCCTCATCCCAGCTCTCCCTGTTCCCAGCTCTGCCTCATCCCAGCTCTCCCTGTTCCCAGCTCTGCCTCATCCCAGCTCTCCCTGTTCCCAGCTCTGCCTCATCCCAGCTCTCCCTGTTCCCAGCTCTGCCCCATCCCATCTCTCTATTCCCAGCTCTGCCTCATCCCATCTCTCTTTTCCCAGCTCTGCCTCATCCCATCTCTCTTTTCCCAGCTCTGCCCCATCCCATCTCTCTTTTCCCAGCTCTGTCCCATCCCATCTCTCTATTCCCAGCTCTGTCCCATCCCATCTCTTTATTCCCAGCTCTGCCTCATCCCATCTCTCTTTTCCCAGCTCTGCCCCATCCCATCTCTCTATTCCCATCTCTCTATTCCCATCTCTCTATTCCCATCTCTCCCTGTTCCCAGCTCTGTCCCATCCCATCTCTCTTTTCCCAGCTCTGCCCCATCCCATCTCTTTTCCCAGCTCGGTCCCATCCCATCTCTCTATTCCCAGCTCTGTCCATCCCATCTCTCTATTCCCAGCTCTGTCCATCCCATCTCTCTTTTCCCAGCTCTGTCCCATCCCATCTCTCTTTTCCAAGCTCCGTCCCATCCCATCTCTCTATTCCCAGCTCTGTCCCATCCCATCTCTCTGTTCCCAGCTCTGTCCCATCCCATCTCTCTATTCCCAGCTCTGTCCCACCCCATCTCTCTTTTCCCAGCTCTGCCCCATCCCATCTCTCTGTTCCCAGCTCTGTCCCATCCCATCTCTCTATTCCCAGCTCTGTCCCATCCCATCCCATCTCTCTATTCCCAGCTCTGTCCCATCCCATCTCTCTATTCCCAGCTCTGCCCCATCCCATCTCTCTTTTCCCAGCTCTGTCCCATCCCATCTCTCTATTCCCAGCTCTGCCCCATCCCATCTCTCTTTTCCCAGCTCTGTCCCATCCCATCTCTCTATTCCCAGCTCTGTCCTATCCCATCTCTCTATTCCCAGCTCTGCCTCATCCCATCTCTCTTTTCCCAGCTCTGCCCCATCCCATCCCATCTCTCTATTCCCAGCTCTGTCCCATCCCATCTCTCTATTCCCAGCTCTCCCTGTTCCCAGCTCTGTCCCATCCCATCTCTCTTTTCCCAGCTCTGCCCCATCCCATCTCTTTTGCCAGCTCTGTCCCATCCCATCTCTCTATTCCCAGCTCTGCCCCATCCCATCTCTCTTTTCCCAGCTCTGTCCCATCCCGTCTCTCTTCTCCCAGCTCTGCCCCATCCCATCTCTCTTCTCCCAGCTCTGCCCCATCCCATCTCTCTATTCCCAGCTCTGCCCCATCCCATCTCTCTTTTCCCAGCTCTGTCCCATCCCATCTCTCTATTCCCAGCTCTGCCCCATCCCATCTCTCTATTCCCAGCTCTGTCCCATCCCATCTCTCTATTCCCAGCTCTGCCCCATCCCATCTCTCTTTTCCCAGCTCTGTCCCATCCCATCTCTCTATTCCCAGCTCTGCCCCATCCCATCTCTTTATTCCCAGCTCTGTCCCATCCCATCTCTCTATTCCCAGCTCTGTCCCATCCCATCTCTCTATTCCCAGCTCTGCCCCATCCCATCTCTTTATTCCCAGCTCTGTCCCATCCCATCTCTCTTTTCCCAGGTCTGTCCCATCCCATCTCTCTCTTTTCCCAGATCTGTCCCATCCCGTCTCTCTATTCCCAGCTCTGTCCCATCCCATCTCTCTTCTCCCAGCTCTGTCCCATCCCATCTCTCTTTTCCCAGCTCTGTCCCATCCCATCTCTCTATTCCCAGCTCTGTCCCATCCCATCCCACCTCTCTATTTCCAGCTCTGTCCCATCTCTCTATTCCCAGCTCTGTCCCATCCCATCTCTCTTTTCCCAGCTCGGTCCCATCCCATCCCATCTCTCTATTCCCAGCTCTGCCCCATCCCATCTCTCTATTCCCAGCTCTGTCCCATCCCATCCCATCTCTCTATTCCCAGCTCTGTCCCATTCCATCTCTCTTTTCCCAGCTCTGTCCCATCCCATCTCTCTATTATCCCAGCTCTATCCCATTCCATCTCTCTTTTCCCAGCTCTGTCCCATCCCATCTCTCTATTATCCCAGCTCTGTCCCATCCCATCTCTCTATTCCCAGCTCTGTCCCATCCCATCTCTCTATTCCCAGCTCTGTCCCATCCCATCTCTCTTTTCCCAGGTCTGTCCCATCCCATCTCTCTATTCCCAGCTCTGTCCCATTCCATCTCTCTTTTCCCAGCTCTGTCCCATCCCATCTCTCTATTATCCCAGCTCTGTCCCATCCCATCCCATCTCTCTATTCCCAGCTCTGTCCCATCCCATCTCTCTTCTCCCAGCTCTGTCCCATCCCATCTCTCTATTGCCAGCTCTGTCCCATCCCATCTCTCTATTGCCAGCTCTGTCCCATCCCATCTCTCTATTCCCAGCTCTGTCCCATCCCATCTCTCTATTCCCAGCTCTGTCCCATCCCATCTCTCTGTTCCCAGCTCTGCCCCATCCCATCTCTCTATTCCCAGCTCTGTCCCATCCCATCTCTCTATTGCCAGCTCTGTCCCATCCCATCTCTCTATTCCCAGCTCTGTCCCATCCCATCTCTCTTCTCCCAGCTCTGTCCCATCCCATCTCTCTATTCCCAGCTCTGTCCCATCCCATCTCTCTATTCCCAGCTCTGCCTCATCCCATCTCTCTATTATCCCAGCTCTGTCCCATCCCATCTCTCTATTCCCAGCTCTGTCCCATCCCATCTCTCTATTCCCAGCTCTGTCCCATCCCATCTCTCTAATCCCAGCTCTGTCCCATCCCATCTCTCTATTCCCAGCTCTGTCCCATCCCATCTCTCTATTATCCCAGCTCTGTCCCATCCCATCTCAATTTTCCCAGCTCTGTCCCACCCCATCTCTCTTTTCCCAGCTCCGTCCCATCCCATCTCTCTTCTCCCAGCTCTGCCCCATCCCATCTCTCTATTCCCAGCTCTGTCCCATCCCATCTCTCTATTCCCAGCTCTGTCCCATCCCATCTCTCTATTATCCCAGCTCTGTCCCATCCCATCTCAATTTTCCCAGCTCTGTCCCATCCCATCTCTCTTTTCCCAGCTCCGTCCCATCCCATGTCTCTATTCCCAGCTCTGTCCCATCCCATCTCTCTATTCCCAGCTCTGTCCCATCCTATCTCTCTATTCCCAGCTCGGTCCCATCCCATCTCTCTATTCCCAGCTCCGTCCCATCCCATCTCTCTATTATCCCTGCTCTGTCCCATCCCATCTCTCTATTCCCAGCTCTGTCCCATCCCATCTCTCTATTCCCAGCTCTGTCCCATCCCATCTCTCTATTCCCAGCTCTGTCCCATCCCATCTCTCTATTCCCAGCTCGGTCCCATCCCATCTCTCTATTCCCAGCTCTGTCCCATCCCATCTCTCTATTCCCAGCTCTGTCCCATCCTATCTCTCTATTCCCAGCTCGGTCCCATCCCATCTCTCTATTCCCAGCTCCGTCCCATCCCATCTCTCTATTATCCCTGCTCTGTCCCATCCCATCTCTCTATTCCCAGCTCTGTCCCATCCCATCTCTCTATTCCCAGCTCTGTCCCATCCCATCTCTCTATTCCCAGCTCTGTCCCATCCTATCTCTCTATTCCCAGCTCGGTCCCATCCCATCTCTCTATTCCCAGCTCCGTCCCATCCCATCTCTCTATTATCCCTGCTCTGTCCCATCCCATCTCTCTATTCCCAGCTCTGTCCCATCCCATCTCTCTTCTCCCAGCACTGCCTCATCCCATCTTTCTCTTTTCCCAGCTCTGTCCCATCCCGTCTCTCTATTCCCAGCTCTGTCCCATCCCATCTCTCTATTCCCAGCTCTGTCCCATCCCATCCCATCTCTCTCTGTTTATTTAAAATCAGTGCACCAAGGGTAAGAGCTGTAGGCTCGAAATGGTCAAACAAAAAAAAAGTTGCTGTTTGTTTCCTCCCCAATGTACAATAGATATAATGCCAGAGGGGGGACAAGCAGCCTTTATTTAATTATGCTTCTGGAATATATAGCTCCCTGGTGCGCTGATTTTAACCTACCCCCCGGTTCCGGACCTTCAGCTTGTGGCATACTGCTACAAGCGGACCTCTACAAAAAGTTCTTGAGTACCCCTGCTGTAGTGTATTGTCTTCAGTTTTTAGAAATGAATCAAGTAGGGATTGATTCAAACCATCTGTCTGTGGTCTCCTAGCAGTGGTGGTGCCACAAATACTGTACTTGCACTTGTCAGTCCCAATGGCAACTCAGATTTCATTTTAAGAGGACCAGATGGAAAGTAAGACTAGTTTTTCCAAGCTCAGTTCACAGGCAGCTATGAGATATAATTCTTACCTACACTATGAATTAAAGTGAATAGTGAAAGTCTGAATGAGGGTTGGGCTTTAAACTGGACTAAAACCCTAGCAACCTGGTTAAAAGACCAAAAAGGACTTTGTCCATCCTCAAAACACCTACCGACATACCTGCTACCTAGACCCATCTAGGTAGGAGGAATGGACAAGGGTGGTAGGCTTAGAGGTGACAAGGGTAGAAGGAGCCAGAAAAAATTGCATCTTGGCAGCGCCATTTCTCTAGCTCTTTCTCCACCTACTGCCCAGTTTATTTGAAACAATTTCTGTCTCCAACACAAGTTGGAAAAATTGTTACTGGGTTGTAGCCAGGTCTGTTGTGATAAGGCAGTCACCAGTCACACCATAACCTTTCTATGCCTGCTAAAAAACCTTGCCGGGGTCAATGAAGAGCGAAGCCAGAAGCAAGAAACCATTATGGTCTTACAGCATGCCGGCTCACCATTGGGCAGGAAACATGAGGGGGAACACAAAGGGGGGGTATCCCAGCTAATCTATATCTCCTAAGGGGAAATAGAGGAGGGGGCCCAGGAGGGAGAAGCACAGTGTTGGATCAGAAGAGGAGAAGGAGGAGAGAAAATTGCACACATCACAAGCCCCAGCCATTATGCCTCCTGACACAAAGCTAGTCACTTGGCAGCAGGCTGTCGCTGACCATAGGCGAGCACTGTGGACAGGGGGAGCCAGGCTTCCACTGCTGAGGTTCGCACCTAGAGACTACTGCCTAGAACCTAAGGTTGATCCGGCAGGCTGGAGTCTAATGACCACCCCAGTCTTTCCTAGAGCCCCCCACCCCCACAAGGGAGGACAGATTTGCTGCTTGGGTGGTCCCAGATCGTTCCCCATGGGGGAGACAAGGGTTTAGGCAGTATTTACCAGGCTGGAAGGAGAGAATCAGAATTCAGAAAGCAAGCCTGGTCATACACGTGGAAGCAGGCAGGCAGGGGTTAATCCAAGAAGCAGAATCTGCTGAGGAGCCAGGTCAAGATCAGGAAGTCCAATGAACTACTACTCACAGATGCGTATGGGAGGGACCCGCGTCTGTACAATATGCTGCGGAACCCACACCTGCGCAGTAGAACATGCTGGCACAGAAGTACCCGGACGCACAGCAGATGATGCCGCCACCAGAGCCCCCACAGTCACTGCATGACACAGGCCCATAACAGCACAGGAGTGCCTTTATGTCACTGTGCTTAGAGGTCAAGCCTTGCATAGACAATATCAAAACCACAGACCATTACTGGTGCTTGTGCCACTGCTGCCACAGCATCAATACAGGACTGACTCTGGGTTTTGGTGCTTGCCCCCTGGGCACCCCCCAGGTTGCCCATCTGACTTGCCCTACGGTGCTTGCATAGCCTCTCGTCCAATCAGAATGCTTGGATCCACTCGCGCCCCTTCATCTAAGAGCTTGCTGGCGGCTGCATTCCCCCAATACCTTCTAACAGGGAGTGTGCCCACACTGGCCATTCACAAATGTCTGGCATGGGCATGCTCCCTGCTAAAGGGATAGCGGGAAAGCAGCCTCTGCTCTCACATGCACCATTAGACTGGAAAAGAAGGTGAGATTCCAGGCATCCTGGGGGGTTTTATACAGCAGGGCATCCTGAATCGGGATGCCCCAGAGGGGAAGGAAACAAGCAGCCCTGGCATCTTATAGTTTCCCGGACCATCGGACCGTGCGTTTTGGTCAACTTTAAAGTGGCCCACACCTATTTTATACCTAATGGGTGTGGTATCCCATTGGGAGGCATCCAGAAATGCAGCTCCACTGGCAGTTGTGTGAGCCATTCTAATTGGCAGCCAGGAAAGAAAGTGACCCTGGCCAATGTGACCACTGGTGGCCAATCGTGGGGCTGCATTTCGCCCATGAATCAATTTAAAGGAAAGTATTTCAGTGGGTTGTGTGGATCTATGTGTTGGGGGGGGGATTCTATCAATCGGTCACAATGCGGCCCCACATTGCTCTTTTAGAATCCTACATTTATGGTGCTTAGCTGGTTGACACAGTACCCAAGTAGTTCAATCATTTCATGTTTTTATTCTCCTCTTAAATAACATTGCTTTGCTGTCCTTTATTCCTCCATCCGTCTGCCCCAAAAAATTAATTATTGTATCGAGGGAGCTAAAGCTCTATTTTTTAATCACAGTGAGTTTGTGGTGTGCTTTCCCTGCTATAAACTTGTACTGCCTTCAGTGGGTTATGGTAGGGGTGTTGGGCCTAGCTAATTTTTGGAATGGTAGAAACCTGGGAGTAGCTTTCCCTACTATAATCCTCACATATAACCTAACTTTTTAGTGGCAATGTGCTGGCTGCAGTGGTCCTCTGACTGATCATAGGCATAGCTACATTTATCTATTTTGAATGGTAGTGACCTGGCTTCAGTGGTCCTCTACCTTGAGTATAGCATCTGCCTAATTGCCAAATTAGTCCATGACATTGTTTTTTTCACCCTCCCAAGACCCCCCCCCCCCCCCACTCCACACTCCTGGTGTCTCCTAAGTGTACACATCTAACTGTAACAGATCTGGATAGTTTGGCTCTTTAAGTGAAGAACTGTTAAACCAAATGGGGGTCTTCTGGGCTCATCACTAGCTTTAGAGAAGAATAAAACATGGGATTTTGGCCAAACAGAGCTGTTTGCTGTGCATATATAATGTTTGTCAAACAGCTCTGTTTACAGCAATTGGCAGCGGCATCTCCAGTAGCGGCCCACCCCCTGTATCTTGAGATTGCCCTAGGGTTAGAAGTTTCGTAGGATGAGTTCTTAAAGCAACAGCTCAGTTGACTGGCTTGTCCTTGGTGGTAAAACCTGTGTATGAAACCAGTTTGATCTAATTAGGCATACATTTATAAAACTGTTTATAACAAACGGATAATTAAAAAAGGAGGCAATTCTTTAAAACGTTGGCAGCAATTCTAAATTACAAACTAAGGACACCCCCTCTCCCCCCCCCCCCTTCATCTACCATGTTTTCTATCATTCCCTTTCTGACTGTACTTGGTTGTATTTAATGGTTTTCTATTAAAGATATATGGATTATGAACTAGGTGAAGCGTGGTAGTGTTGGTGACATATAGCCACCTTGTGCAGTACAGTAATTGAGAATACATGATTTTGCTGATTGAATACAGAAGATAATTTAGCATGTAATCCTTATGTAACACATGTTTTACATGTTCCTATTGTAACGGTCTTTATTTTTTAATACAATTATTTGAATTAAATCATTTTTTTCTGTTTTTTTTTTCTATCAAATATGTACCCTGTTGTGTTGACACAAACTGTATGCCAGTAGAGCTACCTTGGGTGACATTGAAGACTGGCCTTTGGTGTGTGCAATCTGTGCCATCCCAATCTCTCTTTAAAGGGACACCAGGAGACACCATTAAGAATGAAATCTCTCAGCAGGCATTTCTCTTGCACATTTTGCAAATTTCTCTAATATTCTCTCTAGCTTTCTGTAGTTCTGTCAATTTCTTTTTTTTTATCTTCATTTTGTTTTCTTTCTTCCCATTTCTAATTTCTTTCATTTCATCTCTTTTTCTTGTCACATTCCAACACCCCCTCTTTTTTGGCCTTTCCTCCCCTCTATCTTTTTCCCTGTACCTTGTCTTTCTTTTCCACTTTCTCTTTCCCTATTTTTTCAGTTTTCTTTTTTTTTCTTGCCCCATTGATCTCTGTCCTTTTTTCCTTCTGTGTTTTGTCTCTCTTAGAGTTTTCCTACAGTCCTTCCAGCCCCCTTCCCAGCATCTCTCCATCTTCCTATTTTTTACCTACACTCTTTCCTCTTTTTTTCTCTATTCCACCATTTTCTGCATTTTGTGTATGTGTATTTTTTGCCCCTCTATTTTCTGCAAGGAATGTGTTGCTGTTTGCCTATTTTAAGAAACACATGCACATGAAAGATGATGTTGAATAACTTTTGGAATAGACAGTAAACAAATGAAATATCAGAATAATCATAAATCAATAGAATTATACAAATGATATATTTAGAACTCAAAAACGTTTATATGTATACCCTTCCTTGAGATATCTGAACTCCAATCATCACCAAAAACTGGACTAAAGAGATAAATGTTTTAGTACTAGTATCATTTAAAGACCTAATCAGTTTTGTTTTAACAAATCTGACATTGTTATTCCTCTTTAAATGTTACATTGTTAACAGATGTTCTGTCATTTTCCTGCTTGCAGCATCACAGCTACTGCCGCCAGCATAGGAGCAGCGGGCATTCCTCAGGCTGGACTGGTTACCATGGTTATAGTGTTGACATCAGTAGGACTTCCCACGGAGGATATAACACTCATTATCGCTGTGGATTGGTTCCTGTAAGTCTCCAAGCAGTGGGCTGACATATAAAACTGTTAACTAACTTGCTACCAAAACCAATAGCTAACAAGGATAAAACTCTAAGTAACATGACAGTAAACCTGGGTTAATTCAGAAATTTGTTACAAAAATACCAAGGTTGTTTCCTACGTTTGATAAGAAGTACAAATATGGGGCTTCACGCCATACTTATATATAAAGGTCATTATACTGATTACAATTTTATTCCCTCTAGTCCCTCAGTCTCTAACATTGAACCGGCAGGGTTTTGTCTTTGTAATGTTTTAGTTGGGAAGAAAGTGGGCCTCACCTTGACTTGCTGCCCAGAGTGGTTCTAAAAGGTTTATTATTTGTAAAAATAAATCTGTCATAGTGATGGCTAAGTATTATTATTATAGTACTACAAAAAAATCTCACAAAATATTACCCTCTGCTTTGTCTTACAGGGATCGTCTCCGAACCACCACCAACGTCCTTGGGGATTCTTTAGGAGCTGGCATAGTTGAACACCTTTCTAGACATGAGTTGCAGAAGCAAGATGCTGAACTAGGAAACTCTGTCCTAGAAGAGAACGAGAAACCCTATCAGCTGATCTACCCAGAAAATGACATCCAAAAACACCCAAGCAGTGAAACATGCATGTGAAAAGGCAAAATTGTCTTTGTTCATTCCCATCATTAATATGTGACATGGACTCATTTTAGCACTTGGCTTTATTGGACATGTCCAGTGCCATACCTTTTTTCAGTGTATTGGCAACTCACAGATTGATATTTAAAAAAGAAAAGAAAAACAGAGTATTGAGGGTGAAGAGGGCAGTCATTGTTTGTTTGTATGGTTTCCACTGGATCTCTCTTCCCTTTAGCAATGTGCTAATACCGCCATCTATTTTTAAAATGTAGAGTTTTATATATAGATATACATAACTGGAATTTTTATTAAGAAGATTCTGATAACTAAGCTACCCTTGGGAACTATAAACCATTATACTTGAAGATCTCCTAGTTGAAAATTGCCTTACTAGAAGGGTATTTAATGTGAATTGACTGAAATTGAGAAAAATAGGTCATCCTGAGATTAGGAATGTGTGCCAGTATTCCTTACTTTAAAGGCTGAAGGAAGACTACCATTCCTAGTTGTTAAAGTTATATATACTAAAGATTTCAGGTACTTTTGAGGCCTCAGATAATTCTACTATGGAAGTTGTGGAGGTGGTATCTACAATAACAAAGAAAAGATCAATTTTTTCAATGATAACCTAAATTTGGCCCATATTGTTGAAGATAGTGAAGTGTATTTATTTGTTTATCTGAGCCCTGCATAGATGTCATAGCCCACCAGGAACTTTGTTTCCTTAGTTTGTAACAGTAATGACATCCCTGATAAAGAAGAACCAGACAACTAGATAAATATTTAATGTAAATTTTCTGAGCTACTTTTTAGGATAACGGCATACAAAATATCTATTCTTGAAACTATTCAAGGCAGTGTATAACACCTGAACAAACTCGTGTGTTTTGCTGCTCTCGCTTATATGTACCTCAATTATATCTCAAATTATGCTACAGATAATTAAGCCTATGGTTCAAGGGTGCAGATATGTAGAGTGTCTGGTAGGGTTGTTGGATTAGTAAGATTTTAGTTCATGCTGTGGTAGAGGTGGGTCGGATTGGTGTATAGAATTCAGAGGCTTTCAGGAATGATGAATAGATTTTTTTTTCCCCTAAATGTTATTGTAGACATAGTTTAACTTGGGGCAAGAGTATAGAATATATAAAAGATAGATTTTCTCTCTATCTGAAACTCTGAGGTTGAGAGTAGGATGCCCACTCAAAAAGATTTTTTTCAGGTTCCATCTCGCACAGCCAAAACAAGACATACTACCAGCCAAGAAAGGTGATTGTGTATGTGGATTAAAAATGTGGTAGGTACAATTTTCTTTTAGGTTTAGATCTGGTTTCAAAAACTTTAGGGTGCCTAAAGTAGTGCAAATATTTAAAATAGCCATTCAATGATTTTGTCAGTTATTATGTTGAAAAGGGTGAGGTTAATTGTTAGCTTTCCAGTTAGCTGTTTGTGTCTTCATTGTGGACATTTCCCTAACCTCCTTATACTGACATACTGACATATTTTGTCCCTTTGATAGACATTTCTAGCCATGGGTGTCACCAGAAAGATGAGAGAGTCTAAACAATACCCACTTTAACCCCTTAACTATTGAAAATACTGAAAAAGAAACGGGGCCGCTCCAAAACTCAATGCAGAGTGTGCAGTCCAAGCACACAGGGTAAGGGTGAGTAAGGGTGAGCAGTCTGCTCAACCAAACCTAAAAGCTCATTTGATTAAAAGCTTCCAAAACAGAGGGCTAAGAAACACCCCATTTAGGCATCTAAATGTATTTAGATGTGATCCCCATGGCAGTACCTAGAGTTTTAGATGAACTGTTCATAAATTGTTCATTCACATTTCAAATAAGACAGAACTGTGACCTGAAAGCACAGCTTGGCAATCTCTCTTATTTCTAATCCAGGTTAGTCATTATTTAGAGCTTTGCCCATTAACACATTACACATGTGCAGGTTCAGACTCTAGCAAGTTCTTCTTCCTGCACCATTGTGTAATCCCTTTGTCTTTAGGGCTGCTGAGCAAATCATTGTGGAGCAAATAAGACTAATCTGGGTGCTGGAAGAGAGGAGCACCAACCTACGCAGACAATATCTTAAGACCTATAGTGAAGCTTAAGACTTATTTTTGTTTAAACTGTCTGCCAGTTTAAACAAAGACATCAATAGTACAGAAAGTATTGATATGGTATGCAGTAATGGATGCTCATGCACTTAATCTGTGAATATAAGTTTCAATATAAGCATATGGATTTGTATAATAAGTAGCTTGTAAATAATCATGTTTTCAACATTTTAAGTATCTATTTATTCTGTTATTGAAGTTTATTAATGGTAATTCCGTTACTTGGTATGTGCTTTTTAATGCATGAATTGATTTTGCATTGTACAGTTATCTTCAGGATTTTGTTTTAGGTCTAATGGTTGTAGGCTTCTCCATATTAAGTGATATAGGTATACAGAGATTATTAGATTGATTAAAATGTTTTTGTGGATTAATAAATTAAGCAAACTGTATGGTACATGTGTATTTATGTTTTATTCCTGTCATATGGATACTAATAAAAACACTTAAACATACAAGCACTGTATATATTACATATATAAATGTTAAAACTGGCAAAATACACAGGTTTTGGGTGTACAGAGTCTAAACGCATTTGCATACGAAAATCGTATAACTGTATGTCCTGTTAGGAGTGCTGTCATTCAATCTTGACTAAAACAATGGCTTGCATAGAATTTTGACTCATGTCCAAGAGGGGAGGTTTTCAAAGTAGAACAGATGTCTCTGCTGCAGGGCTGGAGTGCTACAGAAGTATAAAAAAGGTCTGTTTTGAGCAACATTCTTTCTGGGCACCCATAATACTGCAGCACAGTGTGTGTAGGTCCAAATTAATAGTCAGATCTATGCCTTACTTTTTGGTTCCCAGGCCTTTTCTTTTTAGCCCACATGTTGCGTTGGTGCAAGTCGCCCCTGCGCATTAGAACCTTAACTTGATCTTTCAAACTCTGTGGGCTGCTCTCTCTGAGCTGTTGGAGGAGCCTCCCTTGTCACAGCGGTTTTAACAAAAATTATTAGATTATCTTTCACAACGCTGTACAAGGTAGAAATTACAGAGTAAAAGAATGGCATATAGTAGAAACTCAACCAAGGTATAACTAGCACATCCACTGCTAGGGCCAATGGTTCCTATGCCTGGCCAACAAAAGCCTTGACCTTCTAGTTGTGTTGGGCCACAAACATATACACATCTGGAATTCCCCAGCCCCAGCAATGATTGATTCAGTTCCCACTCCCTTCTGTTGTCTGCAGCTGTGTTTTCCACACCCCCCCCCCCCCAAAAAAAAAATTACCTGTATGTGAAAAATGTTGCGATTTGTTTCTGTCTAGCCTATTTTTTCCAAACTTTTTCCAAAAGGTCAGGGGAGCGCCAAGGGGGGTGGGGAGGGGGGGGGGCACCATTTTGAATCTTAGCCCGGGTGCCAGAAAGCCTAGCTACTCCTCTGCTTAAACTGACAATGTCTAGTCATGGAATTCTAATCTATGGCCTATTCTCGAGCTTCATATACTTACCTCCCAAGAAGAAAGAGAAAAAAAGGAAAAGGGGAAAGAACTAAATAACTTTCGTTTAAACCAATGTTCCCTCTAAGGCTTGGTGGTTGCTGAGCGGGGGGGGGGGGTGGTTTAGGGAGCTGGTCGACTCTCTATCAAAGTTGGAAGATCTGAAAAGTTAGCTAATAAGCTGCAGTCTAGATCACTGAACACTTAATCACTGAACAGGACTATGAAATATATGGCTGTACTAATCTGTAGAAACACCCTCTCTGCCTGAACAACTGATAAATGAACCAGATCATTCAGTAAACTGCTAGACCTCAGCCTTTTTTTGTAGCTGCAACTTAAACATCACACGCCACATTGAGCCCCATACAGCTGCCCTAGGACAAGAGGCTGACAACATCCACACCATGTCCAGCCCCCCAACATACCGCTTAGCTGTACTTCACAACATGTATAAAGCAGCAGACCAAGGTATTAAAAAGGAAATGCACCAACCAGACATTCAGAGACCACACTGTCCAATGATCCTCACCAGTACCCCTCTCTTCCATTACACTCACCTCATCTGGCGATCAGTCTGTGACAATCTGTCTATATAGCTCTCAAAGCCCAAGTATATGTTTTAAAGTCCAACTCCAAACAATAGTTTGATAGATTTTAATAAGTGCCTGAACAAGACACTGCCTGACTAACTGGGAGTGCATGCCTAGACCAGCACCACAAGGTATTTTCAGTTCAGAATTATAATTCTTTTCATTGGAGATGGCAGGCTACAGCAGGCGTTCTATTCAAAGTGTAATAGGAGAATTATCCTGAAAACAGAAAACTATAGCAGTTCCCTTCATTATCATGTGTGAGGAGTTCAACTGATATGCCCTCTATAGTCAAGTTAAAGCGGAGCAACACCCCCTAAAGTGGATCAAAACCCAGGATTTTGACTATTCTGGGTTTTGGCCCTTGACCCGGGGCACCCTGATCGAGGAAGCCCTGCTGTGTGAAACCCCCCCCCCCCCCAGGTTGCCCAAACCAACTCGCCTTTCCTGGTTGTTCGGCACATTCACGGCCTCTCGTACAATGAGTGTACCGGGATCCGCTGCCGCCCCTTCGTCTAAGACAAGCAGATCTGAGCACGGTGGTGGCAGCATCTCCCGCTACCCTCTAACAGGGAACGTGCCTGCGCCGGCCATTCGTAAATGCCTGGCATGGGCACGTGCCCTACTAAAGGGATAGCAGGGATGCGCCCGCTGCTCACGCATGCGCCATTGGACCAGGAAAGAAGGTGACTTTCCAGGCAACCTGGGAGGGGGTTCACACAGTAGGGCATCCCGATTCTAGATAAGATTCAAGGGCAGTTGGAGTGTGGGTTTTGGTCAACTTTAAGTCTAAAAGACTGGGGGGGGGGGGGCTTGGTGTACCTTGTTATGTGACATACTGAAGGGGAATGCCTGGCTGTGTGAAACCACCCAGAACGCCTGATTCACATCTTCCAGCCCAACACTTCTACCAGTGCCACTGCTGCATCCCCAGCATATCTGTAACTAGGTGCGGCCAGCACGGTCATGCCCACAGCTAGAGGCAGGGGTGGAGATGCAGCCAGCAGCCCTCGCACCATTCAGATTTACTTATCACACTGGTGTCACTTCAGCAAAGTGAATCTAAATGGAATGAGTGTCCTTAGTGGTTGAGCACCCTGGGCATGGAAATGGGGAGAAGGTGGGTTTACAGGAGATCCAGGGGGTTGGACACATGCCAAATTGGGGGAGGAGAAACCCCCAGGAAAGTCAATTTATTGGGTGGTGCTCCTCTTTAGGCTTTTGGCCCAAAACATGAGAATATCTGGCATCCAAAATCCAAATAACCTGTACTGTTATTTTCTAGGGAACCTTTCCTGGCTGATCGCCATGCTCACCATTTCTGGGATCCCAGAATGGTATGACAATCAGCTGCTTTAAAGAGAGTAAAGTCAGGATAAATGTTACTTTCTCTTGCCATTTATGGATTGTGGAGGTGGTGAGTGTTTTTAATTATTTATGCAGAGGGGGGTGCTGATTTGGGATGCCTTATGTTGCCAGTGTAAGGCACTGTAAAGTCTAGGCTGAGTGTACCTCCTATTTAACTGCTGCCAGTATAAAAAGTCTTCACGGCTTTCAAGAAAAACATATATTCTGAGCTAATGTTTGGGACTGGGCACATGGCACATTAGCTGCTGTAGCATTGGCTGTAGCAATGTTACATTGGCTGGGACAGAAAGAGGGCGCTCCTGAAGTGTTAATCTGCCTGCAACCCTACACCGCAGTTTCACAAGGCAGAATTGGACTCCATTCCCCCTCCCTTACTAACCTTACATGTGGATGCAGTCACTGGCGTTGCCGCAGTTAGGCAGGGTGCCAAACCTGCACGGGCTCTCAGCCACTCAGCTTAAAGGGAACACTGGTTCCAACATAAAGTCTAACCCCCTTTTGTAGATGGAATATGTGAGTATGCATTAGTTGCTCTGCTGTACAGTCGAAAACACAAAACAAAAAAGGAAAAACAGCAGTCCTACCAAATAGTACTATGAAAATCAAAGTAACCTTTAATCAATTATTCCTAAAAATATACACCACAAAAATAACAATCAAACACTTAAAACACTTAATTGCATTTAATAAGCTATTACTTTCTTGCAGGCCTATGTCAAGGAACACATTTAGCAATGGTGGAAAAAAGAGGGGATTTTTTATTTATTCCTCCTTTTTTATTTATATCTCCACTTCTCTTCCCTTCTCTCCCCTCTCTCCCTGCTTCCTGTCTTTCCCCTCTACATAGTAAGAGGAAGGGAAGAGAAAAGGGAAAAATAAAATAAGGAAGGGATTCCCCGCTAACCCTTAACAAATCCTCTGTGTCTATGCTACATCTGAAACCTAATTCTAAAATTATTGTGCTACCTCTTTTACACCCCTGAGTGCGTCCAACCCCTTAACCCCCCCCAAACTTCCCTAGCCCTCTCCCCCCAGTATGTCCCCCAACAATAGTTTAAGCCCGTCCCAATCTATACTTCAATGCCATACCTAAGAAGGAAGAAGAAAAAAAAACCCTAACAATTCCTGAAACTACTTTATCCTTATTTCTATTAATTTTGACCCCTGCAAGTGCAGATTGCTCTCTTGTAATCTAAAAGTAAAAAAAAAAATCCCCCTGGGAGACTCCTCAATCCCATCAACACACCTCACCCCCCCCCCCCCTAAATCTAACCGCTAAGTGTACCTAACAGGCCCCTTGAGTGCAAAAGTGCCTTCCTATTAGCTAGACCCACTCAAATCCCTCTACCTTCATCTTAAGCCCCTTGCCATCCCTATTAGTTACCTAGAAAAAAGTATATATATATATTTTTTTTAACGTGGGCGGGGAAGAGATGGAATAGGAAGGGCTTCAATTAAGCATATGTGTAGACATCAAGTTACTTCTAAAGGATTTACCCTCATAACAGAAAACAAGAAAAAAGCTGTAAGCTGTGTTCTCCTTTATAAGAAAAAATATTGGGGAGATAGGTCTAGGCTCAGCAGTACCAACATGGGCGTTAGCCATCTCAGGGTATTCTTTCTGTTTTTGGACTCTAACTCCTCAGATTTCAATATTGGATGCTTCCCTTGCTTTCTGGATAACCACCTCTTTGGTGTTATAAAAATGGGGTATGATTCTAATACCCCTAGGCACATTGTCCATTCGAGGGGTTGGGGGACCCTATGTACCCTGCAGGTTCTTTTTTAGCTCCTTATTTCACCTTGGGGGTTGATTCAAAATTTCTATGGTGGTGTCGATTTTAGCCTCAGTCACTTCAATTCTGGATCAAATGTACCTTATGTCACTTTTTAAATCACTGATGACTTCCTTTAAACTATTTTTGTCCAATAGTGTTTTTAGTCCAATTCATGGGGTATCCTTCGGTCAGCATATAGTTCAACATTCACCTTATCCCCCTCTATTACCTGAGTAGGGACAAGTGACCTTTAAGGCCTGGGGAGATTTATCGTTTGCCTGTCTTCCAGCTCAAGTTCCTCCATGCTCACTTCTCCTTGCTGGGAGTTTTACATAGTATAGCCCCCGGTGCCTCTGGGTGTTGCTTTCGTCTCCCCTTATTGGGACAGTCTTTAAATCATTCCCAAGACTCAAGCTATTATCCAGGGCCTCCATGGGGACAGTTTCATCACCTGGGGGGTATCATGCTGTAAGCTCACACCTCCGACTGCTGTCCCTGGTTTTTGCTTGGGGACCCCAGCTACTGAATGCCTGGGGACCTCCACTCCCAAAGTCCTGAATGCTTCCCATGGGTTTTTTTCTTTTCTGTGAGACCCCCTCTTTCCCTGGGCTCTGTGCTGTTCCTGCTTCCTCAGACGTAGTCCCAACATCTTTGGACCACAGCAAGTGCTTATTATTTTTGCTTTACTAGGTGCAGTGGGAGTGTAGATACCTCACTCAGTAGAAACTCACTTCTAAGCCATTCAGTGCCACTCACCCACCTAAAACCCACTCCCCCCACAGACAGCTCCAACCTGGAACTTGAACAAGGATTGTCCATAATTCTTTTTTTTAGGGGAGATGAGAAATGGAGTGTCCCCTACCAAGAGTCTATTTTGTCCAACCACCGAGCGCACCTGTTCAGCAGCTGCCACTCACCACCCTCCGGCTAAGCTCACAAGTTGCTTCAGGTAAGCCATGGACGTTTTCACCACTTTTTCCCATGACTAGTTGTTGCTGTGTTTACCTGGTCACAGTTAGGAACCATCCTCCCCATGTAGGTCTCCTCAAGTTTCTATGTCACCCGCAGACGATGCTCTCTGCCGCTGGATCCAATTAATCTCACCTGCTCAGTTAACTGTTGGTGAGCAAGGACTGAGTTCGGACTCCCAGCGCTGGTGTAATTATTAATGAATTATTAAATAACCAATATTATTGATGTACATAGGTAACTAGGATGAATGTGGAATCTGTGAATGTTCACCTGCCGTTTATTATGAATCTGATCCGGGGCTGGCTGATTCAAGGGAAATCATACACGTATAATATAAAGGTTTACTTATATACAGATGGTAATGTCTGGGTTGTTCCAGTTGTCTCTTAGTAATTACTTGTTGTATGGTTTTTCAAACCATTTAACTGGAACCATCTGTTGTGTTTAGGCTGAGGGGTTGTATTTCATGATGGCTTTTTTGTAACAGGAAGAATGAGGGGAGATGACCAGAGCAATTTAGGTTGACCATATTTAAGCAGGGAAAGGAGGTTTCTTGGTTCTCTTCTTTCCCTCTTACAGCATGCAGGAGACATGAAGGATTGCCACGTTGGCAGTATAGCCCGAACCCCTGCGGGGGCTGGGCAGAGAAGACACAGAAGAAGGCCTGTTTGAATTAGCTTAAGAGACTTGTGTAGATGCCCGATGAAATCTGGCCAAAGTCCTCCAAAGTGGGCTCAGGGGCTCCAAGTACTCACACTTGCAGTAGTTACTGGTGGTCCCTCTTGACTTGACTGCTACGCAGGATAAGGAATTTCAGACACAGACCAGGTGCAGTTTTAACTGGGGGTGCCCCTCTCTTTATTCGGGCACAAACAGACAGTTCATCCTTACATCACAAAATACTTCATGTTACACTTCAGGTCTCCCTTCTCTAAGTATAGAGTCCCTGACTCCAAGTATTTATGGGGGTCCCCAGCTTCTTCTGGGCACTCCTCTACATCCGTCTGCTTTCACCAGAGCCCACTTCCCATGCACAGACATCAAGGATTCTTCCTCTCATGTCTCTCTGCTTAATCTGACTAGAACTCTCTAGCCCCACCCCCCTGGGTCCCTCTTAACCCCTCTTGAAACGAACTAATCAGAGGAGTGGGCTGTACTTCAGATAACCCGTGTGCAAGGAGGCCTTTCACTAATAACGTAATAATAAATAATAATAATAAAACTACTCTACTCCAACTATTAATTCTATAGCCTAACCTAAACCACTCCCCACCAAGGGTATCCAAGGGGATCCTCCTCCCAGGTGCACCCCTAGCCAGGGGACTATCCTGTTACAGTACTAGGTGGGAGCAGAGCGAGCAGCCTCTCACTCTTGTACTGTTGCGCTTGCTCCCTCCAACTGGCTGCATTTGTGAGTACATTTTTTTCACAAAGGAAAAGCCATGCAGGTTATTTTTTTAGGCCACTTAGTGAAAAATGTCCTTTAACCGCCAGCCTACCTGGAGATTTTGTCGCCCTTTGTTGCCAGACCATTTTGCACTATTTTGCGCTACACATGTTTTCCGGGAAAATTATATATTGTTTTTTCAGCAGAGTCTTGGCTTTAACCTGAAATGTCTTATTTGTCATTTGTTAAGTGTATTCACAAAATATTTGGCCAAAATATGTGCAAACAAATACAAAAATATATTTTTTATTACAAAAAAGCAGTACAATTTGTAAAAAAACAGTATGTAAAAGCCCAATTTCTCCCGGTTACAGCGGTACCACTTATGTATAGGTAGACACCCTTTCCAGTCCAGGAGACTCCCCCAAACTGAAACAGCGCTTTATGAGATTTTTAGATAGAATACAACTATGCTCTATGCGCACCTTGCAGTTTTTCAAGAAAAACAACCCTTTACATATACCCCCAACAAACTATATATTCTCTGGAAGTACACACCTCAAGCTTTCTAGGTGTACCAGGCTTTTTGATGTGGCCACAGTTTCCAGGAGGTAATCCCTCAATTAATTCTTTGGTGGCGCAGGGTTTCCTTAAAAAAAGAATAAAAAAGCTGAATCAAAGCCACATTTTCCTTAAAAAAACTATATACAAACAAGAAAAAACAAGTTAAATCTGAAAAAGCAAGGTCCCCCAAACAGAACAATACCCAACATACATTGATAGTGTCAAGGGAAGAGTTGCCAAACACCCCAAAGTAAAGCATGCGCATAACGTTAATTTTACTTGAAATTTCAGCTCTGCAGACAAAGTGCGCACCTTACACTTTTTCAACCAAAACAACCACACATTTGAAATACCCCCCACAACCATATATTCTCTGAAAGTACACATATTAATCTTTCTAGGCGTACCCAGCTTATTGTAGTGGCTTCAGCTTTCTGGAACTGATCCCTCGGAGAATTCTTTGGTTGCACAGGGTTTACCTAAAAAAAATGAATTAAAAAGAATAAACACATTTTCCTAAAATATCAATATGCAAACAAGAAAAAATGAGCTAAATCTGAAAGCGCAAGGTCCCTTGAGCAGAACAATACCCAACATGCATAGGTACTTTTAACCCTTTGAACTGCCAGCCTACTTGAGATTTCGTCGCCCTCTGTTGACAGGTCATTTTTCACCATTTTGCGTGATGTTTCCCTGTACATATTTTCTTTTTGCGGCAGAGTTTAGGTTTTAACATGAAATGACTTGTCTGCAATTCTTCCACTGTTTCTCAAAATATTTTTTAATAAAATATATATATAATTTTTTTTTTAATTGTCTCGTTTATTTTAAATGAAACATTCATTTTATTAAAGAAAACTATACTACTTGTGAAAGCCTAAATGCGCCTGATTACAACGGTACCAAATATGTATCGGTAGCCCCCCGTTCCTGCCCAGGAGACCCCTCAAACTGAAAAGAGCACTTTATAACATTTACAAATAAAATACAACTACTATCCACATTATAAAGGGTTAAATAAAAAAATATTGGCGTGGGGTCACCCTTCCCGGGGGGGACCCCCATTTTTGGGGGGAATTTTAAGGGTTAAAAGGGCACAAAATTAAAAAAAAAACAGCATTACCAGCCCGCAGACCAGCTATGGGGCTTGTAGAACAGGGCACAGGGCAAGCTTTGGTGGCCCCCCGCCCTGCCAGCTACAAGCCCCAAAGCCTAATAGCCATGGGCTCTTCTGCCCCCCCCAGGCTTTGGGGAGGCAGGTAATGGGGGGGGGGGCTTGGGGTTAATGGCAAGTAACCCGCTGGCCGCAGGTGACTTGCCAGAGCCTTGTGAATTGGTATAGGTTAAAACCTCCCCCCAAAAAATGGTGTGAGGTCCCCCCTACCCAGCATAACCAGCCCCGGACCAGCTATGAAGGGCATGTAGAACAGGGCGCAGGGGCCAGCTTTGGTGGCCCCTGGCCCTGCAGGCTACAAGCCGGCATAGCCTATGGCCACAGGCTCTTCTGCCCCCCCCCGGGCTTTGGGGAGGCAGGTGATGAGGGGGTCAGGGTTAATGGCAAGTCACCCACTAGCTGCAGGTGACTTGCCAGACCCAGAGTCTTATGAACTGGTGTAGGGGTCTTATGGACCCCTTACCAGTTCACAAAGGGTTAACAGTAAAAAAAAAAACAAAAAAATGTTTTTTTCTTCACTCACCTCCGATCGTCTCCTGTGTTCCTCGCCAATCCGATGACAGATGCAGTGATCTCCTGCCCCGTCCTCCTCTGTCCAGCGATCACTGGCATCTAACAGCTGAGACGCCGAGAGCTGAAATGACACCTGCATGGTGATGTCATCCAGCCCTGCCCCCCAGGTGAAGAGTTGACCAGGCGGGAGTGATCGCACATGGAGGTGAGTAAATGTAATTTTATTTATTTTTCTTTTTAACAGGAGATGCTGGCAGCCGCATAAATTTGATGTGGCTGGCAATAGAAGGGTTAAATATAAACAAAATTATATACATATTGACAGAACAGAGGCTATCCAATGCTTCATTCATATCATGACTTGACACACCAATCACACCAATGAGAATGTATAAAATTAAGGCCTAAACAGTTACCCCTGTTAGCCCTAGACAGTGTAGGTATCACGGGGACTAAACAATTAAATGAAACAATTCCTAAAATGTACTATTACTATTTACAATTGCCAGTCAGACCTAAATTTACTTGCTCTTAGTTACTAATACAGGGCCCTCGTGTACACGTGTCCTTTCTCCTCCTTGGTCCACTCTCAACTCCAAAATATTGCCCAAATCCAGGGCACCTCACTTCTTGTTGGAAAAGGACTAGGCCCTCCCTTTAGCCAGACCATATTCGCAAAAGGATTTCATGGCCAGGCACGGACTTCATTTGCATTACATATTTAAAAGTCCTTTATACACTCAAATCTATTGTGTCCACCCCACCTCAACCAAGATGTCTGGATCTTCGTTGATACCAAATAACATCTAAGAGGCTCAATTACCATCCTAGCTAGGGAAGCTACCCAAAGACCTAATTTAGATATTTTAAACTTATATCTCTAACATTATATTTAATGGGAATGTGAGTATAACTGTTTACTGCCTGCTCCCTTCACACACACACACACACACACACACACACACACACACACACACACACACATTTGCAGGGCTACCCCAAGAGAGGGGTGTTGCCATGCTGCCTGTTATGGGGTACTTAGGGAGGATTCTGAGCACTGCCTGTTTTGGGACTCTTATTGGGGGGTTGTATGCTGCTTGTTATGGGGTTCTTGGGGGGGAAGGGATTCTGCCATACTGCCTATTACTGGGTTTTGGCACAGGGATATTTTAGCACATCTGAGTTTGGTTTATCTGGCAGTATGTGGTGTGGGCTAATCCGATTGCCTATCAAAGAGGGGGAACATTAATTTTTGAGGGTGAAAATACAATACATGGGATTGCATAATGAAAGTGAGTAATGTAGCAAGAGAACGGCTTTCCTGGCAGTAAGGGGGAACCATCAATCAGATGCCAGTATCTGCTGGTTTTATTTTTGAGCATTGATTGAGTGGCTTAATTTTTATTGCATTTTTTAATCAGCTGAAACACCAATCCTCACCTTTTCATATGTTCTGGAAAATCATATTTGTATTTGGAATACAATGTCACATTTTGCGCAAGAAAAATGGGAGAGTCAGGGGGTACAGCAGGACTTTGATCCTATTACTGTCTACTGCGTCCCCCCTACACAGTTAACACTATCTACTGGTATATGGCTATGATTAGGTTCCCAAAAATGGAACAAAATGACTAATCAGGTTACTTTGAAGATTTACTATCATTCAATTAGTAATACTAGTTTCTCAATATTCCCACCTCTAATATGTGAATGAATTTGGGTTAACATCTGTAATGCAATCCCTGTCTTTTTACAAAAGCTGCATTCTTGCCATCCATAACACATCACACAAGTCACACCAACAAAATAATGGCCACAAGAGGGAGCAAGTGCACTAAGGAACTAATTTACTAGAAGTGGTTCAAATACAGGCGTGTATATTTAATCTACCAAAGCAAACCTCAGTAAATAATTACCTGTATGCCTGGACCTGTTAACGGTCTAACTTAAAACCCGTATAAACCATACACTACTATATATATGATGCAAAGTGCTGTTATGATGCATAATAAGCATAATGGGTGGGGTCTGTAAAAGCAACATTGGATACCTAGACCAGTACCCCAACCAAGACGCACATGCACACACTCCCAAATTTGCATGCCCACACCACCACATGCACAGACATGCACTCACAGTAGGTGGGCAAGTGGGAAGGTAGGTGAACAGGTAAGTAGCCGGGTCAGTGAAAACATAGGTGGGAAAGTAGTTAGGTAACTGTGTGGGAAGGTAGGTGAGCAAGTAGGTAGCTGGGTCAGTAGGCAGGTAGGTGGGCAAGTAGGCAGTTGTGTGAGTAGGTGCGTGGACACTGCATGCACCACTGCTATCTGCTGGCTGGCATGCATTGCTGGAGGTGCTTTGGCAGGGGGAGGTTAGCTGTCAGTGTTGGGAGCAGAGGTGTGCAAGCCCCCCCAGCACCACTTGATGGCATTGGGCAGCAGAGGTGCCTGCTCTCCTTCTGTAGCTCAGCATGTCATGCTAGACCAGCAGTTAACAGGCTGCATGCTTACCTCGGACCTCATGATGTCTATCTTACTTCCACCCTGCACTGCTGGAACGGGGCGGGGGGGGGGGGGGGGGGGGAGTTCAGTGTTGATCATTAAAGTGAAAATAAATGTAAGGAATGTGTACAGCCTGTAAACCGCCACTCTAGCATGAAAGGCTGGGGAAAGAGGGGGAAGCAAGCATAAGCCGGAGCCATCTAAAAGCTTATTGTATAACGTTTGTTAGGGGCAGGTCAGAGCAGCCGGGGATGAGCTAATCCCTCCCATGCTGAACGCACAGGACTGCAAGATGTTTGAAAGGCAGAAGCAGAAGGTGGTCTCTCAAGTGTTTTAATTATATGCCTGAAAAATCTAATGCCCCCCCGCCCTGCCACCCTACACTGGCAGGGGTTACAAATAAAAAAAGACAATACCTCAAGCAAACCCCCGTGCCACTTCACCCAAGCCTAGGCGGTGGCAGGAAAAGAGTGTTGCTCATTCACTTGAATGGGGGGGGGGGGGCAGATGCATGCATGGAGCCAGGGGGTGTGGCTCTGTCTCTTTCGGGCAAGATGGCAGCACCCAGGATCTGGTGCGCTGGAGTGGTGTGAAGACGTGGCTATGGTATGGGATTCTTTTATTTGTAACCCCCCTGCCCTGCCTCATTGCCAGAGTAGGGTGGCAGGGCAGGGGGATCATTAGATGTGTGAAGTTCCACTTTAATACAGTGTGAATACAACACATTAACTTATTATAGGCTAAAGGGACAACTACCATTCTGCTCCTGCTGCTCATTCACTTGAATGGGGGAGTGTGGCTCTGTCTCTCTCGGCCAAGATGCCGGCACCCAGGATCCGGAGCACCGGAGCGGTGTGAACACCTGGCTACAACCCCCTGTCTTGCCTCTAGTGGATGCCCTCGGGTTATAGTTACACTCTGGGGTATAAATAGATTGTGGGACAGATCTTTGTATTGACCCAGAATATATTTATACATCGTTATTAGATCACCCCTCAAGTGTATTTTTTCTAAACTAAATAAACCTAACTTTGACAATCTTTCAGGGTACTCTAGCCCCCGCACTCCTTTTATTAACTTTGTTGCCCTTCTTTGAACGTGCTCCAGTTCTGTCCTTCTTAAGCATAGGTGCTCAGAACTGTACACAGTACTCCATATGGGGTCTGACCAGTGACTTGTACAGGGGTAAAATGATGTTCTGGTCATGAGCACCTATGCCCCTCCTGATGCACCTCATGATCCTATTTGCTTTGGCAGCAGCTGCCTGGCATTGATTACTACAGTTGAGCTTATTGTTAACTAAAACCCCTAGCTCCTTTTCCATTGTTGTTTTACCAAGTGTTTCTTTATTTAGTGTGTAATCGTGACACAGATTTCTCCTTCCCATGTGCATAACCTTACATTTATCTGTGTTAAACTTCATTTGCCATTTAACTGCCCATGCTTCCAATTTATCTAAATCTGTTTGTAGCTGCCTGCTGTCCTCTTTTGTTTTAATTACTTTACACAGCTTAGTTTCATCTGCAAAGATTGAGACTTTACTGTTTAATCCATACCCAATGTCATTTATATATATATATATATATATTGAAGAGAATTGGTCCCAGAACTGACCCTTGTGGTACTCCACTAGTAACAGTGACCCAATCTGAGTGTGTACCATTGATAACCACCCTCTGCTTCCGATCATTAAGCCAATTTCCCACCCATCTGCACACATTTTCCCCCAGTCCAAGTATTCTCATCTTTTGTACCAGCCTTTTATGTGGCACAGTATCAAATGCTTTAGAAAAGTCAACATATATGATATCCCCCTGCTCCAATCCATGCTGATATGGAGTAATAAGCTAATTTTCCCCAAGGTGCTCCAGGATAGTATCCCTTAAGAAACATCTTGCCCACCACAGATGTTAAGCGTACCGGTCTGTAGTTCCCAGGTTCCCCCCTAGATCCCTTTTTTAATATTGGCGCCACATTTGCCAAGCGCCAATCCCTCGGAACAGACCCTGTAGTTATTGAGTCCACAAATATTAGAAATAACGGCTTGTCTATTACTGTACATATCTCCCTTAAAACACGAGGATGTATGTCATCTGGTCCCAGTGATTTATCGATTTTTATCTGCTTGAGACAGTGCTGGACTTCTTCCTTGGTTAGACCAGTGACATTTAATGGAGGGTTTCGGTTATTCCCCTGCATTTCACTCGGCATGTCAATTCTTTATTTAGGTTCATTGTAGGCAAATTATATGTCTAAATGTAAACAAAAATTAGAGCAGAAACAAACAGATCTTCTAAAATGTATTACCCAGTGCCTCCTGGACATGCATTCCTGGACCAGCATGTGATGCGGGACATGTCCTGTTACTTGCGGGGTTTATCCAACCACCAATGTGTGGTCCATAAACATAGGCTAATCCAACCACACTGTAAAACTGATATAGACTAAATGTGATTTCACTTCTGTTACTATTGTAACGCTGTAGTTGGCTCAGCCATTGGAGCACACACAGGCAGGGTTGAATACTTATTGGCTTTTTCCTTCTATTTCTTAAATCGGCCCAAATGTGCGGATCTTATTTTCTTGACCTCTGGTTCTATAACACCTGACCAGCTTCCCAGAAGCCGGGCTACATGGCTATTAAATCACAGAGAAATATGCGGTCTAGGTGGCTATGCACAAGAAAAAGGCGTAAAGCATCTGTACCACAAGTAAAAAGGTGAGTTGAAATTAAGGAATATTATTTGCTCACACAGAACCCTTCTCTCAACACCTATCAGATCTGGAATTATTTGCAGAGACAGAGCCCAGCACCTTAAACCAGACCAACACCAGTTTTTTCTCACCTTCACCACGAGCCAGTACCGGGGAAGGAGTTCCACGATTGGCAGTAGCCAGTCACGGGGGGCAGGTCGTTCCGGTGGCCAGCGCCGAGGAGGTGACCATGGCCCACATGACCACCTGTCGGCCAATCGCAGGACTCCTTTGAGAATGTGAGAATTACGGGCATTCTAAATATCTCCCCCTCCCAAGCTTGTCCAGATGCAGGAACTGACTTTTGTGTAAATATTAAAAGACATAAGGCTCGATTCAGAGAGACAAAAAAAACATTCCGTTTTAGTGCCGATCTGTTTTTTTTGTGATATGTTTCCGTTCTCGTATAAGTGTACGAGCGATTCTATGCATGCATTGAAAACCTTCTGTAAAGTTTCCGTTCGTTCGTACGGCAGATTACGAATACGAGGTCATTTTCCATCCAGACTTTTCCGTTTCATTTCCACATGTTACAACGTAGGCTTTCGTTTTTGCCCTTTTCCCATCGTATCCTCCAACGAGTCCTTTACGTTTCCCGTTCGATTCTGTTTCCCTTTTTCAATAAATATTTGTCCAGACGGAGATCCTTACGATCTTGCACCTGCGCACTACAAACTTAACTCATTAAAGTGCTCGCCTACATATTTGCCACCCTCACTTCTACTACAATGTTTAGCTAAATCACTTAGCACTATCCTCCATCTTCCCTTTTGGACCCTTAAAGCTCACCCAAACCACTTAGCACTATCCTCCATCTTCCCTTTTGGAACCTTAAAGCTCACCCTAATCACTTCTCGGTCATGTGAATATTCATCTTTAAATATTTCTGGGCCCATTAGTTTTGCGTTAATGTATTTTGTAAATGAGATGACACTAACATTTTTTTTTTGGATTCCATCATAAAATATTAAATTTATTTTGAAAATTTCTAATTTTTACAACTATAAAAAACAAAATACATAGCAATGGCAGGCCACAGAACATTATTCTTCATCTGTGGTCCCCAACGAGTTGCGCAGCTCCTGCATCTCGCCCACCAACTGAAGAACCCCAACACTCAGTGTGGTCCCTGTTAAAAAACTTAAATTAAAATATTGGTATAACCTTGTTGGGGTCCTACTGCAGTGCCCCCCCCCTCCCCCCTGTATGGTCCAAACACCTAAATCTGCATTCTGCAGGCAAAGAACGGGCAGCAGGAGCAAGGGCAGGAGTGGATATCCAGAATCCCCTGAAAGAATTTAAAAATACTAACATAAAATACACATTCTAAGCTACAATATTGTTTAACATGTCATCAAGGGCTAAAAACAGCAATAGGTTAAGTCATGAGTCATCAACTATATTCATTGCCATACAGTGAAAATGGATTGATGGAATGTGAGAAAACTTACCCTGGAGCCCTCCACCAGATAATTCTCCTGACTCAAACTGACGAAATAAGCCGGAGCTCTGCAATATATAAACATCGTGGGACGACCCTGGATGCCCTGCAAGAACACTGAGGAATAGCATAGCTGGACCAGTCACTGCTTTTAGGTTGTGTGAGTGGCACATCTTGCGGTTCCTGCAACCAAATATAAAATAATTACACAAAGCAAAGGTAACCGACTAAAACAATAACTCCTACAACAAATTAAGATTCAAGTTCAACAATCCAAATATAATTCACAAAGGACATAAGTCTAAAAAAATATAGCAATTATATTGATGTGTGGGAAAATAAATGTTTACATGCTAAGGACTAATTAAGGTCAGCATTAAAATGCTTCTATAAGGCATACATGAAAAGTATTGATTCAGGTATGCATTGCTATACAATTTATGGCCTCCGCCATGCTGATACATGCAATGCCTTGGTGCTAAAGGCGCACAGACTCCTCCACATAGCCGCAAAACATGTTCAACAATAGCAATCCGAGCCCTCAAAGGTCCCGTATGTGGATCGGAAATTAAACGGATTTATAGGGTGGTGATCCGTCGGAAATCAGCTCTATGAATCAGACAGAAACCCATCCCAACAACGGAAGTTATCTGAAAGAACGGAAAATTTCCGATTTTGTTTGGAAAATGATCCGAACTAACGGAAATGTTCCGATTTGCTTCCGTTCATCGAAAGCGCATTCCCGAACGTTTCGTACGAATGAAAAATGAAAACACCCACCAAAACTTTCACAGACAGCTACGGAAGTCCGGACGAATGTGTCTTTGAATCAAGGCTAAATACAATTCTGTGATTACTCACCTTGTAGAATTGGTATTATAAGTATGCAGCACATCCTGCTCCAGATAATGATTCATAACAGACGGGATTACCTCTGCCAGAGGGCGCTTGACTGCAGAGATGGCAAAAAGAGGCCCCTCCCGGTCCATATATACCCGGGACCTCCCACAAATTCCCCAGTATAGAAAAGCAGTAAGGATAACCAGGAGAAGCCAATGATAATAAACAACGTTAACAATGGATAACAATCACCATACAGAGGATCCAAGATAATGCAACAGGGTGGGGTGGAGCAGGACGTGCTGCATACTTAGAATAATACAATTTTGTGATTACTCACATTGTAGAATTGGTATTATAAGTATGCAGCACGTCCTGCTCCAGATAATGATTCATAACAGATGGGACATCCAATAGCAGTGTCCTTAAACAGGGTGGGATCCCAAAAGCAACAACGCACAGTTCACACCACTGCCACCTGCAGAACCTTGCGGCTAAAAACAGCATCCCCTGAGCCCCGAACATCAACCTTGTAAAACTTGAAAAAGGTATGAACAGAAGACCAAGTAGCAGCCTTACAAACTTGTTCAACAGAAGCCTGGTGCTGGAAGGCCCAGAGGCCCCAACAGCACGTGTAGAATGAGCAGTAACACGGAAAGGAGGATCCTTTCCCCTAGCAGAATAAGCCCTAAAAATAGCCTGATTAATCCATTTGCTAATAGTAGACTTAGCAGGGGCCAGACCCTTCTTGGGACCCGAAGGGACCACAAACAAGGCATCAGTCTTTCTAAAAGGTGCAGTAGCCACCAAGTAGAACTTCAAATTCCTGACCACATTCAGGGAATGCAAGGCCCTCTTCTTGGAATTACCAGGATTAGGGCACAAGGAAGGAAGCAGAATGTCCTGATTGAGGTGGAAGGCAGAGACAACCTTAGGCAAGAAATCAGGTTTAAATCTGAAAACCACCTTGTCCTGGTGTCTCTCAAAGTAGGGGGCCTGAATAGAAAGGGCCGAAAACTCAGAGACACACCTGACCGAGGTGATGGCCACCAGAAAGGCAACTTTAAGGGTAAGAATAGAGCAGCCTCATGCACAGGCTCAAAAGGAGGGCCCTGAAGGGCAGACAAAACCAAATTCAAGTCCCAAACTGGCGGTTTGCGAGGGGGGCGCACATGAGCAACCCCCTGGAAGAAGTCTTGACCAGAGGATGTTGAGCGAACGATCTCTGGAAGAAAACAGCCAGGGCAGAAACGTGACCCTTGAGCGTGCTGAGCTGAAGTCCCAGATCCAAACCATGCTGGAGGAACTCCAGAATCCTAGGAATGGAAAACACCCGACAAGGAAGGACCTTAGACTCACACCAGTCAATGTTGGCCCGCCAGATCCTATAGTAGATGGTAGAAGAGGAGTTCTTCCAAGCCCTGATTAGAGTGTTAACCACAGATGCAGAAAGCCCCTCATCCCTTAAGATGGAGGTTTCAGCAGCCAGGCCATCAAAGCCAGCGTTTGAAAATTGGGATGGCAAAGCCGTCCCTGAGTGAGAAGGTCCGGGACTATGGGCAGAGCGTACTGATCTACTGCTAGCTGTACGATGTCTGCGAACCACACCTGTCTTGGCCAGCGGGGGGCCACCAGAATTGCTGGCACCCTTTCTTGAACCAACTTGCGCAGAACCCTGCCCAGCAGGGGGAATGGAGGAAACAGATACAGGAGACGGAATCCCTGCCAGGATAGAGTCAGAGCATCCACAGCCACGGACAGGGGATCCTGGGACAGAGAGACAAAGACTGGGAGCTTGTGGTTGTGGCGAGATGCAAACAGATCCACGTCCGGCACCCCCCAACGGAGACACAGGGATTGGAAGACCTCGCTGCTGAGAGACTATTCCCCCAGGCGAGAGGTCCCCCTGCTCAGAGAGTCTGCCTCCAGATTCCTCCGCCCAAGAGAGAATCATGGACACTTCCGTGAGGGCACTCTTGCTCCGAGTCCCTCCCTGATGATTGATGTAGGCAACCGCCATCTGGTTGTCTGAGCGTACTTGGACCGGCCGGCCCTGAAGGTGAGGAGTCAACTGGGCCAGTACCAACCGAACCGCCCTCAGTTCCAGGATGTTGATGGGGGCATGGGCCTCCTGAGGGCCCACAGCCCCTGGAATTGTAGGGTTCTCCAGAAGCATCCCGACCTGACAGACTGGCATCTGTGGTGACCATCTCCCAACAGGGGGCCAGAAAGGATCTGCCCCCCAACAGGTTCCTCAAGTCCAGCCACCAGAAGAGGGACC
This sequence comes from Gastrophryne carolinensis, assembly GCA_027917425.1. Taxonomy (NCBI): domain Eukaryota; kingdom Metazoa; phylum Chordata; class Amphibia; order Anura; family Microhylidae; genus Gastrophryne; species Gastrophryne carolinensis. Next base: position 258,982,734 of record CM051234.1, read on the forward strand.
GCCGGACCAGAGGGGACAGAACGAAAGCCTAATACAGAGACAGGGGACTCTTGTCCCACACTGATAGGAGATGGAGTTGAAGAGGTCTCATGTGAAACTGTGCATATGAAACTGCCTCGAAGCAGGACACTATCTGCCCCACTAGCTGCATCCCCTGCCGGATGGAGGGATGAGGGCATGACAGCAGGGAGTGAACCAAAGCTTGCAGAGAGTCCACCTTCTGTTGAGGAAGAAAGATCCTGGCCTGAACAGTATCCAGATTCATGCCCAGGAAGGAAGTCACCTAGATAGGGATAGGGAAGATTTGGGGTGATTGATCACCCAGCCGAACCGTCACCACCCGCTGGGTATCCAATACCGCCTGCTGGAAGGACTGAGAAGTGATGAGAAGGTCGTCCAGATAGGGAAGAATGCGAATGCCCTGAGGAGAGCCATGACACCCACCAGCACCTTGGTGAAGACCCTGGGAGGGGAGCCACAAATTGGTAGTGCTGGTACGCCAGGGCGAACCTGAGGAATCTCTGATGCCCTGGGAAGACTGGAACATGAAGGTGAGCATCCTTGATGTCTATGGAGGTCATGAAGTCTCCCGGGCGCAACGAACTGATTGCGGAGCGCAGGGTCTCCATGCGAAAGTGCCTGGTCCTGATGAACTTGTTGAGCAGCTTTAAGTCCAGAATGGGACTGACCCATCCCTCTTGGGAACTGTGAACGGATTGGAATAAAAACCCCGACCTCTTTCCAGAGGAGGGACCTGACAGATGGCCCCCAAGCCCAGTAGATTTTGCACCACCAGAAAAAGTCCATGAGCTGCCAAGGGGTCTAGAGGAATCCGAGAATAGAGAAGTCTTGGAGGCGGCCATGCAGCGAACTCTAGCTTGTAGCCAGAGGACACAACCTCCAGAATTCACCTGTCTGAGACCTGTTGTCTCCAGACACGAGAGAAGATCCGCAGCCGTCCCCCCACCCGGATGGGTGAGGGCGCCCCTTCATGGCTGAGGAGGCTTGGCAAAAGATTTGGGCTTGGACCCCCAGGAAGATCCAGAGCGGGCACGACCTCTGCCCCTGCCCCAGAAGTCTCCCCTAGAGCCAGCAAAGGAGACCCCTCTCCCGGGCCTGGCCCCACGGTAGGAGGGAACAAAGGCCCCCGAACGGGCCGCAACTGCTTCTTACATTGAGGCAACTTACCCCTCTTGGCAAACAGGTCCAAGCGATCACCAAATAAGCGCAGCCCCTTAAAGGGGAGTCCCGTGAGGGCCTTCTTAGCAGTGTTATCAGGTGCCCACTGGTGCAGCCAGACAGAGCGGCGTATAGCAACCACCAATGCAGAGGTTCTACTACACATCCTAATGGTGTCATCTAAAGCAGAGAGGACATATGCAATAAACATTTCACACTGTGACAAGGCCCTGAGCTCGGCACTAGCAGTATCATCAGGAGCGCCTTCCAACAGACCCTTGAGGAGAGACCTGATAGCAACAGCAGTAATAGCAGAAGCACAGACAAGGTGCAAGGCAGACCCCACACAGGCAAAGGCATGGGAAGCCAGCTGATCAATGCGCCGGTCCTCACTATCCTCAAGAGTAGTGGAATCAGGCGAATGGACCACAGAAGTGTTGGACAACCCCAATACTGTTGCATCCACTTCTGGAGGGGTTGACCAACATTTAACCACATCAGCGGGAAAAGGGTACCTTTTGTCCCAGCCCTTGGGGATTCCCGGGAGCCGGCAGGGACGCTCCCATTCTTTGAGAACAAGATTATTGAAATGGGCCTGTTCTGGAAATTCCAGACGTGGTTTAGCAGTACTGAAAAGTCCCCCCTGTAGCTTGGGAGCCGCAGCAAGAAGGGAGATAGAAAGCACATCAAAAATCTGAGTTAACATTCTATTGGTATCATCAGCATCCCAATGATCACTGCCATAGTCAGCACCACTGAAATGCTGATCATCAGATAACTCTGAGTCAGAGAACAATTCCCCCTCCTTAAGTGGGGTATAGTCAGACAAATCAAGAAAGTTCTCCGTCTCCATAGGAAAGGCAGACGCACCCGGCGCCACATGCCGCCTTTTAGCCGGGGCCTTACAGGCCGTAGAGCTAGCAATCAGACTCTCAATGTTAGCCAACCTGGAAGACACGTCGGGTTGAGACTCCCCACTAGTATTTAGCTCACTGGGAGTCATAATCAGGCAAGGGGGATTGGTAGAGGGCATAGTGGCCGCCGGCCCAGTCACAGACAGCCCAAAATGCAGCGCAAGCGCCTGCTGGGCGTAAGGGTACACAGACCCTCACATAATCATTCACAGGGGATGCCCCACACACTACACACAGCCGGGCTTGTCCCGAGGGGACCCCGAGCACAATATCCTGTGAAGCCTCCAATTGGTGATTAAGGTGGCACAACTGGCCAATGGGAATTACGCCGTAAAAGCAACCCGGGATGCCCCAAATGTCCGCAGGGAAGTGGGGGGATTTAACAATTTAGGCCTCTAATAAAGTAAAAGAAAGCTAATATAGGGGCCAGGACCGGGAGAAACTTATTTAATACAGTGTTCTTCTGTCTGAAAAACATAATAAAAGAACACCCATAAGCACACAACAGTGATAAAGGGATAGCAAAAAATAAAGTCTGCAAGGGCACTCACGGACCACGTTAGGGGGCCAGCAGACACTCCAGGAGGAAGGCAAGATGAAGACCTCGAGGGGCGGGCCGCATGAGGGGATGACGCGGAACGCGCCCCCGATAGGCCACGCCCCCTCCGCAAAGCGCGCAATTGGCCTGCAGCAGCAGCCAATAGGAAGGCAGGCATTCTTGATAATGATGCCGCCGCTGACCGTGGATGGCACAGGGCGCGCGTGTCAGCGGCGGCAAATTCAAAATGAAGACAGGACCCGGAGCCCTGAAAAGAAGAAGTGCAATACAGTAAAAAAGGCCTAAACTAACATGCACATCCCCCCCCCCCCCCCCCGACGGAACAAGGAGAGAGAGGGGAGAGAGTGGATGACCCTTAAGGGGTCCCATCAAAACCAGGGAATGGGAGGGCAACAGGCGGACGGGGCATCCCAACTCAGATTCACCATAACCTGCACCGCCTACCCTTTGGTGGGGGATTGCGGCCGGAGCCAAGCTCCGTAACAGAGCACCAGTGGTAGGTGCTGCCTACCATCACCCGCCCAGCGCAGCCAAAGCTGGGAGGCATAAGCAAAAGGTGGAACGTGTGGAAATAGTCCTACAGGGCCAAGGGCTGCTAAGCCCGGCTCACCTGCGAGAAGAGAAGCCATCTTCTGACCTTCGCAGCCGACTGCAGAGAAGGAACTGGGGAATTTGTGGGAGGTCCCGGGTATATATGGACCGGGAGGGGCCTCTTTTTGCCATCTCTGCAGTCAAGCGCCCTCTGGCGGAGGTAATCCCATCTGTTATGAATCATTATCTGGAGCAGGACGTGCTGCATACTTAGAATATAATTTGGGTTGGAAAATTGGAGCACATGCATAAAACTTAAAGGAGCAGTATCGCGAATTTTTCTTGGTGACATATTTAAATGGTACTTAAATTGTAGGTAAGTGTTGGAGTAAGAATTACAAATGTAGAAAAAAATGATGTGTGTGTTGTGCAGCTAGAGACTAATAGCTCATGTTTATGTCTGCTGAGTGTCGGGGCCCGACACTCTGGCCTGTTCCACGCCCAGGAGAGGGAGAAACAATGTAACAAAGTATCAGCTGTTCAGTGCTGGCAGCCGTCCAGCATAAGATAACAACATTGCAACATTGCCTGGCCAGAACTCATATATCTAAAACAGAGAGAAAAGCTCTAGAAGTCATTTAGCTGATTTTGACAGTTTTCCCTTCATGTTGGCTCTGCTACAGAATCTTTCAGTTTACCATTTTCTCTCTCTTTTCTCAACACATTTTTCCATATGATCTTTCTTTCAGCTTTGTGTGTTTTGAGCAAAGCCCAACCCAGGATTTTCACTATCTGGACATCCCGACTTGAAAAGAAAAATGGGGGGGTCTGTGGTTATCCAGGGGTCGTTTCACACAGTGGGGCATCCCGATTTAGAATGCCCAAGGGGGAAGGTCAATGGGCGGGTCTTATAGACTTCAGGGTCAGCCACTCAGTGTTTTGTTCCACTTTAATACCTTTAGATTTTCCTGCACAGTTATTCAAAGAAGAATTTCAGTTATTTTCAGTCAGTTTAGTTTATTTTGTATAGATTTTACACATTTGAGTCACCTGGTCTCATAACAAAAGCAGCACCACACACACACACACACACACACACACACACACACACACACACACACACACACACACACCCGTTACCACCGATTACAGTGTCAGCCTCTGAGGTAAAGTGTTGCTAGGAGACCAGTGGGCTAAATGAAGCAGCTCACTAAATACAACCCAGCAGATCCCCCTATTCAGCAAATGGACTGAGCCATTGTAATTATACAATTTAAAAGAAAGGCAGATATTTTTTCCTTTTTCTATCGCCACATTATTTATACACATGTTAGAAGCTATTGTGTGGCTATTTAATTATTTATCTTTTTTAATGCAAATTTCCCGATACTGCTCCTTTAAGTTACTTCGCGTGATTCAACAAAGCTAATTAAATTTGGTCAGTTAAAAATGCGGGTGAAAAATGAATGTTTCCATACGAAAATGGTTTTACTAAGCGAAAATTTCCAGCTGAAAAACATAAATCTCTGAACGTGTCTCTGGTGCTGACAAGTCTTTTACACCGAATGGTGCATTGGTTTCCTACATTTCACACAAATTCAGAATAATCAAGTGATCTGCCCATGTAATCTACCTTTGTGAATTAGTGACAATTGTTTTTTTTAATGCACCTGTGCAACTAGTCCTTTTGGTATGAAGAATCACATGCACCCATGTAATGCTAGATATGCATTTATTAATAGATCAATGCAACTGGGCTTGATGTTCTTTTACTTCACATGTTTTGTTATTGATCCCAGGCAGCTGGATGACTTGTGAAATGTGTTGCAGTTGCCTAGATTTATTCCTACAGATATGCAACTTCATTTTATTTGTAACAGTTACAAGATAAATAAATAGATTAACAGACTGGTGAACCAGACATAGTAAGCTCCGAGCTTTTCCTTGGCTTTAATATTAAAAACAGTCATTTTAATATTAAAACAGTCATTAAAAATAAGGAGAAGTTTGCAGTAATAGAGCAAGACAACAAGACTTGCTGGTTTCTTTTGCGCCACCGATTTTGTTATTTATCTAGCTGGATGTATGTGTGAATTCAACATTGCCTATTGGGAAATGTGGCTGTGTGATTTGTGAGACATATCAATGTAAAATGTTTCAGTTAAAATGAAAACAAATCATGGCCCCTCCCTCCAAATTACATGGCAAGTGCACTAGTCTGGTCCTGGCTACTCAGCCTTTGGCATAGGTTTGGTACTCTGCCTGGGGTGTAGTTAATAGTCATAAAAAAAGCAATTCTGTGAGTACTCACCTGTAGAATTGTTTTTGTTCTTGCATGGCACGGCCCACTTCGGTATTCATAACTGATGGGTTATTCTGCCACAAGGTGGCGCAGCTCCCTGCTCCCTATAAAAACAGGATTAACCAACAAGTTCCCAGCGTAGACGAGCAGTGAGACAAGAAGCCGGGAGCGAATAAATATAAGAATGTAAAAAAGGTAAAAAATACCATTTTGTGAATACTCACCTGTAAAATGGGTATTATAAGTATGTCACACACCCCCGCTTCAAGACATTCATTACACTTGGGTATACTGACCTGTAGATGGCGATATTGCAGAACTGATATCAAAAAAAGGTAAGACCCTCCCGGCCCATAAATACCTGGGACCTCCCACTCATTACCCAGTATAAAGATAGCAGTAAGATCAAGGGACCAGGAAAGCCAATTACAACTAACAAAGGTTCACCATATAAAGGATCCAGAATACAAAAGGGCAGGGTGAAGCGGGGTGTGTGACATACTTATAATACCCATTTTACAGGTGAGTATTCACAAAATGGTATTATTCTAAGTATGTCACACACCCCGCTTCAAGACATTCATTACACTTGGGACATCCAATAGCAGTGTCCATAAAGGGCGGGGATCCAAAAAAACAAGGCAACAAGGCACAAACTTAAACCACTGCAGCTTGCAGAACTTTGCGGCCAAAAACAGCATCCGCTGAGGCCTGAACATCAACCTTGTAAAACTTGGAAAAAGTGTGAACCGAAGACCAAGTAGCAGCCTTACAAACCTGCTCAACAGAAGCCTGGTGCTGGAAGGCCCAGGACGCCCCAACAGAACGAGTAGAATGAGCAGTAACACGAAAAGGGGGAACCTTCCCCTTGGCAGAATAGCCCCAACAATGGCCTGGCGAATCCATTTACTAATGGAAGACTTGGCAGGAGCCAAACCCTTCCTAGGCCCAGAGGGCACCACAAAAAGAGCATCAGTCCTACGAAAAGGAGAAGTAGCCACCAAATAGTACTTCACACAGCGAACCACATCCAAAGAATGCAAAACCCTCTCCTTGTCATTGCTAGGCTTAGCACACAAGGAGGGAAGAACAATATCCTGATTCAGATGAAAAGCAGAGACCACCTTAGGAAGGAAATCTGGCTTGAAGCGAAAAACTATCTTGTCCTGATGCCTCTCAAAGTAAGGAGCCGGTCTAGACAAGGCTGCCAACTCCGAAACACGCCGAACAGAAATATTGGCAACCAGAAAAACAACCTTCTGAGTAAGCATAGAAAGCGCAATATCCTGCAAAGGTTCAAACGGAGGACCCTGCAAGGCAGACAAAACCAAATTCAAATCCCACACTGGGAGCAAAGGCTTCCTAGGAGGCCGCACATGCGTAACCCCCTGGAAAAAGTTCTTAATCAGAGGATGAAGAGCAAAAGACTTTTGAAAGAACACGGCTGCCCTTTCAGCTTACTAAGCTGCAAACCTTGGTCAAGACCATGTTGCAGAAATTCCAAGACCCTAGGGACAGAAAATGCCCTGCAAGGCAAGGCCCTTACCTCACACCAATCAATATAAGACCTCCAAGTCCTATAATAGATGGCAGAGGAAGACTGCTTCCTAGTCCTAACCAGAGTCTGAATGACAGCATCAGAAAGACCTTCCTCCCTCAAGATTGAGGTTTCAGCAACCACGCCGTCAAAGCCAGCGTTGGTAAATTGGACCCTGAGTTAGCAGATCTGGCAGAAGGGGCAGGTCTAACTGATCCACTGCCAACCTTACCATGTTTGCGAACCAAACCTGTCTTGGCCCCCTTGGAGCCACCAGAATTGCTGACATGCCCTCTAGGGCCAGCTTGCGCACCACTCTGCCCACCATGGGAAACAGAGGGAACAGGTATAGAAACCCCAGATCCCTCCAGTTCAGAGACATGGCATCCGCTGCCAGAGCCAGCGGATCCCGCGAGAGAGACACAAATGCCGGAAGCTTGTGATTGTGACGAGAGGCAAAGAGGTCCCCCACCGGAGGCAAAGCGACCGAAACACCTTGGGGCTGAGCGACCATTCCCCCCCGGCGAGATGACCCCCTGCTCAGGGAGTCCGCCTCCATGTTCTCCACTCCCGGAATGTACACCGCCGAGATGCATGGGACATTGCTCTCTGCCCAAGCAAGGATCAAGGACACTTCCCTGAGGGCATGCCTGCTGCGAGTCCCTCCCTGGTGATTGATGTAGGCGACTGCCGTCCGATTGTCCGTCTGAACTTGAACCGGTAGGCCCCGCAACTGATGAGTCAAGTGAGCCAGATCCAACCTTATGGCTCTCAGCTCCAGAACATTGATGGGATCGTGAGCCTCCTGAGGCCCCCACAGTCCCTGAAACTGAAGATCCTTCCAAAATCCCCCCCAACCTGACAGGCTGGCATCCGTGGTGACCGTCTCCCAACGAGGAGTCAGAAAAGATCTGCCCCTCGTCAGATTGCTTGGTTTTAGCCACCACCGAAGGGAACGCCGCACCCGGGGGGACATCAGAAAGGACTGATCCAATGACAGCGGGGACCCATCCCAGGCCGCCAAGAGATGGAGCTGGAGCGTCCTTGTGTGAAACTGGGCAAAGGGAACCGCCTCGAATGACGCCACCATCAATCCCACCAGTCGCATCCCTAGCAGGATGGACGGGCGGGGGATGGATAGGAGACGCTGAGTCAATTCCTCAGAAGAACCTTGGCTCGGGGGAGAAACACCCTGGCCTGAGAAGTGTCCAGCGACATTCCCAGGTACTCCACCACCCTGGAGGGAGTGAGGCAGGACTTGGGATAGTTGATCACCCAACCGAAACTCTCCAGAGTGGACACCACAGTCCTGGTATCCATCTGCGCCTGACTTAGGGAAGACGCCATGATGAGAAGATCATCCAGATAGGGCACAATGCGGACACCCCTGGCTCTGAGGATGGCCATCACTCCTGCCAACACCTTGGTAAAAACCCTTGGAGCCGAGGTAAGGCCAAACGGAAGAGCCACAAACTGAAAATGCCGATTGTCCTCGACAAACCTGAGGAATCTCTGGTGTGCCAGAAATTGGAATATTGGAAAATGCTTTTGATAAGGAAATTCCAAGCGGGGCTTAGTTTCTTCAAAGAACTCCCCCTTCAGCGGAAAAGCCGCCTCGGGGGGAGAAATAGCCAGGACCTCAAACACAGCGGAGGAGCCACCTCGGGGGGAGAAATAGCCAGGACCTCAAACACCTGAGCCAGGACCCTAGATGTATCTGAGGAATCCCCCTGGCCCTGCTCGGTATCAGCGCCCACAAACTGCTGATCGTTGGAGTAATCATCAGACCCCTCATACAGCTCCCCTTCCTCACGCGGGGAACAATCAGACCAATTCAGGGAGTCAAAGTCCTCCCTATCAAAGGCCTGCGCAGCCGAATACAAATGTTTCCTCTTTGCCGTGGCCTTTTTTTGCGACGGCACTAGAAAACAATTTTTCAAGATTGGCCAATCTGGCACACACCTCAGATTGCGACTCCCCGCTAATGACCACATCACAAGCACGTGTCAGGCGAAGGGGAGATGGGGAGGAGACCGGCGGAGCAGAACCAGACGCCCGAGATCCGGTCTGCCGCGAAATAGACCGCTGCGCACAGGGTACACATAGAAATACATAATCCCCCAAAAGGGATACCCCACACCCCAAACACAGCCTGGATTGCCCCGAGGGGGGCACAAGCCCAGTATCCAGGGAAGCCTCCATATGGATTTTTTAGTACTATATATATAGTATATACAATTAAATGTGTACAATGCTCTATTTATGTTTGGGAATTACGCAATAATGCAACCCGGGATGCCCCTTAAGTCCTGAGTGGGAGGATTTTAAGCCAGCTAAAAATTAACCAGGGACCCTGGACCGGGAGAACCCCCCTTTAATATGATCAATGGTCCACCTGGAACACAAGCACACACTCAGACCATGGCAAATGTACAGGAGATAACAACAATGACAGTGATGGCAATCAGGCCCCTCACCAGACCTTCGGTACCGCAGGTAACGACGCGCAGTGTGCAGTAGGAGGAGGAAGGGCGGCCGGCGCGGTTTGCACGTCGCGCTCGGCCCCGCCCCTTCCCCGTCACTCCCGGCTTGAAGCTGGGACATGAAAAGCCGCGCTCGCAGCACGGGGGGCGGGCCGTTGGCGCACGCGCCCGGCCCCGCCCCCCCAAGCCCGGAGGAGAAGAAGCCCTGCATGGGCTCGCCGCCATTGCAGGCAGCACCCTTAGCGCGCCGGAGCCCGGCGCCATGCAATTGACAGAAAGAAAAGTGAAAACACACACATGTAACACACGCACACACACATAAAGACAGGAACCCATAAGGGACCCGGCCCTCCCCCCCCCCCCCCCTCTAAGGGTACCTGGGAGAGGGGGAATCCATGCCAGGGAAGGGGCAAGGGACAGGGCATCCCAAACCGGGATCACCAAACCCCGATAAGCCGCCTACCCCTTGTTATGGGGTCTCACGGCTCCTAAGCACCAGGGGTGCCAACTACCTTTGCCCGGACCAGCAGCCTAGGCTGGGAGGCAGGGAATATTAAACAAGGGGATCCGGGCAGAAATAGAAGAAAAACGGGGGCCAGGAGTCATCCCGGCTACCTGCAAGGAGGAGACATCATCTTCTGCAGAGATGAAAGACTGGGTAATGAGTGAGAGGTCCCAGGTATTTATGGGCCGGGAGGGTCTTACCTTTTTTTGATATCGTCTCTGCAAGACCGTCATCTACAGGTCAGTATACCCAAGTGTAATGAATGTCTTGAGGCGGGGTATGTGACATACTTAGAATAAAACCCCAACTTGGAACAATCACCATAAAGAGGCAACCAAGAACAACTATAACAGCCCTACCACACTCAATCCGCCACTCCACAACCCTCAAAACCTTCAAAGGCGCCCTTAAAACTCACTTATTCAGACAAGCATATAATCTGGCCTAACCAATCTTCTAAAGGGCATATGCCACAAAGCTCAATACTGACTGTTTGTGATCCTTCCCCCTCGTCTTCACCCCTCTTCCTTTAGACTGTAAGCTTGCAAGGGCAGGGTTCCCTCCCCTATTGTATCATGTACTCAGAATATCCACTGTCAAACCTGTAAAACTGCATTTGAAATAGTATATGTATCGTATGTTTCTACCCTGTCTGTAATTACTACTTTGTAAAGCGCTACGGAAGATGATGGCGCTATATAAATAAACAATAATAATAACAGGGTGGGCCGAAGCAGGCCGTGCCATGCAAGAACAAAAACAATTCTACAGGTGAGTACTCACAGAATTGCTTTTCTCTTTAATGCATGGCACGGCCCGCTTCGGTATTCATAACTGATGGGACATCCAAAAGCAGTGTCCAAAAGTAGGGTGGGATCCCAAATGAGTAAAGGCCAGTAGATCAAACCTCTACCGCCTGAAGCACCTTGCGGTCAAAAGCAGCATCCGCTGAGGCCTTAACATCAACTTGGAAAAAGTATGAACAGAAGACCAAGTTGCGGCCTTGCAAACTTGTTCAACAGAAGCTTGGTGCTGAAAAGCCCAAGAGGCACCAACAGCACGAGTGGAATGAGCAGTAATTCTAAAGGGAGGTTCCTTCCCCTTAGCAGAATAGGCTTGAACCACCGCCTGACGGATCCATTTGCTGATAGTGGATTTAGTTGGAGGCAAACCCTTCCTAGGCCCAGAAGTGAAAACGAACAGAGCATCAGACTATCTGAAGGTCTCAGTAGCAACCAAATAGAATTTCAGAGCCCTGACCACGTCCAAAGAATGCAGATTCCGCTCCTTTGAATTGGCGGGATTAGGACACAAGGAAGGCAAGACAATGTCCTGATTAAGGTGAAAAGCAGACACAACCTTGGGCAAGAAATCTGGCTTAAGCTGGAACACCACCTTATCTTGATGCCGCTCAAAATAAGGAGACTTGATGGAAAGCGGCGCTAGCTCAGAAACTCATCTTACAGAAGTGATAGCCACTAAAAAGGCTACCTTAAGAGTCAAAATGGGCAAGGCGGCCTCACAAATCTGGGACACTTCTTTGAAGGCTCGCTTGCTCCGAGTACCTCCCTGATGATTGATGTAGGCAACCGCCATCTGGTTGTCTGAGCGGATCTGAACAGCCCGACCCTTAGTTCCAATACGTTGATGGAAGCATGGGCCTCCTGAGGGTCCCACCAACCCTGGAACCTCAGGGACTGCCAGAAACCTCCCCAACCTGTCAGACTGGCATCTGTGGTGACCGGCTCCCAGCACGGGGGCAGGAAGGTCCTGCCCCCCAGAAGGTTCCTCGAGTCCAGCCACCACGAGAGGGACTGCCTGGCCAGAGGAGACAGAGCAAATTCCTGATCCAATGACACAGGGTCCCCATCCCAAACTGACAAGAGGTGCAACTGGAGATGTCTCATGTGAAACTGGGCAAAGGGGACTGCCTCGAAGCAGGACACCATCAGGCCGACTAACTGCATCCCCTGCCGGATGAAGGGATGAGGACACGATAGCATAGCCCAAGCCTGCTTTTGAAGACCCTCTACCTTCTGCTGAGGAAGGAATACCCTGACCTGAGAGGTATCCAGCGTCAAGCCCAGAAAGGACCTCACCAAGGACGGGGACAGAGAAGACTTGGGATAGTTGATCACCCAGCCGAAGGACTGTAGAGTGGAGATCACCACCTGAGTGTCCTGCTCAGCCTGAGAGGATTGGGCCACAATCAGGATGTCGTCCAGGTAAGGAATGATGCGGATGCCCTTGTTCCTGAGCAGAGCCATCACTCCCGCCAGCACCTTGGTGAACACCCGAGGTGATCCCGAAGGGTAGAGCCACCAATTGGTAATGCTGATCCTCTAGCACGAACCTTAGAAATCTCTGATGACCTAGGAAGATAGGCACATGAAGATAAGCATCTTTGATGTCCACAGTGGTCATGAAGTCACCCTGGCGAAGGGTACTGACAGCAGAGCGTAGCGTCTCCATGTGAAAATGCTTGAATCTGACAAATTTGTTGAGGCTCTTTAGATCCAGAATGGGCCTTAGAGAGCCGTCCTTTTTGGGGGCTGTGAAAAGATTGGCATAGTACCCCTGACCCCATTCTTGAGGGGGCACTGGACAAATGACTCCTGACTCCAACAGGCATTGAACCGCCAGACGCAACCCTTGAGCATACTGGGGGTTTAAAGACATCCTGGATTCTTGGGGGGGGATGGGCAGGCTGTAAACTCTATCTTGTAGCCGGAGGACACTATCTCCTGTATCCACCGGTCTAGCCTCCAGACGTGAGCAAAAAACAGAAGCCGTCCCCTCACCCCGATGGGTGAGGGCGCTCCTTCATGCCTAAGGGGGCTAAGGGGAGGGATTGGGTTTGGAGTTCCAGGAGAGACCGAGATGACCACGGGGTCTACCACGGCCCCAAGCTCCTCTACGCCCACTGTGGAGGAGAGAGCCCCGGTCTCCTCTGGGAACACGAAAGGAAGGGAGGGGGGCAGAGGACCCACGAAATGGCCGAGACTGCCTCCTATGCGGAAGCAGCTTGCCATCCTTAGCAAGAACATCAAGACGCTCTCTAAAAAGCCGCAACCCCGCGAAGGGGAGACCAGTGAGAGCTTTCTTAGCAGCAGCATCAGCAGCCCATTGGCACAACCAGACAGATCGTCGCATAGCCACCAACAGTGCGGAGGCCCCGGCACTTAGCCACACAGCATCATCTATAGCGGCAAGAATAAAGGCCACAAAATCAGAGCAAACCAAGAGTCCTAAACTCCTCCCCCTCTTCACGAGCTGAAGTTCCATCCATGAGGCGCTTGAGCAGAGACTTAAGAGCAATAGCCGTAATAGCCGCGGCACAGGTCGTGCACAATCCAGCCCCCACACAGGTAAAAGCATGACAGGCCAACTGGTCCATGCGCCTGTCCTCACCATCCCTCAGAGTGGTAGTGTCTGGGGAAGGCATGACCGAAGTGTTGGACAAGCCCAGCACGGGAGCATCCACTTCAGGGAGAACTGACCACCTCCTAACAAGATCAGCAGAAAAGGGATACGTCTTATCCAAACTTTTGGACACAGCAGGTAGCTTGTTAGGACGTTCCCATGCTTTAAGTATCATAGAGTTGAAATGACCTTGTTCAGGAAACTCCAGACGCTGTTTAACAGGACGAAACAGCTCACCCTGTTTTCTTTTAGCCTCCACAGGAGGGGCAATGTGTAGGATTTCAAAAATATGAGACAGTAAATTATCAGTGTCCTCAGGATACCATGAATCCCCAGACGCAGCGTCACTGTCACAACTCTCCTGCTGGTCTCCCGAGGAGTCAAAATCCGGAGGCAATTCTCCTTCCTCCAGGGAATAACATCCAGCAGTGACATCCAATTCCCCATACTCCTCAGTAGAGCGTGAGGGAGTGGAAGTCAGGTGCCGCTTCTTGCCAGAGACCTTCCTGGGAACAGACTTGGCAAGCTGTCTCTCAATACTGGCCACCTGCAGAGCCAAATCAGAGTATGACTCCCTGCTGACGTCCCCCTCACTGGGGGAGCAGGGGGGTAGGTGAAGCAGAGGGATGTGCTGAGCTGGAAAGTGAAGCAGGCAAACCAGCTTGTAGCGCAATGACCCTCTCAGCGCACGGAACGCACACCGTGACACCGTTACTCACAGGGGACACCCCACACATTGAACACAGCCGGGATTGCCCGAAAGGCCCCCAAGCACGCTATCCCCAGCAGCCTCCATATGGTGATTAACACAGGCGCAATATGCCACCCGGGATGCCCTCCCATAGGATTCCCCCAGAAATTAGTGAAGGGGGGAATGAAGGGGGGAATGAAGGGAGGGAAGGAATGGAGGCAGGCATATGCCACAACCCAATGGTATCCAGCCTGAAAACATAAGAAAAAAGACACATGAGCATCCCGCAGCACATACACCCTCCAATAAAAAAACCCCAAGGGGGACTCACGAACCAAAGACACCAAAGCGTCACTCAGGCACCGCCACAGGAGAAGCGACAAACCGAAGGAGCAGCCAGAAGCAGGAAGGGAGAAATCCAGACGCACAGCTCACTCAAAATGGCGCCAGCAGAGGTACCTCGAGGGGCGGGCTGCGGGGAGACGACGCGGCACGCGTCACCAAGCACCCCCCCCCCCCCGAAGAGCGAGAAAACGGCGCTCACGTGACCCGGCCGACGCCATGACAAAGCAAAATCACCTCAGGTTATAGCGCCCACAGCTGCGGAGCGTAGTACAAAGCAGCGTAGCAGCTAAAAACACAAAAAACACAGCTACCCTTTGTGGCACAGGGTCTGCGGCTTGGAGCTGCGCTCCAGGAGCACTTGACCCTAGTGCTCTTCTACCCTCACCCGATCTGTCAGCCAAGGTTGGGAGGCAGTTAGGGTCCAGAAACTGATGGAAATTGACATGCAGGGCCGCAGGCTTGGTTGCCCCGCTCACCTGCGCAAGAGAGGTGGCCATCTTCTAACTTTGCATTGTCACTGCAGAGACAACACTGGGAACTTGTTGGTTAATCCTGTTTTTATAGGGAGCAGGGAGCTGCCACAGCTTTTTGCAGTGCTGCTGCGCCACCTTGTGGCGAAATAACCCATCAGTTATGAATACCGAAGCAGGCCGTGCCATGCATTAAAGAAAAATATATAGTTATAGTCATAAAAATACAATTCTGTGAAATATTCACCTGTAGAATTGGTATTATAAGTATACAGTACGTCCTGCTCCAGATAGATTACTTACACTTTGGTTATCCTCCGTCAGATGGCGCTGCTCTGCAGAGACATGTAAAACAGGCTACTCCCGGCCCCTCAAATACCCAGGGACCTACCACAAATCCCCAGCATTGAAAAGCAGTGAACAAGAAGCCGGGAGAATTCAACCAACAAAAACTGGTAACTATAACAATGATAACAATCACTATACAGGGGATCCAGAATAATGCAAAAACCAGGGTGGGGTGAAGCAGGACGTACTGTATACTTATACCAATTCTACAGGTGAGTATTTCACAGAATTGTATTATTCTTAGTATACAGTACATCCTGCTCCAGATAGATTACTTACACTTGGGACATCCAATAGCAGTGTCCATAAAGTAGGGTGGGATCCCCAACGAAAGGGTAACAGCAGACAGTTTAAACCACTGCCGCCTGCAAACCATGCGGCCAAAAACAGCATCAGCTGAGGCCCTAACAGCAACCTTAAAAAACTTTGAAAAGGTATGAACTAAAGACCAAGTAGCGTCCTTGCAAACTTGTTCAACAGAAGCCTAGTGCTGGAAGGCCCAAGAGGCACCAATAGCACGAGTAGAATGAGCAGTAAGGCGGAAGGGAAGACTCTTCCCCTTAGCAGAATAGGCCTGAATCACAGCCTGACTGATCCATTTGCTGATAGTAGACTTGGCAGGAGCCAAACCCTTCCTAGGACCGGAAGGGACCACAAAAAGAGCATCAGTTTTCCTGAAGGACGCAGTGACTACCAGGTAATGCTTCAGACACCTGGCCACATCCAAGGAATGCAGAACCCTTTCCTTAGCGTTGCTAGGATTAGGGCACAATGAAGGAAGAACAATATCTTGATTCAAATGAAAAGCAGACACCATCTTAGGCAGAAAGTCCGGCTTAAAGCGGAACACCACCTTATCCTGGTGTCTCTCAAAGTATGGGGCTGGATAGACAGAGCCGCTAGCTCAGACACACACCTGACCGAAGTAATAGCCACCAGAAAGACAACCCTGAGGGTAAGTACAGCCAGAGCAGCATCCAGAATAAGTTCAAAGGGATCACCCTGCAAGGCAGACAAAACCAAGTTCAAATCCCAAACAGGGACCATAGGTTTACGTGGGGGACGCACATGAGTAACCCCCTGAAAGAAAGTCTCAACCAAAGAATGCTGAGCAAAAGACCTCTGAAAGAAGACAGACAGGGCAGAAACCTGACCCTTCAGAGCACTGAGTTGGAGACCCGACTCCAACCCATGCTGTAAAAACTCCAGAACCCTGGGGACTGAGAACACCCGACAGGGAAGAGACCTAGACTCACACCAATCAATATAGGTACGCCATACCCTATAATAGATGGAAGAAGAAGTTTTCTTCCTAACCTTCACCATGGTCTCAATCACCGAGGCAGACAAGCCTTTCTCCATCAAGATGGAGGTTTCAGCAGCCAGGCCGTCAAAGCCAGAGTTAGTAAATTGGGATGGCGTAAGGGGCCCTGAGTGAGCAGATCTGGCACTCCTGGCAGAACGTACTGATCTACTGCCATCTGCACCACGTCTGCGAACCACCATCTTCTTGGCCACCTGGGGCCACCAGGACCTAGCAGGGGGAATGGAGGAAAGACATACAGAACAGAATGTCCTGCCATGACATTACTAAAGCATCCGTGGTCACGGCCAGAGGATCCTGGGACAGGGAGACAAGGGGCGGGAGCTTGTGATTGTGACGGGACACAAACAGATCCACAACTGGTTGGTCCCCACGGTGACACAGAGATTGGAACACCCTGTTGCAGAGGGACCCCCCAGGAATGTATACCGCTGATATGCAGGGAACATTGGCCTCCACCCATGTCAGGATCAGAGACACTTCCTGGAGGACCCTCTTGCTCCAGGTCCCT
The DNA here is from genome assembly GCA_027917425.1 of Gastrophryne carolinensis. Taxonomy (NCBI): domain Eukaryota; kingdom Metazoa; phylum Chordata; class Amphibia; order Anura; family Microhylidae; genus Gastrophryne; species Gastrophryne carolinensis. The sequence continues at coordinate 258,999,856 of CM051234.1, forward strand.
CCCTGATGATTGATGTAGGCAACTGCCGTCAGATTGACCTAGCGCCCCTGAACAGGCAGGCCCTGAAGATGAGTAGTCAAGTAACCTGATCACTCACAGTTTCAAAACATTGATAGGTGTATGGGCCTCCTAAGGGCCCCACCTCCCCTGGAACCGCAGGGACTTCCAGAAGATCCCCCCCCCCAACCTGATAGACTGGCATCCGTGGTGACCGTCTCCCAGGAAGAGGCAAGAAAGGATCTGCCCCCCAACAGGTTCCTTGAGTCCATCCACTACAAGAGGGACCTCCTTACCAGGGGGGAAGGCACACAGACCCTGTCCAGGGATGCTGGGTCCTTGTCCCATACAAACAATAGGAGAGGTTGCAGAAGTCCCAAGTGGGACTGAGCATAAGGGACCGCTTCGAAGCACGCCACCATCAGGCCCACCAGCTGCATCCCCTGCCTGGTGGAGGGATGGGGACAGCTAGGAGGGACTGAGCCCGTGCAACCAGATTGTCCACTTGCTGCTGAGGAAGGAAGATCCTTGCCTGAACTGTATCCAGATTCATTCCTAGGAATGGAGTTACCAAGAAAGGGGACAGTGAGGACTTGGGGTGGTTGATCCCCCATCCAAATGACTCCAGAATGGACACCACCAACTTAGCCTGATGTAGAGACTGGGAAGTGATGAGGACGTCCAGGTAGGGCAGCACGTGGACGACCCTTGGTCTCATCAGGGACATCACCCCCGTCAGCACCTTGGTGAGCACTCTGGGAGCTGAAGAGAGGCCAGATGGCAAGGCCACAAATTGGCAGTGTTGGTCTTCCAACACGAATCTGAGGAACTTTGGTGTCCTGAAAACACAGGGAGGTGAAAATAAGCATCTTTGATTTCCACAGATGGCATGAAGCCCCCGGGGCGCAAGGAGCTGATGGCCAAGCGCAGAGTTTCCATGCAGAAAACGCCTGTACTTGACGATTTGCTGAAGATCTGTAAATCCAGAATGGGCCAGACTGACCCATCCTTTTTGGGAACTGTGGAAAGGTTGGTGTAGAGTCCCTTGCCTCTGTCTGTTAAGGGAAATCTGCAAATGACCCCCAGACCCCGCAGGCCTTACACGGCCTGCGCCAGCACCTGAGCAGAGGCAGGGACCAGGAGTACCCGGGACCTGATAATCTTGGGGGAGGCCACACAGCAAACTATCTTGTAGCCGGAGGACACTACCTCCTGAATCCACTGGTCTGAGGCGTGATGCCTCCAGACATGAGCAAGGTGCCGCAGCCGTCCCCTCACCCCGACGGGCGAGGGCGCCCCATCATGCTTGAGGGGATTTGGGAGAAGATTTGGGCTTAGCCCCCCCCCCCCGGAGGAGCCAGGGTGTTGTCTGCTGCTCCTGGGGCAGGAATCTGCGCGAACCCCCGCGAAGGACACTCCTGGTTCCTGTTTAACACCATGGTAGGGGGTAGAAGGGGGGCCCTGGCCCCAAAGGGGCCGAGACAGCCGCCTGCGCTGGGGTAACTTACCTCTCTTACCAAACAGGTCTAGACGGGCCCCAAACAGGCGTAGCCCCTTAAAAGGAAGCCCAGTAAGGGCCTTCTTCGCAGCATTGTCAGCAACCCACTGTCGCAGCCAGACCAAGTGACGTATAGCCACCACAAGGGCAGAAGTTCTTGCACACATTCTGATGGTGTCATCCAATGCTAATAGGACAAATCTTACAAACACATCACAACTGGGGAGTGCATTAAACACCCCCCAAGGGAGATCATCAGGGGCACGATCAAGCATTTTTCTGATGAGGGTTCTAGCGGCCACAGCAGTAATGGCAGACCGGGCGCAGCGCCGTCCCCGCACATGCAAAGGCGTGGGAGGCCAGCAGGTCAATGCGCCGGTCCTCAGCATCCCGAAGGGTAGTATAATCAGGGGAATGCAAGACAAGGGTGTTAGATAGCCCTATGATCGGGACATCCACCTCAGGGGGGGGGGGGTGGTGACCAACATTTAACCACCTCAGGGGGAAAAGGATACTTCCTATCCCACTCCCTTGGAACCCCGGGAAGTTTACTGGGGCACTCTCATTCCTTGAGCACAAGGGTATGGAAATGTGCCTGCTCTAGAAATTCCAAACGTGATGTTGCTGTATGTTAACGCTCCCCTCTTTGCCTGGGAGCCTCACCAGGGAGAGAGAGATAGACAGAACCTCAAAGATCTGGATCAATAATTGTCAGTGTCATCTGGGGCCCAGGGGTCAGAGCCAGAATCGTCATGACCCTTCGGTCTCTCATCAGATGAGCCTGAGTCAGAAAAGAGCTCTCCTTCATCAGAAGGGGTATAGCCACACAGATTCATAAACTCCTGCGATCCCAAAGGGAAAACAGTAACATAAGGCGTCAAGTGCCGCTTCTTACCAGGGCCCTTACGCGCTAAAGACCTCGCAATAATCTGTTCAGCCGTAGGCAGTCTAGAAGACAAATAGGCTGAGAATCCCCACTTGTATGCGACTCAGCAGGAGTGAGATTTAAGCTTGGGGGAGTAGGTGAAGCGAAACGAGGTGCAGCCACTGGCAGGCCAGATTGCAAGGCCAGCGCTTGCTCAGCACAGGGTACGCAGACCCGTGCCCTGTCAGCATGGGGTTGTCCACACGCCATACAAAGCCGGTCTTGTCCCAAGGGGACCCCGGTCACATTATCCTGAGATGCCTCCATATGGTGATATTTAGGCACAATATGCCAGTAGGGATTGACGCTATAAAGCAACCCTGGATGCCCCAATGACCCGCTAGGGAAATGGGAGTAATTTTACAAGGCCCGACTATCAATTACACCGGGCCGGGAGAAGCCAATGGATTCGCCCGTCTGAAAGACACAATGAGAAGAAAGGGTGTCAGAACTGAAAAACACTACAATGAGTATAAAGCCGCCCGCGAGGGCACTTACGGACCACGGTAAGTAAGAACGTCACACGCGCGTGCGAACTGACAACATGGTGCCGATTACCTCGAAGGGCGGGCCAGAGCGAGCCAGGCCCCGCCCCCCCGATGGGCGCGAAGTCCAACAAGCAGCCAATGAGGACGCAGAAGCATCTGAGGTAACGCCGCCGCCCGGCGCGGAACATCCAAATGAAGGAAAAGGCGCGGCGGCACTTTCCAGAGTAAAAAGACAAGTTAGCGCGGCGGCTGACACCACATATAAAGTCCAAAAGACATTACAAAAGGCCATATGCACGTAATCACGATACACTGACACCCACACCCCCCCTTTCTTTCCCCCCGAAGGCTACAGGGAGAATGAGGGAGGATGGGGGCCCTTTGTACAGGGCCCACCGCTACCGGGGCATGGTACAGTAATGCGGGAGGGGCATCCCATAAAGGCTCACCATCAGCCTATACCGCCTACCCTTTGGCGGGGGACTGCGGTGGAGCAGCGCTTCATAAGCACGCATTGTTCCGCCTACCTTCACCCGACCAGCGCAGCCCAGGCTGGGAGGCACATCACAAGAAGGACGGGTGGGAATAGTCCAACAGGGCCGCAGGCTAATAGCCCCGCTCACCTGCGAGAGAGTGATAACTTTATGTCTTCGCAGTAAGCACTGCAGAGAAATCTGGGGATTTGTGGGAGGTCCTGGTATTTGAGGGTCCGGGAGGAGCCTGTTTTACATGTCTCTGCAGTGCAGCGCCATCTGGCGGAGGATAACCCAAGTGTAAGTAATCTATCTGGAGCAGGACGTACTGTATACGAAGAATAAAAAAATGTTCATTCCGCATGTTTTTTACACTGATAAAAAATTTATTAAATGACTATCACTTGACTTTCGAGGATATATATATATATATATATATGCGCATCTGGGGGAGCGGATTCGGTATCCCAGCACACAGGATAATACTTGTCCTTGTGTCAGCAAGGACTGTTGGACAAGTTCAGTAGTGTATGCTCAGATTCCGCCAAATTAATTATAATGAAGATGGTAGGAGGTCTATGCCGTCAGTAACTATTGATGCGGGCCCTCAGAGTCTAAGGCCCCTTTGGTAACTTGCCTGCTCAGGTCAGCGGAGGGGGAGAGACTCACCCGGATATTGCAGAGAGGTTAGCTCGCCTTGAAAGGCAGCTTGCTCTGTCAGGTCCCAGGAAGGCTTTGGAGGAAAGGGGAAACTTTTTTCTCTAAATTCCAAGGAAGATATGTACGCATCACTAGTTTGAGGGAATATGAGGAACAGCTGTCTGAGGGAGAGCTTCCTTCTAGTGGGGAATATAGTTGTCCAGGTCTGAGAACCTCATTGTGGTCTTTTTTTGTGTTTTTTTCGCCTCCCAGAGCTCCCAAGAGGAAAGATGAAGACTTACTTATAGCCGAAACAACTCCAAGTGTTTTCCCATATGGTTAAGTTATGGTCTCTTCCTCCGGTAGTAGACGCTCCTGTGTTGGGTCTTCTATCACTGCGCACTGTCGCCTTTATCAACAATGCTTCTTTGAGAGATCCTATGGAAGAGTGCATGGATCAATTGGCCTGGCATGCCTTTTCTATAGTAAGCTCACTTTTACGGCCTGCCTGTGCTATTCCTATAGCATCCTTGGCAGATGGAAATGTGTTAAAGCAGCTCGCTGCTAGGACTAGGTCCCGAGGTCAGTCCCAGGACTCGGGCTCCCGACGGCTGTGGATGATATGGTAAGTTTAAGCGCCAGGCATCGGCCTTATTATCATTTTGGCTCTTCCTATCACTAAGGCAATGGTCAGCAAATGCCGCTTCTAAAAGGTCTTGACTGATCTACCCTTCCTAGGGGTCAACTGTGTGGGGAGCGTCCTGATGTCATGGTTTAGGATGTGATTAAACTTCCGCAAAGAGGGAGTATACCCCTAGCCTTCGTCAGTCTTCTGGCTCCCAGCTCTTTCAGGAGGGGTAGATGCTCCGCTTCTTCAGCATCCCGTATGGAATTCTGAAGCATACCCAAATCCCACAAAAAGGTAGAGCATTTCGGCAGAATAAGTCAAGGCCCCCGGCTAAGTCCTTTCAGGCTTGAGAGGGCTCTCTCTTGCTCACCCTTGCGGTTGGGGGGGCAGCTTCTGTCTGGAGACACCACGTGTCAGATCTTTGGATAAAAGAAGTGGTGTCTTCAGGCTACAGGATAGAGTTGTAGCCTCGCCTCCACATGAGTTGCTTGATCAAGGGCTACCCAAGATCCGACAAAGCAGAAACCTTGACAATCGCTGTTTCACATATGTTTCAAATAGAGGTCATCTGTTTGGTCCCCTCCCAGAGAGAGGCATAGGCAGAGAGAGGATATTTACTATCCCCAAGAGGGATGGATCGGGGCAATCCATTTTAGATCTCAGGAGGTCTAAACAAGTTTGTCCATCTGATACACTTTCACATGGATTCCTTAGGATCCACAATGATGTCACTTCAGCTGGGAGATTGGTTGTCCACAGTTGATTTAAAGGATGCGCATCTTCACATCCCCATCTTTTGGGTCATCAGAAGTTTTTGCGTTTTGCGCTGGATGATCTACATTCCATTTCATTTTTTTGGCTCTGCCTTTTGGCCTGTATTCGGCTCCAACAGTATTTTGCCATGGTTTTAGCAGGACTCATGGCTTTTCTTAGGGCCCAGGGGATACACATAAACCCTTACTTAGACACCTCACTTTTTTTCAGGAGGCCGAGAAGTAAACACAGTGTTTCAGCAGTAGAAGTTCATCTGGATAGTCAAATTATCCTGAGTCAAACACAATTCCGTCAAAAATGAGGTCTTTTTTTGGAAAGGGCATTTGACACAGCCCAGGACAGAGTATTTAGTCCAGAGCAGGGTTTTCTATTGCTTCAGACTACAGGCTCTCTTGGCCTGCCTTCGGCCATCAATCCAGCGGAGATGCGTCTAGTAGGTCTGTTGGTATCTTGCTTTAAAACAGTGCCCTTTGCACAATTTCTCTCGAGGCCTCTACAATTGAAGTTGCTGTCAATAGGGGATCGGTCCTCGGAGTCTCTGGATCAACTGTTTGTTCTGACACTTCCGGTCAGGCAATCCTGTGGTGGCTGAATCCCCAATGTTTTTTGATAGGGAGGTCCTTTCTTCTACTTTGAGGGAGATATTCACCACAAATGGGGGAAGATTTTGTTCCCATAAACATCTTAGAGTTAAGGTCAGTACTCCTAGTCCCTATATATTGGACTCCCAGTCTGAAGGGGCATCCAGTCAGGATTCAGTCGGACGGCGGTGACTTACATCAACCATCAGGGGGCACCAGGTGCAAGAGAGCTCTTAGGGAGGTAAGCCTGATCATTCTCTGGGCTGATAGAAATGTTCCTTGTATCTCGGCAATACACTTTCCAGGAGTAGACAACTTACAGACCGACTGTTTAAGCTGAACAGTCCTTCACCAAGGGGAATGATCTCTCAGTTAGAAAGTGGTTCAGGCCCTTTGCCTTCGCTAGGGTCGACCGGATGCAGATATCCTGCCGACACGATCAGAAACTTTTGAGGTTTGTGTCTCTATCCAGGGTGCTTCTAGAGATCGCAATGGATGCACAGACCGTTCCATGGTCAGCATACAGCCTTCTGTATGCATTCTGTTTCCACTCCTAGGCGAGTCCTAAAGAAGGTTGCCCAATAAGAGGTTCTAGTGACCCCTTGTGGGCCAAGGAGAAGCTGGTTCTCAGATATAGTAAGAATGTCGGCAGGGGAGCATTGTCGGCTTCTTGACAATCCAGATCTTCTCACACAAGGGCCTCTTCAGCATCCCAAGTTACGAATGCTGGCTTTGACGGCTTAGTTATTGAAACCACAATCTTAATAGAGACGTTTATCGGTCAACCTAGTTCACACCATGCTCCAGGCCCAGGAGCAGACTTCTTCAAGGTTATACTACAGGGTTTGGCAGGCTTTCACCATCTGGTGTGAATCTAGGAACCTTTCTTGTAGAAGTTTTCTATCTCCAGGATCCTGGCATTTCTACAGAAGGGTCTGGAGGATGACTCCAATTAAGCATGTTAAAGGGGTATACATCGGCCCTATCCATCTTTTTTTCTGAAATCCCTTGCCGAGAATAGACTTAAGACCTTTTTTCCAAGGAGTTACTCAGGCGGCCCACCACGCAAACCTATTTTACCAGTTTGGGTCTTGAATATATTATTGTCGGCCCTGCGGGCACTCCTTGAGCCCATGATAGATGTTTTTCCAACCTAATTGACTCTTAAGGTGTCCTTATTTCGCGTTGCACATGGATAAGGCTGTCTTCTGATTCATCTTAATGAGGAGGGGGTTTTACCTTATTTAAATCCGTTTTCAGCTAATCCCATGGGAAGGCTTCTTGTACGTAGTAAGCTTTACGGTATTATATCTCTACTACAAAGCCCTTTTGTAAGTCAGATTTCTTGGTCGTTATAGCCGTAAGTCCTCGAAGGGGTTTTCCGCCAACTAAGCCTACCATCAGCTGATGGATAGGACAGGTGGTAGTTAGGACCTATGCTGTCAAGGGAAAGGAACCACCCTTTCAGAATACTCCTCATTACATTCAAGCTATGACACTTCTCGGGCCTTTCATTACCAGGCCTCAGTGGAAAAGTTATGTAAATCCACTACTTGGTCTTCGGTTCATACATTTACAAAGTTTTATAAATAATTTTTATACAGTAGTTAGTCAAGTTGTTTTTGGCTACTCTTTTACGCTTCGGGATCCCGCCCATACATAGGCACTGCTTTTGGAGGTCCCATTCGTTACTGAAGCCGACGGCCTGGAATGGATTGGGAGAGAAAACACAATTCTGTGACACTCACCTGTAGAATTGGTTTCTCTTCCACGTCCATTCCAGGCAATCAGACCCTCCTTGTTACTGGGTTATGGTTTTATATTCCTTAGTTGCCTAGTCATGTTGTATCTGTATATATGTAAATAGTGTAACAAACAAAAAAAAAAAAAAAAAAAAAGGAAGGAAGGAGGAAGTTGAGAAAGAATTAGAGCGTAGAAGGGTGCCTGTGCTGACTGCCTACACTTTCATGGATTTGGAAACTTCAATACAGTTATCAACCATAAGAGGATATCCCTGGAATTTACCAATCAGCCTGCCGGAGTCTCAGCATCTACAGAGCCCAAAATAACTGACCCCTCCGGTCCTTAACCCTCAGTCAGTATCTGTATTAATGAGGCCCCCACTGGTCCAAATAATAATAATAAAAAAAAAATGGGAGAAAGGTTGACATCTTTTCAAAGAGGTTTTCTTTGCTTGGATAAATGCAGTAAGCTGGTCATGATGATCTGAGGTAGATTCGGGTCTACACAGTGGTTTTCTGTGACTTGTGTAAAACTGCAGCTGCCAGAACTATTGCCAGAGACTCGCCTAGACTGGGCCTATACTAGGAAATGGCCTCCACCAACAGATAATGGCTTGCCAGGCATTTTGACTCAAACAAGAGATGCCTAATCTTTTCCAGTGAGTGTGAAGAATCATAACGCATGCAGGTCATTGAATTTAGAGACAGCATTGGCAATAAAATATAATATCTATAATGTTAAACTTTCAATGCATTATTGTATATGCAGAGCTTTTAATGAAAGTACCCCATGTGCCAAATAACAAATTAGATCCCAGACAGGACACATACAGAGCCACCCCCTCATTAAATATATGTGCCAGAATTCCCTACCCCCTTGAGACAAGGACTTGAGGAATAAGCCCCAAGTAAATGCTGCAGAGTTGGTCTAGAATAGCAGGTACGAAGAGGTGTATCATGGCTACCCCACTCATTTTTCAGCTCTGTAAGGTGCATGAAATATTGTTGCTGCCTTTGTCTGCACCAGGCCTGTCAGCAGCTCAGTCCTCCCCAACCTCTTGATGGAGAATGTCACAAAACTTAAAAAGACCAAGTATATAAATATCCCCGTCCCAGCCCTCCCTCCCCATGTGCCAAGCCCAAATCAGGTATCAAAAATAGGTAATCCACTTCTGATTTTGGGGGCTAAGGTCAATCCCAAAGACAACCGAACACAAACCCCAGAAAGAAGGATCACAAGAGGTCTGTGTCTAGCAAAAAACAACATTTGGTTCTTAAACAGTTTAGCACTGGTGTGCTACAATGGTTTATAAATAATTGGATATTGCACTTTTAATCTACATTTATTGTCATTTGATAATACAACACATGTAATGTAGTGTAAATAAAGATATAAGACACAAACACATCAAATTTTCATATAATATGCCAACGTCCACTTTACAAGAAAAAAATAAAATTAAAGTCAAAGACAAAAAAAGAAAAAAGGAGGCATAGTTTTCGAATTTCGAAATTCGTAATAATCAAATATAGTGTATTTCATTTTCATATGAAAATACAATTTTATCTACTGTTATTTTACAAAAAATAAGTCAAGATTGCAAATTCCTTATAAATGCAAATGTGGACACAATATAAAAGTCCCTTTGAAGCCTGAAGTCTGGAAAGGTTTGGGTGACTGAGACCAACTCCAGTTAAAATGTCTTTACCACATGTAAGCCAATCAGGGCAGTCAAGCGTAAATTGCAGTTTGCTGGGTTTCAAGTCCATCTGACTAAATGTTGATGGAATAGAACAAAGTGCCAGTGACAAACCTCTAATGTCCCAGAAAACCCACAACTTTGTAGTTGAAATTGTTGGGATTAAAATAAAACGACCAGACCTCACAAAACCCATTAAAGTGGGCCAAAAGCATTCTTGACCAGTCACCAGCACACCCCTTTGTGAAATCCCCATTTCTCTGGGTAAACGTGGTGATCCAGCAACCACACTACATGTTCGCAACTCATGGCAACCCTTTGGTTGATATGCGCATTCACACCAAGCCTATCTGAATGGTAGGCGAGAGCTCAACCAGATGGAAGCAGCCAAATGCGCTCTATGCCATACTTGGATTACCAACAAGGTTCTATGCTGTTATTTTATATGGCCAGCAAAGAACACTCGATGAGGCGCCTGCATGTGTGCCATGAGAATACCAACGAGGCAAACTGGGAGTTCCATACAGATCTGAAAGCCCCCAGCAAAACAGAGCATGAGTTGGGATATCTTAAATTAATTTTGCTCCTCTTAACAGATTTACATACTACTATAAAAAGGATTCTAAACTTTTAGCCGGCAATTGGGTTTTAAAATATAAAACCCTCTACACATGTGGTGTAAAAGATCAACTGATGCCTTTAACAAATTGGGGCTTACAAATGTATACTATGCGATTCCAACAAACATTAAATCCTCAATCATACTATCCAGTAAAAGAAAGAAAAAAAAAAAAACAAAAACATACACATACACCACTCAACTTACACTTCCTTGGGCACCATGCACTGCTGTGCAGTATGCTCCAAAGGTGGCAGGTTATTTACTATGGCAGCTAATACATGCATCAGAATACAAGACCTGCATGTAAATTTAGGTACACCGAGCAGCCCTGCACATTCACCAACACTGCAAAGGCACAGTACACAGTTTACAGATTCACATAAACTAGAATTTGAGGGTACAGAATTTACAGCAAATTAATGGCCGTGCAGGTCCGAACAGCCGTAGGAAGCCGGCTGATGCCAGAACCACTCAAGTGTGGCTAGGATTCGAGCCGCTGCTCTAGCCACAGTGTGGGCCTGAGAACAGTTAAGTGGATTTGGCGACCTGGGTTTTTCTCACAGCAGGGTACCCCAAACCAGACTAAAACCAGTGGTCCACTTTAAAGAGAATCACCACCCAGGATTTTTGCTACTGTTCCTCTCTCCAGTGGAGCAGCTGAATTTGGGATGGCCCACTGTGTGTATACCCGGAGAACGCCATAAAAAAAACTAAAAAAAAAAAAAAAAGACTTTCTGGTGATCTAAAGGTTAATGTGCAGGCCACCAGCCAATCAGAGGCTTGTTTTTCATTCAGCTTGTACTAGCTGCTTGGACATCAGGGCTGTGTAGTAAACCTGGATAGCTCATAAGCCACTGGCCGCATGCCATGCTCCAGCAATTCAGAAAAGGCCTGGTGCAGATGGAGGCGAGAGGGGATGCGGCCAAGGCCCATGTATGCAGCATGGGATTTTGGCGAGAGTATACCTGGTGATTGCAGTTGATCAGGATTTAGTCAAGGCCACTCCAGTGACAAAAAAAAAAAATAATTTGATTGAAGTACATTGCTGAAGGGTATATCAAGGTAAGGCAAAAGATAATTCTGTGAGTAGTCACCTGTAGAATTGATTTCTCTTTCAATATTACTTAAGAACATCAAAGTAATTCAGTCACGAATGGGTTAAAATCTCGGCCGAAGGAAGTGGACTGCAAGAACAAAGGCGTGGCCCCCTTCTCCCGGGCCTATATCCTTCCGGCTGACTTCCTCCAATCCAGTTTAATTGAAAAGCAGTAGAACCAGCCTCCCGGGAGGCATACCCATATCGCTTGTTGGAGACAAACGCATAAGACTCCTCTCTGTCTACATTTTTTTTTTTAATTCTTTCGATGCTGATCATTATTTACAGCAACTATTTACATATTTACCACTCCACTAGGCAGACTAGACTAGGCATCCAAGACATGAATATAACAACCTAGCAGACAGGGAGGGTCTGATGTCCTGAAGTAATAATGAAAGAGACATCAATTCTACAGGTGAGTACTCACAGAATTATCTTCTCTCTTTCATTTTACTTCAGGCCATCAGAGTACTTCAGTCACGGGACCCCCAAAAGCTGTACCTTTAATTCGGGTGGGATCCCCAAAACCTTATTCCTTTCTATCAGAAATAAGTCATTCTAAAAACATTTAGTTTACTACTGTCTGTAATACCTTCCTACCAAGGCGGCATCTGCCGAGGCTCTAACATCTACCCTCTAAAAGTTGGTAAAAGTATGAACCAAGCCCAAGTAGCGACTTTGCATCTTTGTTCTACTGAAGCTTAATGCTGAAAAGCCCAATATGCTTCAATAGCTCGTGTCAATGAGCAGTAACCCTAAAGGGAGGATCCTTCCCTTTGGAGACATAGGCTCTTACCACTGCCTGTCTAACCCATCGGCTGATGGTAGACTTAGCTGGTGGAAGATCTTTCCGTGGACCCTCAGATATGACAAATAAGGAGTCCGACCTACGGAAAGATTGTGTAGCAGTGAGATAGTATCTTAGTGGTTTCCCTACATCCAAAAAATGAAGAATCCTTTTATCGGACACTGGAGTAGGACATAAGGAAGGCAAATTCATCTCTTCATTAAGATTAAAAAAGAGAAAACCACTTTAAGAAGAACATCCTGTTTAAAGCAGAAGACGGCCTTGTCCTTATGTAACTCTTGACCGATAAAGCTTCTAATTCAGAAACCCTCCTTACTGAGGTTATTGCCACTAAAAAGATAACCTTAATAGTCAAACTTAATGACAATCTACCAATGGTTCAAACGGACCCTGAAGATCTAAAAAACTAAGTTCAGGTCCCAACTGGCAGCAGTGGCTTACAACCACACATGAGCTACTCCCTATACAAATGTTTTGATAAACTTATTCTCAGCAATGGGTTTTTGAAAAAAAAAGATAGATAAAGCAGAAATCTGTCCCTTTAAGTACTCAATTGAAGACCTTCATCAAGACCTTTCTTTCTGCAAAAAATCCAATATTCTGGGAACAGAAAAAGTTCTACAAACGAACCATCTGGATTCACACCAAGCGATAAATGCTTGCCAGACTGTATAGTAGATCATTCATTAAGACTTCTTCCTGGCCTGAATTATAGTCTGGATGACCACGCCCTTCGGCCGAGATGTTAACCCAATCGTGCCTGAATTACTCCGATGGCCTGAAGTAAAATGAAAGAGAAATTTATATTTTTACTAAACCAACGTTTTACTTTCTGGTCACTTTTGTAAAAAGTACAAAAAACTCTAGATTAGAAAATCAATACCATAATGCCACAATTTGGATTTATAGCATTTGGATTTAAGCTCTCACAAGCAGGACTGAAGTTTGGTTCTACTAGCACTTTGCAGCTGCAGGTTCCACTGCATTTCGTTTGCAAAAATTGGGAACAGATAAAAGGAAGAGGCACAAGCTATAATCATGTGACCTAATGTCTAGTAAAAAGGTTGATAGGCTGCCTAATCAGAAAAAAAGCATGCCACGGGAAGGTATGTATATTTTACGCAACTGCCCGCCTAAGCTACCTCCTAGTTAGGATGTCCACAAAATAATGGAATAGGTAGGATATTAGAGGGACATTTCTGGACCATGTGACCCATCAGTAGATAAAATCTACTACATGACCCATGAATGACCAACCCAAAAGATGCACAAGTCTTGTTTAATGGCTGCTCTTTAGGCATAGCATAGAATAATTGGACAAAATATGAAGACATTGTCAGCTATGTTGCCTGTGGGCCAAAATGAAGAAAACTTTAGATATATTTCAATACAGAAAATGGAAAATTAAAATGGAAGTCTTTTTAAGTCAGGATTTAAGTGGAATGCAGTTATCTAATACTGCTGTTCCAGTCAGTGGAAAGCTGTGCAATGTCAAGGACAATGGCACATGCAAGATTCCCTGGCTACTAGCGAATGCTTTTAGGCTGAAGTAGCAGGCCCCACAGTGCAGGGATATTAAGAGGGATGGTGCAATCAGAAAAACACATGCCCTCTTTGTGGGTGAATAGACTAATTTCATTAAGCATAGAAAATAAACAGTCCTGACCGGTTGCATCAGTCCAGCACCCAAGTATAAGTGTGGTTCTAGAATCAAAACGGATAAGTCTTTATTTAAATATAGATTGTATAATTTGACTTTAAAGTATTATTTCGATTGCAGTCAAAAACGCGGACAAACTTTGCTTTATGTGCAATCATAAGTTTTAAGCACAGAAAGATGAAGGGCTTTGCAAATTTCCACCTGAAAGGCTACCAGCATTTATTAAGCTCAATGACCACTCAGACCAGAACTTTTCAAACTACAGAACGATAAGCAGCTTTATAGTACATTTTTGTTATCCAGGAGAATGTGTAAAAGAGGGAAAATTTTGAACCATGGATCCCACAATGCAATTTACATGAGCACTTAGAAAAGCATTTTTTTTTATATATTTTCAGATTCCCAACAATAACACATGGGTAGAAGCAACAAGTGGACAATGTTTGCATCTTGAACCAAAGGAATAAGATGAGCTTTTGCTTTGTAGCATACTCTACATTCTATATTGTATGCTCATAGGCTGATCTTCCACAAAATTTAGAAACAGTTAAATGTTGTGCCAATGTTATCCCATTTACTATGTAAAAAGGGTTGGTGTACACAATCCCCCTACTTAACAGGTCGTCTGGTGTAGTCACATGAGCCATAAGACCATTGTAAGTTATTTAAAATAAATAAAAGTTATGAAAGATAGTTTAGCAGGAAATAGTTCCAACAAGCCAGCAGTTTATATATATATATATATATATATATATATATATATATATATATCCACATACATACATACATAATAAACAGAGGGAAGGGGAACTGCAGAAAGGAAGGATCCAAAATACTAAGGCACTGAACTACTAAACTTTTGGCTCTTTAATGTCAAACAGAACCCCAAATCAGGATAATAATTTACATAACAGGACAAATCTATAGCGCTTCAGTTACCCATGGTGGCAAAGGCCCGGCATAAAGCTCCCAGAGAAATATGGAAAAGATCCATCTGTCTTTAAACCCATTGCTGCTGCCCTAGGGCCCATAATCACCTTGGTAACATACAGACGCTTGCTTTCCTTTTTATACAATAAAGTGGTAGAAAATCGTGCTTATTCACACAATTTTTATCAAATGCTTCAGGAGAAGCGCTTGCCAAGGCCTGCTTCTCATTTTATGGCTGGAGATAATTATTTACCCAGAAGCTCTCCTAAAACAGTCCTTCATTAACGAAGAATTCTTGAAATCCATGACAGGATTTTAAAAGGCACCTGCGCCAAGACCAAAGTGGCGCACAAAAGTTCTTTACATACAAGACAAAGCCCCGTGCTTTGCTTATAGAATGTTTTGGTATCTAAAAACTTAAGACAGAACAGTCACAGCATGTACATTGTACCATGCTAGCAAATAACAGAGGCAGATACTTTCTCCACACCAGCATACATGT
The DNA here is from genome assembly GCA_027917425.1 of Gastrophryne carolinensis. Lineage (NCBI taxonomy): Eukaryota > Metazoa > Chordata > Amphibia > Anura > Microhylidae > Gastrophryne > Gastrophryne carolinensis. Next base: position 259,014,922 of record CM051234.1, read on the forward strand.
GTTTAAATGTTGTACAGATCACACATCTTTAAAAAGGTTGCCCAACAGCCTGATCATTTGTATTCTGCTTCATTTGTCAATAAAAGCCTAAACTGGACATACTGTAGCAGTCACAAGTTAACGTCTACCACACACTTAAAGGGAACCTGTAATAAAAAAAAAAAAAACTTTCTAAACTCAATTTCTCAATTTATTAGACTAGGTAGAAAGATATTCTACCATAATTGGTACAAAGAAAAATGGAACGAAATGTAATCAGCTACCAGAAAATAATAATCAGATTTGATTTGAGGAAATAAGGATTTCCTTATTTGTATCTGGACTCAAGGAAAATGTTTTAATTGGAAAAAACTTTCTTGGTAAATAAGGTTTATTATTATTTAATTATTACCAGATCATTAAAGTATATCAAATCATAAAAATAACACTTTTTACTATAGATTCCCTTTAAATGTACACATTTATCCTTAAGGACTGGTACATGTCAGTAAGCACAGATTCAATTCTTAAAACATTTAATAAATGGACAAGAGCAAATAGAGCCAAATATATTTGACAAGATTTTCACTGGGCATAAAGAAATGAATTTCCACCTCAGTAAATGTTTAACATGGAGACCCAGTAACCATTTGACAGAGCAAAATTATTTACAGAAAAAATAAACATGTAACCTCTTGCATGGAAACATCGCCTACTAAGCGTTCATTGTGTATCGTATCAGTCATACTTTGCAAGTACTTCAAAATATTGGGTTAATGCACAGTGTGATTTGGCATATAATCTGCCGAGTTCAATGTAATGAGGTAACTGCGCTACGGTGCATATTGGTACCTGACAGTAACCAAACAGGGAAAACTGGAAAGCCTGAGCTACAAATCCATTATCCACCCCCCCAAAAAAAAATCCATAATGTCTCATAACACTAACCTAAAATAAATGTTAAAATAAAATGATGACAAGGTACAAATATGCAGATGGCACATAGGCCTGGAGGACGATTGTCAGGATTGAGGTGGCGTCACATTTGTCCCGTGCTGCTTTTCACTGTACAGAACTGAATGGCAGAGTCCCAAAACATATTGTCATGTATGGCAGAGGCACTCGATTCCTGGAGTTCGTGTCTGAGGCAGGTAGCCATCAAACATAAGTTGATCCCATCTCTGGGAGCAGTAAGGCGCAGGAAACTTTTTCTTACATCTCCTGAAGGGAGTGATTAACATCATCTTCACTTTCCATTTTTACAGGCGGTTCATTAGGGGCATTAAGGTCACCATCTGTGTCACTACCCAGCTCACTCATGTCATCTGTGTAAAAAAAGAACGGGATTCAAAATATATGTATATACTTAAAAGGCAATGTATTTAACTACACAAAACAGGAAAACAAATTGGACATTAAAGAGCAAAGCTTGCTTTCGATTGAATTTGTGAAAGTGTATGTTATTGCATGCCAAAAGTAGGTCTAGGAGCTTCTCAGGCAAGTGTTTTAAAGCAATATTAGCGCAAATGTGTGTTTCATGGAGACAGTTTTCACTACCGGCAATCTGTTGCTATAAGCAATTATATACCATGCCTCTACAAGAGGTGTGCCATGTACACTAAAATGCTGTTGAGGCGAGTTCACTAATACACGCTTGCCTAGCAGCAGCACAGATGTCGGATTTGTAGGAAATAGATCCTCTCATAACAAACCAAGCCCATCTGGCATGGGAGATAATGGACCTCTGATGTAAATGCATACAGGAGATGTAGAAATGTTCTGTCACGCTAGTATGTGGGACTGGGCTCGAACAACATTACTGTTAAATTAAAATGATAAAATAGTGACCCTGCCTATAAAAATTACAGCGGTTAAAGGGACTTAAAGTGGACCAAAACCCAGGATTTTGCCTATCCTAGGTTTTGGTCCGTTCCCCCGGGGCACCCTGATCGGGGGTGCACCGCTATGTGAAACTCCCCAGGTCACCCGAATAAACTCACCTCCTCCCAGTCCAATGGCACATGTGCACCTGCTCATCCAATCCCTGCGCTTGGATCCATTCAAGCCCCTTCATGCAGGAGCTTGTCTAATACGAGCGTATCAGAGCACGCTGGTGGCTGCATCCCCCGCTACCCTTTAACAGGGAGAGTGCCTGCGCTGGCCATTGACAAATGCCTGGTGTGTACGCACCCTGCTAAAGGGATAGCGGGAATGCAGCCGCTGCTCGCACATGTACCTAGGACTGGGAATGAAGGTGAGTTTTCGGGCGACCTCTGGGTTATCACCCAGTGGGGAACCCCTGATCAGAATGCCTGGGGGGAGAGAGTATGCCTGCCGTGGAGTCTCAGACTCCAGGGTGGGCTTTGGTCCTCTTTAAAGAGCAGCACTATAGCTTTGTTTTCTGTCAGAAGCCACAGCGCATGTAACAATTGACTTGTTCATATAACTCCAAGCATACCCTAACCATTACACAAACCACCCTTTTTCTAAATGAATCTGCAGACTGAAATGCCTAGATAATGCTAAATTAAAGAAAAACTAAATCATTTTTTAAATATATTTTTATATATCTACAGCAGATTTAAAATTCACATTGGAACTCCTAATATTCATGGAGCAGCTGGAATTCTTGCTCATGCACAAAGACATTGCTCTACCTAGACTAGGCATGAGAAATCAGTCCCAACTGACAAAATGTTCTACATATAGACGGACTTATTTTTTATGCTACTGCAAGTGGGTTTTTGCTCTATAAAAAGCAAAACATAAAGAGATAATAAAACAAAAATAGGCATTCCACATGCTAGCTTAAGCAATTTAAAGTACATTTGCAGTCACAAAAAGCGCTATATGTCCCCTTTCTCCTACGCAGACCATTGCACATAGTCTGAGGCTGCAGAGCTTACCGGAAAGGCTGGATGTCTGAGACTTGCAACGAGAGAGAGGCACTGTATATGGTGGCAGGCGACGAGGGACCTGCATCAAGCCTTTCAAGTAAGCGCTGCAGCCCTGGACTAATCTACATGGGAAAAAGGGCGAGTATAGCTTGTTTTTTTGTTTTTGCCTGAAAATGTTCTTAAATGTCAAAATTATGTATTTACACACACATACATACATAATACGCAAGTTACTATGTTGGACATTTTGGGGGTAATTCATTTAATAAAAAGTGCTAAAATATGGGGAATAGATTCAGAGCTACCATAATACCCTTTTTGTATTAGTAACACTTTCATAACAAATACTAGTACAATAATAATGATCATTTACCTTTATCCATAAGCACAGAAGACATCGACATGTCCGTGAACTAGACAAAAAAATGGCAACTTTTAATCATATTCCAAAGAAGTAGAATAATTTAACAAAAAAAAAAAAATTCAAAACAGTTTCCCACCGCTTAGGCCACACCACCCGGCATCTTTTGGATCGCCGATTGACTGATTTAAAAAAGGGCTGGGTGACATGCAAACATCGACTGGTCAGATCCCTGGGTTTTACACTGGGCACGCCCACTCCCAGCCATTCAGCCAAGCAGGGCGAGGGAGCGCGCACATCTACAGGAAAGCTGGGGATGTGACGGTCCACAATTGCAGCATCACAGGAGCCGCTGGCAAAAGGGAGTATACGGACGACCGAGAGGGTTTCACACAGTAGTGCATCCCGCTATTGGATGCCCTGTGGGCCAGGCTACCTGCCGGCCCTGGTATCTAAGACAGCTGAGCAGATTTTGCTCCGCTTTAAACAGTTCTTTACCTCCATGCCCCTAGGCAACCCTCTTGAAATGGCTAAATATCTGGAAATATAGTTAGCTTGCAACATCTGGGCTCCGGAGCAGTCACAACAAGTTTATTTAGAAGTTAACCATAAACACACACCTGGTTATGAGTTAGCACTAAGCTGCAGTCCAATTGCTGACATAGAAGTCTATAAGCATTGTACCATGTTTAGTAAAAACCAGCTTAGAATTCTACCTAGAGACTGAATTAAATATTATACAAGATGGTATAAAAATCAAACTCACCTCGCCCATCACTGCAATTGGCGTCTCTCCTGTTGCCTGAGCCACTCTGTGCTCTACCAAATAGAACATGTACTCATCGTACAACAAGCGAATTAGATGAAAAGACCCAAAACTAGCAGCACTGCGTAGTGTGAGATCCCGAATAACCATTGAACTGAAAAAAAAAAATTCAGAAAAGTGTGATTAAAATACAAACATGCAGTTATGCTAAAGGTATAACTATAGTAATGGAATGTTCCAATGTGTTCTTCAGTAAAGGTACACAGGATAAAAAGGACTGGATCCAAGCCCATACAAAAATAATACATATATCCCAGTATACCCACTCCATACAGGAAACAACTGCTTACCTGAGCTACCAGACTCAGGTTAACGGAGGGTCAAATATTCCCCTAACAAGGCCCATGTTCAAAAAGATTAAAAACACAACACTTATTCAGTCTAACCTGTAGAAAGACCACTTAAGCAGAAATTGCCTGGCAGCCTTTGGGAAACTGGGGCTTCCTTCATGTGGCTTCAGCACTTGAGTGACTACATTATCCAACCAACTGGCCCACTGGTCCAAAGAGCTCTGTTGCTGTAAAGTTAACTTGAAGTCCTGCTCCAGCTTCTGAACCATGCCTTCCTCACATTGGCATACCCATGATGCTTGTTCCTATAATAGGTAACAGAATAATTTAAAGATTTAGAGTCTTCAGACAGAGCAAGATCGGACAAAGCATATGAGGTGAGTGAAGAAATAGTGTGGACTTCCAGAAGGGCATTACTACTTCAGAAAATGAAGTAATCTAATTTGAAGAGGGTTAAAATAAATAAATCTGGGCCTTACAGCATTAGCACTTCCTGTAGTAAATCCTCCAACAATCATTCTGAAGCACTTCACATTTACCTGAACATTGGCAAAATCCACTCGATTCAGATCACTGAGCATCTGATTTATTTGTGATGTATTTTGAAGAACAGCACGTGCAGCTTGGGCCAAATGGTTTAAGGAGGTGTATCGACGCAAAGTCTGAGCAAATGCACTGACAACTCCAACCTATAAAAACAAAGCAAAGTTAGAGAAAAAAAAAAAAAAGACTGTTTTTGGTGACCATTAACACAATAAGTAAATGTACCTTTGCTTGAACAATTTGCTGGGGGAAATCACTCATTGCATTTGTTAACCAACCTTCCAGGCTCTTTGCAAAATTTCGAATTGCCTGAGTTAGCGTACCTTAAACAGGAGATCAAACATGGTAAAACAGACCTGCATATACTACACACACACACACTTTGAATCTTTAAAGCAGACTAAAATGACACACAACAAACAGAGCTCATATGCATCCCTCCTCATGGCAATTTAGATTGCTGCACATAAAAATTAATTTACCATTTTCTAATTCCTGCTGTAGTATATTTCAAAAACAAGATGGCGGCTCATGCATTTGCAGGCCACCTGCAAACAGGAAGTGCTGCTGGGCTTCCTGATACTGTGCATTGTCAGTTGAATCCAGGCAGCAGCATGGCTGAGATGCTGGGAAGGGAAGCTTCAAAATAGCAGCTACCTTTCTTTTCCAATTGTGCAAGGCTGTTGGTCCGGTTCAAATAATAAAAAAAAAAAAAAAAAAAAAAAAAAAAAAAGCGAATTTTTGGCTCTCATAACTTACAGATGGGATCACAGACCAATGTTTCCGTAATAAATGAATAGGACTTATAAAATTAAAAAAATATTTATAAATGTAAAATTATAAATAGAAGAAAAAGGGGCAATTGCTAATAGACCCATTCTAATTACATACCAATATATCATAACTGGGCTGGCAATAAATTGCACAGCTAAATATGGTGCTGAACTGCACAGATGAATTCAGAATATATTTTATATATTATTTAGGTCACAAAACAGGCCCAAATTCAGCCAAGGGAAAAATGGCAAAAAGGGGACTCTACTGAATGGTCTGTGACATAGAAATAGACAATTTTGTTTATAGCCAACAAGGGAAAGGGTGGGAAAGTTTTTTATGAAACCATAAAAGACCAAAAAACATTTACTGTGACAATAGTAAGTGAAACATAAGAATTCGTGATGCCACTCCAGACAAAAACATTTGTACAGTCATGGCCGTAAATGTTAGCACCGCTGAAATTTTTCAAGGAAAAAAAGTACCGTATTTTCCACCCTATAAGACGCCCCCGCCCATAAGACATTAGAATTTGGAGGAGGAAAATAAAAAAAAATATATATTTTAAAATCAAATGTTGTGCTAAAACACCCTATTACAGGCAGTGTGAAATTCCCGCCTCCCATTCCCACACTCTGTCTCTGTCCCTACCGGAAAAAACAGCGATAGCAGGGTGGGGACAGAGCCGCAGCTGCTCTATCTTCTTCTGGCCTCCCGCAGTGTGCCAGGCAGCCCTGACAGCAACGCGGGAGCGCCGGTAAAGAGTTGACATATTTTTTTTTACATTCGCCCAATAAGACGCACGGATCCCCCCCCCCCACACACACTTTTGGGGGGAAATAAGTGCATCTTATAGGGCGAAAAATATGGTATTTCTCACAGAAAAGGACTGACGTAACATATGTTTTGCTATACACATGCTTATTCCCTTTGTGTGTATTGGAACTAGACCGAAAAAAGGGAGAAACAAAAGCAAATTGGACATAATGCCACACCAAACTCCAAAAATAGGCTGGACAAACTTTTTGTCACCCTTAACTTAATATTTGGTGGCACACCCTTTGGAAAAAAAAAAAAAACAGTGGATTCTATAACCATCAATAAGCTTCTTACACTTCTCAGCTGGAATGGTGATTTTTTGTGGCACAACTGGCCAATAGGAATTACGCTACACAGCTACCCGGGATGCCCCAAATGTCTGCTAGGATAGTGGGAGGATTTAAATTATTAGGCCTCTAATAATGTCAATTATCACTAATAGAGGGCACAGGACCGGGAGAAACCTCTAATCAGTTTTCCCGCCAGAAAGACATAAACAATACACCCCATCAGTATAAAGACAAAATATATAAACAATAAATCAAATAAAGCCCCGCTGGGGGACTCACGGACCGCCGAAGAGCTTGCGATCTATCAGACAGCAGGGGCAAGTTGGCGCTGAAGGGCTCTGAAGGGGCGGGCCACCTGCAGAACGCGCCAAGCGCTAGGCCACGCCCCCTCCAGAACGCGGGGACAGGCCGAACTCACAGCAGATGCCGCAGGGCGCATGCGGGTAATCCAAATAAAGGAGACAAGGGAGGAGGAGAACCGCTGACCGAATGCCAGAGCAAGTCTGCAGAGTATCACAGTAATCACAATGCACAGTGAAATAAAGCAAAGCACTCAAACACACAGACCCCCCCCCCCCCCCGACGAACCAGGATAATGGGAGAAGGGGGAAGTAGGAAGCCCATAATTACATTAGGATATGTAAGGTAGGGCTATGAGCGGACGGGGCATCCCAATACAGGCTCACCAAAACCTGGGCCGCCTACCCTTTGGTGGGGGGATTTGCAGTGGAGCAAGCTCCTAAGAAAGAATCTCTAATAGATGCTGCCTACCATCACCCGACTACGCAGCCAAGGCTGGGAAGCATAGTATTAAAGTGGAACGGGTGGGAATAGTCCTACAGGGTCATGGGCTGCAAGCCCAGCTCACCTGCGAGAAGAGAAGCCATCATCTTGTCCTTCGCAACCCACTGCAGAGAAGAATCTGGGGAATTAGTGGGAGGTACCGGGTATATATGGACCGGGAGGGGCCTCTTTTTGCCATCTCTGCAGTAAAGCGCCCTCTTGTGGAGGTATAACCCAGATGTTATGAATACTATCTGGAGCAGGACGTGCTGCATACTTAGAATAGAAGACCCGCAGGATCGACTCATGGACCAGCTGCAATGGCGTCCGCAGCACGCGCAGAAGACACACCAGCGATGTCACCAGGCCCATGCAGGCAGCGTCCTCAGGGAAACCTCACCCAGCCCTATTGACCCTGTAGCACAGGCGCGGAGCAGGTAAGATGGCGCCGCAGGGAGATGACGCAATAAGCGTCATCCTGCAGCGCCGTCCCCCGCGCGAAAAGGCGCAAAAAATACAATTCTGTGATTACTCACCTGTAGAATTGGTATTGAGTATACAGTACGTCCTGCTCCAAATATAATACTTACAAGTGGGAATATACTCCGCCAGATGGCGCTGGACTGCAGAGACATCGAAAATAGACTCCTCCCGGCCCCTCAAATACCCGGGACCTCCCACAAATCCCCAGAATTGAAAAAGCAGTTAACGAGAAGCCGGGAGAACAACCTAACTATCAACTATAACAATGATAACTATCCCCATACAGGGGATCCAAGATAATGCAAAACCAAGGGTGGGTTGGAGCAGGACGTACTGTATACTCAATACCAATTCTACAGGTGAGTAATCACAGAATTGTATTATTCTTAGTATACAGTACGTCCTTCTCCAAATATAATAATTACAAGTGGGACATCCAATAGCAGTGTCCATAAAGTAGGGTAGGATCCCCAAGAAAAAAGGCAGCAGCAGGCAGTTTAAACCACTGCCGCCTGCAGAACCTTTCGGCCAAAAACAGCATCAGCTGAGGCCCTAACATCAACCTTGTAAAACTTTGAAAAGGTATGAACAGAAGACCAAGTAGCGGCCTTGCAAAACTTTTCAACAGAAGCCTGGTGCTGAAAAGCCCAAGAGGCACCAATAGCACGAGTGGAATGAGCAGTAAGGCGGAAGGGAGGATTCTTCCCCTTAGCAGAGTAGGCCTGAATCACAGCCCGACGAATCCACTTGCTGATAGTAGACTTGGCAGGAGCCAAACCCTTCCTAGGACCAGAAGGGACCACAAAAAGAGCATCAGTTTTCCTGAAAGGTGCAGAAGCCACCAGATAGTACCTCAGACACCTAACCACATCCAAAGAGTGCAAAACGCTCTCCTTAGCATTGCTAGGATTAGGGCACAAAGAAGGAAGAACAATATCCTGATTCAAATGAAAGGCAGACACTACCTTAGGCAGAAAGTCAGGTTTGAAACGAAACACCACCTTGTCCTGGTGCCTCTCATAGCAGGGGGGCTGAATGGACAGCGCCGCCAACTCAGACACACGCCTGACAGAAGTGATAGCCACCAGAAACACAACCTTGAACGTAAGAATGGCCAAGGCAGCATCCTGCACAGGTTCAAAGGGAGCACCCTGCAAGGCTGACAGAACCAAGTTCAGATCCCAAACAGGCACCATAGGCTTACGTGGGGGACGCACATGAGTCACCCCCTGGAAAAAGTCCTGATCAGAGGGTGCTGAGCAAAGGACTTCTGGAAGAAAATAGCCAGGGCAGAAGCCCCATCTCCAACCCATGCTGCAGAAACTCCAGAATCCTGGGAATAGAGAACACACAATAGGGAAGAGACTTAGACTCACACCAGTCAATGTAGGCACGCCAAACCCTGTAATAAATGGAAGATGAAGACTTCTTCCTAGCTTTAATCAAAGTATCCACAACTGAGGAAGACAGCCCCTTCTCCATCAAGATGGAGGTTTCAGCAGCCAAGCCGGCGTAGTGAGACCTGAGTTAGCAGATCTGGCACCAAGGGCAGAGCGTACTGATCTACTGCCAGCTGTACCACGTCTGCGAACCACACTCTTCTTGGCCACCTGGGGGCCACCAGAATTGCTGGCACCCCTTCCAGAGCAATCTTGCGCAGAACCCTGCCCAGCAGGGGAATTGGGGGGGAAGACATACAGGAACTGAAAGTCCTTCCATGACATTGCTAGAGCATCCGAGGTCAGGGCCAGAGGATCCCTGGACAGAGAGACAAAAGCTGGAAGCTTGTGATTGTGGCGGGACGCAAACAGATCCACATCCGGTTGGCCCCAAAAGTGACACAGAGATTGAAACACCCTGCTGCATAGGGACCATTCTCCCTAGCGAGAGGTCCCCCTGCTCAGAGAGTCCGCCAGGCGATTTTCCACCCCTGGAATGTACACAGCTGAAATGCAGGGGACATTGGACTCCGCCCAAGTCAGGATCAGAGACGCTTCCTGGAGGGCCCCCTTGCTCCGGGTCCCTCCCTGATGATTGATGTAGGCAACTGCCGTCTGGTTGTCCGAGCGCACCTGAACAGGCAGGCCCCGAAGCTGAGTAGTCAAGAGAGCCAGAACTAACCTGATCGCCCGCAGCTCCAAGACATTGATAAGTGTGTGGGCCTCCTGAGGGCCCCACCTTCCCTGGAACCGCAGGGACTTCCAGAAACCCCCCCAACCTGACAGACTGGCATTCGTGGTGACCGTCTCCCAGGAAGGGGCAAGAAAGGATCTGCCCCCCAACAGGTTCATTGAGTCCATCCACCACAAGAGGGACCTCCTGACCAGGGGGGAAAGCACACAGACCCTGTCCAGGGACGCTGGATCCTTGTCCCATACTGACAATAGGTGAAGTTGCAGAGGCCTCAAGTGGAACGGAGCATAAGGGACCGCTTCAAAGCATGCCACCATCAGGCCCACCAGCTGCCTCCCCTGCCTGATGGAGGTATGGGGACAAGCTAGGAGGGACTGAGCCTGTGCAATCAGACTGTCCACCTTCTGCTGAGGAAGGAAGATCTTTGCCTGAACTGTATCCAGATTTATTCCTAGGAATGGAGTTACCAAGGAAGGGGACAGTGAGGACTTGGAGTGGTTGATCACCCATCCAAATGACTCCAGAGTGGACACCACCAGCTGAGTATCCAACTGCCTGATGTAGAGACTGGGAGGTGATGAGGATGTCGTCCAGATAGGGAAGCATGCGGACGCCCTGACATCTGAGCAGAGACATCACGCCAGCCAGCACCTTGGTGAACACCCTGGGCGCTGAAGTGAGGCCGAAGGGTAAGGCCACAAATTGGTAGCGTTGATCCATCAGAGCGAACCTGAGGAACCTTTGATGACCTGGAAACACAGGAATATGAAGGTAAGCATCTTTGATGTCCACAGAAGTCATAAAATCCCCTTGGCACAGGGAACTGATGGCACAGCGCAGAGTTTCCACGCGAAAGCGCCTGCCCCTGACAAACTTGTTGAGGATCTTTAAGTCCAGGATGGGCTTGACAGAACCATCCTTTTTGGGTACTGTGAATAGGTTGGAATAAAAGCCCTTGCCTTTTTCTCTTAAAGGGACCTGGCAGATGACCCCCAGCTACAGGAGGCACTATCTCCTGAGCTGACACAGGGTCCTGAGGAATCCGGGATCTGATGACTCTTGAAGGGGGATCGGCAGCAAACTCCAACTTGTAACCGGAGGACACTACCTCCTGAATCCACCGGTCTGAGACATGAAGCCTCCAGACATGAGCAAAGTGCTGCAGCCGTCCCCCCACCCGGATGGGTGAGGGCGCCCCATCATGCCTGAGGGGGCTTGGGAGAGGATTTAGCTTTGGGACCCCAGGAGGAGCCAGGACGTCCACGTCCTCTGCCTCTACCCCAGAAATCTCCCCGGGCCCCAGGGAAAGAAACCCCCCCTTCCCTGTCTTGCACTATGGAAAGGGGAGGAGAAGGAACCCTGACCCCGAAAGGGCCGAGATTGCCGCCTGCGCTGGGGCAACCTGCCCCCCTTAGCAAAAAGGTCCAGGCGGTCCCCAAACAGGCGCAGTCCTTTAAAGGGAAACCCAGTGAGGGCCTTCTTGGCAGCAGCCCACTCACAAGGCAAATCAGGGGCACTATCAAGCATATTTCTGATAAGGGTTCTAGTGGCCACAGCAGTAACCACCTCAGCAGGAAAGGGATACTTCCTATCCCAACTTTTTGGAACCCTGGGAAGTTTACTGGGACGCTCCCATTCCTTGAGCACAAGGTTATGGAAATGTGCCTACTCTGGAAATTCCAGACGTGATTTTGCTGTATGAAAAAGCTCCCCTCTTTGCCTGGGAGCCTCAACAGGGAGAGAGATAGACATAATCTAAAAAATCTGGGTCAATAATCTGTCAGTGTCATCCGGGGCCCAGGGGTCAGAGCCAGAATCGTCATGACCCCTTGGTCTCTCATCAGATGAGCCTGAATCAGAAAAGAGCTCCCCTTCATCAGACGGGGTATAGCCACAAAGATTCCAAAACTCCTCAGTTCCCATAGGGAAAACAGTAACATTAGGAGTCAAATGCCGCTTCTTAGCAGGGGCCTTACGCGCTAAAGACTTCGCAATAATCTGTTCAACAGTAGCCAGTCTAGAAGACACATCAGGCTGAGAGTCCTAGTATGCAACTCAGCAGGAGTGAGATTTAAGCCTGGGGGAGTAGGTGAAGTGAAAACGAGGTGCAGCCACTGGCAGGCCCGATTGCAATGCAAGCACCTGCTCAGCACAGGGTACACAGACCCGCGCCTTGTCAGCGTCAGCATGAGGCTGCCCACACGCTACACACAGCTGGTCTTGTCCCAAAGGGACCCCGGTCACATTATCCTGGGATGCCTCCATATGGTGATTATAGCGGCGCTATACGCCGATAAGGAAAAACACTATATAGCAACCCTGGATTGCCCCAATAACCCGCTAGGGAAGTGGGAGTATAATTTTTAAAAGGCCTATAAGTAATATATTAAAACAGGGCCGGGAGAAGCCAGGAAGGGTTCGTCCCGCCTGAAAGACATAAGCAGACAAGACCTTAAGTACATTGTAACCAAAGTGAAGGAAATAAAGCCGCCCGCGAGAACACTTATGGACCGCGGTAGGTAGGAGTCCGTCGCACATAGGCCAACCAAGCAGGAAAGATGGCGTCGGTATACCCCGAGGGGCGGGCCAGTAACAGCGATGACGCGGAACGCGCCAAAGACGGGCCCTGCCGCCCCCCCCTCCGAAGAGCGCGAAGCTCCTACCGCCTACCATTTAGTGGGGGATTGCAGTGGAGCACCGCTCCTAAGCACCTAACAGCGGTGCTGCCTACCCTCACCCGACCAGCACAGCCAAGGCTGGGAGGCATATTACTAGTGGAACGGGTGGGAATAGTCCTACAGGGCCGCAGGCTAATAGCCCCCGCTCGCCTGCGAGTAGAGAGACAATTTCTCGTCCTTCGCAGCCAGACTGCAGAGAAACTCTGGGGATTTGTGGGAGGTCCCCAGGTATTTGAGGGTCCGGAAGGAGCCTATTTTTGATGTCTTTGCAGTCCAGCGCCGTCTGGCAGAGTATAGTCCCACTTGTAAGTATTAAATTTGGAGCAGGACGTACTGTATACTAAGAATACAAAGGCGCCAAGGCCAGTGAATGGGGCTCGGCGCCAGAGGAAGGAGGACAGGCCCCCGCAGCGTTTACCGACGCAGAACACAGTGCGCTCGTGGCGGCGGGGAGAGGAGGCCGCAGACGCACGGAGCGCAGTCCAGCAGTAATAAAGAACACCCACAACCAAAAGACTCACCCCAGTAGAAGCACACCAGGGACACAAAATTCAGCAGTGGTTTCTCCATTCCCCCTATAGGCTCCCCATATGCCTATGGCCGGCTACCCTTCAGGTACAGGGTCTGCGGCCTGGAGCAAAGCTCACCGAACACCCGACCCCAGGTGTTCCCCTACAGTCACCCGATCCGTCAGCCAAGGCTAGGAGGCAGGAGGGTCTGGAAATCGGGTGGAAATAGGCTTGCAGGGCCGCAGGCTTGGTTGAGCCGCTCGCCTGCGAATAACCAGAGAGAGCCATCTTCGGTCTTCGCAGTCAGGACTGCAGAGAAAACACAGGGGGTCTATGGGTGATTCCTGGCCTTTTATTGTGCCGTGAGGAGCCACAAGTCTTCTGCAGTCAGCTGCGCCACCTTGTGGCGGAATACCCAGATGTAATGATTGAAATGAAACAGGCCGTGCTGTACACAAGGAAAACATGTGTTACTGCAATCCTTTTCTATGAGAAATACTTCATTTTTCTGGAAAAATTTCAGGGGTGCCAACATTTACAGCCATGACTGTAATTATGCTTGTAACTGGGCTTAAACCTTAAGCAAAGATTTCAGAAACTAGACCTCCGATTAGTACTTACTTGGGACAGGCCGCAAGACATCTGGGATTAGAATTTCCACTAAGGTTTGATATAGGATGTGGTCACAACTTCTCATCCACCGCATAACAGGTTCATATTTACACAATAACATCAGTTTTCCCTTTGGGATGACCACTTTCTGCTCCTCTTCACTAGATAAGACAATACATCAGTTATTGTTTTTAATACAAATTCAGCTAAATTTTTTTGAACAGTACTGCGCATGATGTTGGCCCATTTCCCCATACAATTGCAGATGTGATTAAATAAATAGTAGTTCAAATTCTCCAAATGATCGTACCCTTGCTGCAGGTAAAACTAAAATGGGAATAGAGCATAGTCACGTGGGACAATATTTATGCAATCTAATGTCCGCTACAGATCTAGGGGATTTAGAGCTGCCCTGGTCTGCAAACCTCAAAAATACCATTTTGTGATTACTCACCTGTAAAATGGGTATTATAAGTATGTCACACATCCCGCTTCAAAATAGTCATTACACTTGGGTTATACTGACCTGTAAAGGGCGATCTCGCAGGGATGTAATGAAAAAAAGGAAGCCCCTCCCGGTCCATAAATACCTGGGACCTCCCACTCATTCCCCAGTATTAAGACAGCAGTAAGGAAAAAGGGACCAGAAGAGCCAATTATAACCAGTAACAGTAAAAAAGGTTCAACATATAAAGGATCCAGAATACCAAAGGGCGGGGTGAAGCGGGGTTTGTGACATACTTATAATACCCATTTTACAGGTGAGTAATCACAAGATGGTATTATTCTAAGTATGTCACACACCCCGCTTCAGAATAGTCATTACACTTTGGACATCCAATAGCAGTGTCCATAAAGGGTGGGATCCAAACAAAGCAATAACACACAACTTAAACCACTGCAGCTTGCAGAACTTCGCGGCCAAAAACAGCATCCGCTGAGGCCTGCACATCAACCTTATAAAACTTGGAAAAAGTGTGAACAGAAGACCAAGTAGCAGCCTTACAAACTTGTTCAACAGAGGCCTGGTGCTGAAAAGCCCAGGAAGCCCCAACAGCACGAGTAGAATGAGCAGTAACACAAAAAGGAGAAACTTTCCCCTTGGCAGAATAGGCCCCAACAATGGCCTGGCGAATCCATCTACTAATGGAAGACTTGGCGGGCGCCAAACCTTTCCTAGGCCCGGAAGGAACACGAAAAAAGCGTCAGTCTTACGAAAGGAAGAAGTAGTCACCAAATAGTACTTCACACAGCGAACCACATCCAAGGAATGCAAGACCTATTGCTGGGCTTAGGACACAAGGAGGGAAGAACAACGTCCTGATTAAGATGAAAGGCAGAAACCACTTTAGGAAGGAAATCTGGCTTGAAGCGGAAAACAACTTTGTCCTGATGCCTCTCAAAGTAAGGGGCCTGAATGGACAAGGCCGCCAACTCTGAGACATGCCGAACTGAGGTGATAGCGACCAGAAAAGCAACCTTCTGAGTAAGCATAGAAAGAGGAATATCCTGCAACGGTTCAAAAGGAGGACCTTGAAGAGCAGAAAGAACCAAGTTCAAGTCCCAAACTGAGAGCAGAGGCTTCCTAGGAGGTCGCACATGCGTAACCCCCTGGAAAAAGGTCTTAACCAAAGGATGAAGAGCAAAGGACCTTTGAAAGAAAACCGCCAGGGCAGAAACCTGCCCTTTCAAAGTACTAAGCTGGAACCCCAAGTCCAGACCGTGTTGCAGAAAATCCAAAATCCTAGGAATAGAAAATACCCTGCAAGGCAAGGCCCTAGCCTCACACCAATCAATATAAGACCTCCAAGTCCTATAATAGATGGTAGAGGAAGACCGCTTCCTAGCCTTAACAAGAGTCTGAATCACAGCATCAGAAAGAACTTCCTCCCTTAAGATGGAGGTTTCAGCAGCCACGCCGTCAAAGCCAGCGTTGGTAAATTGGGGTAAAGTAGTTGACCCTGAGTGAGCAAATCCGGCAGAAGGGGCAGATCGAACTGATCCCACCATAGGGAACGGAGGGAACAGGTACAGGAACCCCAGATCCCTCCAGCTCAGAGACATGGCATCCACTGCCAGAGGATCCCGCGAGAGAGACACAAACGCCGGAAGCTTGTAATTGTGACGACAGAACCAACTTGACGGCTCTCCGCTCCAAAACATTGATGGGACCGTGAGCCTCCTGAGGCCCCCACAGTCCCTGAAACTGAAGATCCTTCCAGAAACCCCCCCAACCTGACAGGCTGGCATCCGTGGTGACCGTCTCCCAACGAGGGGTCAGAAAGCACCTGCCCCTCATCAGATTGCTTGGTTCCAGCCACCACTGAAGGGAATGCTGAACCCGGGGGGACATCAGAAAAGACTGATCCAATGACAGCGGACACCTGTCCCAAGCAGCTAAAAGATAGAGCTGGAGCGTTCTTGTGTGAAACTGAGCAAAGGGAACCACCATCAATCCCACCAGTCTCATCCCCAGCCGGATGGACGGGAGAGGGTTGGACAGAAGAAGCTGAATAAACTCCTGAATCAACAGAACCTTGGATCGAGGGAGGAACACCCTGGTCTGAGAAGTATCCAGAGACATTCCCAGGAAAGACACCACCCTGGATGGGGAGAGGGAGGACTTGGGATAGTCGATCACCCAGCTGAATCTCTCCAGAGTGGATACCACAGCTCTGGTGTCTAGCTCCGCTTGGCTGTGAGAGGATGCCATAATGAGAAGGTCGTCCAGATATGGCACGATGCGAATACCCTGGGCTCTGAGGAGGGCCATCACCCCTGCCAGCACCTTGGTGAAAATCCTTGGAGCTGAGGTAAGGCCGAACGGAAGGGCCACAAACTGAAAATGCAGATTTTCCACCACAAACCTGAAATCTCTGGTGTGCCGGGAAGATTGGAACATGCAGATAAGCATCCTTGATGTCTATGGACGTCATGAAGTCCCCCTGACGAAGAGAATTGATGGCTGAGCGCAGAGTTTCCATGCGGAACTTCCAGGGACGGATAAACCTGTTGAGGGGCTTCAGATCCAAGATGGGACGAACGGAGCCGTCCTTCTTGGGCACCGTGAACAGATTGGAGTAGTAGCCCAGGCCCCTTTCCAAAGAAGGCACCGGACAAATGACAGCCATGTCCAGAAGATTCTTTACTGCCGCCCGGAGCCCCTGCGCGGCCAGAGCGTCCGAAGGCACCCGAGACCTGAAGAATCTGGGAGGGGGCCGGCTCTCGGACTCCAGCTTGTAACCGGAAGACACCACTTCCAGAATCCATCTGTCTGAGACCTCCTGGTCCCAGACCTGGAAGAAGTGTTGCAGCCGCCCCCCCACCCGCAAGGGTGAGGGCGCCCCGTCACTGCTGAGCTGGCTTGGCAGCTAGCTTGGGTTTGGAACCCAAGGTGTGACCTGGACGGGCAAGTCCTCTGCCCCTGTTCCAGGAATCACCTCTGGAGGAAGAGAAGGCCAATCCCCTGCCAGCTCTGGCCCCACGAAAGGAAGGGTTAAAGGAGATCCCCCCCACCCAAAAGTTACGACGCTGCTTCTTTCGCTGAGGTAACTTGTCTCCTTTCGTGACCAAATCCAATTTTTTTCCAAAAAGCCGCAACCCCATGAAGGGAAGAGCCGTAAGACTTCTTAGCCCCAAAATCAGCCGCCCACTGGCGCAACCAAACCGACCGCCGAATAGCCACAAGCAAGGCCGAAGTTCTACTACACATCACCATGGTGTCATCCAGGGCGGCTAACACAAAGGACATGAACAACTCACACCTCTTAAGGGCAGTGAACTCATCACTAGCCGGGTCAAGTCTGGAAGTAGTCAACAAGTCTCTAACAACCGACCTGGTAGCTACCGCCAAAAGTGCCAAAGCACCGACACTGGCAAAACCGTGACAAGCCATCTGATCAATGCGCCTGTCCCAACACAGGGGCATCAACCTCGGGAGGGGACGACCAGTGCTTCACCGCGTCCACCGGGAAGGGATATTTCTTATCCCAGCCCTGAGGAACACCCGGAAGCCGAGTAGGCCTCTCCCATTCCTTAAGAATAATGCCATCAAAATGCTTTTGATTTGGGAATTCCAAGCGCGGCTTAGAAGTCCCAAAGAACTCCCCCTTCTGCGGAGGAGTCCCCTCTGGGGGAGAAATAGCCAGAACTTCGAAAAGATGAGCCAGGACCTTAGGGGTATCCATGGTAACCCCATCCCTGCTCGGAATCAGCGCCCACAAATTGCTGATCTTCAGAACCATCGGACTCCTCAAATAACTCCCCTTCCTCTAGCGGAATAATCAGACCAGTCCAAACATCAAACTCATCAAAATCCATGTCCGGCGCGGCTGGAGACAAGTGCTTCCTCTTAGCCGGGGCCTTTCTGGCCACAGCGCTAGAAAATAATAATTTCTCAAGATTGGCCAATCTGGCGCACACAGCAGATTGCAACTCCCCACCCGTGACAACATCACCTGGGGTACGGATCAGACGGGGAGGGGTAGACGATGAGGCCGGCGGCGCTGACCCAGACGTCTGGGACCTGGACTGCCGCGTTATAGCCTGCTGCGCACATGGTATACAAAGAAATACATCATCCCCCGTAAGGGATACCCCACACCCCATACACTGCCGGGATTGCCCCGAGGGGAGCCCAAGCCCGGTATCCTGGGAAGCCTCCATATGGTGATTTTATTGGTAGTCACAATGACCAAGGGAATTACGCAATATAAGCAACCGGGGATGCCCCTACTATGTCCCGAGTGGGAGGATTTATTGGGAGCCCGAACCAAAAAAACCCAGGGACCCAGGACCAGGAGGACCCCTTAAATATCAAATAAAGGTCCACCTGAAAGACATAAGGCAAGGGCTGATCAACACACACGCACACAATCAGGCCCACCAAATAATAAATTATATTATATATTATATTATAATATATAAATATATATATATACATATCCATAACAAGCAGATAAAATGAAATAATGTAAAATATGGAGCCCACAGGGCGCTTACTATAATGGCGCCGACAGCAGAGCACGATGCAAAGCAGAGAGCAGATGAGGAAGAAGAAAGGGAGGGCGGGCCGGAGCGGTTCGCGCCCGGCCCCGCCCCCCTCCCCTGACAGAACGCGGCTCCCGGCCAGTGGCCGGGCTCCGCAGCAGCGCCAGCAGCACAGGGGGAATGAGTGGGAGGTCCCAGGTATTTATGGACCGGGAGGGGCTTCCTTTTTTTTCATTACATCTCAGCAAGCACGCCCTCTACAGGTCAGTATAACCAAAGTGTAATGACTATTCTGAAGCGGGGTGTGTGACATACTTAGAATATGAAGCTAAGCTTAGTAAATGTTGCTCAATAAGGACCTAGAGCTTCTATTTCATAATACTGATCTAATTAGCCAAGGTCATGCACACTTATATATAACAAATCACATACACACTATTCATATTATTATATTTTGTACATTTATTTTGTGAACATGACTCTCATATCCACTTACTATGCAGATTGAGCCAGAACATATTAGGCAAGTGCCTGGGCATCTGCAGTGCCCACACCAAGCATCATGGAGAAGCAATATGGGTTTAAAATAGACTAAATTTATAATTTTTTCTGCTAACAAACTGTTGCAATAAAGTTGAAATTCTTTGCTCACCTTGACAAGGAGGTTGAGCCATCGGGAGAAGATGTTTTCGAGTTCCAGAAAGCTTGCCACAATTTTTCAATGTATTGAAACTGCAGATTCATTACCACATCCACAGTTGTCTAATGGATATAAAATATTAATATAAAATATTAATATTAGCTCTGGAGAAAAAGATTAGTATATTTATAAGTTCAATGTAACCATTTGAGGACCAAGCTCAGATTTAAAATGGTGCATGCAAAAAAAAAGAAGATTCCTGGGTTTTGGTCCTTTTCCTCTGGGGTACCCCGCTGTGTGAAACCCCCCAGATTGGCGAGCGCAACTCACCTCTTCCCAGTCCTACGACACATGCAGGGTGCTTGTCTAATCAGCGCACTCGGAGCCGCTGACGCCACACCGTCTAAGGCCAGCGGCTCAGAACGTGCAGGCGGCCACATCCGCCACTTCCCTATAAAAGGGAGCGTGCCCACACCCTGCTAGAGAGATAGAGGGGATGTGCTCGTGGCTCGCGCATGCGCCGTTGGACCGGGAAGCAAGCTAATTGTACAGGGCTACCTAGGGGGTTTCACACAGCAGGGCATCCCGATTTTGGATCACTGGGGGAGGGAATCTAATAGATTCCCGGGCAGATCGTGCTGGGTTTTGGTCCACTTTAACAAATACACAAATTCCTATACAAATAAGGTAAAGAAGAAACAATACATTTAAAAATGCTTAAAATCTAAATATACAATTGTGGGCGAGCACTTAAAAGCAGTAATTGCAAATTCAACATTAGGTACCACCATTTGTTTTACAGACTAAAGTGCACAGTTATACTCTTCAGCATGCACGTAAACATACAGGCCCATTGCTTGTTTAATATAAGCACCAAGGTGTGCAAATCAAGTAGCAATGAAGACGCCGAGCCTTACTTCACAGTGTTGCCGGTACATAAGCTGCAAATCTTTAACATCAGACGTAACAATTCCATCAGGTAGCATCACAGTACTCAGATCTGGATCAGGAAATTCTGGAAACACGTGGGAAGCATCTAAAAGCAGGCAAAAAATATTAACTTATACAGTTCCCTTACATTACTTTAAATTACTAGTATACAACGTTGTCCTTTATTACCTATGAATTGCTGGTGTTGCTGGCTCTGAGCAGCTATTGACTGCTCTGGAGAGGTGTATTGGCTGCTAAATGAGCTATCCATCATGCTTTCAGTCTTGTGTGTAGGTCTGTACCTAAAAGTTTAAAATATTAGACTACCTTCTATACTCCAAGGCATTGCACACACCACTTCTTTGGAAGTTAGTCACAAATGAATGCACACCTTTGCTTTTGGTGGATTGGCTGCTGTCTCATTGCCATATACTGTATCTCCTCCTGAAATCTGTTTAAGGGTGAATCTGGTTTCAAACGGATGCCATAGTAGTGGTATTTCGAGTTCCCCCTGTTAAAATAAATACATTTTAGGGTAGTAAGATAATTAGCTCTATATGGCATCAACTGTTTATCCAGAGATAACACAATCTGCTAAAAATGTACGGTAAAGCTTTATTTATGGCTACTTTTATACTTTATGCATCTTAAATGGCCTCAGTAAGGCATGACAGTAGAAGATGAGGCACAACAATTTGGTTAGTCATTTTGGAAACTGACAGCCATTGACTTTCTGGGTTAAGTAAGCAGTAGTTCTAAGGGGTCATCAAGAGTTAACATACATCAGCAACAAGGGAAATCCCCCAAAACTGTACAATAAGCCAACCTGGTGCCAAGGCGACGTGTCCGTAGTCCCATAAACACAGAGCGGATCAACTTTCCAAATGAGGCTGCATTAACTGGATCTAGCTTGTGCTCTTGGCAATGCCGTAAATAATGGTTATACAGTGAACTTCTGGGAAGGCTAACGCCATCGGCTGTCTCATAGTTATCCAACAGCCACTGAAGCTGAGGAGAAAGGGCATATTACATGGTTAGAAAAGAAGAGTGCACCAACATACACGCATTAACCAACACAAACCACAACCCTAAAGCATTGATTTCTACTACTTTAGTCTTTGTACCCACAGGCACTGAGCAACCCCTTATTAACTAGCACTTTCTAAAAGCACTGTCATAAATGCTGCAGAGCAAAGCGAGTCCAGGTGGGGGCACGCTGCAGAGCGCCCCAAACATGGATGTGTTACATTTTTATTTTTAATGTAATGAGTTTAACATTTTTATATTAAAAGTTTAATAAACATTAAATCTGTATTCAATTCTCCAAACTCAAACTGCAAGTGTACTTGTATCTAAATACTAATTTATTGCAATTTAAAAACAACCCTAGCACCTGCCCAGGATATTGTACATTGAAAAATAGTACATGTATTATGTTTATATGTTGACATTTTTGCCACATTTAAAAGTAGACCAAAACCCAGGATTTGGACTATCATGGGGTTCGGTCCTTGGCCCTGGGGCACCCCCATGCACGTTGTCCCGCGGTGTGAAACCTGAATACGCTGGCGGCTGCATCCCTGCTACACCCTAACAGGCAGCCATTCACAGATGGGGAGACCTAGGGGGGTTTCACACATCGGGGCATCCCGAATCTGGATGCACCGCAGGGAGGGAATTAAGGGCCGTCAGCTTGGGCTTTGGTTCACTTTAAAGTGAGGCAACTTTAGACCTGACAGATTTAACCCAAGACAAATTACTTCTGCTAGTCTAACAATTTTAGTGAGGAATACCGTGAAATATTCATCCCTACAGCTACAAGACTAGTTTACAGCAAAAATGGCTGCTCCCTAACTAGGTGCAGGCAAAACCGTGTGCATCTGGGAGAGGATACTAATCTTAAAAAGGATAGTTAAAATGGCTCAATGATAAAAATCCATATAAATATGCTGGATGGCAGAGGAGGATGGGTCAGTTATACACACGTACACCCGGCAACAAGATATATCCATCCAGGCTTGTTTTTTTCTTTTAATGGGAGGGCACAAACCCGTCACCCCTGGATTTTAGTGCTACGCACAAACCACAAACTTGGCAGGAGTTTTATTCAGCGTGAAAACGTGACCCACTCCTCTCATTAGCTGACATGTTATATGGATTTTTAATATTATACAATTTTGCGATACACCTTCTCTAAGAATAGATTTTACTTTTACTGGTCCCAACAGGATGGTTTTAGATAAATACACTAAGTGCCATAGCCACCCTTAGACAAGGGCCATTCAAAACAGATTTTTACACAGATTCTTTAGCCTTTACAGTAGGTAGTAGGCTAGCACAATAGCTTACCATCATTCTTTAAGTAAACTCTTACACAAGGTTTAAAAAGGGACAGTCCAAGGAAAACAAATACTCCCCTATCGTTTCCTGCAGAGCATCCATCCTAGCCATGTATTACCGGGTCCGCAAAATCAAGTCCCACTGCATGCAGAGCCCCCCCCCCCCCCCCCCCCGAAACACAGTCACAGTGGCTTCAGCGTGGCCACTCTATTTCAATCAATGCAGATAATAGAATGAGTGCGGTCAGACACTTGACTGAAGGGCTATTGAAATCGGAGGTCGTCAATAACTCCATGGAACTTGATCTTTTGTGTGTGTGTTTTGCCTGGTCAGAAACTTGACAAAGAAGCTTCCCGTTGGCACGTTAAGCTACTGCCTTTTGCCCCTTCCCAAGGATTCCCTAATACAACATAACTGCACACATGTCCAGTGTCAGGGCTGGCACCGTGTGCACAGGGAGTTGCAACACTGTACTGGATTACATAAGCAAGCGGCAGGAGGAAAATTTGGCTGAAAAAGGCCTATAAAGCAAGGCATAGGTTTATTTGTAAGTCCACGTTGAAGCCTATATTCGATGCATAAACCAGATCCATTACTATTGTAGATGTGCTTTTGAAATGATATCTAAATAAAAAAGACTAAAGTGGATTTGGACTGGCAAACAAAATCAGCATGCATGCGTTTACAAAAACCTAACTTCCCTAGATTAGACAATTCAAACACAAAAAATGGGCGATAACTATTAAAAAGAAAAAAAGAAAACTTGGGATCCAGGTGTATTGGTGTCCATAGATACTATAAAATGAGGTTATACACACGCATGCTTACAAAGCTCCAAACACAGGCTGATGACTTTGCAAGCAGACTGAAGTTAGAGGTGAACTTACATGGCTGTTGAGCAAGCTGCTTTTGTGAGAGGTGATGCCTTCGTGTTTTTGGAGATTTTCAATCGCCATTTCAAGCTACAGAAAGAGCATGCAAAAAACAGAGGAAATGTCAGACATAGAGCCCTGATTCTGTGCATCTAGAAAGGTGAACATGTGTTGGAAGCTTGGATTCTGCAACATGCGCTGAGAGATTAAGAGGACTGGGAATGATTACAGTGGAAGAAGCAGAAGATGCATACACATACATGTTATGAAAAAACAGGTAACAATACATTGTTCTAAAAGGAAGTGTAGTCTTACTTCAGTGGAATAGCACAAAAACAAAAATGCATATTCCACAATGTCCTAGAAAGGAAGGAGTCCAAACATCAATGGCTTAAACGTTTTCTATACATTTACCTGCTTGCCCAGCCTTTCCTAAGCTGTATGATGTGAATCAGGTCACTCGATATCCTGGCGGGGATGGCATTGTGCCACTATAAATACTGAATACACTCGCTTAAACCAGACCTTCAGCATGATTTCATGAAAAGCCAAACCCTTAAAAAAATGATTCCCCAGCATCTAAAATGAATATATTTTAGTCACTCACTTATTATTCTCTCCCCCACTGGGCTGAATCTCTGCTCAGGACTCTGGCCATCTTGACTCAGAAGCATCACATACCGAGTAGAACAGAGGGGGCAGAAGTACAGGGGGGCGGGTTATAGCTGTGCTTTGCTCAGACAGAGCAGAGCTGGGGTCAGGAAAAGGTCAGCAATCCCAGAATGCAGAGCGACACAGTTAGAAGACACTTCCTGTTTGCAGGCTGCCTGACGCTTCATGAACCACCATCTTGGATGTTTAAAGGCTCATAACATGCAGTAGATGCAGGCAGGATGATTTTTAATGTGAGCAATCTGTATGTACAGGGTGTAGGAAACATATAAAATAGACTCTTATTCAGGGTGAAGGTCCGCTTTAAAGCCATACTTTAGTCAAGAAAAAAAAAACAAAACACTATACTCACCATTCATCCAGCGTAGGCTATCGCTACTGGTGTGGTGTAAAGACACACACGGAGCAGCACCCCACGCGGTACTGACAGCAGACGACCAGGAAAGTGTCTTTACACCGCACCAGCAGCAATAGCCTTTGCTGGATGAAAGGAGAGTATAGGGTTTTGGGTTTGTTTTTTCCTAAAGTATGACTTTAAATAGACCTCCAAGGTCAGAAAGCCGTAAAATTAAAGAAATGCTTAATATATTCAAACATGTATTCTTGTTGAATAAACCATATGATATGAATAAATTAATCTGAATTTTGCAAACATAAAACATAGTGTTAAGACAAAAGCACAGAACCCAGGGTTCTATACATACCGTGGCAGGAGAAGAACGTGACATATGCGACAATGAATTACGAGAGTGGTCCAGGCCTCCGTGGATGAGATATGCTCCAGAGCTAGAAATAATTTGGCTACCACCCACATCCATGGTGATGCCAACCATACTGTGGGAGGGAATAGTAGAAGGAGAAGACACAACAGTGGTCACGTGGGCACCTCCTCCAGCCTGGGAATCAAAATAGGAGGCACCACTACTGGGAGCATATATCTGAGCTTCTGCATTGTAGGAATATGCTGTACGGCTGTGTATTGGAAAAAAAGGAATAAATAAGCAACATAGTAAGCGCCCAAACTACAAATAAGTTATTACACTCTAAACAAAAATAGCCGAGCATCCCTACATCCGTTAAACTTCCAAAAGAAAAAGCAGCTCCAGACACAGTGCAGAGTGTGGAGTCCTGGCACAAGGGGTGAGGGGACAGTAAGGGCCAGCAGCCTGCTCAAGCAAATCACAGTTTATCACAACTTTTGTTCCTCATATTGGAGAGGCAACATTCATGGGCTCGTTCTGGAATTTTATGAAAGCCTATTGCTAAAATCTGCTGTAGAAAAACTTACATTGCTCCATTGGTGTATACAGCGTCCCCTTCCACATACTGCACTTGTGCTGGGTACACGTGCTGAACAGTCTGCACCTGTAATAATTCACCATTTACACATTTTCAATCTACATTCAGAAATTATTTCACATCTTAAAAAAAGAAAAAAAAAAAAAGTCAGCTGTGTATATTTTAATCAATGATACTTATCTGCCACTCAGCTGATAAGTCAGTTACTTCTCCTAGTGCAGGGGGAAACTTGTAACATTTAGATACACTGAAGCAGAGAACCCTCAGTGATCAAAATACACACAGCCAGTCCCCAGAGCAGAACTTTAATGCCAATTTAAAAAGGGATTGTCCAGGCATTAAAATACAAAAAGCAATACACATCATATATCCCCCCCAGCTAATACAGGTAGCTCCTATTACAGCACTTGGAAACTCACCCAATCGCTCAGTCCAGAGGTTTCGCCCCCCCCCCCAGTGTCAGAAATAGGGGCTCACATTTGGATATTTTTAGCAAACAGTAAAGCTATAGGTGTTTAAAAAATAGAAACTCTGCAGAAATGTTTCTAGCACTGTGAGACTTTCTGTGATGTTTGGTCTAGGAGGCTTCCATGGCTCTGCTTTCAGCCAGTTCTCCCTTTTTTGCACTCTAGGACAGAAGGAGGTGGTTAACCTCTCCAACGAGCGCTTGATTTTGGGTTCCAAGGCAGTTTTTTAGTTGGCAAGTCCCATAAGCCAATTTAAGCGATCCCATTGTTTCATCACAGGTCTTGTGTTTAATAAAATGATAAACTTTTAGTCACGCAAAAGATTGTGCTGTGTAGCTGGCATAACACTGAAGAAAAAACATTTTACAGATTTGCCAATGAAAAATATGCACATGCAGAACATTTGTAAGTCATGCAATGAGACAATGCCATAATGTTAGAATACCTGGACACATTGTTGCCAAAATATTAATGTCAATATTTTGCACCGCAAAACCATAGGAAAATAAGTTTGAAGCTAAATGATTATTCATTTCACTTTATCATCTGTTGTTCCTCTCTGCGGCAGCTTCCCAAATTGGAATGCCTTGCTGTGTATCCCCCCCAGGTTGCCCCATACACTCACCTTCCTCCCCCCAGGTTGCCCCATACACTCACCTTCCTCCCCCCAGGTTGCCCCATACACTCACCTTCCTCCCCCCAGGTTCCCCATACACTCACCTTCCTTCTCCCAAGGCGCAGACTCCGGTAAGAGCTAGTAGGCCGGTTGGCTAAGCGGCACGCCCGGCCAATCATCATGCTCGCTGTCATTCGGCTCCACTGGATGGCTAAGCTGCACCGAAGGGAGCAGAGTGCGCCACCAACCGCACCCCCAACTCATCTTCACACAGGTATGCGGCGAGGGCTCCGGAGAAGGTGAGTGAAACTGGTGAGGGGAAGGGTTTCACACAGCTGAGCGTCCCAATTTGGGATGCCCCAAGAACTGGAACTCAGAAGGCCCTGCAGTCTTTTAGATTGCAGGGCCTCCGATGTTCCTCTTTAACCCTTTCGCTGCCAGCCTACCTGCAGCATTTGCCACTCCCTGTTGCCAGACTGAGTTTGAGTGTTTTGCGCTACACATGTTCAACTGTCATTTTCGAAGGGATTTCCAGGGATTTCCCAGGAAAATTATATATTGTTTTTTTCAACAGAGTCTGGGCTTTAACATGAAATGTCTTGTTTGTGTTTTTTAGGTGTATTCTCAACATTTTTGGGTGAAATGTGTGAAAAAAAATAAAAAAAATATATTTTTTTACAATTTGTAGAGTTTTTTTGTAATAAAAAATGTAAGTTTGTCAATAAAATCTTATTGCGTGAGAAACCCCAATTTCTCCCGCTTACAGCGATACCACATATGTATAGGTAGACACCCTTTCCTGCCCAGAAGCCTTTTATAGCTGCTGGATGACAAATGGTTAATTAAAAAAAAAAATGACATAGGGTCCCCCTTCCCGGGGAGGGGGACCCCATTTTTTTTTGGATTTTTAAGGGTTAAAAACCCTTAAAAATCCAAAAAAAAAAATGACGTGGGGTCCCCCTTACCCAAAGTAACCAGCCCGGGACCAGCTATGGGGGCTTGTAGGCACAGAGTGGGGGGGCCAGCTTTGGTGGCCCCCCCACCCTGCAGCCTACGAGCCCACATAGCCCATGTGGGCCCGGGCTCTTCTGCCCCCCCCTGGCCTTTGGGGAGGCAGGTAATGGGGGTGCGGGGGTTAATGGCAAGCCACCCGCTAGGGCAGGTGACTTGCCACCCCCCCAGCCTTGTGAACTGGTATAAGGGGTCTCATGGACCCCTTACCAGCTCACAAAGGGTTAATGTGAAATAAAAACACCACACAATAATAAAAAGTATTTTATTCAAAAAAAAAAAAAATTTTTTAACTGTACTTACCTTCGATTGCAAGCTCTTGTCCCTCGCCGCTCAGCTGACAGATGCCTGTGATCGGCATCCAGAGAAGGAGAAGGCAGGAGATCAGAGGATCTCCTGTCACCTCCTTCCAGGGCACCGATCACCGGCATCTGAGAAGCTGAGAAAGCTGAAGCCGGTGATCGGGACCGGGATGACGTCATAAGCCCCGCCCCCAAGGGGGCGGGGCTTAGAGGCAAGATGGCTGCCACCATCGTGAAGAAGAGAGGAGAGAGCCTCCCAGGCTCTCTCCTGAAGATCGGTAAGTCCTGGGGGGGGATCGGAGGCCCCCCAGGTGAAGAGGAGGGACAGCGGGAGCCAGCGCACACACAGGTAAGTGAATGTCATTTTTATTTTTTATTTTTTTTTACAGTTAGCAGCTGCTGCTGCAGAAGCGGGGGGGGGGGGGCGGCCTATTCCGGGGGCTCTCCTGGAGCCATCCGACCCCCCACGGGGGATCGGATGGCACCAAATTAAAGGGGAGACCCGGCCGGATCCAACAAGGGGTCAGGTGAGTATTTTTTATTTTTATTTTTTAAACTAGAAGCGATCAAAGTCAAGCACGTAACACCTACGGGCTTGGCACTTAAGGCCCAGCCAAGCCAGCACGTAGGTGTTACGTGCTTGGCAACAAAAGGGTTAAAGAGGTCCAAAACCCTCTGGGGCTGGACCTAGAGTTTAAATGACTCCAGGGCTGGGCGCTTGTCTATCCCATGGCCTACTGTGTGAAACCTCTATGTGATTGCCCAAAACAACAAATTGAGTTTTCGTGGCCGCATCCCTGGCTTCTGTTTAGCTAAGGTGTGGTCCAAGCTCAGCCATTCAGATAGGCCGGGGACGGGAAGGTGCATCAGACTACAGAGAAGTGGAAGAGGCCAGCGGTCTTGTCACGTCTTATGAGCAGGATGCGGAAAGAGACAGGTAGGCGGTGCGATTAGTAGCAGCCAGACTCCATTATTAGACCATCGCAGGTCTTTTACCTGCTGCTGTACCTGATGAGCTCTAGACACACTTTGACCATGTGCTCCTTTGGGGGCAGAGCTAGACGACTGGGACAAGCTCCTCTGCAAGGAGAAAGTTATTGCATATGTAAAGACAAATGCCTAACACACCGTATGATCGATTTAATATGCCAAAACAATACAGTACCATGGAGGGAGGCAAAGGCAGAATGTTTAGTCAGGCGCATATGTTCACAGTAATCACATGAAAGGACTACAACAGCCACATAGCAGCCACAGGGTTATTTATAGGACTCCATCTACAAGTACTAAGCCACTGACCAGGAGTATATAGATCAAAAGGTTTTCCCAATTTAAATGTTCCAAGCTTGTTTCAGGGCACTAGGGATATCCAGAGCATGGCCAGGCTATAGTTCAGCAGCAAGCAACATGTTCAATTACACACCTCCTATAATGAACAGATCTGAGATTCTGTAGTACTGAAAGCTAACCAGTCAGATAGGGAATAGAAGGGTGCAGGTATATAACCATATTAATATTAATTATATTATTAATAATTAAACCTAGTCCCTATTTGGTCTTCAAAGACAGCGCATTTATCAGAACATTTATGGTGTCATTGTGGCCCATAGTTGGGAAAGGGCACAGAATATGAAGCCCCTTTGCCTTTTAGCAGAACTCCAGCATAATGAATCAGAGGGCTGCTGGGTCCTTTCCCTCCAATGGATGGCTGTTGCTTAGTTAACACCTGGAAATACAAAAAATGGACATCATTTTCATCCTCTTCACACCCAGGGTGAGGGTGGAAGGGTACCCCTGGGGTGGAGAGTATAGGGCCTTCAACACAGGGATAGTGGAAACCACCCCAAGTGGAGTTATATGTCCCATGCCACATTATGCAGGTCTTTCTTATGAACAGAACATATAAAAAAAACACAGAAAAGGAAGTTGCATATTGGTGCCTGGGTTTTTCTTCAGCATACTAGAAATTCAAGAGATGTGAACATATACTAAGAAGCTTTTTTTTCAAGCACAGGGGCAGTTTTAGTTCTTTTTACAACATAAAAACATTTTGCATCTTATCAATACGTTTTAGAAATGCAAAATGGTAAGAAGTTACCAGGTAACTAACTTAACATCCAAAGAGGCAGCATACCACTGAGGCTCGGCTCCAAGGTAGGAACACGTGATCCGCAGCAAAGTCTCCCATAGTAGAGAAAAGCAGCAGGGACTCTGTATTTGGGATGCCACACACTGCCTGTATTTGGGATGGATTCCCCCGCCTGATCCGCCATTCTGAAGTCTGTGTCGGATAGAGATGCCCCTCCCCAAGCTGAATAAATAAGCGAGTAGGTAGGTTCTTAACGGACTAGTCTTTTAAAGTGGACCAAAACCCAGGATAGTCAAAAGTATTGTCTATCCCGTGTCTTGGTCCTTTCCATAGAGGCACCCTGATCGAGGGTGCCCCGCTGTGTGAACCCCCCCGATCACCGCAGCAACTCGCCTTATCCCGGTTGCACAGGGCGTCTAAGAGCATCAGCTCTTATGGCTCCCTCTAACAGGGAGCGTGGCCACACCGGCCATTCTCCAATGCGCACTGTTAGATGTGGCAGTCACAGCTGCTGCTCTTAGACGCGCCATGGGACCCGGTTGAGGTGAGTTGGCTGCGGCCATCTGGGGGGTTCACTCAGCGGGGCACCCCTGATCAGGGTGCCCACGGGGAAAGGCACAAAACCCCGGATAGTCAAAATACTAGGTTTTGGTCCACTTTAACTCTCTAAGGTAAAATGAGAGGGATGACAGAGAAAAAGCTGTCGACATAGAGCACCTTGAGCACCGCGGGGTGGGGGGAATTGCCCCCTGCAGCACATCCCTCCCCCCCCCCCCTTCCATCAAGCTGAAAAAGAGGAAGAGGCACATGCATACCACAGCCTGGCCTCTGGCTAACTCCACAGACCTGCACTAGCGAGCAAAAAAACACAATGCAGCCCAACCGCCCACAGTCGTTCAGTCCACCGTCCCATATGGTATCGGATAGGGAAATCTGGCAAATCTTCAAGGAGTCTCCTAGGCAGGGTGCCTCCAGAGCCAGGGAACGCGTAAACCCCAAGCGACACGGTCTACTTACCTAAATCTGTGTTTCAGAAGCTGGTGGTCAGGCTCCTGCCCCAGGAGGAACACAAAGAACGGGTGTCTGGAGGAGGAGCTAAAGCTTTTGTTTTTTTGTGGTGGCCATGTGTTCCTACCTTGGAGCAAAGCCTTAATATCTCAGTGGTATGCTGCCCTAAGGATGTTTTGGGAAAAGTTTTACCCAAAAAGACTCCTTTTAGCTGGGAATACATTACCTGTTGGGAAGCTGGGACTGGCTGAACTACCGGTGCTTGAGCTGATGCAGATGTCCGCAAAGCAACAGACGTTGCCGACTCCGAGCCACTGTCTGAACTCTGCATGCTGTTATCTGTTCATGGGACATAAAAGGTTAACAAACGCTTTACAAAAAGTATATGAAACCTGATGAGATTATATATCTCAAGTTACTAAATGAGAAATATACAAACACACTCTAACCTTTGGGCACTAGAAAGCACTGCACACTTAAAAAAATGTTTATAGGGCCCCAGTGCCATGATTAAAGACATGAATGTATTCCTATATTTCAGGGATATTCAGGCATTTTCTGCCAGTGCCCTTTCTGCATCTCGCTGTATAAATAAGTCTGTATAAATAGAGAGCGGCAGAGTTTACAGCGAATTGCGAGAGAAGGGAAGTTCAACTGTTTAATCAGCAGAAAAACAGATGCAGATGCTTCGTGTGTAAAGCACGGCCTGCCATGCTTGGCTCTGTTTGCTCTCCCCCAGATTGTTGCTCTGCAAACAACGGTTGCTAGGAGCAACTGCGGTCCACTCCCGTCACTACGAGCTGGTCGCCCAGCAACACAGAGATTACATCCCAAACTAAACAATACGCCACTACACTCCCCCTCCACCCGCCCTCACTGTAAGCTGCTCTGCCGTCTACCATTAACTAGGCAATGTGTCATCTATTATACCAGACTGAGGGAAATGGGGGGTGGAAGACAGATAATGTTCATTTTTTTTTTTTGTTAAAAAGAACCACTAGCGAGCATTTCTCGTTTATTTAAAATTAAGAGGCACAGGAAAATAATGCATTTCAGAATCTGCAACACATTTCCTAAACGCAATGATATTTTATCAGTGTTGCTGTGGAAATATCAATAACTATACATTGTGTCTACTGAACTATTCTCAGCATGCTCTAAGAAATCCACAACAGAATTTCCTATAAACATGTCTGTAAAACACACAAGTTTTCAATTTCACTCACAGGGATGTAACAGATTTTCATATTCCTAGGGCAGCAATAAAAGTCATATCTTTCTAGGTTATAGATAAGGAAGATTTTAGGCTAAAAATTGGAAAATATAATTATAACAGCGCCAAGCGCAAACCTGGGTGCTAAACATTATAATACTAGGATTGTTCGGTTCATTTGGAGTCATGGCTAGAGGTTGTCGTGTAAGCTGGAATTCTAGGAATGCATGCTCAGAGCAGTAGAGAAAGGAAAATGGGGGAACAAAACCCCCTGCAGAGCACATCAAGTTGAAACATGTTAGTAAAATCTCTGAAAGTATTAATGCTAAAGACTGCAGCAAATTATTGCTAACTGAGGAGTATGCCAAGTGCTTCAAAAAAAGGGGGGGGGGCATGGCTGTGTCAAGTGAGGAGCACTTACACACCACATACAGACCAAGAACAGCTATATCCATCATCATTTGTGAGAAGGCAGAGCCATGCAAATTATCTCTTTTCCTCTAATATCTCAAAAAAAAAAAACGGATACGTAATGATTGAATGTAGCTTTGTATACAAACACAACAAACGCTTGCTACTTGTGAAGTGTTTGGCCTAGTGGCTGTGTAAATATTTTAAAACTACCTTTGTTTTAGGAAAGAGAATTATAACTTGTAGCCTAGAATGTCTGGATTTTTGGCCTCTTTTAGCCAACTATTTGAACATGGGTCTCTCCCTAAGGTAGAGGTTACACCTCTAGGTCTGTGACAAGAGATAAGGTTACACATGGTCCTGGATATCAACATAAACAGCTTCAAGGGCCACAAAGTATCAATAATGTTGGCTAAGATCAAGTGTAGTATCTGTTCTTACAGGGAGGCCCGTGAACGACACCAGCTGGAATGGCGGCCGAGGGACTAGCTCACCCCTCTGGCTCGCCTAGTACGGCTGGTGGCTTAGTAATGGGCCGAACTGTGTAGAATGGATCTACCAGGCTGCAGTATCTGCACCCATCATGCAGGACCATGAAAAGCTGTGTGGAAACCCGGCCGGAGGTTTTTGGCAAGGGGGCCTCCTGGCGCGCTTAGTACGCACAGCTTAGTAATGGACCTGAGGGGGGAGTGGCGACCCCCCCGCCATGTATGGGAGTAGATCTGCATATATCTTAGCCTTGGCTTGAGGTTGCGAAACCGAGCCGTCGTGTTCGTGTACCCCTGGGGTGGCGCCCAGGGTACCTTACTGGTCACCAGAGTTGGTCACTTTGGTTGCACTCTGTATGGTTTTGGCACGTCGCACTCTAGCTTTGTTTTGCACTGCTCTTTATGGCTGTGGCCTTCCGGCTTCGCCTGAAGAATTTTTTATGGCCGGAGGGCCCACCCTGTAACTACACAGGCACTCGCACCCCCCCCCCTTTTTTTTTAATGAGCCCAATTTTTCACTTTTTTTCACCTTTTTTGCCACTTAGTTTCCCATGTTTGTGTTTTTCGTTTGCACGTGTTTAGGTGCCAGCGGCTCCCTATGGGACCCTGTCCCTAAAGACCTGGGGTCGGAAGTCATAGGCCTTTTGGACTCGCTTCCGGCCCCTGCCCAGTGCTCCCCCCTGAGGCTCCTCGTGAGTAGAGGGCGGCGAACCCCGGGAAAACGGCTTCCAAAGCCTGTCCGAGTACTCGCATACGAATCCGAGGAAAGGCAGGCTGCGGAGGCCGCTAGTACTGGGGCTAGCTACTGTCGAAAGCAAGGGGCCGAAGCCGAAGATCCGAGTACCTGGACGGGCAACCGCCGGGGAAAGGTAGGCTGAGGGAGTTTACGCCTTAGTCCACGGGGAAAACTTCTGTTAGTACCCGAGGGCGAAAGCGGCCCCGAGGTCTTCTGGACTGAGGGGTAGTACGACCCAATCCTGTCAGGGGGTTCGTCCTCCGGGGAAAGGGATGGGGCTCTTTCCTGCGGGAAGGAGTCAGAATGGGCGCCTAGTGTGTTTTTTAGTGCACTCGCACCTTTTCACACGAAGGCTACACGTTTAACGGTGCTTTCGCACACACGACGGCTCTATAAATAAAAAAAAAAAATAATGTAATAGACCATGCAATAGTATTAACACGAAAACACAGTCCAAGCTTAACTTCAAAATGTTTAAGGTTATGATCACTTAACATGTTTAGAACTAGCACAGCTATGTTTTAAACAGTCCAACTTTCACTCCAATACCCAAAAAGTAAAACATTATAAAAGAGGTTTTTAAAAGTTAACACTAGCAATGATAAACCATAGCTTCCGATGTGACAACTGAATTCTGGAGGGAAGGTGTGAAATTGTGGATATTTTTACTACACCAAAAAAAAAAACCTCACACTCAACATAAACCCTCAACCATTCCAATGACTGTAGGTGCCTCCTAACAGTGGTAGCATTCAATAAATTAAAGAGACAGATATATTAGAATTACCAAATAAGCCATCGTAACTTTGTAAAAAAACAAAAAAGTCTGCAGTACCCAAGAGCTTCCTGCCTGGTGAATGGTAACCCCCTCGATTTTGTTCTGTAAATTGCCTTGCAATAGGGCTGATTCAGTAGTATGAGAATAGTTTTTCTCACAGTTTTAGTGAGAAAAAAAAAAATGTATAAAAGAATGGGTGAGAATCTGATGATGGGGCTGTGCAATAGGTCAGGCTAGTTTACCTATCCAGGCCACTTTATTTAATCGCTTCAGCTGAGGGCACTTTATTAAACAATGCTGTGTAACTAAAAGGGGTGCATGTGGTGGATAAACAGCAGTGCCTTGTATAGCAGCTGTCATGCTTAAAGAAGACCAAAAGTCAATAATGACTTAAAACCAGACAAACACAACAAACAGTACTCATATGATCCCTCCCCAGGGCAATTTAGATGGATGCACATGAAAATTCTTTTAACTTTTTCCAAAATCCTGCTGTGGTAAATGTAAAAAATAATAAAGGTGGTTCATGGATGTGCTGGCCATCTGCAAACAGAAGCCCAGCAGCACTTCCTGTTACTGTGCATTGTCAGTTATGTCAGTTGAATCTAGGCAGCAGCATGGCCGAGATGCTGGGAGAGGAAGCTCCAAAATGGCCTCTACCTTTCTTTTCCAACTGTGCCAGGCTGTTGGTCCAGTTTAAAGAAGAACTATGGTCAGAAGGTAACAGTCTCTCTTTAATAAGCAGCCCTACCCAGGCTCCTCTGCTTTGCATCGCACCATTAGAAGAAGGAACTGGGCCACCTGGGTACTCCCCTCAGCTACTTTTTATTATGTTAACTGAGATCTACAAGAAGAGAGATATGGGACCTGTACACACAGAACACTTCTGAGGTGAGGGAGCTCACTTAAAGTGGACCAACACCCACCGGTGATCGGCCCGGGAATCTATAAGATTCCCGGGCCGATCACCTCCCTCCCCGCGGGACATCCGAGATCGGGATGTCCCGCGGGGTGAAACCCCCCCAAACTGCTTACCTTAGTTTCCGTCTGTGAATGGCCGGCGCGGGCACGCGCGCGTCAAGAGGGACGCACGGGAGGCGGCGGCGGAGGAGCCGCTTGTCCGTCGGCTCGGGGAGAGGTGAGTTCGGGGGGTTCCACACAGCGGGGCACCCTGATCGGGGGTGCCCCACCGAAGTGGACCAAGACCCAGGATAGTCAAAATCCTGGGTGTTGGTCCACTTTAACCTTACAGGTCAAGCAGCAGTGTTCTGTGTGTGTACAACTCACATCCTTCCTCAGATAGATCTTGATGTACAGTTGCCAATAGCAACAGAATGCAGGTAGTGAAAACAGTTTCCATAAAACTCACTTATGCCAACATAAAAAAAAAATAAAATACTAGGTAAGTTCAGCACCTCAAGCACATTATTATGGCACAAAAATATACACTTTTAAATAGGCCATTAAAAGTGGACTCTCTTTTAAAATTACCTCCGTTACCAAATCTGAACTTTAAAAAGCAGCATGTATATTAACCTGCTAATGCATAGTTCAAATTTTTTATTTTATTCTTACGAGGCCCATCTCTCTACTACATAACTATCAAAGTCAAATCAAAGGCCCAGATACCCAAAGTTTCTAAGCAAAGCAGTCTTGGCTAATGCAGGGAACAGGAGAGTACCTATTTTATTGTTTTATGCGCAGACATTGGCTTCGATTCACAAAGAGTTGAAAAGGATTCTCATGGTAGTAAAAAATTAAATTCATGAGAAAAAAAGCCTGAGAATTTCACTATTAGCGAATCACCAGATAAAAAGACAATGAAAGTAAATGGCACTTTTTACTAGAGTAAAAAGCAATAAAAAGTGTGATATTTTTTTTCAAGAGTAAAAAGTACCATTGACTTTCATTGTCTTCCTATCTGGTGATTCACAAAGTGAAATTCTCATGCTTTATTCTCATGAATTGAATCGTTTTCTACCAGGAGAATTTTTTTCAACTCTTAGTGAATCAAGGCCCTACCTCAAATTAAAGCCTAAACTAAGCCCTTTCACAACCTGCTGCGCATTAGAACTGCTGCACCATGCAGGTAAACCTGTTGCAATCTATCCAACTCACATGTAACAGACTCACAGTTACCATGCAGTATATTATGATAAGAATGATATTTTGTATAAACCATCCACAAAAAGCACTAAAGGGCATTCCAAACACCCAATAACGGTTCATGCACTAAATACCCCTCAAGAAGGAAGAGCACACCATTATATAGGCAGTACTAAATAATGCATAAAGCTGAGCTCCTGTTGCAATGAATATTTGATAGATGACAGATAATGGTGATGCCTTGGTAAACACCTTGCAGACAGACACATATTGCAGGGTGTGGCAATAAAGAAAACAAGATTATGTCATTTAAAGTGGAATGTCAGTCACAATATGAAACACCCACCCTGCCACTGAGACAGTACAGGCCTTATCCACGAGCCGGCCCAGGCCAGTACAGCGGCCACAGGAAAAGACACAAAGCGGCATTACACCGGGTCTCGAATGGATGGGCGGGAGCGTGCACGGAGCCACGGTGAATGAGACCTTGTGTCTTTTTCTGTAAGGGGGTCAGAGTGTGACTGGAACTCCGCTTTAAAAGCTGGACATTATCTTTGTAATAATTTTAGATATCTGATTGAAGTCATTTTGACTTTAGGGCCTTTTGAAACTCCCCCTTCCCCAGCTTTCTCTAATAATGTGTAATGCTTAATTTAAACCTTAAAAGGAACAAATGTGTGCCAGTCCTTTAGCTCTGCTTACGGTATCTTTTGCATTAGGAGAAGGAGCGAGCTAATGACTCAGCAGTATGAGCTAAACTTGTGCTTCAGCCTAGGGAGCAGAGAGAGGGTCACAGGAAGGCACTTGTTTCATAGCAAGGGCCCCGGAAACCCGACATCTGGTACATGCAAACACCCAACATCTGTAACTGGGGGAACAAGATCTCTAGGGGCAACTGATTTTGCTGTTTCTCTGTGATCTCTCAGGCTGCAGTGAGTAACTCTCTTTTCATACAACTTGGTGCTTTCAGCCTTTATATAAATATGTATCCTCAAACTCATGACAAGCTTGCCATGACAAGCCTGGCTGCAGCGTTCCCAGCAAAATGTCAAAGCATGTACAGTGATGAATGATGGGCCACATTTTCCTAAAACAGATGGTTGGACGAGAAAATCCAACCTGTTAGGATTATATTTTTGACAGATACCACTCAGGTATCCAAGGACATCTAGTATATTTTCATAGAAAAGTAAGCAAAGCTGTATATTGGATTACTTTATTAATGGATTACCATTTTTTTTCAAATAAACATTAGGACCAAGGTTTCCAAACCAGTGGTTCTAGAGCAGTGACCTCTGCACCATATTTCCGGACCCCTGCCCTCCGTTGCTTCTGTGTTGCCGTGCACAGAGCTGCCCGCTTGATCGGTGATGTGCTGCTTAGTTTCCCTGCCAATGTCATGGCAATATGAAGTACTGCACAGGTGGGAATTGGCATTGCAAGGTACACACAAACTCCTTTCCCCCTGCCCCAGCCCAGCCCCATCCATTCCGGCCCTCCCAGTTTTGCCCATCCAATCCCAAACTCTGGCCATCCATTCCTTCTCCCAGCTCTCTATCCATCCAGACTTTATTGCCAGTAACATTTTGAGCCCGAGTCTACCCCTGCACACGGCCTGCAAATAATTCAGAGGTGGGGTCAAAGATGTGTGCCGCAAGCCAGACCTGTAGCTTCTATCGGGCCAACAAAAAAAAGCTCCTGTTTTACCCAGTGCCCGATAGCAATTTTGGGAGGGGAGGTGGAGGTAAGCAGCCTTTTTTAGTTCTGCCTGAGGAATCTAGTGTGCTTTTCTAACTATCCACCATCTCGTGACAGCCCTCTGTCTGGACCTTTACCTCTCACCGGATGCATTAAATGGACCATTACAAGAAGTGGTTTAGTATCGCTGTTCTAGAGCGGATCTCTGAGGGAGGGGGGATAATCTACGACCCTAGGGGTGAAAAGTAGGGCGATACATGAAGCAACACAGCTGCTACTCCGATAGGGTGCAAGGGGCGGCCTATCCAGCAAGTTGCAGACAATCAATCTCTTAGGATGACTGTTACTGGCAGGAAAGCTTGGACCGTTTGGGCACGTGGAGTACATATATTATAGATACACCCCCCCCCCCCCGCCAGGGCACCCAGATTTGGGATGCCCTGCTGTGTGAACCACACCCCCTCCGAGTCCCCTGCAAAACCATCTTTCCCTCCGATCCAACAGCGAATACACAAACTGCAGCCGCCGTAAGCTTTACCTTTAGCTAGGTGCATTTCAATTGGCTGGCACAGGCACATAGACCTACAGAGGCCAGCAGAGATGCGCCCGCTGGCGAGCTTGACAGCACTTGGCTGCTTTCGTCCCCTAGCCTAGTCTTAGGCGGAATTGACAAGTGTAGTCGAGTGCACCGATTGGCAAAGAGCCTGCTCAAGTGCGGTTGGACTGGGGTTAGACGAGTTTTACTGGGCAACCTGGTGGGTGGGGGTTCACACAGCGGGTGTCCTGAATCGGGGTGCCCTGAGGGCAAGGACCAAAACCTGCAGTAGTCAAAATCACGAGTTTTGAACCACTTTAAAGCAGACTTCTATATTAATGGGAGAACTTGAAATAACTGGCAATGGAAGTGGTACTTCATAGAAAAGTGTTGGTAAACCCTTTACTAAACTAATCACCATGCGTCTTGGGTATCTCAGCTGACGGACAGAGATTATGTGAGACATTTAACCACTTCTATGTAGCAGACGGTTAAGATTTCACAGAAATCTTTACAGCATGATATGAAATGTTGGATGAACTTACATTATGAATAGCAATATAAACAGAAATAAAGGTCCACTATCTAGAAATAAAGACCACTATCAGCTTATAATCAAACAAACTGCCATACACAGTAAACTTATTAAAGCCACCACTATGGAGTTACTGTTAATGGCTACCAAAGTATAAAGGCATCATATATATAGCCAGACTGGGCCTTGATTCACAAGGCTGGTGTCACCACAGGAGCCCTTTACTTTGTGCTGGTCACCAGCTTTTATCTGGAGTTATCCTATAATTTCTGGTAAAGAGGACCTAATGTCCAAAAATACCCAACCCCCCCCCGTGCAGTATTTCTGCCTCGCATGTCAATACGAAAGGTTGAAGACCACCTACCCTGATTGGTCATGGCAGAAGAGAAAAAAAAAAAACACTTCCCAGCATTCACCTGCTGCAGTCCTGATTTCTGGAGCGGATACCGGGGACCAGGTGAGTTTTTTTCTTCTAGTGTTAGTCTCCAAATTGTGTCATGCCCCTGGCTTTAAAAACACCTTAAAAGTAAATAAATACTTACGTACTGTACAAAATAAGTATTACCAACAAAGGTGTTGCATCTTTTCAAGTGCAGTCATTTTAAGTGACCCATCCATCATCCAATCACTGCACCAGGCTATCAGGAACACAGGACTCTTTGGTTGGACCATCAAAGTATTACCTTAACATTACCGATTGCAGGGGGGGGGGGGGGGGGGGCACTTTAAACATCCATTCTTAGGACACTAATCGGAGATCACAATCCTCATAAAGGTGGTTGTAGCTCATTGCATCACCAAAAATGAAAACGTGGGCTAGAGCCGGCCATTAGATATACTATATAAAAATGTCATAATATCATTAGATTAGAACTACTGGCTAAATTGCATGTAAAGATCACAATCTATATACAAATAACTGTTCTAAATAAATACAAGCAGCCTTCTAAAACACAGAATGTCAGGGAAGTCGCTTTAGACCGGGAGCAGGGTGTTGGATATAAAAATATGCTCGCCTGTTTGCCAGGCAAATAATTCCACGGTCAGATTTAGAAAGTGAAATGCGTTTACAGAGGGAGCAGACGCGGATCCTCTCGCCAGTAGGTGGCTCTGCTCAGCAATACACAGCACGGGAAGTCCCCTTGTGTTTTGAATGGGAACCATGGAGACCAAAGTTAAATATCAAAACACAGCGATGCCGGCGTATTTTAAATAGCGCCTGGAGGCATTAGGATACAGGTGGTGAAGGGGAGGTTTTATAACATGTATCTTCAGGGAAAAAAGAAGGCAAATATCTGCCCACATAAGGCATTAACCCTTTCAGGGATGTAAAGGCCATCAATTACTGAAAAGAAAAGTACACATCCTTTAAATGGATTGCACAGCTTTAATAGATTTACAGACCTGTTCTTTCTTGATGGGGCATTAAAATGAAGATTAAAGAGAGAAATACATTTTTTTCTTCCACAATTCATGGCAATCATCATCTGTACCTTATCAGTTACCTATACTTGCAATGGCCACCGGTGTGGGACTGGGGTGCCTGGAGCCCCACTGGTAAAACTAAATGGGGGGGAACCCCACACTCAGATGCAAGCGTCACTGGCTTATATTCAGGGCCTTTGAGTTCATGCAACCTCAATTAATGGGACATCAGTCTCTTATGAAAATGAAAGGGAAAGTAGGATTTGGACCGATCATGACAAGGCTCAGCTAAATCAGTATGTGCGAGTATGGTCCTACAGATCTAGATCTACCCTGTAGTCAGAGGTGTGTGTGTGTGTGTGGGTGTGTGTGTGTGTGTGTGTGTGTGTGTGTGTGTGTGTGTGTGTGTGTGTGTGTGTGTGTGTGTGTGTGTGTAACCAGATAGCAAGTATCGGGAGAAAGTTAAGCATAACCACCTGATTTTTTTTTTTACAAGCAAATGAAGATGTGCTCTGGTGGTTGCACCCATATCATAGACACAATGATATCTGCCAACCATAGTCACCGGCAAACCTTTGCCAGCTTTGTATTTTGTATGAGGATCACTACCGTGTCACCTACAAGCTTGTAGAGACACACAGTGACTTTAACATGATCAAGAAAGGCTCACTAAAAAGTCCAACGCCAGACACAACTTGCCCCCCTTGTAGTCACACAGTGGTATTTGTGGGCAAAACGTTAAAAAGGCACGAACTGGTGATCAACCTGAGCAGTTTCACCCCCTCGTCCTACTAATCTGTTCCACATAGGACAAGACTGAATGTCACCTGTGGTCCTAAAAGTATCTTAAACCGGACCTTCACCATGATTCATTGAAAAGCCCAAACCCTTAAACGATTCCCCAGCATCTAAAGTTAATATATTTTAAGTTTTTAGTCACTTGCTTATTATTCTTTCCCCCACTGGGCTGCAACTCTGTTCAGGACTTTGGAATATGGGCGCCGCCATCTTGACTCGGAGCCATCACACTTACTGAGGAGAGTGGGATAAAGTACAGGGGGCGGGTTATAGCTGTGCTTTGCTCAGACAGAGCAGAGCTGGGGTCAGGAAGAGGACAGCAATCCCAGAATGCAAAGCAGCACAGT
The DNA here is from genome assembly GCA_027917425.1 of Gastrophryne carolinensis. NCBI lineage: Eukaryota > Metazoa > Chordata > Amphibia > Anura > Microhylidae > Gastrophryne > Gastrophryne carolinensis. The sequence goes on from CM051234.1 coordinate 259,057,204, forward strand.
CAGAAGGCACTTCCTGTTTGCAGGCTGCCTGATGTTCCATAAGCCGCCATCTTGGATGTTTAAAGGCTCATAACATGCAGTAGATGCAGGTAGGATGATTTTTAATGTGAGCAATCTGTATGTACAGGGTGTGGGAAACATATAAGATAGACTCCTATTCAGAGTGAGGGTCCGCTTTAATACTTAAGGACCCCCTGGTTCCCCTTATATACTTACCTCATACCTAAATGTCATTGTGCAGGGAACATGGGCTAGAGACAATGGGGATGCTACAGAATGTGGCTAAGCTTAGGTGCAGCCGTGTGACCAAGGATCAGGGTAAGTATATGAGTAAACCAGGGAGTTTCACATTGCAGGGAATCCCAAAACGCAATGTCCATAGGAAAATACACTTACATGGAGACAACTAGTTTGATCAGTCTTAGTCCGCTTTAAAACAAAGCAGCAGCCACTGCTTGTGCCATTCATGCCACCACTGTGGGGGATCAGGGGACAGGTACATATTTTTGAAGTGGACCAAAACCCTGGGTTTTTGACTATCCGCTGTGTGAAGCCCCCAAGGTCACCTCTTCCCGATCCTACGAAGCATGTGTGGCCGCTTATCCAACCCGCTCGCTCGGATCCGCTCAAGCCCCTTCGTCTAGGACAGCCATACTCAACTGGCAGACCAAGGTCCGAATGCGGACCTCGGTGTCAGATTTTCTGACCCTTGCCCTGACGGCCCTGCACTCCCCTTTACTTGATCAGGGATGTAGTGCTTAGTCTCCCTGCCAGTGTCATGGCTCCCTGGCACCTAGCATTACAATATGAAGTACTACAGGGGCGGAAAGGGGCATTGCAAGGTATACTCAATGTTTCTCTGTCTCTTTGCCCCATCCAATTCTGCCCTCCCAGCTCAGTCCCGTCTCTCTGCCCAATCCATTCTTGTCCTCCCAGTTCTGCGCATCCAATCTCTGTCTCCTCAGCTCTGCCCCATTTAGTCCATCCCTGTACATGGCCTGCACAGAATGCATGGGGGTTAAAAGCAGTGAGCCAGAGCTGTAAGTTTTGTGGGGTCAAAAAAAAAAAGAAGATTATCAGGGAGGGGGGCAGGCAGCATTTTTTAGTTTTGCCTGTGGAATCTATAGCCCCCCCCCCATGACAGCCCCCTGCCGGACCTTCACTTATCACCGGATGCCTGTAAATAGACCTTTACAAAAAGGGGTTGAGTATCCCTGGTCTAGTCTAATACGAGCAGATCTGAGTGCGCTAACTGCCGCATCCCCTGCTACCCTCTAACAGTAACAGGGAGCGTGCCCACACTGGCAATTCACAAATGCCTGGCATAGGCACGTGTCCTGCTAGCGGGATAGCGGAGATGTGGCTGCTGCTCGTGCATGCGCCGTTGGACCGGGAAAGAAGGCGAGTTTATCACGACCTGGAGGGTTTCCCGATGCTGGATGCCCTGGGGGAAAGGAAATCAATCGGCCCTGGATTCCTGATTCAATCTTTGTGGGTTTTGGTCCACTTTGAATCTCAATCCAGACCAGAAAAAGAAAAGGGTTGCATTGATCATTTGTCACATAAGGTTCATACACAAAAATTGATCTTCGTACAATGAACCTGAAAAAATTGGCTATTACAGAAAAGGGTGGTTGAAATCAGTTTAATCATTTAAACATGTGTGCCTGGACATATAGACCCTTAAACAAAATAGTGTCCCATATGGCCCCTTTTGCAGGGAGCATCCTGATTTGGGATGCCCTTGTGTGCGAACCCCCCTGGAATTGCTGATATACTCATCTGGCCAGCGATCCCGCGGTGCATGCGCAGGCTCTCATCTCATCGGAAAACTACACTGTTTATATTAATGCACCGCATACCGTTCTGGAAACAGGGCCCAGGACCAGAGACCGCCCACACCCCTAGTTTCCCTGAAAAACTCTTTCTGGCTGGCCCAGGTGTCTATTTTCCCTATCCATGTGCGCTCAGGTGTGATATCCTCTGGGATCGCTGAAACTTACCTTTGCAAGTAAATGGCTGGCTGCCAGAGCATGCAAATTCCAGGGGATTTCACACAAGTGGATAGGAAACATTTTAGACCCCAGGGCAGTCCACAAAGACTTTTGGTCTTCTTTAGGAGCTATAGATCGAAACTTACTCCAATAATTACGGAACCCTAAATAAATAATCTTCCTGGGATCGATTAGGTCCAAGTAGAGTAGATGGGCCTTCTAGTTAAATGTGTCCACAGCTGTTTCTGACAATAAGCCACAACCAGCAGGACGGGGATAGACCTGGCCTGCCCACGCTCTTATTACAGAGCTACAAATAGATACGTGTGCTGCACTTTGCACCAGGCATCCAAAGCTCCAGCAGGCCAAAATATATTTATGCCCAAGCTAGAATGGCAACACTTTTAAAGTACCTTATAGATCAGAAGAGCATGAGAAGTGGTTTCGTGTGCTACAGAAACAATACGATTCTGTTACACTGAATGGGATAGGTTATTGATTTTAACTTATGGAGCTTAGCTATATCAGAAATGGCCATATCAAATATTGGGAGCCACCCATCACCATAAGCCACTACGATCCTTATTCTGACCACTGCATCCACACAACTGTCACCAAATGTAACTCCAAATACAGATCAGGTAACTGCAACCTCAAGTATTTGTAGTTACAGTTGGTGACCATTACATGTCGAGTTCAGGCCACACTACAATCTGGCCACTCTTTCCAAAAAACTGCCCCCAACTGCAACTCTAGATACACAGATTAGGCAAATGCTGAGCTCAATCCATCGGACACAAACAAGATCCTCATTCTGACTACTGTTTCCATGGCAACCAAACTCACTGTTTTCTTTTTTTATTACAGCAAAATTAAAAGAGGAAGAGTTGGTCGCCAAAGCAGATGACCCTCAGTTCTGGCAAAGCCATGTGTATTCTACTTAGACATAAATAAAAGTGAACAATCACATGTTAATCTATTGTTTAAAGTGGACCAACACCCAGGATTTTGACTATCCTGAGTTTTGGTCCACTTCGGTGGGGCACCCCGACGGACAAGCGAGTGCGCCCGCAGCCGCCTCCCGCGCGACACTCTTACAGGGAGCGCGCCCGCCATTCACAAACGATCGGGGTGCCCCGCAGGCCCGATGCTGATCGGCCCGGGAATCTTCTAGATTCCCGGGCGATCAGCATCGGGTGTTGGTCCACTTTAACCGGTGTGAGTTGTCACTGGGAAACTCTGTACTAGATAAAGTCCAGGTCCACAAGAGACCCTAATCCACCTTCTCCGGCTGCTCTTGAGTCCTGAATTAAGAAAATGCTCACCCTTTTCCTTGTGGAACGCTCTAAGATAGGTATACAGTTGCACATTGCAGTACCCCATGTCTGGCATTAGAAGATGCATGTCCAGCCGTTTCCTGTCACCCATTGGAATGCACATGCTCTCCAATGCGGGGCTCACTTACAGAGTGAGGGGTTAGGTTCAAAGGACCTGCTGCACAGGCCCATTAGCACTGACAGTAGCATTTACTGGCAAAAGGTTAAAATTAGCCTGATTTCTGCTCTCTCCGTGATGGCTGCCAGGGGCTGCATCTTTCAATCAGCCTGCTTTATACTACTCAATAAGAACTAGTGAACTCTGCTCCCTCTGCAGAGCCTCCACAGCAAAGGAGGACTCATCCATACACGTCTCAATCCCCTCAGAAGTTAATTCATTTTGGGGACTGAGAAAAATGAGTCAGCTAAAGGAAGCAACTTCTATAGGGTGTATGAGAAACTGAGAAGTGCTGGTGAATGAAAGATGGAGCCCCTGACAGCTAGCATGAGGCAAGCAGGGAGCAGGCTAAATTAACTCTTTGGACATATTGCCACTTAAAGTGGACCGAAACCCACCCTGGAGTCTATGAGACTCCAGGGCAGGCATACTCGCTCCCCCCCAGGGCATCCAGATTGGGGATGCCTGCTATGTCAAATCCCCCAGGATGCCTGAAAACTCACCTTCATTCCCGTTCCAACGGCACATGCGCGGTCATCGGCCGCATCTGTGAATGGCTGGCACAGGCAAGCTCTCTGTTAAAGGGTAGCGGGGGATGCGACCGCCAGCACACACAGATCCACTCGCCTAGACGAGCTCTAGGATGAAGGGATGGGAGCGTATCCGAGCGCGCTGACTGGATGAGAGGCTGCGCATACGCTGTAGGAGGAGAGGAAGGAAGAGTGAAATCGGGCAACCGGTGGGGTTTCACACAGCGGGGCATCCCCGATCGGGGGCAAAGACCAAAATCCAGGATAGTCAAAATCCTGGGTTTTGGTCCACTTTAACAGCAGCTTTTAGTGGACCAACACCCAGGGGTGATCGGCCCGGAAATCTATAAGATTCCCGGGCCGATCACCTCCCACCCCGCGGGACATCCGAGATCGGGATGTCCCGCGGGGTGAAACCCCCCAGAAACCCCAAAAAGATCTTACCTGATCCGCCGCGGGAGGCGGCGGCGGAAGCGGCTTGGACGTTCCTGTCCCCCGCCTGGACGTTGGCGGGGATTGGCTGCGGCGTTCACGTGGGAGCGTTGAGAGGTGAGTTTTTTGGGGTTTCTGGGGGGTTTCACACACCCCCGATCGGGGTGCCCCGCCGAAGTGGACCAAAACCCAGGATAGTCAAAATCCTGGGTGTTGGTCCACTTTAAACTTTTAAAAGAAGTTTCTTTTCTACACACGTGAAAGCCTGATTTAAAAATCAATGTTTCATAAATAAAGCAAACAGTGGAGAATATCCTCATTTGGGCTTTGCCTACTCTCTGACCAGACCAGCAGCTCGTTACCAGCCAGGAAAAGGGATATAAAACCCAAGGCACTACAATCCACGATTTAACCTCAGAACCCCCGGGTCATGGCAGTGAGCATCCAAATTAAAACATTTATATTCACATATAGATATTTTTGTTACTTAAAGGTACATTAGGAGCACCCCGTTAATCTAAAAGAATACAATTTAGGAGGATAAAAAGCCATACCCTACATTGCAAATGCTGTTCTAATCTTCATATATATTGACACATTAGCGCATCTACCATTCAGATACTACAAGTTGGGCAATTTCAGATCTAGCTCACTTGGCCTCATAAGATTTGGGATTGGCCAATCACGCAGGCTGATGATTTATACCATTTCCCTCGCTGCCTCTTTTATCTATTCTTTAAATAAACCCTTTGCCTGGAACGTCCCTTTAAGAGGGCCAGCAACCCTGTGGACCAGGGACACTAAACTAATCTCCTCACACCATCAGGCAGCCCTGCATTAAAGATACTCAAGGATCTTTAACTGTAGGAGGCATCCCAATTATGATCCCCGAATGGACCTAAAGTCATTTTTACATTTCCTATACAATCAATCACATGAATCATCGTCTGACATCACAGTAAGAACTTTAAACGCACTTTATGCAACACACACACACAATCAGAGCTGAATACCTCACAAAGCATCTGTCACAGTAAGAACGAACACCATTTCTGTCAGGGGCTTAACTATAGGGGGTGCAGGGGATGTGACTGCTCTTGAGCCCAGAAGATCAAGGGGGCCCCCATCATTATTTCTCCTCCAACTTATTTATCATATTTGTGCTCACTTGGTATCATTTAAAGAAAGAAAGCACCATTTGTCTCTGCTGTTACAGTCTTAAAGTGGACCAACACCCACGGGTGATCGGCCCGGGAATCTAAGATTCCCAGGCCGATCACCTCCCTCCCCGCGGGACATCCGAGATCGGGATGTCCCGCGGGGTGAAACCCCCCCAAACACCCTTACCTTATCTTCGGCGGCGCCCGGGGGGGATCGGGGGTGCCCCACCGAAGTGGACCAAGACCCAGGATAGTCAAAATCCTGGGTGTTGGTCCACTTTAAGTGGTCTGGCTGCATCCAATTGAGTTAAAAGACAGAAAAAAAGTTTACTGTATAAGCCATGAAAGGGTCCCATTTAATATTCTCACAAGGGCCCCATCACACTTTGTTACACCACTAGTTTCCATAGTTATGTGTGCATAAAAGTAACATTCTCCCGTGACAGGCAATATACAGACGCCACAGATCTCCGTCAACTTTTATCAAACATCCCAGTCATTTTTGGCCAAGATCATGTTTTTCACCATGACTACAGCTAAGCTATGTTGTGATGTCGCCCAGAGCAACCAAAATAAACACGAGAGGGAGAGGCAGCAGAAGGGCCTGGAGCATGGGCTGCAGATAAAAGCAGAAATGGTGAAGGGAAAGAAATAGTACCCCCCCCCCCATCCAGGAGCAGAGGATGTGAGTGGAAGGAAGCAGTGAGTCAGCACTGCCAGGTGACAGGTGTGCAGCAGGGGGACAGATTCCCAACAGGCAACACAGGTGATCGCTTCCACCTCGCACCAAGGAAACTTTCCTCTGTCACTGCGCTATACAATCTATCAACTACAGCCAATCAAAGCAGAATAAGAAGGTAACTAGTAGTATAAAGCAGATAGAAAGTGACAAGGAGTAGAAAGCCCCTGAGAAGGGCAAGACTGGCATTATCGGTGTGCAGCCCCGATCGACACTATCTATAAAGGTTTCCCTGATCAGCTCCCGCTGCCATGGCAACTACTAAACTTTCCAGCAGCGGGCTGCGCTTTACAAAGTTGGCCAGAAGCTGCTGAGGGAGCAGGCCCCCAATATGACCCCGGCAATGCATACACATGCAGAAGCCTCATTCATCCTGCCGGTGCATGGCTGAATGTACGCACCCGTCCCGGGTGGCGTGCCCCCCTCCCTCCGTCATCGCCCCGGCCCCCTGCCCTGTATGCCCCCATGGCTGGCCGGTCACCTGGCTCGGGCTTCCCGCGCGGCTGGCTGCGTGCTGATGGGAAGCTTGTGGCCCCGCGCTCCCCGGGCTTCTCCTCCGGCCACTGCTAATCGTGTATCTCCGGTTGGCAAGTAACAGTCTCCACGGCTACAGTCACTATGGCGCCGGGGGTCTCGAGGCAACAGTTGCTATCCTCTCCCTCTGACGTCACCAGCAGCTATTCCCCGCCCAGTTCTGCCTCCCGTAGCCTCGCCATTGGTTGCCGGGGCGTGACGGCAGGAGTTCGTCAAAGCGAGCGCGCCCCTCCTCGCGCTCGCCCTGCCACAGATTCGGTCTCCTTGACGAGAAACATGGCGGGAGCCTGGTTGTGGCGCCTGCAGTGGCGGGAGCTGGTGATTGGTTAGAGGGTGGGGGAAGGGCAGTCACTACGGCAACCGCCAAACTCTGAGGAAGTTGAAGCGACCAATTCTTTAAAGTGTCAGCGCCGTTTTTTATTTTTACCCGGGGAAACCGGAGCTAATGGTATTGTTTTTGAATAGCGGTCATAAGGGGAGGCCCCCTGTGCGCAGCAGCGTTAGAGAGGGAAATGGGCGCCATTATGCTCGTCAGGTGACCTCTGCTCAGGAAGGAAAGGCGCATTGTCACTACCTCTTACACTGGGGGGTTACCCAGCCCAATAGTGTAACTTTCCTCAGTTATTGCTATTGCCACGTGCAGGCCCGCATTATATGTGCGAGACCAGGCGGCTCCACAGGGGTACAAAGGAATCCCCTGTCTGGTGCAGGGCAGGCGAGCCAAGACTCCAATATGGGTACCAGCTGTTAAATGGGATCTCTGGCCAGGAGGCTATAATGACGTACTGACCTGAGCCCAAGGGCTGCCACTGTATTGCCTTTACCATACCTTCCTATTCTCAGGCTGGAAAAGAGGGGCAGTTTTATTAAAGCGGACCTTCACTCTGAATAAGAGTCTATCTTATATGTTTCCCACACCCTGTACATACAGATTGTCCACATTAAAAATCATCCTACCTGCATCTACTGCATGTTATGAGCCTTTAAACATCCAAGATGGCGGCTTATGGAAGCCGCCATCTTATCAGGCAGCCTGCAAACAGGAAGTGCCTCCTGACTGTGCTGCTCTGCATTCTGGGACTGCTGATCTTTACCTGACCCCAGCTCTGCTCTGTCTGAGCAAAGCACAGCTATAACCCGCCCCCCTGTACCTTATCCCACTCTCCTCTCCTCAGTAAGTGTGATGCTTCTGAGTCAAGATGGCGGCGCCCGTATCCTAAATTCCTGAACAGAGTTGCAACCCAGTGGGGGAAAGAATAATAAGTTAGTGACTAAAAACGTAAAATATATTAATTTTAGATGCTGGGGAACCATTTTTTAAGAGTTTGGGCTTTTCATTAAATCACGCTGAAGGTCCGGTTTAATTTGCCATTAAGCTATGTGCCCTCACTGAGGGAAGGATAGGAGATAGGATGTAATAGTTACCAGGGCCAGTTTTAGACACAGTGTGGCCCTAGGCAAAATTACAACTGGGCGCCCCAAATGTAGTGGCATATAACCCAGTGTGACCAGTCCTAGAATCTAAATGATTACAGGGCCTTCCACTGATCTTACCCTGGGACATCCCAAATCAGGATGCCCAGCTGTATGAACCCATCCAGCCCTCCATCCATCTGTCCTGTCACTGCCCCCCATCCAGCCTTCCATCTATCCAGTTACTGCCCCCCATCCAGCCTTCCATCTATCCAGTTACTGCCCCCCATCCAGCCTTCCATTTATCCAGTCACTGTCCCCCATCCAGCCTTCCATTTATCTTGTCACTGCCCCCCATCCACCCTTCAATCCATCCATCCTGTCACTGCCCCCCATCCCACCTTCCATCCATCCATACTGTCTTTTCCCCCCATCCAGCCTTCCATTTATCCAGTCACTGTCCCCCATCCAGCCTTCTATCTATCCAGCCTTCCATTTATCTTGTCACTGCCCCCCATCCACCCTTCAATCCATCCGTCCTGTCACTGCCCCCCATCCCACCTTCCATCCATCCATACTGTCTTTTCCCCCCATCCAGCCTTTCATCCATCCAGCCACTGCCCCCCCTATCCAGCTATTCATCCATCTAGTCACTGCCACCCCCATCCAGCCATTCATCCAGTCACTGTCCCTGCAATCGGGCCAACCGTCCAGTCACTGCCCCCAATCGGGCATTCCAACCATCCATCCTGTCACTGCCCCCCCGCCCAGACTTCCATCCATCCTGTCACTGCTCCCCCATCCAGCCTCTTATGCATCCGTTCTGTCACTGCTCATCCATTCTGTCACTGCCCCCCCATCCAGCTTTCCATCCATCTGTCCTGTCACTGCCCCTCATCCAGTCTTCCATCCCTCCGTCCTGTCACTGCCCCCCATCCAGCTTCCATCTAAGCAAGAGATGGGGGTTGTGCTGTGTGAGGGGACAATGTGGGGTAACATGCATGGGGAGGGGGTCCATGACCCATAGGGGGGCAAATGGAGGAGGGGAAAAGGGACCTATGGAGGTTAGCATGGTGGGAGGCTCTGCGGGCAGCCAAGACCATGGGGAATAAAAACCTGTGTAGGGACAGCATGAGGGGGAGATGAGACCTATTGACAGGCAGCAAGGGGGAGAGGAAATTGGTCCTATGGAGGGCAAATGGCACCAATGGAAGGTATAGCAATGGGGTATAGGTCACTGACAAAGACATAGACACTGCAGGACAAGGGTGGATCCTATGGGGGCATAAGAGGAGATGGACTCTGGAGAAAGGAGAGATATCATCAATGGAAGGGACAGCTTGGGGCGTAGGGGTACTGGAGATGGGGGCATCCACCTATGGGAGCAGTTACTTACAGTCCTTTGTGTGGCCTCCACGTGCTGCCACTCCGCCATTAACACTTTAACTGCCAGACGATCTGGAGATTTTGTTGCCAGACCATTTTGCACTCCACATGATCAACTGTGATTTTTAAAGGGATTTCCAGGGAAATATATATTTACAGATAAACAGGAAATGCCAGCCTTAATCCAGTTGAAAGGATAAAATATCCACATTTATTGTTCCGTACAAAACTTCTTTAAAATCATTCCATCCATAGATGCAAGTCAGAATACAGCATAAGGGAGCAGTTTAGTAGCCAACGCGTTTCGGGCACAGACTCAGCCCTTAATCATGACATGACTTCCTGGTCTCATAAAGCACATTTAAATACTCAAAGTATGCATGTGTTTCTCATTATCCCACACCTAGAGCTGATTGGATCAATATAAATCAGGTAAAAAACCTTATTCCTCCTAAACACTCTAAAATTCAAAAAAGATTTAGAGAAAATTAATTAAATTAAATCATAAATAATAATAAAGACCTAAAATTTTAATATAAGGGCTGTTCTGTGAAGATTTAAATAACAGAACACTTATAAGGCTATTCAAGCCGCTTATTCAAAAGAATGATCCAAGAATTGCAGAGTGTAGAGATAAGAGATACATTGTATTGCATAAACAAACATTACATTTATTAATACATGTTTAGTGAGAGCGCTGTCAGTTAAAAGATACTTTGTTTCATCTCCCTCGTTTGAGATGAAACAAAGTATCTTTTAACTGACAGCGCTCTCAATAAACATGTATTAATAAATGTAATGTTTGTTTATGCAATACAATGTATCTCTTATCTCTACACTCTGCAGTTCTTGGATCATTTTTTTGAATTAGGGTCTTGAATAGCCTTATAAGCGTTCTGTTATTTAAATCTTCACAGAACAGCCCTTATATTAAAATTTCAGGTCTATATTATTATTTATGATTTAATTTAATTAATTTTCTCTAAATCTTTTTTGAATTTTAGAGTGTTTAGGAGGAATAAGGTTTTTTACCTGATTTATATTGATCCAATCAGCTCTAGGTGTGGGATAATGAGAAACACATGCATACTTTGAGTATTTAAATGTGCTTTATGGGACCAGGAAGTCATGTCATGATTAAGGGCTGAGTCTGTGCCCGAAACGCGTTGGCTACTAAACTGCTCCCTTATGCTGTATTCTGACTTGCATCTATGGATGGAATGATTTTAAAGAAGTTTTGTACGGAACAATAAATGTGGATATTTTATCCTTTCAACTGGATTAAGGCTGGCGTTTCCTGTTTATCCGTCTATACATGTGAACTGAGCACTCACAGCCGTGCCTCATCCCATGATCTTTTTGCACACAATGGTAATGGATGCCTGCAGGTGGGGCTGATCAACTCGTTACTTTTGCAAAATATATATTTACAGCAGAGTTTGTTCTTTAACATTAAATTTCATGTTTGTAATTTTTGTGTATTTTCTATATGTTTGGATGAAATATGTGCAAAAACATTTTTTTTCTTTTTTACAATTTGTGTTTTTTTGTAATAAAAAATGTAAGTTTGTCAATAAAATCTGATTGCGTGTGAAATCCCAATTTCTCCCGGTTCCATATATGTAATGGTAGACACCCCTTCCTGCCCAGGAGACTCCCCCAAAGTGCTTTAGGAGATTGTCAGATAAAATACAACTGTGATAGGTACTGTGCACACCTTGCAGTTTTGCAAAAAAAAACCTTTACATTTGAAATACCTCAAGCTTTCTAGGTGTACCAGGCTTGTTGACATGGGCGCAGTTTTCTGGAACTAATCCCTCAATGAATTCTTTGGTTGCACAGGGTTTCCCTAAAAAATAGAATAAAAAAACAAAATCAAGGCCACATTTTCCTAGAAAAACTATATCCAAACAAGAAAATCTGAAAAAGCAACATCTCTGAACAGAACAATACCCAACATGCATAGGTACTGTCAAGGGAAGAGTTAACAAATACCTCAAAGTAAAGGATGTGTGTAAGGATAATTTTACTTGAAAAGTTCAGCTCTGCAGACAAAGTGCGCACCTTGCGCTTTTTCTACCAAAACAACCCTTTACATTTGGAATATCCCCCACAAACCATACATTCCATGAAAGAGCACACGTTAAGCTTTCTAAGCGTACCCAGCTTGTTGTAGTGGGCTCATCTTTCTGGAAGCAATCCCTTAGGTTGCACAACGTTTTTCTAAAAAATGTATAAAAAACCTGAATAAAAAACACATTTTCCTAAAATATCAATATGCAAACAAAAAAAAATCTAAATCTCAAAGTGCAAGGGCCCCCGAGCAGAACAATGCCTAACATGCATGGGTACTATTAACCCTTTTAATTGCCAGCCTACTTGAGATTTTGTCACCCTCTGTTGACAGGTCATTTTCACCATTTTGCGCTATGTGTAACCTTGACAATTTCCAGGAAAATTATATATATATATATATATATATATATATATATATATATATATATGTATTTTTTTTTTTTTTTTGCGGCAGAGTTTAGGCTTTAACATGAAATGTCTTGTGTAATTTTTCTACTGTTTTTTTAAAATATATTTTATTAAAGAAAATTATTTTATTAAAGAAAACCATATTGCATGTGAAAGCCCAATTTCTCCCAATTACAACGGTACCACATATGTATCGGTAGCCCCCGTTCCTGCCCAGGAGGCCCCCCAAACTGAAAGAGCACTTTATAACATATACAAATAAAATACAACTAATATCCACACTATAAAGGGGTTGGCATGGGGTCCCCCTTCCCGGGGGATCCCATTTTTTTTGGAAGCTTTGGTGGCCCCTGGCCCTGCAGGCTACAAGCCAGCATAGCCTATGGCTACTCTTCTGCCCCCCCCCCCCTGGGCTTTGGGGAGGCAGGTAATGGGGATGTTAATGGTAGGTGACTAGTCGCAGGTGACTTGCCAGACCCAGAACCTTGTGAACTGGTATAGGGGTCTCATAGATCCCTTACCAGTTCACAAAGAGCTAAATGTAAACAAAAACACAGACACAAAATATATATATTTTATTTTTTTAAATACTTATCTCCCATCCATCCCAGAGCACTATGTCCCATGCTAATCACTTTGGCTTCTGCTCTCCTGCTGCTGCTGGAAGCCTTTTATACCTGCTTGGTGACAGGTAACATGGGGTTAATTAAAAAAAATGACATAGGGTCCCCCCTATGTCAAGTTGGCGGCGCCCGTCGGGAAGGCAGGGGGAGAGGGCCTGTCGGGCTCTCTCCTGAAGACTGAAGAGCTGGGGGGGGTGATCGGAGGCCCCCCTGGTGAAGAGGAGACACGGTGGGAGCAATCGGGCACGGAGGTGAGTAACTGTAATTTTTATTTATTTTTTTCTTTTACATGTAATGATGGCAGCTGCTGAAGCGGAGGCGGGGCCCTATTCCGGGCACTCTTCTGCAGCTGGGGGGGCCTGGGTGGGGGATCGAAGCCCCCCCCCCTGGATGAAGAGGGGACCCGTCTGGTTCTATAGAAGGGCTCAGGTAAGTGTTCTTTTTTTGCCCGCTAGCAGTGGGGAAAGCCGGGATCATAAAAATTACATAGCTGGCAGTTAACGACAGGCAAAGCAGCTACGCAAATTTTACATAGCTGGCATTAGAAGAGTTCAACCTCCTCCAGCTGTACAGCAGCTGTCACCACCTGCTCACTTCAGCCCCAGCTGACAAACCTCTGACCTGACCACAGCAGCCTCAGCTGCTGATCATCTGCTGCCCCCACATCTGCAGTCCCAGCCAAACCTCTGCCACCGCCTCCGAAATGACCGCTGCAGTTCCACCACATTTATCCGCTGCTGCAGCACCAGATGCTGGTCCTTTGCAGCTGTCGCTGCCTCCGACCTGGCCGATCACTACTTGACTTTATGCCCTGTTATGCTCCACCACCGCCCTCCAGGACACCACTTGCAGCCACTCCCCGGCATCTGCTGCAGTCGCCATTTCTCCTTCACTGCCTGAATCAGATTTTAGCCAGGTGGCATTTTTGCCATTTAAGGGCAGTTTGGGGGGCTGAAAACGGGAGAGAAAAGGCATCCCATGCTGGGATCCTCCTGCCATTCAAGACGCCATCTTGGATCTCTGTTAAAAAGGAACATTGGAGGCTCTGGAGTCTGAAAGACCTTGGGGCATCCTGAATTGGGATGACCTGCTGTGCAAAACCTCCCAGAAGCCCTGTTTCACTCACCTTGTCCTGAAGCTCTTGCTGCAGCCACATCCTGGCTCACCTCTAGCCGTGCACGCACCTGGTCTTTCTGAATGGGTGGCGCGGGCATGCGAATGGGTGAACGGGACATGTGGCTGCCGGCGCACTCGCCTCCTTTCTTCACCACCTGGCTGCTTAGCTGTCGCTTAGTGTGTAAAAGCGAGTGCACTGATTATTTGAACGGGCCACTCAACCAATCAGTGTGCTCATTTTTGCCCGAGTCTGCGTCGTGGGAGCATAAGGAAGGTAAGTGACAAAGGGGCATCCCATCTAAAAGGAACAACACCCTGAAAAGTGAAAATCACAAATTACAACTCAAAGAGGGACAAATGAGAGAAAGTGAGGGAGTGGGTAATCTGCATGGAAGCTGAAGCTGGCACCTTGGGTGGCAGGTGAGTCACCTAATTCTGTGCAGCAGGGTGACTGTAATGGTCCGTCACTCAAGGTAAACTGCCACTCACCTTACGATTGCCATGCAGAGCACCCCCAGCAGTATCAGCAGAAGATCACAGCGATCTAGTGAGTTCCTTTATTATTTTACCCACCCAAATCATGGTTAGCACAAGGGGAGGGAAGGGTGGCTGGGGGGTTACAAAAAGCTTGAACATTCCAACAGACTGCAGATTATCCCTACACGAGCCTCCCTACTCACCTGCCACCCGCTCCCGCATGGTTTCTCACACAGCTGCAGTACCAGTATGAGTATGGCTGCTGGGTAGGTGTAGCCTGAAATCAATGGATGCTTCTGTCCACTAAAGTTCCCAGGGCACGGAGGCGACCATTGAAGTCTAGCCAGCAGCAAAGTAAGGTGAGTAGTACATGTATAACATGCAGCAGTTTGCATGTGTATGTCCCTTTTGTAGATTTATTAAACAAACTTAACAAAAACACATGAAAAAAAGACCCCCAGTCCTAAAAAATTTCAGTTCAGTAAATTGTTCCCCTAAACCCCCATACCCCCCCCCCCGCAATCAGTGAGAGGGTTAACATTCCATTCTGATGTGGCCTAGAAGGTAGATTCTGTGCTACTGAATTGCATGGGATCGTCCATCTTTCCACAATTTTATAGTTATCATAAATGTATTAAATAAAAAAAAAACATACAACATATAACTAAAATCACATCTACAGCAGGGACATCACAGCCAAATCTATGCAACATAATCCATCTCAAAAATGATTTCAATAGTAAATATGAGACCAATTCTACCCTAAAGTTCTCTGAATAGTGCAAACAAACTAGACAATACAGAAAGAGAAACTGCAACGTGCACAAATGAGTATCAACATAAAAATAAGTGATTAAAAACATTAAATATATTAAAATAATTAATAATAAGTGATAAAGTGCCCAAATAAATATATCATGAAATCATCATTTTTTATTACATTGGAATTAATATAGCATATCTATTATACATAAATAAATAAATCAATGATAATGAATAATAAATACATGTAAAAAAAATGAATGATGAAGAAGAAAAAGAAAAGAAAAAAAAATGTTTGTCAACAAACACCTGTGATGTAAAAATAATAATCATAAGTCCCATTGAGTAGAATGAGAAGATGGATCTTTCGGCAATTATATAGACGTTCCCATTCATCCAATTCTCTCCGAAGCTTCAAAGAAATCAAAAAGTGACGACAACCACACCCCTCAAACAAGGAATCATAAGTACCTAGTGAACAAAACATACCTGTGAGGAACACAAACTACAAAACAAAAAACAAGGAAGGAATAATATATAATTAAATGTACTTTTATATATTTTCTTTTTCATTATAATGCATTAATTATTGATTAATTGTTATACAAATATAACATCATTATTTAAACTATTTATTACCCACACGAACTCCCCTCTGGACTGTAGCCTCGTTTCAGAGACACATTAGCCTCGATTCAGAGACACATTCGTCCGGACTTCCGTAGCTGTCTGTGAAAGTTTTGGTGGGGGTTCATTTTTTATTCGTACGAACGTTCGGGAATGCGCTTTCGATGAACGGAAGCAAATCGGAACATTTCCGTTAGTTCGGATCATTTTCCAAACAAAATCGGAAATTTTCCATTCGTTCAGATAACTTCCGTTGTTGGGATGGGTTTCTGTCTGATTCAGAGAGCTGATATCCGACGGATCACCACCCTATAAATCCGTTTCATTTCCGATCCACTTACGGGACCTTTGAGGGCTCGGATTGCTATTGTTGAACATGGTTTGCGGCTATGTGGAGGAGTCTGCGCGCCTTTAGCACCAAGACATAGCATGTATCAGCATGGCCGAAGCCATAAATTGTATAGCAATGCATACCTGAATCAATACATTTCATGTATGCCTTATACAAGCATTTTAATGCTGACCTTAATTAGTCCTTAGCATGTAAACATTTATTTTCCCACACATCCATATAATTGCTGTATTTTTTTTAGACTTATGTCCTTTGTGAATTATATTTGGATTGTTGAACTTGAATCTTAATTTGTTGTAGGAGCTATTGTTTTAGTTGGTTACCTTTGCTTTGTGTAATTATTTTATATTTGGTTGCAAGAACTGCAAGATGTGCCATTCGGCCTTGCTCCTGATGCCCGTTCTTTGCCTGCAGAATGCGGGACAGGGGTTCTCTAATCGGGCACTATGCAAAACCCGGGCCGTGGTGGCGAGGGCCCTCTGGCTTTAGAAGTCCAGATTTAGGTGTTTGGACCATACGGGGGGGGGGGGGCACTGCAGTATGACCCCCAACAAGGTTATACCAATATTTTAATTTACCTTTTTTTTAACAGGGACCACACGTGCCAGAGTGGCACAACTGAGTGTCAGGGTCCTTCAGTTGGTGGGCGAGATGCAGGAGCTGCGCAACTCGTTGGGGACCACAGATGAAGAATAATGTTCTGTGGCCTGCCATTGCTATGTATTTTGTTTTTTATAGTTGTAAAAATTTGAAATTTTCAAAATTTTTAAAAATTTTATATTTTATGATGGAATAAAAAAAAAAAAATCTTACATTGTCATTTCATTTACAAAATACATTAACACAAAACTAATGGGCCCAGAAATATTTAAAGATTAATATTCACATGACCGAGAAGTGATTTGGGTAAGTTTTAGGGGGCTAAAATGGAAGGAGAACCTAACCGAGAAGTGGTTTGGGTGAGCTTTAAGGGTCCAAAAGGGAAGATGGAGGATAGTGCTAAGTGATTTAGCTAAACATTGTAGTAGAAGTGAGGGTGGCAAATATGTAGGCGAGCACTTTAATGAGTTAAGTTTGTAGTGCGCAGGCGCAAGATCGTAAGGATTTCCGTCTGGACGATTATTTATTGAAAATGGGAAACAGAATCTAACGGGAAACATAAAGGATTCGTTGGAGGATACGATGGGAAAAAACGAAAGCCTACGTTGTAACATGTGAAAATGAAATGGAAAACTCTGGATGGAAAATTACATTCTCGTATTCGTAATCTGCCGTACGAACGAGACGGAAACTTTACAGAAGGTTTTCAATGCATGCATAGAATCGCTCGTACGCTCATACAAGAACGGAAACATTTCCAAAAAAAAACGGATTGGAACTAAAACGGAAGGTTTTTTTTGTCTCTCTGAATCGAGCCTTGTGTTCTAATAATCCAACTTACTTGATCGCTGAAATCCACCCCTGATTTTCGCAGGGAGAGGGGCTCTGTGTGGCAGCCATAGACCTGAATGATAGACCAGTACAATCACATTGCTGCACAAAATCGGATGACTAACCTGTCACTCAAGCTTCAGCTCTCATGCGGATTGCCCACAGTGAGTTGTTTCTTATGGGGGGGGGGGGGGGGGGGGTTACAAAATGCTTGAAAGTGGACCAAAACCCAAGATTTGGACTATCCTGGGTTTTGGTCCTTTTCCCCCTGGGGCAACAGAATCAGTGGTGACCCGCTGCATGAAACCCCCCAGATCGCCAAAGCCAACTCACCTCTTCCCCGTCCTACGGCGCATGCGCGGCTGCTCCTCCAATCACTGCAATCTAGGCCACTGACGTCACATCTAAGGCGCATCCCCCGCTACCCTCTAACAGAGAGCGTGCCCCCGCCGGCCATTCACAAATGCCTGATGCGGGCACACTTCCTGCTAGAGGGATAGCGGGGATGCGGTTTGCACATGCGCAGTTGGATCGGCAAACAAGGTAAGTGTATGAGGCTACCTGGGGGGTTTCGCACAGCAGGGCATCCCGGTTTTGGATGCCCCGGGGGCGGGAAACGGTCGGTCCGGGTATCTAATGGATTCCTGGGTCAATTGCTGTGGATTTTTTTAGTCCACTTTTAGTTTACTGAAGCTGGGCCAATGTCTGCTTTTCAGAAATATGCATTTAAAGTGGAACAAAGCCCAAGGCTGAGCTTTTCCTGGAACATGCTGAATGGGATGCCCAGCTGTGTGAAACCCTCAGGTCGCCGGTATTCACTCACCTTTTCCCAGTCCAAGGCTCATGTGTGGGCTCTTGTACAATTAGAACCATTTGCAGGGCCTATGTAATTTGGCAAACGGCTTTGATTACAATAATCTGCATCTTTGGGCTGTGTGTGCATTCCCGCTCCGCTCCCCATTGAAGCCTATCTAGCCATTTGCCAAATGGCATAGTCAGGGCAAACGGATCTGATTAAATCAGAGCCGACGCATACACCGCTAGATCGGGAAGAGGTGAGATGCACCGGGAATGCCCCCGGGGCGGGCAGCAAAGTCCAGGATAGTCAAAATTTGGGGTTTTGTTCCGCAGTAAAAGCCCCATCAACACTGCATGTAAAACCATGACTACAAACCTAGACTTGTGCACCGCATCCCAACCCTAATACCTGGACTAAAATACAGGTAAATTAATGGTTTCCATGGAAACCTAAATCACTTCCCGACCACAGTGTGTATACATGGGTTTATTTGATGCTGAGATAATTGGCATTCCCTGGAGTTTTAAGAATGATGCCTGTTTGTCTTAAGGCTCTTCTACGCCAGCCATACCTCTTATGCTTTCCTATAGGAAATAAGAGAGGAGCAAAAATGCATCCTGGTGGACTGAGCAGTTATGAAGGAAACCTATTGGAAATGCTTGCATTATTATCAGTTTAATAGACATTTTCTTGAGAAAAAATAACCCTTTAGGGCACATAGGACCACTAGTGGCAAATCTATGTGTCAGGGTCATACCAGAAGTCACTGTGTTTCCTTTGGGGAGTTTCTATGTGATCTATTCTTATCAAGGGTGTACATAGGTTTCACAGGGTTCCATAGCAAAACTCATAGTGGGGCCCCCAAAATTAGCATTAAGCCCCCAGACTCTAGTATTAAAGTGGACAATTCCAAAATACTGAGCCCTAGAGTCAAGAAGACTCTAGGGAGTGATGATTGCTCTCCTAAGTGGCATCCCGATATGTGAAACTCCTAGGATTGCCCATAATCTTACCTCGTTCCTAGATCTCAAAGTGCATGTGCGCTCTTCCCCTACATCGCTCCAGCCGATGTGCGCAGCCGGAGGCAGCAGCAAGGGGGAGGCGCTTCACATTCAATTTAATTCAGCATTGCTTGCAATACATTAATATGCACAGCAATCAATGCTGATTGGAGGAGAGTCTGTGAATGTGGCATGAGAGATTTTGAATGATCCTGGAAGCTCCCAATGTATGTAATGATAAATTGTCGCTCCCTCCGTCCCTCTGAGCACTGCTCACGAGAATATGGAAATAAACTCGATCTAATGGTCATTAATGATTCCTAGCTCAACAACTGTAACAAAAGTACTTACTTTACATCTTTTTGGATGGAATCCTGATCCAGATTAATCTACGCAGTGGCGGACTGAGGCCAAAAATCATCCGTAATCTTACCAGCATCTGGCCTGCCCACGACCAGCCAATGACATCTCTGCTGTTTCCTGGCCAGTCAACCAGTGTGCCCCATGGCTGAGGCTAAATAATTAGGGGAGGACTGATGAAGGGGCTGGGGGGCTGGCAGGAGGCAAGAATTGGATGGGGGTGGTAGTAAAGTTAGCAGCCCAGACTGCCCCAAAGCAGTGCAGCCCACCGGGCGTTTGCCCAGGTCTCCCTAAGGCCTGCGGACTGCCCCAGAATCAAGGGTAAATTATTTCAAAACTTGTGAATAGATCTGTTGCCAAATGTGTTCAACCTTTTCCTTTAATGCATGGCATGGCCCGCTTCGGTATTCATAACAGATGGGTTATTCCGCCACAAGGTGGCGCAGTAGCACTGCAGAAAGCTGTGGCGCCTCCCTGCTCCCTATAAAAACGGGATTAACCAACAAGTTCCCATTGTTTTCTCTGCAGTGACACAGCAAGGTTAGAAGATGGCTATCTCTCTTGCGCAGGTGAGCGGGGCAACCAAGCCTGCGGCCCTGCATGTCTATTTCCATCCGTTTCTGGACCCTCACTGCCTCCCAGCCTTGGCTGACAGATCGGGTGAAGGTAGAAGAGCACTAGGGTCAAGTGCTCCAGGAGCGCTGCTCCAAGCCCCAGACCCTGTTCCACAAAGGGTAGCCGGCCATAGGCTTTATGGTGATCCTAATAAGGATGCAGAGTTTCTGTCCAGGCTTCTGATGGGATGAGCTGCTCGGGGACTGTGCCCCCTTATTTTCATTTTTGGGGTCCCCCCCCTGGCCATTGCTGCTCTCCGCTGTCTTCTCGTCTCTCTCCCTTCCCCCCCTCTGTGTCTTCATTCGGGGGGGGGGGCGGGCGGTGGCGGCAATATCTGTGTTTTTTTTTACGTTTTTTGTGTATTATTCTAAGTATAGCACGTCCTGTTCCAGAATATTCCTTACTCCTGGGTAATACATCCACAAGATGGCGCTGGACTGCAGAAAACAGCTTGTGGCTCCTCCCGGCCCTATATAAGTCAGGGACCTCCCACAAATTCCCCAGTTCTTTTCTGCAGTCTGCGCTGAGAAGATAGAAGATAGCTCTCTTGTGGCGCAGATGAGCGGGGCTTATTTCCTGCGGCCCTGCAGGACTATTCCCACCCGTTCCGTTCCATTTCCTGCCTCTCAGCCTCGGCTGATAAGGTTCGGGTGAAGGTAGGCTATTGAAGAACTATGTAGCTGAGGAGCTAGGCTCCTACCGCAGTCCCTGCTCTAACAGGGTAGGCGGTTTAGGCTAATGGTGAGCCTTTTGGAATGCTCCCACTGCCTCATGGTTTTTGCCAGGTTATCCTGTGCAGTTAAACCCTATTCCCATTTCCCCCATCTGACCCCCTACGAGGAGCATACCAGCGGGGAGTCTCAGCCTGATTTGGCTGCACGGGTGGCCAGCATTGAGAAACATATTGCTGGGTCTGCCTCGCGTAAGGCTTCTGCTAAGAAGCAGCATTTATCCTCCGCCGTCTCCCTCTTTCCTGTGGAAACAGGAAATTTTTGACACTACTGGTTATTCCCCCCTGGAGGAGGGGGAATTTTTCTCTGATTCAGAATCATCTGAGGAGCAGCCTAGGGTTTATGGTGGTACAGGGTCTCCCTTTGGGGAAGATCTATGGTCCTCAGATGACACTGACAGGCTTTTGGCTCATATTTTTGACGTGCTCTGTATCTCCCCTCCTGCCGTGGCTCCGCAGCAGCTCTTTCATATGGTTAAACCACGTTTGGAATTCCTGGAGCAGTCTCACTTTAATAATCTGGTGCTCAAAGAATAGGAGCGGCCTAGCAAGCTGCCAGGGGTGCCCAAGATTTGGGACAAAAGGTAAACCTTTCCTGCTGATGTGATTAAGCATTGGTAATGTCCTCCCGAGGTGGACGCGCCCGTTCTGGGGCTGTCCAATACATCTGTCATGCATTCTCCTGACACTACTACCATGAGGGATGGTGAGGACCGGCGTATGGACCAACTGGCTTGTCATGCCTTTGCCTGTGTGGGGACCGCGCTACGCCCGGTTTGTGCCTCTGCCATTACAGCTATTGCTATTAAGGGTTTGCTTAAGAGTCTCTTAGAGGGGGCCTCTGATGACACAGGAGGAGAAGAGTATAGATCTCTCCTGCTTTGCTATGAATTTGTTGCATATGTCCTGTCTGCTATGGATGATGCCATTAGAATGTGTGGTAGAACTTCTGCCCTGTTGGTGGCTATACGCCGCTCTGTCTGGCTACGTCAGTGGGTAGCTGATAATGCTGCTAAGAAGGCTCTCACTGGTTTCCCTTTCAAGGGCCTGCACCTTTTTGATGAACGCTTGGATTTGTTTGCCAGGGTCGGTAGGTTACCTCAACGTAGGAGGCCGTCCCGGTCCTTTCGGGGGATGGGTGCCCTTCTCCCATCCTTCCGTGGTTCGAGACCTGGCCCGAGGAGTCTCCTTTACTGGGGCCCGCAGTGATCACTGGGGAAGGGGCAGAGGACGTGGCCGTCCTTGCCTCTCCTGGGGTCCTAAGCCTAAATCCTCACCCAAGCCTCCTCAGGCATGAAGGGGCGCCCTCACCCATTCGGGTGGGGGAACGGCTTCGGCTCTTTGCTCATGTCTGGAGGCTTCATGTCTCAGACCGGTGAATTCAGTATGGCTCAAAACCCCCTGTCAGCTCAGGGTCTGTGCCTTGCTGTCCAAAACCTTCTGGAGTTGGGGTTTATCTGCCAGGTGCCTTTGAGGGAAAGGGGCAGAGGCTACTATTCCAATCTTTTCACTGTTCCCAAAAAAGACGGGTCCATCAGACCTATCCTGATTTAAAGTGCCTCAACAAATTTGTCAGATTCAAACACTTTTGCATGGAGACTCAGCTGTCAATTCACTACGCCCAGGGGACTTCATGACCTCTGTAGACATCAAGGACACTTACCTTCATGTACCAATCTTTCTAGGTCATCAGAGATTCCTCAGGTTTGCTCTGGAGGATCAGCACTATCAATTTGTGGCTTTGCCTTTCGGTCTCACCTCGGCTCCAGGGTATTCACCAAGGTGCTGGCGGCGTACTGGCTCTGCTAAGATCTCAGGGCATTCGCATCCTTCCTTACTTAGACAACATTCTCATCATGTCTCAATCTCTCCAGCAGGCCGAGCTGGATACTCAGCTGGTGGTGTCCACACTGGAGTCCTTCGGCTGGGTGATTAACCACCCCAAGTCTTTCCTGTCACCATCAATGGTGAGGTCCTTTCTGGGCATGATTCTGGATACATCTCAGGTCAAGATTTTTCTCCCTCTGCAGAAGATGGAGAGTCTTTAGGCCCAAGCCAGGTTCCTTATGTCTTGCCCTCATCCCTCCATCCAGCAGGGGATGCAGCTGGGGGGGTCTGATGGTGTCTTGCTTCGAGGCGGTTCCATACGCTCATTTTCACATGAGACCTCTTCAACTTCACCTCTTGTCAGTTTGGGATCAGGACCCTTGGTCCCTGGATCAGGTGTTGGTTCTGTCCCCTCTGGCCAGACGGTCTCTCTCGTGGTGGCTGGACTCAAGAAACCTGTTGGTGGGCAGACCGTTTCTGGCCCCGTGCTGGGAGACAGTCACCACAGATGCCAGTCTGACAGGTTGGGGGGCTTCTGGAAATCCCTGAAATTCCAGGGTCATTGGGGCCCTCAGGAGGCCCACACCCCTATCAACGTTCTGGAATTGAGGGAGATAAGGTTGGTTCCCGCCCTATTGACTCCACACCTTCGGGGTCGTGCGGTTCAGGTCCGCTCAGACAACCAGACGGCGATTGCCTACATCAATCATCAGGGAGGGACACGGAGCAAGAGGGCTCTCAAGGAAGTGTCCCTGATACTGTCTTGGGCAGAGGAGAATGTTCCCTGCATCTCAGCTGTGTACATCCCAGGGGTGGAGAATCTGGAGGCAGACTCCCTCAGCAGGGGGACCTCTCGTCTAGGAGAATGGTCCCTCAGCAGCAGGGTGTTTCACTTTATGTGCCACCGCTGGGGTCAGCCAGATGTGGATCTGTTTGCATCCCGTCAACAATCACAAGCTTCCAGTCTTTGTCTCTCTGTCCCAGGACCCTCTGACCTTGGCCATGGATGCACTAGCAATGTCTTGGAAGAGCTTTCAGCTTCTCTATGTGCTCCCTCCTTTTCCTTTGCTGGGCAAGGTGCTGCGCAAGATTGCTCAGGAAGGGGTGCCAACCATTCTGGTGGCCCCCTGTTGGCCAAGAAGGGTGTGGTTCGCAGACGTCGTGCAGTTGGCAGTAGATCAGTATGCTCTGCCCAAGGATCCAGACCTGCTCACTCAGGGGCAGCTACGCCATCCCAATTTACAAACGCTGGCTTTAACGGCCTGGCTGCTGAAACCTCCATCTAGATGCAAAAGGGGCTGCCTGCCTCTGTTGTTAATACCATGATTCGGGCTAGGAAGAAGTCCTCGTCATCCATCTACTATAGGGTCTGGCATGCTTACATTGACTGGTGTGAGTCTAAGTCGCTTCCCTGTAGGGTGTTTTCTATCCCTAGGATTCTAGAATTCCTGCAACATGATTTGGATTTGGGTCTTCAACTTAGTACCCTCAAAGGTCATGTTTCTGCTTTGGCCATTGTCTTCCAAAGATCCTTTGCTCACCATTGTCTGGTCAAGACCTTCTTCCAGGGGGTTACTCACGTGCGTCCTCCACGTAAGCCTATGTTACCAGTCTGGGATTTGAACTTGGTCTTATCTTCCTTGCAGAGGTCTCCCTTTGAGCCTTTGCGTGAGGCCCCTTTGTCCATTTTGACTCTTAAGGTAGTCTTTTTGGTGGCCATCACTTCTGTTAGGCGTGTTTCTGAGTTGGCGGCGCTTTCTTATCAAACCCCTTACTTTGAGAGACACCAGGACAAGAGGCTCGATTCAGAGACACATTCGTCCGGACTTCCGTAGCTGTCTGTGAAAGTTTTGGTGGGTGTTTGTCATTTTTTGGCTTTTTTTCGTATATTTTCCACTCGTACGAACGTTCGAGAACATGCGTATATGCTCTTTCGATAATGGTGCCAAAATCGGAAGATTTTCGTTACTTCGGGAGCTTTTTCCCACCAAATCGGAAATGTTTCGTCCGTTCAGAATTTTTTCGTTATTGCAATGGGCTTGCGATTAATTCAGAGAGCTGATTGCCGATGGTCCCACACCTCATAAATTCGTTTCAGGGCAAAAACATTCCCGGCACCTTTTTGACTACGGGAGCGCGAGCCAGCCATGGACGAGGCTACTGCCTTTGAGGAGCATGAGGATCTGCAACTCATGGGCATTGAGATCGTCCGGAGGGCACAGACCAGATTGCACCGGCGGCGACGCATGGACATCAATAGCATGCATGACACTGAGCTGTTCGAGCTGACCAGGCTTAATCGCGCTTCCCTCCATAAATTATATAGTGAGCTGCGGCCATGGTTAGCCCGCACCACAAGGAAGGGGCAAGCAATTTCAGGTATGACCAAGATGCTTGGCTGCCTGCAATTTTTGGCGAACGGCTCGTTCCAGAGGCTGGGTGCCCTCTCCGTGGGGATTTCACAGCCTACGCTGAGCCGCGCGCTATCCCAATTTTTGGAAGGCATGGCTACCATAACTCGGAAATATATTTGTTTCCCTGAGGATATGGTAGCCAGAAACGCCATTAAGCTGGCATTTTTTAATATCGCCGACATGCCCAATGTCATGGGTGCTATTGACTGCACCCACGTTGCCCTCGTCCCTCCGTCAAGCGACGAGTATATATACAGGCAAGTTTTGGCTTCCATTGTCTCTAAATATTTGTGTGTCCCTTCTTTGCTCAATCACATTATTCGTTTGGTTCATTGCCAATAGTCCCTCCTTTCCTGCAAAGCTTCCTTGTGACTAATCTCGCCATTTGTAGTAACTTTCATTGCCAATAGTCCCTCCTTTCCTGCAAAGCTTCCTTGTGACTAATCTCGCCATTTGTAGTAACTTTCATTGCCAATAGTCCCTCCTTTCCTGCAAAGCTTCCTTGTGACTAATCTCGCCATTTGTAGTAACTTTCATTGCCAATAGTCCCTCCTTTCCTGCAAAGTTTCCTTGTGACTAATCTCGCCATTTGTAGTAACTTTCATTGCCAATAGTCCCTCCTTTCCTGAAAAGCTTCCTTGTGACTAATCTCGCCATTTGTAGTAACTTTCATTGCCAATAGTCCCTCCTTTCCTGAAAAGCTTCCTTGTGACTAATCTCGCCATTTGTAGTAACTTTCATTGCCAATAGTCCCTCCTTTCCTGCAAAGCTTCCTTGTGACTAATCTCGCCATTTGTAGTAACTTTCATTGCCAATAGTCCCTCCTTTCCTGCCAAGTTTCCTTGTGACTAATCTCGCCATTTGTAGTAACTTTCATTGCCAATAGTCCCTCCTTTCCTGCAAAGCTTCCTTGTGACTAATCTCGCCATTTGTAGTAACTTTCATTGCCAATAGTCCCTCCTTTCCTGCAAAGTTTCCTTGTGACTAATCTCGCCATTTGT
The DNA here is from genome assembly GCA_027917425.1 of Gastrophryne carolinensis. Classification (NCBI taxonomy): domain Eukaryota; kingdom Metazoa; phylum Chordata; class Amphibia; order Anura; family Microhylidae; genus Gastrophryne; species Gastrophryne carolinensis. The sequence goes on from CM051234.1 coordinate 259,083,505, forward strand.
AGTAACTTTCATTGCCAATAGTCCCTCCTTTCCTGAAAAGCTTCCTTGTGACTAATCTCGCCATTTGTAGTAACTTTCATTGCCAATAGTCCCTCCTTTCCTGAAAAGCTTCCTTGTGACTAATCTCGCCATTTGTAGTAACTTTCATTGCCAATAGTCCCTCCTTTTGTTTAGTCCCTCTAGGTTAATATACACTCAGATTTTACATCTTCACTCATTGCAATCACTCCCTCCTTGCTAATGCTCCCTCCTTGCCAAGAGTGTATGTGCACCAACGGCCCTTATTTATAAATTAGTCCCAAAGTTAGTTATTTCAAAGTAAAACATTTGTAAGTGTCCTTTTAATAGAACAAGTAAGACTGTCAAGGCTTAAACAGTGTTCTTCTTTTACATGTTACATTTTGACATAGGCTGTTTGAAGTGTGCGTTGGATTTGTTTACTAAACGTAATTTTTGGGTGGTTTCTGTTTCCTTTTTCACCAGAAATCGCAAAATGGGCCATTCGCTGAATGTGCAAGCGGTGGTGGCCCAGGACCTGCGCTTTCTGAGCGTCCTGGCAGGCTACCCTGGCTCAGCCCATGATGCGTATATCCTGCGCAGATCTGGATTATTCCGCCGGTTTGAGTCAGGGGAATTTGCGGGTGCATGGCTCCTTGGTAAGTTGGCTCAAATTATCGCTTTGGATTCTATATGTATGGCCAAGTTTGATGTTGGATTTACCTTTCAGAAACGCTGCCTTGCCCCTCACCTTGTGAACATGTGTAAGCACACTGGAACCATTAGCTTAGACAAACTCCATTTGCTGCAAAATTGTTTTGCCTGCATTGTTTTAATTAATAAGTGTAATGTGAGGCCAAGTCTGAAACAGCCTTCGAAACCATTTTCTTTCTAAATCTGTAATTGACTTTACCAGAGAGTCAGCGCCATCTTTGCTTCCATGCATTTAACTTACTGAGTAGAGGTGAGCGGGATAAAGTGCAGGGGCAGGCTTACACCGGTTTGGGAGTAAGGCAAGAATTCTAAAGGGGCAGCTCAAGTTAGACCATACTACATTGTTCTGCAGCACAGGCAGGAAACAATATCTGCTAACAGTCTGCCTGAATGCCCAACATCCCCAGTATTATTTGCCTACTTTGGACCCACATCTATCACATATGTTTAATTCTTGTTTTAGCATCTGCAATCTGTATGCTCATGTTTGTGTGACAATGTCACATACCTCTTTTATTTTTATTGCAGTAGTAATGTTGCGTGGCAATGTATGATTTCCTGTTATTAATTTTTTTGGTTTTTTTTGGGTTATTTAGGAGATTTGGGCTATCCACTACTGCCGTGGCTCATGACTCCGGTCCTCCGGCCACAAACTCCAGCACAAGAGGCCTATAACCGTGCACATCGAAAGACCAGGGCAGTGGTGGAGAGGGCCTTTGGACTCCTCAAGACCCGGTTTCGGTGCTTGGACCACACTGGGGGCTCCCTGCAGTATGACCCGAAAAAGGTCATTGACATTATAATGGCATGTGCCGCGCTCCATAATTTAGCCATTATGCAAAGGGTCCCCCGATATCTGGATTGCCCACCCTCTCCACCCTCCGATGAGGCAGACGACGCCTATGTGGGCCAGCAAAGTTCGTCTGGGCAAGCCGTGCGGGCAAATTTAATAGCCACACATTTTTCCTAATTTAGTTTTTTTTTTTTTTTTGGTTTTAAAAAATTTTGGCTATGTTTAATTTCATTATGAAGTAAACAATAATGAATTTGTGCAACCCAAAAAATAAAATATGTTGGAGTATTTATTTGGAGACCTTGGTTCTTGTTTGTTTTCGTCCCAACTTGAACTCATCTTTCTATATCAAAACACCACACACATGAGCTTGTTCAAAACAAAATGTTTACTACTTAGTAAAAGGTATATGTGAGCCAAACAGAATCGGAGGTGAGTGCCCCTCACATACTTTGGGACCACACCTGTACATGCAATTATGTTCAATACATTTGTACACAAAATAAATAGCACAAAATGAATCCCTCTCCTGCTTGCCCACATTTTCCACCGACACAGGTCGAAAGCAATCCTAGCTATGCCACATCTACACCTGTAAGTCAGTGGGCCACCCAAACAAGAACACCCAGTCCCAATCCAAATCCAGTACAATCACAGCCAGGGTCCAAGGTCTTTGATGTTGAGGCCAGAATGTCACCCAATCATGCCGCCAAACATGAGGAGCCACCACAAATGTTATTGTGGCCAGGGCAGGCGCGCAACACCTTAAGTGGCCGATTCACTGAGTCTGGGACTCTGGCATTGGCTACTGGGCTACCTCAGGCCTTGAATGAGCTATATGGTGGATAATCAAAAGCAACCGAGCAAGAACAGCGCAAAATGTGTGATTTTTAGCCCTCACCAGACAAGTCAATCCAGTGGGTAGGTTTTGCAAAGATATGGACCAGATTCATGCCTAACACACCTTAATATGTGTGATGCCCATAGAACCCAGGTTGTGGCCCTGTGTGGGGGGGGGCCATAACATGGGCCTGTGTGGCATTCAGAATCTGCAACTGTTCCAAAATGTGTCTTTGGTTAGTGTGCATTTCGGCCATGCCTGACCTAATTTCTGAAGTCAAGTTGGCCATGTGGCTGTTATGGGTCCTCAATTCAGTCAGCACGGCACTGAAGGTAGTATTTAGGGACTCTAATTGGCCCCTAATATGCTCCTGATTTTGTTGGTTTTGGCGCCGAAAAAGGCGCCTCTCATGGTGCCATGCTGACTCCATCATCTGCACGCCCCTCCCCTGGGAAACTGGGCGACGTTGCTGAGTACGCCGCCCAATTCCCCGGGTTGTGGGGCGTGCAGATGATGTGGCTCGAGGACCCCCAACAGCCACAGGTCTGCTCGCCAAATCCTCAGCAGCAGATCTGAAACTGGGGACTGGAGGGTCAGTCTCTGCATGCTGCCCACGATGTGCAGGCAGCATGCAGCCAGCTTCACTCTGCTGCTGTGGATTTGGCGGAGACACATTTTGGGACAGTTGCAGATTCTGTCCCAGGGGAAGATCTTCAGAATCTCCTATGAAGCTTCCATCTTCCTCCTGCTCCTGGATTTGCTCCATCAGTGTGTGGCTCTGTTGGGGACATGTAAAAAAAAACAGGTTCAGTGTGTGGAATACCTATAAAAACCACACAAGCCAAACATGGCAAGCTACATGCATACACAACACCCTCAAAATACACTTACCGTAGACATCGGATCCTGGGTCCTATGCAGCGCGGAAGAAGACGGACGCGGTAACATGGCAGAGGAGTCCCCACTAGCTGAGGGATGATGCTGGCCTGGTTTGGAAGAAAAACAGCGATTAATACACACAACTATGCATAGTTTATGATTAAGAACACATATGCTAATCCAAGAAACGTGGCAAAGCAGTAAGGGCCCCTCCCACAACGTGGCCACTTGGCATTCGCTAGGAATCCCATTACATTAGTGCATGGATTGTTAAACCAGACTAGACACATCACGTGTCTCAAACCAAACATGCAAAGAATGGCTGATGTGTGAGTTGCAACATCCCTTTAAGGGGAGGAAGTTAACACACTAAGGTGGGAAAAAGCACTTACAATATGATTCTGGTGGGGAACATTTGTATGGCATAAACCCTTCCTAGAAAACCATCTTAATCAGTTGTGCAACTAAACCAGCTCCAAACAAATTGACCAACAGGCAAAGATGTTATTGTGGCGTGTGCTTCTCAATTAATACATAGCACCCATTCCTTTTTGACACTTCTAAGTGACATATTTGTCACACATTTCATTAAACATCATGTATGTGGATGTCAATTTGCACATTACCAGGCCACACCCATGACACTCCCTAGTCAAAGTGAGCACTCCTAACAAACCCACCCCCTACAGCCATGTGCTTAGCTAGCCCTTGCTCCCACCCCCTAGAGCCATGTGCTTAGCTAGCCCTTGCTCCCACCCCCTACAGCCATGTGCTTAGCTAGCCCTTGCTCCCACCCCCTAGAGCCATGTGCTTAGCTAGCCCTTGCTCACACCCCCTAGAGCCATGTGCTTAGCTAGCCCTTGCTCCCACCCCCTACAGCCATGTGCTTAGCTAGCCCTTGCTCCCACCCCCTAGAGCCATGTGCTTAGCTAGCCCTTGCTCCCACCCCCTAGAGCCATGTGCTTAGCTAGCCCGTGCTGCGTATGTGTATGTTTCTATACATTTGTGTGGTCATTCAGACATTACTAACCTGCAGGAATTGGTGGGTTGTCGGTGTCCTGCTGGCCTGAGTGTCCCTCTAAGGCCACGGGATGTAATAAGGACAGCACCATCTCCTCAGCCGGTGTAAAGCGCATTTTGGTTGGGAAACCTCCGCCAGTTGTTTCGCTGAAAAACATAGTAAGCATAATTAAGCGCACTGATGGACAGACAAGAATAATAAAAACCCAAACCTTAGCTATGTACCTGTGCATCCGCCGTAGATTCTCTTTCTTCCGCACTGCATATTTCAGGTCCGAAATCTTCCGTTGAATCTGGTCCATATCTTTACGTTCCTCACCCGCTGCATTGACTTGCCTGGTGAGTTGTTCAAAAATCTCGGTTTTGCGCTGTTTACTGGTGTGTTTTGATCTTCTACCATATAGCTCATCAAAATGTAAGGTGAGACCAGTAGCCAATGCCAGAGTTTGGGACTCAGCAAAACGGCCACCCAAGTGTCCTCTGCGCAAGTTGCGCCCTCTTCGGGGTGGTTGTGGCTCCTCACTGCTTGGTTGCAAATGGGGTGACATTCTGGCCTGGGGGGATGGAGGAGACCTCAAGGACTGGAGGCTGGCTGTTGATCTTACTGGACTTGGGAAGGGACTGGGTGTTCTTGGCTGGGTGGACCCTGAAGTTGCAGGTGTAGATGTGGCATAGGGTGAATGCATGCCAACCTGTGCCGGAGGATAATGTGGGCGAGCAAGAGAGGGTGTTGGCGACCTTGAGCTGCTGCTGTGGCTCTGTGGGGCCTTGGAGGTGGTTGGCTGGGTCTGTGGGCCCTTGGAGGTGGTCGGCTGGGGCTGTGGGCCCTTGGAGGTGGTCGGCTGGGTCTGTGGGGCCTTGGAGGTGGGTTGCTTGGCCTTCGTTTTTGAGCCACGTGCGGGGGGGGAGGGGGCCGTTGGCCTTTGGCGGGTTTTCGGGCTTCTGGAGCGTGTCCTGGTTTGGCCCCTGCGGCGCCTTGGGCCCCTGCTGCGGCTTCTGGACCGGGAGGTGGTTCGGCCCCTGCGGCGCCTTGGGCCCCTGCTGCGGCTTCTGGACCGGGAGGTGGTTCGGCCCCTGCTGCGCCTTGGGCCCCTGCTGCGGCTTCTGGACCGGGAGGTGGTTCGGCCCCTGCGGCGCCTTGGGCCCCTGCTGCGGCTTCTGGACCGGGAGGTGGTTCGGCCCCTGCTGCGCCTTGGGCCCCTGCTGCGGCTTCTGGACCGGGAGGTGGTTCGGCCCCTGCGGCGCCTTAGGCCCCTGCTGCGGCTTGTGGACCGGGAGGTGGTTCGGCCCCTGCTGCGGCTTCTGGCCCGGTGTTTTTGGCCTTTGCCTATGGCCTTGGTGCCACGTGGGGGGGGTGATGTGGGGCAGGGTGGGGTGGGGCTTCGTCCCCTCTTACCCATCTGTGGGCCAGGAGTTTTAGCAGCCTTGGTTACCTTGCCCCTTGGTTGTGGTGGTGCTGCAACCTCCTTTTTTGCCGCAGCCTTGGTGGTAGCCCTTAGTCGGGCTTTAGGCTCTTGCGACCGTGTTTGCGGACCCACGCCCTGCTCAGCCTGCTTGCTCTGCTTCTTAGCTGGAAGTTGTCTTTTTGGTGCCATTTTGTGTGGACTCTCAAAGAGAATGAGCTGTGTGTGCAGGGACCTTTAAATAAGGTCTCCGGCGTGTGACGCCTACGCCGTGCGAAACCCGGAAACCGCTGGGGCCGTGCTTATCTGCTGCCTAGAAGAAGAAGAAAGATGGCGCCCACTATCTTCACCCGCCAACAAGAAGAGATAATCATGCTTGTAAGTGTCTTTTAACGACTTTGCTTGGATTGTTAATTGTTGCTCTACATGTTAAGGATGCGCTAAAAGTTATATTTTTGTTAAAGCTTTGGTTGGACTACATGCACAACCAAGCGCACACCACACACGTGCCAAACGACAGTGCTGCCATATTTGAAAGTTAACTTAGGCTAAAAGTGTGTGTGTGTATGTGTTCATGTGATTGAACCAAATAATGTATTGTTGCCTCTTCTACATATGCATTTCTGAGTTCTTGCTATGTTTGTTTTTTGTTTTGCAGACCATGCTGGAGCGCAGGTACGACTACCTGCCCAACTCGTTTGCCAAACGAAACGTCGCCCTGGAGATCATCTCGGAGATACAACACCAGACCGACACCACCTTCACCCACACACAGATCATGCAGCATTGGTCGGACCTGAAGCGACTGCACATGCCCCGGGTGCGGAGGTTTTTTGCAATCCATTTCCCAAGTAAGTACATAGCGCTTGCATGCAAGATGTAACTAGGACAGATTTTAGGCCTTTTATTTAGAATGCCTTCTCTTTTGTAGTGTTGGAAATGGATTACAGAATTCGCCGCACCCGGCGGCGCCCAGGCCGACCAGTGCTGCATGATTCTGCAGCTGGGAGTGAAGGTGGTGGATCTCCAGGGCGACGGGCCGACCCCTCCTCTGTGGCCTCCTCAGACCAGCCCCTGGACCTTACCACAGAGGAGGGGCGGCACAGCGTGGGCAGGCAGTCGTACCCTGCCACGCATGCGGGATCCTCTGGTATGTCACTCTTCATGTCTACACCCAAACATCTAATTGCTAGCTCCTGATATCACCAAACTGAATCCTTTATTCTGTCTTTGTAGATGTTTCTGTTGCGGGTGAAGTAGTGGGTGAGGAGGCAGCAGATAGGAGCCCACAAGACCCTGGAGAAGGTGAGTGATGTGACCCAGACTTAGCTAAAAACATTTGAGGACTGCGGAATCAGACATCCAAACTAACCATTTGGCCCATGTTTCAACAGGCACTTCTTCACAGCAGAGCCAGGAACCAGGACCTCAGGGTGTTGTCCCCAACGAGCCATCTCTCGGCCACCAACCAAGTAAGTAGTCATGGCATTATAAAGATTTCTGTCTAAATTCCCATGAACCCCAAAACACATAATGCCCTAGTCAATGCCAATATAAGAGGGACCTGTGGCCACTGAATTAGCTTAATTAGTTGCCCAACTGTCCTGTGGCCACTGAATTAGCTTAATTAGTTGCCCAACTGTCCTGTGGCCACTGAATTAGCTTAATTAGTTGCCCAACTGTCCTGTGGCCACTGAATTAGCTTAATTAGTTTCCCAACTGTCCTGTGGCCACTGAATTAGCTTAATTAGTTGCCCAACTGTCCTGTGGCCACTGAATTAGCTTAATTAGTTGCCCAACTGTCCTGTGGCCACTGAATTAGCTTAATTAGTTGCCCAACTGTCCTGTGGCCACTGAATTAGCTTAATGACCTGTGGCCACTTCCTAACCTTAATTCCTGTCATTAATGACATCTGTGCATTATAGGTAATTTGTTTCTTAAAATACATTAAATCCACAGGTGAGAAACATGTATTGTTCTCCGAATAATTTGTTTTTCTGTTTTTTTGGCAGGGACCACAAGACAGCGACTTGCTGATATGAATCGGAGGGTCCTTGAGTTGGTGGCCGATCTGCAGGCGATGCGGGACACGTTGGGGACAACAGAAGAGGAAGACTAGTGTCCTGGTTCCTGGCCCTGTAGATTTGTAAATAGTTTTATTTGTAGATAGTTTTATTGGTTAAACACCAAAGTTTTTTGTATATAGTTTTAATTTTTTAAAAAAAGTTTTTATTGTATATAGTTTTTAAAGTTTTTTATCAAAAATTAGTGTATATATTTTTAATAACCAACAAAAAATTTGTATATAGTTTTTAATTTTTTAGGGCCAAAGTTGGGCCAAAAATTTTTACACCAAATGGCAATTGCCCAATAAATCAAAAAAAAAAAAAAAACATGTTGTCCCATTTATTTGCACACATACATTTAACAAAAACAAGGGGCCAATGACATATTTGAAAATCAAGATTGTGATGTCCGTGAAGTGATTTGGGTAAGTTTTAGGGTGTGAAAATGGAAGAAGAAACAAGGCGCTAAGTGATTTGGGTAAGTTTTAGGGACCTAAAATGGAAGAAGAAACAAAGCGCTAAGTGATTTGGGTAAGTTTTAGGGTGTGAAAATGGAAGAAGAAACAAGGCGCTAAGTGATTTGGGTAAGTTTTAGGGTGTGAAAATGGAAGAAGAAACAAGGCGCTAAGTGATTTGGGTAAGTTTTAGGGACCTAAAATGGAAGAAGAAACAAAGCGCTAAGTGATTTGGGTAAGTTTTAGGGTGTGAAAATGGAAGAAGAAACAAGGCGCTAAGTGATTTGGGTAAGTTTTAGGGTGTGAAAATGGAAGAAGAAACAAGGCGCTAAGTGATTTGGGTAAGTTTTAGGGACCTAAAATGGAAGAAGAAACAAGGCGCTAAGTGATTTGGGTAAGTTTTAGGGTGTGAAAATGGAAGAAGAAACAAAGCGCTAAGTGATTTGGGTAAGTTTTAGGGTGTGAAAATGGAAGAAGAAACAAGGCGCTAAGTGATTTGGGTAAGTTTTAGGGTGTGAAAATGGAAGAAGAAACAAGGCGCTAAGTGATTTGGGTAAGTTTTAGGGACCTAAAATGGAAGAAGAAACAAAGCGCTAAGTGATTTGGGTAACTTTTAGGGACCTAAAATGGAAGAAGAAACAAAGCGCTAAGTGATTTGGGTAAGTTTTAGGGTGTGAAAATGGAAGAAGAAACAAAGCGCTAAGTGATTTGGGTAAGTTTTAGGGTGTGAAAATGGAAGAAGAAACAAAGCGCTAAGTGATTTGGGTAAGTTTTAGGGTGTGAAAATGGAAGAAGAAACAAGGCGCTAAGTGATTTGGGTAAGTTTTAGGGACCTAAAATGGAAGAAGAAACAAGGCGCTAAGTGATTTGGGTAAGTTTTAGGGTGTGAAAATGGAAGAAGAAACAAAGCGCTAAGTGATTTGGGTAAGTTTTAGGGTGTGAAAATGGAAGAAGAAACAAGGCGCTAAGTGATTTGGGTAAGTTTTAGGGACCTAAAATGGAAGAAGAAACAAGGCGCTAAGTGATTTGGGTAAGTTTTAGGGTGTGAAAATGGAAGAAGAAACAAAGCGCTAAGTGATTTGGGTAAGTTTTAGGGTGTGAAAATGGAAGAAGAAACAAGGCGCTAAGTGATTTGGGTAAGTTTTAGGGACCTCAAGGGAAAAGGCAGGATAGCGCGAAGTGGTTAGGGTGAGCTTTAAGGGACCTCAAGGGAAAAGGCAGGATAGCGCGAAGTGGTTAGGGTGAGCTTTAAGGGACCTCAAGGGAAAAGGCAGGATAGCGCGAAGTGGTTAGGGTGAGCTTTAAGGGACCTCAAGGGAAAAGGCAGGATAGCGCGAAGTGGTTAGGGTGAGCTTTAAGGGACCTCAAGGGAAAAGGCAGGATAGCGCGAAGTGGTTAGGGTGAGCTTTAAGGGACCTCAAGGGAAAAGGCAGGATAGCGCGAAGTGGTTAGGGTGAGCTTTAAGGGACCTCAAGGGAAAAGGCAGGATAGCGCGAAGTGGTTAGGGTGAGTTTAGTGATGGAAGTGAAATTATGTAGGCGAGCACTTTAATGAGAGAAGTTTGTAGTGCGCAGGCGCAATATCGTAAGAATTTCGTCTGGCCAGATATTTTAGGAAAAAATGAAGCAGGATGTAGCGGGAAAATGATAGGATTCGTGTGAGGATACGATGGGAAAAGGGCAAAAACGAAAGGCTACGTTGGTAGTTGTGAAAAATGAATCTGAACATTTTCGAAGGAAAATGACATCCTCGTCTGCGTACTCTGGCATACGAGCACACGGACGCGCTACGGAAGGTTTACGAAGCATGCATAGAATCGCTCGAACGTTCATGCGAGAGCGGGAAATTTTGAAAATCTTACGACGTCGGCACCAAAGCGAAAGTTTTTTTGTGTCTCTCTGAATCGAGCCTAAGGTGGTGTTTTGTTTTAAAGTGGACCAACACCCAGGGGGAATCGGCTCGGGAATCTATAAGATTCCAGGGCTGATCAGATCCCTCCCCGCGGGACATCCCCAGGAAGCTCAGAAACCTTACCTTAACCCCGTTCTAACGGCGCATGCGCGGGCCGCGGCCACGTCTCGCGCTTCCCTCTAGCAGGGCACGCACCTGCGCTGGCCGTTTGTGAATGGCCGGCGCGGGCACGCTCCCTGTTAGAGGGAAGCACAAGACGCAGCCTCCAGCGCTCAGAGCCGCTGTGGTTGGGCGCCGCTTGTACGTGCATACCACAGCGGCTCTGAGTGCTCTGATTGGACGAGCGCCCGCATAGGAGCTTGGTGAGGTGAGTGTTTCCGGGCGTTCTGGGGGGTTTCACACAGCGGGGCACCCCCGATCAGGGGGCCCCACCGAAGTGGACCAAAACCCAGGATAATCAAAATCCTGGGTGTTGGTCCACTTTAAGCCAGATTTTCTGCCTAAGGCTGTGTCTGCTTTTCATCTCAATCAGGACATTGTTTTGCCTTCTCTATGCCCTAATCCTAGTAACCCTAAGGAGTGGGTTTTACACTCTCTGGATGTGGTCAGGACTCTGAAGTTCTAGTTGTTGGCTACTGAATCCTTCAGGAAGACTGATGCTCTTTTTGTGCTCCCGTCCACTATCAGTAAGTGGATCCGCCAGGCTGTGGTACAGGCCTATTTTGCTAAGGGGAAGGAGCCTCCCTTCCGCCTTACTGCTCATTCTACTCGTGCTATTGGTGCCTCTTGGTCTTCTGTTCATACTTTTTCTAAGTTTTACAAGGTTGATGTTAGGGCCTCAGCTGATGCTGCTTTTGGTTGCAAAGTTCTGCAGGCGGCAGTGGTTTAAACTGCTCGCTGTTACTTTTTAGGGATCCCACCCTACCTTACAGACACTGCTATTGGATGTCCCAGGAGTAAGGAATTTTCTGGAACAGGACGTGCTGTATACTTAGAATGATACAATTCTGTGATTACTCACCTGTAGAATTGGTATTATATGCATACAGCATGTCCTGTTCCATCCCACTCTTGTTATCATTATTCTTAATTACCTCTGTATGGTGATTGTTCATATGTTCATTTTTGAATTCCTGTTATTATTGTTCTCCCGGCTTCTTGTTAACTGCTTGTCAATACTGGGGAATTTGTGGGAGGTCCCTGACTTATATAGGGCCGGGAGGAGTCACAAGCTGTTTTCTGCAGTCCAGCGCCATCTTGTGGATGTATTACCCAGGAGTAAGGAATATTCTGGAACAGGACGTGATGTATACATATAATACCAATTCTACAGGTGAGTAATCACAGAATTGTATTTTTGTGGTGTTTTTAGCGGCCGCGCCGCTTTGTGCTGCGTTCCGCGGCTGTGGGCGCTATAGCCTGAGGTGATTTTGCTTTGTCATGGCGCTGGCCGGGTCACGTGAGCGCTGTTTTTCGCACTCTTCAGGGGGAGGGGCCGGGTGATGACGCGTATTGCGTTGTCCCCCCGCCACCCGCCCCTTGAGGCACCTCTACCAGCGCCATTTTGAACGTGCTGCGTGTCTGGCTTTCTCCCTTCCTGACTGCAGAGTTGCTTCCTCTGGTGTGTTGCCTCCAGTGGTTTGTGCCTGAGTGACCCTGCGGTGTCTTTGGTCCGTGAGTCCCCCTTGGGGGGGGGGGTTATTGAATGGGGGGTATTTGCTGCGGGTTGCTTATGTGTCTTTTCACTCATGTCTTTCAGGCGGGATACCCTTGGGTTGTGGTTTCTACCGGCTCCACTCCTTCCTCACCCCTTTTTCCCCCCCTTCACTATTTCCGCGGTCATCCCGTGGGAGGGCATCCCGGGTGGCTTCTGTCTTAGCCTTTACCCACCGCTGGCCTATTGTGCCTGTGTAAATCACCATATGGAGGCTTCTGGGGATAGCATGCCTGGGGGCCCTTCGGTGCAAGCCCGGCTGTGTTCCATGTGTGGTATATCCCCTGTAAGTAACAGTGTCACGGTGTGCGTGCCGTGCGCTGAAAGTGTCCTTGCGCTCCAACCTGGTTTGCCTGCTTCGCTTCCCAGCTCTGCGCATCCCTCGGCTTCACCTACTCCCCCGCTCCTGCAATTGGGCCCCAATGAGGGGGACGTTAGCAGGGAGTCACGCTCTGATCTGGCTCTGAGGGTGGCAAACATTGAGAAGCAGCTTGCCAGGTCTGTTCCTAGGAAGGCCTCTGGTAAGAAGCGCCACCTGGATCCCAGATCCTCCCCTCTTCCTGAGGTGTATGTGGGGATTGATGATCTTGGTGAATGTCACCCCCTTGTGATGGATGCTTTCCCAGGATTCTGACTCCTCTGGGAACCAGCAGGAGGGTTGCGATAGTGACCCTGGTTCTGTGTCCGGAGAGGAATCATGGTACCCTGAGGATACTGATAATCTGCTGTCACATATTTTTTAAATTTTGCACATTGCTGCCCCTGAGGTAGCTAAGGGAAAGCAGGGGGAGCTTTTTCGCCCTGGTAAACAGCGTCTAGAGTTCCCTGAGCAGGAACATTTCACCACCTTGGTGCTTAAAGAATGGGAACGTCCTAACAGGCTGCCTGCTGTGCCCAAGGGTCTGGATAAAAGGTATCCCTTTCCTGCTGATCTTGTTAAGAAGTGGTCATTTCCCCCTGAAGTGGATGCTCCCGTGCTAGGCTTGTCCAATACTTCGGTCGTGCCTTCCCCTGACACTACCACTCTGAGGGACAGTGAGGACAGGCGCATGGATCAGTTGGCCTGCCATGCTTTTACTTGTGTGGGGGCTGGATTGCACCCGGCCTGTGCTGCCGCCATCACGGCTATTGCCCTTAAGAAGCTGCTCAAGCATCTTCTTGATGGCGCTACTGCTGGTAGTGGGGGGAGGAACATAGGACTCTCTTACTTTGCTCTAATTTTGTGGCCTTTATCCTTACTGCTATGGATGATGTTGTGCGGCTGAGCGGTAGGGCCTCTGCCCTCTTGGTGGCTATGCGCCGCTCTGTCTGGTTGCGCCAATGGGCAGCTGACGCTGCGGCTAAGAGAGCTCTCACTGGTCGCCCCTTCGCGGGGCTGCGGCTTTTTGGGGAGCGTCTTGATGTTTTAGCCAAGGATGGCAGGCTGCCTCAGCGTAGGAGGCAGTCTCGGCCCTTTCAGGGGTCCTCCGCCCCCCCCCCTTACTTTCGTACTCCTAGAGGAGATCTTGGCTCCCTCTTCTCTAGTGGGCGCAGAGATTCTTGGGGCCGTGGCAGATCCCGTGGTCGTCCTGGTCTTTCCTGGAGTGCTAAGCCCAAACCCTCTCCCTAGCCCCCTCAGGCATAAAGGGGCGCCCTCACCCATCCGGGTGGGGGGATGGCCTTGGCTTTTTACTCATCTAGGGAGGCTTCACGTCTCAGACCGGTGGATTCAGCAGCTCCTATCCTCCGGTTGCATGATTTTGCATGAGTTTGTAGCCTGGCTGCCCCCAGGATTCATCAGATCGCGGATGTTTTTACACCCCCTGTCTGCTCATGGGGTGCTTCTGGCGGTTCCTTGACTGTTAGAGTCAGGAGTCTTTTCATAAGTCCCCCCAACAGGAAGGCTTTTGAGGCCCATTCTGGCCCTGCAGGGCCTCAACAAAATTGTCAGATTCAAACACTTTTGCTTGAAGACATTACGCTGCTGTCAGTACCCTTCGCCTGGATGGCTTCATGACCACTGTGGACATCAAGGATGCTTATTTTCCTGTGCCTATCTTTCCGGGTCATCAGAGATTTAAGGTTTGCGCTGGAGAATCAGCTTTACCATTTAGTGGTTCTACCCTTCGGTGTCACCTTGGCTGTTCACCAAGGTAGTGGTAGGGTTGATGGCTCTGCTAAGGAACCAGGGCATCCACATCATTCCTGACCTGGACGTCATCCTGGTTGTTGCCAAGTCCTTTCCTCAGGTCGAGCAGGTCACTCAGACGGTGACCTCCACTCTAGAATCCCTCGGCTGGGTAATCTACCATCCCGTCTTCTCTGTTCCCGTCCTTGGTAAGATCTTTCTGGGTATGACTCTGGATATCTCTCAGGTCAAGGTGTCTCTTCCTCAGTAGAAGGTGAAGGGTCTTCAGATGCAGGCTTGGGCTCTGCTACCGTGTCCTCATCCCTACAAATGTCAGGGGATGCAGTTGGTGGGACTGATGGTGTCCTGATTCGGGTAGTCCCCTTTGCTTGTTTCACATGAGACCTCTTCAGTTGGATCTCTTGTCAGTTTGGGATTGGGACCCTGCGTCCTTGGATCAGGATTTTGATCTGTCTCCTCTGGCTCTTCCTGCCCCCGTGCTGGGAGACGGTGGCCACAGATGCCAGTCTGACCGGTTGGGGAAACTTCTGGAGCTCCCTGAGGTTCCAGGGAAGGTGGGGCCCACATGAGGCCCATGCTTCCATCAACGTCCTGGAACTGAGGGCAATCAGGTTGGTTCTTCTTACCTGACCACTCACCTTCAGGATTGGACTGTTCAGATCGGCTCAGACAAACATACGGTGGTTGTCTACATCAACCATCAGGGAGGCACTCGGGGCAAGTGAGCCATCAAGGGAGTGTACCTGATTCTGTCTTGGGCGGAACAGCATGTTCCCTGCATTTTAGAGGTCTACAATCCAAGGGTGGAGAACCAAGAGGCGGACTCCCTGAGTAGGGGGCATGGTCCTTCAACAACCGGGTGCTTCTCTCCCTGTTTCACCGCTGGGGTCATCCGGACGTGGACCTGTTTGTGTCCCGCTACAATCACAAACTTCCAAATTTTGTGTCTGTTTCAGGTTCCTCTTGCCTTCGCTACAGATGGAGTTCGGCTTCTCTATGAGTTCCCTCTGTTTCCTCTCCTGGGCAGGGTTATGCGCAACATAGCCCAGGAGCGGGTACCAGCCATCCTGGTGGCTCCTTCTTGGCTATTGGAACCTCCATCTTGATGGTAAAGAGGTTGCCTGCTTCAGTTGTTGATTCAATGATTATAGACTCGATTCAGAGAGACACAGAAAAACTTCAGTTTTAGTGCCGTTGTCGTATCATTTTCAAAAGTTCCCGCTTTCGTATGAATGTGCAAGCAATTCTATGCATGCATTGTAAACCTTCTGTAAAGTTTCCGTCCGCTCGTATGCCAGAGTACGAGTACGAGGATGTCATTTTCCATCAAGACTTTTCTGATTCATTTTCTCAGGTAACAACGTAGCCTTTAGTTTTTGGCCTTTTCCAATCGTATCCTCACACGAATCCTTTACGTTTCCCGATACATTCTGTTTCACTTTTTCCAAAAATAATCGTCCAGACGGAATCCTTACGATCTTGCGCCTGCGCACTACAAACTTAACTCATTAAAGTGCTTGCATACATAATTCACTCCCATCACTTCTACTACAAAATGTTTAGCTAAACCACTTAGCGCTATCCTGCATCTTCCCTTTTGATCCCTTAAAGCTCACCCTAACCCCTTAGCACTATCCTGCATCTTCCCTTTTGATCCCTTAAAGCTCACCCTAACCACTTAGCGCTATCCTGCATCTTCCCTTTTGATCCCTTAAAGCTCAGCCTAACCACTTAGCGCTATCCTGCATCTTCCCTTTTGATCTCTTAAAGCTCAGCCTAACCACTTAGCGCTATCCTGCATCTTCCCTTTTGATCCCTTAAAGCTCACCCTAACCACTTAGCGCTATCCTGCATCTTCCCTTTTGATCCCTTAAAGCTCACCCAAATCACTTTGCAGTTAGGTTCTTCTTCCATTTTAGGACCCTAAAACTTACCCAAATCACTTAGCGGTTAGGTTCTTCTTCCATTTTAGGTCCCTAAAACTTACCCAAATCACTTAGCGGTTAGGTTCTTATTCCATTTTAGGTCCCTAAAACTTACCCAAATCACTTCGTGGTTAGGTTCTTCTTCCATTTTAGGTCCCTAAAACATACCCAAACTACTTAGCGGTTAGGTTCTTCTTCCATTTTAGGTCCCTAAAACTTACCCAAATCACTTAGCGGTTAGGTTCTTCTTCCATTTTAGGTCCCTAAAACTTACCCAAATCACTTAGCGGTTAGGTTCTTCTTCCATTTTAGGACCCTAAAACGTACCCAAATCACTTCGCGGTTAGGTTCTTCTTCCATTTTAGGTCCCTAAAACGTACCCAAATCCCTTCGCGGTTAGGTTCTTCTTCCAATTTAGGACCCTAAAACTTACCCAAATCACTTAGCGGTTAGGTTCTTCTTCCATTTTAGGTCCCTAAAACTTACCCAAATCACTTAGCGGTTAGGTTCTTCTTCCTTTTTAGGTCCCCAAAACTTACCCAAATCCCTTCGCGGTTAGGTTCTTCTTCCATTTTAGGTCTCTAAAACTTACCCAAATCACTTAGCGGTTAGGTTCTTCTTCCATTTTAGGTCCCTAAAACTTACCCAAATCACTTAGCGGTTAGGTTCTTCTTTCATTTTAGGACCCTAAAACTTACCCAAATCACTTCGTGGTTAGGTTCTTCTTCCATTTTAGGACCCTAAAACTTACCCAAATCACTTCGCGGTTAGGTTCTTCTTCCATTTTAGGACCCTAAAACTTACCCAAATCACTTCGTGGACATCTGAATCTTGACCTCAAAATATGTATTTGCCCCTTTCTTTTTTTGAAATGTATGTGTGCCCAGAAATGACACTGAAATGTTGGTTTCTTTAAAACTTTTTTACTGTAAAATATTTACAATGATTTTTTAAAAATGTTTTTCTTTAAACATTTGTAGCCCTTGGCTACTAAAACTTTTGTTGTTTTTAATTTTAAAATTTCAAACAATAAAAATATGGGTCAGCAGACCAGGGCCAGGACCCAGGACTCTACTCCTCTTCCTCTTCTTCTGTTGTCCCCAACGAGTCGACCATCACCTTCATATCGGCCACCAACGCAAGGACCCTCCGATGCATTTCGAATATTCTTTGCCGTGTGGTCCCTGTAACAAATAGAGACAAAATCATTAGTTTGAGAACAATACATGTTTGCCACCTGTGGATTGAATGTTTGGTAGTAAACACATTAAATAAAGGCGACATATGTAATTCTGTCAACTCATTAAGCTAAGGAAGTGGCCCCAGATCAGTGTTGCAAGTCATTAAGCTAAGGAAGTGGACACAGGTCAGTCTGGCAAGTCATTAAGCCAAGGAAGTGGCCACAGGTCACTCTTAAATTGCCATTGGCTAGGGCTTGATGTATCTGTGTGTTGATGTCAAGTACCACATAAATGCTAATAATGCCCTGACTACTTACTTGGTTGGTGGCCGAGAGCTGGCTCGTTGGGGACAACACGATGAGGTCCTGGGTCCTGGCTCTGCTGTGAAGAAGTGCCTGTGGAAACATGGGAAATACGTTCATTTTTATGGTCAAATTCCTCAGTAAGAAAATGACTATTGGCAAGTCTGGTTCACATCACTCACCTTCTCCAGCTTCTGCTTGTAGCACATCTGCTGCCTCTTCCACTTCCTCACCCGCTCCAGGAGGGGTAGGCCCGTCGCCCTGGAGATCCACCACCTTCACTCCCAGCTGCAGAATCATGCAGCACTGGTCGGCCTGTGCGCCTCCGGGTGCGGTGAATGCGGCAATCCATTTCCAACACTGCCAAAGAAAAGGCATTATAAATAAAAGGCCTACCTTCTGTCGTAGTTACATCTTGCATGCACTCACTATGTACTTACTTGGGAAATGGATACAGAAAAATCTCCGCACCCGGGGCATGTGCAGTCGTTTCAGGTCCGACCAATGCTGCATGATCTGTGTGTGGGTGAAGGTGGTGTCGGTCTGTTGTTGGATCTCCGAGTTGATCTCCAGGACGACGTTTCGTTTTACAAACGAGTTGGGCAGGTAGTCGTACCTGCGCTCCAGCATGGTCTACAAAACACAAATCAAACATAGCAATAAATTATAAATGCCTATAAAGAATTGCAAACTATAAATTTTTTGGGTCAATCACATTAAAACATACCCACACACACTTCTAGGCTACGTTAACTTTCAAATCTGGCCGCACTGTTGTTTGGCACGTGTGTGGCGTGCGTTTGGGTGTGCATGTATTTTACCAAAATTTGGTTCAAATCTCTTACTTCGTGTGCATCCTTAACATGTCGAGCAGCATATAGATGACACTTGAAAGGCCGACAAATACACTTACGAGCATGATGATCTCTTCTTGTTGGCGGGTGAAGATAGTGGGCTCCATCTTTCTTCTTCTTCTCGGTAGCAGATAAGTAATGCCCCAGTGGTTTCCGGGTTCCGCACGTCCGTCTCTCAAGAGGCCAAAGCGAGGCTAAGGCCTACAACAAAGGCTGCACCAAAAAAGGAGGTGGCAGCAGCCAAACCAAAGACAAAGGCGCCAAAGGCTATACCAGCTCATGCCCTCCAAAAGGGTAAGAGGGTACGAAGCCCCACCCCACCCTGCCCCACATCCCCCCCCCACATGGCACCAAGGCACTTGCCAAAGGGCCCAAGCACAGGCCCAGAAGCCGCAGCAGGGCCAGAAGCCGCAGCAGGGCCAGAAGCAGGGCCGGAAGCTGCAGCAGGGCCAGAAGCCGCAGCAGGGCCCGAAGCCGCAGCAGGGCCAGAAGCTGCAGCAGGGCCCAAAGCTGCAGCAGGGCCAGAAGACGCAGCAGGGCCAGAAGCCGAAGCAGGGCCCGAAGCCGCAGCAGGGCCAGAAGGCCAACAGCCAAAAGCAGCCACAGCAGGCCCAGAAGCCCGAAAAGGCAGCCAAGGCCAAGCTCCTCCTACCCACCCGCACGTGGCTACCAAACCAAGGCCAAGGGTGGCCGACCCACCAGCTATGGCTCACCCCAGCCAAGTACCTCAAAGGGCCCACAGAGCCACAAGCAGCAGCTCCAGCTCCTCCAGACCCTCTCTTCCTCACATGCCCACATTCTCCTCCGGAACAGGTTGTCATGCATTCCCCCTATGCCATATCAACACCTGCAACTTCAGTGGCCACCCAGCCACGAACACCCAGTCCCTTTCCCAGTCCAGTACGATCCACAGCCAGCTCCAGTCCTTGAGGTCTCCTACATACCCCCAGGCCAGAATGTCACCCCATTTGCCACCAAACACTGAGGAGCCACAACCACCACAAACAGGGCACACATTGCGCAGAGGCCACTTGAGTGGCCGTTTTGGTGAGCCCCAAACTCTGGCATTGGCTAGTGGGCTAACGTTATATTCTGATGAGCTATATGGGAGCAAATCCAAAACTACTAGCAAGCAGCGCAAATGTGAGATTTAGGCAGAACTCACCAGACAAGTCAATGCAGCGGGGGACGAACTCATAGATGTAGAACAGATTCAGCGGAAGACCTCGGACCTGAAATATGCCATATGGAAGAAACAGAATAAAAGGCGGCAGTACAGGTACATAGCTTATTTGTTTTATATTCTTCTTGTCTATCCATAAGTGCACTTAATTATGATTACTATGTTTTTCAGCTTACAAACTGGCGGAGGATTCCCCACTAAATTGAAATTTACCCAGGCTGAGGAGATGGTGCTGGGCCTGCTACATCCTGTTGCCTTAGAGGGACACTCGGCACAACAGGACACGGACAACCCGCCCATTCCAGCAGGTTAGTAATGTGTTAATGAACCTAAAAATGTTATAACAATTCTAATTAGGCAGCAAGGCATATCTAAACACATGGCCCTAGGGTGTGGCTTGGAGTGGAGTGATCACTTTGACCAGGGTGTGTCATGTGTGTCGACAGGTAATGTGCAAATGAGCACGACCATACATGACGTTTAAGAACATTTAGGAAGAGTATGAAACTATGGAGCTTAGGAAATGAATGCGTGCTATGTATTTATTGACAATCACACGCCACACTAACATCTTTTGCTTTTGGGCAATTTGCTAAGAGATGGGTTTGGGGCCCAACGGCTTAAGATGGTGTGATTGAAATGTTTTAACAGATACAATATTCCCCACCAGATTCATATTGGAACTGCTATTTGCCAGCTTAGTGTGTTAACTTAATGGCCTATAAGGGATGTGGAAACACACACAACAGCCATTACTTGCATGTTTTTTTTTTCAGCACGTGACCAATGTGTCTATTCTGGTTCAACAATACATGCCCAATATAATGGCATTCATAGTGAAGGCCAAGTGGCCCCGTTGTGGTAGTGGCCATTCCTGCTTGGGCACGTTTGTGTTTGAAGCAGATGTGTTATTAACCATCACCAATGCATAGTTGTGTGTTTACATTGTTGTTTTTCTTCTAATGCAGCCCAGCCTCATCCCTCAGCTAGTGGGGACTCCTCTGCCATGTTACCTCTGCCGTCTTCTTCCGTGCTGCCTAGGACCCAGGATCCGAGATCTACGGTAAGTGATTTTGGATGCTGTTGCGTATGCATGTGGCTTGCAATGTTTTTATTGTCTGATTGACATATGTATTGCCCACACTGAACCTTTTTTTTTTTACATGTCCCCAACAGAGCCACACACTGATGGAGGAAATCCAGGAGCTGGAGGAGGATGGAAGCTTCCTTGGAACTTATGAAGATCTCCCCCGGGGCCAGAATCTGCAACTGTCCCAAAATGTTTCTCCGGCAAATCCTCAGCAGCAGAGGGAAGCTGGCTGCATGCTGCCTGCACATCGTGGGCAGCATGCAGAGACTGCCCCTCCAGTCCCCAGTTTCAGATCTGCTGTTGAGGATTTGGCCAGCATACCTGTGGCTGTTGGGGGTCCTAGACCAACATCATCTGCACGCCCCACAACCCGGGGAATTGGGAGGCGTACTCAACAACGTCGCCCAGTTTCCCAGGGGAGGGGCGTGCAGATGATGGAGGCAGCATGGCACCATGAGAGGCGGCTTTTTCGTCGCCAAAATCAACAAAATCAAGACAATATTATTGGGCAATTAGATCAACTCAATAATACCTTAAGTGCCATGCTGACTGAATTTAGGACCCATAACAGCCACATGGCCAACTTGACCTCAGATATCAGGTCCAGCATGGCAGAAATGCAAAGTAACCAAAGAAACATTTTGGAACAGTTGCAGATTCTGAATGCAACACAGGCCCAGGTTAGGGCCCACCCCCAAGGGCCCCAACCTGGGTTCTATGGGCATCCCCCATATTAATTATTATTTGGGATGAATCTGTTCTACATCTTTGATAAACATCCCCACTGGATTGACTTGTCTGGTGAGGCCTACAAATCTTGCATTTTGCGCTGCAATTGCTAGTATGTTTAGGATTTGCCCCCATATAGCTCATTAAACTCCTGAGGTAGCCCACTAGCCAATGCCAGAGGACAAGGCTCACTGAAGCGGCCACTTAAGCTGTTGCGCTGCAGCCTTGGCCATAATTAAATTTGTGGTGGCTCCTCATGTTTGTAGCCATGATTGGGTGACATTCTGGCCTGGCAAACTAAGCCCTTGGACCTTGGCTGTGATTGTACTGAACTGGGATTGGGACTGGGTGTTCTTGTTTTGGTGGCCCAATGAGAAAGAGGTGTAGATGTGGCATAGGTATGTCTGCTTTCAATCTGTGCCTGGGGAAAATGTGGGCAAGCAGGAGAGGGCTTATTTGTGTTCATTTTTTTGTTATGGAACATGTTTTGAAATTAATTTCATGTCCATGTCTTCCCCCGAAGTATGTGAGTGGCCATCACCTAACATTATGTTGTGAAAAAAGGAACCTTTTCAAAAGTAAAACAAAATTGGGTCCAGCAAGTTAATGTCTGTGGTTTTTTGATTAAGAAATATGAGTTCAAGTACCCACCAATACAAACACTAACAAATCTTTCTAAATAAGTCCACAAACATTGTTGTTGATTGTTGTAAATAATTCATTATTGGTTTGTTCATAATGAAATTAAACAAAAAAATACAAAGTTAACCAAACAATAACAACAAAGTAAAAAAGAAAAAAAAAACAAGGCAAAACAATTAACAAAAATGTGTGGCGATTAAATTCTCACGGACGGCTTGGCCAGACGCACTGTGCTGCCCAACATAGGCATCCTCGGCCTCATCGGCGGGTGGAGAGGGTGGCAAATCCACATAGCGGGGGACCCGCTGCAAGATGGCAAAATTATGCAGCGCTGCACAGGCCATAATTATATCGATGACCTTTTTGGGGTCATACTGAAGGGAGCCCCCAGTGTGGTCCAAACACCGAAATTGGGTCTTCAACAGTCCAAAGGCCCTCTCCACCACTGCCCTGGTTTTTCTATGCGCCCGATTATAGGCCTCTTGTGCTGGAGTCTGTGGGCGGAGTACAGGAGTCAGCAGCCATGGGAGGAGTGGATACCCAGAATCTCCTTGAAAAATTTAAGGTAAACAAATATTAACATTAATGCATACATTGCAGGGCAAAAATCCCAAAGATACATGATTAAGAAGGTAAGTGACATTGTCCCCAAAACATGAGCATACATATTGCACAGGCAAAAGCAAAAAATAAACATAAATGATAGATGGGGGACCAAAGTTTAAAAATAATATTGCGGATGCTGGGCAATCAGGCAGACTGGTACCAGCTATTGTTTCCTGTCTGTCCTGTCTGTGCTTCAGAACAATGTAGGATGGGTTAACTTTACAAATACCAAAACAGGTGTAAGGCGGCCCCTGCACTTTATCCCGCTCACCTCTACTCAGTAAGTGTAATGCATGTAAGCAAAGATGGCGCAGACCCTTGGTTAAAGTCACTAACAGATTGACCGAAAAGTGTTGGGAAGACTGTTTAAGACTTTTGCTGTAATTACACTTTTGAGTAGAAACAATGCAGGACAAACATTTGGCCAGGCAATGTAGTTTGGAGAATGTAATGGGTCCAGTGGGGTTTCACATGTTCCCAAGGTGATGACGAAGCCATCGTTTAAGAAAGGTGAATCCAACCAAAATCCAAGCCATACATATAAACTAAAAATATGTAATTGGACTCAACTTACCAAGGAGCCATGCACCCGCAAATTCCCCTGACTCAAACCGCCGGAATAATCCTGATCTGCAAAGCATGTAGGCGTCATGGGCTGAGCCAGGGTAGCCTGCGAGGACGCTAAGAAAGCGCATGTCCTGGGCCACCACTGCACATTCAGTGAGTGGCCCATTTTTCTGTTCCTGGGTAAAAAGAATTCAAAATTACATCATTAATGCTTAGCAAATTAGAGAAACGCTCACTTCTAACACCCTAAGTCAAACGTTATCATGAACAACTACCTTAAATTTAAGTGCCCACCAAAAGGAGATGTATGTTAGAGCCTTTCAAAGGTTGAGTTACTTGTTCCATTTTAAGTACACTTTCAAATGTTTGACTTGGAACAAACTGTTTGTTTTTCTAAGTGCAAAATACGGTCCATTGTTTCACATACACTCTTTGCAAGGAGGGAGGATTAGCAAGGAGGGACTGATTGCAATGAGGGAATATGTAAAAGGACAGACTAGTAACATAGAGGGCATAATTACAAGGAGGGACTATTAACAATGAGGGATTTAATTCAAGGAGGGACCAAAACAATGATGCCTTATTTACAAGGAGGGACTATTATCAATGAGGGATTGATTACAAGGAGGGACAAAAACAAATGAAGTTAGTGACCAAAGGAGGGACAACCCAAAAAACAAAAAAATGACAAATAAACTTGCCTGTATATGTACTCGTTGCAAGCAGGAGGGACAAGGGCAACGTGGGTGCAGTCAATGGCACCCATGACGTTGGGCATGTCGGCGATATTATAAAATGCCAGCTTAATCGCGTTTCTGGCTACCATATCCTCAGGAAAACAAATATATTTCCGAGTTAGGGTAGCCATGCCTTCCAAAAACTTGGATAGGGCGCGGCTCAGCGTAGGCTGTGAGATCCCCACGGAGAGGGCACCCAGCCTCTGGAACAAGCCATTCGCCAAAAATTGCAGGCAGCCAAGCATCTTGGTCATACCTGAAATTGCTTGCCCCTTCCTTGTGGTGCGGGCTACCCATGGCCGCAGCTCACTATACAACTTATGGAGGGAAGCGCGATTACGCCTGGTGAGCTCGAACAGCTCAACGTCATGCATGCCATTGATGTCCATGCGTCGCCGCCGGTGCAGTCTGGCCTCTGACCTCCGGACGATCTCAATGCCAAGGAGCTGCAGATCTTCATGCTCCTCAAATGCAGTAGACTCATCCATGCCTGCTAGTTCCGACGTCAAAATGGTCCCGTAAGTGGATCGACAGTGATACGGATTTATTGGGTGTTGGCCCATCGGCAATCAGCTCTCTGAATTAATCGCCAGCCCATTGCAATAACGTAAGTTTTCTGAACGGTCGAAACATTTCAGATTTGGTGGAAAAAAGCTCCCGAAATAGCGAAGAACTTCCGTTTTGCTTTGGATCATCGAAAGAGCATATACGCATTTTCCCGAACGTTCGTACGAATGAAAAATGGACGAAAAAAAGGAAAAAAATGACACCCACCAAAACTTTCACAGACGGAAGTCCGGACGAATGTGTCTCTGTATCGAGGCTATTGTCTTGCCTTCATCGTGTCCCAATCCTGCTAATTCCAAGGAGCGGACTCTGCATTCTCTGGATGTGGTCTGGACTCTGGGTTCTATTTGATTACTACTACGACTTTTAGGAAGTCTGATTGTAAGGAACTTACCTGCGGGCCGTTCCCACGGCGCGGCTCCGGGCATCCCTCCCTCCCGTCCGTCCGTGCTGGGGCTCCGTCTTCCGCCTCCTCTCCTGCGGCGGAGGCTGGGGCTTCTGGCGGCAGCGGTGCCGCTGCTTCGGCCGGCGCGTCCTCCCCCTCCTCGGGGGGCGCACCTGGCAGGGTCAATTATGTCCCCCGGCGGCGCTGCTCCCAGAGCATTTGCCGGGGCAGGTTTGATTGGACCTATCGGTCCAGGAGGGGGGTCCTGTGGGAACTATGAACCCAGGGACTGGACAGCCTGGCTGGTCAGGGCGGTCCAGTCCCTGGGAGGCTCCTATCAGGAGCAGGTTCATATGTTGCACCAATCACCAGTGTTGCACCAATCACACACACCCCTTCCCCCCTGCCCATTGGCCAGATCCCTTTTAAAAGTGTCCTTGCCCTGACCATCAGTGCCCGTTATAGCCATTATTAGCTTGGGTGTGCTATTGGATTTGCGTTTAGTGTGTTCTGAACCGGCTCCATCTTTGACCATTCCTGCCCGCTGCCCGCACCGACCATCTGCCTGTCTGACCTCGTCTCTGCCTTACCCCTTTGATACCGCGCTTTGGTGACCACCCGGCTTTTGACCCCTGCCTGTCTCGCCCATTCTCTGTCAACCCCTTGGATACCATGCCCTGTGACCACCCGGCTTTGACCCCTGCTCGTCTCGACCATTCTTGCCTAACCTGTTGGACTCGACGTTTCGGACTCAGCCCGCTCGAACTTCCGATTTGGGATACCCCGCTGTTCACCTATCTTCACCATAAGCCAGCAATCTTTGCGCCAGTAAGTCCTGGGGGCAACCGAGTCTGGAGAGGCATAACCCGTGTCTCCAGCAAGCGGGGGCTTGTCTATAGGCACAAGAGGAGGTGGAGATTGGGGATTGCTTGGCTTATGAAAGAGGGGTGTCCGGCGATCCCTGACACTGATGTTCTGTTTGTTCTCACTTTTGAGCCTAGGAAGGGTTTGCCTCCTGCTGCATCCACTATCAGTACGAGGATCCGTCAGGAGGTGGTTCAAACCTGTTCTGCTAAGGGGAAGATTCCTCCCTTTAGGGTGACGGCTCATTCTATTCGTGCTATTGGTGCCTCTTGGGTTTTTCAGCACCAAGCTTCTGTTGAACAAGTTTTCAAGGCCGCTATTTGGTCTTCTACAAAGTTGACGTTAAGGTCTCAGAGGATGCTGCTTTTGGCTGCAAGGTGCTTCAGGCGGTAGTGACTTGAACTACTGGCCGTTACTCTTTGTGGCTCCCACCCTACTTTTGGACACTGCTTTTGGATGTCCCATCTGTTATGAATACCGAAGCAGGCCGTGCCATGCATTAAAGAAAAAAGCAATTCTGTGAGTACTCACCTGTAGAATTGTTTTTGTTCTTGCATGGCACGGCCCGCTTCGCCCCACCCTTGTTATCGTTGTTCTTGGTTGCCTCTTTATGGTGATTGTTCCAAGTTACATTGGGTTTTATTTACCTTTTCTACATTCTTACCTTTATTCTCTCCCGGCTTCTTCTCTCACTGCTCGTCTACGCTGAGAACTTGTTGGTTAATCCTGTTTTTCTAGGGAGCGGGGAGGCGCCACAGCTTTCTGCAGTGCTACTGCGCCACCTTGTGGCGGAATAACCCATCTGTTATGAATACCGAAGCGGGCCGTGCCATGCAAGAACAAAAACAATTCTACAGGTAAGTACTCACAGAATTGCTTTTTTAAGTTTATATTGCTGTTTGTAGTCCCATTAGGTGCAATGTCCTTTATATCCTTTTCTGTATTGTTCTAACAACAAAGTTCAGCTGACAAGTGTCACCAGAGCAGCCAACTACTGTAGCTTTAGGATTGTCCCTCTCTCCTTCTCCAAGTGACACCTGTGGCTTCATTGTGGGTTCAAAATCACCACTCCAGATGAGACAAAAATCCAGCTGGTTTTAATTGTATCAGTGCTAGCAATTTCCCCCCTCACTGCTTTACCCATTAGATAAAGATTGCTTTTAATTTTGATTAAGCAGACTGCTGACCCTTCCTGTCCCCCTTATCCTGTGTGATAGGACCACACACTCCCTGCACTGTGTGTCCAGAGCTTCCCCTGCTAATGGAGAAGCATTTTTCCCCAGACGGTCTCCAGGACGGCTAGCCACTTATTTACTATGCCTAAATAGGAAGAAGAGTATTAAAGCCCAGCGCCTTCTTCTCAGTGTTTTTGTGTTTCCTCCCAGGAAACATGTTATGGAGTATGTTCGTGGATTGTGGATTGAGGGTTGATGGCGGGTCTGGATCCCTGTGGTGCACTTGTGTTCCCCCTTTTTTTGTATTACAGAGCCTTAGCTAAGTCAGGTATGCGCTATATGTTTTTTTCTGTACCCCTATGGGGGGAGGACATTCTGGGCACTATCTCTTTTTTCCTGCGTCCCCCCATATCCAGTGTAGGTCCTGGCCAGGTGGCAGACTCCCTACACAAGAGCTCCAAGGCATGGTGTTCCCTGGCAGGTGGCAGGGCAGGGGATGCGGGGCAGTGGGCGCTGCTGCAGGATGCGGGTTGGGTAGCTGGTTTGTAGCAGTGTTGGGGTAAGTATGGCATTCTGGATCAGGCTTCAGGGGCGCTTCTGGGCATTGGGCTGGAGGTACGTCTTCGCTTCTGGTCTGTGACAGTGCTTAAGGCAAGAGGCACGTGATGCCATTTCGGGGTCGGCGGGGGCCGCATCATCATGTCAAGTGTGCATGTCGTCACCCTTAGGTGTCATTCTGGTGCCAGAATGCTGGAGGAAGGAGCACCTGGGGTTTTCTCTGCTGTGTACTAAGCAGGGAAAGAAGGAGCACAAGTGACTTGGTGGGGGCAATCAGATATAGATTTGTTTGCCAACAACCGGAATGCCAATTTCTGGAAGTATTTCTCCCTCACGAAGGGATTAGGCGGCTTGGGGTCTGGATTCAGCATTTCAGTCATTCAGCATTCAGTGGGGAGATTTCAGCCTTTGCTATGCATTCCCACCCCTCCCAATGAGGCTGTTACCTTGAGTCTTAAAGTGGACCAACACCCAGGATTTTCACTATCCTGGGTTTTGGTCCACTTCGGTGGGGCACCCCGATCAGGGGTGCCCCGCTGTGTGAAACCCCCCAGAACGCCTGGAAACACTCACCTCACCTCGCTCCTACGCGGGCGCTCGTCCAATCAGAGCGCTCAGAGCCGCTGTGGTATGCACGTACGAGCGGCGTCCAACCACGGCGGCTCTGAGCACTGGAGGCCGCGTCTCGCGCTTTCCTCTAACAGGGAACGCGCCCGCGCCGGCCATTCACAAACGGCCGGCGCGGGTGCGCGCCCTGCTAGAGGGAAGCGCGAGACGCGGCCCGCGCATGCGCCGTTGGAACGGGCTTAAGGTAAGGTTTCTGGGCTTCCTGGGGGGTTTCATCCCGCGGGACATCCCGATTTCGGATGCCCCGCGGGGAGGGATCTGATCGGCCCGGGAATCTTATAGATTCCCGGGCCGATCCCCCTGGGTGTTGGTCCACTTTAAGGAAGTGGATCAAACAAGAGCAAGCCAGGAGACCAGGGTTTTCCCTCCTGTCCTGTATGTCGGTAGGGCCTCCATGGCTTCTGCCAGAAATTTCAGATGTCATTTACCAGGGCCTAATTCTCCATCCATAGGTCCAGTCCCTAAAATTAGCAGTATGGACCCTGAATGGAGCTTATTAAGAAAAAAGGGGTAATCACATAGAGTTATTTCCACCCTGTTGGAAAGCAGAAAGTTAGTGACACGAAAGATCTATTGTAAGATATAGAAAATATACCATTCCTTCACCTCGACACGGTCCTTAAACCGGACCTTCAGCTTGATTTCATGAAAAGCCCAAACTCTTAAAAAAAGGTTCCCCAGCATCTAAAATTAATACATTTTACGTTTTTCAGTCACTAACTTATTATTCTTTCCCCCACTGGGCTGCAACTCTGTCCAGGAATTTAGGATACGGGCGCTGCCATCTTGACTCAAAAGCATCACACTTACTGAGGAGAGGAGAGTAGGATAAGGTACAGGGGGGCGGGTTATAGCTGTGCTTTGCTCAGACAGAGCAGAGCTGGGGTCAGGTAACGGTCAGCAGTCCCAGAATGCAGACTTCCTGTTTGCTGGCTGCCTGATAAGATGGAGGCTTCCATAAGCTGCCATCTTGGATGTTTAAAGGCTCATAACATGCAGTAGATGCAGGTAGGATGATTTTTAATGTGGACAATCTGTATGTACAGGGTGGGGGAACATATAAGAACATATAACATATAAGACTCTTATTCAGAGTGAAGGACCGCTTTAAGGACAGAAGAGGTAGCTTCGGTTTTAGAATTACAGGAAGGTTATGAGTTAGGCCTAGCCTTAAGCACCCTTAAGGTTTAGTACCACGGCGGCTCTGAGCACTGGAGGCCGCGTCTCGCGCTTTCCTCTAACAGGGAACGCGCCCGCGCCGGCCATTCACAAACGGCCGGCGCGGGTGCGCGCCCTGCTAGAGGGAAGCGCGAGACGCGGCCCGCGCATGCGCCGTTGGAACGGGCTTAAGGTAAGGTTTCTGGGCCTCCTGGGGGGTTTCATCCCGCGGGACATCCCGATTTCGGATGCCCCGCGGGGAGGGATCTGATCAGCCCGGGAATCTTATAGATTCCCGAGCCGATCCCCCTGGGTGTTGGTCCACTTTAAGGAAGTGGATCAAACAAGAGCAAGCCAGGAGACCAGGGTTTTCCCTCCTGTCCTGTATGTCGGTAGGGCCTCCATGGCTTCTGCCAGAAATTTCAGATGTCATTTACCAGGGCCTAATTCTCCATTCATAGGTCCAGTCCCTAAAATTAGCAGTATGGACCCTGAATGGAGCTTATTAAGAAAAAAGGGGTAATCACATAGAGTTATTTCCACCCTGTTGGAAAGCAGAAAGTTAGTGACACGAAAGATCTATTGTAAGATATAGAAAATATACCATTCCTTCACCTCGACACGGTCCTTAAACCGGACCTTCAGCTTGATTTCATGAAAAGCCCAAACTCTTAAAAAAAGGTTCCCCAGCATCTAAAATTAATACATTTTACGTTTTCAGTCACTAACTTATTATTCTTTCCCCCACTGGGCTGCAACTCTGTCCAGGAATTTAGGATACGGGCGCTGCCATCTTGACTCAAAAGCATCACACTTACTGAGGAGAGGAGAGTAGGATAAGGTACAGGGGGGCGGGTTATAGCTGTGCTTTGCTCAGACAGAGCAGAGCTGGGGTCAGGTAACGGTCAGCAGTCCCAGAATGCAGACTTCCTGTTTGCTGGCTGCCTGATAAGATGGAGGCTTCCATAAGCTGCCATCTTGGATGTTTAAAGGCTCATAACATGCAGTAGATGCAGGTAGGATGATTTTTAATGTGGACAATCTGTATGTACAGGGTGGGGGAACATATAAGAACATATAACATATAAGACTCTTATTCAGAGTGAAGGACCGCTTTAAGGACAGAAGAGGTAGCTTCGGTTTTAGAATTACAGGAAGGTTATGAGTTAGGCCTAGCCTTAAGCACCCTTAAGGTTTAGACTTCTGCCCTTTCAGTCTTTCTGGAGGAATGTCTTAGAGACAATCTTTTGGTGGATAGATAGGATAGATCCTTAGGTGGATAGAAATGTTTTCCAGTTGGGATTTGTCTTTAGTTCTTCAAGGACTAATGTTACCCCCTTTGGAACCCATTAAGGATGTGACATTAAAGAGACTATCCTTAAAGATTACTTTCATCCTAGCAATCACATCGGCCAAGCAATTTAGTGACATGCATGCCCTATCTATTAAAGAACCCTACCTGCGAAAGTTACCAGACAGACTTCTTTTAAGACCAAATCCCTTATATTTACCTAAGATGACCTCAAAATGTCACAGGTCATGGGAGGTTGTGTTGCCTACAATAGAACCAGCTCAGTCAGAGCAGGGGGACAGGTCGTCAGGGCTCCTAGATGCCAGAAAGTTTGGCATGTATTTACAGATTACAGCCAAATGGAGAAATTTGGATCATTTATTGGTCTCCTATAAGGGGAAGAGCAAGGGGGTTTCAGACATCCAAAGCATCCATAGCGAGATGGATCAGAGATGCCTAGAGATGCTCGGGCCTATCAAGCAATGAGTGCCCCACCCCCCTTAGGTACTAGGGCAGTGTCAACTTCTTGGGCCTATAATGGCGGCATCTCTTTGGGGGAAATATGTAAGGCCTCCACCTGGTCTGCACCCCACACCTTCCTTAGACACTGCAAGGTGGTCTGCCTACCCTGAGGTAGGACACTGTGTGTTTTCTTGCCTTCTGTGGCTAGGCATCCTGGAGGACTCCTGAGGAAAACCCCAGTTAGTCTTACCAGTAACGGTATTTCCAATAGTCCCCTGGGACAACATCCTACACCCCACCCCATTTTTTCATCTTGGTTGCACGGGTGTAACTTCTTGCTTGCCTTTTTCCTCCGTCCCCTGCTCTCATCATATTGGCCGAAGCATGCAGTGTCAGGCACTACCTCAGTGCACCCCCACTGTACGAGGAGGTGGGCCATGCAAGCACCTCATGGGGCCTGTTATCCAAGTCTAAGTCTTGCAGCACCTGGCGCATGAGGACGCGGCTACAGGAGAGAAGGTGAGTATAGCCTTTTTTATTTTAAGGACAGACAGGGAATTTAAAAACAAATGCTGTCTCCAGTATGTGCGACTTTAGCCTGAAAATCCTCAGATTCACATTGGCCTATTTTGCTAGAATGCTTTTGCTTTAGTTGTGTGACACAATTCCTTGGTTGGGATGGGACACCCGCATGAGGTAACATGTGTATGGGAGCTGGTTCCGGCACTTTTTGTTTTATTGTATGCACTGTTTAATTTGCGTCATGATCACATTAGTTTTTGCAGTTTTAGTGTGTTTACTCAAATATAGCTATATAGGTTATTTACACTTTTACATTGTTCCCAACAGTATATGCTGGGACCAGAATTCACCATGGGATGTGGTTGTGACAGCTGGCAACTATGAAATCCTCGTTTGGGTGCCTCTTTTTTTTCTCCTGTGGCATCCAGAATTTTCGACACATTTCATCTTGTCTCCATGGCAATAAGAAGATCAGACCAGGATTGGCCCTTGCTTCCATACATGGACTAATCACAGACGATTTTGACCAGGACCCTCTTCGTTTGTTCATTTTTTAGGCCCCAACTTCTCTCATGAGTGTATATTGTTGATCATTTAATATCCCTCTTCCTTCTTCTACTCCCCTTTTTTCCTTCCCCCTCCCCCCCCTTCCTCCTTCCCTTTCCTTTGCCCCCCCCCCTTCTTTGCCCTCCTTCCCCTCCCTACCCTTTTTGTATAAGCCAGCGTATAGTTACATTATTAGGTAGGATGTATGTAAGCCATTAGACCCATTGCATAGTGAATACTTTAGGCATATGATGTCTATATATCAATTGAATTAGCATATTATGCAATTTTTATAATATGGGTTTGAGGCCATTTTCAAGTATATGCATTTATGAACATTATTTTGTTATACCAAGACATTTATGATGGTATCGAGTATTATAGATCATAGGTAATGTTTTTTGTTTTTTGGTATCTGGATTGGTGGCCAAATGCACATGAATTGAGTCTGCGCCCCTGCAGTTTGAGCGCTCGCCCACATTTGGCTCGGGAGTTATTTTGCTCTTCAGGGCCGCTGTGTGGGCGATCACGGGATGTGTTGACACGGGGCACTCCTGTAGGGGGCAGCTCAGACATGACGGCTCCCGGTTGGACCCCGATGTGATGTTTAATTGCTGGTATAAAGCGTGGCATGATGCGGGTGATAGGTGGGTTGGGCCTGGTGACGCACACCGGCCTTGCATAACCCTGAATACAAAAGAACTCCCTTCCAGATTGACAGCTTCGTTTTACAGATGCCGGCCTTACATCACATCCGGGCATATTTGACGTAATTTCCGCCGCGCGGGGCAGGCGCTGAAACGCAGATGCGTTTCACTAGCACCTGCCGGATGGCGCCAATTTGAGCCACACATACCAGGTACTTAAGCAGATTGTTTCAGATGTATTTTACTCACCCAGCGAAGCGGCACGGGCGGCCGCGATCGAAGGTGTCCCCTCTGCCTCCCCTACTCCTCACCTTACGTGACTTTGCTACTGTCCGGCTAAGTATTTGCCTCCCTGTTGGTTTTATTTGTGTTAGTCTATTTTGACATGTCTTGTTTGGTGTTGGTATTTTGTGTTCATGACTAAGATTTACTTTAAATATATATAATTTCCAACACTTATTATACATTTTTATATGACTATTTGTATACATATATTAATTGTTCACTCATTGTATATACTTCACATTCACTGCGTTTTTGGATTTGTTGTTGTTGATATGGATATGAATTGTGGTGGGTGATTTATGCATTGCCATTTTATTAATTTAGATTTAGCGGGGGGCCCCCCCCTCTCCTCCTTTTTTTTGGAGAGGGGTTTTTTTCTGTGCCGGCACAATAACAGGGGTTGTGTTCCATGTTTCAATAGAATAGGAGTTTCCCAGATATATGTTGAAGCTTTGGCTTCACTGGATGTATTTTGGGGTTAGGCAGTGTTTTTAACCTGTTGTGTATTGTATAGTGTGTTATGTCTTTGTCTTTTTGATCTAATGAGATTTTGTACAATAAATAGTAATTTTATTATTCTTGAATTCATTGGTGCTCCTGTTGTTTGGGTTTCGGGACCAGGGTCCATGAGCCCAACTTTTTGCATTGTTTTGTTATTTACAGTGTAGCACAACTTTATTGATTTTGGGCGGTGCACCACTGTGGTGGTATTTTGCTAGAATGCACCTTAAACCAGACCTTCACCCTGAATAGGAGCTATATATGTTATATGTTTCCCCCAACTCTGTACATACAGGTTGTCCACATCACCCTACCAGAATTTACTGCATTTTATGAGCCTTTAACCCTTTAAGTGCCAGCCTACCTGCAGCATTTCCCACTCCCTGTTGCCAGACTGAGTTTCACTGTTTCGCGCTACACATGTTCAACTGTCATTTTTGAAAGGATTTCCAGGGATTTCCCAGGAAAATTATATATTGTTTTTTTCAACAGAGTCTGGGCTTTAACATGAAATGTCTTGTTTGTATTTTTTAGGTGTATTCTCAACATTTTTGGGTGAAATGTGTGAAAAAAATTAAAAAAAATATATTTTTTTACAATTTGTAGAGTTTTTTTGTAATAAAAAATGTAAGTTTGTCAATAAAATCTTATTGCGTGAGAAACCCCAATTTCTCCCGGTTACAGCGATACCACATATGTATAGGTAGACACCCTTTCCTGCCCAGAAGCCTTTTATAGCTGCTGGATGACAAATGGTTAATTAAAAAAAAAAAATGACATAGGGTCCCCCTTCCCGGGGAGGGGGACCCCATTTTTTTTTGGATTTTTAAGGGTTAAAAACCCTTAAAAATCCAAAAAAAAAAATGACGTGGGGTCCCCCTTACCCAAAGTAACCAGCCCGGGACCAGCTATGGGGGCTTGTAGGCACAGAGTGGGGGGGCCAGCTTTGGTGGCCCCCCCACCCTGCAGCCTACGAGCCCACATAGCCTATGTGGGCCCGGGCTCTTCTGCCCCCCCCTGGCCTTTGGGGAGGCAGGTAATGGGGGTGCGGGGGTTAATGGCAAGCCACCCGCTAGGGCAGGTGACTTGCCACCCCCCCAGCCTTGTGAACTGGTATAAGGGGTCTCATGGACCCCTTACCAGCTCACAAAGGGTTAATGTGAAATAAAAACACCACACAATAATAAAAAGTATTTTATTCAAAAAAAAAAAAAATTTTTTAACTGTACTTACCTTCGATTGCAAGCTCTTGTCCCTCGCCGCTCAGCTGACAGATGCCTGTGATCGGCATCCAGAGAAGGAGAAGGCAGGAGATCAGAGGATCTCCTGTCACCTCCTTCCAGGGCACCGATCACCGGCATCTGAGAAGCTGAGAAAGCTGAAGCCGGTGATCGGGACCGGGATGACGTCATAAGCCCCGCCCCCAAGGGGGCGGGGCTTAGAGGCAAGATGGCTGCCACCATCGTGAAGAAGAGAGGAGAGAGCCTCCCAGGCTCTCTCCTGAAGATCGGTAAGTCCTGGGGGGGGATCGGAGGCCCCCCAGGTGAAGAGGAGGGACAGCGGGAGCCAGCGCACACACAGGTAAGTGAATGTCATTTTTATTTTTTATTTTTTTTTACAGTTAGCAGCTGCTGCTGCAGAAGCGGGGGGGGGGCGGCCTATTCCGGGGGCTCTCCTGGAGCCATCCGACCCCCCACGGGGGATCGGATGGCACCAAATTAAAGAGGAGACCCGGCCGGATCCAACAAGGGGTCAGGTGAGTATTTTTGATTTTTATTTTTTAAACTAGAAGCGAGGAAAGTCAAGCACGTAACACCTACGGGCTTGGCACTTAAGGCCCAGCCAAGCCAGCACGTAGGTGTTACGTGCTTGGCAACAAAAGGGTTAAACATCCAAAATGGTGGCCCATGGAGTCTCAGGCTGCCTGCAAACAGGAAGTGTCTTCTGACTGTGCTTCTCTGCATTCTGGTATTGCTGTCCTTTTCCTGACCCCAGCCCTACTCTGTCTGTGCAGAGTACACTCACCCCCCTGTACCTTTGCGCTGCTCTCCTCTCCTCAGTATGTGATGCTTCTGAGGCAAGATGACGGCTCCTGTATCCTAGAGCCTGGATACAGTTGCAGCCTAGTGGGGTAAAGAATAATAGGTGACAAAAAACTTAAATTAATTTTAGATGCTGGAGAATAGTTTTTTTAAAGGTTTGGTCTTTTCATTAAATGATGCTGAAGGTCCAGTTTAACTTCTTGGTACCAGTGGTACATGTACCACTGGTGGTAATCAAGAGCCTACCAAAAAAAGAATAAATTCACCTGATCCCGATATTTTGTGCATACCCTTTAACGAAAGCGGTGTCACACCTGCACAAATCTAGCATCAATCTAAGCAACATCCCAGCAACTTGAGATCAAATCTAACATGATACTTGACTGTTTAAGCAATTTTGTTCAATATGTTTTTATTGAAAGTGAAATTGAGATGTAAAACAGAAGAGTAATACAATATTTGTCACATTTACCACAATCCAGTAGAAGTCGACTAACGACCATCGCCAAACACTCCCCTTTAGGTGTCAGGCAGAACAGAGAAGGGAGACGTTTTCGGTACACAATCATGTAACTTTCTTCAGACCATTCTTATTCTGTTCCCCCTCCCTGCCTTTATCTCGAAAACTGCTTCACCGTTCACAGAGGGACCGAGAAGTCTGGCCTGTAATGAAGTTATAAGAGGAGGGATCCATTTGAGAAAAGGAATCGTGGCGCAAGAGGTGCGCTTAAAGAAGAATAAAAGGAACAGAGAAAATGCAGTCAAGAAGAGAATAGAGAAGGGGTGAGGGGGGCTAGTGGCCATAATCCTATAGAATGGGTCCACATGGGCCATTCCGCCAACCCCTCTTTAGCCACAAGCCTCATGTCTTACTACATTGATAAAAGTAGTGCCCAAAATTCAGGTTAGTTTTGGGATGTAATTCGGACTGTCCAGGTCGTGATGAATTTCTTCCTCCCATTCTCTTCGCCCCCTGGTACTAGTTCCTCCATTCTTCTGATATTTTCTACCTCCTGCACCCACTCCAGAATGCCTGGAGCATTCTGAGAACGCCAGTGTCGAGGGACCACCAATCTAGCTGCCATAAGTAAATGTCTGAGAAGCCCTTTCTTTATGGCGGGGGCTGACCCCGGTTACATGGACAAGAGAGCAACCTGAGGGTTGTTAGGGATACTCTCCGTAGTTAAGAATCTGTATACAAAAAGCACTTAGTCCCAAAACCTATTCCTATCTGACAGTAGTAGTGGAGTGGAGAGTTAGGCATGCCTTTTGGCCTAGGTACTTCTGCGATTGCAGTACGCTACTACTGTGAGATTGGATTGGAGAGGTAGGAGCCGCCTTTTTGCCTAAGTGCATCTGCACTTGCAATATGCTACTACTGTGGGATGGGAGAGCTGGATTAGTTAGCATTGGCATACACTAGTGTATATGAGGCTTGGGTACTTGCATTGTCCCAAAAAATTACTTAAATGGCAGGGGCGTGCATGTGGAGCTAAACAGACGGAGACCCAAACAGAGGACATAATGCACACCTGCTTCTTGATCGCAGACATTTATTTAACAAAGGTACTTCAAGCCCAACACACATGAAAAGAGGACACTAGGAGAAGAAGTAGCTGCACATGTGAGTGGGGACATCGCCTTACACCTTCTTCCAAATAATGCAGCACTGGCCAGTCCATAAACAGCTAAAGTGGCCCTGATTGCAGAGGTTCTACAGCCAGAACTTCCAGGTAACCGGATGTACAGCAAAGAAGTGGAGCTATCAGCGTTATGAGTTACATGTTTTACAAAATTATATTTTCTTTTGTAGCTGGGGAGTTCTGGCTGAGGATCAAGCCCACCCAGAGGTGAGGGGTCTGACCAGTGGGGCCCAGAAGACTGGGTGTGGGTTTAAGGTGGCAGCGCCAAACCCTGCCAATGTCCTCTTCCTCCTCTGAAGCAGCACCACCAGCCATGGAGCCGGCTGAAGGGGAGGGTGTGTTGGGCTTGGAGTCACCAGTATGCCAATACACAAAAAACACACAGGTAGTGCTGCATGTAAAATCTACTGACATGTTTGCTAAATCCAATTCTTCTGTGTTGCATTCTCCTGACTCCACTACACTTAAAGATGGAGAGGACAAACGCATTGATCAAATGGCGTGCCACGCTTTTTCCAGTGTAGGCTCGGCCTTGCGGCCTGTTGGCGCTTCGCCGCTTATGTCGGTGGCTATTAGGTCTGTTGTGAGAGACCTAATGGATAACTCAGGGCTTGATCCGGCCTCTGATGAGTACGCCGCTCTTAAGTGATGTTTGCATCTTTTGTACTTTCTGCTTTAGATGATACTCTGCTCATGTGCAGCAGAACCTCTGCCTTGTTACAGTGCTTCCGTTTGTGGGATTGCGCCTATTTGAAGAAAAATTGGATTCTGTCACTAAAGGAGGAAAATTACCTCAGCGTAAGAGACAACGTCGTTCCTTTCGTGGAGTGGCTTCCTTTAGCCCTTCCTTTCGGGGGTCCAGATCTGGTAGAGGATCGACCTTTTCAGCCTCTAGAGGGAATGCATGGAATAGAGGAAGAGGACGTGGCCGTCCAAGTCAGAATTGGGGGTCCAAAACCAAATCTGCCCCTAAGCCTACTCAACAATGAGGGGACGCCCTCACCCTTACGGGTGGGGAGACGGCTGCGGTTCTTCTTCCAGGTCTGGGTTCAGGAGGTATCAGACAATTGGGTTCTGGAAGTAGTTTCTTCCGGTTACAAACTGGAATTCGAGTCCCGGCCTCCTCCCAGATTTTTCATGTCCCGGATGCCGTCAGATTCGGCAATTGCGCAGGGATTGCGGGCAGCAGTAGCGAATCTGTTAAACATGGCTGTCATCTGCCTAGTGCCTCCAGCGGAAAGGGGTTTGGGGTTTTACTCCAACCTATTCATGGTACCCGAAAGGACGGCTCTGTTCAGCCTATCCTAGACCTAAGGAGACTCAATCAATTTATCCGTTTCAGAAGATTCCGCATGGAGTCTCTGCGATCAATGATCGATGCTCTCCGTCAGGGGGATTTCATGACATCCATAGACATCAAGGATGCTTATTTGCACATTCCTATTTTTCCGGGTCACCAGAGATTTCTCAGGTTCTCGATAGAAGACCAGCATTATCAATTTGTGGCCCTGCCATTCGGCCTTACCTCGGCCCCAAGAGTCTTTACCAAGATGCTGGCAGGAGTGATGGCTATATTCAGGGTCCAGGGCATCCGCATTGTGCCTTTTCTGGACGATCTTCTTATCACGGCCTCCTCCCTCGAACAATCAGAGTTGAACACCAGGACGGTGGTCTCTACGCTAGAGAGGTTCGGATGGGTAATAAGTTACCCCAAATCCTCTCTCTGTCCGTCCAGGGAAATTCCATTCCTGGGCTTGATTCTGGATACATTTCAGGCCAAGGTTTTTCTTCCTCAGTCCAAAATGGTTCTGATTCAGGACTTGATTTGTCTATTCTTGTCCAACCCTCATCAGTCTATCCGTCTAGGGATGAGACTAGTGGGATTGATGGTAGCTGCATTCGAGGCAGTCCCGTTTGCCCAGTTTCACATAAGGACGCTTCAGCTCCTGACAGGTGCAAGACAGGTGCCCACTATCATTAAATCAGACTTGTCTATTGTCTCCCCACGTTTTGCAGTCCCTTCAGTGGTGGTTAATATCGCACAACCTCCAGAAGGGCAAGTAATTTCTGACTCCTCGTTGGGAACTGGTTACCACGGATGCCAGCCTGGTGGGCTGGGGGGGGGGCTTCTGGAAGAAGCATCAGTTCCAAGGATTGTGGGGGCCTCAGGAGGCTCATTCTCCAATCAATGTATTAGAGCTTCGGGCCATACGTCTTGTTCTACTTCGACTGACCCATTTCTTACAGGGTACTTACATATATATATATATATATATATATATATATATATATATATACACACACACATATGGTTTGTTTCAGAAAACACATCATTTGTACTTGGATGATCTGCTCATGAAGGGTCTGTCAGTCTGGTACCTCTGCAGGCATCTGTCTGGTGGCTGCTAGGCTCATTCAGCCCAGCTGTCTACATTGCCCGGGGCCTTGTTGTCACCAGTACATGATACTCATCCAGCTTTCACTATTGACTGGCACCAAACTGAAACCGGCATACAATGCCCAGATGTCTACATTGCCCATTACTAGCTTGCAACCAGCACTCAGCACCCAGTGCTTGATGCCCTGTTATCACCAGTGCATGGCATCTAATTATCTAGTGGGGCCTACCTCACCTATTCCAGATAGCAAACCTGTTTGTGTGTCTTTGCCTGGGGCTAGCTAGCCTCCATCTAGCCAGGAGGTAGCAAGGCTTCATCATAGCCCAGAGAGTTTCTTTACTTTCCAGAGGCTGCTGGGGTCTTTTGCTGCTCTCTGGGTATGAACAGCATCTGTGGGGTTGTCCCTTCATCTAGACTGGTTGTGCCTTCATCTAGACTGGTCACATTTGTGCAGCTGGACAGCTGTGTTCTGCTCAGTCCCAGGTATTGTGTTTGGACCCGCCTCCAGGAGAAAAGTCACTTAATCAAGTTGTCTAACCACTGGATACATTACACCAAACATAAAATTACACATAGTCATTTCTAAAAAGAAACTAAATTCAAAGTAACCATCCACAAAAACAACTCAACATCACAAAGTCAATATATGTGGAATAAGCAAGACAACATATGCAGCTGCCAATAGGGAAAGAACTGTATATTATACATTACTAGGAGAAAAAGATTTTTGGCTGAATACTAAAATCCCTTTTGTGGGGTTACATTTAAAAGACATCAGTAGGTATAAAAAGAAAAAAAATTACTTTACCTACCCTGCAGCCGACCAGTCTGCTGTTTCATAATATACTGAATCAGTCCATCCACAATCACTAAGAGCTACGTTATAGCTAGCTAATGCTGCCCTCTGCTGTTGCAGTGTGTGAGAGCATTCAGCTTGAATGGGGGGATATTTACACATCCTTAGTGAGCTCCCTTTGCTGGTAGCTACGAAACTTGCAAGTTTTTAAGCACATAGCATGAACTGATCAGCTTATTATTATGAGCTTTAGTAGTAATGAAATGTAGGTGGTTCACCAATTTTTTGCCCCTCAAAAGGTACAAATTTATCATCAGTGGGTTGTAAAGCATTCAACTCAACAGCAACAGATTATCACATTTGTTTGCTCAGCTGTTTGTCATTCTCACTGTATGATTAATTTGACCTTGATTAACTCTTGCTGGTAGTGCTCTAGGGCAGTGGTCCCTAACCCTTTGCTACAAGGCCCACCATCAGCTCATGTTTTGTTGATTGCAGCATAGCTGCCTCTATAGCCCTTCGGCTGCACTAATTACTTCACCTGTGCATCTGTGTGGAGATCTGCAAAAACCTGGCCTGTTGGTGGACCTTGTAGTAGAGGGTTGGGGATCCCTGCTCTATGAGTTAGTTACCTG
Organism: Gastrophryne carolinensis; assembly: GCA_027917425.1. Lineage (NCBI taxonomy): Eukaryota > Metazoa > Chordata > Amphibia > Anura > Microhylidae > Gastrophryne > Gastrophryne carolinensis. The sequence goes on from CM051234.1 coordinate 259,124,346, forward strand.
TTATGGGAGCTCTACAGGGTATGGAATGTATGTGGTTCCTCCTTCCACTGGATAGGTGGGGGTTGTTCCTGTGGCCAGCACCATAATTTAGTTATCCACTTCAAGCAAAGATTCCAGAAGTGGATCGCCATATTAGGATCCTGGCCACAGGATAAACCCCCACCTTGGGTGGATTAGGGTCTGTGATATATTCAGTGCATAGGTGTCTGTAATATCTGCTAGACAGATGCATGCAGCACCAGACACAGTTGCTATTCCATTTCTGTGGCAATTCTGGCAGCTAAGGTTGCATATGTATGGCTACATAAGATATTGTATGTCAGATTGTCTTCAGAAATTATGGAAGTCTGTAAACTTTAGAACATGTGGAGAATCGTATAGTGGTCATCTTCATTGTCAGAGCTGCCTTGGACAGTGGAAGGACTGTAGGACTTTCTGGTTAAGGCTTAATTGAGCCGTGTGTTCCTTCATAAAATGGTGTCTCCCTAAGTCCTGAGCAGGTAAACAATTTTGTAGACATTCCAGCACCACCATGAAGGAGGCAGATGAGAGAGTAGACCTGGCTAAAACGCTGTCCTCCTTTGGTAGGAGAGACAGGCACCCCTGGGACAAAATCAGGAAGTCATCTACATGATGGTGTCCTCTCTTGTAAGTAACAGGAACAACGCAGGAAGGAATGGGGCTGCAGCTGTTGGTCAGAGCACTGCAGGACTGGTTACTTGCTTGCCATAGGGCAGCCAGTCCCACCATGAGAAGGGCTGTCTTCCCTCAGTGTATTACACACATATTCTAGTGACTTCAAGAGTATCATGCCTTTTCTAAAACAAATCCTCGGCCAGATAGTTGCATATTTAGACACAGAATACCTGGGCCAGTCCCAGCTACCCCTGCCCAGGGGGGTGATAAAAGATGGTGCAGAAGATAGTTTTTTCTCGTTTCCTCTTTTAAATGCCATACATACAACAAATTAGAGACTAGAAGTAGCCGTTAAAGCAACATAACCACTTGGGTAGGTATATGAAACATTTAGCTCTCCTTAAAGAGGGACAAAAGAAGACAGGGACAAAGAAACATGGGTCAAGCAAAGAACAGTCCTTGGAGGATTGGAATGTATGATATATGTATTCTTGTGATCAGCTATTAATTTATCTATGTTTAGCACTCGTTCACACCTGTCTGGTACCGCATATGTTTTGCGTTCGCAGCAGGCGCAATGGTACCGAAAAAAATATCCATCAATGGCACCTCTGTGGCCTTTCACACCTCTCTGGTGTGGCAGAGGGGAGAAAAACCCGTCTGAAAAAAGTCCTGCCTGATGCGTCCTGGCCACAAACACATCCCTTGAAACAGGGATATATAAACACACAGGTGCAAACGCGAACGCAAGCAAAAACGTGGATAAAATAAATGTAAAAAGGAATTCCTGTTGCAAAATGCAAACATGACTGGACAGGTGCGAACGTAGCCTTAGGCAGAGAACCACAGGGACATCTAGTGGTATAGTTGATTTTATCTGGCTTATGTTTTTATTAACTAAAGTTTTTTTTCAAATGCGTGGTCCATGCATATGTTAACCGCGCTGGTGTAATAATTATTTGTTACTCTACAGGTAGTTTGGACTTTAGGTGCACTTAATTGTTGTCTGTCATAGGCTGTACTCAAAAGTTTAAGTTTTAAATACTACTCCAAATATACTAACAAACAGTTTGACATGCTGCAGATGCATATCAGGTTCTATCATTGGCACTCAGGAAACAGTCTTTCTTTCTTAAATTGGACCAATCATCAGCCCCCACTGGCTATGGAGTCTAAAAGTCGTGCCGACCAACTGGGTGCCCCTGCTGCATCCCAATTTAGGATGCCCCTTGTGTGAAACCCCCCAGATCACCCAAGCTTTCCTCTAGTCCATCGCCGAGATTGCGGGCCGCATCCCCTGCACGCTCCCATGCCCAGCCATCCATATAGGCTGTGCAGGGGGGATGGGGGTGCACTCCCCAGAAAAATACAGTTTTGTGAGTACTCACCTTTAAAACGGGTATTATGAGTGTGCCATACACTCCACTTCGATCTTCACGACATGTGGGTAATCTCCAGTAGAGGGCGAACTTCTGCAGAGATGAATATGCAAAAAAATAAAGCCCCTCCCGGCCCATATATACCTGGGACCTCCCACAAATTTATAATTATAACCTTAACAATCAAAACCAATGGTTCACCAAATAAAAAACTCCAGAATACCTGAAAAAAAGGGGTGGGGCGAAGTGGAGTGTATGGCACACTCATAATACCCACTTTAAAGGTGAGTACTCACAAACCGGTATTATTCTAAGTGTGCCATACACTCCACTTCGATCTTCATGACATGTGGGACATCCAATAGCAGTGTCCGTCATGGGTGGGAACCAGAAACAGTAAAGAATGTACCAACTCAAACCACTGCAGCTTGCAGAACCTTGTGGCCAAAAACAGCATCCGCTGAAGCCCGCACATCAACCTTGTAAAACTTGGAAAAAGTATGAACGGAAGACCAAGTAGCAGCCTTACAAACTTGTTCAACCAAAGCCTGGTGCTGAAAAGCCCAGGATGCACCAACAGCACGAGTAGAGTGCGCCGTGACCCTAAAGGGGGAGTCCTCCCCTTAGCAGAATAGGCCCCAACAACAGCCTGACGAATCCATTTACTAATGGTAGACTTGGCAGACGCCAATCCTTTCCTGGGCCCGCAGGGCACCACGAAAAAAACATCCGTCTTGCGGAAAAAAGAAGTAGTCACCAAATAGAACTTCACGCAGCGAACAACATCCAAATTGTGCAGAACCCACTCCTTGTCATTGCTAGGCTTAGAACACAAGGAAGGGAGAACAATATCCTGATTGAGGTGGAAGGCAGACACCACCTTAGGAAGGAAATCTGGCTTAAAGCGAAAAACCACCTTATCCTGGTGTCTCTCAAAGTAAGGGGCCGCCAACTCAGAGACACGCCGAACAGAGATAATAGCTACCAAGAAGGCAACCATCTGAGTGACAACCGAAAGAGCCATATCCTGTAGCGGCTCAAAAGGAGGACCCTGGAGAGCCGAAAGAACCAAATTCCAATCCCAAACCGGAACCACAGCCTTCCGAGGGGGCCGCACATGCGCGACCCCTTGGAAAAAAGGTCTTAACCAGCGGGTGTAAGGCAAAAGACCTCTGGAAGAAAACCGTCAGAGCAGAAACCTGTCCTTTCAAAGTACTAAGCTGGAACCCAAGATCCAGATGATGCTGAAGAAACTCCAAAATCCTAGGAATCGAAAACACCCTGCAAGGCAAGGCCCTAGCCTCACACCAATCAATATATGACCTCCAAGTCCTATAGAAAATGCCAGAAGAGGACCACTTCCTAGCTCTAATCAAAGTCTGAACAACGGCCGCAGACAAACCTTCCTCCTTCAGAATGAAGGTTTCAGCAGCCAAGCCGTCAAAGCCAGCGTTTGTAAATTGGGGTAAAGTAGTAGACCCTGAGATAACAGATCCGGCAACATGGGAAGCCGGTACTGATCTACGGCCAGCCTTACAATGTCTGCGTACCAAACCCTTCTTGGCCACCTTGGAGCCACCAGAATTGCTGGTGCCCCTTCTAGAACCAGTTTGCGAACTACCTTGCCCAGCATGGAGACGGGCAGAAACAGGTACATAAAACTCAGATCCTACCAAGCAAGGGACAAGGTATCCACTGCCAGTGATAGAGGATCCTGAGAAAGAGACACAAAGGCCGGAAGTTTGTGATTGTGCCTCGAGGCAAAGAGATCCACCCCCGGAGTCCCCCACTTGCGGCAAAGATCCAGAAAAACCTCGGGGTTGAGAGACCACTCTCCTTGGCAAGAGGATCCCCTGCTCAGGGAATCCGCCTCCGTGTTCTCCACTCCCGGAAAGTAGACTGCCGAAACGCAAGAAACATTGCTCTCCGCCCAGTGCAGGAGACTTCCCTGAGGGCACTCCTGCTGCGAGTCCCTCCTTGGTGATTGATGGAAGCTACCGCCGTTCGGTTGTCTGAACGAACCTGAACCGGTAGACCCTGTAAATGTGAGGTCAGCCGTGCCAGAACCAGTCGGATGGCTCTGAGCTCCAAGACATTGATGGGGGTGTGAGCCTCCTGAGGACCCCACATCCCGCTGAACTGATGACTTTTCCAATAACCTCCCCAGCCCGACAGGCTGGCATCCGTGGTAAATGTCTCCCAACAAGGGACCAGAAAAGATCTGCCCTTCAACAGGTTGCTCACGTCCAGCCACCACCGAAGGGACTGCCGAACCCTGGGAGACATCCTGAAAGGTTGATCCAATGACTGCGGACACCTGTCCAAATGCTTCAATAGGTGAAGTTGAAGAGATCTCATGCGAAACTGTGCAAACGGTACCGCCTCGAAGGAGGACACCATCAAGCCCACCAGTTTCATCCCCTGTCGGATAGAGGGATAGAGGGATAGAGGGGATAGAGGGAGTCGCCACCACCTGGTGGGTGTCCAGCTTCGCCTGACGGAGGGAAGAAGCTGAGATCAACAGGTTGTTCATGCGAATGCCCTGAGCTCTGAGCAGAGCCATTATTCCCGCCAAGACCTTGGTGAAGACCCTCGGCGCCGAGGTCAGTCCGAAGGGAAGGGCTACAAACTGAAAAAGTTGATCCTCCACCGCAAACCAGAGGAATCTCTGATGTGCCGGCAAAATCGGAACATGCAGATACGCATCCTTGATGTCTATGGATGTCATAAAATCCCCTTGGCGAAGGGAATTGATAGCCGAGCGAAGGGTCTCCAAGCGGAACTTTTTGGCTCTGATAAACCTGTTGAGAACCTTGAGATCTAGAATGGGTCTCACCGAACCCTCCTTTTTTGGAACCTTGAAAAGGTTGGAGTAGTAACCCCTGCCTCTCTCCAACTGAGGCACCGGGCAAATAACTCCCATGTCCAGAGGGTTTTTTTTTTTTTTTTACTGCTAACAGGAGCCCCTGTGCAGCCTGAGCGTCCGAGGGCACCCGAGACATTAAGAATCTTGGAGGCGGTCAGTACTCGAACTCCAGTTTGTACCCGGAGACCACTTCCAAAATCCAAATGTCTGTGACCTCCCGGGCCCAGACCTGGAAGAAGAGCCGCAGCCGTCGCCCCACCCGTGCGGGTGAGGGCGCCCTTTCATTGTTGAGCCGGTTTAACGGCGGGCTTGGGCTTGGAACCCCAGGCAGCAGCGGGACGTGCCCGACCTCTGCCCCTGTTCCAGGCCGAGCTCCTGACACCCGAGAAGGCCAAACCTCTAGCCGCTCTGGCCCCTCGAAAGGAAGGCGTGAACAAGCAAGCCCCCCGAAAGGGACGGCGCTGTTTCTTCCGCAGAGGTAACTTACCTCCCTTAGCAACAGCATCCAATTTATCTCCAAACAGCCGCGCACCCAGGAAGGGAAGAGCTGTAAGAGACTTCTTGGCCCCAAAATCCGCCGTCCACTGATGGAGCCAGACCAATCTGCGCATAGCCACCAATAGGGCTGATGTCCTGCTACACATGACAATAGAATCTTCCATAGCAGCCAAGACAAACCCCATGAACAATTCACATCTCTTAAGGGTAGCGAACTCAGCGCTAGCCGGATCAAACTGAGCGTCATTCAGCCAGTCCCTGATAAGTGACCTGGTAGCAAGCGACACTAGGGCAGATGCACAAACAGGCCGCAGGGCCGAGCCCACGCTGGCAAATGCGTGACACGCCATCTGATCAAGGTGCTCGTCCTCGCCATCCTTAACGGAAGTGGCGTCAGGGGTGTTCAGCACAGAAGAGTTGGTCAAAACCAAAACTGGCGCATCGACCTCGGGAGGAGAAGACCATCGCTTAACCGCCTCCACCGGGAAAGGATACTTCTTATCCCATCCCTGAGGAACACCAGGAAGCCGACTGAGCCTTTCCCATTCTTTCAGGATCAGCGCATCAAAGTGACCCTGGGTCGGGAATTCCAGACTGGGCTTGCGGGCCCCAAAAAATTCCCCCTTCTTGAGAGGAGTCGCCTCAGGCGGGTCAATATCCAACACCTCCAATAGATGTGACTAAACAGTGGCTGTATCGACGGCATCCCCCAGCGCCTGCCCGACATCAGCATCACCAGACTGTACATAGTCAGTCTCCGTTTCCTCATACAATTCCCCCTCCACTAACGGGGAATAATCCGACAAATCAATGGAATCGTCGTCAACATCCCACAAGGGCTGGGCCGACGACAAATGTCTCTTTTTAGCCTGGGCCTTCTTGCCCACCGTGCTACCAATAAATTTCTCGATGCTGGCCAACCTAGCACAAACAGAGTGCGACTCCCCGCTGGCACCAATGTCACTTGGGGTACGGATAAGGCGGGGAGGGGAAGGCGATGAAGCGGGAGGAGCCGACCCAGAAGGCTGGGTACCAGACTGCCGTGTTATGGCCTTTTGTGCACATGGTATACAGATCAGCATTCTCCCCCGTAAGGGATACACCACACCCCACACATGGCCCAGATTGTCCCAGAGGGAGCCCGAGCCCAGTATCCTGCGTAGCCTCCATATGGTGACTTTTGTGTTCAGTCGCAAGACCGCAGGGAATTTACGCCTAAGCAACCTGGGATGCCCCTTAAAAGGCCCGGTGGGAGGATTTGAAGTGATCAAATTTACACTAGGGACTCCAGGACCAGGAGGAACCTCTTAACATGCACAATAATGAAGCAATCTGCAACACACAATAAGGCATATCAATTACTATACAGTAAATAAATAATTAAATGGCAAAACCTGCAAAAAACCAGCACCACAGGGGGCCCCCCCACCAGAGAGTGACCCCCAAGTGACAAAGAGGTGGCCAACAGGCCCCTACCTGTCCCCAAGAACGGCAGCAGCGACCGCAGCAAGGCAGCAAAAATGGCCCCCGATCTGAGGAGAAGCCGAGAAGCAGGAACAGAAGGCGGGCGGGCGGTGCTTTTCCGGCCCCACCCCCCTCCCAGCAGCGCGGATCTTGCCAGTGAAGCCCCCGCAAAACGCGACGCACGAGGGGGCGGGGCTACCGCGGCCGCGTCGCGCGCCCTGCCCCGCCCCCTTTTCTTAACACAGCGGAGGGAGGGAAGATCCCCAGGCTAACAGGAAAGCCACCACGGGCTAGTAAAGCACCATGCACCAATTCATCCAGGGATACTTCCAGGAGATCCACACTCACACACAACACAAAGTAAAGTGAAACACCAACACACACATACATATATAAATCTTAATAAAATGAAAAGGGAAAGACCGAGGATGACGGCCCGCCAGCCCCCCCCCCCCCTAGAGGGAAGTAAGGGACCCGGAAGGGGGGGTGGGAACCCGGCCATAATAAGGCCACAGGCATGTAGGGACGGGGCATCCCGCACCAGGATCACCAAAGACCTGGATAACCGCCTACCCCATAATGAGGTCTCACGGTGAAGCAAGGCTCCTTCTGCACCCATAGGGTGCTCCTACCCTCACCAGGACCCGCAGCCTAAGCTGGGAGGCTCAAATAGGGGCAATTTAAAAGGGTCCTGGCAATAATAGGGATAATAAACAGCCGGGAGCGGGCCCAGCTTACCTGCAAGTAAAAGAAGTCTTCATCTTCTGTCTTGTCGCCTTCCCTGCAGAGAAGGAACTAGGGAATTGGTGGGAGGTCCCAGGTATATATGGGCCAGGAGGGGCTTTCTTTTTTGCATATTTATTCATCTCTGCAGAAGTTCGCCCTCTACTGGAGATTACCCACATGTCATGAAGATCGAAGTGGAGTGTATGGCACACTTAGAATAAACGGGTACGTGGCTGCTGCTGCTCCCTATATCAATGCTCAGTCCAAAACAATGGTTCTATGCTTTGATTTAGTATGAACGGCATAAAACGCTGAATGTAGGAGAGCCTGCATCATGGGAACGCTGGAAAGGTGAGTTGAGTTGAGTTCATACTCCAGGCCATCCCAAATCAGGATGCTCTAGGGACAAGAGCCAATAACCAGGGGAGTGAAAATTCTGGTGATTGGTCCACTTTAAGCACACCCATAAATGATTTACATGGCAAGAAACTGGACATCTGCTTGAATCGGTAAACTCAAATTTTATTAACTTGAGAAAAATTATTTCTGCACCAATGCACTGATTTTATGCAAATGCATCATTTTTAGGTGAAGTTTTCTTTCTTGCTAAAGAACACAAATACAGTATATTCTACATATTATTAGTTGTCCTTGTTCCAGTGGCTTTGCTTTGTGTTTGCACAACTACAGTGTTCTCATACAAGTTCCAGGTAATCGCATTTGTTAGTCCAGACACAACAGTGGGCATTATTCTATCCTATGTAAGGCAAGACAAAAACTCTGAAGGAACACTCTATTACTTGATATGAAAATGTACAATATATATTATAAGGACATGGCTAAGAACACAATTATCATAGCCTTCAGAGTTGTCTATCAATCTCCAAAGTGCCAAGGACCAATGAGCATGCTTCTATATACTTGAAAAGTATATAGGTAAAATGTCTAGGCCTAAAAAATGCAACAGAATCAACTGTTCCACTAAAGACCACTGATGAGGAGGGCTGACATGACATGCAGACATCATAATATATAATAACATTTTGGCTGATGTTATGTTGCCCATGTTGCTGGACTGTTATATTACTTCAGCAGGCAGCCACCAATTCCAAATAGACTCAAGTCTGACTTCCACCCATCCTGTCACAAAATGCAGGCATACTAGGGATTACTTTTTGCTCCTGCTCAGTACCACTGTACAGCCTGATGTGGGGAGTCATGATATGACCTATGTGTGATCAGTGGCTTTCCCCCTTGAAGGCAAATCAATCGTCCTGTCGTGGAACACAGCTACGCCTGGGCATTTTTTTTTATTATCATTAAAGTCCCTGATCCAGGTGCACGCTAACATCCTCCCACCTTTCCCCCTTAAGAACAGTGTAAAATTAGCCATTTAAAGGAATCTCCATATCCCTGATTATTAAGTAATTACCTTATGTATTCAAATTAAAGCCCCTTTCTTGGCTTCAATTTCTGGGTCATGGTTGAGCTGGGAAGGGCATGTCATGGTGTAGCTTTATGAGTCATGAGCAAACTCTACTATGGTCAGAGACAGCTGTGTGACCATTGTGCTCGCTCACCTTGAAAGCACTAAGGGGCAGAGTGGCTGTTAGATCACTCTCTTGCGTGATCCTAGAAGAATTAACCCGAAAGGAGGGTACATTTTAAAGCCCTGCTATGGCTGCTACCATAGAGAAGCACATGAGGATGCATTAAGTTAGCTGCTTGCTGCCTTATTATTTCTTTTAGGTTTACATTCCCTTGATTTTTCCTTTAGGGCCGACAAGTGTGAAGTTAACCCAAGAGAAAAGGAAAACCAAGTAATATTGTGTAATAGTAATATTTGTAATAATAATTTGGTCTTGTGCTGTTCTGAAATATAAAACAGTAAAGTTTTTTTGTAGAGCTATAGCAGCAGTCACTTTTAACCTATAGCTGTGCTTCTTTTATATTTATGTTGGGTTGCGACTCGCCTAGAGAGATATAGGCTTGGTGCTCAGTTCTACATTCTCAAAACTATATTATGGTCCATTAGCATGATTTTATCTATTCCTTATAAGTTCTGCAGTTACTACCAGTTCCAGTCCATGTAGGTACCCTATACCAGCAGTTCTCAACCTTGTTATGCGAAGTACCCCCTAACGACAAGCAGTTGGAACCAAGTACCCTGAAAAGGGTGGGGGAGGTGGGGGGATAGATGACTAATGTTACCGAAATAAGTAGGTCACTGCCTTTAGGCACTTTTAAAGCAAGAAAGAACCGCATCCCCTCTATCCCTCTTGCAGGAGAAATTCATCACTTTCCCTGAAAGCATGGCGTCCTAGAATGCGATGAGGTTGGGTTTTTTCAACATTGCAAATATGTCAAGTGTAATGGGATCCATTGATTGTATGCATGTGGCCCTGGTTCCCCTAGCTGCTTAGGAGTATATGTTTTCAGTATATTTAGGTCTACATAGCTCCTCCTTCCTGCCCACTCTCCTCTCTTGAGGCTAACCTAGCATCCCCTCCCCCCAAACAGCTTTCCTGTGTCTCAGTCTGTTTAGATCCATATAGCTCCTACTTGTAGGCTTGTTTACCTCATCACTATCTGGACCCTGCTCCCTTGGTGGCCGGCTGGTGGGCTGGCCCTGCCTTGATGTTGTCTTGGTGGTAGCCAAACCAGAGGGGCAAGCTGTGGCTGCAGGTGGCAGGTCTTGTGGGTGAGGTGCTGCTGGCTGGGGTGTTGCTGCAAAGTCAAGGTAAGTGCCCCTTCAAAATCCCTACAAAGGATACACACATTGACTCGGCCCCCAAATTTTGGTCTGCTCACACCCACATTAGGGGTTACATATAAAGGTTGCCTAATACCCTTGGTGTGCGTAGTCAAACAACATATGTTTTGCAGGCGAGCCCTAAAAGCTGCTTGTGCATGTGGTAATTAAGGTTGGTGGGGGGCGTGTTTGGTTGGCTAACCAACCAGTTTTCAAGCTAGATTCAAACAAAAGAAAGGGTTGCTTTAGTGAGTTGTCCAATGTTTCTTGTACAAGCAGGCCTCTGGATGTGGCCTCTGGATGTTCAGCACTTACCCCTCAGCCCATCTGGTGCTGAGTTTCTGACGAACAACCACCTTCAGGTCATCCCACTTTTTCTTGGCCTGGGCACCATCCTTGGGTTCTGGCCACGCCCCCACTCCCACCACATTGTGGGCAGTCTCCAGCCATAACTGTTCCCGCAACGCAGGTGTTAAACGGGACCCAGCCATTCGATTATAATTTTTGGCAACACTATCCAGCAGGACCTTCAGCTAGGCATCATCAAATCGGGAACCAACAGCGAATCCTATCCAACAGACAGTAGCGGAGTGGAGAGGTAGGTGCGCCTTTTGGCCATCTGCGCTTGCAATCCGCTACTTTTGTGGGATGGGAGAGCTGGATTAGTTTGCATTGGCATACACTAGCATATACGAGGCTTGGGTACTTGCACTGTCCCAGAAAATTAATTAAAGGTGCAGGGGCATGCATGTGGAGCTAAAGTAGACCCAAAAAGAGGACATAAGTTAACAATGCACATCTGCACCCAACATGCATAGGTACTGTCAAGGGAAGAGTAAAGCGTGGGTGTAACGGTATATTTATCTGCACACAGACACACTGCAGATGAGCCGAGAGCTTCCTTAGGATTAGCCCAATCAGCCAGAGAGAGATTTTATCTGTTTACACACAGAACCTTGGGACTTTGCTATAAGCAGCCCACATCAAACTGACAGATATTTACCTTAGAAAAGGGCTCAGCATGTTCATTACCACAGAATCTGCCTGCTATTTCACAACATCTGCATGGGAATGCAATGTACTGGGGAATGAAAAATGCAGCTCCTGACACCAGCATGAGGTAAGCAGAAAGCAGCCTAATTTAGCCCTTTGCCTGGCATGTCCATTAATACAGAGAGGGATTATAAGAAGGATACACTCCTAATTCTACTTACCTAGGGATGACCTAGTTGTCTAGAGAGCTAGTTGTCCCTTAGGAAGGTTAGGTGCTTTTGGATTTTGGTTGGGAATAACGTTTAATTTAACTTAGAGGGTTTTATGTGGCACCTTGAATATACTTACTGTACCTTGTCTATCGTGTCATATTCTCATGAGACTCACTGTGGGAAAATCCTTTGTGCAGTCCCCATGGTGTGGATTGCCTGGGTGTGGTGCTGTGCGCTGGTGGATGACGTGCACTGGTTGCCCACTACTATCTGGCTGGTTGGTTCTTTCAAACATGTGCAGTGGGGAGCTGGAGGACAAGCAGCTCTAAATATGTCCTTAATATAGAACAGTGGCAACCATTTTGGAGGAAAAAATAGGTAAGAACTGTGCAAGGCAGCAGTGTCTGAGGAGAGCTCATTGTGGTGTGACTCTGGTGTGATGGGTGGAAAAATGGCCAGAAAACGAAGAGGATATTGTTGGGTGAGTACTGAGAGTGAGAAAGCCCCCCTTTGGACTGGCTGTGCTGAGCAAGGCACCTGTGAAACTAGAGCCGGATAATAGGGCAGAACTGACAGGGCACTTAACCTAGAAACCCGAAGTCTAAGATCAACCATTGCCTTCACTAGGGCCCCCTCCAAGGGAGGATTGGCTGGGTTGTGGGGAAGGCCCAAGTCATGAATCCAGGGACTCTCTGAATGCTAGGCTAGATTAGCACAGTTCTTCATATGCTGGATCGGGTAAGTGTTGAAGTCTGAAATCATAAGTCTGTGGTTCACAAGCACAGTAGCAGATCAGTGAATAAGCCAGGGTCGGTGCCAGCAGCGAAGGTCCATAGACAAAGGTCCAGCTTAAAATCTAGCCGGGTAATCAGTCCAAGAATAAGCGTAGTCAGGCAGGCCGAGGTCACAGAAGGTATGCAATTCGAAGGAATAGCTGAAGGAATGGTCAGGGTCGAAGCTGGGTCAAAACAAGAAATCAACAGGAAGTGCTGGAACACATGGAACCAAGAAGAGTTGATGATCAGGCAGCAATGTGATGATGTCAGCTTCTCCCTTTAAAGTGGACCAACACCCAGGATTTTGACTATCCTGGGTCTTGGTCCACTTCGGTGGGGCACCCCCGATCGGGGTGCCCCGCTGTGTGAAACCCCCCCGAACCCCCCGAACTCACCTCTGTCCGCGGCGACGGACAAGCCGCGGACAAGCGGCTCCTCCGCCGCCGCCTCCCGCGCGTCCCTGTTGACGCGCGCGTGCCCGCGCCGGCCATTCACAGACGGCCGGCGCGGGCGCGCACACGACTACAGGGGCGCGAGGGAGGCGGCGGCGGCCGGCCGCCGCCGAAACTAAGGTAAGGAGTTTGGGGGGTTTGGGGGGGTTTCACCCCGCGGGACATCCCGATCTCGGATGTCCCGCGGGGAGGGAGGTGATCGGCCCGGGAATCTTATAGATTCCCGGGCCGATCACCCGTGGGTGTTGGTCCACTTTAAACGACAGTGTGCAGGTGAGAAGGGAACAAACTGCAAGCTGAAATGGAATCCAGGTTTCTACCTTGATGTGCGTGAAAACCCGGAAGCGGATTTCCTGCTAGGGTAAAATCCAAGTTTCAGCACAAATGCATGCATGTGCAGGGGAACTTTGCATGCGTGAAACTCAGAATTCCTAGAATCATTCTGACAGATATCATTCTAGGCCCACCTCAGAATCAGAATTTTGTACAGCTACGTCACTATGAGGCCGATTCATTAATAGCACCAGGTAGCGCCAGATGAGCGCCAGTAGCGTGATTTTCACAGCGCCAGCTAGTATTCGCTGTGCTTGGCCGGGGTTTGCTTGTTGACAGCGACTCAGTCGGTGTGCGGTAATGTTGAATACGGGCTTAGGGGTCGCTGTTTCACAGGTTCAGCGTTGTATGGGTGCGCCTGACAGCGAATGGCCAGAGCGAACGGCTTGCTGCAAATTCATTAACAAATCACGCTCCGAATTTTTAAGCGCTGTGAATTCCTTGTTTAAACCCCAGACCGCTGGCGGCGATGGATTTAAAATAGTTTTTAACCCCCAAACAACCATATTTTTTGATTGTAAAATTATACAAGTTTTTATAAACATTTTGTAATATGAATACATTAATATCAGACCTGTAATATTAATTCTGCACAAATTAATTTTTTTTTTTTTTTACCTTAAAAAAAAATCCTAACATTGCAGAAGTGGTCACAGAATTTTTGACAATTAAAAAAAAAAAAAAACATTAATAGCAATTAATTATGATTAATTAAAGATTGCTCCATTGAAATGCATTGGACATCGCCAGGGAGCGACAGGTCATACCTGGCGCTGTGATGGGATTAGCAGCGGCGCTGTTCGTTGCAGTCGGCTACATGATGAATCCCGCGGTAGATGCCGCTCTCGCCGGCGCTAGCCTCATTTAGCTTGATAAATGCGTCATTGTGGCCGACGCCGGGCGTACTTGAGTCGGTAGCCGCCGTTAGCTGGCGGGACCTGGCGCTCGTCAGACACTACCTGGCGCTATCGCTTGATGAATAAGGGCATATGTCTCTAGGAGATCTAGGCCCAATATATAATTGGTGCCCTGAAAAGTGGTGATGTTGAAATAGGGTCACTGGTTTTCCATCCCAAGAGCAAGGGTCTGGTTTGCAAAACATTTAAAGCAGACCAAAAGTCAAAAAAGAAAGTTCAGTATATTGCACCCCTACAGCCCACTCTGGTAATCGGTGACATCAACTATTTGAGAGGGCCTAACTCCATGCAGATGTATAGCAGGCAGATTCTATGCTGCATAACTGCATGTTAGCGGCCATCTTGCCCCATACATGAGTCCAGCTTATATAAAAACGCAATCTCACAGTCAAAATTGCCTCACATATCAGTGCAAGCCTCCTTTATTTCTAGTAGAAAACCATCAGCTGTGATGACTCATTGCTCTGCACAGCTGAAAGAATTGTTTCATTTTAGAGGATACTCTGTCCGAATATTCTGCAGTATATCCAGAGTCTGCAGTGAACAGTGATAAATAAACATCGTTGCAGGTTTCCCTTCACACACACAATCTCTCTAGCGGCTGGTTATTCAGTGTTTGTGTGTTTATTTAACAAATACACAAGCTGCCTGTGTTTCTGAGACATTTATCCCTCTGGTATGTGGGCTGCTTTTGGCAAAGCACCCCACTCATGCTTATGTGTGTAACAAGATGACTGCTCTCAGAGGGGGCTTTAGTGGAGCAAATTTCTGTTTTTGACTTTTGGTCTGCTTTAAGGAATTAAATGAACTGACATTTAAGGGCCGATTTACCACTGTGAGAAAATGTTCCCCTTCCAAGCAAAATCATTCTCACATAAAAATCTATCTAATGAATCAGGGGCACACGCAAAACAATCTCGCACACCTGCGAGAGCTTGAGTGGAAGCCATGCGAGAATCAAGCTTTTCCATATTCACATTAAAGTTTTTCATTTGATCAGTTGGAATGACAGTAATCTAGTTTTGGCTTTTTCATTGAAAAAACCCTTGCCACAAATGCCAGTGCCCCAAGAGATGGGGCGGGTAATCAGACAAGTGGTAGTATGTCACCCTTGGACCCTTACCAGTTCACCAGTATTAACCTGAACTGACTTACTTACCGCTCTGCGTCTTCTTCCTTAGATCCCTGACGGGCAGTCACAGTCCAGCGGGTCTCTCTCTGGGTTTTTCATCATCGCTGGGTCCTTCCAAAGCTGGTGGCAGTGTCAATAGTAGATACCATGCTGTCATCTACTGACTGGGGGAAGTGGCACAGGTACCCTCTTCTTCCATCCTGGCTCCTATCCATAAGTAATGGAGCTGGGCAGTGAGACTTTTATAGCTTTAACTTAGCTTACCCTTGGCTGGAAGCAAAGGCAGAAGTTGGGGGGGCTATGCCCCCCTTCACTCCATCTGGTCCATCAATTGTCACTATAATCTCATCAGCCTATAAAACAAGTAAAACTTTTTTTCATGTTTTTTTGGTCTTCATTTTGTGTGTCTTGTTCAGGGGCGGTCGAGTTGAACTCCTTGTACTCCAGGAGTTTGTAGGAAAAAATTATTATATGCTCAAAACACTCAATTGCATAACAATTGCACCCAAAAAGGTACGGTTTATTCACAGTTTTTAAGTTTCATTTTTATTCTATACAAACCAAGGCCCGCAGAAGAGGTATGAGAGATCATAAGAATTGGGAGAAGAGGGAATAAATGGCATCCTTTATGAGAAGAAATAAATATAGATGAAATAAACTAAATAAACCAAAGAAGTGCAGCAAAAGCTAAATCTGATCAGGGGTCTCAGATTTCATGAAAATATATTGTCAAGAACGACCAGAACAATAAAGGACAAGTAAAGCAAGCTGCATAAGCAGAATTTCTCTGTCCTATGAGACACTCACTCTCCTATTAAACATTGGCTTCTCCAAGAATATACACCAAAAGATCGTCTGTCTCCATGTATTTTACATGTAGCATGTAAGTTAGCATGAAAAGTTATTAAAATTGTTTTTCATTTCAGTTTGATTTTGGGCTTTTATTAACTACCGGAACACAATTCTCTGCAGTCATGGTAACGTGGCATGGTAGCTCATTTTTAACGCAATGTACACAGTTGACCCAAAAGGGTTTTTTCTTCATCACAGCAAAGCTAAATTTTATTAATTTTTTAACCAAGGTCGGGCCAGGTAGCGAATGGTGAGCGAACGGTAATGACGGTCACCGCCACGAGTACACCGGCTCCCCTCCGCAATCACACATTTATCAAGCCGATCCTGCTTAGCGACTGACAGAGCGCCAGATAGCGAATCATTCATCATTATTCCAGCCTCACCCCACAGCGCCAGCGAGCGACCTTGAACAGCGACAGGTATGACCTCTCGCTACCTGGCGCTCTCCAATGCATTTCAATGGAACAATCTTTAAATATTCATAATTAATTGCTATTAATGTTTTTTTTTTTTTTTTTTTTTTAAATGTCAAAAATTCTGTGACCACTTCTGCAATGTTAGATATTTTTTTTAAGGTTAAAAATAAATAAATAAATTTGTGCAGAATTGATATTACAGGTCTGATATTAATGTATTCATATTACAAAATGTTTTGAAAAAAATGTTTTGTTTTTTTTTCAAAAAATATGGTTGTTTGGGGGTTAAAAAACTACTTTTAACCCATCGCCGCCTGTGCTCTGGGGTTTAAACATGCATTTCACAGCGCGAGAATGTTTTGAGCGTGATTTGTTAATGAATATGCTGGGAGCCGTTCGCTATGGCCATTCGCTGTCATGCGCTCCCATACAGCGCGGAACCTGTCAAACAGCGACTCCTAACCCCGTATTCAACATTACCGCACACCGACAGAGTCGCTGTCAACAGCCGAACAACGCCCAAGCACAGCGAATACTAGCGTGCGCTGTGAAAATTACGCTACTGTCGCTCATCTGTCGCTACCTGGCGCTATTAATGAATCGGCCTCTGTGTATTGACCCCGAATACATTTATACATAGTTATTAGATCAACCCTCAGGCTTCTCTTTTCCAAACCCAAAAAACCTAACTTTGACAATCTTTCGTGGTAGTCCCTGCACCCCATTTATTACCTTTAGTACCTTAGTTGCCCAACTTTGAACACGCTCCAGTTCGGATATGTCCTTCTTACACACTGGTGCCCAGAATAGTATACAATATTCCATATGGGTTCAGTACAGGGGGTAAAATTATGCTCCTAAAGGCACCTATGACCCTCTTGATGCATCCCATTATCCTGTTTGCCTTGGCAGCTGCTGCCTGACATTGATCATTACAGTGGTGTATTGTTAAAGTGGACCAACACCCAGGATTTTCACTATCCTGGGTGTTGGTCCACTTCAGCGGGGCATCCGAGATTAGGATGCCCCACTGTGTGAAACCCCCCCAAAAACGTACCTTTTCGGCGACGGACAAGCCGCCGCCGCCGCCTCCCACGCGTCCCTCTTGCAGGGCGCGCGCACTGCTAGAGGGGCGCGCGGCGGCTGATCCGTCGCCGATAAGGTAAGGTTTTTTGGGGCTTTTGGGGGGGGTTTCACCCCGCGGGACATCCCGATCTCGGATGCCCCGCGGTAAGGGAGGTGATCGGCCCGGGAATCTTATAGATTCCCGGGCCGATCACCCCTGGGTGTTGGTCCACTTTAAAACTTCTATATCCTTTTCCATTGTAGTTTTATTTAGTGTGTAATCATGGCACAAATTGCTCCTTCCCATGTGCATAACCTTACATTTATTTGCCCCTAATCAGGGTGCCCCGTGAGAAAGGAGTAAAACCTAGGATAGTCAAAATTCTGGGTTTTGGTCCACTTTAAAACATAGGGAAGTAACATGGTTATCTAGTCCCAGGGATTTATTGATTTTAATCTGCTTGAGCCGACGCTGCCCTTTTTCCTTGGTTAGACAAGTGACATTTAATGGAGAGTTTGGGTTATTGCTCCTCATTTCAACTGGCATGTCACATTATTTTGTAATATGGAAGCAAAGAACATGTAAATTCAGTTTCTCCTCCTTCCCCTCTATAGTTGCCCCCTCCTTGCTTTTCACCCCCACCCACCCAAAAGAATACTGAAGCTGAAGGATTAAAGTGAGTGAGCAGATATTCACCTCAGACCACTGCAAAAATAAGCAGACAGCTATGAACCCAGTCAAATGCAACTGAGGAAGAAAATGGGAAAATTTCCCTTTAAGAGGGAAAAGAAATGGTTCCTGCAAGCTATAAATATCACAAAAAGTGAAGCTTTATTGTCACTCAAAATACAAAAATCACAAACCACTTCCCAAAGAATTCAAAGAATCAACAATGTTGTTGAACCACCAGGGTGCCACCACACCTCAGCCATGCACCACTCACACTCACTTACATTTTTTAAGCCAGTTTTGAAAAAAAGGCTGCCAAAATGTTGCATGGGGAAATGGGTGGATACATATTTTTCTGCTGGAGCTCCAGTAGTTTTGCTCAGAACGAGCTGATGAATATTGAATATGAATATTTTTTGCAAAACTGCAAAGATTCAAGCTCTCATGTGCAAAACTGCAATGACTGATATTATGCATAAGCAAGTATTCAAATTCCAAAAGATCTTGCTGCTCATCAAAAATATATTAAAGTGTAGCTCACATCTCCCAGGTACTCCAACAAGCAGGTCCAGTTGGTAGTTGATTCAGCAAAATACAGCTGGCGGCCTGTGGGCGACCCACTGTATGTAATTTCAAAAAAAGAAGGCTGGTGGATTTACACCCTGGCCACTCTTCACCCTGCCGGTTTAAATATAGATTTTAATTTAAATTGCTTTATAGATTCCTCTTAAGTTTTTTGTTGTGGTAAAATAATTGTGTTGTGTTGAGTCTGTGAAAGTTGCATTTTTGTTTTAGATGTATAATTGTCCGCTACTTAATATGGCTTAGAAAGGCTCTGGAATCAAATTGCTGTCGAGCAATATTGGGCTATTTTATGATCATAATTTCTTTTTGATATTTATTAATAATCTTTTAAGCTTTCTTTGTTAGATTGTTTGTCACTTTAAGAGCTGCAGGTTATAACCGCGTTATGCAGTGGTCATCTTTATATATTGATGACTTTTTATGGAATGTTCCCCCCTTCCTCCCCCTCTCCTTCCCCCTTTTTTATTGTGTTAATAAGTCATAACCTAGCCGGCTATAATTTTTTCCTATTAACTGCGTTAAGAGCAGCTTCTATGTGCTTTTTAATAGATGTTCCGCGAATGTTTTTAAATTGAAGCTAGTAGTGCTTTTGCTAATAGGTCCCTGTCCTGAGTTTCACGGTTTGTTTACCTTTTATCATGTGATTGTTAACTTGCGGTCATGTGCTTCTATTAGTGGAGCTGGAGCGCGCTTTGCGTTCCAGCATCAACTTCCGCGTTTGTGTTCCATCATGTGATTGTTAACTTGCGGTCATGTGCTTTTCTTTGTGGAGCTGGAGCGCGCTTTGCATCCCAGCATCAGCTTCCGCGTTTTTGTTCCATCATGTGACTGTTAACTTGCGGTCATGTGCTTTTGTTTGTGGAGCTGGAGCGCGTTTTGCATTCCAGCATTAACTTCCGTAGTCACGTGGCCGTTGTCGTTGCGTGTGTCTCTCCTCCTGCTTGATCTATGGAGATGATACACAGCACCCCGGTCTCGTATTCTCGGCACCACGTGACCACTAGATGCGGCAACGAGTTTCAATCCTTGTGACCCACAGAGATGAAACGCATTAGCGTTTCCGGCTTTCTACTTTCTGAATCACGTGATCGCGATATACGGTCACGTGATTTCCTTGCAGTGAATTCTGGGGCGATCTGTAATTCAGGCGTCTTCTATTTATTTTTCGCCTCTCCGCCTCACCACCAGCCTTGTTAAAGTCGCCCATTGGCGACAAAACGCATTGGAGGTGGCGAGTGGTGGAATTTTAAAGTGGTATCTGGACGTTTTTTCTTTTGGACTGCTTGTGAGATCTCCCTACTGGTGAAGCCACTTGATTCCAGGGCCGGTGAGACTCGGATTGTACTGATTGTACTTCATGCTGCTTTTACTTTGATCCATTTGTGAGTGCATTTTAATCTTTCTATTAAAACTTTGTCCATTACGGAATTACACTAGATTTCGTTCTTTCTTTCCGCTGTGTTTTTTACTATGTGCCTCTTTTTGTATTTGGATTGCTTCTATTACTTACGTGGGCGAGCGCTATGTTCTGAGATAGAATGAGCTTGGAGTCCATGGTTGCCTGCTTTGGATACATTTTGGAGCCTTATTAACAGCATATAGCTGGTAAGAATCTGCACGGCTGGTGGTGGATTGAGAAGTGCATGTGCTTCGGGATAAGGACTGCCCTATAATTTCACTACACTGGGGTTGTTTGTTGCTCTGTGTTTTTATTTATGATATTTATCACTGTATATACCTGCTGGGACCACTCCAGCAAGAAAAGGAACCACTAGAAGTCCACACGATCTACCATCACCGGCGTGAGGATGTCAATGCGCATTCAGGTAGGAAAATGTTGCTCCAAGCTTAGTGGTAGGAGCCTCCCCCACGCCAGGCAGGAAAGGAGAGGTGCGCCTCACTAAGGGAGTGGGGCCATCTGCCTTTGGGGTGTTTTGCCCCCCCCCCTCCCCACAGCAGGGATTTACTCAAAGACCACACTCTGGAGGAACTGCATAGATCCACAGTCCACAGATCTGGCCTTTTTTAAAAGCAAGCAATAAAACATACCTTGAAGCTATGTATGCATATGGAAAAAGGTACTCAATTCATATGAGACCAGAGTTTAACTTTTTGGCCTAAGTGCCGAATTCTATGTGTAGAGGAAAGTTAACTTTGCACATCATCTTGAACACACCATCCCAACTGTGAAACGTCGTGGAAGAAGAAACACACTGTGAGAGCCTTTTCAGCAGGGCCTGGGATGCTGGTCAGAATTGATGTGAAGATGGATAGAGCTAATTACAGGGCTAAGCTGGTGGAATTCCTACCAGAGTCTGTAGAAGACCCGAGACCGCGGCATAGGTCCAGACCTAAATCCAATTGAGAAACTGTGGCATGTCTCGAAAATTGTTAGAAAACATGTCAGCCTGGTAGCTGGTAGAGACATACCCCAAAACATGTTTCTAGCTACTTTGTGTTGCTCTAACATCTCAATAAAATACATTTTATTTGAGGCTGTAATATTTAAAAATGTATGGGTGTCATCTATTCTAGTCCTGCATAGTAGATTTTGGTGCCTGAGCATGATGCTGCTCTTCCACACAACTGATTGCTACCAGTAGCAGTTCATTAGACACACTTCCCTGTAGTCAGCAGCATAACATACTGTAAGGAAAGCTGAAAATAGAGGGCAGTTTTGGGGAATAGTATTCTACAGTGCTAGAAAAAGAGCAGCTATCTGCTTATTACCTATAATCAGACAAAGAACCGGACCTTCTGCATGATTTAATGAAAAGCCCAAGCCCTTAAAAACTATTCCCCAGCATCTAAAATTAATATATTACGTTTTTAGTCACTTACTTATTATTATTATTATTTCTCCCACCGGGCTGCAACTCTGTACTTTAGGATAAAGTACAATGGGCGGGTTATAGCTGTGCATTCCACAGACAGAGCAGAGCTGGGGTCAGGGAAAGGACAGCAATCCCAGAATGCAGAGCGGCACTGTCAGAAGACACTTCCTGTTAGCAGGCTGCCCGATGCTCCATGAAACGCCATCTTGGATGTTTAAAGGCTCATAACATGCAGTAGATGTAGGCAGGATGATTTTAATTTGAGCAATTTGTATGTACAGGGTGTGGGAAACATATAAGATATGCTCTTATTCAGGGTGAAGGTCCGCTTTAATGTCTTTCGTTCTTGAATTGTTAGTGCACTCCTGATGGCCTCTGGCACACTTTTGTACATCCATCACTGATACCAGGCACATTAGCAGTGGACTGTCACATGGTGCCCTCTGCTGCCAATCAGCTGGAAGCAGGGACATGCTTAGAGGATATCCTGGTAGCACACTGCCAGCATCAAATATGACAGGCAAGAATGGGTGGCATGTAGCCTGGAGGACAGATATGACTGAGCCAGTGAGAGGTAAAGTAAGCTTACATTTTAAGCTAATAACTATTCATTTTATGATGGGTGCTCAATGAGTTATCTGATCCAGTATATTTTGTCAGTGTTAGAGAGCCAATCTTGTCTATGTAGGTTGAGACATGTCTGGACAACACACACAGTAGCATCAGGCTGATGAAAGCAGTGGAAGTGTCAGGATGGTAAGTGTAGTATAGTTCAGGTCTCAGAAACTGGGGGATTTGGTGCTTTTCTACATAATTAGATTCCGTACAAAGGAAGAAAAGGGGCCTAAGGATATCCATGAAAGGTTGATTGCTGTATAAGGTGATGATGCACCTTCCTATCTATAAGTAAAGTTTTGGACCAGGCAGTTTAAATGGGGTAGGAAATCAGTGGAAGATGCCCCCTATTCAGGGCAACCTCTTGAAGGTGTAAAGGAGGGGCCATGATTTTGTATAATTGTCAGATCAAAGGCAGTGTTATAACTCACGAATTAGGCATTTCAGTATCATCCTGGTGGATGCAACAAAAGTTAACACGTGAGCAAAAACATGTCGCTAGCAATTTTGCCAAGATAATTTAAATGTACTTGGAGGAAATCCAGGAGATGTATATTATCAAATTGTTTCCAGTGATGAAACAGGGGTCCACCACTATGAATCGGAGAAAGAGTTGGTGCAATTCTTGATTACCGATAATGGCTTTACTTGACTTGTTCATGTTCTGTGTTATTTTTCCCGCTCAAGCCTTTGACCTCATGTGAGTTCCTGGTAGTTTGCCCTTTCTCCATGGCCTCCAAAATTTTTACATGTAAGTCCTAGGGGCAACCCTGCTCGATAGGAGAGTCATGTCTCCAGACACACATGAGCTTTTCTATAGATGAAGAAGCAGGGTTAGATTGGGGTATAGAGACTGGGGCCTCAAAGGGAACCAACAAAAAGGAAGAGCGGGAACAGTCAGTGTAGGTGTTCAGCACCCCATAATCCATGTCTATACAGGGGCATGCAGGGGGACAAGTGTCCCCTCCGTGTGCTTACTTTGACATTGAAGGACCGACTCAGCACTTTGCAAATTTGAACTTTAGCATCAGTTTTGCAAATTTTATGTGAATGTGCACATGCTTAATCGTTTCAGCAAATTTTGGCAATGCTGCTCACTAGCTGTAATGAGGGATGTCCCTCACTGCATGTAATGGGGTGATGCCGTTCACTGACTGTAATAGAGGGATGCTGCTCGCTGGCCTTATCGAGGGATGCCCAGCACTGCCTGTAATGAAAGGATGTCACTCACTGGCTGTAATGAGGGATGCCCCTTGTTTGACCAACATCTATTTTATACTAAATAGATATTAGCCCCGGCATGGGGCACTGAGCTCCCCCCCTTGCCTGCTCAATAGGCTCGATTCAGAGAGACAAAAAAAAACTTCAGTTTTAGTGCCGATCTGTTTTTTTTGTGAAATGTTTCCGTTCTCGTATGAGCGTACGAGCGATTCTATGCATGCATTGAAAACCTTCTGTAAAGTTTCCGTCTGTTCGTACAGCAGATTACGAATACGAGGATGTCATTTTCCATCCAGACTTTTCCGTTTCATTTCCACATGTTACAACGTAGGCTTTTGTTTTTGCCCTTTTCCCATCGTATCCTCCAACGAATCCTTTACGTTTCCCGTTAGATTCTGTTTCCCTTTTTCAATAAATATTCGTCCAGACGGAATCCTTACGATCTTGCGCCTGCGCACTACAAACTTAACTCATTAAAGTGCTTGCCTACATATTTGCCACCCTCACTTCTACTACAATGTTTAGCTAAATCACTTAGCACTATCCTCCATCTTCCCTTTTGGAACCTTAAAGCTCACCCAAATCACTTCTCGGTCATGTGAATATTCATCTTTAAATATTTCTGGGACCATTAGTTTTGTGTTAATGTATTTTGTAAATGAAATGACACGGTAACATTTTTTTTTTGGATTCCATCATAAAATATAAAATTTATAAAAATTTTGAAAATTTCTAATTTTTACAACTATAAAAAACAAAATACATAGCAATGGCAGGCCACAGAACATTATTCTTCATCTGTGGTCCCCAACGAGTTGCGCAGCTCCTGCATCTCGCCCACCAACTGAAGAACCCTGACACTCAGTTGTGCCACTCTGGCACGTGTGGTCCCTGTTAAAAAACTTAAATTAAAATATTGGTATAACCTTGTTGGGGTCATACTGCAGTGTCCCCCCCCCCTGTATGGTCCAAACACCTAAATCTGGACTTCAAAAGCCAGAGGGCCCTCGCCACCACGGGCCGGGTTTTGCATAGTGCCCGATTAGAGAACCCCTGGCCCGCATTCTGCAGGCAAAGAATGGGCATCAGGAGCAAGGGCAGGAGTGGATATCCAGAATCCCCTGAAAGAATTTAAAATTACTAACATAAAATACACATTCTAAGCTACAATATTGTTTAACATGTCATCAAGGGCTAAAAACAGCAATAGGTTAAGTCATGAGTCATCAACTATATTCATTGCCATACAGTGAAAATGGATTGATGGAATGTGAGCAAACTTACCCTGGAGCCATCTACCAGATAATTCTCCTGACTCAAACTGACGAAATAAGCCGGAGATCTGCAATATATAAGCATCATGAGACGACCCTGGATGCCCTGCAAGAACACTGAGGAATCGCATATCTGGACCAATCACTGCTTGTATGTTGTGTGAGTGGCACATCTTGCGGTTCCTGCAACCAAATTTAAAATAATTACACAAAGCAAAGGTAACTGACTAAAACAATAACTCCTACAACAAATTAAGATTCAAGTTCAACAATCCAAATATAATTCACAAAGGACATAAGTCTAAAAAAATATAGCAATTATATGGATGTGTGGGAACATAAATGTTTACATGCTAAGGACTAATTAAGGTCAGCATTAAAATGCTTCTATAAGGCATACATGAAAAGTATTGATTCAGGTATGCATTGCTATACAATTTATGGCCTCGGCCATGCTGATACATGCAATGCCTTGGTGCTAAAGGCGCGCAGACTCCTCCACATAGTCGCAAAACATGTTCAACAATAGCAATCTGAGCCCTCAAAGTGGATCGGAAATGAAACGGATTTATAGGGTGGTGATCCGTCGGAAATCAGCTCTCTGAATCAGACAGAAACCCATCCCAACAACGGAAGTTATCTGAACGAACGGAAAATTTCCGATTTTGTTTGGAAAATGATCCGAACTAACGGAAATGTTCCGATTTGCTTCCGTTCATCGAAAGCGCATTCCCGAACGTTCGTACGAATGAAAAATGAACGAAAAAAAGCAAAAAAATGACAAACACCCACCAAAACTTTCACAGACAGCTACGGAAGTCCGGACGAATGTGTCTCTGAATCGAGGCTCTTGTTCCACCGGCAATATGCGACCCCGTGATTGGAATAGGGCATGGGTATGGCCACCATCAAGAAATCCTGCTGGCCTAGCCCCATTTGCAGCATGGAATAGCCGGACTCCATGCAGGACTGAAGTCTGTACTGCCTCTGACGGCAGCCTTGCCACCTCTCCAGTAATTAGTCTTACAACCCTATCCAGCAATCAGCCTTACACTCCTCTTTCCCCACCAATCCATCTTACACTGCCCTTATCTCCAGCTATAAAAATGTCACCCCACTCCTCTAAATATCCCCCACTCTCCCCACCCTAGAGCCTGAGAAAGGGGAGACTGGGGATGTGAAGTGGCTTGCTGGGTAAGAGAGGATCTGTAAGGCTGATTGCTGGCGGAGGAGGGGTCACAGAGCTGTAAAGATGCTTGTAGTCGGTGGTGGGGTTTAATGCTGGTACTGGGGGAAAGGGGCTTTAATGCTCATTGTGAGGGGGTGTAAGCCAACTGCTGGGTGAGTTGGTTGTGAGACTGTTCGGTAGGAGGATTTGTAAGGATGATTGTGGGAGAGTCACTGGCTGTAATGCCTTCATGCAGGACTGATGCCTGTACTGCCTCTGACAGCAGCCTTGCCACCTCTCCAGTAATTAGACTTACACCCCTGTCCAGCAATCAGCCTTACACTCCTCTTTTTCCACCAATCCATCTTACACTGCCCTTATCTCCAGCTTTAAGAATTCCACCCCACTCCTCCAAATATCTTCCAATCCCCCCATCCTCAGCCTTATACTCACCTTTACCCATCAATCAGCCTTCCACCTCCACTATCTCCCACAATCATCCTTACAAATCCTCCCAGCAAATAGTCTCACAACCAACCCTGGATTCTGTGTATTAAAGTAATTGAAAAAATCACAGCAGTGCAGCCACATATCACGGGAGGGGGGGAGGCGGACAGTCTCCTGCCCTGGAGCCTCCAGTCACTTGGCTCTGGACCCACCAAGATTTCCCTAGTACCCCAGATGATGGTTACACAAAATGGATAAACGGACAAGTCTGGTTGGATGATTTGTACATTTTTCAATAATGGTAAGTAGTAACCGCAACAACTGATGTAATTAAATACAATCAATCCTTTGATATCCTTACAATTAATGTAAAAATAAAGTGTTTTTTAGCTAATCTATTAGTTAGGTGGCTTCTGTAATGAATCACTTTATACAATACAGCAGTCTGTTAGTATAACTCTGCAAGCAGCCAGTTAAATATTTACCAGGATTGTTATCTGTTACTGCCTTCATATTTTAGTCTACTAGATCAGTATTAGCCCAGATTATGATTATGTTTACAGCATTTTATCAGGTACTGATAAAGAAGAAAGATAGCTTGTTTGGTATGCATATAAGTCTGCCTGTACTGAACTGCTGCAAAACCGACATGTATCTATCATCAGGTACATTTTGAAATGTAAGAATGGTTAACATATTTTACTAAAGATACAATATAGTACACATAGGGCAATGTTTATGCTGTGGATTTTAACAGTATTTAAAATAAGACTTAGTATTGATGTTACAAACCATAAGACATATACTTGTATATCATTTAATTATTAGTTTAAAGATTAGATAGTCTTGTTAAAACTTTACTTAGATAGTCCAAAGTGCCCAATAGATAAACTATCTAACATCGGGTAAACGATTACTCATTGTCTGCAGTATTTTTTTACATTACATGGCCATTTGGGAATTAAGCATTTTGTTTGTAAATGTGTTGTTAAATTGTGTTATGTTTAATTATTCCCTTTGAGCCTGCTCTACTGGCGTAAGGTAGATGTAGCTTGCACTGTGGGATGACTGCAGACAAAGGCATAGCTACCGGAGGTGCAGAGGTAGCAATCGCATGGGGGCCCATGAGATCACTGGGCCCCAGCATGACTGCTTTAGCTCCATGATTTATCATTATCTCTGCTCAAGCTTTTAAAAGGACAGGAAGACAACACAGGGAAATGTATTGTATATATATTTATTTTATTATTATTTATCATTTATTTTATTGGTCCGCTAAATCTATGGCTTTTTCCTAGAAAATACTTCGGCTAGGACAGCAAATGTAGTTTGCAAAAATACTGTATGTATGTATAAAAGGTGATGTCACTGTGTTGGAAACATTCCCAGCCTCTTTCGCCATCAAAAAGAACTTGCAACCTTACAATACCTTTAGAAATGCTCAGTTGCAGCACCAAGAAGTTTGTAGGGATTTCATAGATATAAGTAAATGATTATTCTAAGTATACAGCACGTCCTGTTCCAGAAGATATTCCTTACACTTGGGATACACTCCAGTAGATGGCGCTGGACTGCAGAGACAGAAAAGTGGCTCCTCCCGGCCCCATAAATACCCGGGACCTCCCACAAAATCCCCAGTTCTTCTCTGCAGTCCTGGCTGCGATGACTAGAAGGTGGCTCTCTCTACTCGCAGGTGAGCGGGGCTATTAGCCTACGGCCCTGTAGAACTATTCCCACCCATTTCCTTCTACTGCCTCCCAGCTCAGGCTGCTCTGGTTCGGGTGAAGGTAGGCTGCACCGCTGTCAGGTGCTAAGGAGCGCTGCTCCAACCGCAGTCCCCCACCAAAGGGTAGGAGGTACAGGCCCATGGTGAGCCTTATGGGATGCCCCTCCCGCACTTTATGCCCCTCGCCCCCTGTCGCCACAGTTGGCTCCCTTTAGGCTGGCAGTTGCTTCCCCCTCGCTCTCCCTTGTAGTTCTCGGGGGAGGGGGGGTGCATGTCCTTGTGTTTATTGTGTGTGTTGTGCTGATCCCTGTGAATTGATTGCACTGGTTTCTTTTGCCGCCGCTGCCACACGTTTGTACTGCGCTCCGCGGTCGGCGGCGACATCGCCTCAGGCGCTGCTGCGCCATCAGGGGGGGCTCTTCGGGGGCGGGCCTTACGGATGGCGCGTTTTGCATCACAGTCTCCGCAGCCCGCCTCTCGAGGTATATGCGGGCGCCATTTTAATTCTCTGCTGCATGTGCCTGGCGTCTCACTATCACGGTCCGTAAGTGCCCCTGCGGGCTGATTTATTATATGTATATTGTCTATATTGCATGTCGCTTATAGGATCTTTTGTAAATAAATCAATTGAAGCCTGGGGTACTTGATTCTCCTAGGGTCCAACATAAGGAGCACAACCAATAAATTTATCAAAAGTTTTTTAGATCCACATAAAAACACACATTAAAAACAACAATCACAACACATTACAAACACATTAAAAAAAACCCCTTGACCCTGAAACAATTCCTCTATATAATTACCCATAAAATATAAGGCTGTGGCTCAAAATACCTCCTCTCCTTGTTCCTTCAAATACATTAATTAACCAATATTCCACCACCTAATCAAAGCAATACATATATCAATAAAAAAATAAATAATAAATACGTGTGAACCCCCCAAAAAAATCCAAAACATTTTTTTCCCTTTTAACCTACTTTTTGTGCCGGCACAAAAATCTACCCTCTATTGCAAAACCCACATCACAATGTGGAAAAAATGTGCAAATCAGTATTATATATATAATATATATATATATATATATATATATATTAGCCCAATGTATATTGTACAAGGTATTCATATAGAAAAGCCACCATCAATAAATACAAAACAAAAACAATTCACCAAAATTTCTTGAGATGCTATTAATAGTCACACATCTACTAAATTATATTAAAGTACAATGTGCCTCAGAATTATATGTACTACACAATACAATGGACAGTAAAGAAACAAAATACTCAGGTATAAATGCACATGGAGAGGATACTTAGCTACAATAGCATAGACAGCACATCAGCCGGGGAGAAAGTCCAGGGCAGCGGGGGTCAAACCACCTGCGATTCGCGGTCCTTGACCGCTTCTTGCTAGGGTGACACCCTCACCTAGCCGGCTTCCCGGGGTACCAAAGAGTTGGGATAAGAGGTATCCTTTTCCTGCTAAAATGGTTAAACGTTGGCCATGTCCCCCAGAGGTGGATGCACCAGTTCTGGGGTTGTCTAACACATCTGTCATGCATTCCCCTGACACTACTACCTTGAGGAATGGGGAAGACAGGCGCATGGATCAGCTGGCTTGCCATGCCTTTGCCTGTGTTGGGACCGCACTCCGTGATGGCCCTGCTGAGATCTCAGGGCATTCGCATTCTTCCCTACTTGGACGACATGCTTATTGCTTCTCAGTCCTTCCATCAGGCAGAGTTGGACACTCAGAGGGTGGTGTCCACACTGGAATCATTCGGCTGGGTGATCAATCACCCCAAATCTTCCCTGTCTCCTTCCAGGGTGAAGTCTCCTCTGGGCATGATTCTGGATTCAGCTCAGGTCAAGATCTTTCTTCCTCAGCAGAAGGTGGAGGTCCTTCAAGAGAAAGTTCAGCTCCTGCTGTCTTGTCCCCATCTATCTATCAGGCAGGGAATGCAGCTGGTGGGCCTGATGGTGTCCTGCTTCAAGGCGGTTCCGTATGCTCAGTTCCACTGGGAGGGACCCTCAAGGAAGTGTCCCTGATACTGTCCTGGGCGGAAGAAAATGTTCCCTGCATCTCAGCTGTGTACATCCCGGGGTGGAGAATCTGGAGGCAGACTCTCTGAGCAGGGGGACCTCTCGTCTGGGAGAGTGGTCCCTCAGCGGCATGGTGTTTCGCTCCCTATGCCACCGCTGGGGTCAGCCGGACGTGGATCTATTTGCATCTTGTCACAATTACAAGCTTCCAGTCTTTGTCTCTCTGTCCCAGGATCCTCTGGCCTTGGCGACGGATGTCCTGGCAATGTCCTGGACGAGGTTCCAGCTCCTGTATGTGTTTCCTCCGCTTCCACTGCTGGGCAGGGTGCTGCGCAAGATAGTTCAGGAAGGGGTGCCAACCATCCTGGTGGTCCCCTGTTGGCCAAGAAGAGTGTGGTTCGCAGACATCGTGCAGTTGGCAGTAGATCAGTACGCTCTACCACAGGTTCCAGATCTGCGCACTCAGGGACATCTATGCCACCCCAATTTACAAACGCTGGCTTTGACGGCCTGGCTGTTGAAACCTCCATCTTGATGGAAAAAGGGCTGCCTGCCTCGGTGGTGAATACCATGATCAGGCAGATTATATTGGAAAAACCCGCGCTTAAACCTTATCAATAAAAGATTTCAAAAAGTTAGGTACAATGCTCAACGTGTGTAGACCTATTATCCCTCTAGGTTGCATAAACATATGAAAATAAATAAACACAGAGCAAACTTATAACAATCGTGGTTAAAGTCCAAGGCAATAGATCATCCACTGTCTGTTCTCTAACAGTGTAATGTCAAAAGGCTTCCATCTAAGTCCAAAGTGGGTATCCCAAAATGCATGCACTGGTACTGTGCTGTTGGTAGTAGCTACAATTACTCCACTTCAATTTTCCACCACGTGCCCACCACCTGTTTAAATTACTCTTACCAGATGGTATGCGGAGTAAAATACTCCAAATGAAGCTTTGGTTCTGCTGCTGTGTAGATTTCCTTCTTTCCACAACATTTTATCCTTATCCAGCAATATTGCTCCAAAACGTGGTTAGTGTAAGAATATCAAGGCGTATTGCCATAAAAATAAAAGCATAAAGGATATCTAGTGTAACACCGTTTTAATATATTTTCTTAAAAAGTTGTTAAAAGTGTGCACTCACATTTCAGTTGATTAAAATACAGCTTCTATTCAGTGTTTAGGCAACAGCCTTCATCCTGCTCCCTTTGCGTCCTGGCCAGTGATGCTATATGGGGGGGAAGAGGCTGTCCGCTGACACTGTTTAAATGAAGATTGCTGCAATGATAAAACCGCCCAGCCGCCGTCAACCTTTCATTGCTATCAGCAACTTTTTCAAGACTGGCCCTAATACCATGATCAGGGCTAGGAAGAGGTCATCTTCTTCCATCTATTACAAGGTCTGGCATACTTACATTGACTGGTGTGAGTCCCACTCGCTTCCCTGTCCTGGGTTTTCTATTCCTAGGATTTTGGAATTTCTCCAACATGGTTTGGATCTGGGTCTGGGCCAGTAACCCTAAGGAAAGGGTTTTGCATTCTTTGGACGTAGTCAGAACTCTGAAGTTCTATTTGGTGGCTACTGAAAGTCCACTATCAGTAAGTGGATACGTCAGGCTGTGATTCAGGCCTACTCTGCTAAGGGGAAGGAACCTCCCTTCCGCCTTACTGCTCATTCTACTCGTGCTATTGGTGCCTCTTGGGCTTTTCAGCACCAAGCTTCTGTTGAACAAGTTTGCAAGGCCGCTACTTGGTCTTCTGTTCATACTCTAAGTTTTACAAGGTTGATGTTAGGGCCTCAGATGATGCTGCTTTTGGCCGCAAAGGTTCTGCAGGCGGAAGTGGTTTGAACTGTCTGCTGTTACTTTTGGGGATCCCACCCTACCTTACGGACACTGCTTTTGGATGTCCCAAGTGTAAGGAATATCTTCTGGAACAAGACGTGCTGTATACTTAGAATAATGCAATTCTGTGATTACTCACCTGTAGAATTGGTATTATATGTATACAGCACGTCCTGTTCCACCCCACCCTTGTTATCATTATCTTTAGTTACCTCTTTATGGTGATTGGTTTTATGTTCAAATTTTCATATAATGGTTATAGTTCTCCTGGTCTCTTGCTTACTGCTTTTCAATACTGGGGATTTTGTGGGAGGTCCCGGGTATTTATGGGGCCGGGAGGAGCCATATTTCTGTCTCTGCAGTTCAGCGCCATCTACTGGAGTGTTTTCCAAGTGTAAGGAATATCTTCTGGAACAGGACATGCTGTATACATATAATACCAATTCTACAGGTGAGTAATCACAGAATTGTATTTTTGCACTTTACTGCGTGTTGGAAAGTCTCTATACACTCACATGTAGTCAATTAAAAAATACAATTCTGTGATTACTCACCTGTAGAATTGATATTATGCGTGGACATCCCATCCCGTTCCGAAAGATATCCTTACTCATTGGTTAATCATCTTCAGATGTCACGTGACTGCAGAGCAGAAAAAGTGGCCCCTCCCGGCCCATATATACTGAGGCACCTCCCACAGAACCCCAGTATTTAAAAAGCAGTTAACAAAAGTTGGGAGAAAATAACCAACAATCACCATAAAGAGGTAACAAGAACAACAAGGGAGGGGCGGAACGGGACGGGATGTACCCTCATAATATCAATTCTACAGGTGAGTAATCACAGAATTGTATTATTCTTAGTGTACATCCCGTCCCGTTCCGAAAGATATCCTTACTCATGGGACATCCAATAGCAGTGTCCGTAAGGTAGGGTGGGATCCCCAAAAGCAACAGCAAGCAACCACTGCCGCCTGCAGAACTTTGCGGCCAAAAGCAGCATCAGCTGAGGCCTTAACATCAACCTTGTAAATCTTAGAAAAAGTATGAACAGAAGACCAAGTTGCGGCCTTGAAAACTTGTTCAACAGAAGCTTGGTGCTGTAAAGCCCAAGAGGCACCAATAGCACGAGTAGAATGAGCAGTAAGACGGAAAGGAGGTTTCTTTCCCTTAGCAGAATAGGCCTGAATAACGGCCTGACAGATCCACTTGCTGATAGTGGATTTAGCAGGAGCCTGGCCCTTCTTAGGACCAGACGGAACCACAAAGAAAGCATCAGTCTTCCTGAAAGTTTCAGTAGCCACCAAATAGAACTTCACAGCCCTAACCACATCAAGAGAGTGTAACACCCTTTCCTTGGTGTTACCAGGGCTAGGGCACAAGGAAGGCAACACAATGTCCTGATTGAGATGAAAAGCAGACACTACCTTAGGCAGAAAGTCAGTTTTAAAGTGAAACACCACCTTGTCCTGGTGTCTTTCAAAATAAGGAGGCTTGATGGAAAGCGCCGCCAATTCAGAAACATGCCTGACTGAGGTAATAGCCACCAAAAAGGCTACCTTGACAGTGAGAGTGGATAAAGCCGCCTCCTGCAAGGGCTCAAAGGGAGACCCTTGCATGGCAGACAAAACCAAGTTCAAATCCCAAACAAGTAACATAGGCTTGCGTGGAGGACGCAAATGAGTAACACCTTGAAAGAAGGTCTTAACCAGATGATGCTGAGCAAAAAAAAAACAGCAAGAGCAGAGACATGGCCCTTCAGAGTACTAAGCTGAAAACCCATATCCAAGCCATTTTGTACTGGGAATTGAGAACATCCGACATGGAAGTGACCTAGACTCACACCAGTCAATGTAAGCACGCCAAACCCTGTAGTAAATGGTAGACGAAGACTTCTTCCTAGCTCTGATCAAAGTATTAACTACTGAGGCCGGCAACCCCTTGTCCATCAAGATGGAGGTTTTAGCAGCCAGGCCATCAAAGCCAGCGTTTGTAAATTGGGGTGACGGAGCCGCTCCTGAGTGAGCAGGTCCGGTACCATGGGCAGGACGACCTGATCTACTGCCAACTGTACGATTTCTGCGAACCAAATTCTTCTTGGCCAACACGGGGCCACCAGAATGGCTGGCACTCCCTCCTGGGCTATTTTACACAGCACCTTGCCCAGCAGAGGAAACTGAGGAAAAATATAAAGGAGCTGAAAGCTCTTCCAAGACATTGCCAGAGCATCCACTGACAGGGCCAGGGGATCCTGTGACAGGTATACAAAGACTGGAAGCTTGCGATTGTGACGTGACGCAAAGAGATCCACATCCGGCTTGCCCCAACGGAGACACAGAGAGTGAAACACCCTGTTGCTGAGGGACAATTCTTCCATGCGAGAGGCCCCCCTGCTCAGAGAGTCTGCTTCCAGATTCTCCACTCCCGGAATGTACCCCGCTGAGATGCAGGGAACATTGTCCTCTGCCCAGGACAGAATCAGGGATAATTCCTTGAGAGCCCTCTTGCTCCTGGTTCCTCCCTGATGATTGATGTAAGCAACCGCTGTCTTGTTGTCTGAGCGGATCTGAACTGCCAGACCCCGAAGGTGCATGGTCAGCTGCCCTTAGTTCCAGAATGTTGATTGGGGCACGGGCCTCCTGAGGACCCCACTGCCCCTGGAATTTCAGGGACCTCCAAAAGCCCCCCCAACCTGTCAGGCTTGCATCCGTGGTGACCACCTCCCAGCAGGGAGTCAAAAAAGATCTGCCCACCAGCAGATTCCTTGGGTCCAGCCACCATGACAGAGACCACCTGACCAGATGGGACAGAACAAATACCTGATCCAGGGACCCTGGGTCCCGATCCCATACTGACAAGAGATGAACCTGGAGAGGCCTCATGTGAAACTGAGCGTATGGGAAAGCCTCAAAGCTGGACACCATCAGACCCACCAGCTGCATAGCCTGTCTGATGGACGGATGAGGGCAAGACAGAAGGAGCTGTGTTTGTGCCTGAAGACCCTCTATCTTCAGCTGAGGGAGAAAGACCTTGACCTGATAGGTATCCAGATTCATGCCCAGAAAAAGCTTTACCCTGGAAGGAGACAGGGAAGACTTGGGAAGATTGATCACCCAGCCAAACTTTTCCAGAGTGGATACCACCGTCTGAACATCCAACTCTGCTTGTTGCAAAGTCTGAGAAACTACAAGAATGTCATCCAGATAAGGAAGAATGCGAATGCCCTGAGATCTCAGCAGAGCCATTACTCCTGCCAACACCTTGGTGAACACCCTGGGAGCAGAAGTAAGACCGAATGGCAGAGCCACAAACTGGTAATGCTGATCTTCCACTGCGAACCTGAGAAATTTTTGATGACCTGCAAAAATCTATAGAGGCCAAGAAGTCCCCTGGGCGAAGAGAATTTATGGCAGAAGGCAGAGTCTCCATGCGAAAGTGCCTGAATCTGACAAATTTGTTGAGGAGCTTTAAATCTAGGATAGGCCTGACTGATCCGTCCTTTTTTGGAACAGTGAAAAGATTGGAATAGTAGCCCAATCCCCTTTCCCGCAGAGGGACCGGGCAAATGACCCCCAATTCTAGTAGATTTCAAACAGCAAAGCACAGACACTGAGCTGACAGGGGGTCCTGAGCCATCTGTGATTTTGTGAATCTTGGGGGCAGCCAGGCTGCAAACTCTATCTTGTAACCGGAGGAGACTACCTCCTGAATCCACCGGTCTGAGACAAGACGTCTCCAGATGTGAGCAAAAAAGCGAAGCCGCCCCCCCCCACCCGGATGGGTGAGGGCGCCCCTTCATGCCTGCGGTAGTTTGGGAGAGGATTTTGGCTTAGAACCTCAGGAAGGACCGGGCCTGCCACGTCCTCTGCTTTTGCCCCATGACTCACCACGAGCCCCCCTTCCACTTCTGGGGGAATAAAAGGGGGGCAGAGCACCTCTGGAAAGGGCCTGAGTGGTTTCTTGCGCTCAGGCAGTTTGCCTTCCTTGGCAAACAGATCCAGACGTTCTCCAAAAAGGTGCAGTCATTTAAATGGGGCCCCAGTAAGAGCCTTCTTAGCAGCAATATCAGCCATCCATTGGCGCAGCCAAACAGAACGGCGTATAGCAACCAGCAGAGCAGGGGTTCTGCCACACATTCTAATGGCATCCTCTAGGGCAGCAAGAACATATGAAGTAAATTCCTCACAATACATAAGCCAGTTAAATACATCTCTGCCCAAAGCAGCAGAAAGGCACTTCTGATCAATCTTCTAATCGCCACAGTTGTAATAGCAGATGCACACACAGGACGCAGCGCGGTCCCTGCACAGGCAAAACCATGAGTGGCCAGCTGATCAATGCGCCGGTCTTCCACATCTTTTAAGGTGGTAGTATCAGGTGAGTGCACCACAGAGGCATGAGATAGTCCAGATAGTATTGGTACCTCAACCTCCGGTGGGGAACACCGTAATTTAGCTGTATCCAGGGGAAAGGGATACCTCTTGTCCCAGCTTTTCGGTACACCTGGAAGTCTACTAGGCTTTTCCCATTCCTGTAAAACGAGATTGTTGAAATGTGCCTGTGCAGTTAACTCCCAGCGCGGTTTAGCAGCATAAAATAATTCTCCCTGTTGCTGCGGGGGGGGGGGGGGGGGGGGGGCAACAGGGGGAGATATTTCAAGCACTTCAAATAAATGGGCAAGTAGCCTGTCAGTATCAGCTGCATCCCAAGGCTTGGACCCGGTCCTTGGATCATCAAAAGACCTATTCTGATCCTCCGATTCAGACTAATAATTCCCCCTCAGGGGAAAAACCAACAATGTCTTCCAGCGCTTCAGAAGCCATAGGGCAAACATATGTATTATCAATAAAATGCTGTGTCTTGCCAATAGCCTTGCGCGGCTCATAACCGCCCATCCGCCTCTCCAGATCAGCCAATCTAGTACTAAAATCAGATTGGGCATCCCCGGTAGCATGCACCACAACTGGAGCCGAATGCAAGAGAGAGGGAGTAGGCAAGGCCTCAGGGGAAGCGGCCCTCAGCAGGGGCATCCCAGACAACCGCGCAACTGTCTACTGGGCGCAAGAGAGACAGACCTTGAAATCGCCAGGTACAGGGGAAATCCCACAATCAGTACAGAACTGGCCTTGTCCCGAAGGAACCCCGGACTCATTGTCTTGAGAAGTCTCCATATGGTGATTATTGTGGCTCACAAAGAACAAATGGGAATAATGCTGAAGCATACCCGGGATGCCCTCAATGCACCGCAAGGGAAGTGGGAGGATTTTAAGATATTAGACAAATTCCCTTATCAATGTAAAGGCCGGGAAAAACCACTAATTCTATAGACCTAAAAGACAAAGAGAGGATCCCGTAAGCACAAGATATATCACAGTAATAAATAAAAATAGAAATAAAAATAGCCCGCGAGGGCACTTACAGACCGCACACGAGCATCAGCCGCGCCGCACCGCTGAGACAAGATGGCGCCCAGACATATACCTCGAGGGGCGGGCCGCGGGGGAGCCTCCCTCCGAAGAGTGCGAAAAGGACGCGCCCATGTGACCTAAACAGCCAATGGCTGCGCCAAGGAGCCTGAGGTAAATGTCGCCGCCCTATACAAAGCGGTGTGCAAAAGCGCGATATTAGAGAAAAAGAAAACAGTGCAACCAATTCAAACCGGGATAACTGCATAATGCGCTCCGCAGGAGCCAGAGCTTAAAAAACAAAAGGTGCCTCACAATATGTAATACAAGGAACACCCCTCCCCTAAGGCACTCAGAGGAACGAGGGAAGGCAGCGGTCACAAGGGAACCACTATTGAGGGATAGGGGGTGACAGGCACACAAAATGCAGGCAGGGCATCCCATAAGGCTCACAATGACCTGAACCGTCTACCCTTTGGTGGGGAAGTTGCGGCGGAGCATAGCTCCTTAGCACCTAAATATGGTGCTGTCTACCGTCACCCAAACGCTACAGCCAAGGCTGGGAGGCAGTATAGTAAAAACAGAACGGGTGGGAATAGCTCAACAGGTCCATAGAGCCAAAAACCCCGCTCACCTGCCTGAAAAAGAGAGAGCCACTTTCTCGTCCTGGCAGTCCGAGACTGCAGAGAAAAACTGGGGTTCTGTGGGAGGTGCCTCGGTATATATGGGCCAGGAGGGGCCACTTTTTCTGCTCTGCAGTCACGTGACATCTGAAGATGATTAACCCATGAGTAAGGATATCTTTCGGGACGGGATGTACACTAAGAATAGTGAAGCAGCTCTTAAGACATTAATTGAATTGCCCCTATAGCTTGATTTCTGTATTCCATAACCTATATAATAACCTACCTCTATTGTGACTGAAGTTCCCGCCTTAATACTGTTGAAAAAAGACATATGTCCATCAAGTTCAACTAAGGGACAGAGGGAGGAAAGATTTTTTTAAACTTACAGATAAGAAAAGTATCTAATCCTTTTTTGAAGCTGTCAGCTGTTGATGCAGTAACACGCTTCTGTAGGAGGCTATTCCACAGATCTATTGTTCTTATGGTAAAAAAGATTGTTGCCTCCAGAGACTGAGTGCCCCATTTTCTTTAGAGAAGATTTGTCATGAAATATTTTTTCCCTATATTTTTTGTATTGTCTATTTATATATTTATACAAGTTATGCACCCCCCCCCCCAAGATGTCCCTTCTCAAGACTAAATAAATGTAATTCCCATAACCTTTCTTCATAACTAAGATCATTTGTTTCTCTTATCAGCTTGATGGCTCTCATCTGCACCCTTTTCAAAATCAGTGCATCATTTCTGTGAATTGGTGCCCAGAACTGGAAGGCATACTCCAGATGAGGGCGCACCAGTGCCTTGTAAAAAGGCAATATTACATCTCTGTCCCGTGATTCTATACCTCTTTTAAAGAGGAACATTGGATAGTCTAGGGTGTACTCACAAACTCCCCAAACTTCATGGTTTGTTCCCTTTAGGCCTCTGATCTAACAATTGGAAAATAAAACTTACCTGTTTTCTGCCCTTCCTTCTGCGTTTGTTTTTTCAGGTATGGTATGTGGTATTTATTGGTAGAGCTGAAGAGAAATCTTCATCCCTGGCCTCTGCACAGCTCCACAATATGACACACGCTGTCGAGCAGATGCCTGGGGAGCCAAATGCAGGAGTCAGGACTTGTAAGTATACAGTGCACCTTACACTGCACACCAGCCTACTAAGGGCACAGGAGTGCTCAAATCAAAGTCAAATTTTATGGAGGGGCGCTTGCCAAGAACATCAGGGAAACCTGCCTGGGCCCCTGACCAGTTGCCTTCTGATCTTGGGGCCAAATGAAAGTTCATGAATTGCTCATTGTGCTATAGAAGGCCCTGTACTCGCTGAGTCTAATTGTTTTACATGTTGTAGGGTCTTTGGAGTGTGTTTTTTCATTAAAAAAAAAAAATGAACTGTAGCTAGGGCTTCTTTTGGGGGGTAGGAACTATACTGAAAGCATCTTCACAAAACTGAAAAAATCATGCTAGGGCTTATTTTCAGAGTATGTCTTATTTTATGGGCAAACAGTGTAGGACACTGATAGTGTAGGACACTGATAAAAAAATTACAAAGATAAAAGTTCATAGCAGGGCTCTTCTGCTGTTTCAATGGGCAAAATGACCATGAAAAGATGTGTGTATTTGTGAAGGGAGGCAATTCCTGATGTACCCATCAGTATAATTGCATGGCTGTAGGTCAAGCTGCTCACCTATGCCTCCTCACCTATACAGCTAATCTAAGGGAACCATTGAAGGAGTGTATGCATGATTAGGTATAAAGGAATATTTTGGTGGGCAATTGGACCCAGGGAAGTCTGCAGGGGCTTAGGTTCCAGAGCAAGCATGGAGGTAAAGCTCAGTTTTGGCACCATGCAGAGCTGAATATGCCCAATATGCATTCTGTAATGGGCACTTATTGTGCAAGGACCAAAGCGGGGCAAGCAGGCAGCTGCAGAGGTGAAATCTATGACAGAATTAATTGTCTATAATTATTATTCTGTCACAGGGGGGTTGTTAAGGGGGAAATAAAGTGTAATAATTATGGGTATATTTATTATACTATATATGATTAAAGGTTTTCCCCTAATTATACTCCTGAATCTCTAATAACACCCAAATAGGATGTGAGCCTGAGATCCTGCCATTAGTAAACAGACCATGACCCATTACTACAACAAACTATATTTACACCTAGTTGCCAGCAAAGTACCTCAATAGCTGAGGTGTGCTCTGAGCTGCAAGCTATTTGGAATCCTTGAATTCATAATTAAAGCAGACCAACAGTCAAAAATGACTTTAATCAGACCAACACAACAAACAGTGCTCATATTGCCCTCAGGGCAATTTAGATTGCTGTACATAAAAGTTCATTTACCTTTTTTAACTCCTGCTGTAGCAGATTTTAGAAAGAAAATGGTGGCTCATGCATTTGCAGGCTGCCTGCAAATAGGAAGTGCTTCTGGGCTTCCTGTTACTGTGCATTGTCAGTTATGTCAGTTGAATCCAGGCAGTAGCATGGCTGAAATACTGGGAGAGGAAGCTCCAAAATGGCTGCTACTTTTCTTTTCCAACTGTGCCAGGCTGTTGGTCCGATTTAAGTTGCACCCCCAACTCAGACATTCAACTCATCTAACTGAGACATTTGATAAACATACATTAGATAATATTTATATATTTATTAAGAGTGATGTAACTCCTGAAATATGACAGTTATGACTGCATGCATTAGAGAATCTTATACAGGATTATAAGACCTTTCATATGATATTAAACATAGCATATATGTATTGGCCAGAGAATGATAATCTGCATAGTATCAGACTCTGGAGGATATATATCTAATGCATGAGCTAATTTAACTAAGAAATTAATGGGGATTGTGAATTTCTTAGTTACAATATGATAACATGCATATTTATTGAATTATATTACTTTATAGGAATGCTGGTCACACCCCCTAGTGTTTAGTTTATTAGGAGGATGGGAACAGTGCTAGTCAAATAAACCCCTTATCATTTATACATCTTCCAGCGTGTGGTAGCTAATTCCTCACACAGTAGGTTGTGCAAGGCATTTGAGGGAATATTCCTTCTTGGGACACTTCACAGGATGTGTGAGCTTCAGCGACCATTGGTTTGTATCAAATTGATGATACTCTCCATCTCTTCCCGACAGCTGCAGCATCCAAATGTGGTGCTTCTAAACATGCATCTTTCTGAGATCCTGCATGCACTTAGCCAAGGTTCCTTGGACTCCTGTTCCCCATCCACATGCCCCAGCCCCTGTATCTATCTCAGGGCCTCGAGCAGGCCCACTCCACGCACTGCAATGTAGGCAATGCAATCTATAGGTGAAAACGGGAGCGGGCGTGGATTCTGAGGGAAGCAATTTCTTAGCACCAAATATTTTTTTTACTGACAGGGCAGACCCTTTAATTCTTAAAAGCACAGGTAGGTGTGCCCTCAGTCACAGGCTGGTTTCACAGCAGTGTAATCCGCTTGAGATAAATGCAAGCACTGAAAGCGCAAAGGAATTGCTAGTGCAAACACAAGATCCTAGTGTAAAACCAGGCTACAAATTAGGAATTAGGAACAGGTAAACAAATTAAGATATCTGCCATGTCAAGCTGCATGCTTGTTCCAGGTGGATGACCTGTGAGTAGTAATACTAGATGATCACTGCTACACCTAGGCAACTACCACGGAAAGAGAGTGGTAAGATTTTGCATGTTTCTCTTGCCACGTTTCTGAGGTTTGCCGCCAAAGGACTGACAATTTCGGTGCTGACAATGTACAACCTGCCCAACCTCAGAACCAGTCCCTTGTACTGGCAGCAGTGGTTTAGACCAGGAGGTCATGGAGAGACAATGGAGGCTGTTGGTGAAGACCTGGAGGACTCAGACAGGTAGGCAATGAGGGCGGAAGACTAAGGTGCAACGAAGACAACGAAGTAGAGGACCTAATGGCCATGAACTATAAGGCAGATGTCACTTTTCCACTAGACTTCTAGAGTTGTGAATGTACCCATTGCATTAAATAATAACAATATAACATTTGGAATATTCCTGCTGGAATTTAGAATTTATAAACAAAGACAACCAACCTATATTCATTTATAGAACAATTCCGTTAAAGACACACTGCTAAGTAAATAAATGAATTTGGTGGAGCATTACCAGCAATGTAAACCTTGGAGACAAGTTTTTAAGGTGATGGGTGTGGTGGTGTGGCTTTTGAGGAGTTTGCGGTCACTGTATGGAAATGTAAAAACAAACAAAACCCGCAAGTGTCCCCTACTATGAGTGGATAAGCCATGCTCTCCTGTAGAACATTACTGCCTCCATTACTGCAACATTACACCATGGCCATAGTTGTTGTTAATGCTGCTCTTGGCGTTTTCAGCACCTGTACTGCCTATTTTTGTGTTATTTTTGTGGCCTATAAGTAAATAAAATCACACACGTGAGCATGGACACAGGAAAATGACCATCACGTCAGAACGTTGGGAAGGTAAGTTTTAGGGGCAACTCATGGGGTTTCATAAAGTAATGTGGGATGCCCCAGGGACAAGAATCCAAACCTGGGATAGTGAAAATCCCAGGTTTTGGTCAACTTCAAAGGTAGACTGTGTGTGTGAGTGTGTTTGCGAATGGTGCAATGCAGACAGCATCATGGGGGGAGCGCAAGTGGTATATATGCAGATGGGAATATAGTTCTTACTGGCTTCCCAGCTCCTGACACACAGAAGTCACTTGAACCAAAGCTGTGGGGGCAGATCATTCACGTCCTGTTGACGGCAGGCTGCATTTATCTCCTTGTGCCCTCGTCACCCCCCCTTTTATTTTTTGTTTCTGTCATACTCTGGCACCCCTCTGCCAGTGACCACCCTAGGCACAAGTCTAGGGTTGCCAAATCAGAAATATGGCCCTGCTGAATTGTCACACAGTGTAGCCCTTACACAGCTTCCACCTGACCAACCTTCCCAGATGAAGTAGTGCTACACACAGTCTTTTCCATTGGCATCTCGGAACACAATAGGCTGTGAGTGGTGCTGATGTGTCAGAAGTGGGAAACATAGTGCAGCAACTAACCAGTCATTTCGTCACACTTCCAACAGCAGTACTGGTCCAGCTATTATTATGCAGGGATGTATTTGGTGCTCAAGTTGCTCTAGACACTTTTAGTGCTCACATTCCCTTATTG
Organism: Gastrophryne carolinensis; assembly: GCA_027917425.1. NCBI lineage: Eukaryota > Metazoa > Chordata > Amphibia > Anura > Microhylidae > Gastrophryne > Gastrophryne carolinensis. Next base: position 259,167,454 of record CM051234.1, read on the forward strand.
TTGTAACAGATCACAGCTCCACAGTCTGAAAGAAAAAAAGTAGTAAAAATAACCCTGCCCCCCAGATGATAATACAAGGTGTGCATGGGGACCCCCTAGCACTTAAAAATAACCTGCTCTCACCAGGGCACTATGGGGTTAAATGCAGCCAGGAGGGCACGGGGGTTAAGTGCAGACTGGTTTGGTTTGGTCTGGTTTGGGGCACAAGGGGAAAATACAGAATGCAGATGGTAAGGGAGAGAGGACACAAGGGATTAATTGAAGAGAGAGAGAGAGAGAGAGAGAGAGAGAAAGAGAAAGTAAAAGGCCGTGCAGGGGAGGGGGGAAAAGGGGTTAAAGTGGACCAAACCCCACCAAACTTGTAAAATCTATTTGTCTAAAGCCCCTGCTGCTATTCCCTTCTTAGGGTATAGAACTAGAAATGGATATTTTCACAACTGTTTTTTGCTGTCCCTCTATGTAAGATGGCAGGTGATCAGCCATTGCATTGCTGTGGCAATGACATCACTGACATACTCAACAGTGGCAATGAATGGAGGAGGTGGAGCTTTACAGCTAAAACAGGTGCCATTACCCGGGATTAGAGTGAAGCAGGAGCATTGAAAACTAGCAAAAGGTGCTCCTCATAGAGGGAACAATTCAGGGGATGCTAGTTAAAAATTTGGGTTTTGGTCCACTTTAAATGCAGACAGTGATGGGAGAGGACACTGGGGGTTTAATGCTGACTCTGAGAGAGAGAGGGCACAAGAGGTGAAATACAGACAGTGAAGGGGAGAGGGCAACAGGAGTTAAATGCAAACCATGATGGGCAGAGGGCACAAGGGGTTTAATGCAGACAGTGATGGGGAGTGGGCACATGGGGTTTAATGCAGACAGTGAGTGAGAGGGGGCACAAGAGGTTAAATACGGACAGTGAAGGGGAGAGGGCAACAGGAGTTAAATGCAAACCATGATGGGCAGAGGGCACAAGGGGTTTAATGCAGACATTGATGGGGAGAGGGCACAAGGGGTTTAATGCAGACATTGATGGGGAGAGGGCACAGGGGGTTTAATGCAGACAGTGGGGGGGAGAGGGCACAAGAGGTTAAATGCAGACAGTAAGGGGCAGAGGGCACAAGAGGTTAAAAGCACACAGAGCGGGTACAGGGGGTTAAAAGCAGACAGTGAGTGCACAAGGGATTTAAAGTGGACCAAACCGCAAACCATTTTCCCCAAGCCCACAGCGCATGCGCAACCAGTGCCGGCATAACTCACCTTCTTTCTTGGTTGTGCGTTGCCACACCGCGCCCCACCGAAGGGAGCCAAAGGGAGCGTGTGATGCTGCGCGCCTCTTGAAAGTGCAGCTACAATTCCTCTCAGCTGCTCTAGTTGTGGGCTCGAGGAGAGGTGAGTAAGCTTGGCGACCAGGGGGAATCTGGGAAAGTGAAAATCCTGTGTTTTGGTCCACATTAATGCAGACAGTGATGGGGAGAGGGCAGGGGTGCACCTTTAATGAGGCCATGTGAGGCAGCCATCTCAGGCAACACTGGGGTGGGGGGGAGAAATTGTTGGACCTTTTTTTATTATCTCCTTAGTGGGTCAGCAGAAATCAGGGTTGATGCTGTCCTGTTTTCACATTCAAAGTTTAGTGGGTCAGGGGCTGTGGACCCACCCCCCTACCTCCACTGCAAACTGACACCGGTATCAAAGGAACAAGCCAGGCATAGAAGTGAACCGCTCTATTGAGGAGTGGAGCCGCATACCCTGAGGGAGGAGGGAACCTTTCTATGGTTTGCCTCAGGCAGCAGAGGGGCTAGATTCACCCCTGAGAGAAGACAAAGGGTGTTAAATGCAGACAGCGAGGGCACAAGAGGTTTAGAGTGATCCCATACTCCATCCTTTTGATATTTTCCAACTCCCCAAACCATACCATCACGGTGGGTACAGTGTTGGAGCGCCAATGTCAGGGAATTACTGACCTGGCAGCCGTAAGCATATGCCTCAGCAAGCCCCTCCCCCCCTCTGCCACTGAACCTGTAGTCATCGACAAAAGGGCCACCTGAGGGGAGTTGGGGATACTCTCAAGGGTCGTATAGTCAAACACCCTCAACACTCCCTCCCAAAAAGCATTTATAGCAGGGCATTCCCACCAGATGTGGGTCAAGGTCCCATGGGCCCCGTTACATCTCCAGCAATTATCTGTCTCCGCTCCCCCGAACCTCACCAAGTCCACAGGGCACCTGTACCATCTGGTCAGGATTTTCTAATTCCTCTCCTGGGCCCTGCAAGCCATTGAGAATTTGTGTGTCAGAGCAAAGGATTTTTGCCACTCCTCCCTTTCAAACGTCTGACCCAATTCTTCCTCCCATCTTCTGCAAAATTGTGGAAGCCCCTCCTCCATACCCCCAGATATGCGGGGAGGTCATGTACAAAAGAAGGTCATCGGCAAAGAGGGAGAGTTTATATTCTCTCCCCCGGCATGGTACCCCCTTGATAGAGGGATTGGCTCTCAAGGCATTCGCCAGGTGCTCCATTACCAGAACATAGAGTAGGGGGGACAAAGGGCACCCCTGTCGTGTGCCATTCCTGATATTAAAAGATCCGGAGAGGGTGCCGTTGACTTTAACTTTGGCAGTGGGGTCATGGTAAAGAGCCATGATTCTATCCAACATGACTGGCCCTACTCCTACCTGGGACAGCGTGGCCCTTAGGAACCCCCAATGCACCCTATCAAAAGCCTTCTCCGCGTCCACCGCCAGAAGGCAGGACGGGACCCCCTTCGTTTGGGCGTAGAGCATTAGCGAGACAGTTTTGATAACATTGTCCCTAGCTTCCCTTCCCGAGACAAACCCAACTTGATCATTATGTATCAGTGAGGGTAGCAGGGGTTGGATCCTGATTGCCATAATTTTGGCAAACAGTTTGACATCCACATTGATCAATGAGATCGGTCTGTAATTACCCGGAGAGGTACCGTCCTTCCCAGGTTTTGGAATGACCGTAATGTGGGCCTCTAGGGTCTGTCTCGGGAAGGGGCACCGACCCGACACGGAGTTAAACACCTTCATTAGGAAAGGGGCTATCAGGGATGCCATTGACTTATAGAACCGGGGGGTAAACCCATCCGGCCCCGGACTCTTCCCAAAGGGGGTCCCCTGTATTGCCCGCACTACCTCCTCCTGCTGTATCGAATCCTCCAACGCCTCACTTTCCTCCGGGGGGATGACTGGTAGGGCGGTCTCTGTGATATAATGATCTAAGTCTCCCACTATCCCCCCTTGTGCACCCCGGACTGAAGCGTTGTTAAGGTTATAGAGGTTTGAATAGTAAGATTGGTATTCACCCGCTATTTGGGGTGTCCTATGCACCTCCCCACCATCTACCGTTTTCATACTGGGGATATATGTACAGCCCTGCCTTGGGTGGAGCGACCGAGCCAACAGCCTACCACACTTATCTGAGTGCTCGTACAGGTGTGCCCTACCACAATCTCTAAATCTGAGGTAGCATTGATCATAGAGCCCCTTTAACTTCTGCCTAGCCTCCAACAACTCTCGTAGGTCCCCAGGAGATGAGAGGGTCTTATGAGTTTTCTCTAACTCCTGTATGCGCCCCAGTGTTTCTGCAATCTGTCGAGCCCTTTCCTTCTTGAGCCTCGCTCCATGTTTGATGAAAACTCCCCGCAGCATACACTTGAGCGCCTCCCACTGTATTGGTAGTGAAGTACTGTCATTGCTGTGGTCGACCTGAAAATTGGCTACCACAGCCTTGATCTCAGTCATGCATAGCATGTCTTTCAACAGATTATCATTCAGACGCCAAGTGCACTGCCTGGGGGTCGGGTCCCGAACCGGGAGGCTCAAGAATACAGGGGCGTGATCCGACCAGAGTATTTGACCAATCGAGGACTCGGGGTCCACTGCAAGGGTGTGGTGGCTCAGGAGGAAATAGTCCAGCCTGCTATACATATTGCGAGTATGGGAAAAGTAAGTATAGTCCCTCTCCCCCCCATGAAGGATCCTCCATACGTTCACCACCTGTAGGGACTGAAGGGCTTTGCGGAATCTGTTAAGTTTAGAGTGGGGGATTGCAGATTTCCCCTGAGAAGAATCAATCCTTGGGTCTAGGACTAGATTGAGATCTCCCCCCTATAATTAGCGTTCCTTCTCTAAAGTCTTCCAGCAAGCGTAACATACCCAATCCCGCCTCCACCTGTCCCTGATTGGGTAGGTACAGGTTGGCCAGGGTGTATCTCGCCCCACACAAGGTAAATGTGAGGAACAGGTATCTGCCCCCAGGGTCCTCCGTAACCTGTATGTTCTCTATGGGAACGTTTTTATGTATGGCAATAGATACACCCTTAGATTTATACTCGGGATTGGGGCTGTGATACCACTTATCATAGTATCTATTTCTGGGATTTTCCCTTGACAAAAATGCGTTTCTTGTAGAAGGGCTATGTCCACTCTTTCCTTATGAAGCCCATACAAAATTTTGGCCCTTTTCTCTGGTATGTTCAACCCCTTAGCGTTAAACGTACAGAGTTTAAGACTCATCAGTGCAGCCAAATTACAGGGAGAGGGCACACACCCGGCTAAATGATGTCACAGAGTCTAGTTCACGTTACACTTCCCAGGCCCCGATGGTCAGGACCAGAATTTCGCCCAGAGAGAGAGGCAAGCGGACGATCAGAGAAAAAGAGCAAAAAGACAAAGAGGGGAAAAAAGGAAAAAGACAGAAAAAAGACTAAAAAACTAACAAAGCCCTCCTTAAAGAGGGGGGCAATTAAGAACTAAGAGGGCCATAGCCCTCAACACCACGCAAATCCCTCTGGCTCACCACCAATGGGATGGCGCAGAAACCTAAATGGGAAAGTGACCTCGCCACTCGGGAGTGAGCTCCCGCCGACGTCTTCAGAGTTACGAATAGGAGCACCCAACTCCTTCTACAAGCCCCTCTAACGTCTCCCTTGCCACCTCCTGAGTCTTTATTTCAAAGCCCTATAGGGTTAAACCTCGTGGAACGCCCCATTAACCATCAACAACCATGGGATTGTACAGACAAGGCTCAGCCCCCCACCATTACTACGCCGGTGAGTCTCCCCCCCCCCGGCGAGAACAGGATGCCGCCAGCGTCAGGCGAGAGGGCACACCTGAAGCCCCGTGCAGGGCCCACACGACCAGGCCACCCCAGCTCAAGGCCCATATAATGGACCGACCTTGCTTCAGCGGCGGGGCCCCACCGCAGGCCCCGGCAAGGCCAACCGAGCCGACCACCGGACCACTCCCCTGGACCAGACAACATCAAGGGGGGAAACTCGAGATCCGGGAGGGAAAGATCTAACCCAGACTCCCCATTCTAGTACCCCAGGGGCTTAATCGCCCCAGGCGGGGCTGTCGGTAAATCAAAGGAGAAGCAGGGGGGAATCCGGCCCACCAGGCCCCGGTCCCCACGTCCACTCAGTCAGGCCAACCCACCCGTTCCCATATGAAAAAGAGAGGTAAAACAGCATAACACAAAATCATATCAAGTATCTACGGCTTTCTATAGGGATCAAAAAAGTGTCTCTATCAGATCCAAAGGTGGAACGGGTGACCCCATTTGTAGGAGGCCCCCATTTCCCGGAGCCTGTCGAGCAAAGGTCGGAGTGTTCTTCTCATCTGCAAAGTGCGACAAGATACATCAGGTAAGATTGTGATCTGCGCACCCCTCCACTCAATTCTGTGTCGCTCCCATGCCCGCCGCAGGATGCCCTCTTTAACTGTGAAAAAATGGACCCTGCACAGGACATCTCTGGGGGCCTGGGGATCCCCGGTCGGGCAGCCCACTACCCTATGGACCCGATCAATGTGTAACTCGGCATCCCCAGGTCTCTCCAACAGGGAATTGAATATATCCGTTATTGAGGAACGCAGATTTTCCGGTCGGACCGATTCAGGGATGCCACTGATCTTCAGGTTATTACGCCTATTTCTGTTTTCCTGATCGTCCACCTGGAGCCGAAAGTCGGTCATCTGCTGATGGTACATTTCTTGTATTCTCTCCAAGTTCGCTAAACGAGTCTCGTGGTCCGTCCGGGAGTCTTCAAGAGTGGCGACTTTGGTTTCCAAAGCAGAGGATTTCTGTTGTATATCTTCAATCTCTCTTCGTAAGGCTCTTTCAATTCTGATCGCCACCTCCTCAAGGTCAGCCTTTAGCTCTGCCTTTGTCGGTAGATATTGTAAGATAGCCTGGATATTGGGGTCGCGGATCGGGGTCGGGGAAGGCTGGCCACTGTGGGGGCATCCCGCCACTGGAGAACCAGCCAGGTTGGTCATTTCACGCTGAGAGAAACCATGGCACAGGCGCGGCTGCATATCCCTGCCCAGGGGAGAGGTCACCAAGGGACACAAGGCTGGAGCCGGAGGACCACTCCAGGTCTATTGATTTGGGTTATGTGCCGATCTTGCAGGGGGTGTACAAGCCCCAGAATTGGTAACAGCATCAGCTGGCTCCGGATGCAGCTCGACTAAGACCACCTTACTAGCCCCCACCATCATTACGCTCCCTGTGCCACTGGATGCAGCATTGGTTGTGGGGGAACCCCCTCCATTTGGTTGACCAGGCCAGTACTGTGCTCCACCAGGATCAGATTCTAAATTGCTTGTTAGAGTGGGGCAAGGGCCCACCGGGTGCTCCCGCACCTGCAGTGCCCATGGTGCCAATCCGCCTCTTCCTCGGGTCTCCCTCTCCTCGGCTGCTGTATCAGTAAGCATGGCGCTGGCTGGCTCCTCCGGCCCCGCTGTCACGCCTGCCACCGCACCGCAACTCCGTCTGATTCCGCCCCCACCGCTCACCTCCGAGCAGACGCTGTCATCAATGGCAGGGGGATCAGTCGCCTTCCCGCAGCGGCCGGCTTGGGCGGGCGGCATCTTCTCTTCACCGCTCCTCTGCCCCTCGTCTACCTGCCTTTCCTCGCATGCTGCGCCCGGGACAGGACGCACCGCCGCCGCCGCCTCCACCATCGCAGCGCAGTCTCCGCTCCAGCTGCAGTAGGTGCTGTCTCTTCCTCTTCGGTCCTCAGTCTTGGGGGCCCTCTGCCCGATGTGCTCGCCCCGAGCGACCTCCGGCGGCATCACGACCCCCTTCCCCAGTAGACGCCATCTTGGCCGACAGGTCACCAGACTCCGGCTGGGGCCTCGGATGAAAAAAATCCCCTATAGCGCTTTTAGGGGGTACCTTAAGACTGGCCCCTGATTTCTTCTTTTTGTTGCCACCATCAGGGTGGTCCGGGTACAAATTAGGGTGCTCAAATCGCCTGAAAATGCTCGGGTCGGATGGGAGCTCTCCCACATGCGTCTTTACTCCCTCATGCCGAAGCGCTCACGCCCCGGAGCTTGTGCTTTTGGATTACATCAAGCTGGGTACGCCTAGAAAGCTTAATGTGTGTACTTTCAGGGAATATATCGTTTGTGTGTGTGGGGGGGGGGGGGATTCAAATGTAAAGGGTTGTTTTGGTTGAAAAATTGTCTGCAGAGCTGAATTTTTCAAGTAAAATTACCATTATGCGCATGCTTAACTTTCGGGGGTTTGGCAACTTTTTCCTTGACAGAACCTATGCAAGTCGGGTATTGATCTGTTTGGGGGACCTTTCTTTTTCAGATTTAACTTGTTTCATTTTTGCATATTGTTTTTTAAGGAAAATGTGGCTTTGATTCAGCTTTTTTATTCCATTTTTAGGGATACCCTGTGCAACCAAAGAATTAAGTGAGGGGTTACTTCAATATTCCCTCTAAGCCATATCAGCAGCTGCAAGTTTTAGACAAGCTAGAAAAGTTGCACCAGTCTATAAGCCAAATGATAAGTCAACAATAAAGCCAATAATAGTGTGCACACTAATCCCAGCACTCAAAACTCAATACACTACAAGAAAAGAGGGAAACCCACAGTACCCTCTAAAAAGTGCCAAGGATGAAACAGTTGCACCACTTTAAGGGTCTAAAAAATATTCAAATTTATTGACTAATTACATATATTTACAATCACAATAAACATTAAGACTATACAATAACAACTACATGACAAACATTTAAAACCACAAGGGGGCGCTGGAGGTCTGTCTCAGTGCAAAAAGTAAAATACTCTCCATTAAAAGTGTGTATCCAAATCCTATATACCAGCGATACTCAACTGGCGGACCGGGGTCCGAATGCGGACCTCAGCGCCAAATTTCTGGACCCTGCCCTGACAGCCCTGCACTTAGTTGCTTCTGTGTTGCCGTGCTCAGCGCTGCCCCCTTTACTTGATGGGTGATGTAGCGCTTAGTCTCCCTGCCAGTATCATGGCTCCCTGGCACCTAGCATTGCAATATGGAGTACTGCACAGGTGGGACGTGGCATTGCAAGGTACAAACAAACTTTGTATCTCGGTCTCTTTGCCCTATCCAATCCTGTCCCGCTGCCCCAGCTCAGCCCCATCCATCCCTGTCCCGCCATCTCATCCCCCAGCTCAGCCCCATTCATTCCTGTCCCCCCGGCTTTGCCCCATCCATTCCTGTCCCCCCGGCTTTGCCCCATAAATCCCATCCCCATCCATTACTATCCCCCAGCTCTGCCCCATCCATTCCTGTCCCCCCAGCTTTGCCCCATCCATTCCTGTCCCCCCGGCTTTGCCCCATAAATCCCATCCCCATCCATTCCTGTCCCCCCAGCTTTGCCCCATCCATTCCTGTCCCCCCAGCTCTGCCCCATCCATTCCTGTCCCCCCAGCTCTGCCCCACCCATTCCTGTCCCCCCAGCTTTGCCCCATCAATCCCATCCCCATCCCCCTCAGCTCTGCCCCATCCATCCCGGCCTTTTTTAGTTTTGCCTGTGGAATCTTTAGCCCCCCCAGTGCGCGGATTTCTAACTATTCACCCCCTCCCCCCCGCCCGGACCTTCACCTCTGACCAGATGCCTGTATATGGACCTTTACAAGAAGTGGTTGAGTACCCCTGCTATATACTATAACTAATATGCTCTCAGATGCAAAGGTGCAAAAATACAACAAAAAATGTGCTAAACCCACCTATTAATCAATTCAGGTCCACATGAGTGTACAAAAATAAAGCAAAATAACATACCATTGAGCAGGGAAACACGCCGTGGTGATGGAAGTGAAAGAAATGAACAAAAGTGCATACAGACCAACCAGACAAGGACCCCCCACAGGTAACAACGCCGAGCGCGTTCGTAGTGTCTCCTGCACTACTTCAAGCAGCTGTGCGGAGCACTGAGGGAGCTGGGCAAGACCAAGGGCCATTAAACTGTGCATGGAGAGCAAGCGGCGGGAGACCCCCAGCGCTCCATTTATCACAATAGATTGCTGAGTGACTATTCTGATTGGAGGAGGATCTGTGCATGTGCCGTAGGAGTGTGAATCGAGTGTAGAAAGCCAGCGACCCAAGGGGCGGGGATATTCAACCACCACAGCCCGAGGTTAGTCTCAACCCGACAGCTTTTGCTGCGCAGGTTGAAGTGTAAAGTGAGCGGGGCGGGAGGAAGTGCGCGGCCTTAAAGGGAACACTGGGTTACGTCTATAAAGCTTGAGGTGTGTACTTCCAGTGAATATATTGTTGGGGGAATTTCAAATGTAAAAAGTTGTTTTTCTTGAAAAACTGCAAAGTGCACATAGCTGTTGTATTTTATCTAAAAATCTCCTAAAGCGCAGTTTCAGTTTGAGGGAATCTCCTGGGCAGAGAAATGGGGCTTTTAGATGCAATATGATTTTACTGAAAAACTTCAATTTTTTATTACAAAAAAACACTACAAATTGTAAAAAAAATGTTGATTTTTAATTTTTGCACATGTTTTACCCAAAAATATTGAGAATACACTAAAACAAGGCCAAACAAGACATTTCATGTTAAAGCCCAGACTCTGGTTCAAAAAAAAAAAACAATATATAATTTTCCAGGGAAATCCCTTCAAAAATCCCAGCTGAACGCGTACAGCGCAAAATATTGAAAAATGGTCTGGCAACAGAGGGTGACAAAATCTCCAGGTAAAGGGTTAAATAAATGTTTCATAGCTGGAAAGTACCAGAGCCAACCATTTCAACAGCATTCAGTTTGTGTTGTTATGAATATTGGGCAAAGGCTTTAGTAAAAAAACAAAAACAAAACAAAAGACATAATATTTTGGGACACTGGGCTGGAGACAGATGGGTAATGCAGACAGATAGGGGAGAGGGAACAAGCGGTTTAAAGTGGACCAACACCCAGGCGGATCGACTTGGGAATCTATAAGATTCCCGGGCCAATCTGATCCCCCCCCCCCCCCCGCTGTGTGTAACCCCCCAGGGCGCCCCAAAACCTTACCTGGATCCCGATCCAACGGCGCATGCGCTGGCCGCATCTTGAGCTTCTCTATAGCAGGGTGCGCTCCGTGTTAGAGGGAAGCGCGAGATGCGGCCGCCAGCGTGCTCGGAGCCGCTGGGGTAAGATGTCTCATTGACGCGCATACCAAAGCGGCTCAGAGCACGCTGATTGGACGAGCGGCCACGCATGCGCCGTAGGAGCAGAGTGAGGTGAGCTTTTACTCGCGATCTGGGGTGTTTCATATAACCCCGGATCGGGGTGCCCCGGGGAAGTGGACCAAGACCCAGGATAGTCAAAATCCTGGGTGTTGGTCCACTTTAATGCGGAGAGGGTACAAAGGATTAGCATAGTCCGGTGGTTCATTGAGTGTGCTTGTGCAGCCCGGCCAGTGTGTATCGTGACATTCGTCCAGCCAGAGCCTGCTTCGTCTGCCCGGCCACAGTGTGTATCGTGACAATCGTCCAGCCAGAGCCCGCTTCCTCTGCCCGGCTAGGGGGCGCCACAGTCATACTCGGGAGGATGGATGACAGCAGCCGTCACGCTCATGGATTCGACCTCAGTCATATCTCAATATGAAACCCAGCAACAGCAGTTGCTTTGACGCCGGATGCCTGCTACTATGTACAAACAAACCCGCCTCATTCAACAGCGAGTGGGCGAGGTCCCCGCCACACGGCCAGCCAATAGCAAGTCAATGTGTCATGAAGCGAGCCCTTACCTGTCGCTCACACCCCCTCCAATGGGGAGGGTGTAAGTAACCGCTCCTACACCTGCTACATACAGCGTGTCTCCGGCTGCTCCCGCCAATTCAGCTGTGAGGACGGGAACACATCCCGAGCTGAGCCGTCTTCTCCTGTTCCCGGGTGAGTGTCCGGGCTCTTGAACCTGTAATAAAGCATGATGGGTGTATGAGGCTGGTTGGTAGTGCCCACACTATGCAGGGTGCTGAGGCACATGTGACCAAGAATTCCCCCTATTGGCATGGCAGGTTGATTGACTAGTTTATAGTAGGCGTATTGAAGGGTGTAAAGCCATATTTGCCACCATGTCTGCCTGGCAATGGAGTATGGAATTGCTCAGTATGCAACGCCAGAGCTGCAGGGGGCAAGAGGTGAGTACCGACTGTTATTGCCTGGATATGAACTTCAAATTGTGTTCAGAAATTGCATTCTAATAAATATGCTTTATATTCTAGCTAAGTAGCCTGATTGCTTATGTAATGTTAGAAAAAGCCCAATATTACCTTTTTACTACAGTTAATTTAGAGTCCATTTATCTGTCTGGCTTTTGTGGCTTTTGTCTTACTGGTCCCATAGCCATCCCTGTAGGTGCTTTAATCCCTGCTAAAACCAGTTCAGCACGGACTTCTAGGATCCCCTGGACAGGCTTGCAATGGGCCAGCAGGTGCCATTTCTGTCAGTCCATTAGATTATTATTCCCTTGTATTTGTGTTATGCCAACCAAGCTCCCAGAGCATAATGATGCTCTGCCAATAGTCTCTGGCACAGGCAGCTGAAAATGATCTGATCCTGAATCTTTTCCAGAGAACTTGGTGCTAGACCTGGCTGTTTCCACCTGGCTTGTTGGTGGCAGTTTAATAAAAACTTTTTTCCACCACAAGGCCACGTCCACACGCCACTTTTGCTGATGTCAAGAGTGACGGGTGACGTTCACCAGACGGCTGGCTGTATCCCCCAGCTTTCTTGCTGGGTGTAGGGGCGTGCTACAGCTACAAGGATGCGGCTGCTGGTGAACACAGTCAAGAGAGTTGCAAGTCAAGGTGCCCTGGGGGCAGGCTAGCGACTGGCCCTGGAGTCTATTTGTATAGTGGGGATTTGGTGTGCGGGGAATCCCAATTCTGGATTCCCCATAAATATATATATATTAAAGTGAGGTGGTTGTTTCTCTTAACCCTTTAGTTGCCTGCCTACTTAGAGATAACAAAGTTCTTTTGAAAAAAACATATTGCATGTAAAGGCCCCTCCCAAACTGAAATAATATATTCCCTCGAACACACCTTGAGCTTTCTAGGCTTACCAGACTTGTTGTGGGTGCAGTTTCCTTGACACAAACCCTCAAGGAATTCACTGGTTGTGCTGAGTTTCCCAAAAAAAAAAAAAAAAAAAAAAACAGAATAAAACGCATGTTTTCCTAGAACTTCAATATCCAAACACGAAAAACAAGCTACATCTGAAACCGCAAGGTCCCCTAAACTGAGCAATGCCCAACATGCATAGGTACTTTTAACCCAGCAGGTCGCCTAAACAAACTCGCCTCTTCCCGGTCCTACGGTTCATGTGCGTCGGATCTGCTCGAGCGGACTGGTGGCTGCATCCGCTGCTACACTCCAACAGAAAGCTTGCCCACACCAACCATTCATAAATGCCTGGCACCAGCACGAGCCCTGCTAAAGGGATAGCAAGGATGCGGACGCAGCTCACGCATGCGCTGTTGGGCTAGGAAAGATGAGTTTCTGCGTGACCTCTGTTTTTTCATACAGTTGGGCATCCGAATTCTGGATGCCCCAGGGAGAGGAAGTCCAACGGCCGTGGAATCTTATAGATTTCAGGGCCGATGGGGTGTGGGTTTTGGTCCACTTTGAGGAACACCTAGGAGTGAGTGCGCTGATGTCTTTGCCACACCTGTGCAATAACTGATCACTGCCATCTTACAGAGGGGGGGCAGCAAGAAAAAACTCAGGACATTTCAAAAAGTGAATATATCAATTTCTAGTTATGCACGCTACGAAGGGAGTATTGGCAGGGGTATGTGTTTTTTTTCGTTTTAAATAAAATCATACTGCATGCGAGAGCCCTATTCCTCCTGATTACAACAGCACCACATATGTATTTGTCCCGTTCCTGCCCTGGAGACCCCAAACTAAAAACAGTTTTATGACCTTTTCACATGAATACAATGTGCACTTTTTCTTTGAAGGAAATAAAATTCATAAACGGGACACACGGTTATGTGTACACCTGCCAGGGACCACAATAGGCTGCTGGCAGTCCTGTTGGGGCAGTGAACCATGCTGGGGCCAAACTGGGCTTCCCAGGGGGACTGTGCATATGAAATGGGATCATAGAACCAAAAACAAAATGGTCAATGTAAAGCATGTATATATGTGCACGTTACAAGGATCTAGCCAGCTCCCCCATCACAGCCATATAATTCAGCTTCACTTAAAATTCTGTACCTGTTCTGTGATCAGTAGATCTGGTTGATAACCTGAATGTAAACATTAGTGTGTGAAGCAATATTATTGCTTTTCAGATAAGATCAGTTACTTATTTACTAATCATACAATGTTTATATAGCACATGACACAGCAGATAACGTGGACATAGCGTCCCAACATGTCTCTTCACAAACTCAGACCCTTGCTGCATTGCTTGTGGGCTGTTTGGGGCTAATATAAGGTTGGACAGAAGTGTGCTGGCTTGCATGCCTTTCACCTTCCAGGCTACATTTGGTTTTCCAGCCTTCCCACTTGCTGGAGGGAGGAAGGTTTTATAAACCGGTAATATGACATGGCACTCCACGTGCCTGAACCTGTCAGTTCCTTGTTTTTGGGACTGAGGGTGCAACTGTGGCAAGGGCATGTATTTTTTTGGTGGCTGAGGAGATGCTGTGTGCACACCCTTCTGAGAAGCTTACAGCATGAATTATAGATTTATAATATACCTGTTACATTTAGTAAATGTTATGTTTATCATAACCATATGATAGCATTTAAATGGCCACCGCTGGAGTACGGCACTTGGTAAGGGAGACCGGGTTGGGGTGGTTTAAGAATGGGTAGTCTTGCTGGAGTGGTCTGCACCATTGAAACATAAGTGTCTCCATGAGCGGCTACTGAATCGGAAGCTGAATATAGAGAGTGCACCTGAGAGAAGTGGCCTCATACCTATTAGTCACCGATATGTATCCATCAAAGGTTCAATTATGGTGCACAGGAAGCTTGCTTGGGAAAACTTCTGTTATGGTTCCAAAACTAAACACTGCTTGCTGTGTATAAAGGAAATGTGCATTTTGCCTGTGATGGGTGTTAGCAGCTTAGGGTTTCATTTTATTGGCCATAATAAGTTTAATGGGAAAGTACTTTTGAAGGCATTTTGCGATTTTGCACTAAAGGTGATAAGTTGATCTAATATTTTTATTTGATAGCTTATGTATGTTTAGAAGCAGTTTTTACTACCTGCTATCTGTTGCTATTGGCAAGATGTGAGTTCTGTACACATAACACTGTTGCTATGGCCAGTGCTGAGGTCAGGGAGCTCTACTTACATATTTCCTGCAGCATTGTTCTGTTGGTACAGGCCTCACATCTAATAAGATTGCCAATAGTGAACTTAAAAGATAATTTTGGCACACAAGAATCGCCATCGAAAGAGGACTTTACCTTTTTTAAAACTCTCCTTTTCTGCGCTGAGAACTGTGCTCCTGGTGCATTGTGGCCTGTCCTGTCAGGCATCGAATGGACCAGTGTGATCCAGTGAAAGCTGCCCCCAGCCCTCGTTCTCTAAAACCCGGAGGTTTCCTAGCAGTGGACCAAGCAGCAGCAGCTGCTGCGCATGAGGTGGTGAGTGCCTGCATGTTCAAACAGACTGGGAATAGTGGTTCATTGTAATGGACGGCAAGCAAGCCACATACCACAGGATGCCCGCTCTTGCCTTTCTCAGCAGTTTCCTCCTATGCTGTAAAGGCACATCTTCTGGTCAGGCCTTAGTTGCACATCCACTAATGGCTGACTCCCACTATACCTTTACGGTGACAGATGTTACATTGATTTGTTACAATTCTAATTTAGGCGTTACATTTCCATTAGAGGGAGAATGTCCGCTGACGGTGATATACGCACAGTGAGGACTTGGATGTGTTAGTACATATTCAAGTGAAATTATATATATATATAGCGGTTGGGCGATCAGCAGTGACACGGACAAGTCTTTAAACAGCAAAAACGCAAGTTATCACTCAGTCCAGAGATTGCAGCATAAACGCAGTAAAACAAGTGGTTACGTCACCCAAATCAACATAAGTCCAGGGCTGGGTACTCCAGCAAGCTGTAACGTCAAGGCAAGTTAAATCCACTTTGCAGGGTGTACCAGCCCTCCGCTGCTCATCCCCACAAGTCCACGGTTAGGGAGCGCAAAAGCCAAGTCCTTCGGCTTGCATAAAGTCCTTTTCTTCACCGCTTGTGCACCTCAGCCTGGTGTTCCTCCTACAGGCTGGTCAATAGACAGGCCGTGTGACTCCTTTTTATTGTGTCTTCTACTACTTTATCTGGCCTATCCCACTCACAAAACAATTTCCCAGAGGAGGAGTATTTTTATTCTTCTAGGAAAACAGAGGACAACCTTTGCTGGTAATACTGCTGGAGGATCCTGAGGGGAGTACAGTATATGGCGTTACCAGGCGGTTTTATGCACCAGGATATACCAAATTGGATTCTATTAGGCTCTGACAGTGGATGGATAGTGGCCATAAAAAGACTGGCACCCTGACCATGCATGAGTGCAGGCATCTCTAATACCCTGCCTATCCTAAACAACCCCCATACCCTGCCCCTGACCATGCTTCCCTAGTGCCCTATACACTGCCCTCAGAGCAGGCATCCCTAGCGGCCCATCCCACTCGCAAAACAATTTCCCAGAGGGGAAGTATATTCTTAGTATACAGTACGTCCTGCTCCAGATAGATGTATTACTCCGCCAGATATCGCTGGATTGCAGAGACATCGAAAAAAGGCTCATCCCGGCCCCTCAAATACCCAGGGACCTCCCACAATCCCCAGATCTTCTCTGCAGTCTGGACTGTGAAGGACAAGATGGCTTTCTCTACTCGCAGGTGAGCGGGGCTATTAGCCTGCGGCCCTGTAGGACTATTCCCACCCGTTCCATTATTAATGTGCCTCCCAGCCTTGGCTGCGCTGGTCGGGTGATGGTAGGCAGCACCGCTGTCAGGTGCTTAGGAGCGCTGCTCCACCGCAATCCCCCACCAAAGGGTAGGTGGTATAGGCATATGGTGAGCCTCTATGGGATGCCCCTCCCGCACTATTGCCCCTTGCCCCTGTCTATCGGTGGGTCCTGTTAAGTGGCCGCTGTCCTCCCTCACTGTCCCGTGTAGCGCTCGGGGGAGGAGGGGGGGTGTATGTGTATTGGCCTTTGTGCTTCACTACATTATTTTATTATGCTTGGTGTCAGTCGCCGCGCTGACTTGGTTGCACTTATTGCTGTCTCAAAATTGCCGCCGCATGCGCTTCCACTGTGTTTCACGCTTGGCGGCGGCGTTACCTCAGGCGCTGGTGCGCCATCATTGGCTGCTTGTCACGTGTATGGCTTTGCGATCTTCTGGGGGGGGCGGGGCCCGCTTTTGGCGCGTTCCGCGTCACTGTCCCTGCGGCCCGCCCCTCGAGGTATACCCGACGCCATTTTTTCTTTTGTCCCGGTTGCTACGTGACAGGCTTCTACCTACCGCTGTTCGGGAGTGCCCTCGCGGGCGGCTTTATTACCATTATTTACTTGTACTCTTACGGCTCCCCTTTGCTTATGTCTTTCAGGTACAGGCCGAACCCTCTTGGCTTTTCCCGGCCCTGCTCCCTCTATTTAGTTAATTAACTTGTGAGGCCTAGCGTTAGTTACTCCCACTGCCCTAGCGGGCTATTGGGGCATCCCGGGTTACTTTTATAGTGTCAATCCCTATCGGCCTATTGTGCCGCTATAATCACCATATGGAGGCGTCTCAGGATAATGTGCTTGGGGTTCCTTCGGGACAAGCCCGGCTGTGTGTAGCTTCTGGGGTGTCCCCTATTAGCGCTGACAATGCGCGGGTCTGTGTACCTTGTGCCCAGCAGGTGCTTGCGCTGCAATCTGGCCTTCCAGTGGCTGGGCCTGTGCCTCGTTTCACTTCACCTGCTCCCCCGAGCTTAAATCTCCCATTGAGTTGCAGACAAGTGGGGATTCTCAGCCTGATGTCTTCTAGACTGGCTAGTGTTGAGAAGTTAATGCTAATTCCTTGGCGCGTAAGGCCTCCGCAAAAAAGCGGCACTTAACGCCTGATTTCACTATTTTCCTTATGGAAGCTGATGAGTTTTTGGAAATGTCTGGCTATACCCCTTTGGAGGAAGGGGAGCTATTCTCCTCCGATTCAGGGTCATCTGATGAGAGGCCCAGGGGTCATGACTATTCTGCCTCTGACCCCTGGGCCCCAGATGATACTGATAGACTGTTGGCTCAGATTTTTAAGGTTCTGTCTTTCTCCCCCTGTTGCGGCCCCCAGGCAACAGGGGGAACTTTTTCATACACGCTTGGGATTTCCTGAGCAAGCCCATTTTAATAACCTTGTGCTCAAGGAATGAACGCCCCAGCAGGCTTCCCGGTTGGTATAGGAAGTACCCCTTTTCTGCTGATGTGGTGAAGTGTTGGTCATCCCCTCCTGAGGTGGATGCCCCGGTCCTATGGTTATCTAACACCTCTGTTATGCACTCCCCTGACTCTACTGCTCTGCGGGATGCTGAGGACCGGCACATTGATCAGCTGGCGTTCCAAGCTTTTGCGTGTGTGGGGACGGCGCTGCGCCCGGTCTGTGCCTCTGCCATTACGGCTGTGGCTATTAGGACCCTGCTCAGAAGTATCCTTGATGGTGCCCCTGATGATGTGTCTAGGGAGGAGTTTAATGCACTCTCTCGTTGTGATGTTTTTGTGACTTATGTCCTCTCTGCCTTGGATGACACCATTAGAATGTGTGGCAGAACCTCTGCCCTTGTGGCTATACGCCGCTCGGTTTGGCTGCGCCAGTGGGCTGCTGACAATGCTGCCAAGAAAGCCCTCACTGGTTTTCCCCTCAAAGGACTACGCCTGTTTGGGGACCGCCTGGACCTATTTGCTAAGGGAGGCAGGTTACCCCAGCGCAGGCGGCAGTCTCGGCCCTTTCGGGGTCAGGGCTCCTTTTCCTCCCCCTACTGTGGTGCTAGACAGGGGAGGGGGGTTTCCTACACTGGGGCCCGGGGAGACTTCTGGGGTAGGGGCAGAGGACGTGGACATCCTGGCTCCTCTTGGGGCTCCAAGCTTAAGTCCTCTCCCAAGCCCCCTCAGGCATGATGGGGCGCCCTCACCCATCCGGGTGGGGGGGACGGCTTCAGCACTTTGCTCACGTCTGGAGGCTTCATGTCTCAGACCGGTGGATTCAGGAGGTAGTGTCCTCCGGTTACAAGAGAGTTTGCTGTCTGCCCTCCCCCCCTCCCCAAGGTTCATCAGGTCCTGGATTCCTCAGGACCCTGTGTCAGCTCAGGATCTACTGCAGGCAGTGCAAAGCCTTCTGGAGCTGGGGGTCATCTGCAAGGTCCCTTTAAGAGAAAAGGGCAAGGGCTTCTATTCCAACCTCTTCAGTGCCCAAGAAAGATGGGTCAGTCAGGCCCATCCTGGACTTGAAGATCCTCCACAAAATTGTCAGGTGCAGGCGCTTTCGCATGGAAGCTCTGCCATCAGTTCCCTGCGCCCAGGGGATTTCATGACGTCTGTGGACATCAAAGATCCTTACCTTCATATTCCTGTATTTCCAGGTCATCAAAGGTTCCTCAGGTTTGCTCTGGAGGATCAACACTACCAATTTGTGGCATTGCCGTTTGGTCTCACTTCAGCTCCCAGGGTGTTCACCAAGGTGCTGGCTGGAGTGATGTCTCTGCTCAGGTTTCAGGGCATCCGCGTGCTGCCCTACCTGGACGACATTCTCATCACTTCCCAGTCTCTATCAGGCAGAGTTGGATACTCAGCTGGTGGTGTCCACGCTGGAGTCATTTGGCTGGGTGATCAACCACCCCAAGTCTTCTGTCTCCCTCCGTGGTGACTTCATTCCTGGGAATGAATCTGGATACAGTTCAGGCAAGGATTTTTCTTCCTCAGCAGGTGGACAGTCTGATTGCGCAGGTCCAGTTCCTGCTATCTTGTCGTCATCCCTCCATCAGGCAGGGAATGCAGCTGGTGGGCCTGATGGTGGCGTGCTTCGAGGTGGTCCCTTATGCTCAGTTCCACTTGAGGCCTCTGCAACTCCACCTCTTGTCAGTATGGGACAAGGACCCTACGTCCCTGGACCGGGTCTTTGCGCTTTCCCCCCTGGTCAGGCGGTCCCTGACTCCATGAACCTGTTTGGGGGGCAGATCCTTTCTGACCCCCTCCTGGGAGACGGTGACCACGGATGCCAGTCTATCAGGTTGGGGGGGTTTCTGGAAGTCCCTGCAGTTCCAGGGAAGGTGGGGCCCTCAGGAGGCCCACACACCTATCAACGTCTTGGAGCTGCGGGCGATCAGGTTGGTTCTGGCTCAGTTGGCTCATCACCTTCGGGGCCTGCCTGTTCATGTGCGCTCGGACAACCAGACGGCAGTTGCCTACATCAATCATCAAGGAGGGACCCGGAGCAAGAGGGCCCTCCAGGAAGTGTCTTTGATCCTGACCTGGGCGAAGGCCAATGTTCCCTGCATATCAGCGGTGAACATTCCGGGGGTGGAAAATCTGCTGGCAGACTCTCTGAGCAGGGGGACCTCTCGCCAGGGAGAATGGTCCCTCTGCAACAGGGTGTTCCAATCTGTGTCACCGTTGGGGCCAACCAGATGTGGATCTGTTTGCGTCCCGTCACGAGCTACCGGCCTTTGTCTCCCTGTCCCAGGATCCTCTGGCCTTGACCACGGATGCCCTAGCAATGGCATGGCAGGACTTTCAGTTCCTGTATGTCTTTCCTCCATTCCTCCTGCTGGGCAGGGTTCTGCGCAAGATTGCTCTGGAGGGGGTGCCAGCAATTCTGTTGGCCCCCAGGTGGCCAAGAAGAGTGTGGTTCGCAGACGTGGTGCAGCTGGCGGTAGATCAGTACGCTCTGCCCAGGGTGCCAGACCTGCTCACTCAGGGTTCCTTACGCCATCCCAATTTACAAACTTGATGGCCTGGCTGCTGAAACCTCCATCTTAATGGTGAAGGGGCTGTCTACCTCGGTTGTTGATACCATGATAAAGGCTAGGAAGAAGTCTTCTTCCATTTATTACAGGGTTTGGCATGCCTACATTGACTGGTGTGAGTCTCTCTTCCCTGTCGTGTGTTCTCTATTCCCAGGATCCTGGAGTTCCTACAGCATGGGTTGGGAGATGGGGCTCCAACTCAGTACTCTGAAGGGTCAGGTTTCTGCCCTGGCTGTTTTCTTCCAGAAATCCTTTGCTCAGCACCCTCTGATCAGGACTTTTTTTCCCAGGGGGTCACTCATGTGCGCCCCCACGTAAGCCTATGGTGCCGGTTTGGGATCTGAACTTGGTTCTGTCAGCCTTGCGGGGTGCTCCCTTTGAACCTGTGCAGGATGCTGCCTTGGCCATTCTTACGCTCAAGGTTGTATTTTTGGTGGCTATCACTTCTGTCAGGCGTGTGTCTGAGTTGGCAGCGCTTTCCATTCAGCCCCCCTACTATGAGAGACACCAGGACAAGGTGGTGTTTCGTTTCAAACCTGACTTTCTGCCTAAGGTAGTGTCTGCCTTTGAATTTGAATCAGGATATTGTTCTTCCTTCTTTGTGCCCTAATCCTAGCAATGCTAAGGAGAGGGTTTTGCACTCTTTGGATGTGGTTAGGTGTCTGAAGTACTATCTGGTGGCTACTGCACCTTTCAGGAAAACTGATGCTCTTTTTGTGGTCCCTTCTGGTCCTAGGAAGGGTTTGGCTCCTGCCAAGTCTATCTCCCTCTGATCAGGACTTTTTTCTAAGGGGTTACTCATGTGCATCCCCACGTAAGCCTATGTTGCCTGTTTGGGATTTGAACTTGGTTTTGTCAGCCTTGCAGGGTGCTCCCTTTGAACCTGTGCAGGATGCTGTCCTGGCCATTCTTACTCTGTTGTCTTTTTGGTGGCTGTCACCTCTGTTAGGCATGTGTCTGAGTTGGTGGCGCTCTCTATCCAGCCCCCTACTACGGGAGACACCAGGACAAGGTGGTGTTCCGCTTCAAGCCAGACTTCCTGCCTAAGGTTGTGTCCTTAATCCTAGTAATGCTAAGGAGAGGGTCTTGCATTCTTTGGATGTGGTTAGGTGTCTGAAGTACTATCTGGTGGCTACTACACCTTTCAGAAAAACTGATGCTTTTTTTGTGGTCCCTTCTGGTCCTAGACAGGATAGGCAGGAGCCAAACCCTTCCTATCAGCAAATGGATCCGTCAGGCTGTGATTCAGGCCTACTCTAAGGGGAAGAATCCTCCCTTCCGCCTTACTGCTCATTCTACTCGTTATTGGTGCATCTTGGGCTTTTCAGCACCAGGCTTCTGTTGAACAAGTTTGCAAGGCCGCTACTTGGTCTTCTGTTCATACCTTTTTTCAAAGTTTTACAAGGTTGATTTTAGGGCCTCAGCTGATGCTGCTTTTGACCGTAAGGTTCTGCATGCGGCAATGGTATGACCTGTCTGCTGTTACCTTTGGGGGATCCCACCCTACTTTATGGACACTGCTATTGGATGTCCCAAGTGTAATGAATCTATCTGGAGCAGGACGTACTGTATACTAATACCAATTCTACAGGTGAGTAATCACAGAATTGTATTATTCTGAGTATACAGTACGTCCTGCTCCACCCACCCTTGGTTTTGCATTATCTTGGATCCCCTGTGTGGTGATTATCATTGTTATAGTTGGCGTCATCCTCGGCCTCTCCCTTTTAATAAAAATATATATTATATAACCACTGTAAGTTGTGTGTGAGAGTTGGTGTGGATCACCTGGAAGTTATTCCTTGATGAATTGGTGCTGTTGCTTGGCCTAGCCTGCTGTGGTTGCTGGGAAGCTTCTCTCCCTCAGGCTGTGTTTAGATAAGGGGGCGGGGCCGGGCGCTCGGCATGGCCGCGGTAGCCCAGCCCCGTCGTTCAGCGTGTTTTCTGAAGGGCCTCCCTGTCCAGATCCGCACTGCTGGGAGGGGGATGGGGCCTGGAAAAGAGCGCCTTCGGCGCTGGCCCACCCCCCTTCTCTTCCTGCTTCTTCCTGATCACCTCAGACGGGGGCCATCTTGCTGCATTGCTGCTGTCGTTTCTGGGGGACGGTAAGGGCCTGGTGGCCACTTCATTAGTTATTTGGGGGTCCCTCTTTGGTAGGGGGCCCCCTATGGTACAGGCTTATGCTTTTTTGTCATTTTGATATATATCTATATCTATATCTATTATATGTATGTATGTAGTTTGAATCACCTTATGGAGGCTCCG
The DNA here is from genome assembly GCA_027917425.1 of Gastrophryne carolinensis. Taxonomy (NCBI): domain Eukaryota; kingdom Metazoa; phylum Chordata; class Amphibia; order Anura; family Microhylidae; genus Gastrophryne; species Gastrophryne carolinensis. The sequence goes on from CM051234.1 coordinate 259,189,980, forward strand.
CAGGATTCTGGGCTCGGGCTCCCTCTGGGACAATCCGGGCCGGATGTGGGGTATCCCTTACGGGGGAGAATGTGCTGATTTGTATACCATGTGCACAAAAGGCTATAACGCGGCAGTCCGGTACCCAGCCTTCTGGGTCGGCTCCTCCCGCTTCATCGCCTTCCCCGTACCCCAAGTGTCATTGGTGCCAGCGGGGAGTCGCACTCTGTGCTAGGTTGGTCAGCATCGAGAAATTTGTTAGCACGGTGGGCAAGAAGGCCCAGGCTAAAAGACATTTGTCGTCGGCCCAGCCCTTGTGGGATGTTGACGATTCCATTGATTTGTCGGATTGTTCCCCGTTAGTGGAGGGGGAATTGTATGAGGAAACGGAGACTATGTACAGTCTGGTGATGCTGATGTCGGGCAGGCGCTGGGGGATGCCGTTGATAAGGTCACTGGTTTATCACATCTATTGGTGTTGGATATTGACCCGCCTGAGGCGCCTCCCCTCAAGAAGGGGGAATTTTTTGGGGCCCGCAAGCCCCGTCTGGAATTCCCTACCCAGGGTAATTTGATGCGCTGATCCTGAAAGAATGGGAAAGGCCCAGTCGGCTTCCTGGTGCTCCTCAGGGATGGGATAAGAAGTATCCTTTCCCGGTGGAGGCGGTTAAGCGATGGTCTTCTCCTCCCGAGGTCGATGCGCCAGTTTTGGTTTTGACCAACTCTTCTGTGCTGAACACTCCTGATGCCACTTCCCTTAAGGATGGCGAGGACAAGCGCCTTGATCAGATGGCGTGTCACGCATTTGCCAACGTGCGGCCTGTTTGTGCATCTGCCCTAGTGTCGCTTGCTACCAGGTCTCTTATGAGGGACTGGCTGAATGACGCTCAGTTTGATCCGGCTAGCGCTGAGTTCGCTACCCTTAAGAGATGTGAATTGTTCATGTGGTTTGTCTTGGCTGCTATGGAAGATTCTATTGTCATGTGTAGCAGGACTTCAGCCCTATTGGTGGCTATGCGCAGATTGGTCTTGCTCCGACAGTGGACGGCGGATTTTGGGGCCAAGAAGTCGCTTACAGCTCTTCCCTTCCTGGATGCGTGGCTGTTTGGAGATAAATTGGATGCTGTTGCTAAGGGAGGTAAGTTACCTCAACGGAAGAAACAGCGCCATCCCTTTCGGGGGGCTGGCTCGTTCACTCCTTCCTTTCGAGGGGCCAGAGCGGCTAGAGGTTTGGCCTTCTCGGGTGGCAGGGGCTCGTCCTGGAACGGGGGCAGAGGTCGAGCACGTCCCGCTGCTGCCTGGGGTTTCAAGTCCAAGCCCGCCATTAAACCGGCTCAGTAATGAAGGGGTGCCCTCACGGGTGGGGGGACGGCTGCGGCTCTTCCAGGTCTGGGCCCGGGACAGACAGACAATTGGATTTTGGAAGTGGTCTCCTCCGGGTACAAACTGGAGTTCGAGTACTGCCACCTCCAAGATTCTTAAGGTCTCGGTGCCCTCGGACCCTCAGGCTGCACAGGGGCTCCTGTTAGCAGTAAAAAACCTTCTGGACATGGGAGTTATTTGCCCGGTGCCTCAGTTGGAGAGAGGCAGGGGTTACTACTCCAACCTTTTCACGGTTCCCAAAAAGGAGGGTTCGGTGAGACCCATTCTAGATCTCAAGGTTCTCAACAGGTTTATCAGAGCCAAAAAGTTCCACATGAACACTCTGCTCTCGGCTATCAATTCCCTTCGACAAGGGGATTTTATGACATCCATAGACATCAAGGATGCGTATCTGCATGTTCCGATTTTTCCGGCGCATCAGATTCCTCCGGTTTGCGGTGGAGGATCAACATTTTCAGTTTGTAGCCCTTCCCTTCGGACTGACCTCAGCGCCGAGGGTCTTCACCAAGGTCTTGGCGGGAATAATTGCTCTGCTCAGAGCTCAGGGCATTCGCATTGTGCCTTATCTGGATGACCTGTTGATCTCAGTTGCTTCCCTCTGTCAGGCGGAGCTGAACACCCACCAGGTGGTGTCGACTCTGGAGAGGTTCGGGTGGGTGATCAACCGCCCCAAGTCTTCTCTCTCTCTCCGTCACAAGTGATTTCATTTCTGGGCATGAATCTGGATACCATTCAGGCCAGAGTGTTTTTGCCCCAGACCAAGGTGCGGGGGATTCAGGATCTGATCATCCTTCTTTGGGCCAGTCCTTGTCCCTCTATCCGACAGGGGATGAAACTGGTGGGCTTGATGGTGTCCTCCTTCGAGGCGGTACCGTTTGCACAGTTTCACATGAGATCTCTTCAACTTCACCTATTGACGCATTGGGACAGGTGTCCGCAGTCATTGGGTCAACCTTTCAGGATGTCTCCCAGGGTTCGGCAGTCCCTTTGGTGGTGGCTGGAGTCGAGCAACCTGTTGAAGGGCAGATCCTTTCTGGTCCCTTTTTGGGAGACGGTTACCACGGATGCCAGCCTGTCAAGCTGGTGAGGTTATTGGAAAAGTCATCAGTTCAGCGAGGTGTGGGGTCCTCAGGAGGCTCACACCCCCATCAATGTCTTGGAGCTCAGAGCCATCCGACTGGTTCTGGCTCGGCTGACCTCACATTTTCAGGGTCTACCAGTTCAGGTTCGTTCAGACAACCGAATGGCGGTAGCTTACATAAATCACCAAGGAGGGACTCGCAGCAGGAGTGCCCTCAGGGAAGTCTCTCTGATCCTGCACTGGGCGGAGAGCAATGTTCCTTGCGTTTTGGCAGTCTACTTTCTGGGAGTGGAGAACACGGAGGCGGATTCCCTGAGCAGGGGATCCTCTTGCCAAGGAAAGTGGTCTCTCAACCCCGGGGTTTTTCTGGTTATTTGCCGCAAGTGGGGGACTCCGGAGGTGGATCTCTTTGCCTCGAGGCACAATCACAAACTTCCGGTCTTTGTGTCTCTTTCTCAGGATCCTCTATCTCTGGCAGTGGATGCCTTGTCCCTTGCTTGGAAGGATCTGGGTTTTCTTTACCTGTTTCCGCCCGTCTCCATGCTGGGCAAGGTAGTTCGCAAACTGGTTCTAGAAGGGGCACCAGCAATTCTTGTGGCTCCAAGGTGGCCAAGAAGGGTTTGGTATGCAGACGTTGTAAGGCTGGCCGTAGATCAGTACCGGCTTCCCATGTTGCCGGATCTGTTATCTCAGGGTCTACTACTTTACCCCAATTTACAAATGCTGGCTTTGACGGCTTGGCTGCTGAAACCTTCATTCTGAAGGAGGAAGGTTTGTCTGCGGCCGTTGTTCAGACCTTGATCAGAGCTAGGAAGCGGTCCTCTTCTGGCATTTACTATAGGACTTGGGAGGTCCTATATTGATTGGTGTGAGGCTAGGGTCTTGCCTTGTAGGGTGTTTTCGATTCCTAGGATTTTGGAGTTTCTTTAGCATAATCTGGATCTTGGGTTCCAGCTTAGTACTTTGAAAGGACAGGTTTCTGCTGTCTGTTTTCTTCCAGAGGTCTTTTGCCTTACTCCCGCTGGTTAAGACCTTTTTTTTCCAAGGGGTTGTGCATGTGCGGCCCCCTCTGAAGGCTGTGGTTCCGGTTTGGGATTTGAATTTGGTTCTTTCGGCTCTCCAGGGTCCTCCTTTTGAGCCGCTACAGGATATCGCTCTTTCGGTTCTCACTCAGAAGGTTGGTTTCTTGGTGGCTGTCGATTCAGGCCCCTTACTTTGAGAGACACCAGGATAAGGTGGTTTTTCGTTTTAAGCCAGATTTCCTTCCTAACGTGGTGTCGGCTTTCCACCTCAATCAGGATATTGTTCTCCCTTCCTTGTGCCCTAAGCCTAACAATGACAAGGAGGGGGTTCTGCACAATTTGGATGTTCGCTGTGTGAAGTACTATTTGGTGACTACTTCTTCCTTCCGCAAGACGGATGCTTTTTTCGTGGTGCCCTGCGGGCCCAGGAAAGGTTTGGTGCCTGCTAAGTCTACGATTAGCAAATGGATTCGTCAGGCCATTGTTGGGGCCTATTCTGCTAAGGGGAGGACTCCTCCTTTTAGGGTCACTGTGCACTCTACTCGTGCGGTTGGTGCGTCCTGGGCTTTACAGCACCAGGCTTCTGTTGAACAAGTTTGTAAGGCTGCTACCTGGTCTTCCGTTCATACTTTTTCCAAGTTTTACAAGGTTGATGTGCGGGCTTCAGCGGATGCTGTTTTTGGCTGCAAGGTTCTGCAAGCTGCAGTGGTTTGAGTTGGTACATTCTTTACTGTTTCTGGTTCCCACCCATGACGGACACTGCTATTGGATGTCCCACATGTCATGAAGATCGAAGTGGAAGAATAATACCGTTTTGTGAGTACTCTCCTTTAAAACGGGTATTATGAGTGTGCCATACACTCCACTTCGCCCCACCCTTTTTTTTTCAGGTATTCTGGAGCTTTTATATGGTGAACCATTGGTTTTGATAAGGTTATAATTGGTTCTTCCTGGTCCCCTTACTGCTTTTTTACACTGGGAAATTGGTGGAAGGTCCCAGGTATATATGGACCGGGAAGGGCTTTCTATTTTTGCATATTCATCTCTGCACAAGTTCGCCCTCTACTGGAGATTACCCGCATGTCATGAAGATCGAAGTGGGAGTGTATGGCACACTCATAATACCCGTTTTACAGGTGAGTACTTTTTATTCTAGGAAAACAGAGGACAACCTTTGCTGGTAATACTGCTGGAGGATCCTGAGGGAAGTACAGTATATGGCGTTACCAGGTGGTTTTACGCTCCAGGATATCCCGAATTGGGTTCTTTTAGGCTCTGACAGTGGATGGATAGTGTCCATAAAAAGACTGAAAATTCCCTCAATGATTATTATATTTACAACAACCAGCTAGGTTTCAGTTTACTGAGAAGCAAAAGATGACTTTGGCTGTTTGACATGGCATGCCTTGCCACCAGGTTATTCATGGTTAAATGTATTTGTCGGCTATCAAGTAACTAAAACAAAATAAAAAAATATACTCTTCTTTTGTCCCCCACAGATCCCTTCTAATCCGGTCATGTATCTCTAACCTGATCAGCATATCTGAGTCCCATGCCAAATAGTCAGTGTAGAATAGGCTGGGGCGCTGCCCCCACTGCCATCAGTGGCAGTGTCGCTGGCAAACCCCAATCATTCACTACAATGGAGGTGTGTGCCAGGTCTAGACCCACCCCCTCCATTCCAATTAATTGATGGAGTTTACCAGTGACATGGTCACTAATGGCAGTGGTGCGTCCCCCCCGTCCCCCCCCCCCCCCTTGAATGCAGCTAATTAGCAATTAGTTAATTCATGCTGTGCTGGGCTAGAAGCAATCCTCTGCAAAAGAATAGTTTTTTTTCTTTATTTTTTTAGACTGGAATTTAAACAGTTACGTCAAACATTTGTGCCAAATCTGTGCTTGGAAAGAACCCTAACCCATCTGCCATCTGTAAGATTTTTATCATGCTTGGGGACCTTGTACCTTTTTTCTTTGTGACCAATGGGGAGCCCGAAATGACTGCACAACACCGCATGCCTTTACTGATGGAGCCTTGGCTGCCATGTGTGTAGCATTTTTCAGGTCCGTATGTTAGAGTGCTACAGATTAAAGGAAAGTACAGCCTTTAAAATAGGGCTCAAATAGGCTAGTTTAGGTTTTTAAAGACCCTGGTGCAGAGTTGTACAGGTCAGCCTAAAGCTGTTCCTTGAGCTTTTATGCATTATATTGGTAAAACTTTCATGGGTTTTATCTGTTGCAGGAAATGTTTTCAAAACAGAGATCGTCTTTTTACTTTGTTTTGTTTAACCATTGCTAATGTGTAACTGATGTCTCATGACTTACCGTGTTAAAGTGGACCAACACCCAGGATTTTGACTATCCTGGGTCTTGGTCCACTTCGGTGGGGCACCCCCGATCGGGGTGCCCCGCTGTGTGAAACCCCCCCGAACCCCCCGAACAACTCACCTCTCCCCGCTCCCAGCGCCGACGTACAAGGCAAGATCTTGAACGTTTAAGCGGCGGCGGCCGCCGCCGCCTCCCTCGCGTCACTTTGAACGCGCGCGCCCCCGCGCCGGCCATTCACAGACGGCCGGCGCGGAGGCGCGCACGCCTACAGGGGCGCGAGGGAGGCGGCGGCGGCCGGCCGCCGCCGAAGATAAGGTAGGTGAGTTGGGGTGTTTGGGGGGGGTTTCACCCCGCGGGACATCCCGATCTCGGATGTCCCGCGGGGTGGGGGGTGATCGGCCCGGGAATCTTATAGATTCCCGGGCCGATCACCCGTGGGTGTTGGTCCACTTTAAAGGGAACGTGTTTACACTGTAGCTGTATAGAAACATAGAAGATTGGTGGCTGGAGTCCATAAAGTCAATCTAGTCTGCTCTGTGTATACTGTATGTACTTTCTTAGGATAGATGTGTGCTTATCCCAGGCGTGTTTAAATTCACTTACTGTTGATCTTGCAACTACCTCTGCTTTAAGTTTGTTCCAAGCATCTACTACTCTTTCTGTAAAATATTTTCTTTGCTCCTGATTTTCCCTCCGACTAGCTTCAGATTGTGCCCCCTTGTTCTGTCATTAAGTTTCTTCTTAAAAGCACTTCTCAGGGGGGCTTGGCTTGACATGGGGGCGCAAAGACGTGCCCGGACGGAGCTCTGCACATAGACATCTGTCAGGACGGAACCAAACGTCTCCCTGGGAGTAACAGATGCTTAAACGCGGAAAACACTGGGGAACAGCACCCAGGCGAAAGGAGCAGGCCATCAGTTTATTTCCCCATTGAGGGCTTGGTCGGCGGATCCAATATGGCAGCGCACTCGACAGCAGAGAACTGGGGTAGGGGACCTGACACTGCACCTTGGGCAGCCCCCCCCCCCCCCCCCCCCCCGGGCATTAGCCCAGCCCCACAGTCTGCGCTGCAGCAGGGGAAGATGAGGACGCCTCGGCCGACTCATGAATCTGCTCCCGAGGACACACTGCAGCGGGACCCACGGACAGTACGCAAGGTAGCAGCGCAAGTACACAACGCGCCAGGCTGCAGATACTCACCAGCAATACACGGTTTCTTGAGGCTCCTCAGCCCCCAACTGCCAGTACCACCAGGCGGAAGTAGTAGCAGTGCAGTATGCTGCCAGCATTGAACAGCACACCGGTTCCCCGGACACATCGGTGTATCACCAGGGCTGCCCCCCCCACCGCCTTTGTGCCCCTGTGTAGGATGGCCCCATGGAGGAAACACTGCTTCTGACCACTCCGCTGCAGGGCCCACCTAAATTGGTGGAGGATTTTGGTCACAGGGGTCCTGGGCTAGCACGGGGAGCGTGCCGACATATGCAGGGCGTAAGTAGACCCCCACAGTGCACATTTCAAACAAGCCTATGGCTAACTGAAATGACGGAAACCGGGGGCTCCTTTCACCACAGCAAATTTCCTTGCAGATCCCTCATAACCCCCATGGGCCCACCCACCTGCACAGTTTGCACTCTGCAGCACCGCTAGACTACTTGTCTAACACCATAGAAGAGGCAGTAAAAATCGGACTATTTATTAGTCGCCGCCCTCAACTGCTAAAATCCCTGTCTTTTACCCCATACGCTTTCAGCTCCCTTCCCCTACCTTTCTCCATCCTACTCCCCCCCCCCCCCCCCCAACTATACAGGGGAAGGTGTGCCTCTACTGTCCCCGGCTGTCCAGGGGGTGTTCCCTGGCAGTCCAGGATGAATGTTTCGAAAAGTAATCTCCCTGAATACATAAGGGCTTAACTCTCCAGTGAAGAGTTAAGATCCTCTTTTTAGCTCCTGCCAAAGGTGCACATGTTCACCAGTTGCACAGCAGAAGAAAAAAATGGTGTTGCAATCAAGCTTGCAAAAGATATCCCGTTCACTCCAGGGGATACCTGGGGTGACGAATCAGGTAGGCTAGTCCTAGTCAAGGGACTTATTGGCCAGAAGATGTACACCCTGGCCTCAATCTATGCCCCAAATCAGGGGCAAACGAAGTTCCTAGTGCACGCCATAGACAGACTTAAGGGTTTGCGGATGGAGATCATACTGGGTGAGGATTTTAACTCGACAATTAAACCCTTTCTGGATTCATCAACAGGTAAATCTACACTATCCCAGGCGGCCCTTAGGGCAGTCAGAAAAAAGCTATTTAGCCTGCAGCTGGTGGACGTGTGGCATATTAACCCCACAGTCAAAGATTATTCATTCTTCTCGAAGGTTTTTGGGACATACTCCAGGATTGACTACCTATGGGTCTCGCATAGCCTACTGGGGCAGGTTACGGATGGGGGAATATATCCCATCTCCTCCTCAGACTATACTCCAATCCATCTGGAAATGGACATATTAGATAGGCCACCGCTTTTGTTGACCTAGAGACTGAACGAGTCCCCCCCCCCCCCCCCCAAGGACGTGGTGGTAGTCAGAGATTGCAGGCCTCACGGAGAAGGTCACGCCTGGAGATATCCCATAAACAGATGCAACGTGTGGACTCGGGCGAGGGAGGCACTTAACAATCTGCTTTTACACAAAGCAAAATATATACTCAAAGTGTAGACGCACATACTATGAGTTCGCAAACGAGCAGTTCCATGCTCGCATGTGCCCTTCAACAGCAGTCCCATAACTTCATTGACAAAATACCAGACACCAAAATAAACGGCACACCACTGACAAAACAGCTGACGCCTTCAGATTATACTATGCAAACTTTATACAATTTATCCGCTGGGGTACATGCAGCTAACATGACAGGCTACATATGCTGCTCGGGCATGCTGACAATTACTAGGGAATTAGCAGCGGCCTTGGAAGACCCTATTAGTGTGGAGGAGCTGGAAATTGCTATGAAACAGTCCCCACATGGAAAGGCCCCGGGGCTGGACGGTTATACCTTTTAAATATTAAGACCTTTTTTGCTGCCCTGTATAGTTAGAGCCTGGGAAGGCCCATACCCAGAAGCCCCTGGCTCCTTTTCTCTTTGAGATCTGGAGGCCCACATCATGGTCCTTCATAAAACGGGTAAAGACTCACTTTCCTGCAAAACTTACCAGCCCATCTCCCTCCTCAATAGAGACCTGAAGCTATTTGCCAAGGTTTTAGACCAGGTTGGCACCTATAATATCCCAAATAGTACACATAGACCAAACTGGGTTTGTTCTCGGCAGAGAGGCCTTAGACAGGACGTAGTCTGTTCCATCAATACAATACATAATGGCAAACTGTCCAACATTCTCATGATGCTCCTATCAGCCGATGCAGAGAAGGCCTTTGACAGGGTCAATTGGTCATTTATGCAGAAAACTCTCCAAAATATAGGCCTAGGTGATACCAATTCATAGGACCCCTGTATACCATCCCATCCGCATACGTCAATGTTAATGTCCTCTTATCAGTACCTCTACCCATCGAGATCTTCAACAGGCTTTATTTAAAATAAACTTTGAATCTGAGGCACTGAATATAACCCTTTCTCCCGACATTGGCAGAAACAGTGAGCAATCCTTTCCATTTAGGTGGGCAAAAACCTTCATAATCTACCTAGGTATGTAATTACCTGCCCACCTGCCACGAATATTTGCCTTGAACTTTCTGCCCTTGGCTCGGAGGAGACAAGCAGACTTTGAAAGATGGGACCTCCCAACCCTCTCTTGGATGGGCAGAGTCAATATTAAGATGTCTGTGCGACCCAGATTACTTTTTCTATTCCAGTCCCTTCCAACCTGCATCCCTACGCAGTTCTTTAAGGACCTTAATGTGTTTGAAATTGGTATGGCAGAAAAGACCAACTAGGCTTAAACTACAGCTCCTATGTAGGCCAAAGTGCCAAGAAGGTATTGGACTCCTAGACATTAAACTATACTGGGTCCCAGCTTGCTTGCAACGAGTATCTGAGTTGCAACAGTTCAGAAAAGCGAAGTGTTGGGTCTAACTGGAACACTCCTCTGCTCCGATCCCTCTAGAGACCACCCCCTGGAACAAGGAGGTTCACATGACCCAGCTTAATACACACCCCCCTAAATGGGCTACCCTGTCCACCTTTTAAAAGTACAGGGAACAAACTGGAATATCCCCTTGCCGCCCCCCCCCCCCCGACATCGCTGCTAAGCAACCTGCTCCTACCCATGAGCCAGAATAGGCACATTCCCCCCAGAGAATGGGGGGAATATACACGCTCTGAGAAGTGGGGAGCTGATCACCAAAACTGGGTGGGCACCCCCTGAGGGTACAAAGTCTAGATGGTCCAACAGTTACTTAGACCCCTGGATGCTACTGCACTTCCAATGTTTCCTGACCCACCAGGGCTTTAGGAAGGAACAGTGCAGAGAACCCTCGGAGTACCGGCAGACAACCTCCCGCCCACCTGATTTCCAATATATACACTCTCCTCTCTGAGCCTGCTGTACCTCATTCAGGTAGGCTCCTTACAGAAAAACAAACAAATTCTAGCTCATAAGTCATTGATCTCCACCAGGATCCAAGAAACCAATTAGAAGCTAATAACTAGATGGTATTACACTCCAGACAGGCTCACCAGGATGTTGACAGCACGCCGCAGGATGTTGACAGCACTCCTTTTGTTGATGTAGCACTGAGAGGGGAACACTGTATTACATATTCTTGTCCAAGAATCCAGGACTATTGGAGGAAGGTCACCCCCATAATTTTGACAATTGCAGGCCTCCAAAACCAGGATCCTGGCACTGATCTTATTACATTTAACGGGCTCACCGGTAGGGACAAACGGGAAAACCCTATTGGCTCATTTTCTCAATGCTGTCAAACAAATTATACCCTGAAACTGGAAACAGAAACAAGTATCCTCTGTAAGGGACTGACTTGGCAAAGTCTTATCCATCAAGAGATGGAGGACATGACTTTCCCTACACGACAGAGACAAACTGTTTAGGGACATCTGGCTTCCCTGGTTGATCTTTCAGGAGTCAGAAGAGTTCAGGAAACCACTTGACCACTGATGTCCCCAGGAGAAACACTGCCACAACCTACCATTGATGACTAGCAGGATCTAAACCCACACCCACCCTGCCACTATAAAACAACCAGGACAACTCATTGCCTCGTTCCTCCCTCACCTCCAACCCCCCATCATAGCCCACAAGCACGACCCATCACAAGTCCATCTCTTAATCTCTACACACGTCCTCACATAGCCACTATGACACATCGGCGCAGGAAAAAGGCTGCACGGCCCCCTGGGTCTAATGCCAAGCAACCACACTGGCATAGGTCCTCGTGCCACATGCTCTGTGAGCCTAACCCTAACATTGAAAAACGTGCCTACGCAGCAAAGACATGGTGGATGTCCTACTTAAAGTTTGATATATTTGATCTTTGTACATCTGACTGTGTTAAATGTAGTAGTGAGAAATCCGATTGCATGGACTGTCTGTCTCTTTAAATTTCCTAAGTAAAAAATATGAAAAAGGGGTCCTTCTACAATTTTTGTTACCTGTTCTATTTGAATGATGTATTTTTGCAAGTAAGGTCTCCAGAACTGCACACAGTATTCTAGTTGTGCGGAGTTCAGAAACTTGAAATGGAAGAATAGGTGTGGACGGTGGATAATGTGTACTTAGTCTCAGAACTGTTCTAAACATTACACAACATTACACAATCTGCATTCACTGCTGAGGCACTCACTCCCCAGTCGGGCCATCCCACTGTGTGCTAGACCTCTGGTTTCCCTTGCCATATCTGTTCCTGCCACTATTCTAGGTTCGGAACCTGTTCAGCTTGAAACAGGATCCGGCATAGTGGAAGAGATTGAGGGTGAACACTCTTAATGAGAATATACAGCCTCTGGAACATTCCCTGAAGAAATGGCAGGTTTATTTAGATGATTTTGAAACATGGTGAATTAAAGTGAACCAAACCCCATCCTGAAGTCTAAGACTCCAGGGTATCCCCCCCCCCCCCCGGCATCCAGATTGGGATGCCCGCCATGTGAAACCCCCCAGGTTGCCTGAAAACTCGCCTTCGTTCCTGGTCCAACAGCACATGCTTTCCCTTTAGTAGGGCGTGTGCCCGCGCCAGGCATTTGCGAATGGCCGGCGCGGGCAGGCTCCTTGTTAAAGGGTAACGGTGGCGCTACATGATCCTATGGATTGCAGGATTTAGGGCATCCTAAAAAGGGCTTGGGATGCGTCTTAATTTACCTTTCAGACCTGCCTGCAGAGTGTTGTCGGTAGCATGGAGACATGGCTCAGTAACCTTAAACCGGACCTGCAGCATGATTTAGTGAAAAGCCCAAACCCTTAAAACAAACTATTCCCCAGCATCTACAATTAATATAGTTTAAGTATTTAGTCACCTATTATACTTTCCCCACTGGGCTGCAACTCTGTTCAGGACGCAAGGATATGGACGCCCCCATCTTGACTCGGATCGGATCACACATACGGAGAGGAGAATGGGATAAAGTACAGGGGGCGGGTTATAGCTGTGCTTTGCACAGACAGAGCAGAGCTGGGGGTCAGGGAAAGGACAGTAATCCCAGAATGCAGAGCGGCAGTCAGAAGACACTTCCTGTTTGCAGGCATCCTGAAACTCCATGGACTGCCATCTTGCTCATAAAGGCTCATAAAAGGCAGTAGATGCAGGTAGAATGATTTTTAATGTGGGCAATCTGTATGTACGGGGTGGGGGAAACATATCACATAGGCTCTAATTCAGGGTGAAGGTCCAGTTTAAGGGCAGGACTCCCTTTAGGCAGTCCCAGAGTAGACAAAACAAACAGATGCTGGACACAGACTAGGCCTCCAAAAAGGGGTAGTTTGCAGATCTGCAAACCCACAGAGGAACTCGCGTCTCGGTCTTGATTAAGACTACACGGTTGGGGGAATGCTTACTTGGTTTGTAGCCACCTGGCAAGCAATTTCCTCAAATCAGTTTTGTGCTACAGACATTGTCAAATGTATCTTTATTTTCCATTTAGACAGAAAAACAAGGGAAAGCACAACATACAAGACAGGTGTGTCAATCTGACTCTGCTACAATAGGTTGCATTATCTGCGAAATAACTATAGCTCTAGCCCACCCTGCGCTTACACCCCAGGCTAAATCCATCGGTCGAGGATCATCCCCTTGAAAATCAAGAAGCACAATGAATGTTCAGGCATAAGGCTCACTAATCCAGTAGTCTTGATACTGTCTTGGTTTTAAGGGACTCCCCTTAGAAGCACGCGTCACCCACCTTGCACCCCCTTCTCTATAGAGGGGGGGGGGGGGAAGAGAAATGAAAAAGATAGAAGGAAAGGAAAACGGGGGACTCGAAACCAGGTGTCAACAAATGTTGTGGGGTGAGCCCCCCATCTAAGGCCCATCCCCAGGGGGAGCAGATGTAGGGTAAGTCCCATCCTCTGCTCTTTCTATCCACTTGTGCCTCCTCACTCACTGCTTCACCTTCTATCCTCCACTACCTCACCAGCGCCCACCCGTCCCCAAGAGTGCTAAGAAATCAGAGTCCTCCTGAGAAGCCTCCCAGAAGGCCCACATTCTAGCATACTTCTTGGGCCCGTCCTCCCTCCTTTCTGACGCCAGATCCTTCATCCTCCTGACAACTTCTTGGAGCTGTTCCCAGATGGGTTATCCCTAGTACACCAGTGACAAGGAATCACCGATCTAGTGGGCGTAAGGAGGTGCCTTAGAGCAGTGGTCCTCAACCCTGTCCTCAAGGCCCACCAACATGTCATGTTTTTTTGGATCTCCAAATAGCCAGCTCTATTGCTCTGCAGCTGCACCAATTTCTCCACCTGTGCATCTTTGTGGAGATCTGCAAAACCTGGCCTGTTGGTGGGCCTTGAGGACAGGGTTGGGGACCACTGCCTTAGAGTCTTTCTTGCAGGATGCTATCGGTCCTGTGATTATAGAGTGAAGGGTCATATGTGGGGTGTTGTGCTCATGAGTGAGATATACATATACACCTAAAACCCTCTCCCAAAAGCATCTCGCCTCTGGGTCATAGATCCCGTGGCACCTCCAACAGTCGCCACATGCGGCTCCCTCAAACTTCACCAAGTCAACTGGATCTTTTATACCATATGATGAGGATCTTATTCCTCTCTTGCGTTCTACATGCTATCAAGTACAAAAGATTCCTCCCCCCCCACCCCAATCCTGTACCTTGAACTTTTGTCCCAGCTTCTCCAGATTGTAACCTCACGGGCTGTCCTCCAGATCTTTTCGCCACTGCCGACAATTCTGAGTGTGAAATTTACTATTCACGGACGAGGGAAGAAGGTGTGTTAGCAGTGGTTGCCCCGGCTCATCACCTGGAATTTTCACTTAGCTTATGCGTTCCCTCCTTTCAGATTACTGCCTAAAGTAATCCGGAAGATGGCGTAAGAAGAAGAAGATGGCGTAAGAAGAAGAAGATGGCGTAAGAAGAAGAAGATGGCGTAAGAAGAAGAAGATGGCGTAAGAAGAAGAAGATGGCGTAAGAAGAAGAAGATGGCGTAAGAAGAAGAAGATGGCGTAAGAAGAAGAAGATGGCGTAAGAAGAAGAAGATGGCGTAAGAAGAAGAAGATGGCGTAAGAAGAAGAAGATGGCGTAAGAAGAAGAAGATGGCGTAAGAAGAAGAAGATGGCGTAAGAAGAAGAAGATGGCGTAAGAAGAGATTAAAGTTATCCTTATAGCTCCACTTTGGCCAAGAAGGTGCTGATTCTCCAAGCTGAAAAGGATGGTGAAAAGGTGGCCATGGCATCTACTGAACATTCCGAATTTTATTCATCAGGGTCCCATTCTGCATCCAGAACCAGAAAAACTGCAAAAGCATGGATTTTGAGGGTGCTATCTTAGAAAAGAGAGGCTGTTGGGCTAGAGTGATTCCAACTCTGAAAGTTGCAAATTGACCACTAAAATCATATATGCAAAAGTTTGGAAATGGTTCTTCTTTTTTTCAGTCTGTTCCTCCTCACAAAGTGAAGAGATACCAGCAGCCCTCGAACTCACACAGGATGGGTTTGAGGAAGGTCTGGCAGTAAGTAGACCAAAGGCTCAGACTTCGGCACTGTCCGTGTTTCTAGATCGCTGGGTTGAGACAGGATCAACAAATCAATCGATTCATTAAATCAATTATCTGTAAAGGCACCTTTTTTAAGGGATTTCCATCGTGGGGTTTACCCATAGTGTTGAAAGGACTACTAGAACCACCATTTGAGCCTTTGGAGGAAGTGCCAGAAAAGCTGTTTAAAATGTTGTTTCTTACTGGCAATCCCTTTGGCCAAGTGAGGGATAAGTGAACTGCAAGCTCTATCAATGAAGGAACCTTACTCCACAATTCTTCCAGATCAGGCCATACGGAGACCTGTCTTTTATTTTTGCCAAAGATCGCTATATCGGTAAATGGGTCCCAAGACCTAATGCTCCTGATATTGCCAGATCTCTTTTAGATGTGAGATGAGCACTAACTTTTTAGACAGATCCAGAGAATGGCGAAAAGCTTAACTCTTGATGATCTTCAGTGGTAAGAGAATAGGCCCAGCTGCCTCAAAATCTACTATTGTCAGATGGATAAAACAGACTATTGTGCAGGCTTGTATCTCCAGATGAGAATCTGCTACACGTATTTCTGCATAGACCGGAGCTGTATCCGCTTCCTGGGCAGAAAGGGCAGGTGCCTCTGTAGAACAGATCTGTAAAGCTGTAATGTCATCACTACACACCTTCCTCAAACACTATGGACTAGATCTCCTATCTGCAAAGCATCAGACCTTTGGTATAAGGGTCTTACTAGCAGCTTCCCACCCCTTGCCTAATCCTCTCTGGGGGTCATCCTGAAGGGAGAAAATCCCTGTTAGACTTAGTGGGAATGGCTTTTCTACGAATCCTTCAGGACGACCTTAGTTCCCTCCCATGTCCTACGGTTTACTTAATGTTACTTGCTTAGGACTGAGGTGGAGAGGAAGGGGTGGGGTTTTAACCTCTGTTCAGTTTGTGTTTCCTCCCAGAGGTGGAGCCTCCCTTTCTCTGTGGGTTGTCCTGAAGGATTCATAGAAAAGCTGTTACCAGTAAGTCTAATGGGGATTTTTTTTTTTTTATTTTGCCCTGTATGATGGGGGGCAGAAAATGGAATGCGTACTGCCGTCTTGAGTTGTGCTGTACAAATTTGTAACTAAAGATATGGTAAACATACCGCACATGTTGTTTTGGATAAAAGTTTCAATATGATAGAGAGCAATGCCCTCATTAAAGTTACTAGTGCCAGGTAAACCTGGGTTTCGATCTAAGACTTAAGGGCTGCCTGAAGGCTTGTACCATGGCAGATCTGATTTGGAATGCCCAATTGTGTGAGCCCCCAGGATTCACTGATTTGGAATGCCCAATTGTGTGAGCCCCCAGGATTCACTGTATACTGTCCTTTGATCATCTTTGATCCTCCATTCCATGGCGCATACGTTGGCCTCTAGCAGCATCCTTGGTATGTGCGCTGATGTCTTTGTTAAATATACTGCTTTCTCTACCCTGTGTTTAAAACCTCAAGATTTAAAGAACCTTTTCAGCCCCAAAAAAACGTACTTGATCACTGGGTCCCTGGCCCGCACTGCACGCACAATCACACGTCTCTTCCTGTGTCCTATGACATGGCACTGCCCCTACAGCTCATTGCTGAGCAGGCACACCCCTCTCATTCAATGCAATGGAAAGGAGCATGTAGGGTCTTCACACCCCCCCCCCATGACTTGCCAACACCTGTGGCCCCGATAAAGGGAAATAAGCCCTAAAAGACTCAATTGGTATCCTATTATTTTAGTTCGATGAGCTGTTCGATACTTTCTCTACCTAGCAATGAAACTTTCTATTTTAAAATGAAGTCCCCATTGACATCAGCACACTTCTTATTCCACTTCACCTCCAGTGATCAGAAGCACTGAGAATAGGTTGCTGCTGCAGGAAGCCTGTTGCTGTGTGTTTTTTTTTTTTTTTTTTTTTTTTCTGGAAATTTTTGCCCATTGAAACTTTTGCAGATGAATGAGAAAGTAATCACTCAGAGCCAGGTCTAGACTGTAGAGTGGATGGTTAAGCTTCATGAAGCCGCATTCCCTGATAGCAGCTTGTGACTTGTGAGCTGACTTGTTCTTGTGAAGAAGCAACAAACATGCCAGCAACTTGCCACTATACTTATCTTTTGATTGCCTCACATAATGCCTTCATTGTTAAAACATTGATGCCCCCTTATTTGTCTTGTGTGGAATGAATTCTAGTAATCAAACTCCTTTTTTGTATCCCAAAAACTGTTGCCATGACCTTCCCAGATGACTGTTAAACACAATTTCTTTGGAATTGGTGACCTTCGTGCTTCCATTGCATGGACTTTTGGTCATAGGAAGGATCATAGTGGTGGACCCATGCAACATGTTGAAATTTGAGGTCTCCTGGCATTCTCTAAGCAGGTCTAAATGACCTTTGCCATCATTCAAACAACATAAATGATACTAGAAACCGTGCCAACGGAAATGCCTAATTCACAAGCTATAATGCTACCCTCCACTTTTCTGAAGATGCTTCAACTGGTCACCCTTTTTTTTATCCCATTTAAACTACTTGGCCCAAAACTGCTTTACTGCAGGTCCAGACATATCTCCACCTGCCCGTGTGAGCGCATCTCTCTAATGCTGACAAAACATACTGGGGTAGATGACTGATTATACTTGATGATATATTAATAGAGTTCCTGTTTAAAGCTGGGTTTTCCCCATGTCTTTAAGAAGTTCTATTTTTAGGTGTGTGTATGCTACTTCTGTGTCTTGGGTTTTTCAACAGTTTCGACATGCCCTATGCTGTTTGCTCTCTTCTGGGAAACGTGCCCTAAAACCTGTGAGTACACTTGGAGCCTGAGTGAAGACCACAAGAGCTGCCCTGGATACAGAAGACCTTTTTATTATTTTTATTTGCTGTTGGTTAACGGATTGCCAGTAAACCGTTTTAGTGTGCGTATTCATTCCTTGCTGTCATTTGACCTGGATCTATTGTCTATCCTCAATAGCAATTGCATAACAGGTGGTATGTGGTAACTGTACACTGGTTTACCGTTAATATTCTACTGAACCATTTTGATACGGTCTATGCAATAACTTCCCAAATTGACAAGAACAGGTTTCAATGACCATATGAGTTTAAGCACATTTAATTTCACAATTAAAGTGAAGGTCCAGTCTAGAACTGCCCTGCCTTTCTTCCCCTGGTGCTGAAGCAGGATGGGGGGAGGGTTATAAGAGAAATAACAGGACACTTTAAAGCGGTCCTTCACTCTAAATTAGTCTTATGTTTCCCACACACTGTACATACAGATTGCTCACATTAAAAATCATCCTACCTGCGTGTACTGCATTTTCTGAGCCTTTAAACATCCAAGATGGCGGCTCATGGAACATCAGGCAGCCTGCAAATGGGAAGTGCCTTCTGACTGTGCTGCTCTGCATTCTGGGATTGCTGACCTTTTCCTGACCCCAGCTCTGCTCTATCTGAGCAAAGCACAGCTATGACCCGCCCCCCTATACTTTATCCCACTCTCCTCAGTAAGTGTGATGCTTCTGAGGCAAGATGGCGGCGCCCGTATCCTAAAGTCCTGAACAGAGTTGCAGCCCAGTGGGGGAAAGAATAATAAGTGGCTAAAAACGTAAAATATATTAATTTTAAATGCTGGGGAATCATTTTTCTAAGGGTTTGGGCTTTTCAATAAATCACGGTGAAGGTCCGGTTTAAGGGTGTTTTTTGCTTTCTACTGGAAGTATGAGGAATATAGGTGACAGGTTTGTGATACACTCGATCTCATGAGTCTCTGCCTCTGCTGAAAAAATGCCTAATTGCTATTGCTGGGAGTATTTTTACTGTTCTTGAAATAATGGTAATAGGTAGACCTGGTCATGGTAGGTGAGGGGATGTCCTGGTGCAACTGGGTACAAGTGAAGAAGGGGAATGTTTTGGTGCTCATTGCTATAGGTGGTGGCAAACCTGATTACAGGTGATGAGGTGACAATCTAGTGAAGGTGGTACAGGTGGGTTGTGCCACCTGGCAGCCCTAGTCATAGTGAGTACAGGTGGTGAGGATGGACCTTGGTGCCAGACAAAGTAGACGTTTCCTGATGGGTGATTGGTAGACTTTGCCATGGGGGTGAGGGTCTGGTTTTGGTGGGACCTCTACATATGCCTGCAGCCTCCACCCCTATTGAGATAAAATAGTTGTTCTATTTATTTTATTGTATATACTATTTCCAGAATTAGAAAAATGTTGGAAGCATTGCTTGACTATTTAGGAATGTTTTTCTTGCATTAAATAGCCCGTATCTAACACCACATGTACCTTCTATATTTAATTTAAACCGAAAACACGCATTCTTTACAAAATGTGCAATGTTCCTAGCACAAGAGCTCATTACCCTCATTAAACTGTAGAGCTTTCTCCTTGGTTCCCTAGCAAAGGAAGTGCTGTGATTGGCCGCATGCTTCATCCGGGTTTCTGGCAACCACTTGACCAGGAAGGCCTATCACAGAGCTCGGTTTTATGGGGAGACCACGGAGAAGGTAAGA
This sequence comes from Gastrophryne carolinensis, assembly GCA_027917425.1. Classification (NCBI taxonomy): domain Eukaryota; kingdom Metazoa; phylum Chordata; class Amphibia; order Anura; family Microhylidae; genus Gastrophryne; species Gastrophryne carolinensis. Next base: position 259,209,474 of record CM051234.1, read on the forward strand.
TTTCTCCTGTTTAACAGGGGTAACGCGCAGGGTGGCATCTGGTTTCTTCAAGATCGAAAGAGTAGCGTGACTTGCTGCTCCTGGATCTGGCCTATTTCCACAACTTTTTATATAAAATCTATAAACGCTCGAATTTGCTAGATTAAACTAGTTAAGCCAGGCAAGTTGCCCAGTTTGCAACCCACTGCAAACAGCTGTCCCATTGGCCAGGGGCAGTCGCACAGTACTGTTCTTGAGCCTTCGCCAATCATGGCTGCATTTTGTCAGGAGATTGCTCTAACAGTTAAGATTTAGGGGTTTAAATGGGGACGATTGGGGAGGGGCAGGTAATAAGAATACCCCCCCCCCCCCCCCCCCCCCCAGTGGAGAGTTGGTCAGAGAGGTATGGGCCCTGTCCTGCTGGTAGTTCACATCCTGGGGTCTGAGAACTTGACTACAGACTTTCTATACAACAGATGGCAGATCTGCCAGGGTGAGCAAGTTCTACAAAAAAGGTACATGGTCTTGATGCCCTTGGTTGTATCTTGAAGAGAGTTCCAGGTAGTATATTCCCAGTATGTCACACACCCCGCTTCCGAATATTCATGACACTTGGGTAACTGTCCTGTAGAGGGCGATCTTGCAGAGATGACATGAAGAAAAGCAGCCCCTCCTGGCCCATAAATACCTGGGACCTCCCACCATTCCCCAGTCTTTCGTCTGCAGTCGGCGAGCAAGTCAGAAGATGGTTGTCTCCTCGCAGGTAGCCGGGGTAACCCCCCGGCCTTTTGTTTCTATTGCTGCCTGAACCTTTTTTAATTTAAACTAGAGTAGTATGCCGTCCAGGCAATGGTAGGCTGCACCTTATGGTGTATATGGGAGCTTGCTCCCCCGTGAGACCCCATACAAAGGGGTAGGTGGTGTCCGGGTTGGTGATCCTGGCTTGGGATGCCCCGTCCCTCTTACCCTTTCACCTATTGGTGTGGGTTCTCCCCCCTACCGTGTCCCTCTGTGCCCCTTGGGGGGAGGCCTTTTCTCCTGTGGGTTGTTTTACTTTATTTTGGGGGGAAAAGGTGTGTGGATTGTGTGTGTGGGTTTGTATGTGTTTTTGCGGCCGTTGTTGCTGGGCCGGTTTCACTTTTCAACAGGTGCTCGTTGTAGCTCGTCCACCCCCACCCCCCTCTCGAGGCCGGCTTTTCTCAAGCACTCTTTCCAGCCTCGCTGCCTGCTTTGCTGCTCTCCCTCTGATTCCCTTGCTGCTGTGAGGGTTGACGGTCGCTGCTTTGCTGCGGTGAGTGGATTTTATTTATTTCACCATTTTTAACTGTCTTATATGGTGGGTGATGTGCATGTTGACACTTATGTCCTCATGTCTTCTAGGTGGGATCCCTTCTTTTGAAGTTTAAAGAGGGAGTTCTCCCGGTCCTAGGGTCCCTTAGAGTTTAATTTAGGGTTCCCCAAAAAAAAAAAATCCTCCCACTTGGGACCTGAAGGGGCATCCCGGGTAGCTTAATAGTGTAAATCCCTCTGGTCATTGCGACTACATTAAAATCACCATATGGAGGCTTCTCAGCATACCGGGCTTGGGCTCCCCTCGGGGCAACCCCAGCAGTGTGTGGGTTGTGGGGCATCCCTTGCGGGGAATAATGTACTTGTTTGCATACCTTGTGCTCAGCAGGCCATAACGCAGCAGTCGCCCAGGCGTCTGGGTCCGGGGTCCCGGCCTCATCTCCTTCCCCACCCTGCCTTATCCGTACCCCTAGTGATGTCACAGGTGGGGAGTCGCAATCTGATTTATGTGCTAGACTGGCTAATTTTGAGAAATGTATTTCTGGCTCTGTTGCCAGAAAGGCCTCGGCTAAGCGAAAGCATTTGTCTCCAGCCGCGCCGGCCTTTGAGTTTGATTATGATCTCCTTGACTGGTCTGATTATTCCCCGCTAGAAGAGGGGGAATTAAGGATTCTGAGGGTTCTGACAATCAGCAGTTTGTTGGTGCTGATACTGAGCAAGGGCAGGGGGATGCTGTGGATACCCCGCAGGTCTTGGCTCACCTTTTTGAGGTTCTGGCAATTTCTCCTCCTGAGGAGGCCGCTCCTCAAAAAGGGGAATTCTTTGGAACTTCCAAGCCGCGCCTGGAGTTCCAAATCAAAAGCATTTTGATGGCATTATTCTTAAGGAATGGGAGAAGCCTACTCGGCTTCCAGGTATTCCTCAAGGTTGGGATAAAAAGTATCCCTTTCCGGTGGACGTGGTAAGATGATAGTCGTCCCCTCCCGAGGTGGATGCCCCAGTGCTCGGGTTATCCAATACTTCTATTTTGCATTCTCCTGACTCCACCACTCTCAAAGATGGTGAGGATAAACGCATTGATCAGATGGCTTGCCACGCGTTTGCTAGTGTCTGCTCAGCCTTGCGGCCTGTTTGTGCTTCGGCGCTTTTGGCAGTGGCTACCAGGTCTGTGGTTAGAGACCTGTTGAGTACCTCCAGGCTTGACCTGGTTAGTGATGAGTTTGCCACAGTGTGAATTGTTCATGTCCTTTGTGTTTGCCACCTTGGTTGACACCATGGTCGTGTGGTAGAACCTCGGCCTTGCTTGTAGCTATTCGGCGGTCAGTATGGTTGCGCCAGTGGGCAGCTGATTTTGTGGCCAAAAAGTCGCTTACTGCACTTCCCTTTGAGGGATTGCGGCTCTTTGGAGAAAGATTAGATTCTGTCACAAAAGGAGGGAAGTTACCTCGGCGTAAGAGGCAACGTCGTCGGGGGGCGGCCTCCTTTAACCCTTCCTTTCGTGGTGCCAGAACTGGCAGAGTTTTGGCCTTCTCTACCTCGGGAGGTGATTCCTGGAGTAGAGGCAGAGGTCGTGCCCGTCCAGGTCACAATTGGAGTTCCAAACCCAAGCCTGCTGCTAAGCCAGCTCAGCAATGAGGGGGCGCCCTCACCCTTGCCGGTGGGGGGACGGCTGTGGCACTTCTTCCAGGTCTGGGACCAGGAGGTCTCAGACAAATGGATTCTGGAAGTGGTGTCTTCCGGTTACAAGCTGGAATTCGAGATCCGGCCTCCTCCCAGATTCTTCAGGTCTCGAGTGCCTTCGGATCCACTGGCTGCACAGGGGCTCCGGGCGGCAGTAAGTTATCTGCTGGATATGGCTGTCATTTGCCCAGTGGCTTTCGCGGTAAGGGGCTTGGGATTCTATTCCAATCTATTCACGGTGCCCCAAGAAGGATGGCTCAGTTAGACTCATTTTGGATCTGAAGCGCCTCAATCGGTTTATCCGCTTCAGGAAGTTTCGCATGGAAACCTTGCGGTCAGCCGTCGATTCTCTTCGTCAGGGGGACTTCATGACGTCCATAGACATCAGGGATGCTTATCTGCATGTACCTATCTTCCTGGCACACCAGATATTCCTCAGGTTCATGGTGGAAGATCAGCATTTTCAGTTTGTGGCCCTTCCATTCGGGCTTACCTTGGCTCCGAGGGTGTTCACCAAGGTATTGGCGGGGGTGATGGCCCCCCTCAGAGTCCAGGGCATTCGCATTGTACCATACCTGGACGACCTTCTCATTTTGGCTTCCTCTCTGCCAAGCGGAGCTAGACACCAGAGTGGTGGTATCCACGCTGGAGAGGTTCGGTTGGGTGGTTATATTCCAAGTCCTCCCTCTCCCCGTCCAGGGAGGTTTCGTTTCTGGGCATGACTCTAGTTGCCTTTCCGGCCAGGGTGTTCCTTCCTCAGCCCAAGATTCTTCTGATCCAAGATTTGTTTCGGCTTCTGCTTTCCAATCCTCGCCCGTCTATCCGGCTAGGGATGAGATTGGTAGGTCTGATGGTGGCTTCCTTCGAGGCAGTCCCTTTTGCCCAGTTTCACATGAGGACACTTCAGCTCAATCTTCTAGCGACTTGGGACAAGTGTCCGCTGTCATTGGATCAGTCTTGTCTGCTCTCTCCCCGGGCTCAGCAGTCCCTTCAGTGGTGGCTAGTGTCAAGCAATCTGTTGAAGGGCAGATCCTTTCTGACCCCTTGTTGGGAAACAGTCACCACGGACGCCAGCCTGTCGGGCTGGGGGGGGGGGCTTTTGGAGGGAACATCCGTTCCAGGGGTTATGGGGGCCTTGGGAGGCTCATACCCCTATCAACGTTTTGGAGCTACGGACCATTTGGTTGGTTCTGTCTCGCTTGACTCTTCTATTGCAGGTATTGCCAGTTCAAGTACAATCGGACGGCGGTCGTTACATCAATCACCAAGGACGGAAACTCAGCAGGAGTGCCCTCAGGGAGGTATCTCTGATCCTTGTTTGGGCAGAGAGCAATGTCGCATGCATCTCAGCCATTTACATCCCGGAAGTGGAGGACACGAAGGCGGATTCCCTGAGCAGGAGATCCCCTCTCCGTGGAGAATGGTCTCTCAGTTCCAAGGTATTCCAGTCCCTTTGTCAGCCTCGTCACAGTCACAAGCTTCCCGCCTTTGTGTCTGTCTCAGGATCCTCTGGCCCTGGCAGTGGATGCCATGTCCCTGGCTTGGAGGGAACTTGGGTTTCTGTACCTGTTCCCCCATTTCTCCATGGTGGGCAAAGTTTTGCGCAAGCTGACTCTAGACGGGGCACCAGCAATTCTGGTGGCTCCAAGGTGGCCAAGACGAGTGTGGTTCGCAGATGTAGTGCGGCTGGCAGTAGATCAGTTTTATCTGCCTCTTCTTCCGGATCTTATCACCCAGGGTTAGCTACGGTACTCCAATTTACCAACGCTGGCTTTAACGGTGTGGCTGCTGAAACCTCCATCTTGGAGGAAGGTCTTTCTGATGCGGTGGTTCAGACTCTTGTTAGAGCTAGGAAGAGATCTTCCTCTGTCTACTATAGGACTTGGAGGTCTTATATTAACTGGTGCGAGGCTAGGGCCTTGCCTTGTAGGGTGTTTTCTATTCCCAGAATTCTGGAGTTTCTTCAACATGGTCTGGACTCGGGGTTCCAGCTTAGTACTTTGAAGGGGCAGGTTTCTGCCCTGGCGGTTTTCTTTCAAGGGTCTTTTGCCCTTCATCCCCTGGTTAAGACATTTTTCCAGGGGGTTACTCGTGCGGCCTCCTATTAAGCCCTTGCTGCTGGTTTGGGATTTAAACTTGGTTCTGTCGGCTCTCCAGGGGCCCCCTTTAGAGCCGGTGCATGATATTGCTCTTTGCTCACTCAAAGTTGCCTTTTTGTTGGCTATTACCTCTGATCTGCGTGTCTCTGAGTTGCCGGCCTTGTCTATTCAGGCTCCTTACTTTGAGAGGCACCTGGACAATGTAGTTTTCTGCTTTAAGCCCGGATTTCCTTCCTAAGGTGGCTTAGGCCTTCCACCTCAATCAGGATGTAGTTCTCCCTTCCTTGTGTCCTAAGCCTAGTAATGACAAGGAGAGGACCTTACATTCTTTGGATGTGGTTCGATGTGTGAAATATTATTTGGTGGCTACTTCTCCTTTTCTTAAGACGGATGCCTTTTTCGTGGTGCCCTCCGGGCCCAGGAAAGGTCTTCCATTAGTAAATGGATTCGACAGGCCATTGTTGGGGCCTATTCTGCCAAGGGGAAGGTTCCCCCTTTTCGTGTTACTGCTCATTCTACTCATGCTGTTGGAGCATCTTAGGCTTTTCAGCATCAGGCTTCTGTTGAACAAGTTTGTAAGGCTGCTACTTTGTCTTCTGTTCATACTTTTTCCAAGTTTTATAAGGTTGATGTGCGGGCCTCAGCGGATGCTGTTTTTGGCCGCAAAGTTCTGCAAGCTGCAGTGGTTTAAGTTTGCATTATTGCCTTTTTAGGATCCCCACCCATTATGGACACTGCTATTGGATATCCCAAGTGTCATGAATATTCGGAAGCGGGGTGTGTGACATACTGGGAATAATACCATTTTGTGATTACTCACCTGTAAAATGGTTATGACAAGTGTGTCACACACCCCGCTTCATCCTGCCCTTTTTTGGTTTTCTGGGATCCTTTATATGGTGAACCTTTTTTCTTTGCGGTTTATTTGGCTCTTCCTGGTCCCTTTACTGCTGTCTTATACTGGGGAATGGTGGGAGGTCCCAGGTATTTCTCCTCCCGGGTACAAACTGGAGTTCGAGTACTGGCCGCCCCCAAGATTCTTAAGGTCTCGGGTGCCCTCGGCCCTCAGGCTGCACAGGGGCTCCTGTTAGCAGTGAAAAACCTTCTGGACATGGGGGTTATATGCCCGGTGTCTCCGTCGGAGAGAGGCAGGGGTTACTACTCCAACCTTTTCACGGTTCCCAAAAAGGAGGGTTCGGTGAGACCCATTCTAGATCTCAAGGTTCTCAACAGGTTTATCAGAGCCAAAAAGTTCTGCATGGAGACTCTGCGCCCGGCTATCAATTCCCTTCGCCAAGGGGATTTTATGACACCCATAGACATCAAGGATGCGTATCTGCATGTTCCGATTTTTCAGGCACCTCAGAGATTCCTCCGGTTTGCGGTGGAGGATCAACATTTTCAGTTTGTAGCTCTTACCTTCGGTCTGACCTCGGCGCCGAGGGTCTTCACCAAGGTCTTGGCGGGAATAATGGCTCTGCTCAGAGCTCAGGGCATTCGCATTGTGCCTTATCTGGACGACCTGTTGATCTCAGCTTCATCCCTCCGTCAGGCGGAGCTGGACACCCACCAGGTGGTGTCGACCCTGGAGAGGTTCGGGTGGGTGATCAACCGCACAAAGTCTTCTCTCTCCCTGTAACGTGTGATTTCATTTCTGGGCATGAATCTGGATACCATTCTGGCCAGAGTGTTTCTGCCCCAGACCAAGGTGCAGGGGATTCAGGGTCTGATCTGCCGCCTTCTGGCCAATCCTTGTCCCTCTATCAGACAGGGGATGGAACTGGTGGGCTTGATGGTATCCTCCTTCGAGGCGGTACCGTTTGCACAGTTTCACATGAGATCTCTTCAACTTCACCTATTGACGCATTGGGACAGGTGTCCGCAGTCATTGGATCAACCTTTCAGGATGTCTCCCAGGGTTCGGCAGTCCCTTCGGTGGTGGCTGGAATCGAGCAATCTGTTGAAGGGCAGATCCTTCCTGGTCCCTTGTTGGGAGACGGTTACCACGGATGCCAGCCTGTTAGGCTGGGGAGGTTATTGGGAAGTCATCAGTTCAGCGGGGTGTGGGGTCCTCAGGAGGCTCACACCCCCATCAATGTCTTGGAGCTCAGAGCCATCCGACTGGTTCAGGCTCGGCTGAGCTCACATTTACAGGGTCTACCGGTTCAGGATCACTCAGACAACTGAACGGCGGTAGCTTACATCAATCACCAGGGAGGGACTCTGAGCAGGAGTGCCCTCAGGGAAGTCTCTCTGATCCTGCACTGGGCGGAGAGCAATGTTCCTTGCATTTCGGCAGTCTACATTCCGGGAGTGGAGAACATGGAGGCGGATTCCCTGAGCAGGGGATCCTCTCGCCAAGGAGAGTGGTCTCTCAACCCCAAGGTTTTTCTGGATCTTTGCCGCAAGTGGGGGACTCCGGAGGTGGATCTCTTTGCCTCGAGGCACAATCACAAACTTTCGGCCTTTGTGTCTTTCTCAGGATCCTCTGTCTCTGGCAGTTGATGCCTTGTCACTGGCTTGGAAGGAGTTGTGTTTTCTGTACCTGTTTCCACCCGTCTCCATGCTGGGCAAGGTAGTTCGCAAACTGGTTCTAGAAGGGGCACCAGCGATTCTGGTGGCTCCAAGGTGGCCAAGAAGGGTTTGGTACGTAGACGTCGTAAGGATGGCCGTAGATCAGTACCGGTTTCCCTTGTTGCCGGATCTGCTATCTCAGGGTCATCTACCCCAATTTACAAATGCTGGCTTTGACGGCTTGGCTGCTGAAACCTTCCTCTTGAAAGAGGAAGGTTTGTCTGAGGCTGTTGTTCAGACCTTGATTAGGACTAGGAATCAGTCCTCTTCTGGCATTTACTATAGGACTTGGAGGTCCTATATTGATTGGTGTGAGGCTAGGGCCTTGCCTTGCAGGGTGTTTTCGATACCCAGGATTTTGGAGTTTCTTCAGCATAATCTGGATCTTGGGTTCCAGCTTAGTACTTTGAAAGGACAGGTTTCTGCTCTGTCGGATTTCTTTCAGAGGACTTTTGCCGTACACCCGCTGGTTAAGACCTTTTTCCAAGGGGTCGCGCATGTGCGGCCCCCTCAGAAGGCTGTAGTTCCTGTTTGGGATTTGAATTTGGTTCTTTCGGCTCTGCAGGGTCCTTCTTTTGAGCCGTTACAGGATATTGCTCTTTCTTCCTATTGTTCTCCCTTCCTTGTGCCCTAAGCCTAACAATGACAAGGAGGGGGTTCTGCACAATTTGGATGTTCGCTGTGTGAAGTACTATTTGGTGACTACTTCTTCCTTCCGCAAGATGGATGCTTTTTTCGTGGTGCCCTGCGGGCCCAGGAAAGGTTTGGCGCCTGCTAAGGCTTCTGTTGAACAAGTTTGTAAGGCTGCTACTTGGTCTTCCTTTCATACTTTTTCCAAGTTTTACAAGGTTGATGTGCGGGCTTCAGCGGATGCTGTCTTTGGCCGCAAGGTTCTGCAAGCTGCAGTGGTTTGAGTTGGTACATTCTTTACTGTTTCTGGTTCCCACCTATGACGGACACTGCTATTGGATGTCCCACATGTCATGAAGATCGAAGTGGAGTGTATGGCACACTTAGAATAATACCGTTTTGTGAGTACTCGCCTTTAAAACAGGTATTATGAGTGTGCCATACACTCCACTTCGCCCCACCCCTTTTTTTTTTTTTTTTTTTTTTTTCAGGTATTCTGGGGCTTTTTATATGGTGAACCATTGGTTTTGATAGGTTATTATTGGTTCTTCCTGGTCCCCTTACTGCTTTTTTACACTGGGAATTTGGTGGGAGGTCCCAGGTATATATGGAGGGGGGGGGGCTTTCTTTTTTGCATTTTCATCTCTGCACAAGTTCGCCCTGTACTGGAGATTACCCACATGTCATGAAGATCGAAGTGGAGTGTATGGCACACTCATAATACCAGTTTTAAAGGCGAGTACTCACAAAACAGTATTTTTTCTTAAAAGCAATAGTTGTAGTAAATTACCTGTCCAAAGTGTTTTTTGTTTTCTATAGAAGGGGACGGGTGAGCGAGAACGGGTGTTCCAGCATAGCTGGAAAAAACACGTTTATCCTGTTACTATGGATAATTACTTGAATCTAGTAGAAGAGATGTAGATTGTGTAAGTGTTGTGAGCAACTGTATTTTACCTGTTGTCCCAGTGACAGATACTAGAAGCTTGGGTGGTGTATACGGAAGTAAAAAAGTGTTTGATGTAAAGGGAATTTTTATTTAGGTGTGGTGTTTTTGTTTAATGTGATTTTGTACAGTGTCCTTAAAGCGATCCTTCGCTCTTAGTCCTTCACTCTGAATAAGAGCCTATCTAATATGTTTCCCACACACACATTAAAAATCATCATACCTGCATCTACTGCATGTTATGAGCCTTTAAACATCCAAGATGGTGGCTCATGGAACATCAGGCAGCCTGCAAACAGGAAGTGCCTTCTGACTGTGCTGCTCTGCATTCTGGGATTGCTGACCTTTTCCTGACAGCTCTGCTCTGTCTGAGCAAAGCACAGCTATAACCCGCCCCCCTGTACTTTATCCCACTCTCCTCTCCTCAGTAAGTGTGATGCTTCTGAGTCAAGATTGCGGCGCCCATATCCTAAAGTCCTGAACAGAGTTGCAGCCCAGTGCGGGAAAAAATAAGTGACTAAAAACTTAAAATATATTAATTTTAGATTCTGGGGAATCGTTTTATAAGGGTTTGGGCTTGTCAATAAATCATGGTGAAGGTCCAGTTTAAAGTTATAATAAAGTTAAAAAAAAAAACATACACTCATTTCATCCAGCGCAGGCTATCGCTGCTGGTACAAGACACTTACCAGATCACCCACTGTCTGCCCCACACCGGGCACAGCTGCTGCCTCGACATCGCTGCGCTGTGCGAAAGGGGACTACAGCGTGCTCCGCCCCCTTGTCACAGGAACTATGACATGCCCCTCTCTATTCACTTCACTTCAATAGAGAGGGGTGTGCCTTAGTTTGTGTGACGAGGGGTGCGGAGTAATCCCCTTCTGCACAGCGGTGCCTGGCGTGGGGCTGACAGTGGGAGATGTAAGTGTCTTTACACCACAACAGCCGTGATGGCCTATGCTGGATGAAAGGAGAATATATACACTTTCTTTAATATCCTGGTGTAATTGAAGATGACCTATGTCACCGCATTTTAACTTGCTGCCTTTAATCTATTTTAATGTAACATGCGTACAAGCCGGTACTCATATTTGCATGAGTTTTATGTACCTGTTCTTCCTCTTTAAAGCAAATGTTAACACAGCAGGTCGTGTGACAGAGGTTACTTAAGATCAATTAGCTGTGATACTTGCTAGAGAGGACTGGAAATCTCTAAAAACACATGTGAAATCTGATCTGGTCCAATCACGCTATAGTGCATCGGTGTGGATATAAGTCCACAAATGCTAGGTGTAAATAAAAAAAAAAAAAAAGTAACATTTAAATGGGTGGCTATAATTGTCCTTGGTCTGCTCTTGAGATAGCAGATGTTGTCTTAGACATATGGCTGTCTCGTGTTCTGTGCTGACCTGCTGTAACCTTTGATTCCTCTGGGAATAGTGTCATGTGACTGAACAGCTTTTTTTTTTTTTTTACTTTTAAATTGGAAAGCATTTCAGACGTGCCTCCATTATTACATTACTAAGAAAAGACCTGCTGGAGAGCTATGTGCTGTTCAGACACTCATTTTTAAAATGTTATAGCACCTAACTGATGGGTAGTTCTAAAACACATGAGATGTCTGGGGTCTCCCCTGCATCTGTTCTTTGAAGAACTGATGTGCTATAAAATGTTAGGGGGGTTTTACTTTTATAGATGGGCTCACTTATTGTGGCCTTTGAAAGGAATTTCACCCAGTTTGAAAAGCAGCGCACCAAAACTTTTTAAAGAGCATCATTATTTTCACACAGGGGTGTGCCAAATTGGGATGCCCCTGTTAAGTGGACTGAAAGCATGGGAGCATGTGGTGTGTCATTAAAGCAAAGCAACCTAAACAAGAAACCTGTAAGCGCTGTAAACCGCATCACGTCACTTCTTTGCCTGAAATTCTGAGGCGGGGCTCTCCTATCTATACAAAAGAAAATGCATACCCAACCAACAGGAAATGCTGTGTGGACAATGACTAATTTCAAATCTGACTATTGAGAACTAGCATTGTAAAAACCTACTCCGGTGTGCTGCATCTTTGTCTAAGGAACTACACGTGAAGTCTCCTTGGGCGTTCACTATGATGGATAAAGTCCAGTGTATTGTCCAGCCGAGTAAAGTCTAAAAATTAACTTTTAATTCTAATGCTTAAAATAACAGCAGGCCATATATAATAATTGCTTGATAATCCATTCCGTTTTGGAAGATTGGTGAGCTGGCAACTTAGTTCTTTTTGTATGCGCGTTCACTATGATGGGCCCAGTTTTATTTGGCCCATCCTACCTATTCCTTATTTACATGGTGTGGCCCAGAGCACTACATAGTACTGGAAGCCAGAATTAAAAAAACACTGGGATATTTCTAGCAGGGGGCCTCTTTTTATTTTGGTAAAAGAAGCCTGAATAATTTCTGACCCAGGTACTCACAGCCCACTCAATATAATAGGGCAGAGGGAATTTCACTCACTGCACACTTTTAGGGGTCTCCTCAGGTGGTTAGGGGTGGTGGGGCACTTCACACTAGCCCTCTGCAAGTATGGCATTCGGAGCCCCAGGAGTGGGTAATAGGGAAGGTAGGGTCGGGGAGGTGGCTGCCCGGCACTGCTGGGTTTACGGAGAGGTTTCCAGGATTCACACAGTCTGAGGCATGGCACAGAACTTTACTGACCTCTGAGGAATAGGAGGCTTTATTCTTTAGGTTCTCGATGATGGCCCGGTGAAAGTTCCCACCTTGCTCAGCATAGGAACCTTCCTCCTTTCATGCTTTTGGCCCTTTTCTTACACTCAGGTCTCATCTCAATTTACAAAAAATAGCAACTGTTTCAGTCTGAACGGCATTTCTAGTTCTGCTTTAAAGCAGACCTAGTTTTTACTGCGACTTTGGATGTTCCCATTTACCACTCACTCGGCAGTTGGCTACCTTGGCCTTGTCCAGGTTAGGAAGGTAGACTAAGTCCAGATGGCTACAGTGTGTGCGGTTACTTTGGTCCCTGTGTTATAAAAGCCCTGGCTAGAGAAGGGGAGTATAACTGGTGGCGGAAGCAGGGTTTAGATGCAGGAGCGAAATGGGTGCATAACTGCTTTAATATGCCTATTTTGCTTACGGGAGGAGTAAAATCCTTTTCGATTGTTACTTAAAAATATTAATGGACGCACTTACAAATTTACTGCCAGTAAGTATTGTAATTGATTACAATGGACTTGTAGACAGAATAATGTGCAGGTGACCTCAACCTTTCCCTTATTTACCAGTTACATGCAGTAAACTGCATCTTGCATCATCTGTAATGTTTGACTTGTCTGTATTTGAACTGCAATATTCTGTCTGGAGGACGATTTCGGGATCAAAGGCATGTGTATTTTCAGTTGTGAAACAAATTGGGTGGGTGCCCACATCTAGTGTAAAGAGGTTTCTCTTTGCACGAGGACCCTTGAAACCGTGGCATTAACCCCCCGCTTCTTATCTATTTCAGAAAATGTTGAGCGAGTTGGATGCATATGCTTAAAGTGGACCAAAACCCAGGATTTCGATTATCGTAGGTTTTGGTCAGTGCCCGCTGTGTGAAACCCCCCAGGTTGCTTCTCTCTCCAGTCCTACGGAACATGCACGGCCTCTCGTCCTGTCAGTACTCTTACAGACTCCAGGGCCATCAGACCATGGGTTTTGGTCCACTTTAAAAAAAAAAAAAAAAAATCAAATGTGTTCATAAGAGAATTTTCAAAAAATACATACTCTCCTCAACAGATCAAGCCCACTTCATTTCTTTGAAACCTATTTATAATATCTAGATCCCTGATGCAGGCACAAACGCCTCCACAGGGTGTTCACAGGTTTAAAGCTGTACCCATCTTCCCCTGGGCCAGCTGATCCTGCACAGAGATGACTGGTCACCTCTGCACCCACTTAATCAGAGTGAGAGGCTTATCTTGGAGAACAATTCTGAGGTAGGAGAGTTTACTATTGCTGCTCCCTGATGGACTTTGGGGGGGGGGGGGTGAGGTAAGTGTAGATATATTAACCCTTTCAACTAGACCATATACAAAAAACATGTCGGATGGTGACATTCCTTGCATGGGCACATGGAAGTTGGGTAAAAAAATTTTTTTTTGTACATTTTGTTTCTTCAGCAGCCATTCTTGTGCAGGTGTGCTCGTGGCAAATCATGTTTGTGCAGAAGTTTGAAACTGGCTTTTCTGGTAGTGCTACAACAGTGCTGGCCTTCTGTCCCAGTCTGGTTAATTGTTTAATACACAGGTTTCCTGTGTATCCTGAGGGGAATGTGGGGATATCGCAGCTGATAGCTGCCCCCCATGTTGGTCTATTCCTCAACAATAGGCACCTTATTTTACATCTGTCACCTACACACGGATGGATGGCGGGAGTTGAGCACACATGAGAAAATGACAGGCAACTAGGTAGGGACATAGCCAGCATTGCTCACATAGGGGATAACATTATGTCAGGCTATGGGCTTTTGCTTAGACAGGTGACTCCCAACTCTGTTTTCCTTATTTGCCCTTCACATACAATAAATTGTATTTCATAATCTGTAACATTTGACCTGTCTGGATTTGAACTGCAATTGTCTGGATATTTTCAGGGCCAAAGGCCTGTGTCTTTTTAGTTGTGAAATTTGGGCAGATGCCCAATTTTTCGCATTTATTTAACAGGCTTTCTTTTTGATAAATGAATGGTGTGCTTATGCTGAATAGGTAAAATATCAGCTTTCAAATATCTGTAATATTCAAATACAAATATCTGAGAGTGTCTATGCATTTTAAAAATGGTTTTCCTGCTTGCCGCAGATCTGTCTGGATTGTTAATTCAATACCTATTAGTATCTAGCCAGGTATGTGGAAGGCAGCCTTACAGGCTGTCCCCTTTTTTTGTAGGACCAAGCAGGTGGACAAAACTCTGCCCTGCCAATGACACGGCATACTGCTCGATTCATTGTGGACCGGGGGTGGGGATAGTATATGGATGTCAGAACCAGGATCTCCAAAAGTAGAAGATATTAAATGTGAAGCTGCTAGGAAGGTATATTACACATTTTTGACCTGAAAGGTTTTAAAATGCATCTAAACCCAAATTAGACTTGTGCTTTAGGGAGCTCTAGAAATTGGGCAATGTTTCCCTGTATGTGCTCCTACACCACTATTGCCCCCTGTGACCGACTAGTCACTGTAGAGAGACATGCAGTATCTTACCAACTGCATCCTAGGATTGCAGAAAGGTGAGAATTAAAGCCAGATTTTGCACTGGGGGAGCTAGGAGTTCCTTATAGCCTGTCTTGTTTCCGGTGTAGGCTAAGGAACCCAAGACCAAGGACCCTAAACACTCGAAGGAGCCGGGAAGGGATTCCAGGGAAGCCAAATTGGCCCTATTGGCCCTATCTAAGTCATGTGTTAATTGTAAGGCCACATTATCAGAGGGCTTCTTGAGACTTTAGTGTAAAAACAGTTTGGAAGAAGTAGCTGGGGGAACTGTCAGTGCATGATGACATTTTATTCTAAGCATACAGTACGTCCTGCTCCAATATAATACTTACACGTGGGTAATCCTCCGCCAGAGGGCGCTGTTCACTGCAGACATGCAAAAACAGGCTCCTCCCGGCCCTTTATATACCCTGGGACCTCCCACAAATCCCCAGATTTCTCTGCAGTGCTGACTGCGAAGACATGAAGTATCACTCTCGCAGGTGAGCGGGGCTATTACAGCCTGTGGCCCTGCGGGACTATTACCACCCATCCTCTTAGATAAAGATGTGCCTCCCAGCCTGGGCTGCGCTGGTCGGGTGAAGGTAGGCAGCACCTCGTGTGCTCACGGAGCTACGCTCCACCGCAATCCCCCACCATAGGGTAGGCGGTTTAGGCCGATGGTGAGCCTCCATTAGATGCCCCTCCCCCATTTCTGTCCATGCCCCTCATAGCGATGAACCCTGGGTGCAGGTCCGCTCCCCCCCCCTTTCTTTTCCCCCCGAGCTACGGGAGGAAGCGAGGGAGGTTATGTGTGTGGCGCTTGGAATTTCTGGAACAGGAACATTTCCAGGCTCTTATATCCAAAGAATGGGAATCGCCTTGTGAACTTAAAGGGGTTCCAGGGGTCTGGGATTGGAAATACCCTTTTCCCCCTGATGTGGTTACTTTTGGTCAGCACCTCCCGTGGTGGATGCACAAATTATAGGGGTTACTAACCCCCCTTCATGACTGCCCCTCATTATTATACCCTTCGGGATGCTGAGGACTGGCGCATTGACAGACTGGCTTCCCACGCCTTTTCGTGCGCAGGGACTGCTCTGCGACCGGTCTGTGCCGCGGCCAACACTGCGGTGGCCGCCAGGAATCTCAATAGAAAACTACTTGATCACCGACCTGAGGACCTCTGCTGGGAGGTATTTAATGCGCTCTGACTGTGATGTGTTTGTGAGGTTTATCCTCTCAGCGCTGGATGACACCATTAAGATGTGTGCTAGAACCTCTGCCCTTGTGGTAGCTATTCGCCGCCTGGTCTGGCTGCGACAGTGGGGTGCTGACTATATGAAAAAGGCTCTCACTGGCCTTCCTTTCAGAGGACTGCGTCTATCTGGGGCCCGTTTGAACCTTTTTGGAAAAAAGGGTAAGGCACCCCTACGCAGAAGGCCGTCTCGGCCTCCTCGGGGCAGGGACACCCCTCCCTACGTTAGTGTCAAACACGAACCTGAGGTGTGCTTCCAACTTTTCAGAGTGGATTTCCACCACGGGGTGGGCAGGCAACGCCCTGGGCCCTCTGGCAGGGCTAAGTCCAAATCTGCCAAGACTTCCCAAGCATGAAGGGACGCCCTCGCCCTTCTGGGCGAGGGGACTGCCACAGCACCTAGCTCCTATCTGGGAGCGTATCTTCTCCTTCTGGTGATTCCAGGAGGTAGTTCCCCTGGACACAGGATAGAATTTGCTGGGCGGTCCCTCTCGGAAGTTGTCAGGGTGCTTCTAGTCCCTGTTTTCCCCTCAGAAGTTGGTGCAGGCCGTACTCGGCCTGCAGGGTCTGGGCTTACTTGCAGGTTGCCCTTAACAGAATGGGGTAATGGCCTCTGTTAACCTTTCTCTTTCCCTCAAAATGCTGGCCTATGGTAGGCTTGGCAATCCTACACTCACAGGTAGTCCCTGTATGATATCTCTGTCTCGGGACACAGGCGCCCTGTGCAAGGGGGGGGCTTCTGGCCTCCTGTGGAGTTCTAGATCCTGTTAGTTCCCCCTGTGTCTTCTGGACACCAAGACCGTTACTAGTCAGTGTTGCAGGACCAACCCTGTGGATTGGGGCCTTTTTTTGGGCCTCTCTTCCGCCCCCAGGCTACTCGCCATGGCGCGGATGGGGGTGATGTCTCGGACATGCCTGTGGGGCGTACGCACTAGGACCTACCGGGTCGTCTTTCCTTACTCCCCAATCTCTACGTCAGGCCGAGTGGGTTAGTCGGCCTGCGATGTCCCCTGGGAGTTACTGGATGGGTGCTCAGTCACCTCAATCCCTCATGGTCCCTTGTCCGCTATCTCCATTCCTTGGATTTGGTTCAGGCTTGAGCCTTCTTCCTTGGCAACAAGTGGACTCCTGGTTACGGGGGCTCTGTCCCCCTTTGCTGACATCTTACTTTCACCAGGCAGGATTGCAGCTGGTGGACCCGTTGGTGACGTATCGGATGATGTCCCTTATATACAGAGCCTTTGGGCTCTTCGGCACAGTAAGTTATTGATCCTAGATGGGGTTCCAGCACCCCCGGGAGCTAGGTCTGTGCTCATTCCCCTTTGTTACGGTGGTTCCTCTTGAGCTGGTTATATTCAAGGACCCTGTCAGGGGGCACCCCCTTCTTTGCTTGCATCTTCCTGTGAATGGTCACCTTGGGTACCAAGTCGCGCAGGTTGGCGGGGGGGGGGAATTTCTTCCAAACCCCCCTTGGTTCCTAGGTAGGGTCCCTTAGAGGGTCTATCTTACCTACTGGCTTTTTTAAAACAATGAGCCTTCAGTTGACTCTATACTGCTGGACTTCTCCTCTTTAGGACCTGTCTATTTGGGGACTCTTGGCCTGCTGGAAGACAATGGCCTGTTTTATTATTGGTCTGGAGCTTGAAGCAGGATGATTCTCCTGGAAGGTTCCTGATCTGATCTGGGTGGGGGTCTACGTCCCCTGCTCTTCAGTGGTATTCGCTCCAATGGATTTCTTTCAGTGGCAGGTTGTGCTATCCTGGTGTCCCTCTGAGAGCCAACTAGGGTGGCTCTGTTGGGTCTCGCTTATATCACAGGGGCTCTGCCCTTGTTTTTACTGCCCCAGAATATTCTGACTCTGCTCATGGGGGCTTAGTAAATTTATGTCTAGACTTTCTATTTTATGTCCTTCACCCTGCTATGTGTGGTTTTGCGCACGGTCGTGCTGATAGAGACCCGTGAGATTGATGGCTCTTGGGTGGCCTAGTGAACTGTGGTTCGCAGATGCTTCTGCTGAGGTAAGCGGACCTGTACGCTCTCTCAGGAGTGCGGTTATGCCCTTGTCAGGCTCCTCCTTATGTCGTCCCAATCTACAGACTCTAGTCTGGGGCTTGACAGCTGATTCATTCACCCCTTGGAGACGGGCTTATCTTCTGGGTGACTTGGTATATGGGGGGCTAGGAGCAAGCTTCCTTGGCTGCTTCTTCCTCCGTCTATTGTGGGTTATGGTGTACCCATATTGATTGGCATGAGTCTTGGTCTCTCCCCTGTTGGACGTTCTCGGTTCCCAGGGTTCTAGAGTTGTTACAGCATAGGTTGGGGTTGGCTCCCCATCTAGGTATTCTGAAGGTTCAGGTTCTGTCCTGTCTGCTTTCCTGTAGAAGTCTGGTTCTGTCTTCCTTGTTAGGAGTTCTCTTGGGGATTGCTCAGGGGCATCTCCCAAGTAGTTATATGGTCCCTGTTGGGATCAATTGTCATTGTTTGCCCTGCGGATTGTTCCCTTGGGACTTATTCTGGATGCTGTCTGAGCTGTTTTGCAGTTCAAGTCGCCACTCCGGGGGCTGTTGCTTCAGACGTGTGCCTGAGAAGGTGGCTCTGATTACTTAGCCCTCGTTCAATATATATATAATAATAATAATAATAATAATAATAATAATAATAATAATAATAATAATAATAATAATAATAATAATAATAATAATAATTCCGCCTTACGCTGGACCCTTTTGTCCAAGGTGGTGTTTTATGATCATTAAGTCCTTTTAGTCTGCCTATGGGCCTTATTCTTAATAATGCTGAAGTAAGGGGTCTACATTCCCTCAACAGGTGTTGACATTTTCCTGGTTGTTTCTTGTCCCTTAGGGGGACTGATGCCCTTTGGGGTCTGCGGGCGCCTCCATATGTATACGCCTGATCTTGTTTGCTTCCAGGGCCTATGCGCCCTTTGGACTGATCTTACTTGGATGGTTTGCCTTCCTGGTCCTGAGTAAAGGTTTCGGCTTCTTGCTGAAGTTTTACCGAGGCTTCTGTTGCCTTTGGGCTGGTTAGGCCGTTACACTGGCCTATTCCTTTTAAGGGGAAAGAATCTCCCTCTCTTATTCCGTTCTATTGGTGTTTGGGTACCTTTTTGGCCCTTCAGCACCAGGTTTTCTGTTGAATAAGTTGCTAGACCGCTGCTTGTTTCTGTTCATACCTTCTTTCAAAGGTTTTGTTATGGGATTGACGTTAGAGCCTTTGCTCATGTCGTACTTGGTAGCAAAGTTTTGCAGGTGACAGCGCCTTTACTGTCTGCTGTGCCTTTTTTGTTGGGGATCCACCCTACTTTATGGACACTGCCATTGGATGTCCCACGTGTAAGTATTGGAGCAGGACGTACTGTATGCTTAGAATAATACAATTCTGTGAAATACTCACCTGTAGAATTGGTATTATACGCATACAGTACGTCCTGCTCCACCCCACCCTGGTTTTAAATTTTCTGGATCCCCTGTATGGTGATTGTTATCATTACTATTGTTGCCAGTTGGTGGTTGGTTTCTCCCGGCTTCTTTTCTCACTGCTTTTCAATACTGGGGATTTGTGGTAGGTCTCTGGGTATATAAAGGGCCGGGAGGAGCCTGTTTTTGCATGTCTGCAGAGAACGGTGCCCTCTGGCGGTGGATTACCCACGTGTAAGTATTATATTGGAGCAGGATGTACTGTATGCGTATAATACCAATTCTACAGGTGAGTATTTCACAGAATTGTATTTTTTCAATTCTTTGATTCCAGAATGGCCGATTCCTTTTGAGTTTTTACTAAAAACCCTATGGGCCAGGTAGCTGTTAACTAGTAGAAGGCACAGCATCTGAACTGATAAGATCAGTTGCCTCTAACACCGGGCCTGAGGGAAGGTAGCCAGGGTAGACTAGTATCCTTGGAGGAAGAGGAGACCTTTTTGGATGAGTTGGTCCATTCTGCAGGCACAGGGAAGGGATCTGCAGCTTCAACTTCAGGGACTTCTTCCCAACCCGGGCAATTTAATTTTTCCATTGAAGACACCCCTGATCTCTTAGAGGAATTTGGGATTCCCTCAAGATTGAGTCAGTCTTGGTTCAGGATTCCTTTTAACCAGGGTTTATTGGAGAAAAGGGATCCCTGTTTTCCGATTCACCAGTCGCTAATGGACAAGAGAAGATTCCCCTTTGAGGAAACTGAGATTGAGGTTTGGGCTAAGTGCCCCAAGGTGGATGCTCTTAGAGATCCCCTAGACATGAGGGCAGACCTTTTACTGAAAAGGACGTGGAATACTTAAATCTTTTTTGTTCAGACCCCTTCTGGCTACAGACTCAGAGTTGTGGAGCTCTGGATTTAGTCAGGAATGGCATATCGGGTAATTCTCCAAAGAAGGAGCTTTTTAATGCCCTACTATTTGTTCCTAAGGCAGTAAATTTCATTTCTGATACTACCTCAAAATCCATTAGGGACAGTATTAAGAGTATGGCTTGAGTTAATTGTGCCCATAGAGCCCTCTGGCTCAAAACCTGGCAGGGAGACCAGTCATCTAAGTCACACTTGTGCAGTATACCTTTTGAGGGGAAGCTTTTGTTTGGTTCAGAGCTTGAAACTCATTCGAAGGAGATGGGGAAGAAATTCCTAGCCAAGAGGGAACCTCTTCTTCAGCCGCCTCATGCTAAAACCAAAAAGCAGACATTTTCCCAGTGGGATTTACTGGGTTCTGATTCCCAAAGGTCTTGGGCTTCTCAGACTAAAGGGCCAGGGAGGTTTATTTAAACCTCTGCAGAAGCTCAAACAGCAGTCCTGACGTATGTCCAGTAGGGGCAAGACTGTCCTTCCGGCCTGGCAGAAGATCTCTCAGAACCCTTTCATTCTAGAGAAGATTCAGGACTACCTCAGTCTTAAATTTGTTTCAAGGCCAGAGGATTGTTTTTTTTTTTTTTTTTTTTTTTTTTTTTAAGTAACCCACTGCTTAGGGTTCTGAGAGATCAGTACAGGCCATGCCCTTAGTGACTACACAACTAAGGAAATGGTGGTCAGAGGACGTTCCATGGCACCTGAAGAAAAGAACAGGATTTTATTCACACATGTTTTTGGTTCAGAAACCATCAGGAACATTTTGGATGATCTGGAGCCTGAAACAGTTGGACATAAAGTACAAGAGATTCCATATGGAGTCAATTTTTACAATCGATATCCTGTTAAAGGCCATCTGGATGGCCACTATAGATCTGTAGGATACTTATCTGCATGTTCCCATTTATATGGCTCACAAAAAGGTTCAGGGATTTGCAGTAATTAGTAACCGATCACTGGCAATTCAGCGCAATGCAGTTTGGCCTGTCATCATTGCATTTTTGGGGCTAAAGCAGATTGAAATAGTTGCATACCTGGATGACCTGCTTCTTTTCGTTCTATCAAAAGAAAATTTGGGGATCAGTGTAAAGATAACATTGTCCCTCATTTCAGATCTTGGGTGGATCGTAAACTGTCAATGAGTGCATTTACCTGGGGTATCAGATTGACCGTTTACAGGAGAGAACCTTTCTTCCACCAACTAAGGTCGGTTCTGCTGGGACTTATGTCTTCAGCTATCCCAGTGGTCATTTGGGTCCAGCTACACTCAAGGGCTCTCCAGACCTTCTTTCTGCGTACCTGAAAGACCAGAAAACCTTGGATTCTCTGGTCACACTTCCAGATCGGGTTTGTCAGTCCCTTCATTGGTGGTCCGTTCAGGGGAATCTGTCCAGGGGAAGACCTTGGAACCAGGTAGACCCAATCTGTATCGCTACAGGTGCAAGTGCACAGGGCTGGGAAGCCCAAACTCTTCAGTGCCAGGTCCAGGGACCCTGGACAGCTACATGACCCAAAGAGCATCAAACTTTCGGGAGTTAAAAGCTGTTCAGTTGGCCTTAAAGCATTTTGAGAGCACTAAGGAATTGAGAAGTGCCAATTGTCGCAGACAATGCCGCTGTAGTGGCTTATCTTAACCATCAAGGGGTCACAAGATCAGTCGAGCTGATGTCTCTCTCTGAGACAATGTGCCGGGGTGGAAAACATGGTGGTCTCCTTGAGAGCAGTCCATATCAAAGGAGAATGAAATGTTCTGGCAGATCTTCGCAGTCTAGTGCAACTGGGAACTAAACCAGAAGGTGTTCAGGCAGTTGGTGGACCTATGGGGCTCCCCGAGGTGGATCTCTTCACCACGAAGCAGAATTCCATATGTCAGCAGTTTTTCTCTCTGCACTAAAGTCAGAGACCTGGGGGGGGGGGTTCCTTAGGTCAGAACTGGGGGTTCAAGCTTTTACGCCTTTCCACCATTCCAGATTATCTTAAGGATAATAAGGAAGATAAAATTGGACCAGGCAAGGGTGATCTTGATTTCCCCCTGGTGGCCCAGGGTAAGTATAAATTATTTATATATATATTTAGTTATATTATTGATATGATGGGTTAGCACGGATGTGGCTGCGTCTCGCACAGTGCCTTTGGACCGGGAATCAAGGTAAGTGTATGGGGCGACCTGGGGGGTTTCACAATAGGTTCCCAGACCGATCGTCGTGGGCTTTGGTCTACTTTAAAGCAAGAAGGAAAATGTTTTACTGCTAAAATAGAAGACTCGTCGTACCCCTGCTGTTGTTGTACCCCCACAACATCCCCCCCCCCGGGTACATATACCGCAGGTGGAAAACCAGTGGAATAGCTTGCTTGCATCTGTCACAATCCCTCAGCTCCATTCACTCCTTTTGGAGTATGTGAGATGATGTGCTTGAATCGCATCTGGATTCTAGCCCTGCCTGTGTAGAACAAGATTAAATGAAAAATGCCTAGGGAAGCCGACCCCTACCGGCCACTAAATTCTAGATAACAATCTAAAATCAATGCTTTTAAGGTAGGGCACTTCCCTTCAACCACTCCGTTCCAACCTGAACACATCAGAATAAGTTGGTAAATGCATTTAATGTGTGTTTAGAGGAGGGGGGCTTTCCTGCCATCGCAAGTGGCACACAGATTAGCTGGTACACACATATTCCAAGTATGTCTCCCACCCTGCTTCGGAAGAATAATTACACCTGGGTTATAGCCAGTAGAGGGCAAACTTCTGCCGAGATGACTAGAAAAAAAGGAGCCCCTCCCGGGCCATAAATACCTGGGACCTCCCACACACTACCCAGTAATCGTCTCTGCAGATGGCGAGCAAGTCAGAAGATGGCCATCTCCTTCCTTACAGGTAAGCCGGGGTTATACCCGGCTGATTTATTGCCCTATTTCTGCCCGGACTTTGTTTCTAGTACATATGCCTCCCAGCCTAGGCTGTAGGTCCGGACGAGAGTAGGTGACACCCTAGGGGTGTTCTAGTTAGGAGCTACGCTCCTACGTGAGACCCCATCCTAGGGGTAGGCGGACACCAGGTTCGGGATCCTGGTTTGGGATGCCCTGTCCGTAATTCCCTGCGCCGCTTCGGTGGCTGGGGTTCCCTTCCCCATCCGTTACCCTCTGTCCACGGATCATGGGGGGGGGGGGGGGTTGCCTGTCTATTCACATCGCTGTGTTTTACCTTTTTTATTGTATGAGTTTTTTTTTTTTTTTTTTTTTTTTTTTTTGTGCATGTCTGCTTTTACTGGCCAGGCCGCCTTCAGCCAGGCGGAGCTAGACACCAGGATGGTGGTGACAACGCTGGAGAGGTTCGGCTGGGGGATCAACTACACAGTCTTCCCTCTCACCGTCAAGGGAGGTTTCTTTTCTGGGCATGAATCTGGATACCATTCAGACCAGGGTGTTCCTGCCTCAGTCGAAGGTGCAGATGGTTCAAGATCTTGTACGTCTTCTGTCCAACCCTCGGCTGTCCATCCAGCAAGGGATGAGGCTGGTGGGGTTGATGGTGGCTTCCTTTGAGGCAGTTCCCTTTGCCCAGTTTCACATGCGGCCTCTTTAACTCCATCTGTTGGCTTGGGACGGATGTCCTGTCCTTGGATCAGTCCTTTCAGGTGTCTCCCCTGGTCCGGCAGTCTCTTCAGTTGTGGCTGGAACCGAGGAATCTTCTGAGGGGCAGATCCTTTCTGGCCCCTTGTTGGGAGACGGTCACCACGGACGCTAGCCTGTCGGGCCTGGGGGGTTTCTGGAAGGAACATCAGTTCCAGGGGTTGTGGGGTTCTCAGGAGGTGCACAACCCCATCAAAGTCTTGGAGCTGAGGGCTATTCGGTTGGTGCGGTTGCACTTGACGCATCACCTCCAAGGCTTACCGGTTCAGGTTCGATCAGACAATCGGACTGCGGTAGCTTACATCAATCACCAAGGGGGGACTCGCAGCAGGAGTGCCCTCAGGGAAGTTTCTCTGATTCTTGCATGGGCCGAGAGCAATGTTCCATGCATCTCGGCGGTGTACATTCCAGGTGTGGAGAACATGGAAGCGGACTCCCTCAGCAGGGGGTCCTCTCGTCGAGGGGAATGGTCCCTCAACAACAAGGTATTTCTATCCATTTGTCACAAGTGAGGGTTCCCGGAGGTGGATCTCTTTTGCCTCCCGTCACAACCACAAGCTCCCTGCTTTTGTGTCTCTCAAGATCCTCTGGCTCTGGCAGTGGATGCCATGTCCCTTGCCTGGAGGGATCTGGGTCTCCTGTACCTGTTTCC
The DNA here is from genome assembly GCA_027917425.1 of Gastrophryne carolinensis. NCBI lineage: Eukaryota > Metazoa > Chordata > Amphibia > Anura > Microhylidae > Gastrophryne > Gastrophryne carolinensis. The sequence continues at coordinate 259,233,781 of CM051234.1, forward strand.
TCCCTTCTCCATGGTAGGCAGGGTGGTGCGCAAGCTGGTTCAAGAGGATGTGCCAGCAATTCTTGTGGTTCGCAGACGTCGTGCGGCTGGCGGTCGATCAGTACAGGTTGCCCCTGCTTCCGGATCTGGTCACTCAAGGTCAGCTTTGTTACCCCAATTTAGAAACACTGGCTTTGACAGCGTGGCTGCTGAAACCTCCATTCTAAAAGATGGTTTTTTGTTTTCGATTCCCAGGATTTTGGAGTTTCTCCAACATGGTTTGGACCTGGGTTTTCAGCTTAGTACCTTAAAGGGCAGGTTCTCCGCCCTGGCGGTTTACTTTCAAAGGTCTTTTGCTCTCCATCCTTAAGACTTTTTTCCAGGGGGTCACTCATGTGTGGCCCCCTTGAAAGCCTTTGTTGCCTGTTTGGGACTTGAATTTGCTTCTGTCGGCTCTCCAGGGCCCTCCTTTTGAGCCGGTGCAGGGTGTTGCACTTTCCGTTCTCACGCAAAAGGTTGCCTTTTTGGTGGCTATTACCTCTGTTCGACGTGTTTCTGAGTTGGCGGCTCTGTCTATTCAGGCCCCTTACTTTGAAAAACATCAGGACAAGGTGGTCTTCCGTTTTAAGCCAGATTTCCTACCTAAAGTGGTCTCTGCCTTCCATCTCAACCGGGATGTGTTTCTCCCTTCCTTGTGTCCTAAGCCTAGCAATGACGAGGAGAGGGTCCTGCACTCTTTGGATGATGTTCGTTGTGTGAAGTACTATTTGGCTACTTCTCCTTTCCGTAGGACAGACGCCTTGTTTGTGGTGCCCTCTGGGCCCAAGAAGGGTTTGGCGCCCGTCAAGTCTACCATTAGTAAAGGGATACGTCTGGCCATTGTCGGGACCTATACTGCCAAGGGGAGGGATCCCCCTTTTCAGATCACTGCTCATTCTACTCGTGCTGTTGGGGCTTCCTGGGCTTTTCAGCACCAGGCTTCTGTTGAACAAGCTTGTAAGGCTGCTACTTGGTCTTCTGTTCATAAGGTTGATGTGCGGGCCTCAGTGGATGCTGTTTCTGGCCGCAAAGTTCTGCAAGCAGCAGTGGTTTAATTTTGCATTATTGCCTTTTTGGGATCCCCGCCCATGTTGGACACTGCTACTGGATGTCCTGAATATTGTTAATCTTGGAAGCCGTGTGTGTGACATACTTGGAATAATACCGTTTTGTGATTACTCGCCTTTAAAAATGGGTATTATAAGTATATATTATAAGTAGTCACACACCCTGCTTAATACCGCCCTGTTTTGTATTCTGGATCCTCTATATGGTGAACCTTGTTTGGTTAATTAGTTTTTTTATTGGCTCTTCCTGGTCCCCTTACTGCTTTCCTATACTGGGTAATGTGTGGGAGGTCCCAGGTATTTATGGACCGGGAGGGGCTCCTTTTTTTTTTTCTAGTCATCTCTGCAGAAGTTCGCCCTCTACTGGAAATGTTAATCTTGGAAGCGGGGTGTGTGACATACTTATAATACCCATTTTAAAGGTGAGTAATCACAAGATGGTATTTTTAGCCTCAACCTAGCCATATTGCCTCGTTTATACAGACTTCCTTCTATCAGGTTTGGTTACTACCACAAAATTGCAGAAAACACACACGGCATAGGGGGTTTTGTACTCACATTAGTCAGATTTATTTTGTGTGGCCATCAATTGTATTTTTCCAAGTACTTTCTTATGTATTGTTTGTAATCCACAGTGGTCATGGTTTATGAAACACCTGTGCAATTCTTTAGCTGGGTGTTGACATATTTCTTAGTGTATGACCGAGAGTTACCTCTGCTAGAGGCATGAGCTGTCTTAGTGGGGAGGGAAGGGCCATCCTCTGGGAGCCTCCTACACTGATGCTTCAGTGTGTGTGTGTAGAGCAGCGGAGGCTGCTCATCAGGACATGCCATATAAGGTGCAAGCTGTGGGCTGACGTTGTCCTTCCAATAACAGAACAGAAAGGTTGTGATGTCACACCACTACTGCTTTTCCTAATGGGTGGGGGTTGGTTTGAGCTTTACTAGCAGAGAGGCTGCACTGTTGACTAGCACATGCTGCAGTAGGGAGAGGTTAACATCCGGCCAGCAAGATGCTCTGTAAGTATTGATCTGTATGGTACTCGCTGATTATATTTCAGTCATTATTTATTTTCCATCTTCCAATGGGGGCATGAGATCTGTTAAAATATGATCTTTTTGGTGCTAATTTAATTATTGTACTGGACAGCACTGTCACACATGTTTTTTGTTTTTATTAATTGTCAAGTTTAATTGTAAACAGATTTGTAATCCTTTCATTCTTCTTGATTCTTCCCTTTTTTATATACTATTCCAAGAATTGTTTTACATATTCCTGCTTACATATAGTCGCCTTACAACCTGTGTGTGCACAGCTGGTTTCAAACTACAAGCCTCTGCATATCCTTCCACCCACAGCAGTTTTATACATAGTCTGCCTGTGAGGGGTATTTTGTGCCTTGTAGTTCCACAGCGGGTAGTGACTGGGTGTAGTCTGATTTAAAATGGCGGATGCAGACCAGCTTAACCTACCCGTGTTTCAACACACCTCACCTATGCAGTAGCTATGGAGCTTGTATATGGTAGGGTATTGTAGTCATTTCTGGAGAATGTGTGTTAGAATGTGCATGTTAGAAATGGTCACTTCCTCTGTCAGGTCACGTTGGGCTTCTGCTGAATGATTCCTATTCATGAAATGCAAGCTTTACATATCCTGGGCTGTATGCAGTCACTTCGCGTGCAGATGGGAACATTGTCCAAGCCCTGCTATGTACAGGGTTAACAAACCCTCACTGTGTAACCTCACAGGCTACTCCTGGTTCAGACCAGCCACGCCTAAAAACAAAGTATGTTTTATAATTTTATATCTGACAGTTGCTCAAACTTAATAGTTTTGCTGTAACAAGCCTGACCCCTTTATTTTTATACGACTCTTCTGAGGTTAACGTGTCATGCTTCATGCTCCTGTAACCTTTCCATTGTTTACCGGTTAGGATTTATTAAGCTGTCAAATGTAGGTTATTTTAGGTAGGCATTGGCATCTTGATTTATCCTATTTGGTTTAAGATCCAACGCCAGGGCCAAAACCAAAAAAGAATGAAGGTGGCCGCTTTAATATTTTCCTGTTTGTTGGCTAACCCCCACCACCTGTTTACATTGTGCTGCAGTTGCCCTGCCCCTCTGCTGTATCTGATGTGACTCAAAAGATGGCTCAGGGAACTTGCAGGGAGGACAGAGTGTCAGGGCTGGACAGAGATACAGGCTTGTCCTCAGTCTAGGCTTTTAAACTTCCAGCTAAATTTTAAAATGTACATTTGCTTTCATTTTCCCTCGCCAGCATGACATATGTTGAAACACAGGTCAGCACTCATTAGTTCTGGCTCACATAACATAATGTGTTTATTGGCTTTATTGCTTTCTTGCAGTAACATTGCAGTGTGACACAGACATGTCAGCTGTGGCAACAACTGCTGCTACCGAAATGCTCAAGAATACGTGCGACAGCCCCGAAAAAGACGTGTGCCTAAATGATGTACAAGTAACGCCAATGTTGAGGTAAGTGTGTGGAAAGCAGTGGCAAGCACTCAAACGCTTACACTTGCCTTATGATCTAAAGCCACGAGTCAACAATAGTTATTGAGGAAAATTTGGGAAGCTGCTTTTTCATCCTCACTTGTTAAAGTGGATTAAAAGCAGCACTGACCAGCCCTGGAGTTTAAAATACTTGATTTAGAATGCCCCAGTGTGTGAAACCTCTCCGATTGCCCACAAACCTTACCTTAGTGAGAGATTCGGCCAGCGCACTTGTGATGTCAGCCGGAACATTTGACATGAGCCAAACAGCAATCTTAAATCTGCCCGCTGTGCGTGACTAGGGCAGCAATACAAATGCTGCCTTTTTTTTCCAAGTTGCTGCTGAGTCTGCGACAGCATCCTAACTACTGTTTTGGTCTACTTTAAAAATGTAGACCACAATTCCACTCCATCCAGAACATTATGACCACAATTCCACTCCATCCAGAACATTATGAAGTGTGGCATAGAGGGTGCCGGATTTTAGGGCCTTGCAACTATTTTAAGGACTAGCAAAAGTGGGGCAGTCTTTTGCTTGCAGATGACTGTAGGGTTAAACGCGCAGGTTGGCACATTTCAAATGTACTGGTTGATGTGACAAGCCCACTGGCGGCATCCCTAGCTTCGCTCTAGTCTGAATGGCCGGTCGCTGGCGTGCACTTCAGCTAAAGTGGTTCCAGGGCTGCAGCTGTGAAAGCAGTGAGAACCCTAGGAAGGATGAGTTGTGCGTCCGGGCCTGGAGCCTAAGACTTAAGGACCAGCGCTCACAGGTTTTGATGGGGCCTAATGTCCTTTTTGACAGTGTGTCCATATTAATACATGCCAGTGTTCTTGTACGCTCATATTTTTTATATTTTTTTACATGTTTTTATTTGTAATTTTTTAGCTGCATAGAAGAACATATCCAAAACCAATCCGCAACCACATACAAATCTTCACAAGTGAATGAATTGAGTCCTGATGAAAAACTTGAGGGTATGTAAGGTTAATATTGGCTCGTCACCGAGGATTTTTAATGTCCTTGTCTGCTTGTACTTGTGTAAGGGGCATGCTCTGAAGATATCTGAAATATGAAGTTTGTTACAGGCTATACAATGTGTCATGATCTGTCTGTAACAAACCACCTGCAGGAATGCTGGGTACAAGCTCTGACTAGAATGTATACAAAACATATTATATATTTTTGTTTATATATTTATTAGAAATACAAGTGTATTTAAGCTAGGATCTACATGCTTAAAGAGGAAGACCACCCAGGAAATTCACTTTCTTGGGTTTTGCCTTCTGATTTGTGAAGTCCTGCTGCGTATATGCTGGGCTTGCCCATAAACTCATATTTTCCTTGTTCCCACTGTGCACAGCTCTGCCAATTATTGGTGCTCATTCCATTCAGATTCCCTTTGCCTCCCTCAGCTTTGCACGGCAAAGGAAATTTGAATTGAATGAGCAACACCAGCTGCATCCCCATCCCCGCTTCTAGTTGTGTGCTTGCTGTTCTGAAAGGCTTGGGGCAGGGGACATGCCTAGCTAGAGGTAAGCTGGGGATGCGGCTACTGCACAGGCTCGTGGAAGAGATAAGTGAATTGGGCGATCTGAGGGTTTCACACAATTTGGGATGCCCCATGTATTGGTTGACCAACCCCCAAAGTTGAGGGGTGTGTTGCTTTCTTTTTAAAGCAGACCTATTCATACTGTGAGTAAGGTTAGTCCCATTTTTGCACCCATCTGGCAGTTTAAAAAAAAAAAAAAAATCCTGCCATGCTTCTGATATAAATAAAATGCATGAGTGACAGAGGTGAGCAGTTTTTCACTATATAAATATATAAAATAAACAACTGTGTGCAGCTTGTGCTCATATTCATGCACGAGTGACATGAACAAAACTTAAAGCAAATAAAAAAAAATGTCCAGCGATAAAGTCCTTAAGACAGAGGAATGTTATTTAAATTATCACTATATAAATAACTCTCTACCACATGAGACCGATTTCCTGCTTACCAGATATCCAATTTCAAATAGGCAGACAGCCAATCTTTTCCTCCTTGGCTCCCCACCTAAAGGTGAATTCTCACTTGTCAATATCCGATTCCACTCACCTCATCGTATTCCAATCTTGCATTAATATATATAAATGCATAACATAGCCTGATATTGCTTAAAAAATGTTTTTAATTACTAAAAAGTCTAATTTTTACTCTAAATCCACTTGAAAAGCGCATATAGAAAACATTAACATCCAGTTTGGTTCCACACTTTCACCTTGCTTGCGGCCATCAAGCTGTCTCCTCGAACCAAAGGCAGCCCAACTTCCACCAACGCCTTTCGTTCCTTTAGGAACTTCATCAAGGTATGACTGGGGTCACAAACACACTTCTTTAAATCGGGCGTTAACTCCTCCCAATTAACTTCATCCTCTCTATAATAATCATTACATGAATAAAACATAAAATGATTGCAAATGAGGGAATAAGGGCTAACTACAATATTGCTAGCATCCTGTTTGGCCTGTTTTATCCTATTTATTTTGTTCAAATGAAAACCCTCCACAGCAAGTCCTCAATATTACACTTCCTGGTACATTACAAAGCTCCTCTGCTCCAGAGCCAATCACCACAAGTCTATTAACGGCCTATCTTCGACGTTCTTTCAACCTCATTTTTTTGCTGGCCTATTAACACTATCCTTTTATTTTCCTTGTCTCAGCCAATCCTAGCACGGCTTACGTTTACTACACTTATTATCCTTGCAAGCTTGCATTACTTGCATGTATTCACAAATGCTTATTGCTGGTTAGTCAAACCTGACTCTAAAAAAGCTGGTTATTCCCTCATTTCAATGGATAGTGGAAAGTATTAATACAAATTTTACTAATCTAACATATACACTAAAAATATACCCTCCCTACACTTCAATTTTTTTTTTTTTCCTTTTTTATTACCATGAAATTAAGACTTCCTGCTTCCAGCTGAACTTCCTGCAAGGCAAGGATCAAGTTCACAGATAAAGATCACAATTATTCATATAATATTAAATACTAAATCAATACCATATTTTTCGCCCTATAAGACACTAATTTTTCCCCAAAAGTGGGGGGAAAATGTCAGTGCATCTTATTGGGCGAATGTAAAAAAAAAAAGGAAAAGGATATACTTGTATAAGCCTCGTGCTATGTCCCGACGCAAACTGATGAAAATGTGGTGGGCAGGGTAACTGAACCCCGCCCACTGTGGGGATGAGGGGGGAATGCACACTGCCTATGGGGATGGGGGGGGGGGGGGGGAATGCCACACTGTCTGTAATGGGGTGTTTTAGCATAACATTCGGTTTAGAATATTTTTTTTCTTATCTTCCTCCTCCAAATCCTAGGTGCGTCTTTTAGGGCGAAAAATACAGTACTTCAAGAAGATAAGTAAAAAGAAAACCTTAATGCAGATGTAAATTCAAGGGGCATCCATTTTTCATAAAGCCCTTTGCTGTATCTATAAAGCAATTCATGGATCCATCAAGATTCCCCCTCTCCCTCTTCATATTTGACCCTCTGCAATGTTTGTCTGAATACCTAAAAAAAGAAATCCAGGAATGAGTCAAAATTCTCTCTCCTTAAAATGCTTGGATAGACTATGGATAATGTAAGGTGTAGCTTGATCCCTCTGGTCTTCATCTCGGGTACATTTTGGCGTTACATTGATTTGGTCTTGGAACCAGCTGTATAGCCATTTATCCCTGTCCCTTTAACCATGTTTAAACAGGACAATGCCTGGTACTTGGAAACCTCATGGATATGCTTAGGTCTGCAAAGTATGTGAATTAGTCACATGGATTGATACTGAATACATCTGTATATTGAGCCAGTTATTTTCATAATTTGAATTGAGTTTTAGCTCAAATGTGGTGAAAACTGACAAATGGTGAAACAACCTTCCTTTTCTAAGATAAGTGTCTGTATTTCTTATGGATAAAGTAAAATATTTTTATTTATATCTAGTGATCTTTTAAATTACTAACTGTATTTTAATGTCTCCTAGGGGATCATTTAAGCTTGTCTACATCGGACTTGAAATTATGGACTACGCAAAGTAATGGTTGTGTACAGCTGCGGACAGAGGCATCTGGAGTCGCTAGTCTTCCTCCAGTGACTATACATGAGTTTTTTGAAGATGCTGTTCGGAAATATGGCAATTATGTTGCTCTAGCATCCAAAGAGGGGGACCACTGGAAAACCTTTACTTACATGCAATACTATGGACAATGCAGGATTGCTGCTAAAGGATTTCTTAAGGTATACTACTATGTCATTTATCTTATAACTTAGGTTATAGTGACCCATGGTCCTACTGTAGTTTCTCATATGGACATATAACATATTAACGTATAACTCAGAAACCAGCCCCCCCCCCCCCCAAACTAATGTAAATCATAAGCATAACCTGCCAGTGTGTAAAAGTTGCTCTAAACAGACGTTTAAAAAGCTTTGTAAAGTTCTACATAGGTTTAAAGCTAAAGTGCTCAACCTGAAGTTTGGGGACCACATGTGGCCCTCTGAGCCATCTGATATGGTCCCTGACCCGCTTTGGGGAAAGTGGGAGGGGTAAATGGAACTGACTCCCTTTTAAAAGTAGTACAGTACAGACTATTATGTAGAAGGGGCACATTGGCAAATATGACAGCGGTGGCTTGGAGAAACATGGGGACATTAACCCTTTCGCTGCCAGCCTACCTGCAGCATTTGCCACTCCCTGTTGCCAGACGATGTTTCACTATTTTGCGCTACACATATTCAACTGTCATTTTTGAAAGGATTTCCAGGGATTTCCCAGGAAAATTATATATTGTTTTTTTCAACAGAGTCTGGGCTTTAACATGAAATGTCTTGTTTGTATTTTTTAGGTGTATTCTCAATTTTTTTGGGTGAAATGTGTGAAAAAAAATAAAAAAAAAATATTTTTTTACAATTTGTAGAGTTTTTTTGTAATAAAAAATGTAAGTTTGTCAATAAAATCTTATTGCGTGAGAAACCCCAATTTCTCCCGGTTACAGCGATACCACATATGTATAGGTAGACACCCTTTCCTGCCCAGAAGCCTTTTATAGCTGCTGGATGACAAATGGTTAATTTAAAAAAAAAAATGACATAGGGTCCCCCTTCCCGGGGGACCCCATTTTTTTTTTGGATTTTGAAGGGTTAAAAACCCTTCAAAATCCAAAAAAAAAAATGACGTGGGGTCCCCCTTACCCAAAGTAACCAGCCCGGGACCAGCTATGGGGGCTTGTAGGCACAGAGTGGGGGGGCCAGCTTTGGTGGCCCCCCCACCCTGCAGCCTACGAGCCCACATAGCCTATGTGGGCCCGGGCTCTTCTGCCCCCCCCCTGGCCTTTGGGGAGGCAGGTAATGGGGGTGCGGGGGTTAATGGCAAGCCACCCGCTAGGGCAGGTGACTTGCCACCCCCCCAGCCTTGTGAACTGGTATAAGGGGTCTCATGGACCCCTTACCAGCTCACAAAGGGTTAACTGTTAAAAAAAAAACCACGACACAATAATAAGTATTTTATTAGGAAAAAAAAATTTTTTTTTTTACTGTACTTACCTTCGATTGCAAGCTCTTGTCCCTCGATGCTGTGCTGACAGATGCCGGTGATCGGTACAGGAGAAGGAGGAGGCAGGAGATCAGAGGATCTCCTGCCACCTCCTTCCCCTGTGCCGATCACCGGCATCTGAGAAGCTGAGAAGGCTGAAGCCTGAGATCGGGGCCGGGATGACTTCATAAGCCCCGCCCCCAAGGGGGCGGGGCTTAGAGGCATGATGGCGGCCGCCATCGAGAAGAAGAGAGGAGAGAGCCTCCCAGGCTCTCTCCTGAAGATCGGTAAGTCCTGGGGGGGGGGATCGGAGGCCCCCCAGGTGAAGAGGAGGGACAGCGGGAGCCAGCACACACACAGGTAAGTGAATGTCTTTTTTATTTTTATTTTTTTTTACAGTTAGAAGCTGCTGCTGCAGAAGCGGGGGGGGGGGCGGCCTATTCCGGGGGCTCTCCTGGAGCCATCCGACCCCCCACAGGGGATCGGATGGCACCAAATTAAAGAGGAGACCCGGCCGGATCCAACAAGGGGTCAGGTGAGTATTTTTTATTTTTACTTTTTAAACTACAAGCGAGGAAATTCAAGCACGTAACACCTACGGGCTTGGCACTTAAGGCCCAGCCAAGCCAGCACGTAGGTGTTACGTGCTTGGCAACAAAAGGGTTAATGGTGCCAAACCATCTCAGGTAGAAATCTTTGACACGATAATTGGACAATAGTTTTTCTATATTAACCATATTATCATTGGTGAGAGCTTTGATGGGTTGAATACTGAGAACATGGTTAAGACGTGGGACTGATGGGGAAGGTAGATAATAAATATATATATATTAATTAAGCCAATTGGAATGTGTATTACTAGAACGTGGGGATTGTTGCATATGAAAGTAGGGGTATGGTGGAAAGACATACGAGTGGAGTTTGTGGTGATGGTGGGAATCTTCATTACGCTATTCCAAATAAGAAACGTATTCATTTTGACCTATGATGAGTAAATCATTTAAGTTGCACAAGCTCGTTAAACGTTTGTGCACTCCTGGTTAAAAGTATTGTGATCATGGATCTTTTACCACTTAACTGTGCACGATAAGCCTGTTCATTGTGTCTTGAAATTAATGCAGTGTTCTGACCTCCACTGTCTTTCCCTGCTAGAACAAGGACTTGGTCATTGTCCAGTCAGACACAAAAAAGTTATACTCCCCTTTTGTCACCAGGTGACCACTCCTTCTTGGGCGATTACAAGATCAAAGCCCTGTGCAGCGCAGTCCAGTTGCCACTCACATCCACCCTCTGCCAGTCAGTGTTTGACACGCCCCCTCTATTCGCTGAAATGAAGGGGGCATGCTCTTGACTCATACATTGACATATTAAGGGTGGTGGCTCCCTGCCGTGAATGTGGATCTATCGGGTCCAGGTGGCACAGGGCTCAATCTGGCGATCAGGTAAGACCAGAGCACCAGAGTAGGATTGACTATGGCTGATAAAAGGGGATAAAGCTTGGAACTGATGAAACAGAGATGTGATAGATGTCAGAGCAGTCTGTGAATTGGGCCATCTCAAGTTATTAGGCATGCTGCGCATGTTGATGCCCCTTTCACCAACAATGGCTGACAGCAAGGCTGCTGTGGTGACCTGGAGGGAAGCCACCTAGGAAGCAGCAATTCTTGTGCAGTTTGCTGCCCACCAGTTTCCAGGCTCCTGCTCCCACACTGGTCCTCGGCTAGGGTGGTGGTTGGGCTGCTCTGTAAGGCAAGCTCTGATGGAGACAAGGGAGCTTTGCCTCTTGACAATCGGGCACAAATCTTGCTTATGGAATCTCTGGTGGTGGCAGCCTGGTCAGGCAGAGACACTAGTGGTCAAGCATTTCAAGCCTGTATATGAGCAGAAATCTTCCCTGGGGATAACTACACAGAACTTTGAATGTGAACAGTCATTTTAACTGTTAATCAGATATAAATCACCTAGGGCATTTCTCCAAGCCAGAGTGTAAATTCCTCTACCTATTCAGGGTGAGCTTGACACACGCTTCCATTATGACATGGGCTTCATAAGTCCAATCCAGACTGGCCTACCTCAGCAAAGCTTAAAGCTTTTAATATGTAAAATGAAGGACAGCAGTTTGCATGCTTACCTTACCCTCTCTCAGTATCTTGCTGCCGGCTCCTGGCTGCTATCTTGCTGTACCGGGGAGGTGTATGTATCCCTTAATCCTCCAGGGTGGAGCCCTTGAGGTTGCACACCTGCAAACAATTGTTGCTGTGTGGAGCCAATATAAGAGCAGCAGACTGGGTGGGTGTCAGTTACCCAAGCATGCACAGCTGCTGATTGGGCATTGCGGAACGCCCGTTCAGCAACGTTCAATTGCGGAAGTGAAAGTCCCGATCATTGAGACGTTTGCCCCTATTTAAAGAGACTGCTAATGCAGCTAATAAGCGGGAACTCTGATGCAAATCAAAGGATGTGATCAGTTTGACTAAATAGGTATCTAAGGAATTTGAATCATAAAGGGGTGAGGAGAAGCAGCTCTTATGATGATTGTGTTGTGAATTAGTCTAAGAAATATATTGTAAAACCCTTTTTTTCTTTTTTTTTTTTTTTAGCTGGGCCTTGAGCGTTACCATGGAGTGGGCATACTGGGCTTTAATTCTCCTGAATGGTTCATTGCTGATATAGGAGCTATACTTGCTGGGTAGGTTTACAAAATATCTCTAAAAAAATATAAATAAATATAATTAATTCTGTGTGTAATATAAGTTGTATATACATGTGTAATTTCTTCATGTACAATAATCTTAAAGTGGATTGGCAGGTCAAGAGTTAAAAAAAATATATTGGTAGCTTACCTCGCATTGAGTGGCTCGAGCATAGTGCTTCATTTTCTGGTTGTCTCCCATAGTTAGGACAATCACTTCCTCATTCAGCTTTCAGTCCCCACCTGCTGACATGGTCCATCAATCAACCTTCAGTGGGCCAAGAACGGAAACGCCCCCCACATCTTGGCCAGATGTCCTAATTGGTTGCCTCTGTGCAACTCTGAAACCCTGGCCTCCTCACACTTATTCTCTATTTTTTTTCCTCTGCATCTCCAATGATCTAATACTTTAAAGATAGTTTAGGAACTACAGATTCTTTTTGAAAACTGATTGAAGTTTCAACGCGTAGCCCAGAACAATGGGACAACAATTGGGCTTGCCTTTAGTAAAACTTTAAATTGGAATCCTGAACTCATTACATGCTTATAGAGGCAAGGGGTGTGTTTTTTTAGGTGTTGGATTTTTTAGATTTAGGGGGGTTTTGGTTAAATTTTAAGAATGCTGTTATGTTTAAGAGAACCTGACTGGTTCTCTTCAATATAACAGCACGGGGGCTCATAGTTGGGAGGGGGGGCACTTTTAAAAAAAAATATTTATTTAAATGTAATATATGTTTACATATTTTTCATTACTAAAAATCTTGCTGACTAGAGCACAATGTCTTTCATTAATGAAAGAAGCAAGTCTGACGCATGCATTTCTTGCCAGCAGGAGAGAAATGCCTGCACACACAAACCCGTGTCGCTCATCTCTGCTCATCCTCCAGAACAAACCTGCTTCTGCAAATCTGAATTCCTAAGCAGTGCTAGATCTCAGTGCTGATTCTTTTCTTCATCCAGGGTGGTGCCCACATCCCCAAAGGCTGCAAGTCATTGTCATTTGTGCAGTAGCCAATATATAGGCACAAAATGATTAGGGGCATGTGAGACTGTCAACATTTTAGTGAGCTGCAGTGCTGAGACTGCTGGAACAGTAGGTTTCCGTTTCCTCAACAGCCATGGCATTTTTATTCAGATACAATTGATATCTGAAGGGACCTTTTTACATGCTGCCTGTCGTAGTCTTCACTGGTTTTGGAGTCACATTTTACCATGGGTTTATAACTCCCATTAAAGCAAAACAAGATACTGGGGCAAGCCCTGGAGTCTAAAAGCCTCCAGGTCCAGCCCATTCTCTGTTCCTGGGGAATCCTGACTGGGCTCTCCTGCTCCGTGACCCCTCTCCTCGGCTGATGCACGACGCGTGCGCGCACACACACCAGGCGTGTCTCAATGGCTGACACAGGCACACATCAACCAGAATTGTAGACTCTGTACAAAAATTGCAGTCACTTGCTCCCATTTTGAAAGCTTTTGTATACTCAGTGGTTCATGTTTCTCTTTTCTTTATAGAGGGCTTGCGGTCGGCATCTATACTACAAATTCAGCAGAGGCATGTCATTATGTGGCAGAAAACTGCGAGGCCAACATTCTGGTGGTGGAAAACCATAAACAGCTACAGAAAATCCTTCAGGTAAGAGGTTACATTATTAAATATGTATGCACAGATAAAACAAGCTGTAGTATTGCAGTGTTTTATCTGGATATTTGTGTGCTTTTATATTTAGAGAACTTGGACAGCTTCATCAGCTGGTAAGCGTGCGTACTGATCTGCAGCATCCATACTTGTTTCTGTAGAATTAGAGTCCCTCATACTTGGACAAAACTCTAACAATTAAATTCATTAAAATCAAATAGCAATCCGTAGTGCAGAAGTAATAACAATGTGCTGTCATTTCCTTCTCTGCTCCAAAGACTCTCAATCTAGAACCTTTGTTCTAAACCTGCATGCTATTCTTTCAGATTTGGGACCAGCTGCCACATTTAAAGGCTGTGATACAGTACAAGGATGAACTAAAAGAAAAACGAGCCAACCTATACACGGTATGTGCAATTTTTTTTTTTTTCGCTTCTGTCAGTTTCACGAATTTCTACTTTTTATATAGGATGTCTTTCATTTCACTATATTCTAAGTATGCAGCACGTCCTGCTCCAGATAATGATTCATAACAGATGGGATTACCTCCGCCAGAGGGCGCTTGACTGCAGAGATGGCAAAAAGAGGCCCCTCCCGGTCCATATATACCATATTTGTGGTCCTCCCACAAATTCCCAGTTCCTTCTCTGCAGTCGGCTGCGAAGGTCAGAAGATGGCTTCTCTTCTCGCAGGTGAGCCGGGCTTAGCAGCCCTTGGCCCTGTAGGACTATTTCCACCCATTCCACCTTTTTCTTATTCCTCCCACCTTTGGCTGCGCTGGTCGGGTGATGGTAGGCGGCACCTATCACTGGTGCTCTGTTAGGGAGCTTGGCTCCGGCCGCAATCCCCCACCAAAGGGTAGGCGGTGCAGGTTATAGTGAACCTGAGTTGGGATGCCCCATCCGCCTTTGCCCTCCCATGTCCTGGTCTTTAGTGGGACCCCTTAAGGGTCTTTCATTATCTCCCCTCTCCTTGTTCTTTCGGAGTGGGGGGTGTGTGTGCATGTTTATAGACTTTGCTGCTTTTTACTATGCATCCCTTTCAGGGCTCCCATTGTACCACAGTTGTTGTGTTTATGGGTGCTATTTATTATGTCTTTCAGACGGGAGAACACTGTATTAAAGAGGTTTCCCCGGTCCTGGCCCCTCTATTAGTTTCCTTAACTTTATTAGAGGCCGAAAATGTTAAATCCTCCCACTTTCCTGCAGACATTTGGGGCATCCCAGGTTTCTTATACGGCGTAATTCCTACTGGCCAGTTGTGCCACCTTAATCACCATATGGAGGCTTCACAGGATATTGTGCTCGGGGTTCCCCTCGGGACAAGCCCGGCTGTGTGTAGTGTGTGGGGCATCCCCTGTGAGTGATGATGTGCGGGTCTGTGTACCCTGCGCCCAGCAGGCCCTTGTGCTGCATTCTGGGCTATCTGTGACTGGGCCTGCACCCACTATGCCCTCACCCACTCCCCCTCGCCTGATTATGACTCCCAGTGAGCTAAATACTAGTGGGGAGTCTCAACCTGATGCGTCTTCCAGGTTGGCTAACATTGAGAGGCTGATTGCTAGCTCTGCGGCCCGTAAGGCCCCGGCTAAAAGGCGGCATGTGGCGCCAGGTGCGTCTGCCTTTCCTATGGAGACGGAGAACTTTCTTGATTTGTCTGACTATACCCCACTTAAGGAGGGGGAATTGTTCTCTGGCTCAGTTATCTGATGATCAGCATTTCAGTGGTGCTGACTATGGCACTGATCATTGGGATGCTGATGATACCAATAGAATGTTAACTCAGATTTTTGATGTGCTTTCTATCTCCCTTCCTGCTGCGGCTCCCAAGCTACAGGGGGAACTTTTCAGTACTGCTAAACCACATCTGGAATTTCCAGAACAGGCCCATTTCAATAATCTTGTTCTCAAAGAATGGGAGCATCCCGGCCGGCTCCCAGGAATCCCCAAGAGCTGGGATAAAAGGTACCCTTTTCCCGCTGATGTGGTTAAATGTTGGTCAACCCCTCCAGAAGTGGATGCACCAGTATCGGGGTTGTCCAACACTTCTGTGGTCCATTCCCCTGATTCCACTACTCTTAAGGATAGTGAGGACCGGCGCATTGATCAGCTGGCTTCCTATGCCTTTGCCTGTGTGGGGTCTGCCTTGCGCCCTGTCTGTGCTTCTGCTATTACTGCTGTTATCAGGTCTCTCCTCAAGGGTCTGTTGGAAGGCGCTCCTGATGATACTGCTAGTGCCGAGCTCAGGGCCTTGTCACAGTGTGAAATGTTTGTTGCATATGTCCTCTCTGCTTTAGATGACACCATTAGGATGTGTAGTAGAACCTCTGCATTGGTGGTTGCTATACGCCGCTCTGTCTGGCTGCGCCAGTGGGCATCTGATAACGCTGCTAAGAAGGCCCTCACGGGACTCCCCTTTAGGGGGCTCACTTATTTGATGATCGCTTGGACCTGTTTGCCAAGGGGAGTAAGTTGCCTCAACGTAAGAAGCAGTTGCGGCCCGTTCAGGGCCTTTGTTACCTCCTACCGAGGGTCCAGGCCCGGGAAAGGGGTCTCCTTTGCTGGCCCTAGGGCAGACTTCTGGGGCAGGGGCAGAGGTCATGCCCGCTCCAGATCTTCCTGGGGGTCCAAGCCCAAATCTGTTGCCAAGCCTCCTCAGCCATGAAGGGGCGCCCTCACCCATCCGGGTGGGGGGACGGCTGCGGCTCTTCGCTCGTGTCTGGCGACAACAGGTCTCAGACAGGTGGATTCTGGAGGTTGTCCTCAGACTACAAGCTAGAGTTCGCTGCATGGCCGCCTCCAAGATTTCTCTACACTCGGTTTCCTCTAGACCCCTTGGCAGCTTATGGACTTTTTCTGACGGTGCAAAATCTACTGGGCTTGGTGGGTCATCTGTCAGGTCCCTCCTGTGGAAAGAGGTCGGGCTTTTTATTCCAATTTGTTCCGTTCCCAAGAGGGATGGGTCAGTCAGACCCATTCTGGACTTAAAGCTGCTCAACAAGTTCATCAGGACCAGGCACTTTCGCATGGAGACCCTGCGCTCCGCGATCAGTTTGTTGCACCCGGGAGACTTCATGACCTCTATAGACATCAAGGATGCTTACCTTCACGTTCCAGTCTTCCCAGGGCATCAGATTCATCAGGTTCGCACTGGCGGACTAGCACTACCAATTTGTGGCACTGCCCTTCGGTCTCACTTCGGCCCCCAGGGTCTTCACCAAGGTGCTGGCGGGTGTCATGGCTCTCCTCAGGGCATTCGCATTCTTCCCTATCTGAACGACCTTCTCATCACTTCAGTCCTTCCAGCAGGCGGTATTGGATACCCAGCGGGTGGTGACTGTTCTGGAGTCATTCGGCTGTGTGATCAATCACCCCAGATCTTCCCTATCCCCATCTCGGGTGACTTCCTTCCTGGGCATGAATCTGGATACTGTTCAGGCCAGGATCTTTCTTCCGCAACAGAAGGTGGACTCTCTGCAAGCTCTGGTTCACTCCCTGCTGTCATGCCCTCATCCCTCCATCCGGCAGGGGATGCAGCTAGTGGGGCAGATGGTGTCCTGCTTCGAGGCAGTTCCATATGCACAGTTTCACATGAGACCTCTTCAACTCAATCTCCTCTCAGTGTGGGACAAGAGTCCCCTGTCTCTGGATCAGGCTTTCGTTCTGTCCCCTCTGGTCCGGCGGTCCCTCTTCTGGTGGCTGGACTTGAGGAACCTGTTGGGGGGCAGATCCTTTCTGGCCCCCAGTTGGGAGACGGTCACCACGGATGCCAGTCTATCAGGTTGGGGGGGCTTCTGGAGAACCCTACAATTCCAGGGGCTGTGGGGCCCTCAGGAGGCCCATGCCCCCATCAACGTCCTGGAACTGAGGGCGGTTCGGTTGGTACTAGCCCAGTTGACTCCTCACCTTCAGGGCCGGCCTGTCCAAGTTCGCTCAGACAACCAGACGGCGGTTACCTACATCAACCATCAGGAAGGGACTCGGAGCAAGAGTGCCCTCAAGGAGGTGTCCATGATTCTGTCCTGGGCGGAAGACAATGTTCCTTCCATCTCAGCAGTGTACATTCTGGGGGTGGAGAATTAGGAGGCGGACTCCCTGAGCAGGGGGACCTCTCTCCTGGGGGAATGGTCTCTCAGCAACGAGGTCTTCCTGTCCTTATGTCACCATTGGGGGGGTACATTATGTGGATTGGTTTGCGTCCCGCCACAATCACAAGCTTCCAATCTTTGTCTCTCCGTCCCAGGATCCCCTGGCCCTTGCGGTGGATGCTCTGACTCTATGCTGGCAGGGGTTCCGTCTCCTGTATCTTTTTCCTCCATTTTCCTTGCTGGGCAGGGTTCTGCGCAAGCTGGCTCAGGAAAGGGTGCCAGCAATCCTGGTGGCCAAGACAGGTGTGATTCGCAGATATTGTTCAACTGGCAGTAGATCAGTACGCTCTGCCCCTGGTGCCGGACCTTCTCACTCAAGGGCAGCTTTGCCAAACGCTGGCTTTGACGGCCTGGCTTCTGAAACCTCCATCTTAAGGGATGAGGGGCTTTCTGAGTCTGTAGTTAATACTCTGATCAGGGCTAGGAAGAAATCCTCTTCTACCATCTACTATAGGATCTGGCAGGCCTACATTGACTGGTGTGAGTCTAGGGTCCTTCTTTGTCAGGTGTTTTCCATTCCTAGGATTCTGGAGTTCCTCCAGCATGGTTTGGATCTGGGACTTCAGCTCAGCATGCTCAAGGGTCACGTTTCTGCCTTGGCTGTTTTCTTCCAGAGATCTTTCGCTCAACATCCTCTGGTCAGGACTTTTTTCTCATGTGCGTCCCCCTCGCAAACCTCTGTTGCCAGTTTGGGACTTGAATTTGGTTTTGTCTGCCCTTCAGGGCCCTCCATTTGAGCCTGTGCACGAGGCTGCTCGGTCTATTCTTACCCTTAAAGTTGCCTTTCTGGTGGCCATCACGTCGGTCAGGCGTGTCTCGGAGTTGGCGGCCCTTTCTATTCAGGTCCCCTACTTTGAGAGACACCAGGACAAGGTGGTTTTCAGATTTCTTGCCTAAGGTTGTCTCTGCCTTCCATCTCAGGACATTGTGCTTCCTTCCTTGTGCCCTAATCCTGGTAATTCCAAGGAGAGGGCCTTGCATTCCCTGGATGTGGTCAGGAATTTGAAGTTCTACTTGGTGGCTACTGCACCTTTTAGAAAGACTGATGCCTTGTTTGTGGTCCCTTCGGGTCCCAAGAAGGGTCTGTCCCCTGCTAAGTCTATTAGCAAATGGTTTTTCAGGCTATTTTTAGGGCCTATTCTGCTAGGGGAAAGGATCCTCCTTTCCATGTTACTGCTCATTCTACTCGTGCTGTTGGGGCCTCCTGGTCTTTCCAAGTTTGTAAGGCTGCTACTTGGTCTTCTGTTCATACTTTTTCCAAGTTTTACAAGGTTGATGTTCGGGCCTCAGCGGATGCCGTTTTTGGCCGTAAGGTTCTGCAGGCGGCAGTGGTTTGAACTGCGCGTTGCTTTTGGGATCCCACCCTGTTTAAGGACACTGCTATTGGATGTCCCATCTGTTATGAATCATTATCTGGAGCAGGACGTTCTGCATACTTAGAATAATACAATTCTGTGATTACTCACCTTGTAGAATTGGTATTATACAATTCTGTGATTACTCGCCTTGTAGAATTGGTATTATACAATTCTGTGATTACTCACCTTGTAGAATTGGTATTCTAAGTATGCAGCACGTCCTGCTCCACCCCACCCTGTTGCATTATCTTGGATCCTCTGTATGGTGATTGATATCCTTGTTAACGTTGGTTATTATCATTGGCTTCTCCTGGTTCGCCTTACTGCTTTTCTATACTGGGGAATTTGTGGAAGGTCCTGGGTATATATGGACCGGGAGGGGCCTCTTTTTGCCATCTCTGCAGTCGAGCGCCCTCTGGCGGAGGTAATCCCATCTGTTATGAATCATTATCTGGAGCAGGACGTGCTGCATATTATAATACCAATTCTACAAGGTGAGTAATCACAGAATTGTATTTTAGTGGAGGTTAGGATTAAACACTCTGCTGGGTTGTCTTAGCAGGTGTAAATTAAGTTTTTATGTTAGTGAACTTTTTGGACTCTTGCTGCCCCCCCCCCCTAATGACACTGATGCCTATGCTGTATCTCACTGCCATTGCAGCCTTGGGGTCCCTCTAGCTGCAGAAGCTGCAGACTGGATGAGTTCCAAAGCTTCACTGCTTACGGTTGAAAATCCCCTCTGGTAGTAATAAACTTCCCATCTCCCAAGACCCAAATGCACACCATCCCGTTTAATCTTGTTCGCCTCCATGTATCAGTTGGTGACTAGCCATGCCTGCTTTATTAATTTTAATGGAGGGGGCGGGCTGAGGACTGGCACCCCCCTTCTTTGCAGTGACTTTAAAGCTAGTGTGGCCAGTCACTGTGAATGACCCGGGTGGGGGATTTCAAGTAGTGGTAAATTTCAGTCCCCTAAACCAGAGCAGCAATGTTTGTTTGTTTTTGCCCAGACTGCTTAAACAGGAAATATAAAACCGTTTCAACCTATAATCTAGTCACCTTGGATTGCTAGTGGGTCACATGAATAGTGTGCATGGTTGAGTAAACGGACCAGAATATTTAAGCGAAATCTAAGCATCTAAAAATGTGCCACTTTGTATGCAGGCCTAAATTTAAAAGAAACAAAAAAGCTTTACATAATTTCCATTTTGATTTATAGGTATAATATGTTAGTAAATGTAACCATTGTCTATAGGGTTGGTTCACTTATCTAAGCTATTTTAGTATTATTTATTGGCTAGCAACAAAAATGTTAACTACTTTTCCTGCAGTGGGCTGAATTCATGCAACTTGGTAAAGAAGCCCCAGATGCTGAACTGGACCAGATTATCAAATCTCAGAAACCTAACCAGTGTTGTACTCTGATCTACACATCTGGAACCACGGGCCAGCCTAAGGGGGTAATGCTGAGCCATGATAATGTAGGTATAACTAATGGGAAGCTGCCAAAGCTGAAGCTTCTGTACTTGACGTGAATAACTAAATGATCATCTCGGTTTTTCAGATCACATGGACTGCAGCTGCAGCAGGACAGACTGTTCACCTTAAGGAAGCCACTGACCAGCAAGAGATTGTTGTCAGCTATTTACCACTTAGCCATATTGCAGCCCAGATGATAGATATATGGTTAACAATTAAACATGGTGGAGCCACTTATTTTGCACAGCCAGATGCTTTAAAGGTGAGTTTTTTTGTCTGTCAAAATTTGTGAAACAAATCGGTGTGTAGTACTGCTTTGCTGTTTAAAGCAGATGCTAACCCATTTGGGCAACCTCTGCTCATCCCCTGGATTGTCCAGTGCAGCTCCACTACCGGGAACTACTGGACTACACTTATGAAGATCGGAGATTCATTGCAATAGAGGGAGCCTGCTCGCATAACCCCGCAGGGCTTATAACAGACATTTTACACCAAAGTGGACAGACAAAGGCTTTCAATCACTGATCTCTGTAAGTTGTGGTCCAGCGGGTCCTGGAGGTGGTACTGTGCCGGACAAAGAAGTAACATTTTGATTTTCAAAAGCTCTAGTTTGAGAACAATGCTACCATTTTTGTTTCCTAACCATTTTCCCTATTTGTTTGCATTTAATCCCAGGGGTCATTAGCAAACACCTTAAGAGAAGTAAGGCCAACAGCCTTTTTGGGTGTCCCTCGAGTATGGGAAAAAATGCAAGAGAAAATGAAAGCTATCGGTGCCAAGTCCTCAACACTAAAGCGCACAGTAGCTTCTTGGGCCAAGGGGGTGGGCCTAGAAACCAACCTGAAGAGGATGAATGGGTAAGGCTGGCTTGGTGAGCTACAGATGCATTTATTCTTTATTTTATTTAGTCTGCCCTTTTCTGTGTTATGGACTAAGTGTTTTTTTTTTTTCATACAAGCATGTGAGCATGAAGGTTGTTTAACAAGCAGGCCCAGCACAGACTTTTTTTTTTTATGTGTTCTTTATTTTTCAATTTTCAAAGACAAAAGTAATTGTACAAACAGTCAGAAGAAGGGGTTGAACATAACACCCCTGACATTCCAGAGTACACTTGCAAAACTACGTCTGGCATGCACAAAGAAAATTTCTACATTTCAAAACGGCACAAAATGGAAAGCCCAGGGAGTACAGGGGAGGGGGCCAAAGTTGCCCCATTAGCCAGGGGAGAGGGGGGGGGGGGGGAAGCAAGTAGGTCAGGTCTCGCACCCGCCTTAACCGGTCTCCAGTAGTGTCTGAAATTCTCGGGATTCCGAAAAAATATCCCAGCCGGTCCACTTGATGCGGTGGTCCTCAGAGGAGTCGTTGCCTGCCGCAATCATCCCCTCGAATCTCTCTATCTCTGCCAACTTACTCAGCCACAGGGACATGCTCGGGGGAGTAGGGCTCTTCCATAGCGAAGGGATACACGCCCTTGCGGCGTTCACTAGCTGACTAAGAACAGATCTTTGATATCTCTTGGTGGGCAGCTCCGAGTGGTGAAGGAAGAACCCCGGGCCCTCGGATCTCCCAGTCAGTCACTTGTTGTAACGTGGTTCTAACCCTAGACCAGAAATCCCTCAACAGAAATCCCTCAACAAAGGGCAGGACCAAAACAAGTGTAGGAGATCGCCTCTAGCTTCATTGCAACGCCAACACATGGGGGACACTGCAGGGAACCACCTGTGAAGGAGAGTAGGGACCCTGTACCACCTCGTTAGTATCTTACAAAGAATGTAATTTTATCTGGTGCAAGTGGCAGTTTTGTGCGCCAAGCGTATAATGCGGTTCCTATGATTGTCCGAGAGAGTAATTCCCAAGTCGTCCTCCCATTTCGCCAGGGATGGCAGGGGGTCTTGATTCGGGGGGGTTGCCAGGATTTTATATGTAAAGGATAACACATGTTGGACTGGTCCCCGTTCTTCACACAGCTTTTCAAATGTCGTGGTCTCTAAGCTGCCTAGCCTGCTGTTTCAGGGTCGCTAGGAAGTGGTTTAGCTGCATCTGCTGCCAGTCGCCCCACACAGGTAGACCCCTCGAATTTGAGATTGAGTCAAGGGGTTCCCAACCCTCCCAGTTACAGAAGTGTTTGATCCTGCCTATCCCCTCCCTTAGCCAGCTCTCTACTGCCCCCCCCCCCTTGTCCCAGGAGGAAACGCAGGGTTTCCCAGGATTGGGTATAAGGGGGAGAAGGCCGGTGATACCTCCTCCCTCGGGAAGTACTTGTGGCAAATTCTGAGAGATGCCCCAATTGTCGGGTGCCTCGATTCTACATACAGTGCCTGTTGTGGCAGCCAAGGGAGTGCTGAAAGGGGAAACGGTGAGTTTCCCTGTTCTATTTGGACCCATTGTTTGTGCTGTGAGTGCCTGCACCAATCAACAACCCTCGTCGGGTGAGCTGCTGCATAGTAAAGATTTGGATCAGGGAGGCCTATCCCTCCATTGTCTTTAGATCTCGCCAGAGTCCGCTAGGGACTACCACCGGGAGTGCCTGCATGACATACAAAAGGCGGGGGAGTATATTCATCTTAAGGGTATTACACCTCCCAAACCAGGAGAACTATTCTTGGTGTGCCACACACCCCGCTTCACCTTTAATTCTTCACGATTGGGTTACTCACCGCCAGGTGACGCTGTGCAGAGAGGAAGTCTTGTAACGAGCCCCCTTCCGGCCTATATATACCTGGTACCTCCCATTTATCACCAGTGTTTTTCTCTCTGCTTGACGACAAGACAGAAGATTGAAGTCTCCTGCTTACAGGTAGCCGGGGTCTTACCCCGGCACCCCCTTTTGGTCTATTTCTGCCCGGTTTTTGATTGTTGTACCTTTATGGTGGAATGGAAGCCTCCCAGCCTAGGCTACTCACTGGGCAATTGGTAGACGGCACTATAGGTGCCTAGGAGCTTATCTCCTCCGCTTGACCCCCCTTTTTTGGGGGCAATGCGGCTATCCGGCATGGTGATCCGGAAATGGGATGCCCCTGTCCCGAGGGTCCCCTTAGCCCCTTACACTCCCCTTGCGGTCCCTTCTCCCTTCACTATGGGGGGGGGGGGGTAGAGGGCTGCTGTGTGTGTGTGTGTTTTATTTCACTGTATATATTTGCTGCTGCTGGCCTGTTGGGCCAGAGCTTTGGGTCAGCTTTAGGGGGACTGGGTTGGGCTGTGTTTTATTTTTCACTTTTTACAGTTTCAGCTTCCCCTCCCCCCTTCCCCTTGTCCTTTGTGCGGGCAGTAGGATGTTCTGGGGCAGCTCAGGCTGCCTAGTGACTCCTTTTTTTTCCCCTCCCCCCTTTGACTGAGGGCTTGTTCTGCCCTCCGATTGCTTCACCGCCGTTCGGCGGCTTGCATTTTCAAATTTGGCGGGGGGGCGGGGCCCGCATGACGTCATGGGTTATGGGCGTGGCCGGCGGCGCATCGTTCACATGTCTCTCGGCTGCTGCTATTGTTGCTCCGTGCAGCCCGGCTCCACCGCTGCCACCACGCTGACGCTCTTGCGGCCAAGGTAAGCGGCCTCACCTGTGTGAGGCCGTCTATTTTATTTATGGTCTGAGTGTTTTTTTTTTTAAAAAAAAAGGGATTAAATGTTTAATCAGAGGCCATGTGTTTTTCATTTGCCTCATTTGAGCACGCTTGTGCTGTGTATTGTGTATTTACTTGTTGCCATTTTTTAGGGGTCTGACTCTTGGTTTTGTCTCCTTTCCCCACAGATCCTGGGATTCCCTCAATTTGTAGCCTCCCGGTTCTATATTTGCCTGGCTAGCCTCTTTTTTTTCTTCTAAATTGGGACATATTCATATATTTATTTATATATACTTGTATATATATTTAAAAAAAAAATAATTTTATTTTTTATACTTTAAGGGGGACCTTAATTATCATTAATTAAATCCTCCCTTCCGGGACATTAACTTAAAGGGGCATCCCGGGTGGCTTATGCCTTAAACCCTAATTTTTGCGAATACCATAAATCACCATATGGAGGCTTCCGATATTACCGGAAATGGTTCTTCTGGGCCATCTAGGGTATGCGGAGGATGTGGGACTCCGCTCCCAGCTGATGATGTTTTTGTTTGCATTCCTTGTGCAAAGCAGAGTATTGCGCGTCAGTCCTTTGCTCCGGCTGCTGGCCCTTCGCAACTTCCATCATCCCCTACCCCTCCCTCCCTATTCCGGACACCGCGTGACATTGTCAAGAGTGGGGATTCGCAATCCGAGTTGGCGGCACGGTTGGCCAACCTCGAGAAAATAGTTTCCGTTAAAGCAGGGTTAAAGGCCACTGCGAAACGGAAGCACCTGACTCCTATACCACCGGCTTCACAGGATGATGTATGTGAGCCTGTGGTTTGGTCCGATTGCTCCCTGGACGAGGAGGGAGAATTTCTGGTGGAGTCAGATGAGCCTGCAGATCAGCTTGAGGTTGATGCTGTTGGCGATTTGTCTGCGGGGGGTTTTGCTGACACCCCCCCCATTCTTGCTCAAATGTTTGAAATTTTGAATTTAGATCCACCTGAGGCTGTCACCCTGCCAAAGTTGTTTAATGTCCCTCAGCCGCCTTTGGTTTTTCCCAGACAACACCACTTTGAGAAAATTGTGCTCAAGGAATGGGAACATCCCACGCGGTTAACTGGAATTCCTTCCAGTTGGGAGAAACGTTATCCTTTTCCGCCAGAATTGGTGAAGCTTTGGTCGGTTTCTCCTGACGTCGATACCCCTGTACTAGGGCTCTCCAGCACGGCTATGGTGCAGTCTGCTGAGACTACTGCCCTTAAGGATGGTGAGGATCGTCGGATTGACCAGTACGCTCGCCATGGTTTTAGTTACGCCGGGTCAGCGATGCGCCCGTTGTGTGCTTCAGCGCTTCTTCTTTTGGCGGTTAGATCTGTAATTCAGGGTCTGTGTGTGGATCTTGATCCCACTTGCAAGGAGCTTATTGCTCTCAGGCAGTGTGAGTCTTTTGTTTCCTATGTTCTGTCCGCTCAGGACGATGCGCTGGCTATGAGTAGCAAGACAGCTGCAATGCTGGTGGCTATTCGTCGGGCAGTATGGCTGCGCCAGTGGTCGGCGGACGCAGCTTCTAAAAAGGTGCTCACAGCTCTCCCCTTTTTGGGGTTGCGGCTGTTTGGTGATAAAATTGATTCCGTTGCCAAAGGTGGTAAAATGCCCCAACGTAAGAGGCCTCGTCGTCCCTTTCGGGGGGCAAGTTCTGGTAGGCCTTCCTTTCGGGGATTCAGAGCGGGTAGGGGGGCTTCCTTTCCCGCTACCAGAGGTGCAGGTTGGACTCGGGGCAAGGGCCGTGGCCGTCCCACTCAGTCCTGGGGCACCAAGCCCAAACCTGCTGATAAGCCCGCTCCGCAATGAGGGGCTGCCCTCACCCGTGCGGGTGGGGGGACGATTGCGACACTTCCGGACAGATGGATCCGGGAGGTAGTGTCGTCCGGTTACAAACTGGAGTTCGAGTCTCGCCCTCCTTCACGGTTCTTTCGGTCTCGGGTGCCCATCGATCCTTTGGCCGCACAGGGGCTCCTGGCGTCGGTAAAGAATCTGTTAGAAATGGCGGTCATCCGGCCGGTGCCGCGCTTAGAAATGGGCCTCAGTTTCTACTCCAATCTTTTCGCAGTCCTCAAGAAGGACGGGTCAGTTCGTCCCGTCCTGGACCTGAAATTACTCAACAAGTTCATCCGTTTTCGGAAGTTTCGCATGGAAACTTTGCGCACTGCCGTCGGTTCCCTTCGGCAGGGGGACTTCATGACGTCCATAGACATCAAGGATGCTTATCTTCATGTTCCCATTTGCCACGCTCATCAACGTTTTCTTCGATTCGTGATGGAAGATCAGCATTTTCAATTCGTGGCACTTCCGTTTGGCCTTACCTCGGCTCCAAGAGTGTTCACCAAGGTGCTGGCAGGGGTGATGGCCATTTTCAGATCTCGGGGCATTCGTGTCGTACCTTATTTGGACGACCTTCTCATCATGGCTCCGTCACTCACTCAATCGGAGACAGACGCCAGGATGGTGGTCTCCACGCTGGAAAGCTTTGGTTGGGTGATCAACTTCCCAGAGTCCTCCCTGGCTCCGGCCATGGTGGTGTCCTTTCTGGGGATGCAGTTGGACTCTCTTCAACACAGTGTTTCTCCCCCAGTCCAAAATTCATCTGATTCAGGAGTTGGCTCGGGTCCTACTTTCCAATCCTCGGCCGTCCATCCGTCTGGGGATGAGGCTGGTAGGGTTGATGGTTGCCTCCTTCGAGGCAGTTCCTTTTGCTTAATTTCACACAAGGACGCTTCAGCTTTATCTGTTGGCGTCTTGGGACCGGCAGCCTGGGTCGCTGGATCAGCCCTTCCAGTTGTCCTCCCGGGTCCGGCAGTCCCTCCAGTGGTGGTTGGTCTCGACCAATCTCGTGAAGGGCAGGTCTTTCCTGACCCCTCTTTGGGAAATTGTCACCACGAACGCCAGTCTGTCGGGATGGGGCGGATTCTGGAAGGAGCTGCAGTTCCAGGGGCAGTGGGGGCCGCAAGAGACCCACTTACCCATCAATATTCTGGAACTGAGAGCCATCCGTCTGGTTCTTGCTCTCCTGACTCATCACGTTCTGGGCCTTCCGGTCCAGGTGTGTTCAGACAATCGAACAGTGGTTGCTTACATCAATCATCAGGGAGGGACTCGCAGTCTGAGTGCTCTGAGAGGTGTCCCTGATCCTGACCTGGGCAGAGGCCCATGTTCCTTGTCTCTCGGCGGTATACATTCCAGGAGCGGAGAACCAGGAAGCGGACCGGTTGAGCAGGGGCTCTCCCCTGCCTCTCGTCACAATCACAGGCTCCCGAACTTCGTGTCGCTCTCTCAGGATCCTCGGGCTCTGGCAGTGGACGCCATGTCCCTGAGCTGGGGGGATCTGGGATTTCTATACCTGTTTCCTCCGATACCCATGCTGGGCAGGGTGGTTCGGAAATTGGCTCTGGAAAGGGTGTCCGCCGTTCTCGTGGCCCCAAGGTGGCCAAGGCGAGTTTGGTTCGCAGACATCGTTCGGCTGGCAGTGGACCAGTTTGTTCTGCCTCTTCGGCCCGATCTGCTCACTCAGGGTCGGTTGTATTACCCCAATTTACCAGCGCTGAGTTTGATGGCCTGGCTGCTGAAACCTCCATCTTGGAGGAGGGTCTTTCTGACTCAGTCGTTAAGACTCTGATCAGTGCCCGGAAGAGGTCTTCTTCTATCATCTGCTATAGGACTTGGAAAGCCTATATCGCTTGGTGTGAGATTAGATCCTTTCCTTGTAGGGTCTTCTCGGTCTCCAGGATTCTGGAGTTTTTACAATCTGGGCTGGACTCTGGTCTTCAGCTAAGTACTTTGAAAGGGCAAGTTTCTGCCTTATCTATCTTTTTTCAGAAGTGTTTTGCGCTTCATTCTTTAGTTAAAACTTTTTTCCAGGGGGTTACGCATGTGCGGCCTCCCAGGAAACCATTACTCCCGGTTTGGGATTTGAATTTGGTTCTTTCTGCTCTGCAGGCTCCTCCTTTTGAGCCTCTGCAAGATATTGCTTTGTCTACCCTGACTCAGAAGATTGTCTTCTTGGTAGCTATCACTTCGGTCCGGCGTGTCTCAGAGTTGGCGGCCTTGTCTATCCAGGCGCCCTACTTTGAGAGGCATCAGGATAAAGTGTTCTTTCGGTTCAAGCCAGACTTTCTTCCTAAGGTTGTTTCTGCTTTTCATTTGAATCAGGATATTGTTCTTCCCTCCTTATGTCCTAATCCTAAGAATGACAAAGAGAGGGTTTTGCATTGTTTGGATGTAGTACGCTGTGTTAAGTACTACTTGATTATCACGTCTCCTTTTCGTAAGACTGATGCCTTTTTTGTAGTGCCCTGTGGGCCTAGGAAGGGTTTGGCACCAGCCAAATCTGCCATTAGCAAATGCAGACGTCAGGCCGTTACTGCGGCCTATTCTAAGGGGAAAGTTCCCCCTTTTCGTATCGCTGCTCATTCTACTCGCGCCATTGGGGCGTATTGGGCTTTTCAGCACCAAGCTTCTGTTGAACAAGTTTGTAAGGCCGCCACTTGGTCTTCTGTTCATACTTTTTCTAAGTTTTACAAAGTTGATGTGCGAGCCTCAGCGGATGCTGTTTTTGGCTGCAAAGTTCTGCAGACTGCAGTCATTTAAGTTATGCTTCACCTGGCCTTGAGATGCCCATCCCTTGTGGACACTGCTTTTGGATGTCCCAATCGTGAAGAATTAAAGGTGAAGCGGGGTGTGTGGCACACCAAGAATACCATTTTGTGAGTTCTCACTTCACCTCCCACCCTTTTCGGTATTCCGAATCCTTTATATGGTGAAGCTTTTATTTATATTGATTTATTTTGAGTTTACCGTTAATTTACTGGTACCTTGTCTTTCTGCTTTTTAATACACTGGTGATAAATGGGAGGTACCAGGTATATATAGGCCGGAAGGGGGCTCGTTACAAGACTTCCTCTCTGCACAGCGTCACCTGGCAGTGAGTAACCCAATCGTGAAGAATTAAAGGTGAAGCGGGGTGTGTGGCACACCAACAATACCCATTTTTCAGGTGAGTACTCACAAAATGGTATTTTTTTAAGGGACCAGGCATCGAGGTCCTTCGAGAACGCTTGGAGCAGAGGTGGGAAATTGAGGATATATGTCTTGTCTAAGGATCTACCCAGTTTTATACCAAGATAGGTGATGTACTCTCTTGCCCACTTAAAGGGAAAAGATTTTGAAGATTCTCTACCCTATCTGCCGTCAAATTTAGGCTCAGCGCCTCAGATTTCTGCATGTTGATTTTATATTTGGAAATCTTCCTGTAGAGCTCCAACTCCTGTACTAAATTTGGGAGCGACACCTCTGGGCCAGATATAAAAGGCCGCCGCTTTATAGTGGCTCGAGGGGAGAGAAATCCCCCGAATGTCCGGGTTCCTCCGCACTCTATTCAGGGAGGGCTCCAACTTCAAGATAAAAATTTAGGGGGAGAGGCCTTGTCTCGTCCCATTTCCTATGCCAAACGAATCGGACAGCATACCGTTGACCCGAACTGAGGCAGTTGAAATCCAGGATCGCATGTTGGGTCCTAGACCAATATGGTCCAGGACGCCATACATGAAGTCCCACCGTACCTGGTCAAATGCCTTTTCGGCATCTGTTGCTAGGATGGACTCAGGGCTGCATGGATGAGGTTCAGAGCTTTTGCCGTGTTGTCCCGTGCCTCTCTGAGGCATAAATCCCACCTGATCTAGGTGTATAATTTGAGCTAAATGGGGGGGAAAGGCAGTTAGCAATCACCTTAGCGAAGAGCTTAACGTCGGCATTGAGGAGGGATATTGGTCTATAGCTGGAGCTCAAAGTGGGATCCTTCCCATCCTTCGGTATCAGCGATATGTGGGCACGTAGGCTATCCAATGGTAGGGATCCGTCTGTCTTAAGCGAGTTAAAAACCCCCAAGAGCTTAGGCGAGAGAGTGCAAGAAAAATGGGGAGCTCCAGAACAACCCCAGACAATGTACCTGTATCAATAGTAGACCGCACCACCAAAAATATTGAAAATAACCCTTTATTTGTGATATGGGTAATTTTACAAAGAGTAGTTCTAATCACACTATAAGTTAAAAACCATTTAAAAACATCAGATCCCCCGGGATATAATAATACACTCTCTAATAAAAATGAATAAGCAAAATATATTTCTCACACAGCATGGATTAGATTAATATAATACAAACAATATTTGGCTTAAAAAATAAATAATATATGTATGAAAATTTATATATAATAAACGTGTGCAAAAACAGTGCTAGGAAATACACTGATTAAGATATACGTGCAAATTATATGGCTAAAGTCTGCGCAAAAATTATTACTAAAGTGTCAATCCATAATATCAAGCTAAGGTAAAGTGTCAAGTGCTCTTTAATTGGTGCAGTGGCCCAGTCAGCAAGACTACGCTATGCTGTACTGTGCCAGTGTAAACAAGTGTGCTGGCGAGAACTAAGACTTAATAAAGTACATCACCGGGTGCTTGGAGTCATCCTCTGGGGATCCTAACGAACAGAAGCGCTTTACCTTAGCTTGATATTATGGATTGACACTTTAGTAATAATTTTTGCGCAGACTTTAGCCATATAATTTGCACGTATATCTTAATTAGTGTATTTCCTAGCACTGTTTTTGCACACGTTTATTATATATACATTTTCATACATATATTATTTATTTTTTAAGCCAAATATTGTTTGTATTATATTAATCTAATCCATGCTGTGTGAGAAATATATTTTGCTTATTCATTTTTATTAGAGAGTGTATTATTATATCCCGGGGGATCTGATGTTTTTAAATGGTTTTTAACTTATAGTGTGATTAGAACTACTCTTTGTAAAATTACCCATATCACAAATAAAGGGTTATTTTCAATATTTTTGGTGGTGCGGTCTACTATTGATACAGGTACATTGTCTGGGGTTGTTCTGGAGCTCCCCATTTTTCTTGCAGTCTTGTGCCTTACCCCATGTAGGGTAAAGACCTGTAATTGATCAGCACACCGGTTACTATATAGCGGTGCGGGGTAACCTAGCAGTTTATTCTTAGGCGAGAGAGTATCTGCGAATGTTTTATAATATATTAGGGGGAGACCATCCGGACCCGGTGCCCTCCCATTGGCTGAACCCTTAATGGCCAGCGCCAGTTCCTCCGGGGTGATTGGGGCCTCCAAGTCCTCTGCAATTGTCCGTGGAAATTTGGGCATCCACGATTGCTGAATATAGTCACTAATTTCCACCCGCCCTTGTGTGCTTCCCAGATCATGGATAGGCTCGTGTCAGGGGTGGTGTTTGTCGCAAAGTTGTCCTGGAGATTTTTCGTCAAGTCTTCTTTAAGGGGTCCTGTAGAAGGACACTGTTTAGTCTCCAGGTCCAGGGTCGTGGCGCCTGGTCTTGTGTGGCTAGCTTAAGCGCGACCGGAGCGTGGTCCGAAATGGTAATATTACCTATTGTCGCGCCTGTCACCCCGCGGCAAGAGGTAATGTTGGACTAGGAAGAAGTCTATTCTAGAATACATGTTGTGAGGGGCTGAATAGAAAGAATAATCCCCTGCATTAGGATTAAAGACCCGCCACGGGTCAGTTAGCTGGTGGAAATGGAGAAGTTGATTCTCCGAAGCTTGGGATACGAAATATAGGTATGGCCCCTAGAAGTATCTAGAAGGGGTTCCAGGGTGAGGTTAAAGTCTC
The DNA here is from genome assembly GCA_027917425.1 of Gastrophryne carolinensis. Lineage (NCBI taxonomy): Eukaryota > Metazoa > Chordata > Amphibia > Anura > Microhylidae > Gastrophryne > Gastrophryne carolinensis. The sequence goes on from CM051234.1 coordinate 259,265,530, forward strand.
CACCCACCACCAACTTACCCTCGGCAAAGCCAACCAGCCCATCCAAAACCTCTTCCAAAAAAGAAACCTGCCTCGTGTTGGGTGCATAGACATTCACGAAAGTGAACATTTCCGCTCGAATCCTTCCCTTAATAAAGAGCCATCTGCCCTCCCCACCACTCAGAGTGCCCACCTCTTCCCACGGCAATGATCTGGCGAGCAGAATACTCACTCCCCTAGATCTAGAGTCTGGGGAGTAGCTATGATAAGAGGTCGGAAATGATCTAATCCTGAGAGACGGCGGGTTAGAGGCCTTAAAGTGCTTCTCCTGGAGAAGAGCTATCTGCACCTTCGTTGCCCGAAGGTTACTCAGAACCATGGACCTCTTCTCAGGGGTATTTAGGCCCTTCACATTGAAAGAGACCAAGCTGAATTCACTCATCACCGCAACAGTGGACCAGCAAAGGGCGAAAACCCAGAACGTCTAAGCGGGCAAGACCGTGGAAACGCTAAAGGCAATAAAAGCCCCCACCACCTGTCCGAATATTTCCCCACTACCACCTCAGGGACGAAGGCAAGGGGGTGCGAGAAGTGGAGAGTCGGGTATAGTCACAGAGACTAGGACAGCGGAAGTCTCCCTCCGAATTGGCAAACCACAGAGAAAGAAGAGAGAAAAGAGAGAGAGGAAAAAAAAGGGGGGGGGGGAACACAAAATGGGGGAAAAACCTGAGCACGAGTTCAAGCCCGTGACCAGGGGGGTGTCAATCTAAGTAGCTACTGCTCTATGGTTCAGACCACCTCCCAGTGAGAGGAGTCAGCCAGGGGCGGGACGGACCAGGCAATAGAGAGATCGCTTGCTCGATTTTGCTCGAGGGGGTCTCTGTGGGAGGGCGCTGCCTGAAAATGGCTGGCGGGTGGGGGGTGCCTCTGGAGACCCATTTGGGGGCCTCACGTCACTGACTCCTCTCACCCGGAGTGAAGGTGTATTTCCCCAGCTTCCCTATAGCTGCATCCCTCCAGCTTATTCCTGGGTTTACCGGCATTATGGGCACTGGGGTGGGGGTTCTCTCTCCGGTGTCTCCCCCTTTCACCCCCTCCAGGGGGCGAGTGGACTCCTCTATTGAAGATTTGCCAGGGGTCCCCCCCCCCCCCCCCGCATACCTTTTGTCCTCAGGGACAAAGCTCCAGGACGCCGTCTTCTCATGCTGCCTCTGGCCCTCTCGGCCATGCAGCCCAGCTTCTGCGTCATGTGGAGACCGGGGTTCCCGTCCCCGCTGTCTCCTGATGAGGGCCGACTCTCAGCAGCGGGGGATTTCTGAGCCGTTGTGGCTGCCGCCAGGCTCTCTGCCTCTGCGCTCGTACATCGGGGGGGGGGGGGGGGGTTGAGCTCTCCCCCGCGCAGTGACGGCCGCCATCTTAGATGCAGCAGCCGCAGGCATTGTCGGCTCCCCGCGGTCTGCACCGGGCGCCTCCGTCTCCTTCCTCAGGTCAGATGCCTCTCACTGCCAGGTAGGGACCCTTCCCATCTTCGAAGAGCGCTCGCGCGAGCCTTAACATCAGCCGCCGCAGCTCCCCGCATACCGCCGCCTGCTCGGGTGGGGTTCCCCTCCTTTGTTTGCCGCTTCTGCCCGCCATGGTTAGTTGGTGTTTGGGACCGGATCGCCTGCTGTTACCGATAAAATGCCCGTTGGAGCTCAGGAGCAGCACCATGCACGTCTACTCCATACACTCGCCAGGCCACGCCCCCAGCACAGACTTTATTATTCCCCTGTATAGTTTCCGTTTTCCCTATTTGTTTGGTGAAAGAACATTAGTAACTGCAATATGTGAATACAGACATTAAAGCTATATCGAACCCTTGCTGTCAAGCATTTACAAGGTTAAAAAATGAATCTTCTATATTTGATTCCATCTGTGAACAGCCTTGTATTTATAGTCTAGTTTCAAATTTGCGTCTTTCATTAATTACTAATCAAGTAATATAGATCAGTTATTATTACCTGCCCTCTCATAAAGACAGGCATACATGTGTTTATTCAATACCTGATTAATATAATAGCCCATTTTTTTTCATAACAGTGCCTCCGCACAACCCGTGATGTATCATGTGGCTAAAAAACTGGTGTTCAAGAAGGTGCGCAAAGCTTTAGGATTGGACCGCTGTACAAAATGTTACACAGGAGCTGCCCCTATCACGAAAGATACCCTGGAATTCTTCCTCAGCCTCAATATTCCTGTATATGAACTGTATGGCATGAGTGAGAGTTCAGGTCCCCATACTATCTCTCTGCCAGATTCCTTCCGTATTTTGAGGTATGGTTGATGTTTGCTGCTTTTTATTCTAGTGCTAACTTATACTTTTTATATATGCGTATACTTTTTGTAAATGTATATGGACATTTGGTAAATGTATATTGGCATTTGTTTGACTACCATCTCTTTTATGTATTCAATTGTTAGTTGTGGTAAGGTCATATCTGGCTGTAAAACGAAAATCGACCAACCAGATAAGGATGGAAGTGGAGAAATTCTTTTCTGGGGTCGTCACGTTTTTATGGGATACCTTAACATGGAGGACAAGACAAATGAGTCGCTGGATGAGGAGGGCTGGCTTCATTCTGGAGATCTTGGAAAACACGATGACAACGGATTCCTTTTCATCACTGGAAGGATTAAAGGTAGCTATCGATATGTGGAACTTTAAGGCCCCTTTCACACCTAGCCATTTGCATTTGAACTGTGTGCTGTTTCCAACGCAAACGCAGCTCCATATAAGTCTATGGCAACACAAATGCAAGTAAGACACAGTTCAAAAGCGCAGTGGTGTGAAAGGAGTCTGCCATCCAGAACCTTTTACATTCCTGGGGTCTGGGCAATGTAACCTGGGGCAAAGATTCAAAATTCCGCCCCCTGACCTGCACCTGGGACACGTGCCCCTCTGCTCCCCCTAGCTACACCCTTGAGTAGGGTTGTTGCCTTTGGGTCAAGTGGTCAGAGCTGAAGTAGTGGGTTTGCAGAGGGGGGGGGGGGGGGGGGTCATTAAATGTTGCCCCTTTCTAGACTCCAGGTGCATGGGGTGGGTTGTCGGGGAATTTTTAAAGAATGCTCTTTTCTTCCTTCAGAGTTAATAATTACAGCAGGTGGAGAAAACATACCTCCTGTCCCCATTGAGGATGCAATAAAAGAACAGCTACCCATAATAAGTAATGTCATGGTCATTGGAGACAAGAAAAAGTTCCTCTCCATGCTGCTTACATTAAAGGTAAGTCTTCTATTATTATTGTTGTTTGTTTATATAGCGCCATCTTCCGTAGCGCTTTACAAAGTAGTAATTACAGACAGGGTAGAAACCTACGGTACATATACTATTTCAAATGCAGTTTTACAGATTTGACAGTGGATATTCTGAGTACAAGATAAATAGGAGAGAGAGCCCTGCCCTTGCGAGCTTAGTCTAAAGGAAGAGGGGTGAAGACGAGGGGGGAAGGATCACAAACAGTCAATATTAAGCTTTGTGGCGTATGCCCTTTAGAAGATTGGTTAGGCCAGATTATATGCTTGTCTTAAGTGAGTTTTAAGGGGGCGCCTTTGAAGGTTTTGAGGGTTGTGGAGTGGCGGATTGGGTGTGGGAGGGCATTCCAGAAGATTGAAGTTGCACGTGAGAAGTCCTGGAGGCGGGCGTGAGAGGAGGTGACCAGGGTGGAGGACAGGAGAAGGTCAGCAGCAGAGCGGAGGCTGCGTCTAGGTTGATATTGTTGGATTAGAGATGAGATGTAGGGAGGGGCCTGGTTGGAAAGAGCTTTGTATGCGAGAGTTAGTTTTGAACAGGGTTCGCTGTGGGACTGGCAGCCAGCGTAGGAATTGGCAGAGAGGGGCAGAACTGGAGGAGCGAGAGGAGAGATGGATGAGGCGAGCAGCAGAGTTCAGGATAGATTGGAGGAGTGCCAGTCTGTTAGTTGGTAAGCCACAAAGAAGGATGTTGCAGTAATCCAGACGGGATATGACCAGGGCATGCACTAGCATTTTAGTGGTGTCAGGTGAGAGGAAAGGACGGATGCGGGAGATGTTTTTAAGTTGGAGGCGACAGGAGGTGGCCAGGGAGTGAATATGTGGTTTGAAAGAGAGAGCAGAGTCCAGAGTGACTCCCAGGCACTGAGCTTGGGGAGTTGCTGTTATTGTGTAATTGTTGACAGAAATAGACGTGTTAGAGAGGGGAGGGGAGTTAGAGGGTGGGAAAATGACCAGTTCTGTCTTGTCCATGTTTAGCTTGAGGTAGCGAGATGACATGAATGAAGAAATAGCTGAGATGCAGTTGGGGAAGCGAGATAGAGAGGAGAGATTGGGGCCAGAGAGATATATTTGAGTGTCATCCGCATAGAAGTGGTATTGGAAGCCTAGTGTAGTTATAAGTTTGCCAAGGCCATGGGTGTAGACTGAGAAAAGTAGGGGGCCTAGGACAGAACCTTGTGGCACACCAACAGAAAGAGAACGGGAGGAAGAAACTGTTAGAATAGGATACACTGAATGATCTGTCAGAGAGGTAAGCCAAGAGTGCAAGACCTTGAACCCCGAGAGAGGAGAGAATATCAAGAAGCAGAGTGGTCGACAGTGTCAAAGGCTGAGGAGAGGTCAAGGATGAGGATGGAGTAGTGACCAATGCTTTTGGCAGTGAGCAGATCATTGGTGACTTTGGTGAGGGCAGTTTCAGTGGAGTGGTTATGGCGGAATCCTGATTTTAAGGGGTCAAATAAGTTGTTAGTGGATAAGTATTGTGACAGTTCTGAGTGGACATGTTGTTCAAGAAGTTTGGAGGAGAAAGGGAGTAGTGAGACAGGGCAGTAGTTGGAGAGGGCAGAGGGGTCGAGAGAGGGTTTCTTGATTATCGGAGTAATAACTGCATGTTTGTAGGAAGAAGGAAAGGTGCCAGTGAAGAGAGGTTGAATATGGAGGTTAAGGCTGGAGTGAGGGATGGGAGACAGTTGAGGAATGGTGGGATGGAATAGGATCGTGGGAGCAGGTAGTCAGGTGGGCCCTAGAAATGAGAGGTTAGTCCAAGCTCTGTTATTGGAGTGAGGAAAGTAAGAGAGTAAGGCGGGGGGGGATTGTTTGAAGTGGTGAGGGATTCTGAGGGGTAAAGCCAAGTCGAATGTTGTCAATTTTTTCTTTGAAGAATGCAGAAAATTCTATGAATGATTGTTGAATGAGGGGCATACTGCAAAAGTTGATGAACTTTGTCCCATTCTGCCCATTCTTATTCCTCACAACTTAAAGGGAAAGTCTGCTTAGGGGAACATTCCCTTAGACCTCAGATCAAGAGTGTCCTACCAACATAAGGTTCCCTTGCTTACCTTTTTATTGTATTGCACTATGAAATGTCAAGTCCTGCCACAAGAAGACATATGCTGGCTACATTGCCAGAATGAGGAACCAATTTTCTTTTTATAGTGGGCTTACTGGCTAGTAGGTTTACAATAGTGTGATAATCTTAAACCTTAAATGTTTTATAAGGCGTCACCACAATTGCCAAAAGTGGAATGCGGTAGGATCTTTGGTTGTGTACAGGTTTTCAGTTGCACAAGCCAGAGTAGGTCTCCACCCAACATATCCAGAGCTGAATGGATGATTAAACCATGTATGCTTATGTATAGGAGTATGAAGGCTGCAGAAAACATGGCTTGTCTAGGATGTAAAAGGTCTTACATTTCTATGCCGGATTTTGTGGATGCAGCTGGGCTACAGCTTGACTTCTTAATTGGTCTTCCATGATTCAATTTAAAATCTCACTTGGTAGATCAGTAAACCACCTCCCAGAAATAACTTCACAAGATTGTATTTTTAACATGGACACCTAATCAACTCCTCCTTTTGATTTAGACACGCAAGCTATTTATTTATACAGCAGGCAGGGATTGGTTACCCGGTCTGTCCGTCTGCCGCTCCTCTATTGTCTGGCCTCCTGTGGCTGTGGCTTGTCCAATGGAAAGGCAGGTTTACTTTTTTTCTTTTTCTTCTTTTGCCTATGGGGAGGGGGGATGCTAAACTGCCTATGGAAATGGGATGGGGAAATGCCTCACTGCCATGGGAGGATGGGTGCCACTGTGTATGGGAATGGGATGCGAGGAATGCCACACTGCCAATGGGAATGGGAGGGGGGATGTCACAGTGCCTAGGGCAGGGGTACTCAAGAACTTTTAGTAGAGGTCTGTTTAATCGTGCCCCCCCCCCCCCCCCCAGCATTATCTGTTTTGGCCATTAACCCTTTAACCGCCAGCCTACCTTGAGATTTTGTCACCCCTTGTTGCCAGACCATTTTGCACTATTTTGCGCTCCCCATGTTCAACTGTGATTTTTGAAAGGATTTCCCAGGAAAGTGATGTTTTTTTTCAGCACAGTCTGGGCTTTAACATGAAATGTCTTGTTTGTCATTTTTAGGTGTATTCTCAATATTTTTGGATAAAATGTGCAAAAAAAAGGAAAATATTTTTTACAATTTGTAGTGTTTTTTGTAATTAAAAAAATGTAAGTTTGTCAATAAAATCTTATTTCGTGTGAAACCCGAATTTCTCCCGGTTACAGCGGTACCACATATGTATTGGTAGAAACCCTTTCCTGCCCAGAAGACTCCCCCAAACTGAAACAACGCTTTAGGAGATTTTCAGATAAAATACAACTATGCTATGCAATATGCGCACCTTGCAGTTTTTGAAGAAAAACAACCCTTTACATTTGAAATACCCCCTATAACTATATATTCCCTAGAAGTATACACCTCAGGCTTTCTAGGCATACCAGGCTTGTTGACATGGGTGCAGTTTTCTGGAAGTAATCCCTCAATGTATTTGGCTGCACAGGGTTTCCCTAAAAAAGAATAAAAAGGCAGAATCAAAACCACATTTAACCAAAAAAAAAAACTATATGCAAACAAGAATAAAACAGAAAATCTGAAAAAGCAACTAGCCCCGAACAGAACAATACCCAACATGCATAGGTTCTGTCAAAGAAAAAGTTGCCAAACACAAAGTAAAGCATGTGTGTAACGTTAATTTTACTTCAAAATTTCAGCTCTGCAGACAAAGTGCGCACCTTGTGCTTTTTCTACCAGAACAAGCCTTTACATTTGGAATATCCCCCATAACCCATATATTCCCTGAAAGTACACATTTTAAGCTCGTCTTTCTGGGCGTAATCCCTTGAAGAATTCTTAGGTTGCACAGGGTTTCACAAAAAAATGTATAAAAAAGCAGAAAATATCAATATGCAAATAAGAAAAAAACAAGCTAAATCTGAAAGCGCAAGGTCCCCCGAGCAGAACAATACCCAACATAGGTACTATTAACCCTTTAAATTGCCAGCCTACTTAAAGTTTTGTCACCCTCTGTTGACAGGTCATTTTTCCCCATTTTGCACCATGTTTAACCGTGATATTCTTGGTGTGCCACACACCCCGCTTCACTTCTTAAATATTCATCCATTATTGGGTTAATCCACCGCAGGTGACGTAGTGCAGAGAGGAAGTCTTGTAACGAGCCCCCTTCCGGCCTATATATACCTGGTACCTCCCTTCAATCACCAGTATTTTCTCTCTGCTTGCTGACAAGTCAGAAGATGGAAGTCTCCTGCTTACAGGTAGGCCGGGGTATTCTTACCCCGCCACCCCCCCTTTGGTCTATTTCTGCCCGGTTTGAGTTTGTATACCTTTATGGTGGAATGGAAGCCTCCCAGCCTAGGCTGCTCACCGGGCAAATGGTAGATGGCACTTTAAGTGCCTAGGAGCTTATCTCCTACCGCTCGACCTCATGCGTGGGGCAATGCGGCTATTCGGCATGGTGATCCGGAAATGGGATGCCCCTGTCCCGAGGGTCCCCGTAGCCCCTTATTCTCCCGTTACGGTCCCTTCTCCCTTCACTATGGGGGGGGGGGGGTGAGGGTGTGCTTTTAGTATGTGTGTTTCACTTGTATCACTGCATTTTAACATGTGTGTGTGTGTTCCACTTGTATCACTGCATTTTAACGTGTGTGTGTGTTCATGATTATGCATTCACTGTATTCAGCATGTGTATATTTTTGGTCTGCTTTAAGGGCAGGCTGCGCTGGGTAGGGGCTGGCCACTTCTCTTGCAGACTGTTGCTTTGTGGCCCCCTACCCCCTCTCCTCTCCCCGCCTGGCATTTTATGTATTCATTTGAACAGCGCCATGCGGTCTTTACCCTCCCCCCTCCGCCGCCTGGGCGCACGTGTAGTGGCCCAGCTGAGAGTGATTTCCAGCTGATCGGCGTCAGGGGCGCGGCGCCGACGTTATGCGGCGTCTGCGGCGGGCCCAGCGTTTTGCTTCCTTCAAATGCAGGAAGTCGCGTGGGCGCACGGCCGCACTTTGTCTTCCGTGCTGGCTGCAGTCTTGTTCCGGCTGCTGCCTTCGCTGACCAGGTAAGCGGCCCCTCCCGTTGGGGCCGTTAAATGGGGAATGCATTCCTTGCAGTAATATAGTGGGGAGTCACTTTGTATTAAGGGGGCGTGATTTGGCTCTTAGTTAAGGGCACTTTGGTGCCATGCTTATATGTTTGTTTATACACATGTGAGGATCTGATGGTTTTTCCTTTCCTTGCAGATCCTGGGATCCCTGCTTATGGTGGCCCTCCGGCTCTATGTGCCTGGCTAATTATTGGGATATCTATTTGTGTATGTGTGTGTATATATATATATATATATATATATATATATATATATATATATATATTATTATATTATACCTTAACTTGCGAATACCATAAATCACCATATGGAGGCTTCCGTAATTTCCGGAAACGGTTCTGCTGAGCCGTTCGGGGGGTGCGTAGGTTGTGGGGTTCCACTCCCAGCTGATGTCTTTATTTGCATCCCTTGTGCAAAACAGACTATTGCGCGCCAGTCCGTTGCTTCGGCTGCGGGGCCATCGCATCCTTCATCATCTCCTACCTCTCCCTCCCTATTCCGGACCCCGCATGACACTGTCAAAAGTGGGGATTCGCATTCCGAGGCGGCAGCACAGCCCAGCCCCCGGAAAGTAATGCCCGTTAAAGCAACGTTAAAGGCCGCTGCAAAACGAAGGCACCTGGCTCCGGTACCTTCGGCTCCACAGGACCAGTTTTGTGAACCTGTGGAATGGTCCGATGGATCCCCGGACGAGGATGAATTCCCGTCGGAGTCAGATGAGCCGACAGGTCAGCTTGTGGCTGATGAGATTGGCGATTGGTCAGAGGGGGTTGTTTTTGACACCCCCTCCATTCTGGCTCAAATGTTTAAAATTTTGAGTTTAGATACGCCTGAGGCGGCCGCCCCGCCAAAGGGTCAGTTGTTTAAAGAACCTCAGCCGCGTTTGGTTTTTCCCAGACAACACCACTTTGAGAGGGTGGTTCTTAAGGAATGGGAACATCCCACGTGGTTATCTGGAATTCCTTCCAGTTGGGAAAAGCATTATCCTTTTCCACCAGAATTGGTGAAGCTTTGGTCTGTCCCTCCTGACGTCCATACCCCTGTACTAGGGCTCTCCAGCTCGGCTATGGTACAATCTGCTGAGACCACTGTCCCTAAAGATGGGGAAGATCGTCCGATTGACCAATACGCTCGACATGGTTTTATCTATTCCGGGTCAGCATTGCGCCCGGTATGTGCTTCAGCCCTTCTGCAATTGGCAATTAAGTCCTTAATTCAGGGGCTATATGAGGATCTTAATCCCGCTTGCAAACAGTTCACTGCGCTTAAGCAGTGTGAATCTTTTGTGGCTTATGTCCTGGCTGCTCAGGACGATGCGCTGACTATGAGTAGCAAGGCAGCAGCTATGCTGGTGGCTATTCGCAGGTCAGTATGGCTGCGTCAGTGTTCAGCGGACCAAAAAGGTGCTCGCAGCTCTCCCCTTTTTGGGGTTGCGTCTGTTCGGGGAGAAAATTGATTCTGTCGCAAAGGGTGGTAAGATGCCACAACGCAAGAGGCCCCGTGGCCCCTTTAGGGGGGCAAGTTCCGGTAGGCCTTCCTTTCGAGGATTCAGAGCGGGCAGGGGTGCGTCCTTTCCCTACCAGTGGCTACCAGTCGCTACCAGTGGCGCAGGTTGGACTCGGGGGAGGGGCCGTGGCCGGCCCACTCAGTCCTGGGGCACCAAGCCCAAACCTGCTAAGCTCACTCAGCAATGAGGGGCTGCCCTCACCCGTGCGGGTGGGGGGACTATTGCGACACTTCTACCATTGAAACCAAGTGGTTCCAGGCAGATGGATCCAAGAGGTAGTGTCGCCCGGTTACGACCTGGAATTCGAGTCTCACCCTCCTTCACAGTCCGTTCATGGGTTGGTTCATCCCGGCCTGAACTCTCATCAAGACGGAGTGTGTCTTTCTTTTGCCCAAATTCACACGAGAACGCTTCAGCTATTTCTGTTAGCGTGTTAGGACCAGCAACCTCAGTCGCTGGATCAGTCCTTCCAGTTGTCCTCCCGTGTACGGCAGTCCCTCCTGTGGTGCTTGGTCTCGACCAATCTTGTGTAGGGCAGGCTTTTCCTGACCCCGCTTTGGAAAATTGTCACCACGGACGCCAGTCTGTCGGGGTGGGGCAGATTCTGGAAGGAGCTGCGGTTTCAGGGGCAGTGGAGAGCTTAAAGGCCCCACTTACCCATCAATATTCTGAATCTGAGAACCATCCGTCAGGTGCTTGCTCTCCTGACTCAGTACGTTCTGGGCCTTCTGGTCCAGATGTGTTCAGACAATCGATCAGCGGTTGCTTACGTTGGTCTTCAGGGAAGGACGTGCAGTCTGAGTACTCTCAGAGAAGTGTCCCTGATCCGGACATGGGCAGTGTTCCATGTTCCCTGTCTCTCGGCGGTTTACATTCCAGAGGTGATGAAACAGGTAGTGGGCCGGTTGAGCAAGGGCTCTCCCCGTCTGGAAGAATAGGCTCTCCATCCTCAGGTGGTTTGCTTACTGTGTCTCCAATGGGAGACCCCGGAGGTGGACCTGTTGGCCCCTCATCACTATCACAGGTTCCCGAACTTCGTGTCGCTCTCCCAGGATTCTCTGGCTCTGGCAGTGGACGCCATGTCCCTGATCTGGGGAGTTCTAGGATTTCTATACCTGTTTCCTCCGATGCCCATGCTGGGCAGGGTTCTTCAGAAGTTGGCTCTGGAAAAGGTGTACGCCGTTCTCGTGGCCCCAAGGTGGCCAAGACGAGTGAGGTTCGCAGACATGGTTCGGCTGGCAGTGGACCAGTTCGTTCCGCCTCTTCGGCCCGATCCGCTCACTCGGGGTCAATTGTGTTACCCCAATTTACCAGCGCTGGGTTTGATGGCCTGGCTGCTGAAACCTCCATCCTGAAGGAGGAGGGTCTTTCTGATTCAGTCATTAAGACTCTGATCAGTGCCCGGAAGAGGTCTTCTTCCATCACCTACTATAGGACTTGGAAAGCCTATATCGCTTGGTGTGAGATAAGATCTTTTCCTTGTAGGGTCTTTTCGGTCTCCATGATTCTGGAGTTTTTACAATCAGGGCTGGACTCTGGTCTCCAGCTAAGTACGTTGAAAGGGCAGGTCTCTGCCTTATCTATCTTTTTTCAGAAGTGTTTTGCGCTTCATTCTTTAGTTTAAAACTTTTTTCCAGGGGGTTACGCATGTGCGGCCTCCCAGGAAACCATTACTCCCTGTTTGGGATTTGAATTTGGTTCTTTCTGCTCTTCAGGCTCCTCCTTTTGAGCCTTTGCAAGATATTGCTTTGTCTACCCTGACTCAGAATGTCTTCTTGGTAGCTATCACTTCTGTCCGTCTCAGAGTTGGCGGCCTTAACTATCCAGGCGCCTTACTTTGAGAGGCATCAGGATAAAGTGGTCTTTCGGTTCAAGCCAGACTTTCTTCCTAAGGTTGTTTCTGCTTTTCATTTGAACCAAGATATTATTCTTCCCTCCTTGTGTCCTAATCCTAAGAATGACAGAGAGGGTTTTGCATTGTTTGGATGTAGTACGCTGTGTTAAGTACTACTTGATTATCACGTCTCCTTTTCGTAGGATGGATTCCTTTTTTGTTGTGCCCCATGGCCCTAAGAAGGGTTTGGCACCAGCCAAATCTGCCATTAGCAAGTGGATACGTCAGGCCGTTACTGCGGCCTATTCTGCTAAGGGAAGAGTTCCCCCTTTTCGTATCACTGCTCATTCCACTCGTGCTGTTGGGGCGTCTTGGGCTTTTCAGCACCAAGCTTCTGTTGAACAGGTTTGTAAGGCCGCCACTTGGTCTTCTGTTCACTTTTTCTAAGTTTTACAAAGTTGATGTGCGGGCCTCAGCGGATGCCGTTTTTGGCCGCAAAGTTCTGCAGACTGCAGTCATTTAAGTTACGCTTCACCTGGCCTTGAGATGCCCTTCCCTTGTGGACACTGCTTTTGGATGTCCCAATAATGGATGAATATTTAAGAAGTGAAGCGGGGTGTGTGGCACACCAAGAATAATACCATTTTGTGAGTACTCACCTGAAAAATGGATATTGTTGGTGTGCCACACACCCCGCTTCACCCCCTCCCTTTTCGGTATTACCGAAGCATTTATATGGTGAAGCCCTTTTTTATTTATATCAAAATTGATTTTTGAGGTTACCGGTGGAATACTGGTACCTTGTCTTTCTGCTTTTTAAATATACTGGTGATTGAAGGGAGGTACCAGGTATATATAGGCCGGAAGGGGGCTCGTTACAAGACTTCCTCTCTGCACTACGTCACCTGCGGTGGATTAACCCAATAATGGATGAATATTTAAGAAGTGAAGCGAAGGTGTGTGGCACACCAACAATATCCATTTTTCAGTACTCACAAAATGGTATTTTTTGCCGGAATTTCCAGGAAAATATATATATATATTTTTTTTTTTTTTGCAGCAGAGTTTAGGCTTAAACATGAAATGTCTTGTTTGTAATATTTTTGTGTAAAAAAATAAAAATATTTTTTAGACGATTGTCTCCTTTTATTTTAAATAAAACATGTGTTTTATTAATGAAAACCATATTGCATGTGAAAGCACCATTTCTCCCGATTACAACGGTACCACATATGTATCGATAGCCCCCCCCATTCGTGCCCAGGAGACCCCCCAAACTGAAAAGAGCACTTTATAACATTTACAAATAAAATACTACTATCCACACTATAAACATAAGGGATTCATTTAAAAAGAAAGTGACATAGGGTCCCCATTTTTTTTGGAATTTTAAGGGTTAGGGTTAGCCTAACCCTTAACCCGGGAGGGGGGACCCTATGTCATTTCTTTTTTAATTTTAAGGGTTAGGGTTAGGCTAACCCTAACCCTTAAAATTAAAAAAACAAAAAAAACGCAGGGTCCCCCCTGCCCGTCATAACCAGCCCGGGACATCTATGGGGGTTTGTAGGAACAGAGTGGAGGGGCCAGCTCTGGTGCCCCCCCTTCCCCCTGGGCTTTGGGGAGGCAGGTAATAGGGGTTCCTGGGGTTAATGGGAAGTCACCTGCGGCTACACCGGCGATCTGTCCAAATGGTCCGTGAGTCCCTTACGGGGGGTTTTATATTGCTTTTCTATTTATGTGCTGGGGATGTTTAATTTGTACTTGTGTCTAGCAGGCGGGTCACCTCTGACTGTGGTTCTCCCGGCCCTGCCCCTTACCATTCTCCCACCTTCCCTAGCGGGCTTTGAGGGGCATCCCAAAAAGGGTGGCTATTGCTAGCCGTGTCCCTGTACTGGCTGTTACGCCTGTATCTAAATCACCATATGGAGGCTTCCGGGGACAATGTGCTTGGGGTTCCTTCGGGACGAGCCCAGCTGTGTGTTGCGTGTGGGGTATCCTCTGTTAGTGACGGTGTCAGGGTGTGTTTGACCTGTGCCCAACATGTACTTGTGCTGCAGCCTGGGTCCTCTGCTACGGGTCCCGGTGCTGTGCCCCTCTCTGCTTCGCCTACCCCCCCCAAGCTTGCATCTGACCCCCAGTGAGGGGCACACTAGCGGGGAGTCTCAATATGATTTGGCTTCACGGGTGGCCAGCATTGAAAAGCATATTGCTGGGTCAGCCCCGCGTAAGGCTTTTGCTAAGAGGAGGCATTTATCTCCCTCTGCTTCCCTCTTTCCTGTGGAGGATGAGGGACTTTACTCATTTTCTGGCTTTTACCCCCTCGAGAAGGGGGAATTCTCTGATTCAGAATCCTCTGAGGAGCAGTCTAAGTTATATAGTGGTACCGGGTCTCCCTTTGGAGAAGACCCATGGTCCTCAGATGACACTGACAGGTTATTGACTCACATTTTTGAAGTGCCTTGTATTTCCCCTCCTGCCGTGGCTCCGCAGCAGCAGGGTGAGCTTTTCCATTCTGTTAAACCACGCTTGGAGTTCCCTGAGCAGAATCACTTTAATAATCTGGTGCTCAGAGTCGGAACGCCCTAGTAAGCTACCTGGAGTGCCCAAGAGTTGGGACAGGAGGTATACTTTTCCCGCTGATGTGATTAAGCGTTGGTCATGTCTTCCCGAGGTGGACGTGCCCATCCTAGGGTTGTCTAACACATCAGTCATGCATTCACCTGACACTACTACCCTTCGGGATGGTGAGGACCGGCGCTTGGACCAGCTGTCCTGTCATGCTTTTGCCTGTGTGGGGACTACACTGCGCCCGGTTTGTGCCTCTGCCATAACGGCTATTGCTATTAGGGCTGCTTAAGTGTCTCATAGATGGGGCCTCTGACGCGGGAGGTGAGGATTATAGATCTCTCCTACTTTGCTATGAATTTATTGCATATATCCTTTCTGTCATGGATGATGCCATTAGAATGTGTGGTAGGGCTTCTGCCCTGTTGGTGGCTATATAACGCTCTGTCTGGCTACGTCAGTGGGTGGATGATAATGCTGCTAAAAAGGCCCTCACTGTTTTTTCCCTTTAAGGGGCTGCAGCTCTTTGGTGAACGCTTGGACCTATTTGCCAGGGGTGGTAGGCTGCCTCAACGTAGGAGGCCGTCTCGGCCCTTTCGGGCGACCGGTGCTTCTCTCCCCTCCTTCCGCGCATCCAGGGCTGGTCGAGGAGTTTTCTTTGCTGGGGCACGCTGAGACTATTGGGGCGGGGGAGGGGAGGCGCCCTCGCCCATCCGGGTGGGGGGGGGGGCGGCTTCGGCTCTTTGCTCACGTCTGGAGGCTACGTGTAGCAGACAGATGGATTCAGGAGGTGGTGTCCTCCGGATACAAGATAGTTTGCAGCCTGGCCGCCCCCAAGGTTTGTCAGCTCCCGGATGGTTCAAAACCCCGTCAGCTCAGGGCTTGCGGTCCGAAACCTTTTGGCGTTGCGGGTCATCTGCCCTGTGCCTCTCAGGGAAAGGGGCAGAGGCTTCTATCCACTGTTCCCAAAAAGGATGGGTCCCTCAGGACCAACCTGTATTTTTAAAGCACCTCAACAAGTGTCAGATTCAAGCATTTTTGCATGGAGACCCTATGCTCAGCAGTCGCTTACCTTCATGTACCAATCTTCCCAGGTCATCAGAAATTTCTCAGGTTTGCTCTGGAGGATCAGCACTACCAATTTGGCCTTACCTTTCGGTATCACCTCAGCTCCCAGGGTATTCACCAAGCTGGTGGGTGTGATGGCTCTGTTGAGATCTCAGGGCGTTCGCATCCTTCCTTATTTGGACGACATTCTGATCTCGTCTTAGTCCTTCCATCAGGCAGAACTGGATAACCCAGATGGTGGTGTCCACACTAGAGTCCTTCGGCTGGGTGATCAACCATCCCAAGTCTTTTCGGTCCCCGTCACTGGTAAGGTCCTTTTCTGGGCATGACTCTGGAGACATCTCGGGTCAAGGTTTTTCTCCCTCAACAGAAGGTGGAGAGTCTTCAAGCTCAGGCCCAGTTCCTTCTTTCTTGTCCTCATCCCTCTATCCGGCAGGGGTTGCAACTGGTGGGCCTGATGGTGTCTTGCTTCAAGGCGGTACCCTATGCTCGGTTTCACATGAGACCTCTGCAGCGACACCTCTTAGTGTGGGATCGGGACCCTGTGTCCCTGGATCAGGTGTTTGTTCTCTCCCCCTGGCCAGACGGTCCCTCTCGTGGTGGCTGGACTCGAGGAACCTCTTAGTGGGCAGAACCCTTTCTGTCCCCTTGTTGGGAGACTGTCACCACAGATGCCAGTCTGACAGGTTGGGGGGATTCTGGAAGTCCTTGAAATTCCAGGGTCAGTGGGGCCCCCAGGAAGCCCATACTCCTATCAACATTCTGGAACTGAGGGCGGTAAGGTTGGTTCTC
Organism: Gastrophryne carolinensis; assembly: GCA_027917425.1. Classification (NCBI taxonomy): domain Eukaryota; kingdom Metazoa; phylum Chordata; class Amphibia; order Anura; family Microhylidae; genus Gastrophryne; species Gastrophryne carolinensis. The sequence goes on from CM051234.1 coordinate 259,281,743, forward strand.
GCCCAGTTGACATCACACCTTCGGGGTCGGGCTGTTCAGATCCGCTCTGACAACCAGACGGTGGTTGCCTACATCAATCATCAGGGAGGGACCCGGAGCAAGGGGGGCCCTCAAAGCAGTGTCTCAGATACTGTCATGGGCGGAGGAGAATGTTCCCTGCATCTCGGCAGTGTATATCCCGGGGCTGGAAAATCTGGAGGCGGACTCCCTGAGCAGGGGGACTTCTCGTTTGGGAGAATGCAGGGTGTTTCGCTCCCTGTGCCACCGCTGGGGTCAGCCAGATGTGGATCTGTTTGCGTCCCGTCACAATCGCAAGCTTTCAGTCTTTGTCTCTCTGTCCCAGGACCCTCTGGCCTTAGCCATGGATGCACTAGCTATGTCTTGGAAGAGCTTTCGGCTCCTCTGTGTTCCCTCTGTTTCCTCTGCTGGGCAGGGTGCTGCGCAAGATAGCCCAGGAAGGGGTGCCAACCATCCTGGTGGCCCCCTGTTGGCCAATAAGGGTGTGGTTTGCAGACATCGTGCAGTTGGCAGTAGATCAATACGTCCTGCCCAAGGTTCCAGACCTGCTCACTCGGGCAGCTACGCCATCCTAATTTACAAATGCTGGCTTTGACGGCCTGGCTGCTGAGACCTCCATCTTGATGGATAAGGGGCTGCCTGCCTCTTGTTACTACCATGATTCGGGCTAGGAAGAAGTCCTCGTCATTTATCTACTATAGGGTATAGCATGCTTACATTGCTTGGTGTGAGTCTAAGTCTCTTCCCTGTTGGGTGTTTTCTATTTCCAGGATCCTTGAATTTTTTCAGCATGGCTTGGATTTGGGCCTTCAACTTAGTACTCTCAAGGGACATGTTTCAGCCTTGGCTATTTTCTTCCAAAGATCTTTCCTGGTAAGACTTTTTTCCAGGGGGTTACTCACGTGCACCCGCCACGTAAGCCTATGTTACCAGTCTGGGATTTGAATTTGGTTTTATCTGCTTTGCAGGGTCCTCCTTTTGAGCCTCTACGTGCTTTGCCTATTTTGACTCTTAAGGTAGCCTTTTTGGTGGCTATCACTTCTGTTAGGCGTGTTTCTGAGTTGGCGGCGCTTTCCATTAAACCTCCTTACTCTGAGCGACACCAGGACAAGGTGGTGTTTCGGTATAAGCCAGATTTCCTACCTAAGGTTGTGTCTGCATTTTATCTCAATCAGGACATAGTTTTGCCTTCCTTGTGTCCTAATCCTCCTAATTCCAAGGAGAGGACTCTGCATTCTTTAGATGTGGTCAGGGTTCTGAGGTTTTATTTGGTAGCTACTGAATCTTGATGCTTTTTGTTCTCCCTTCTGGACCTAGGAAGGGTTTGCCTCCGGCTAAATCCACTATCAGCAAGTGGATCCGTCAGGTGGTGGTGCAAGCCTATTCTGCTAAGGGGAAGGAGCCTCCCTTCCGCCTTACTGCTCATTCCACTCGTGCTATCGGTGCCTCCTGGGCCTTTCAGCACCAGGCTTCTGTTTGAACAAGTTTGTAAGGCCCTACTTGGTCTTCTGTTAATACTTTCTCTAAGTTTTACAAGGTTGATGTTAGGGCCTCAGCTGATGTTGCTTTTGGTGGCAGTGGTTTAAACTACCCGCTGTTGCTCTTTGGGGATCCCACCCTACCTTACAGACACTGCTTTTGGATGTCCCAAGTGTAAGGAATTTACTGGAACAGGACGTGCTGTATACTTGGGGAAAAATACAATTCTGTGTGTACTCACCTGTAGAACTGATTTTATAGTATAAAGCACGTCCTGTTCCACCCCTCCCTTGTTATCATTTCTCTTGGTTACCTCTGTATGGTGATTGTTCAAAAGTTCACATTCTTAGTATACAGTACGTCCTGCTCCAGATATAGTACTTACACTTGGGTTATCCTCCGCCAGATGGCGCTGCACTGCAGAGACATGCAAAACAGGCTCCTCCCGGCCCTCAAATACCCGGGGACCTCCCACAAATCCCAGATTTCTCTGCAGTGCTTACTGCGAAGACATGAAGTATCACTCTCTCGCAGGTGAGCGGGGCTATCAAAGCCTGCGGCCCTGTTGACTATTCCCACCCATCCTTCGTGTGATGCAAAGCCTCCCAGCCTGGGCTGCGCTGGTCAGGTGAAGGTAGGCAGCACTATGCCTGCTTATGGAGCCATGCTCCACCGCAGTCCCCCACCAAAGGGTAGGCGGTTTAGGCTGATGGTGAGCCTCTAGGGGATGTCCCTCCCACACTATTGCCCCATGCCCCGTGTAGCGGTGGGCCCTGTACAAAGGGTCACCATCCTCCCTCGTTCCCCCCCCCCCCCCCCCCGTAGCTCGGGGAAAAAGGGGGGGGTGTGGTGGTCTCGGTGGAGGATGTATACACGGTTATGGCCTTAGTATTGTCCTTGACTGGTATTGTCCGAGCCGCGATGTTTGCTTTTTTATTTTGTATCTGTCGCCGCCGCGCCCACCTCTTTCCTTCACTGGCCTCAGACACTGCGACGTCTTCATTGGCAAATCATTTACGAAGTGTGTCATACACTTCGCTCCTCATGACAACGTTGAAACTATCTCAGAGCTTCGCGCTCTTCGGGGAGGCGGGGACCTAGTTTGGCACGCTCTGCGTCACAGCCCGCTCTGGCCCGCCCTTCGAGGTTTGCTTGGCGCCATTTTGATGCTGGTCGCACGCACGCGTGGTAGCGGTCCTCCCCCTCCCTTGGTCTGTAAGTGCCCTCGTTGGCGATTTTCACGATCCTTGATTACTGCGCATGGTTCTGACACCTTTTTTTCCCATTATTCTTTCAGACTGGTGAACACCATTGGCTTCTCCCGGGTCGGTGTAATTATAGCGGGCCTTGTAAATCTACTCCCACTTTCCTAGCGGGTTTTGGGGCATCCAGAGTTGCTTATAGTGTAAATCCCTACTGGCATATTGTGCCTTAAATAATCACCATATGGAGGCATCTCAGATATGTGACCGGGGTCCCTCTGGGACAAGACCGGCTGTGTATAGCGTGTGGACAACCCCATGCTGATGCTGACAGGGCACGGGTCTGCAGACCCTGTGCCGAGCAAGCACTGGCTCTGCAATCAGGCCTGCCAGTGGCTGCACCTCGCTTCATTTCACCTATTTCCCCATGCGTAAATCTCACTCCTGCTGAGTCGCATATAAAGGGGGAGTTGCAGCCAGTTGCGTCTTCCAGACTGCCCACGGCAGATCATTGCGAGGTTGTCAGAGCGCAAGGGCCCTGGTAAGAAGCGGCACTTGACGTCTCCTGTTTCTGTCTTTCCTATGGGAACTGAGGAGTTTTCTACTCCGTGTGACTATTCCCCTTCTGATGGAGACCTATTCTCTGACTCAGGCTCATCTGAGAGGCCGAGGAGTCGTGACGATTCTGGACCTGAATACTGGGCCCAGTATGACACTGGCGATTTGTTGATTAAGGTCTTTGAGGCTCTATCTCTCTCCCTGGTGAAGCTTCCAAGCCGAGAGGGGAGCGTTTCCATACAGCAACAGCACGTTTGGAATTCCTAGAACAGGCTCACTTCCATGCTATTGTCCTCAAGGAATGGGTATGTCCCAGTAAACTTCCAGGGGTCCCAGGGGACTGGGATAGGAAATACCCCTTTCCTCCTGAGGTGGTTAATTGCTGGTCATCACCCCCCGTGGTGGATGCCCCTATCATAGGGGTTCCTAACCCCCCCCCCCCCCCCCTTTATTACAGCACCTGCTCATAATACCCTTCGGGATGCTGAGGACCGGCGCATTGAGCTGCTGGCCTCCCACACCTTTTCCTGTGCAGGGACTGCGTTGCGCCCGGTCTGTGCCGTGGCTATTACTGCGGTGGCCGCTAGAACCCTCATCAGAAAAATGCTTGATCATCAACCTGATAATCTCCCCTGGGATGTGTTTAATGCACTCTCCAGCTGTGATCTGTTTTTAAAATTTATCCTATTTGCGTTGGACGACACCATTAGAATGTGTGCAAGAACTTCTGCCCTTGCGGTGGCTATACGTCGCTTGGTTTGGCTGCGACAGTGGAGTGCTGACGAGGCTACAAAAAAGACTCTTACTAGGCTTCCCTTAGAGGGCTATGCTTGTTTGGGGCCCGTCTAGACCTGCTTGGAAAAAAGGGTAAGTCACCCCAACGCAGGCGGCCATCTAGGCCCCCTCGGGGCAGGGGCACCCATATTTCCCCCTTCCTTAGTGTTAAACAAGAACCAGGGGTGTCCTTCGTGGGGGCTCACGCAGACTCCGGTCCCGGGAGCAGCAGACAACGCTCTGGCCCCTCCGGCTGGGCTAAGCCTAAATCTTCCACCAATGATGGGGCGCCCATCTGGGTGAGGGGGATGGCTGCGGCACTTTGCTCTTTTCAGGAGGCATACTGGTGGATTCAGGAGGTTGTGTCCTCCAGATACAAGATAGTTTGCTGCGCGGCCTTCCCCAGTTTTATCAGGTCCCAGGTACTCCTGGTCCCTGCCGCTGTTCAGTTGCTGGCACAGGCCATGCAAGGCCTGCGAGGTCTGAGGGTCACTTGCAGATTGCCCGTAACAGGCAGAGGCAGGGGCCGCTAAACCAACCTTTCCACAGTCCCTCAAGAGCATGGGTCAGGCTGGCCCATTCTGGATTCACAGCAATTTTCCAATTACAGGCAGTTTCTGCATGGAAACTCTGAGATGGGCCATCAGCGCCTTGCGCCCAGGGGGCTTCTTGCCGTCTGTGGAGCTCTAAAATGCTTATGTTCACATCCCTGTGCCTTCAGGGCACCGAGGCTCTTCAGGTTCGTGTTGGAAGTCCAACACTGCTAATTGTGGCCTTGTTATCTGGCCTCTCTTCAGCTCCCAGAGCACTCACGGCGGTGATGTCTCTGAGGAGACCAAGGGGCGTCCGCGCGATGACCTACCTAGATGTCCTTTTTCACTTACCAGTCTCTTTGTCAGGCTAAGTTGGATACCCGGCTGATGGCGTCCATTGGGAGTCATTTGGATGGGTGATCATTCACCCCAAGTCCTCATTGTCCCCTTAACTGGTAACGCCATTGCTAGGAATGAATCTGGATTAGATTCAAACGAGAATCTTCCCTTCTCAGCAATAAAGTGGACAATCTGGTCACATGGGCTCAGTCCCTCATTGCTGTCCCGATCCCTTCACCAAGGCAGGGATGCAGCTGGTGGGCCCGTTGGTGCCTTGCTCGGAAGAGGTCCCTTATGCTCAGTTCCCCTTGGGCCCTTCTGCGACTTCTATTGTTAATACAGGACAGGGATCCAGCATCCCTGGAGCAGGGTCTGTGGGCCTTCCCACCTGATAAGGTTTCTCTTGGAGTGGATGAACTCAAGGAACCTGTCTGGGGGCAGTTCCTTCTTGCCTCTTCCTGGAAACGGTCACCATGGACACCATGTATGCCAACCTATCAGGTTGAAGGGGGAAGGTTTTCTTCTGAAACTCCCTGCGATTCTGGGGGTGGTGGGGCCTTTAGAAGGTCCTTTACGCCTATTGATGTTTGAAACAGTGAGCGTTTTCAGTTTGGGTACGTTTGAAACAGTGAGCGTTTTCAGTTTGGGTACGCTCGGCCTGTCTGACGACCGTGTCCTACATTAATCATTGGAAGGGGCCTGGAGCTGGTGGACCCTCCAGGAAGTGTCTATGCTCCTAATCTGGGTGGAGACAATGTTCCCTGCATATCTGTGATATTCGCTCCAGTGGAGCCCCTCTGCGACAGGATGTGCTAATCCCTGTGTCACTATGGGGTCCAACCAGTTATGGATCTGTTTGTGTTCCATCACTAACACAGGCTCTCGGCCTTTGTTTCCCTGTCCCAGGATCCTCTGGCAGTGGTCCGGATGCCTTAGTAACGTCATGACTGGACGTTCGGTTCTGTATGTCTTTTCTCCATTCCCCTGCTGGGCAGGGTTCTGCGCAAGATTACTCTGGTAAGGGGACCAGTGATTCTGGTGGCCCCCAGGTGCTCTAGTAGAGTGTGATTTGCAGACAGTAGTTTTCTGTACCTTTTTGCCAGGAGTGCCAGCTCTGCTCACTCGGGGCACCCTTTACGTCACTCCAATCTACAGACTCTGGCCTAGTCGGCCTGACTGCTGAAACCTCCATCTTGATGGAGACAGGCTTATCTGTCTCGGTGATTGAGACTATGGGAAGGCTAGGAGCAAGCTTCTTCCTCTTCTTCTTCTATCTGTTATAGGGTATGGCATACCCATATTGATTGGTGTGAGTCTAGGTCTCTTCCCTGTTGGGCATTCTCGGTTCCCAGGGTTCTAGAGTTGGTTTCAGCATGATTGGAGTTGGTTCTCCAACTCAGTACTCTGATGGGTCAGGTTCTGCCCTGTCAACCTTGCCTTGGTAGTCTCTGGCTCAGTCTTCCTTGGTTAAGACTTCTTTCAGGGGGTACTCATGTGCGTCCCCCATGTAATTCTATGGTTCCTGCTGGGATTTCAGGGTTTTGTCCCTTTGGTCCTATTTAGGATGCTGTCTGGCTGTTTTTACCCTCAAGGTTGTCCTTCTGGTGACTGTTACCTCGGTCAGGCGTGTGTTAGCGGGCGGCTCTGTCTACCTAGCCCCCATTCCTTGAGATACACCAGGATAAGGTGGTGTTCCGTCTGAAGCCGGACTCTCCCCATCAGGTGGTCTCTTATGTTCATGTTTCGAGTTATTATTCTTACTGCTGTGCTTTTTTTCCTAGCAACGCTGAGGAAAGGGTTCTGCATTCCTTGAACGGGTGTTGGAAGTTCTTTCCTTGGTAGTCACTGTGTCCTTTAGGAGAACTGATGTTCCTTGGGGCTTATGGTCACTACATCCTGAATGTGCCCGATCTTGTCTGCTCTCGGGGAGTTGGGCGGCTTTGGCCCTGGTTATTACTTGAATGGATGTTCCTTCTGTACTTGGAAAGGTTTTTTGGCTTTTGCCAAGTCTACGTTTAGCGATTGGATTTGTCAGGCTGTTACTCAGGCCTATTCCAACAAGGGGAAGAATCTTCCTTTTCGCTTTGATTCTTATTCTACTCCTGCTTTGATGCCCTTGGGCTTTTCAGCACCAGGCTTCTGTTGAACTGGTTTGCGAGGCCACTACCTTGGCCTTCTGTTCATACCTTTGCAAAGTTTTTTACAAGGTTGATGTTAGGGCCTCAGCTCATGCTGTCTTGGCCATATGGTTATGCAGGTGACAGTGGTTTTTAAACTGTCTGCTGTTGTCGTCGTTTTTGTTGGGGATCCCACCCTACTTTATGGACACTGCTATTGGATGCCCCAAGTGTAAGTACTATATCTGGAGCAGGACGTACTGTATACTAAGAATACAATTCTGTGAAATACCTGTAGAATTGATATTATTTGTATACAGTACGTCCTGCTCCACCCCACTCTGTTTTTTCACATTATTCTGGATCCCCTGTATGGTGATTGTTACCATTGATATAGTTACCAGTTTTTAGGTGGTTAAATTCTCCCGGCTTCTTGTTCACTGCTTTTCAATGCTGGGGATTTGTGGGAGGTCCCCGGTTATTTGAGGGCCAGGAGGAGCCTGTTTTGCATGTCTCTGCAGTGCAGCGCCATCTGGCGCAGGATAACCCAAGTGTAAGTACTATATCTGGAGCAGGACATACTGTATACAAATAATATCAATTCTACGGGCGAGTATTTCACAGAATTGTATTTTTGGCTTCTTATCTATTTTTTGATTCTCCCGGCTTCTTGTATAACTACTTGTCAACACTGGAAATTGGTGGGAGGTACTTGGCTATTTATGGGGCTGGGAGTGGCCACAAGTCTTTCTGCAGTCCACTGCACCACCTTGTGGCGGAATAACCCAAGTGTAAGGAATTTACTGGAACAGGACATGCTGTATACTATAAAATCAATTCTACAGGTGAGTACTCACAGAATTGAATTTTCTCCTCCAAATCCTAGGTGCATCCTATGGGCAGATGCGTCTTATAGGGTGAAAATATGGTGGTTAATTTTTCCATATTTACAGTATATATTTTTCTTCATTTCTAGTGTAACATGGATGCAGACTCAGGAGAGCCAGAAGATGACCTTACCTCAGAAGCCATTGAGTTCTGCCAGAAAATTGGTAGCAAATCCACCAAAGTGTCAGACATAGTGGGACATAAGGACAAGCTTGTGTATAATGCAATTCAAGAAGGTGTAAATGCGGTTAATCAGAAGTCAACCTCCAATGCACAGAAGATTCAGAAGTGGCTTATTCTGGACAAAGACTTTTCTGTTGCTGGAGGAGAGCTTGGTAAGACTTAAATTGGTAGTATTGTGTTCTATTCCACTTTGCCTAATTATAAGATTAAAGTATTTTAGTTTATTGGTTGGAAAAACGCCCTTAAACACTTACTAGCTATGACCCTGGTCTTAAAGCAGACAGACAGTCAAAAATGACTTAAACCAGACCAAGACAACAAACGGTGCTCATATGCATCTCTCCCCAGGCAATTAGATTGCAGCACATACAAATTAATTTACCCTTTTTTTTTTTTTTTTTTTTTTTTTTTTTTTTTTTTTTTTTTTTTTTACTCCTGCTGTAGTAAATTTTAGAAACAAAATGTCGGCTCATGCAGGCCACCTGCAAACAGGAAGTGCTTCTGGGCTTCCTGTTACTGTGCATTGTCGGTTAAGTCAGTTGAATCCAGGCAGCAGTATGGCTGGGAGAGGAGACTCCAAAATGGCCGCTACCTTTCTTTCTTTTCCAACTGTACCAGGCTGTTGGTCCGGTTTAAAGCACCATATTCTACAGAAATTGTGGTTTGTTGTGCTTGGATTGCTGATGCCCCCTTACGTTAACCTACATTGAATAAATTGAGTGTAGTAAGGTGCACAAGCCGATTTATGCCTAACCAACAAATATGAGAAAAAAAAGTGAGGCACATTCATAAAGAGCAGATAGAAGGCTATTTCCAATAACGCATGCTGTATATATTCTAAGAATACAGCACGTCCTGCTCCAGAGATAATTTCTTATGTTTGGGTTATACATCCACAAGAAGGCGCTGGACTGCAGAGACGGCAAAAAAGTGGCTCCTCCCGGCAACTTATATTCCAGGGACCTCCCACAAATTCCCCAGTTCTTCTCTGCAGTCGGCGCTGCGAAGGCAAGAAGATGTCTCTCTCTACTCGCAGGTGAGCAGGGCTATTAGCCTGCGGCCCTGTGGGACTATTCCCACCCGTTCCTCTTTTTTTTCTGCCTCCCAGCTTTGGCTGCACTGCTCGGGTGACGGTAGGCAGCACCGTTGTCAGGTGCTTAAAGTGGACCAACATCCAGGGGTGATCGGCCCGGGAATCTATAAGATTCCCGGGCCGATCACCTCCCTCACCGCGGGACATCCGAGATCGGGATGTCCCGCGGTGAGGGACCCCCCCCAAAAGCCCCAAAAAACTCACCTGATCGGCAGTGGCCGCCGCCTCCCGCGCGCCCCTCTAGGGCCACTTTAAGGTCCACTTTAAGGAGCGCTGCTCCGACCGCAATCTCCCACCAAAGGGTAGGCGGTATAGGCCCATGGTGAGCCTTATGGGATGCCCCTCCCACGCTATCGCCCCTGTCCATCGGTGGGCTCCTGTTAGGTTGGCCGCAGCCCTGCTTCGCTCTCCCTGGCATTTCTCGGGAGCGGGGGGTGTGTGTATCCTTCACTCCTTGGGATTGTGTTACGTGGTATGCTTGGCTTGTGTTGTCGCGTGTGTTGGTATGCACTAGTTGCTTTTTTAAAAATGCCGCCGCCACGCTCGCTTGTACGGCGTTCCGCGGTCGGCGGTGACATTACCTCAGGTGCTGCTGCACCATCATTTGCTGACATGGTCACGTGGGTGCCTTCACGCTCTTCAGGGGGGACGGGCCTTGCGGATGGCGCGTTCCGCATCACTGTCTCCGCGACCCGCCCCTCGAGGTATCTGTGGGGGCCATTTTGCTCTCGTTGCGTGGTTGGCGTCTACCTACCGCGGTCCGTAAGTGCCCCTTCGGGCTGAATATATATATATATATATATATATATATATATATATATATATATATATATAATTATTATGGAATTTGTTGCATATGTCCTCTCTGCCTTGGATGATACCATTAGAATGTGTGGCAGGGCTTCTGCCTTGGCAGTGGCTATACGCTGCTCGGTTTGGCTGCGCCAGTGGGCAGCTGACAACTCTGCCAAGAAGGCTTTCACTGGGTTCCCCTATAAAGGGCTGCATCTATTTGGGGATTGCCTGGACCTGTTTTGCTAAGGAAGGCAGGTTACCCCAGCACAGACGGTCTTGGCCCTCTCGGGGTTCAGGCTCCTTTCTTCCCTCCTACCGTGGGTCCAGAATGGGAAGGGGAGCTTCATTTGCAGGGGTCCGGGGAGATTTCTGGGGCAGAGGACGTGGCCGCACTGGCCCCTCCTGGGGTTCCAAGTCTAAGTCTTCCCCCAAGCCCCTTCAGGCATGAAGGGGCGCCCTCACCCATCCGGGTGGGTGGACTGCTTCAGCTCTTTGCTCACGTCTGGAGGCGTCATGTCTCAGACCGGTGGATTCAGGATGTAGTGTCCTCCGGTTACAAGATAGAGTTGGCAGCCTTGCCGCCCCCAAGATTCATCAGATCCCGGATGCCTCAATAGCCCCTGTCAGCTCAGGCCAATTGCTTGCTGTGCAGAATCTACTGGAGCTGGGGGTCATCTGCCATGTGCCCTTAAGGGAAAGGGGCAAGGGATATTATTCCAACCTTTTCACCATTCCCAAAAGAGATGGGTCTGTCAGACCCATCCTGGACTTAAAGCTTCTCAACAAGGTTGTCAGATCCAGGTGTTTTCGCATGGAGACTCTGCGCTCAGCTGTAAGTTCACTACGCCCAGGGGACTTCATGACCTCTGTGGACATCAAGGATGCTGACCTCCATGTTCCAGTCTTTCCAGGTCATCAGATTCCTCAGGTTCGCTCTGGAGGATCAGCATTACCAGTTCGTGGCATTGCCCTTCGGTCTTACTTCGGCTCCCAGGGTATTCACCAAGGTGCTGGTGGGCATTATGGCTCTGCTGAGGGCTCAGGGCATTCGCATTCTTCCCTATTTGGACGATTCTTATTCTTATCACTTCTCCGTCCTTCTAACAGGCAGAGCTGGATACTCAGCGGGCGGTGACCACACTGGAGTCATTCGGCTGGGTGATAAACCACTCCAAATCTTCCCTGTCTCCCTCTTTGGTGAAGCCGTTTCTGGGCATGAATCTGGATACAGCTCGGGCAAAGATCTTTTTTCCTCAGCAGAAGGTGGACAGTCTGCAAGCTCAGCTCCTTCTGTCCTGCCCTCATCCTTCCATCAGGCAGGGAATGCAGCTGGTGGGCCTGATGGTGTCCTGCTTCGAGGCGGTTCCTTATGCTCAGTTTCACATGAGGCCTCTTCAACTCCACCTCTTGTCTGTATGGGACAGGGACCCTGTGTCCCTGGATCAGGTTTTGGTTCTGTCCCCCCTATCCAGGCGGTCCCTCTTGTGGTGGCTGGACTCAAGGAACCTGTTGGTGGGCAGATCCTTTCTGGCCCCTTGCTGGGAGACAGTCGCCACTGATGCCAGTCTGACAGGTTGGGGGGGCTTCTGGAGATCCCTATCATTCCAGGGGCAGTGGGGCCCTCGGGAGGCCCTCACCCCTATCAACGTTCTGGAACTGAGGGCAATCGGGTTGGTTCTAGCCCGCTTGACCCCGCACCTTCGGGGCTTGGGCTGTTCAGGTACGCTCGGACAACCAGATGGCGGTTGCCTACATCAATCATCGGGGGGGACCCGGAGCAAGGGGGCCCTCAAGGAAGTGTCTCTGATCCTGTCCTGGGCAGAGGACAATGTTCCCTGCATCTCAGCTGTGTACATTCCGGGGGTGGAGAATCTGGAGGCAGACTCTCTGAGCAGGGGGACTTCACTCTGTGTCACCGTTGGAGTCAGCCAGATGTGGATATGTTTGCGTCCCGTCACAAGCTTCCAGTCTTTGTGTCTCTGTCCCAGGACCCTCTGACCTTAGCCATGGATGCTCTGACAATGCCCTGGCAGGGTTTTCAGCTTCTGTATGTCTTTCCCCCGTTTCCCCTGTTGGGCAGGGTTCTGCGAAAGATGGCTCAGGAAGGGGTGCCAGCAATACTGGTGGCCCCCCGTTGGCCAAGAAGAGTGTGGTTCGCAGACATCGTACAGCTGGCAGATCAGTATGACGTGCCCAGGGATCCAGACCTGCTCACTCAGGGGCGGCTACGCTACCTCAATTTACAAACGCTGGCTTTAACAGCCTGGCTGCTGAAACCTCCATCTTAATGGAAAAGGGGCTGGCTGCCTCTGTTAACACCATGATCAGGGCTAGGAAAAAGTCCTCCTCTTCCATCTACTATAGGGTTTGGCGTACCTACATTGACTGGTGTGAGGCTAAATCTCTTCCCTGTCGTGTTTTCTATTCCTAGGATTCTGGAATTTCTCTAACATGGTTTGGATCTGGGACTTCAACTCAGCACTCTGAAAGGTCATGTGTCTGCCTTGGCTGTTTTCTTTGAAATCTTTTGCTCAGCATCATTTGGTCAAGACCTTTTTCCAGGGGGTTACTCATGTGCGCCCCCCACGTAAGCCTATGTTACCAGTCTGGTACTTGAACTTAGTCCTATCTGCCTTGCAGGGGTCTCCGTTTGAGCCTGTGCATGAGGTTGCTTTGTCCATTCTTACACTTAAGGTAGTCTTTTTGGTGGCTATCACTTTTGTTAGGCATGTTTGAGTTGGCGGCGCTTTCCATCAAGCCCCCTTACTTTGAGAGACACCAGGGCAAGATGGTGTTTCGCTTTAAACCAGATTTTCTGCCTAAAGTTGTGTCTGCTTTTCATCTCAATCAGGACATTGTTCTGCCTTCTCTGTGCCCTAATCCTAGTAACCCTAAGGAGAGGGCTCTACATTACTTGGATGTGGTTAGGAACCTGAAGTTCTATTTGGTGGATACTGAACCCTTCAGGAAGACTGATGCTCTTTTTGTGGTCCCTTCTGGTCCTAAGAAGGGTCTGGCTCCAGCTAAGTCTACCATCAGCAAGTGGATCCGTTAGGCTGTGATTCAGGCCTATTCTGCTAAAGGGAAGGATCCTCCCTTCTGCCTTACTGCTCATTCCACTCGTGCTATTGGTGCCTCTTGGGCCTTTCAGCACCAAGCTTCTGTTGAACAAGTTTGCAAGGCCGCCACTTGGTCTTCTGTTCATACTTTCTCTAAGTTTTACAAGGTTGATGTTAGGACCTCAGCTGATGCTGCTATTCTAAGTATGTCACACACCCCGCTTCAAGACTTTCATTACACCTGGGTATACTGACCTGTAGATGGCGATCTTGCAGAGATAACAAAGGTCAGACCCTCCCGGCCCATAAATACCTGGGACCTCCCACTCATTCCCCAGTTTTCCATCTCTGCAGAGGCGAGCAAGTCAGAAGATGTCTCCTCCTTGCAGGTAGCCGGGATGACTCCCGGCCACCTTTTTTATTCTATTTCTGCCCGGATCCCTTCTATTAAGTTACTTGCCTTCCAGCCTAGGCTGCTGGTCCGGGCAAAGGTAGTTGGCACCCCTGGTGCTTAGGAGCCGTGAGACCCCATAACAAGGGGTAGGCGGCTATCCGGGTTGGTGATCCCAGTTTGGGATGCCCCGTCCCTTGGCCCTACCCTGGCATGATTTCCCCCTCTCCCGGATACCCTGGGGGGGGGGGGGGGTCGGTTTCCTTATGAGTTCCTATCATTTGTGTGTGTGTGTATGTTTACTGTGTGTGTGTGTGTATGTTTACTGTGTGTGTGTGTGTGTGTGTATGTTTACTGTGTGTGTGTGCTTTTACTTTCACTTTGACTGGTGCCGGTGGTCCCGCGCCGGCCTCCGGGAGCTGTATGGCAATGGCGGCGGTGAGCCCATGAGGGCTTCTTCTCCTCTGGGCGGGGGGGCGGGGCCGGGCGCTTACGACCCGCCCCCGTGCTGCGGGCGCGTCTTTCATGTCCCGGGTTCTGGGTAGGAGGGGCGGGGTGCAACGCGCCGGCCCACCCTCCCTCCTCCTACTGCACACTGCGCCTTCCCTGTGCCAGGCATGCGGTACTGAAGGTCGGGTGAGTGGCCTTATGGCCATCTGATTAATCTGTTAACTATTTCTAGCATGATCTGAGCGTGTGCTTGTTTTTTTTGTTCCAGGTGGGCCATTGATCATATTAAAGGGGGGTTCTCCCGGTCCAGGGTCCCTGGTTAAATTTTAGCTGGCTTAAAATCCTCCCACTTGGGTCGCATTATAGCGCAAATCCCAAAAAAGAGATATATATATATATATATATATATATATATATATATATATATATATCTCTATCTATCTATCTATCTATCTAATATTTTATTACAAAAATCACCATATGGAGGCTTCCCCGGATACTGGGCTTGTGCCCCCCTCGGGGCAATCCAGGCTGTTTGGGGTGTGGGGTATCCCTTTTGGGGGGATGATGTATTTCTATGTGTACCCTGTGCGCAGCGGTCTATTACGCGGCAGACCGGATCTCAGGCGTCCGGTTCTGCTCCGCCAGTCTTCTCTCCGTCTCCCCCTCGCTTGACACGTACTACATGTGATGTGGTCATTGACGGGGAGTCGCAATCTGAGGTGTGTGCCAGATTGGCCAATCTTGAAAAAAATGTTTTCCAGTGCCGTTGCTAAAAAGGCCACGACAAAGAGAAAACATTTGTATACGGCTGCGCAGGCCTTTGATAGGGAGGATTTTGACTCCCTGGATTGGTCTGATTTTTCCCCGCATGAGGAAGGGAAGTTGTTTGAGGATACCGAGCGGGGTCCAGGGGGATTCTTTGGATACCGCTAGGGTCCTGGCTCATATGTTTGAGGTCCTGGCTATTTCTCCCCCCGAGGCGGCTCCTCCGCAGAAGGGGGAGTTCTTTGAAGTAACTAAGCCGCGCTTGGAATTTCCTTATCAAAAGCATTTTGATGGTATCATTCTCAAGGAATGGGAGAGGCTGACTCGGCTTCCAGGTGTTCCACTGGGTTGGGACAAGAAATATCCCTTTCCGGTGGATGCTCCTGTTTTGGGGTTGTTCAGCTCCGCAGTCCTCCATTCTCCGAAGGGCACTACTCTCAAGGATGGTGAGGATAAACGCATTAACCAGATGGTTTGTGCTTCTGCGCTTGTAGTGGTTGCTGCCAGGTCGGTTGTTAGAGGATTGTTGACCTCGTCCGGGCTTGACCCGGCTAGTCAGGAGTTTGCCGACCTTAAGCGCTGTGAGTTATTTTTATCCTTTGTACTGTCCGCCCTGGACGACACTTTGGTGATGTGTAGCAGAGCGGCTCCTCTGCTTGTGGCTATCCGCCGGTCGGTTTGGTTACGCCAGTGGGCGGCTGATTTTGTGTCCAAAAAGTTGCTCACGGCCCTCCCCTTTGGGGTTGCGGCTCTTTGGAGAAAAATTGGATTCGGTGGCAAAGGGAGGTAAGTTACCTCAGCGTAAGAAGCAGCGTCGCCCCTTTCGGGGGGCTAGAGTCGGCAGGGGTTCGGCCTTCCCCTCTTCCAGAAGGGATTCCTGGATCAGGGGCAGGGGTCGGGCCCGTCCAGGACACAGTTGGGGCTCCAAGCCTAGAGCCGCTGCCAAGCCCGCTCAGCAATGAGGGGGCGCCCTCACCCTTGCGGGTGGGGGGACGGCTGCTACTCTTCTCCCATGTTTGGGTCCAAGAGGTCTCGGACAGGTGGATTCAGGAATTGGTGTCTTCCGGTTACAAGCTGGAGTTCGAGTTCCGGCCCCCCTCCCAGATTCTTCAGTTCTCGGGTGCCGTCAGATCCTCTGGCCGCTCAGGGGCTTCGGGCGGCAATAGCAAGTCTCTTGGACATGGCTGTCATCTGTCCGGTGCCTCCTTCAGACCGGGGCCTGGGCTTCTATTCCAGTTTGTTCACGGTGCCCAAGAAGGACGGATCCGTTCGTCCCATTCTGGATCTGAAGTTGCTCAACAGGTTAGTTCGTCCCCAGAAGTTCCGTATGGAAACTGCGCTCAGCCATCCACTCACTTCGTCAGGGGGACTTCATGACGTCCATAGACATCAAGGATGCTTACCTGCATATTCCAATATTTCCGGCACACCAGAGATTCCTCAGGTTTCTCGTGGACAATCGACATTTTCAGTTTGTGGCTCTTCCGTTTGGCCTTACCTCGGCTCCAAGGGTTTTTACCAAGGTGTTGGCAGGAGTGATGGCCATCCTCAGAGCCAGGGGTATCCGCATCGTGCCCTATCTGGACGATCTTATCATGGCGTCTTCCCTCAGTCAGGCGCAGCTGGATACCAGGAATGTGGTGTCCACTCTGGAGAGTTTCGGTTGGGTGATCAACTATTCCAAGTCCTGCCTCACTCCCTCCAGGGTGGTGGAGTTCCTGGGAATGTCGCTGGATACTTCTCAGGCCAGGGTGTTTCTCCCCCGAGCCAAGGTTCTTCTGATTCAGGAATTGACTCAGCGTCTTCTATCCATTCCCCGTCCGTCCATCCGGCTAGGAATGCGACTCGTGGGATTGATGGTGGCATCGTTCGAGGTGGTTCCCTTTGCCCATGTTTCACACAAGGACCCGCTGTCATTGGATCAGTCCTTTCTGATGTCCCCCCAGGTGCGGCGTTCCCTTCGGTGGTGGCTGAAACCAAGCAATCTGACGAGGGACGGGTCTTTTCTGACCCCTCGTTGGGAGACTGTCACCACGGATGCCAGACTGTCAGGTTGGGGGGGATTTTGGAAGGATCTTCAGTTTCAGGGGTTGAGAGCCATTAGGTTGGTTCTGGCTCACATGACTCATCAGTTACGGGGACTACCAGTTCAAGTTCGGTCGGACAATTGGACGGCGGTCACCTACATCAATCACCAGGGAGGGACTCGCAGCAGGCGTTCCCTCAGGGAAGTGTCCTTGATCCTTGCCTGGGCAGAGAGCAATGTCCCATGCATCTCGGCGGTGTACATTCCGGGAGTGGAGAACACTGAGGCGGACTCCCTGAGCAGGGGGGGTCATCTCGCCGGGGGGAATGGTCGCTCTGCCCCAAGGTGGGGGTCTCCGGAGGTGGACCTCTTTGCCTCTCGTCAGTCACAAGCTTCCGGCATTTGTGTGTCTCTCTCTCGTGGGATCCACTGGCTCTGGCAGTGGATGCCATGTCTCTGAACTGGAGGGATCTGGGGTTTCTGTACCTGTTCCCTCCGTTTCCCATGGTGGGCAGAGTGGTGCGCAATCTGGACCTAGAGGGCGCGTCGGCAATCCTGGTGGCTCCAAGGTGGCCAAGACAGGTTTGGTTCGCAGACGTGGTAAGGTTGGCGGAGGATCAGTTAGACCTGCCCCTTCTGCCGGATCTGCTCACTCGGGCCACTGCTCTACCCCAATTTACCAACGCTGGCTTTGACGGCGTGGTTGCTGAAACCTCCATCTTGAGGGAGGAAGGTCTTTCTGATGCTGTCATTCAGACTCTGGTTAGGGCTAGGAAGCAGTCTTCCTCTGCCATCTATTATAGGACTTGGGGGTCTTATATTGATTGGTGTGAGGTCAGGGCCTTGCCTTGCAGGGCATTTTCTATCCCTAGGGTTTTGGAATTTCTGCAACATGGTCTGGACCAAGGTTTGCAGCTTAGTACGCTGAAGGGGCAGGTTTCTGCCCTGGCGGTTTTCTTTCAAAAGTCTTTTTGCTCTTCATAGTCTGGTTAAGACCTTTTCCAGGGGGTTACGCATGTGCGGCCTCCTAGGAAGCCTTTGCTCCCAGTTTGGGATTTGAATTTGGTTTTGTCTGCCTTGCAGGGTCCTCTTTTTGAACCTTTGCAGGATATTGCACTTTCTACGCTTACTCAGAAGGTTGTTTTTCTGGTTGCCATTACTTCCGTTCGTCGTGTTTCGGAGTTGGCAGCCTTGTCTATTAAGGCTCCTTACTTTGAGGCATCAGGACAAGGTTGTTTTCCGCTTCAAACCAGATTTCCTTCCTACGGTGGTCTCTGCTTTTCATTTGAATCAGGATATTGTTCTTCCCTCCTTGTGTCCTAAGCCCAGCAATGACAACGAGAGGGTTTTGCGTTCTTTGGATGTGGTCCGCTGTGTGAAGTACTATTTGGTGGCTACTTCTCCTTTTCGTAGGACTGACGCCCTTTTTGTGGTGCCCTCTGGGCCTAGGAAGGGTTTGGCTCCTGCCAAGTCTTCCATTAGTAAACGGATTCGCCAGGCCATTGTTGGGGCCTATTCTGCTAAGGGGAAGATTCCCCCTTTTCGTGTTACTGCTCATTCTACTCATGCTGTTGGGGCGTCCTGGGCCTTCCAGCACCAGGCTTCTGTTGAGCAGGTTTGTAAGGCTGCTACTTGGTCTTCGGTTCACACTTTTTCCAAGTTTTACAAGGTTGATGTTCGGGCCTCAGCGGATGCTGTTTTTGGCCGCAAAGTTCTGCAAGCTGCAGTGCTTTAAGTTTGTGCCTTGTTTTTTGGATCTCCGCCCTTTATGGACACTGCTATTGGATGTCCCAAGTGTATTGAATGTCTTGAAGCGGGGTGTGTGACATACTTATAATACCCATTTTACAGGTGAATATTCACAAAATGGTATTTTTGGCTGCAAAGTTCTGCAGGCGGCAGTAGTTTAATTTGCATGTTGTTGCTTTTGGGAATCTTACCCTACCTTACGGACACTGCTTTTGGATGTCCCAAATCTACATAACGAATTATCTCTGGAGCAGGACGTGCTGTATACTTAGAATAATACAATTCTGTGATTACTCACCTGTAGAATTGGTTTATACGTATACAGCACGTCCTGCTCCACCCCGCCCTTGTTTTCATTATTCTTGGTGCCTCTGTATGGTGGTTATCCATGGTTTAAATTGTTTGATTATGGTTGTTATTTTCCTCGGCCTCTTGCTAACTGCTTGTCAATACTGGGGAGTTTGTGGGAGGTCCCTGGAATATAAGGGGCCGGGAGGAGCCACTTTTTTGCTGTCTCTGCAGTCCAGCGCCATCTTGTGGATGTATAACCCAAACGTAAGGAATTATCTCTGGAGCATGACGTGCTGTATATGTATAATACCAATTCTACAGGTGAGTAATCGCAGAATTGTATTTTTTTCCCCCATAAGGTCCTACAATGAAACTAAAGCGACCTGTGGTGTCCAAAATGTATAAAGATCAAATTGACGGCTTTTACCTAGATGCAATGACCCCCATGGATAATCCTATTCCAGCCAAGTAGAATGCGCCACGGTGAAAGAAGTTCTGTTTTGCAAATGGAAGGATCACTCCGGTGAACTCAACAGATGTGCATTATAAGAAACTTAATGTGAATTTCTCTAATTTCCATATTTTTTCACTCTGTTTAAATGTTCTCACTAATTTGATGGTCATTGTCAGAGCATAAATGCGTGGGTGGAAGGATCATGAAAAAGTGCCTCCTAAATAAGACCACAAACTGCTAATGTGTCGTGTATGGAGTAAAAGGCCTGCAAGAGCAGGCTGCTATTGTATATGATGATCTCCATTTTCCTTGTTCTAGAAGTTGACCTACATGTCAGTAGAAAGACTTTGCTGACAGCTGGTAGCAAAATAGCAAATTGGCATGGTTTTGAAGGAATGTGAAGCAAGAGAGAACTTAGGATTCTGAGACCACATGCCAAAAAGAGCAGCTAAAGTCAGGTTTTTGTGTAAAAAAAAAAAAAAAAAATAGAACTACTGAATGTTTTTATGTAAACATTATTTATTTTGTACATTTCTTTTCTGGGATAAAAAATTGTAAGCCATTTCAAAATCAAGCAATGCTGACTGCTGTGTACACACCATAACAAAAAAATAACTTTGGACCTCTTCTTGACCAAGGCCTCCTGCCATTTTTTCTCTTCTAAATAATCCCCTTGAACTGCATGATCTCGCCTCAGCCCTAAGTGACCTACCTGATCATTTCTTTTCTGGGATAAAAAATTGTAAGCCATTTCAAAATCAAGCAATGCTGACTGCTGTGTACACACCATAACAAAAAAATAACTTTGGACCTCTTCTTGACCAAGGCCTCCTGCCATTTTTTCTCTTCTAAATAATCCCCTTGAACTGCATGATCTCGCCTCAGCCCTAAGTGACCTACCTGATCTTCATCCCTCCTTACCCAGGCAAATGATGGTGCTGGTGCCCAGGAAAGAATGAGGGATTTGCTTAGTGGCAGAGCTAGATCCATATAGATCAGTGAGGAGTGAGCTTTAAGAGAAAAAATAAAAAGGATCATTGGGGAGAAGGCTTTTCATTTTCAGACCTCAAATATCCTATGGAAATGCCATGTTTACTTGTATTTGAGCATCTGCTGAGTAGGGACAATTGTGGTCCTTATGGGGTCTTTATTTAAAACATTTTGTCTTCTGTGCTGTGGTAATGAATTGAGCAAAGTTTGCACACAAACCCTTAAACCTACCCTGTACATGTACAATTCGTCAAATGGCCAGTTAAAATTTACCTACCGGTAATAGAAAAAAACAGATTCGTGTAACTGAAGCAATATTTTATAACGTGACTATTGAACCCGTTTTAAAATCTGGGAAAGCCTGGAACTTGGTTTATATACTGTGTACTAAGAACATTTTACAGATCTGCTGGCTCTCTATCTCTTTAGTGCATTAGCCTTCTCATGTTTCATATGTATTTACATATTTAAAAGCAAATATATTTATGTTTTGTGACTTGATAGACTGCACCCTACATGCACTACCAAAGTAAGGGGGCTAGCAGAAAATGTCAGCTGACATCATTCCAATAGGATTAATTTATTGTTAATTGATGCACTAGTCACAGGGCAGACCTGTGACCAATGGGACATGCAGGCAATGTAAGTGTTGCTTTATGTACTTCACTATTGAATAAATACCTTAAATGCAAACTGCTTTGTGTCAGAATTTTGTTTTAGATTTCTTCAGGGGTCCCTTATTAAATTCCAGTGATCAAATAGTTGCATTGTAAACACGCTCCATAAGTGAAGAATTAAAGGTTGGGGCAATTACCGTATTATTCTAAGTATACAGTACGTCCTGCTCCAGATATAATACTTACAATTGGGTTATCCTCCGCCAGAGGGCGCTGTGCACTGCAGACATGCAAAAACAGACTCCTCCCGGCCCTTCATATACCCAGGGACCTCCCAGATATTCTCAGTGTGCCACACACCCCGCTTCCCCTTTAATTCTTCACGATTGGGTTACTCGCCGCCAGGTGACGCAGTTGCAGAGAGGAAGTCTTGTAACGAGCCCCCCTTCCGGCCTATATATACCTGGTACCTCCCACTTAACACCAGTGTTTTTCTCTCTGCATGACGACAAGACAGAAGATTGAAGTCTCCTGTTTGCAGGTAGCTGGGGTCTTACCCCGGCACCCCCTTTTGGTCTATTTCTGCCCAGTTTGATTGTTTGTTACCTATATGTTTAAATGGAAGCCTCCCAGCCCAGGCTGCTCACTGGGCAATTGGTAGATGGCACTATAGGTGCCTAGGAGCTTATCTCCTCCGCTCGACCTCTTGCTTGGGGGCAATGCGGCTATCCGGCATGGTGATCCGGATTTGGGATGCCCATGTCCCGAGGTTCCCCTTGGCCCCTTTCTCTCCCGTTATGGTCCCTTCACTATGGGGGGGGGGGGGGTTGGGGGATGTGTATATGCATGTGGTGTTTTTACTTGTATGGATAACCTTGTCAGTTTTCAGGTCAGCACCGCAGGATGGGTGCACACGGCCTGACTCTCTCTTTTACAGATTGCCCACGGTTAACACTCTCTTTTACAGATTGCCCACACTGATTAGCCCTCTCTCTCTCTCTAGCAGCTCCGCCATTGTGCGGGCCGCTGTTGGGCCTGAACGGCCAGAGTTTAGCTCCGCTTTAGGGCGGCCGGGGCGGGCCGCGCTGTGGCAGGCATGGCTGAAGCTGTCTGTGACGCTCTCCCCTCCCATTGTCCGGGCGCCCTCTCGTTTCGGCACCGCCGTTCGGCGGGCCGCACGGTCAGCGCTTTAGGCGCATGGCCTCAATCTCCCTGGTAAAGGCTTCCCTCCCCCTCCGTTTATGGAGGGCGTCGGGCGCCCTCTTGTTTTGCGGCACCGCCGTTTGGCGGGCCGCACTGTTTGAATCTAGAGGGGGGGCGGGACCCGGATGACGTTAGAGGGGGCGTGGCTGGAACGGCGTCGATATGCAGCTCGGCCCCAGCCGCACTTCCTCCCTCTTATCAGGAGTCAGCTGCGGGGCACTCAGCCGCAGGAAGTGAATATCTCAGCTGCTGCTACCTGTCCTTGCTTTCAGCCTTGCTTTCGGCCTTGGGTAGGTAAGCGGCCTCACCTCGTGTGGGGCCGTCTCTTGTTATATTCTTGATTGTTTTATAAAAAAAAAAAAAACTGGTTCAAATTCTTGTGTGTATATGTATGTATGTATGTAAAAAAAAAAAAAAAAAAAAGGGATAATCATAAATTAAATCCTCCCTCCCGGGACATTAATGTAAAGGGGCATCCCGGGTGGCTTATGCCTTAAACCCACGGTTGTGCGAATACCATAAATCACCATATGGAGGCTTCCGATAATACCGGAAATGGTTCTTCTGGGCCATCCAGGCTGTGTGGGGGCTGTGGGACTCCTTTCCCAGGCTATGATGTTATATTATGCATTCCTTGTGCAAAGCAGAATATTGTGCGTCAGTCCGTCGCTCCGGCTTCTGGCTCCTCGCAACTTCCATCATCTCCTACCCTGTTCCGGACCCCGTGTGACATTGTCAAAGGTGGGGATTCACAATCCGAGGTGTCGGCACGATTGTCCAACCTCGAGAAGATGGCCTCCGTCAAAGTAGGTCAGAAGGCTACTGCGAAACGGAAACGCCTTTCTCCTGTGGCTCCTGCTTCACAGGATGAGGGATGTGAACTTGTGGATTGGTCCGATCACTCCCTGGACGAGGAGGGGGAACTCCTTGTGGAGTCAGATGAGCCTGCAGACCAGCTTGAGGTCGATGCTATTGGCGATCTGGCTGCGGGGGTTTCCCTTGACACCCCCTCCATTCTGGCTCAAATGTTTGAAATTTTGAATTTAGATCCGCCTGATGCTGTCGCCCTGCCAAAGGGTGAGTTGTTTAATGTGCCTCAGCCACGTTTGGTGTTTCCCAGACAACAACACTTTGAGAGGGTTGGGCTTAAGGAATGGGAACATCCCACGCGTTTAACTGGAATTCCTTCCAGTTGGGATAAACGCTATCCTTTTCCGCCGGAATTGGTGAAGATTTGGTCGGTTCCCCCTGACGTTGATACCCCTGTGCTAGGGCTATCTAGCACGGCTATTGTACAGTCTTCTGAGACCACTGCCATTAAGGATGGTGAGGATCGTCGGATTGACCAGTATGCTCGCCATGGTTTTATTAGTGCCGGATCGACGATGCGGCCGGTGTGTGCTTCGGCGCTTCTTCTATTGGCGGTTAGGTCCGTTATTCAGGATCTATGCGCAGATTTTGATCCAGCTTGTAATGAGTTTAGTGCTCTTAAGCAGTGTGAGTCTTTTATTTCCTATGTTCTGACCGCCCAGGACGATGCGCTGGCAATGAGTAGCAGGACAGCGGCAATGCTGGTGGCTATTCGTCGGTCAGTATGGCTACGCCAGTGGTCGGCAGACTTAGTTTCTAAGAAGGTGCTCACAGCACTTCCCTTTTTGGGCTTGCGACTGTTTGGTGATCAAATTGATTCAGTTGCAAAAGGTGGTAAAATGCCTCAACGTAAGGGTTGAAAGTACCGTTAGGCCTTCCTTTCGGGGATTCAGAGCGGGTAAGGGGGCTTCCTTTCCCGCTACCAGAGGTGCAGGTTGGACCTGGGGGAGGGGCCGTGTCTGCCCCACTCAGTCCTGGGGCGCCAAGCCCAAGCCTGCCGGTAAGCCCGCTCAGCAATGAGGGGCTGCCCTCACCCGTGCGGGTGGGGGGGACGATTGCGACACTTCTCCCAGGTTTGGGACCAGGAGGTTCCGGACAGGTGGATCCGGGAGGTGGTGTCGTCCGGTTACAAACTGGAATTCGAGTCTTGCCCTCCTTCACGATTCTTTCGGTCTCGGGTGCCCATCGATCCTTTGGCCGCACAGGGGCTCCTGGCGTCGGTAAGGAATCTTTTAGAAATGGCGGTCATCCGGCCGGTACCGCACTTAGAGGTGGGCCTCGGTTTCTACTCCAATCTTTTCGCAGTCCCCAAAAAGGACGGGTCGGTTCGTCCCGTCCTGGACCTGAAATTACTCAACAAGTTCATCCGTATTCGGAAGTTTCGCATGGAAACTTTGCGCATGGCCGTCGGTTCCCTTCGGCAGGTGGACTTCATGACGTCCATAGACATCAAGGATGCTTATCTTCATGTTCCCATCTGCCAGGCTCATCAACGTTTTCTTCGATTCGTGATGAAAGATCAGCATTTTCAATTCGTGGCACTTCCGTTTGGCCTTACCTCGGCTCCAAGAGTGTTCACCAAGGTGCTGGCAGGGGTGATGGCCATTTTCAGATCTCGGGGCATTCGTGTCGTGCCTTATTTGGACGACCTTCTCATCATGGCTCCGTCACTCGATCAATCGGAAACAGACACCAGGATGGTGGTCTCCACGCTGGAAAGCTTTGGTTGGGTGATCAACTTCCCCAAGTCCTCCCTCGCTCCGGCCAGGGTGGTGTCCTTTCTGGGGATGCAGTTGGACACTCATCAACACAGGGTGTTTCTCCCCCAGTCCAAAATTCATCTGATTCAGGAGTTGGCTCGGGTCCTACTTTCCAATCCTCGGCCGTCCATCCGTCTGGGGATGAGGCTGGTAGGGTTGATGGTTGCCTCCTTCGAGGCAGTTCCTTTTGCTCAATTTCACACGAGGACGCTTCAGCTTGATCTGTTGGCGTCCTGGGACCGGCAGCCTCGGTCGCTGGATCAGCCCTTCTAGTTGTCCTCCCGGGTCCGGCAGTCCCTCCAGTGGTGGTTGGTCTCGGCCAATCTCGTGAAGGGCAGGTCTTTCCTGACCCCTCTCTGGGAAATTGTCACCACAGACGCCAGTCTTTCGGGATGGGGGGGGGATTCTGGAAGGAGCTTCAGTTCCAGGGGCAGTGGGGACCTCAAGAGGCCCACTTGCCCATCAATGTTCTGAAACTGAGAGCCATCCGTCGGGTTCTTGCTCTGCTGACTCTACACGTTCTGGGCCTTTCGGTCCAGGTTCGTTCAGACAATCGAACAGCGGTTGCTTACATCAATCATCAGGGAGGGACATGCAGTCTGGGTGCTCTGAGAGGTGTCCCTGATCCTGACCTGGGCGGAGGCCCATGTTCCTTGTCTCTCGGCGGTGTACATTCCAGGGGTGGAGAACCAGGAAGCAGATCGGTTGAGCAGGGGCTCTTCCCGTCTGGGAGAATGGGCTCTCCATCCTCAGGTTTTTCGCTCACTGTGTCTCCGGTGGGGGACGCCGGAGGTGGACCTGTTTGCCTCTCGTCACAATTACAGGCTCCCGAACTTCGTGTCGCTCTCCCAGGATCCTCTGGCTCTGGCAGTAGACGCCATGTCCCTGAGCTGGGGGGCTCTGGGGTTCCTGTACCTGTTTCCTCCGATACCCATGCTGGGCAGGGTGGTTCGGAAGTTGGCTCTGGAAAGGGTGTCCGCCATTCTCGTGGCCCCAAAGTGGCCAAGGCGAGTGTGGTTCGCAGACATGGTTTGGCTGGCAGTGGACCAGTTCGTTCTGCCTCTTCGGCCCGATCTGCTCACTCAGGGCCGGTTGTGTTACCCCAATTTACCAGCGCTGGGTTTGACGGCCTGGCTGCTGAAACCTCCATCTTGGAGGAGGGTCTTTCTGACTCGGTCGTCAAGACTCTGATCAGTGCCCGGAAGAGGTCTTCTTCTATCATCTACTATTGGACTTGGAAAGCCTATATCGCTTGGTGTGAGATTAGATCTTTTCCTTGTAGGGTTTTTTCGGTCTCCAGGATTCTGGAGTTTTTACAATCTGGCCTAGACTCTGGTCTTCAGCTAAGTACGTTGAAAGGGCAAGTTTCTGCCTTATCTATCTTTTTTCAGAAGCGTTTTGCGCTTCATCCTTTTTAGTTAAAACTTTTTTCCAGGGGGTTACGCATGTGCGGCCCCCCAGGAAACCATTATTCCCTGTTTGGGACTTGAATTTGGTTCTTTCTGCTCTTCAGGCTCCTCCTTTTTTGAGCCTTTGCAAGATATTGCTTTGTCTACCCTGACTCAGAAGATTGTCTTCTTGGTAGCTATCACTTCGGTCCGGCGTGTCTCGGAGTTGGCGGCCTGGTCTATCCAGGCGCCTTACTTTGAGAGGCATCAGGATAAAGTGGTCTTTCGGTTTAAACCAGACTTTCTTCCTAAGGTTGTTTCTGCTTTTCATTTGAATCAGGATATTGTTCTTCCCTCCTTTGTCAGAGAGGGTTTTGCATTGTTTGGATGTAGTACGCTGTGTTAAGTACTATTTGATTATTACGTCTCCTTTTCGTAAAACGGATACCTTTTTTGTTGTGCCCTGTGGGCCTAAGAAGGGTTTGGCACCGGCCAAATCTTCCATTAGCAAATGGATACGTCAGGCCGTTATTGCGGCCTATTCTGCTAAGGGGAAGGTTCCCCCTTTTCGTATCACTGCTCATTCTACTTGCGCCGTTGGAGCGTCTTGGGCTTTTCAGCACCAAGCTTCTGTTGTACAAGTTTGTAAGGCCGCCACTTGGTCTTCTGTTCATACTTTTTCTAAGCTTTACAAAGTTGATGTGCAAGCCTCAGCGGATGCTGTTTTTGGCCGCAAAGTTCTGCAGACTGCAGTCATTTAAGTTATGCTTCATTTTTGCCTTCGGATACCCATCCCTTGTGGACACTGCTTTTGGATGTCCCAATCGTGAAGAATTTAAGGGGAAGCGGGGTGTGTGGCACACTGAGAATACCATTTTGTGAGTACTCGCCTGAAAAATGGATATTGTCAGTGTGCCACACACCCCGCTTCACCCCCGCCTTTTTCGGTATCCCGAATCCTTTATATGGTGAAGCTTTTATTTTGAGGTTACCGTTAGATTGCTGGTACCTTGTCTTTCTGCTTTTTAAATCACTGGTGTTAAGTGGGAGGTACCAGGTATATATAGGCCGGAAGGGGGCTCGTTACAAGACTTCCTCTCTGCAACTGCGTCACCTGGCGGTGAGTAACCCAATCGTGAAGAATTAAAGGGGAAGCGGGGTGTGTGGCACACTGACAATATCCATTTTTCAGGTGAGTACTCACAAAATGGTATTTTCTCTGCAGTGCTGACTGCGAACACATGAAGTATCACTCTCTCGCAGGTGAGCGGGGCTATTACAGCCTGCGGCCCTGTTGGACTATTCCCACCCGTCCTCCTTGATGTGCCTCCCAGCCTGGGCTGCGCTGGTCGGGTGAAGGTAGGCAGCACCATGCTCCACCGCAGTCCCCCACCATAGGGTAGGCGGTTTAGGCTGATGGTGAGCCTCATAGTGGATGTCCCTCCTGCATTCTTGTCCCATGCCCCGTGTAGAGGTGGACCCTGTGTAAAGGGTCGCCGTCCTCCCTCGTTTCCCCCCGTTCTTCGGGGGAAAAGAGGGGGGGGGGTGTGTGTGTGTAGTCCGTTGGCATTCTCAGTGTACAGTATTGTCACGCTTATGGCCGTGTTTTTGCCCCTGATCGGCAACTGGGTGTCAGAGCCGCGCTGCCTTTCTAGTTTGACCCTCTCAATTTTTACTTGCAATAGTCTACCGCACGTCCTGCGTTATTATGCTACATCTTGGGCAGGAAACTGATTTTTCGCACGCCTACGGGCGTTAGAATGGTGGCGGTGTATTGAGACTTCATGAGTATCCACTAGCAGATACCCTTACTGGCACACTCTATGCTTAGCTTGCCGAGCCTTTACACGACTGCTTCAGAGTTTCGCGCTCTTTGGGGGAGGCGGGGACCCGGCGTGGTGGGCTCCGCATCACGCCCAGTTTAGACCCGCCCTCCGAGGTTCGGTTGTCGCCATTTTGTTTATCTGCGCACACGTGTTGGCGGTCTCTCTCTCCTCCCCAGGTCGGTGAGTGCCCTCGCGGGCGTTTTCATTACTAGTACTTTTTCTGTCGCACATGGCCTTGACACCCCTTGTTCCCCTTCTGTCTTTCAGACCTTGAAGATTCCGGTGGCTTCTCCCGGCGCTAACATATATTGTAGCGGGCTTACAAATTCTCCCACATTAACCTAGCGGGTCTTTGGGACATCCAGGGTGGCCTATTGTGTAAAACCCTACTGGTATATTACATTAACAATCACCATATGGAGGCATCTCACAATTATGTGACCGGGACAAGACTAGCTGTGTGCAGCGTGTGGACTGCCCCATGCTGATGCGGACAGAGCACGGGTCTGCGGACCATGTGCTGAACAAGCACTGGCCCTGCAATCAGGGTTGCCAGTGGCTGCACCTCGTTTCAATGCACCTCTCTCCCCGTGCTTAAATCTCACTCCTGATGAGTCGCACTCGAGCGGGAATGAACAGCAAGTCGTGCCACGCAGACTGCCTACGGCCGAGCAGGTGATTTCGAGGTTGGCAGAGCGCTTGGGCCCTGGTAAGAAGCGGTCCCTGACGCCTCCGGTTTCGCCCATTCCTTCTGAATCTGAAGAGTTCACTACGGAGCAGAGTTTTGCTCTTTATGATGGTCTGCTATTCTCGGACTCAGGCTCATCAGACGAGGGGCTGAGGAGTCATGATGATCTGGGCCCCGGTTCTTGGGGCCTGTCTGTGTGACACCGACGAATTACTGATAAAGATCTTCGAGGTCTTGTCTATCTCTATCCCTGGTGAGGCCTTTAGGCCTACAAGGGAGTTTCCATACAGCACCGCCGCGTTTGGAATTTCTGGAGCAGGATCACTTCCAAGCTCTTGTGCTCAATGAATGGCAATGCCCTAGTAAACTTCCAGGGGACTGGGATTGGAAATGCCCTTTTCCCCCTGATGTGGTTAACTGCTGGTCATCACCTCCCGTGGTGGATGCACCAATCATTGGGGTTCTTAACCCCCCCTTTATTGCGGCCCCTAGTTATCGTACCCTTCGGGATGCTGAGGACCGGCGCATTGATAGACTGGCTTCCCACGCCTTTTCTTGTGCAGGGACTACTCTGCGCCAGGTCTGTGCCGCGGCCATCGCTGCAGTGGCCACTAGGACCCTCATCAGAAAGCTGATTGATCATCAACCTGAGGATCTCCCCTGGGAGGTGTTTAATGCACTCTCCAGTTGTGATGTATTTGTAAGATTTATCCTTTTGGCGTTGGATGACACCATCAGCATGTACGCTAGAACTTCCACCCTTGCTGTAGCTATACGCCGACTGGTCTGGCTGCAACAGTGGGGTGTTGATGCTACCAAAAAGACTCTTACTGGGCTTCCCTTTAGAGGGCGAAGCTTATTCGGGGCCGTCTGGACCTGTTTGAAAAAAGGGCAAAACACCCCTTTACAGAAGGCGGTCTCGGCCTTCTCGGGGCAGGGGCACCCCTCCACCCCCCTATGTTAGTGTCAAACCCGAACCAGAGGTGTCATTCCAGCTTTTTGGTATAGATCCCTGCCCCAGGAGGGGCAGACAACGCCCTGGCCCCTCCGGTAGGTCTAAGTCCAAACCTTTTCCCAAAACCCCCCAAGCATGATTGGGCGCCCTCGCCCGCTTGGGCGAGGGGATGGCCGCAGCACCTTGCCCCTATCAGGAGGTGTCATGCCTCGTTCTGATGGAGTCAGGAGGAAGTTCCTCTGGATGCAGGATAGTGTCTGCTGGACGGCCCCTTCCTGAGATATTCAGGATGCTTCTGGTCCCTGCCTCTCTTCTGGTGTTGGCGCAGGCCACGCGTGGCCTGCGAGGTCTGGGGTCACCTGCTGGTTGCCCTTAACAGACAGAGGCAGGGGCCTCTACACAACCTTTCCACATTCCTCCTAAGGAGGAGACACTCTGCCCATTATGGCCTTCCATAGGTGAGGCAATTTACATTCACAGGCGGACCTTTTCTGCATGGTTCCTCTGAGTTGGGCCGCCAGTGCCCTGTGTCCAGGGACCTCTTGCCGTCTGTGGGGACCTAAGACGCTTAGTTCATTGCCATTGTGCCTTCCGGGCACCAGGAACCTTGCATGTGAGTGTTGGCGCTCCAACACTGCTGATTGTGGCCTTGGTTCTGCTCCCTGAATGATCGCCTAGGCGATGACGGGGGTGATATCTCTACTGAGACCTAGGGAGCGTCCGCGCGAGGAACTGCCGGGCCGTCCCCTTTTTACTTTCCAATCCCTGCGTCAGACCGAGTTTGTGACTCGGTTGGTGGTGTCCCTTGGGAGTCTTTGGATGGGTGCTCAATCACCTCAATTCCTCTCTTTCCCCCTAGTGGTATCTCAATTCCTAGGGTTTAACCTGGATTCGGTTCAGACAGAAACCTGCTTCCTTGACTATACTTGGACAATCTGGTTGCATGGGCTTGGTCCCTCTTGCTGTTCCTGTCTCTTCACCAGGCTGGATTGTAGCTGGTGGACCTGTTGGTGGCTGTTCAAAGGTTGTCCCTCATGCTCAGAGCCCTTGGGCTCTTCTGCTACTCTTATTTAAATGCTGGACTGGGTTCCAGCTTCCCTGGAGCTGGGTTTGTATACCCTTCCACCTTGGTACTGTGGTTTTCCCCTGAGACTGTTGTACTAGGGGTACCAGTCAGGGGGTGCCCCTTTCCTTGCGTCTTCCTGCAGTTGGATACCAAATCTAAGGTCGACTGAGGGGGGACTTTTTTCTCCTAAATTCCCCTGTGGTTCTGGGGGAGGTGGGGCCTTTAGGGGCTCCTCCACCTGTCTAATTTTGAAGCAGTAGGCCTTCAGGTTGGCTCTATCACTGGACTTCTCCCTTGCAGGATCAGGCTAGTTGGGGGCCTCTTGGTCTGTCTGGCGACAGTGGCCTGTGTTAATTACCTGGGTGAGCTTGGAAGCAGGATGATCCCCCAGGAAGGTATCTGATCCTGATCTGGGTGGAGGACAGCGTTCCCTGCATATCTGTGATATTCACTCATGTGGATTTCCTTCTGCAACAGGATGTGCTTGTTCTTGTGTCTCAATGTGATCCGTCTAGTGTGGATCGTTTCTGGGCCCGTCCATATCGTGGGTCCTAGGCCCTTGTTTTCCTGTCTCAGATTGTTCTGACCTTGGTCGGGAGGCTTCGTAACTTTATGCTGGACGTTCTGTATGTCTTATCTTCATTCACCCTGCTTCACAGGGTTCTGCGCAAGGTTGCTCTGGAAGGGGGAACCAGTGATACTGGCGGCCCTTGGGTGGCCTATTGGAGTGTGGTTTGCAGATGTGGTTCTGTGGACAGCAGACCTGTACGTCCTGTCAGTGCTGACCTGCTCACTCAGGCCCCCCTTTTCTATTTCACCCCAATCTACAGACGCTGGTCTGGATGGTCTGACGGTTGATTCATCCACCTTGATGGAGATGGGCTTATCTTCTGGGTGTCTGTGACTTCTGGAAGCCTAGGAGTTGGCTTCTTCGGCCTCTTCTTCCGTCTATTGTGGGTATTGTTAACCCATATTGATTGGTGTGAGTTTTGGTCTCTCCCCTGTGGGCGCGCTCTGTTCCAGGTTTATATAGTTGTTACAGCATGGGTTGGAGTTGGCTCTCCTACGCGGTGCCCTGGTGGTTCAGGCTCTGCCCTGTCCATCTTCTGCAGAAGTCTTTACTCAGTTCCTTGTCTGGGTTGACCTTTCTTTCAGGGATTGCTCAGTGACGTCCCCCACGTAGTTCTAGGGTCCCGGATGGGATTGATTACTATTCGGTTTGCCTTGCGGGGTGTCCCCTTTGGCTCTATTCTGGAGGCTGTCTGACTGTTCTTATCCATAAGGTTGCCCTCTGTACAGTGTGTGGTCAGCCCCATGCTGATGCTGACAGAGCACGGGTCTGCGGACCCTGTGCTGAACAGGCACTGACCCTGCAATCAGGTTTGCCAGTGGCTGCACCTCACTTCAATACACCCGTCTCCCCGGACCTAAATCTCACTCCGGATGAGTCTCACTCGAGCGGGGATGACCAGCAAGCCGTGCCGCGCAGGCTGCCTACGGCTGAGCAGGTGCTGTCTAGTTTGGCGGAGCGCTTGGGCCCTGGAAAGAAGCGGTCCCCGACGCCTCCTGGTTCTCCGGTTCCTAATGATACTGATGAATCTGCTGCTATGCATGACCTGGATCCTTCTGATGAAGGTGAGCTATTCTCCGATTCGGGCTCCTCGGATGGGATGCCCTGGAGCCGTGATGATTCTGGCCCCGGGTATTGGGGCCTGTGTGACACTGATGAACTACTTATAAAGATCTTTGAGGTTTTGTCGCCTAAGAGGGAGATCTTTGAGGCTTCCAAGCCTAAGAGGGAGAGTTTCCACACAGCGACACCGTGCTTGGAATTTCTGGAACAGGAGCATTTCCAGGCTCTTATATCCAAAGAATGGGATTCGCCTTGTAAACTTAAAGGGGGTCTGGGATTGGAAGTGGTTAACTTTTGGTCAGCACCTCCTGTGGTGGATGCACCGATTTTATAGGGGTTACTAACCCCCATGACTGCTCCCCATTACCGTACCCTTCGGGATGCTGTGGACCGGCGCATTGACAGACTGGCTTCATACGCCTTTTCGTGTGTAGGGACGGCTCTGCGCCCGGTCTGTGCCGCGGCCATCACTACGGTGGCCGCCAGGACTCTCATTAGAAAACTACTTGATCACCGACCTGAGGACCTCCCCTGGGAGGTCTTTAATGCGCTCTCAGATTGTGATGTGTTTGTGAGGTTTATCCTCTCAGCGCTGGATGACACCATTAAGATGTGTGCTAGAACCTCTGCCCTTGTGGTAGCTATTCGCCGCCTGGTCTGGCTGCGACAGTGGGGTGCTGACGATGATACGAAAAAGGCTCTCACTGGCCTTCCTTTCAGAGGACGGTGTCTATTTGGGGCCCGTTTGGACCTTTTTGGAACAAAGGGTAAGGCACCCCTACACAGAAGGCAGTCTCGGCCTCCTCGGGGCAGGGACACCCCTCCCTAGTGTCAAACGCGAACCTGAGGTGTGCTTCCAACTTTTCGGAGTGGAGATTTCCACCACGGGGTGGGCAGGCAACTCCCTGGGCCCTCTGGCAGGGCTAAGTCCAAATCTGCCAAGACTTCCCAAGCATGAAGGGACGCCCTCGTCCTTCTGGGCGAGGGGACTGCCACAGCACCTGGCTCCTATCTGGGAGTGTATCTTCTCCTTCTGGTGGTTCCAGGAGGTAGTTCCCCTGGACACAGGATAGAATTTGCTGGGCGGTCCCTCGCAGAGGTTGTCAGGGTGCTTCTGGCCCCTGTTTTCCCCTCAGGAATTGGTGCAGGCCGTACTCGGCCTACAGAGTCTGGGCTTACTTACCGGTTGCCCTTAACAGAATGGGGCTATGGCCTCTATGTTAACTTTCCTCTTTCCCTCAAAATGATGAGGCGATCTGGGCCATGCTGGCCTATGGTATGCTTGGCAATTCTACACTCACAGGTAGTCCCTGCATGATATCTCTGTCTTGGGACACAGGCTCCCTGTGCAAAAGAGGGCTTCTGGCCTCCTGGGGAGATCTAGATCCCTTTAGTTCCCCCTGTGTCTTCTGGACACCAAGACCTTTACTAGTCAGTGTTGAAGGACCAACCCTGCGGATTGGGGCCTTATTTTTGGCCTCTCTTCTGCTCCCAAGCTACTCGCTAAGGTGTGGATGGGGGTTATGTCTCTGACATGCCGGCGGGGCGTCCGCACTAGGACCTACCGGATCGTCCTTCCTTACTTCCCAATCTCTACGTCAGGCCGCGTGGGTTAGTCGGCCGGCGGTGTCCCCTGGGAGTTACTGGATGGGTGCTCAGTCACCTCAATCCCTCATGGTCCCTTGTCCGCTATCTCCATTCCTTGGATTCGGTTCAGGCTTGAGCCTTCTTCCTGGGGAACAAGTGGACTCCTGGTTACGGGGGCTCTGTCCCTCTTTGCTGACATCTTACTTTCATCAGGCAGGATTGCAGCTGGTGGGCCTGTTGGTGGCGGATCAGATGATGTCCCTTATATACAGGGCCCTTGAGTTCTTCGGCACAGTAGGTTATTGATCCTGGATGGGGTTCCAGCACCCCTGGAGTTAGGTCTGTGCTCATCCCCCCTTGGTACGGTGGTTCCTCTTGAGCTGGTTAAATTCAAGGACCCTGTCAAGGGGCACCCCCTTCTTGCTTGCATCTTCCTGTGAATAGTCACCTTGGGTACCAAGTCTCACAGGTTGGCGGGGGGGGATTTTCTAACAAAACCCCCCCGCGGTTCCTAGGTAGGGTCCCTTACAGGGTCCATCTTACCTACTGGCTTTGTTAAAACAATGAGCCTTCAGTTGACTCTATACTGCTGGACTTCTCCTCTTCAGGACCTGTCTATTTGGGGACTCTTGGCCTGTTGGAAGACAATGGCCTGTTTTATTATTGATCTGGCGCTTGAAGCAGGATGATTCTCCTGGAAGGTTCCTGATCCTGATCTGGGTGGGGGTCTACGTCCCCTGCTCCTCAGCGGTATTCGCTCCAATGGATGTCTTTCAGTGGCAGGTTGTGCTATCCTGGTGTCCCTCTGAGAGCCAACTAAGGTGGCTCTGTTGGGTCTCGCTAATATAAACAAAAGAGGGGTGGCAGCCGATCAGACCATTTTATAACTAACCAGGGAGGTGCACATTAGCAGGGCAATTAGAATACAAAAGTCTTTAAAGGGGCCACAGCACTCAAACCAGTTAGCTTGCTGACCAACCTACAATCTGTCTCTAAACTAGGTTAAAAACGGGGCTCGGTAACACACATCTGCAGAAGTATGCTTAAGCTGCACCACCAGAGCCCCATTTGGGACATACAATGCAATAGATAAATTGGGAGCAGGCTGCAGATGTGTGTGACCGAGCCCCCTGTTTTTAACCTAGTTTAGAGACAGATTGTAGGTTGGTCAGCAAGCTAACTGGTTTGAGTGCTGTGGCAGATGTGTGTGACCGAGCCCCCTGTTTTTAACCTAGTTTAGAGACAGATTGTAGGTTGGTCAGCAAGCTAACTGGTTTGAGTGCTGTGGCCCTTAAGACTTTTGGGTCTCGCTAATATCACAGGGGCTCTGCCCTTGTTTTTACCGGCCCAGAATATAATATGGGGGCTTAGTAAATTTATGTATAGACTTTCTATATTCTTGGTGTGCCACACACCCCGCTTCACTTTTAAATATTCTTCACTTATTGGGTTAACTCACCGCCAGGTGACGCTGTGCAGAGAGGAAGTCTTGTAACAAGCCCCCTTCCAGCCTATATATACCTGGTACCTCCCTTCAATCACCAGTATTTTTCTCTCTGCTTGACGACAAGACAGAAGATTGAAGTCTCCTGCTTATAGGTAGCCGGGGTCTTACCCCGGCACCCCCCTTTTTGGTCTATTTCTGCCCGGTTTGAGTGTTTATACCTTGATGGTGGAATGGAAGCCTCCCAGCCTAGGCTGCTCACTGGGCAAATGGTAGATGGCACTATAAGTGCCTAGGAGCTTATCTCCTCCGCTCGACCTCATGCGTGGGGCAATGCGGCTATCCGGCATGGTGATCCGGAAATGGGATGCCCCTGTCCCGAGGGTCCCCGTAGCCCCTTTCTCTCCCGTTACGGTCCCTTCTCCCTTCACTATGGGGGGGGGTTAGAGGGTTGTGTATTATGTATGTGTTTTTCACAGTATAACTTTATTATGACATGTGTTTTTACCTTATGCATTGAGAGGATTGCACAACAAGTGTACACTCTTTTTCCCTCCTGGGAGCTTCCTTGGCCAGGTCTATTTTTTATTGTTCTGGCCGGTTGTTGTGTTTAGGTCAGCTTGAGGGGCGGACCGCGCCGGGCAGCTTGACTTGCGCCTGAGTTCCACAGTCCCCTCCCGCCTCTCCCCTTCCCCGCTGGTCTCCTTGTGGCCATGGTATGGCAGGTCTCCTGTCGGTTTTTGGCTGCGCTTTGCTGTTTTTTTCTCTCCTCCTCCCCCCCCCCCCCCCCTCCTTCGTCTCCCCCCTCCGCCGCCTCCGGCTTTGTTGTGCGTGTGTAGCGGCTCATCTGGTTTCATTCCCAGATGATTCGGCCACATTGATTGAGCTTAGGGGGCGGGTCCCGGTGACGCGGCGTCAGGGGCGTGGCGCCGGTGGTAGCCGGCCCCAGCTTCACTTCCTTTCTAAGTTAAAGGAAGTCACGTGGGGGGGGGGGGCGCGGCCGCCGCACATGGTTGTGTTTTTACTTGTGCTGCTGCTGGCTGCTGCTTCGTCCTCCGGTCGCTGCTCTCGGTCGTTTAAGGTAAGCGGCCCCACCCTGGTGGGGCCGTTGAGTGGGAGTGACATTTCTATAATATATAGATATGGGGGCGGTTGTTTTTTCTTAAGGAGGCATCATGTTTCTTTTGATTTTATTAAGGGGCAGGGTTGTGGTCTTGTTCATTTAAAGACACTTTCATGCCATGCATATATATAGGTTTTTTGGCTTGTTACATACATGTGGGGATCTGATTGTGGTTTCTTTTCCTTTTCAGATCCCGGGATCCCTGTTGTGGTGGCCCTCCGGCTCTGTTACTTGGCTAGTCTTTCTTTTTTAAAAAAAAATAAAAAATTATGGGATATTTCTAGATTTAAGAATATGCATATATAATCTATATGTATATGTAGATTATTAAGGGGGACCTTTTTAAAAAAAAAAAAAAAAAATCCTCCCTTCCGGGACATTTACAAATAAGGGGGCATCTTGGGTTGGCTTATGCCTTAAAGCCCAAAAAAATTGCGATTACCATAAATCGCCATATGGAGGCTTCCGTTATTGCCGGAAACGGTTCTTCTGAGCCATTCGGGGGTGCATAAGTTGTGGGACTCTGCTCCCAGCTGATGATGTCTTTATTTGCATCCCTTGTGCAAAGCAGAGCATTGCGCGTCAGTCTGTTGCTTCGGCTGCTGGCCCGTCGCAACCTTCATCATCTCCTACCTCTCCCTCCCTGTTCCGGACTCCGCATGACACTGTCAAAAGTGGGGATTCGCAGTCCGAGGTGGCGGCACGGTCGGCCAGCCCCCGGAAAGTAGTGCCCGTTAAAGCAGGGTTAAAGGCCGCTGCAAAACGGAGGCACCTGACTCCGGTACCTTCAGCTCCTCAGGACGAGTTATGTGAGCCTGTGGAATGGTCCGATGGATCCCCGGACGAGGAAGAATTCCTGTTGAAGTCAGATGAGCCTGCAGATCAGCTTGAGGCTGATGCGATTGACGATTGGTCGGAGGGGGTTGTTTTCGACACCCCCTCCATTCTGGCCCAAATGTTTAAAATTTTGAATTTAGATCCGCCTGAGGCTGTCACCCTGCCAAAGGGTCAGTTGTTTAAGGAGCCTCAGCCGCGTTGGGTTTTTCCCAGACAGCACCACTTTGAGAGGGTGGTCCTTAAGGAATGGGAACATCCCACGCGGTTATCTGGAATCCCTTCCAGTTGGGAAAAGCGTTATCCTTTTCCGCCAGAATTGGTGAAGCTTTGGTCTGTCCCTCCTGACGCCGATACCCCTGTGCTAGGGCTCTCCAGCATGGCTATGGTACGGTCTGCTGAGACCACTGTCCCTAAAGATGGGAAAGATCGTCGGATTGACCAATACGCGCGCCATGGTTTTATTTACTCCGGGTCAGCGTTGCGCCTGGTGTGTGCTTCAGCCCTTCTTCTATTGGCGATTAGGTCTTTAATTCAGAGGCTATATGAGGATCTCAATCCCGCTTGTAAAGAGTTTACTGCGCTTAAGCAGTGTGAATCTTTTGTGTCCTATGTCCTATCCGCTCAGGACGATGCGCTGGCTATGAGTAGCAAGGCAGCGGCTATGCTGGTGGCTATTCGCCGGTCAGTATGGCTGCGTCAGTGGTCGGCGGACGCGGTTTCTAAAAAGGTGCTCACAGCTCTCCCCTTTTTGGGGTTGCGTCTGTTTGGGGAGAAAGTTGATTCAGTCGCAAAGGGTGGTAAGATGCCACAACGCAAGAGGCCTCGTGGTCCCTTTAGGGGGGCAGGTTCCGGTAGGCCTTCCTTTCGAGGATTCAGAGTGGGTAGGGGGGCTTCCTTTCACGCTACCAGAGGTGCAGGTTGGACTCGGGGGAGGGGCCGGCCCACTCAGTCCTGGGGCACCAAGCCCAAACCTGCTGATAAGCCCACTCAGCAATGAGGGGCTGCCCTCACCCGTGCGGGTGGGGGGACTATTGCGACACTTCTCCCAGGTTTGGAACCAAGTGGTTCCAGGCAGATGGATCCAGGAGGTAGTGTCGGCCGGTTACGACCTGGAATTCGAGTCTCACCCTCCTTCACGGTTCTTTCGGTCTCGGGTGCCCATCGATCCTTTGGCCACGCAGGGGCTCCTGGCGTCAGTAAGGAATCTGTTAGAGATGGCGGTCATCCGGCCGGTGCCGCGCTTAGAGATGGGCCTCGGTTTCTACTCCAATCTTTTCGCAGTCCCCAAGAGAGATGGGTCGGTTCGTCCCGGCCTGGACTCTCCATCAACACAGAGTGTTTCTTCCTTTTGCCCAGTTGTCCTCCTGGGTCCGGCAGTCCCTCCTGTGGTGGTTGGTCTCGACCAATCTTGTGTAGGGCAGGTCTTTCCTGACCCCCCTTTGGGAAATTGTCACCACGGACGCCAGTCTGTTGGGATGGGGCGGATTCTGGAAGGAGCTGCAGTTTCAGGGGCAGTGGGGACCTCAAGAGGCCCACTTACCCACCAATATTCTGGAACTGAGAACCATCCGTCGGGTGCTTGCTCTCCTGACTCAGCACGTTCTGGGCCTTCCGGTCCAGGTGCGTTCAGACAGTCAAACAGCGGTTGCTTACATTAGTCATCAGGGAGAGACTCGCAGTCTGAGTGCTCTCAGAGAAGTGTCCCTGATCCGGGCCTGGGCGGAGTCCCATGTTCCTTGTCTCTCGGCGGTATACATTCCAGGGGTGAAGAACCAGGTAGCGGACCGGTTGAGCAGGGGCTTTCCCCGTCTGGGAGAAAAGGCTTTCCATCCTCGGGGGTTTCGCTCACTGTGTCTCCAATGGGGGACCCCGGAGGTGGACCCGTTTGCCTCTCATCACAATCACAGGCTCCCGAACTTCGTGTCGCTCTCCCAGGATCCTCTGGCTCTGGCAGTGGACGCCATGTCCCTGAGCTGGGGAGTTCTGGGATTTCTATACCTGTTTCCTCCGATGCCCATGCTGGGCAGGGTGCTTCGGAAGTTGGTTCTGGAAAAGGTGTCCGCCGTTCTCGTGGCCCCAAGGTGGCCAAGGCGAGTGGGGTTCGCAGACATCGTTCGGCTGGCAGTGGACCAGTTCGTTCTGCCTCTTCGGCCCGATCTGCTCACTCAGGGTCGATAGTGTTACCCCAATTTACCAGCGCTGGGTTTGATGGCCTGGCTGCTGAAACCTCCATCCTGAAGGAGGAGGGTCTTTCTGATTCAGTCATTAAGACTCTGATCAGTGCCCGGAAGAGGTCTTCTTCCATCATCTACTATAGAACTTGGAAAGCCTATATCGCTTGGTGTGAGATAAGATCTTTTCCTTGTAGGGTCTTTTCGGTCTCCAGGATTCTGGAGTTTTTACAATCAGGGCTGGACAAGTCTCTGCCTTATCTATCTTTTTTCAGAAGCGTGTTGCGCTTAAGCCTTTAGTTAAAACTTTTTTCCAGGGGGTTACGCATGTGCGGCCTCCCAGGAAACCATTACTCCCGGTTTGGGATTTGAATTTGGTTCTTTCTGCTCTCAGCTCCTCCTTTTGAGCCTTTGCAAGATATTGCTTTGACTACCCTGACTCAGAATGTCTTCTTGGTAGCGATCACTTCGGTCCGGCGTTTCTCGGAGTTGGCGGCCTTGTCTATCCAGGCGCCTTACTTTGAGAGGCATCAGGATAAAGTGGTCTTTCGGTTCAAGCCAGACTTTCTTCCTAAGGTTGTTTCTGCTTTTCATTTGAACTAAGATATTGTTCTTCCCTCCTTGTGTCCTAATCCTAGGAATGATAAAGAGAGGGTTTTTGCATTGTTTGGATGTAGTACGCTGTGTTAAGTACTACTTGATTATCACGTCTCCTTTTCGTAGGACGGATTCCTTTTTTGTTGTGCCCCATGGGCCTAAGAAGGGTTTGGCACCAGCCAAATCTGCCATTAGCAAGTGGATACGTCAGGCCGTTACTGCGGCCTATTCTGCTAAGGGGAAAGTTCCCCCTTTTCGTATCACTGCTCATTCTACTCACGCCATTGGGGCGTCTTGGGCTTTTCAGCACCAAGCTTCTGTTGAACAAGTTTGTAAGGCCGCCACTTGGTCTTCTGTTCACACTTTTTCTAAGTTTTACAAAGTTGATGTGCGAGCCTCAGCGGATGCTGTTTTTGGCCGCAAAGTTCTGCAGACTGCAGTCATTTAAGTTATGCTTCACCTGGCCTTGAGATGCCCATCCCTTGTGGACACTGCTTTTGGATGTCCCAATAAGTGAAGAATATTTAAAAGCGAAGCGGGGTGTGTGGCACACCAAGAATAATACCATTTTGTGAGTACTCACCTGAAAAATGGATATTGTTGGTGTGCCACACACCCCGCTTCACTCCCACCCTTTTCGGTATTTCCGAAGCCTTTATATGGTGAAGCTTTTTATTTTATATCAAATTGATTTTGAGGTTATCGGTGGAATACTGGTACCTTGTCTTTCTGCTTTTTTAATATACTGGTGATTGAAGGGAGGTACCAGGTATATATAGGCCGGAAGGGGGCTCGTTACAAGACTTCCTCTCTGCACAGCGTCACCTGGCGGTGAGTTAACCCAATAAGTGAAGAATATTTAAAAGTGAAGCGGGGTGTGTGGCACACCAACAATATCCATTTTTCAGGTGAGTACTCACAAAATGGTATTTTTATGTCTTCTCTTCATTCACCCTGCTATGTGGGGTTCTGCGCACGGTCGTGCTGATAGAGACCCGTGAGATTGATGGCTCTTGGGTGGCCTAGTGAACTGTGGTTCACAGATGCTTCTGCTGAGGTCAGCGGACGCTCTCTCAGGAGTGCGGTTCTGCCTTTGTCAGGCTCCTCCTTATGTCGTCCCAATCTACAGGCTCTAGTCTGAGGGCTTGACAGCTGATTCATTCACCCCTTTGGAGACGGGTTTATCTTCTGGGTGACTTGGTCTATGGGGGGCTAGGAGCAAGCTTATTTGGCTTCTTCTTCCTCCGTCTATTGTGGGTTATGGTGTACCCATATTGATTGGCATGAGTCTTGGTCTCTCCCCTGTTGGACGTTCTCGGTTCCCAGGTTTCTAGAGTTGTTACAGCATAGGTTGGGGTTGGCTCCCCATCTAGGTACTCTGAAGGTTCAGGTTCTGTCCTGTCCGCCTTCCTGTAGAAGTGGTTCAGTCTTTCTTGTTAGGAGTTCTCTTGGGGATTGCTCAGGGGCATCTCCCTAGTAGCCCTATGGTCCCTGTTGTTGGGATCAATTTTCATCGTTTGCCCTGCGGATGTTTCCTTGGGACTTATTCTGGATGCTGTCTGAGCTGTTTCGTAGTTCAAGTCTTCCCTCCGGGGGCTGTTGCTTCAGTCAGACGTGTGCTTGAGAAGGTGGCTCTGATTACCTAGTCCTCGTTATATATTATATATTATATATTTTTTATATATATTATTTATATAATATATATATATAAATATATATAATATATTTATATATATATTTATATTTATATATATTTATATTTATTTATATTTATATATATATTTATTTTATATTTATTATATATATTATACACACCATGATGTGGTGGTATTCGGCCTTACGCCGGACCCTTTCGTCCAAGGTGGTGTTTTATGATCATTATTTAAGTCCTTTTAGTCTGCCTATGGGCCTTATTCTTAGTAATGCTGAAGTAAGGGGTCTACATTCCCTCAACAGGTCTTGAATTTTTCCTGGTTGTTTCTTGTCCCTTAGGGGGACTGATGCCCTTTGGGGTATGCGCCTGATCTCGTTTGCTTCCAGGGCCTATGCTCCCTTTGGACTGATCTTACTTTGATGGTTTGCCTTCCTGGTCCTGAGTAAAGGTTTTGGCTTCTTGCTGATCCTTGTTAGTGAATGGGTCAGTATCCCCGCCTGTCTTGCGGGAGACCAGTTTT
Source organism: Gastrophryne carolinensis (assembly GCA_027917425.1). Lineage (NCBI taxonomy): Eukaryota > Metazoa > Chordata > Amphibia > Anura > Microhylidae > Gastrophryne > Gastrophryne carolinensis. Next base: position 259,323,839 of record CM051234.1, read on the forward strand.
CAATTCCCCGTTGGGGAGAGTTCTAAGTTTTACCGAGGCTTCTGTTGCTTTTGGGCTGGTTAGGCCATTACACTGGCCTTTTCCTTTAAGGGGGAAGAATCTCCCTCTCTTTTTATTCTATTCTACTGGTGTTTGGGTACCTTTGGCCCTTCAGCACCAGGTTTTCTGTTGAATAAGTTGCTAGACCCCTGCTTGTTTCTGTTCATACCTTTTTCAAAGGTTTTGTTATGAGATTGACGTTGGAGCCTTTGCTCATGTCGTACTTGATAGCAAGGTTTGCAGGTGACAGTGCCTTTACTGTCTGCTGTGCCTTTTTTGTTGGGGATCCCACCCTACTTTATGGACACTGCTATTGGATGTCCCACGTGTAAGTATTATATTGGAGCAGGACGTACTATATGCTTAGAATAATACAATTCTGTGAAATACTCACCTGTAGAATTGGTATTATACGCATACAGTACGTCCTGCTCCACCCCACCCTGGTTTTACATTTTCTGGATCCCCTGTATGGTGATTGTTATCATGGCTATTCTTACCAGTTTGGTGGTTGGTTTCTCCCGGCTTCTTTTCTCACTGCTTTTCAATACTGGGGATTTGTGGGAGGTCCCCTGGTATATGAAGGGCCGGGAGGAGCCTGTTTTTGCATGTCTGCAGTGAACAGCGCCCTCTGGCGGAGGATTACCCACGTGTAAGTATTATATTGGAGCAGGACGTACTGTATGCGTATTATACCAATTCTACAGGTGAGTATCACAGAACTGTTTTTTTTTTTACTCAAGGAAACGTGGGTGTAGGTATTTCTTTGTGGTCTAGTAGTTGGCCACAAATAAATGCCTTAAGGTTGCGCTCTCTCAGGAATTTGTCACAGAAAAAAGATAATCCAAGTAAATGAATATAATTTGGATATTAGATTTTTTTCTGAATACTTAATATACGCTGGGTATTAGAAACTCAGATGGTTTTGTATCCCAGCAAAAGATTGTAAACAGCAACTAGGTATGACAGGGATAGATCCACCTTCAGTTATTCTTATGACTATTCTATTGGATAGGTGAGAGTAGACAAAGTTGAATGAAACGAAGCACTTACCGCCACGGCCCGGGGGTATTCAACCTGCCCAGGGCCTCTGAGATGCAATTTTCACGTTGTAATCGTGTCAATGAATTATTGCACTGTTGATGATTCCTTATAAAACCGGGTCCAGGCTGCGATGTAGTTTAAAGCATGGAGATCCTCAATTGGTAGTTTAAAAGGTGATTTATTCTTATTATTAAAATAGGGTAAGGGTAAAGGAGATAAATCATAAAAAGTCTTAATGTGTGTTCTGCGGTAATAGTGAACACATTTAATTCCGCGTTAAAGAGTTTCAGCTGGAAGTTTTCAAAACTCGCTGTTTCCCTTAGCAACCGTTTGGCGTTTGCCTATGCGTTTTTCTTCAAAAATAATGTTGAGAGTGTCCTTCAAAGGGTGGGGGGTGGTCTTCAAACCGGTATCCCTGAGTGAAAAAATCGCTGGTAGCAGGGGCGCGCTCCGGCGGCTTCCCTGCTGTATCAAAAGTTCAGATAAACACCTACGCGCGTTTCGGCTTGAGCCGTCTTCCGGGTGTGAGGGGGACATCTGATCTAACTTCTTATATAGGATGGAGATGACGTGGCCAAAAAACTTTAGGCATGATGGGTAATGTAGTTTTAGTGGGAGACGTTGGCCTCCGTGCGGGGTTACATGGCAACAGCTGTTTGTTGTTTATGCTTAATCTTGTGTAATTGAGCTCTGCTGGATGCCGGTGGCGCACCGGCCTTTTTCTTCTTGCTGCTTGTTTATTCTTTATCAGAAGTGGCACCGTATAGCGGGGAGTGGGACAGAAAAAAGTATATATTAGACTAGTCATGTTTAAGAATGAGTTAAGAGGGCAATGTTAAAAGAGTTATATAGGTTAGTTAAAAATATTACAAATGATTGGAAATGATGATAAAGTGGCGTATCACAGAATCTGTGCACTGGAGGTATTTGAGCCCAGATATGATTAATTTGTGATTTGTGATTGTATTTGTTTTGGTATGAGGTAGGTAAAGCTGCGTGCACTCTTATATAGCGCAAGCTATGAAACAATGTATTTCTACTGCAACCGCAAAGTAAGAAGGGAGTAACTGAATATGACATGTAACTAAAGGTGGCTAGAATAAATATAAGGAGTATGTCGGCAAATATTCTAAGCCGTTGTTATGAGAAATATGGGGGGTAAATATGACTAGAACTAGAAATGGTGAAGTTAGCATAAAAGTGAGCGTTAGGTAAGGTGTGATTAAAAAGACATTCAGCACGTATATAATATTGAATGTACGGGGGAAGTCAGGTATGTAAAGTGTTAATAGAAGATGGGAAGTTTGTAGAGGGGGGGGGGGGGAGCGATAGCTTTTAAAGTTGATGTAAAGATAATTAGTTACAAAAAGGGAACTGTGGAGATATGATAGCAGGCTGTTAAGCCTGCAAGGAACTGCAATGTGGATGCCGCTTTTCTAGCAGACATGAGAGCGGTCAATGATCGTCTAGAAGAAGAGCAAAGAAATAGGTTTTTTTAAAAAGGGAGGGTATGGAATGTGTAATTTCAAAGTTGTTTGAAGACTATAAAAAATAGATAAATAAATGTATAAAATTAGGTAATGGAGAAAAACCGTGGACCAAATTCGTAAGTAAAAAATTGATAATAAATAGGCAAAATGTTAGGTAACTAGGAGAAACATGGATCAAAATTAGTAAGTAAAAATTGATGATAAATATTGATAATAAATATAGCATAAGACATATATATAATAAAAAAATATATATAATAAAAATATATATAATAAAAATGGTAAAAGTGGTGTCATGTAGGACCATATGGGAATAAAATTCAAAGTCTCTAAGTTAAAAGAGATGTTTGATGTAAATTTTTTTTTTTCCCAGACATTCATATTGGAGAGGAAAATGGAATGTGGATGTGGGGAGGGGTTGCCATGTAACCCCGCACGGAGGCCAACGTCTCCCACTAAAACTACATTACCCATCATGCCTAAAGTTTTTTGGCCACGTCATCTCCGTCCTATATAAGAAGTTAGATCAGATGTCCCCCTCACACCCGGAAGACGGCTCAAGCCGAAACGCGCGTCGGTGTTTATCTGAACTTTTGATACAGCAGGGAAGCCGCCGGAGCGCGCCCCTGCTACCAGCGATTTTTTTCACTCAGGGATACCGGTTTGAAGACCACCCCCCACCCTTTGAAGGACACTCTCAACATTATTTTTGAAGAAAAACGCATAGGCAAACGCCAAACGGTTGCTAAGGGAAACAGCGAGTTTTGAAAACTTCCAGCTGAAACTCTTTAACGCGGAATTAAATGTGTTCACTATTACCGCAGAACACACATTAAGACTTTTTATGATTTATCTCCTTTACCCTTACCCTATTTTAATAATAAGAATAAATCACCTTTTAAACTACCAATTGAGGATCTCCATGCTTTAAACTACATCGCAGCCTGGACCCGGTTTTATAAGGAATCATCAACAGTGCAATAATTCATTGACACGATTACAACGTGAAAATTGCATCTCAGAGGCCCTGGGCAGGTTGAATACCCCCGGGCCGTGGCGGTAAGTGCTTCGTTTCATTCAACTTTGTCTACTCTCACCTATCCAATAGAATAGTCATAATAATAACTGAAGGTGGATCTATCCCTGTCATACCTAGTTGCTGTTTACAATCTTTTGCTGGGATACAAAACCATCTGAGTTTCTAATACCCAGCGTATATTAAGTATTCAGAAAAAAATCTAATATCCAAATTATATTCATTTACTTGGATTATCTTTTTTCTGTGACAAATTCCTGAGAGAGCGCGACCTTAAGGCATTTATTTGTGGCCAACTACTAGACCACAAAGAAATACCTACACCCACGTTTCCTACAATTCAAAATATAAGCAACGGTCACTTATATCTCTAGGTTGCTGCACTCTACACAACAGCTTTTTCCATCCCTCCCTCCAGCCACTCCAGCGCTCAATACTTCTTACACTAACTAGGCCTTTACTCAAGCCTATTCCTTAAAGGGGAAGAGCTCTTCTCACTCTATTCTGATCACGCTGGTGCCTTGCTATCTTTGGGCCTTTCAGCACCAGGTCTTGTTGAACAGGTTCCTTGAACGCTACTTGTTCTCTTGTTTTGTACCCCTTCAAGGGTTGTTTTTGATGTTGAAGTTAGAGCCTTTGCTCGTGTCGCTCTTGGTAGCGAGGTATTACAGGTGACAGTGCTTTCAACTGTCTGCTGTTGCCTCTTTTGTTGGGGATCCCACCCTGTTCTATGGACACTGCTATTGGATGTCCCAATTGTAAGTATTATATCTGGAGCAGGACATACTGTATACTTAGAATAATACAATTCTTTGAAATACTCACCTGTAGAATTGGTATTATATGTATACAGTACGTCCTGCTCCACCCCACCCTGGTTTTTGCATTATTCTGGATCCCCTGTATGGTGATTGTTGTTATGGTTACCATTACCAGTGGTTTTGGTGGTTGGTTTCTCCCGGCTTCTGGTTCACTGCTTTTCAATGCTGGGGATTTGTGGGAGGTCCCTGGGTATATGAAGGGCCGGGAGGAGCCTGTTTTTGCATGTCTGCAGTGCACAGCGCCCTCTGGCGGAGGATAACCCAATTGTAAGTATTATATCTGGAGCAGGACGTACTGTATACGTATAATACCAATTCTACAGGTGAGTATTTCACAGAATTGTATTTTCTCCCATCATCCTTCAGGATGAACACTGAGGGAGGGCTGGACTGGCCTGGACGCGGTCACATGTTAACGCACCTCCGTGTCTGGAGGTTTGCTTCCAGCACATAGCTCTGTGGTGGTGCGAATCCCGGGGGCATCTACAGCTGAGGAGCCAAGCCATGAGAATGCCTCTTCAGGAAAGTTGGTGAGATGTATACATCTCCTGTTTGGGGGTTCACATGTATTTGGTCTTCCCTACTTGTCACCTTAGTCTAACCTGTCCCTTCCCTTATACTTCCAGCTTTACACCCAGTTGAGATAGATATATATCTGTCATAATCTATCTAAGGACATGGATATCTATGCCACAGGAGGCTGAAAGGGTTAAACTCTCCCTGCACTATTCCACCATTTTTTGTCGAAGCAAAATGAGTGAAGCTGCCATTTTAAAAGGATACTGCATTACTATGCTGATCTGGTCTCTTCACTGGAAATTTCCAGAGCATCCCAGCCCTTCCCTCCACTGGAGTAGAGGGTTTTGAAGAGGGGAGCTGCTAGTTTTCCTCTTCTAGGATTTAAACAAACGTTTTTAGGATTGCCCCTATACCTGCGATTTACTTATTAGCATGCTGTGTCCAAGTTTCTTATATTTCTGCATGTCTGATCCTAAGGTGGGTGCAGCTTTCCTAGCCTTCCACAGTAACAGGTGAACTTGTCCGTAGCTTTTGCTAAATCTCGCCTGGAGAGGTAATGACTGCTGTGTGAATGCTGCAGCAACCCTTAGCATCTGGTACACAATAATGCGATCCCCTTATCTGCAGAGTTAATTAATGCTGGAGGGGTTAAACCTGTCTCTGCTACAGCCAATCAGAGGGTTTTCAAGCCAGAGTCCGAGTCTTGCATATATACCTCCAAAACACCGCTTTGGTTTAAGTTGCTACAGAAAATATTTTTCTTTTATCACATTATATATGTGATTATATATAGATAAGGAAGGACAACCAAGCTATAGAAGACAGGTGTTCTGATAACGTCCGCCCTGTTGATGCATTGGATCATAGCTGCTTTATCAGCTGGGATAAGTGTTTTTCCCAAAACGTCCTCCAGGACAGCCCAGCCGAGTAGCTTCTCCCGTCTAAACAGGAAACAAAAACTGGATATGATTAAATACCCCTCCCGGACCTCAATGTTTTTACTTCCAATCCATTCCAGGCCGTCCTTATTCAATATGATTGGGTAACTCCTTCCGGCTGACTTCCTAGATTCCAGTTTCTTTCTTGCAGTTGGGATGACTGCATGGCTCCCTAGACTCCTTCCATTTTACTTTTTTTTTGTTTCTCAGATTACCTTTGAAGCGGGGGCAAGACCCTGTCTGTCTTCCTAGGTCCCTTATGCTGCTTTGATCTGGATTGACCCATTATGCCTCCTCAGTTTTCGGCTTGGCAAAGCTCCATAAAACTGTATCCGGATCAGGATGGTAAGGTAAGCGCAGGGTCCAGTGTGCGCTTTGTAGTGCTTTGGCACTCTGGCTGAAGGCTTTCATTGAAAAGTATAAGCAGCCACAGGTTATTCCAAGTATGTCTCACACCCTGCTTCTGAAGATTAATTACACGTGGGTTATAGCCAGTAGAGGGCGAACTTCTGCAGAGATGACTAGAAAAAAGGAGCCCCTCCCAGTCCATAAATACCTGGGACCTCCCACACATTCCCCAGTATTCGTCTCTGCAGACGGCGAGCAAGTCAGAAGATGGCTGTTTTCTTCCTTGCAGGTAAGCCGGGTTCCACCCGGCCCCCTTATTCTGAGTATGTCACACACCCCGCTTCAAGACATTCATTACACTTGGGTATACTGACCTGTAAATGGCGATCTTGCAGAGATGTCAATAAAAAAAGGTAAGACCCTCCCAGCCCATAAATACCTGGGACCTCCCACTCATTCCCCAGTCTTTCAGCTCTGCAGTGGCGAGCAAGTCAGAAGATGTCTCCTCCTTGCCGGTAGCCGAGATGACTCCCGGCCTTCTCTTCTATTCCTGCGCGGATTCCCTTATTTTAATTACTTGCCTCCTGGTCCGGGCAAAGGTAGTTGGCACCCCTGGTGCTTAGGAGCCGTGAGACCCCATAACAAGGGGTAGGCGGCTATGCGGGTTGGTGATCCCAGTTTGGGATGCCCTGTCCCTTGGCCCTACCCTGGCATGGATTCCCCCTCTCCCGGATACCCTTAGAGGGGGGGGGGCGGGTCCCTTATGGATTCCTCTCATTTATTGTGTGTGTGCTTTTACTTTTTGACTGGCGCCGGCGATCCCGTGCCGCCTGCCTCCGGCGTGCTGCAATGGCGGATGGTGAGTGCCCATGAGGGCTTCTCCTCTGGGGGGGGCGTGCTGCGGGCGCGTTTTCATGTCCCGGCTTCTGGCCGGGAGAGACGGGGCAGGGGCGGGGCCAGGCGCGATGTGCGAACCGCGCCGGCCCTCCCGCCTCCTACTGCACACTGCGCGTCTTCACTGTGCCTGCCGTGAGGCACTGAAGGTCGGGGGAGTGGCCTGATGGCCAGCGCATTCTTCTGTTTTTAACTCTTTATACATTCTAGCATGGTCTGAGCATGTGCTTGTGTTTTGTGTTCCAGGTGGACCATTGATCATATTAAAGGGGGGTTCTCCCGGTCCAGGGTCCCTGGTTAAAATTTTAGCTGGCTTAAAATCCTCCCACTCAGGACTTTAAGGGGCATCCCGGGTTGCATTATTGCGTAATTCCCTCGGAGCATTATATATATATATATATATATATATATATATTATATTATATTATATTTTATATTTTTTATTTAAAAAATCACCATATGTAGGCTTCCCCGGATGCTGGGCTTGTGCCCCCCTCGGGGCAATCCAGGCTGTGTTTGGGGTGTGGGGTATCCCTTATGGGGGATGATGTATTTCTATGTGTACCCTGTGCGCAGCGGTCTATTACGCGGCAGACCGGATCTCAGGCGTCCGGTTCTGCTCCGCCAGTCTCCTCTCCGTCTTCCCCTCGCTTGACACGTACCCCGTGTGACGTGGTCATTGGCGGGGAGTCGCAATCTGAGGTGTGTGCCAGATTGGCCAATCTTGAAAAATTGTTTTCCAGTGCCGTTGCTAAAAAGGCCACGGCAAAGAGAAAACATTTGTATACGGCCGCGTAGGGCCTTGATAGGGAGGATTTTGACTCCCTGGATTGGTCTGATTGTTCCCCGCGTGAGGAAGGGGAGCTGTAAGAGGAGTCTGAGGGCTCCAATCAGCAGTTTGTGGGTGCTGATACAGAGCAGGGCCAGGGGGACTCCTTGGATACCTCTAGGGTCCTGGCTCATATGTTTGAGGTCTTGGCTATTTCTCCCCCCGAGGCGGCTCCTCCGCTGAATGGGGAGTTCTTTGAAGTGACCAAGCCGCGCTTGGAATTTCCTTCAAAAACATTTTGATGGTATCATTCTTAAAGGAACAGTATCACGAATATTCTTGGTGTGCCACACACCCCGCTTCACTTCTTAAATATTCATCCATTATTGGGTTAATCCACCGCCAGGTGGCGTAGTGCAGAGAGGAAGTCTTGTAACGAGCCCCCTTCCGCCCTATATATACCTGGTACCTCCCTTCAATCACCAGTATTTTTTCTCTCTGCTTGCTGACAAGTCAGAAGATGGAAGTCTCCTGCTTACAGGTAGGCCGGGGTATTCTTACCCCGCCACCCCCCTTTTGGTCTATTTCTGCCCGGTTTGAGTTTGTATACCTTTATGGTGAAATGGAAGCCTCCCAGCCTAGGCTGCTCACCGGGCAAATGGTAGATGGCACTTTAAGTGCCTAGGAGCTTATCTCCTACCGCTCGACCTCATGCGTGGGGCAATGCGGATATCCGGCATGGTGATCCGTAAATGGGATGCCCCTGTCCCGAGGGTCCCCGTAACCCCTTACTCTCCCGTTACGGTCCCTTCTCCCTTCACTATTGGGGGGGGGGGGTGAGGGTGTGCTTTAAGTATGTGTGTTTCACTTGTATCACTTCATTTCAACATGTGTGTGTTTATGATTATGCATTCACTGTATTCAGCATGTGTATACTTTTGGTCTGCTTGAAGGGCAGGCTGCGCTGGGTAGGGGCTGGCCACTTTTCTTTGCAGACTGTTGCTTTGTGGCCCCCTACCCCCTCTCCTCTCTCCGCCTGGCATTTTATGTATTCATTAGGCAGCGCATGCGGTCTTTACCCTCCCCCCTCCGCCGCCTGGGCGCACGTGTAGTGGCCCAGCTGAGAGTGATTTCCAGCTGATCGGCGTAGGGGGGGCGGGTCCCGCTGACGCGGGGTCGCGGCGCTGACGTCTTGCGGCGGGCCCAGCGTTTGCTTCCTTCAAATGCAGGAAGTCGCGTGGGCGCACGGCCGCACTTTGTCTTCCGTGCTGGCTGCAGTCTTGTTCCGGCTGCTGCCTTCACTGACCAGGTAAGCGGCCCCACCCGTTGGGGCCGTTAAATGGGGAATGCATTTCCTTGCAGTAATATAGTGGGGAGTCACTTTGTATTAAGGGGGCGTGATTTGGCTCTTATTTAAGGGCACTTTGGTGCCATGCTTATGTTTTTTTTATACACGTGAGGATCTGATGGTTTTTCTTTTCCTTGCAGATCCTGGGATCCCTGCTTATGGTGGCCCTCCGGCTCTATGTGCCTGGCTAATTAATGGGATACCTATTTAATGTATATATACATAGACTATATATATATATATATATATATATATATATATATATATATATATATATATATATATATATATATATATATATAGTTTATTAAAGGGGACCTTAACTTAACTGGAAAAAAAAAAGTTAAAAAAAAAAAAAAAAAAAATCCTCCCTTCCGGGACATTACTGATAAAGGGGCATCCCAGGTTGGCTTATGCCTTAAAAGTCCCAGTATTGCGAATACCATAAATCACCATATGGAGGCTTCCGTAATTTCCGGAAACGGTTCTGCTGAGCCGTTCGGGGGGTGCGTAGGTTGTGGGGTTCCACTCCCAGCTGATGTCTTTATTTGCATCCCTTGTGCAAAGCAGACTATTGCGCGCCAGTCCGTTGCTTCTGCTGCGGGGCCATCGCATCCTTCATCATCTCCTACCTCTCCCTCCCTATTCCGGACCCCGCATGACACTGTCAAAAGTGGGGATTCGCATTCCGAGGCGGCAGCACAGCCCAGCCCCTGGAAAGTAATGCCCGTTAAAGCAGCGTTAAAGGCCGCTGCAAAACGAAGGCACCTGACTCCGGTACCTTCGGCTCCACAGGACCAATTTTGTGAACCTGTGGAATGGTCCGATGGATCCCCGGACGAGGATGAATTCCCGTCGGAGTCAGATGAGCCGACAGCTCAGCTTGTGGCTGATGAGATTGGCGATTGGTCAGAGGGGGTTGTTTTTGACACCCCCTCCATTCTGGCTCAAATGTTTAAAATTTTGAGTTTAGATACGCCTGAGGCGGCCGCCCCGCCAAAGGGTCAGTTGTTTAAAGAGCCTCAGCCGCGTTTGGTTTTTCCCAGACAACACTACTTTGAGAGGGTGGTTCTTAAGGAATGGGAACATCCCACGCGGTTATCTGGAATTCCTTCCAGTTGGGAAAAGCATTATCCTTTTCCACCGGAATTGGTGAAGCTTTGGTCTGTCCCTCCTGACGTTGATACCCCTGTACTAGGGCTCTCCAGCTCGGCTATGGTACAATCTGCTGAGACCACTGTCCCTAAAGATGGGGAAGATCGTCGGATTGACCAATACGCTCGACATGGTTTTATCTATTCCGGGTCAGCGCTGCGCCCGGTATGTGCTTCAGCCCTTCTGCTATTGGCAATTAAGTCCTTAATTCAGGGGCTATATGAGGATCTTAATCCCGCTTGCAAACAGTTCACTGCGCTTAAGCAGTGTGAATCTTTTGTGGCTTATGTCCTGGCTGCTCAGGACGATGCGCTGACTATGAGTAGCAAGGCAGCAGCTATGCTGGTGGCTATTCGCAGGTCAGTATGGCTGCGTCAGTGGTCAGCGGACACGGCTTCCAAAAAGGTGCTCACAGCTCTCCCCTTTTTGGGGTTGCGTCTGTTCGGGGAGAAAATTGATTCTGTCGCAAAGGGTGGTAAGATGCCACAACGCAAGAGGCCCCGTGGCCCCTTTAGGGGGGCAAGTTCCGGTAGGCCTTCCTTTCGAGGATTCAGAGCGGGCAGGGGTGCGTCCTTTCCCGCTACCAGTGGCGCAGGTTGGACTCGGGGGAGGGGCCGTGGCCGGCCCACTCAGTCCTGGGGCACCAAGCCCAAACCTGCTGATAAGCTCACTCAGCAATGAGGGGCTGCCCTCACCCGTGCTGGTGGGGGGACTATTGCGACACTTCTACCATTGGAACCAAGTGGTTCCAGGCAGATGGATCCAGGAGGTAGTGTCGCCCAGTTACGACCTGGAATTCGAGTCTCACCCTCCTTCACGGTCCGTTCATGGGTTGGTTCATCCCGGCCTGAACTCTCATCAAGACGGAGTGTGTCTTTCTTTTGCCCAAATTCACACGAGAACGCTTCAGCTATTTCTGTTAGCGTGTTAGGACCAGCAACCTCAGTCGCTGGATCAGCCCTTCCAGTTGTCCTCCCGTGTACGGCAGTCCCTCCTGTGGTGCTTGGTCTCGACCAATCTTGTGTAGGGCAGGCTTTTCCTGACCCCCCTTTGGAAAATTGTCACCACGGACGCCAGTCTGTCGGGATGGGGCAGATTCTGGAAGGAGCTGCAGTTTCAGGGGCAGTGGAGAGCTTAAAGGCCCCACTTACCCATCAATATTCTGAATCTGAGAACCATCCGTCAGGTGCTTGCTCTCCTGACTCAGTACGTTCTGGGCCTTCTGGTCCAGATGTGTTCAGACAATCGATCAGCGGTTGCTTACGTTGGTCTTCAGGGAAGGACGCGCAGTCTGAGTACTCTCAGAGAAGTGTCCCTGATCCGGACATGGGCAGTGTTCCATGTTCCCTGTCTCTCGGCGGTTTACATTCCAGAGGTGATGAAACAGGTAGTGGGCCGGTTGAGCAAGGGCTCTCCCCGTCTGGAAGAATAGGCTCTCCATCCTCGGGTGGTTCGCTTACTGTGTCTCCAATGGGAGACCCCGGAGGTGGACCTGTTGGCCCCTCATCACTATCACAGGTTCCCGAACTTCGTGTCGCTCTCCCAGGATCCTCTGGCTCTGGCAGTGGACGCCATGTCCCTGATCTGGGGAGTTCTAGGATTTCTATACCTGTTTCCTCCGATGCCCATGCTGGGCAGGGTTCTTCAGAAGTTGGCTCTGGAAAAGGTGTACGCCGTTCTCGTGGCCCCAAGGTGGCCAAGACGAATGAGGTTCGCAGACATCGTTCGGCTGGCAGTGGTCCAGTTCGTTCTGCCTCTTCGGCCCGATCCGCTCACTCAGGGTCAATTGTGTTACCCCAATTTACCAGCGCTGGGTTTGATGGCCTGGCTGCTGAAACCTCCATCCTGAAGGAGGAGGGTCTTTCTGATTCAGTCATTAAGACTCTGATCAGTGCCCGGAAGAGGTCTTCTTCCATCACCTACTATAGGACTTGGAAAGCCTATATCGCTTGGTGTGAGATAAGATCTTTTCCTTGTAGGGTCTTTTCGGTCTCCATGATTCTGGAGTTTTTACAATCAGGGCTGGACTCTGGTCTCCAGCTAAGTACGTTGAAGGGGCAGGTCTCTGCCTTATCTATCTTTTTTCAGAAGCGTGTTGCGCTTAAACCTTTAGTTAAAACTTTCTTCCAGGGGGTTACGCATGTGCTGCCTCCCAGGAAACCATTACTCCCTGTTTGGGATTTGAATTTGGTTCTTTCTGCTCTTCAGGCTCCTCCTTTTGAGCCTTTGCAAGATATTGCTTTGTCTACCCTGACTCAGAAGATTGTCTTCTTGGTAGCGATCACTTCTGTCCGGCGTGTCTCAGAGTTGGCGGCCTTAACTATCCAGGCGCCTTACTTTGAGAGGCATCAGGATAAAGTGGTCTTTCGGTTCAAGCCAGACTTTCTTCCTAAGGTTGTTTCTGCTTTTCATTTGAACCAAGATATTGTTCTTCCCTCCTTGTGTCCTAATCCTAAGAATGACAAAGAGAGGGTTTTGCATTGTTTGGATGTAGTACGCTGTTAAGTACTACTTGATTATCACGTCTTCCTTTTTTGTTGTGCCCCATGGGCCTAAGAAGGGTTTGGCACCAGCCAAATCTGCCATTAGCAAGTGGATACGTCAGGCCGTTACTGCGGCCTATTCTGCTAAGGGAAGAGTTCCCCCTTTTCGTATCACTGCTCATTCCACTCGCGCTGTTGGGGCGTCTTGGGCATTTCAGCACCAAGCTTCTGTTGAACAGGTTTGTAAGGCCGCCACTTGGTCTTCTGTTCACACTTTTTCTAAGTTTTACAAAGTTGATGTGCGGGCCTCAGCGGATGCTGTTTTTGGCCGCAAAGTTCTGCAGACTGCAGTCATTTAAGTTACGCTTCACCTGGCCTTGAGATGCCCTTCCCTTGTGGACACTGCTTTTGGATGTCCCAATAATGGATGAATATTTAAGAAGTGAAGCGGGGTGTGTGGCACACCAAGAATAATACCATTTTGTGAGTACTCACCTGAAAAATGGATATTGTTGGTGTGCCACACACCCCGCTTCACTCCCACCCTTTTCGGTATTACCGAAGCATTTATATGGTGAAGCCCTTTTTTATTTATATCAAAATTGATTTTTGAGGTTACCGGTGGAATACTGGTACCTTGTCTTTCTGCTTTTTAAATATACTGGTGATTGAAGGGAGGTACCAGGTATATATAGGCCGGAAGGGGGCTTGTTACAAGACTTCCTCTCTGCACTACGTCACCTGGCGGTGGATTAACCCAATAATGGATGAATATTTAAGAAGTGAAGCGGGGTGTGTGGCACACCAACAATATCCATTTTTCAGGTGAGTACTCACAAAATGGTATTTTGTTTACCTTATAAGTAACATTGTATGTATAACTTTCGCTTAGCACTTGTCACTTTAGCTTATTGATGTAACAGCCCTGTATCTAGATGGACTGTACCTAGATTATAGCTTGTGGCTTTACTTATCTGGATAGGGTAGAGTTTAAGCATACAAAAGAGACATTACAGCAAGCTATAACAGATGCGTGTTTTATGTATATATATATGTTGGATTGTACAGATTTAGTATGTGTAAATAATGGTATATGAATTCTTTGATGGAATAAAGTATCTTCATGATTGACTTTTAATTATGGTGTGCGCACTTTTTTTTTTTTTTTTAAAGTTTTTATTTTGCAATAAACAGACAAACACGACAGAACAAGACAAGTCATTTTGTAGGATCTTAAGGTGCCGCAGGCACCCAACATCATAACTGGCATTTAATTAACAACACAACACTCACTCACTCAACTTTCGTACCGGACCTCTGGTAATTGTTGCTGCCATCACGGTGCTATCTCGGACACGAGAACTGAAATACAATAGTTATTCATTAGTTATTCATCGGGGCTAGCGTGCTCCAAAGTCCCCTTCATTGCACGTTGGTCAGGCTCCAAGACCCGCTCCCATCTCCCCAGCCTTGCCCAGCTGGCACTCTTGATCCTAGAAAATTTCTCCATCAGGCCCCCCACTCAGTCACTCAGCATCATATGCTGATTCTTGGTTCTGTAGCCAAGGATCCCAGACCTTTTCGAACTTATCGGGTACTCCCCTTGCGGCGTATGTCAATTTATACATGGTGAGTTTCTGGTTGACCAGCCGTTTCCAGGATTGGACTGAAGGCCTAGCCGGGTGTCTCCAGTTCAGCAGGATGCACTTCCTAGCGTAGAAGAGCAGCAACCGGACCAGTGCCTTCATAGCACTCAGCTCCGAGAGCGACTCCACCACCCCAAGAAGACACATCGAGACAGACCCTTGTATCCGAAATCCCACCACTCTACTGACCAAACCCATCACCCCCTCCCAAAAGGCCGTCAGGACCTCGCAGGACCAGATCATGTGTAGCCATGAGCCACTATTCTTCCCGCATCTGGGACATACATCCGTATCTGTTAAGCCCATTCTGTGCAGACGAACCGGGGTGATGTAGGCCTAGTGAATCCACTTTGTTTGGATGAATCTGTCCCTGGCTTCTACTACCGATGTATGTAGGTTCTCCATTATCTCCTCCCAGTCGTCCTGATCTAAGCTTGGATCCAAGTCCTGCCATTTAGCCTCAATCTTGCCCCTAGGGGATTCCAACTCTCCCATCAGACATCTATACAATGCGGAAACAGGCTTTTTAAGGTTTCCGTCTCTGAGTAGATTCTCCGCTCTGGACTCTGAGATCCTCGGGCCCTCCCCACGGAATTGGGCGTGCAATGCGTGTCTGAGTTGTAGATATCGAAAAAAGTCTCGGTTGGACAGCTGAAACTCCGCCCTAAGCTGATCGAAGGACACCAGCACCCCCCTCTATATAGCTGCCCAATCTGCTGAACGCGCTTCCTCGCCCAGAACAACGGGTCCTGCATGGCACTCGTCTCTGGTAACCTAGGATTATCCCATAGGGGAGCATATGGGGACCACGTCGGAGCTTCCCCGGTCCTCATCCCCAGTCTAGTTGCCCTCTCCCAGATGTTACTCGCTGCCCTCATACATGTGGTCGCCTCTCGGATCCCTCTCGTACTCCTATATACCAGGGAGGCCAACCTTTCCGGGGAGCCTAGAAGCGCCACCTCCAAGCAGACCACAGGATTGTCCTTCGGCTGGCATAGCCACCAGTGGACAAATAGGAGCTGCGTTGCGTAAAAGTATATTTGCATGTGCGGCACCGCCAGTCCCCCGGCATCTATTTGCGTCTTCATTATTTGTCGATTTAGCCTTGGGGGGGCATGACCCCATATAAAGCCAAATATGATCGACTCCAGTGCTTTAAAGTGAGAGACAGGAAGCATCACCGGGGAGGCCTGGTATATGTACAGGAATTTAGGCAGGAAAATCATTTTAAATATATTAATTCTGCCCATGACCGACAGTGGAAGGTTCGCCCATTGGGTGACTCTTTGCTTTAATTTCGCTATTACCGGAGAGATATTAAGGGAGATAAACTCGTCCGTCCGTCCACTAACCCTAATCCCCAGGTACTTAAATTGCTGTACTCTCGTTAATTGAGACCTTGGGGAGACATCCCGAGGGTCAGACCCATCAACTTGCATCAGGCTGGATTTATCCCAGTTAACCTTCAAGCCGGAAAATCTCCCAAAGACCCCAATGGTGTCCAAAGCAGCCTCCAGAGACTCGTAGCTATCCGCTAGGTATAATAGGGTATCATCCGCGTAAAGTGAGATTTTCTCCTCTATCTCCCCCAGCCTCCACCCAGCAATGGCAGGAGAGTTCCTAATTATGATTGCTAACGGCTCAATGGCCAGCGCGAAGAGCAACGGCGAGAGTGGGCAGCCCTGTCTAGTCCCCCTCTGCAATACGAAAGGGTCAGAATAACAGCCATTGACCCGCACTCTGGCCGTCGGGCGGTCGTATAACAGCTTAATATATGATATAAAACCTGCAGGGAGCCCAAATTTGGCCAGCACTGCCCAGAGATAGACCCATTCAATCGAATCAAAGGCCTTCTCGTTGTCCAGAGAGGCTATCGCTCGGCTACCACAGTTGTCATGTGCTATCTGCAGGTTGGACATCAGTCTGCGCAGGTTTATCCCTGTTGTGCGTCCCGGCATAAAGCCCGACTGGTCAGGCCCGATCAATTGTAGTATGACTCCGTTTAGCCTGTTGGCTAGAATCTTAGCCAATATCTTGGCATCTTGATTTAAGAGGGAGATGGGTCTATATGATGCACAAATATCGGCGGGTTTCCCTTCCTTGTGAATAAGAACCACATGCGCTTCATGGAAGGACGCCGGGAGACCTCCGCTATCCAGCGCCTGTTTCAGAACCTCCCAGAGTCTAGGGGCGATCCTGTCCATCCCCTGCTTATACCACTCGGCCGGCAGTCCATCGGGCCCCGGTGCCTTCCTACCGGGAAGTGCTCTCATCGCATTTCTGACTTCATCAATAGTGATGGGAGAGTCAAGAGCCCCCCGATCTTCCGGGGCCAGCTCAGGGAATTTAATTTGATCAAGGTAGCTCTCCAGCTCCTCCATCCCGTAATTTACCCTAGAGGAGTACAAGGCCGAGTAGTACTCGAGGAATTGTTGTGCAATTTTTCCCCCCTCTGTTACAGTCTCCCCAGCTCCCACAATCCCAGCAATACTGTTGGACTTGTTCTCAGCCCTCGCTAGATAGGCCAGAGTCTTGCCATTTTTGTCCCCTTTGTCAAAAATTGTCGCCTGTTTGTGTAGCAACAGTTTCCTAGTTGAGTCAGATAATAGCAGATTATATTCCCGCGTAAGAGACATCAGATTGGAATGGGCCCTATCGTCCGCTGAAGCGATGAATTCCCCCTCCGCGTTTGCGAGTTTACTTTCGAGGTCTGCCCTTTCCTTCCCCCTCTTCCCCCTAACCGCCGCTATAGCACTTATGGCGCATCCCCTAGTGACCGCCTTAAAGGCATCCCATCTCACCTCCGTGGTCGTTTCGTCCGCGTTACACTCCCAGAACACTTCCGCAGCAGAGGTCAGACTATCCCTGACTTCAGGGGTCTCGATCCACAGGGGGTTTAGGGTCCATCCCACACGACTCGCCCGCGTCCGCAGCAGTCCAACCTCCAACAGCATAGGCGAGTGATCCGATATACCCCTCGGGAGATAATCGCAGGACGTCACCCTCGCTAGTAGATCAGGTGTCGAAAATGCGAGATCTATCCTGGACAGGGACCTATGCGTGGCCGAATGACAGGAGTAAGCCTTAACAGTTGGGTGTTTCCACCTCCATAGTTCCTGCAGGCCCATCGCCTCTGCCCAGGATGCCAGCTGTGTCCTAGGGCCCGGTCTCCTGTCCAGTCTAACGCAGGGTTCAGCACCATATTGAAATCTCCCATCCACAGGATCGGGGCCGGGGGGTAATTCACTACCCTCTCCATGATCCGGTGCAACACTTGTATGTTGAAAGGCGGGGGGACATAGATGCCTATTATAATTATATCTGTATCCATAAGTTTGGCGTGGAGGATTACATAGCAACCCTCCCGGTCCGTCTGCACAGAATACAGCACGAATGGGGTTCCCTTGGAGATCAGTACCGATACCCCCCTAGAGTATGATGAGAAGAGAGCGTGAAAGGAGCTCTGGATCCAGGGTCTCTTAAGAGCGAGTCCCCTCCGCCCCACCAGGTGGGTCTCTTGAAGGATCACTACATTGGGTCTATATCTCTTAACAAACTGAAGGACTGTAGACCGTTTGATTTTATCGTTTAGTCCCCTGACATTCCAGGAGAGAATCCTACAATCACCCATTCTCATAGATCAGAGTGCCAACCCCGTGACCAACCATCAACCTGCACCGAATAGTCTGCCCCTCCAACTGTAACCGTCCGATTTTTAGGGTCCGTTTGCCATTCATCCCATGCATGCCAACATAACAACACATATTACTTAGACTATTAAACTCTATACTAAACATACAAATACCATTCCCAGCCACCCCCTCCCCGCTCCACCATATCCCAACTTTGGCGAGCTTCATACCCCCCCAACAATGCAATACAACAACGGTGTAACTAGTTGCACCGGGGTGCAGTAACCCACTGCCTGTGGGCTCATAACATAACATTACCCAAACCATGTACAGGTTGGTGACTAAGTCACCAAGGGTTCCCAGGGGGCGATTGGGGGTAAACAGGGGCAACAGGCAGGAATGGCTAGGAAGGGGGGGAAAAATATGGGTCGGGGGGGAGAAGGGGATAGTCCGGGCAAGGGAGGTTAACAGGAGTAATAGGAAAGTAAGGTGGGGGGGGGGGCCCAAAAAGGGGGGGAGGGGCTTCACTCCGTGGGAATCCAGAGCCGCAGCTCTCCTGTAACGATCATATCAGGATATGGTGCGACTAGCGCAGCCAGAACAATTCTCAACAAATTACAACAGATTGCAACAGTTTCAGCAGCCATCAAACAAACGAGCTAAACAGGATGGTTCTTTGTTGCCGGGTGGCATTTAGAGACCAGCCCCCCCGGCGCCAGCAGGACCGCAACAAAGGGGAGGGCCCCGGGCAAAGGCAGCACTATCAATTCCAATAATACTAGGTTTAGAGGGACGCTGTCCCCACCCCGAGCCCAGGCCGCTAGGCCCCCGGCAGAGAGTCCAGCCATGCATTAGCGTCCTCAGCCGATGTGAAAAATCTGGTCGTTTCTCCATCCTGCACGCGCAAGCGTGCTGGAAACATCATGGCGTATTTAATCCCTCTCCGTCTGAGCCTCTCTCTCACGCCATTGAATGAGCGCCTCAGTTTTTGGACCTCCGAGGTGAAATCCGGGAAAAAGGATAACCGGGCGTTGTCGAAGGTCACCGTCCCTTTCATTCTAGCCGCAGCCAGGATAGCGTCTCTGTCCCTGTAGTGGAGGACTTTGAAAATAAAAGGCCTTGGCGGTGTCCCCGGCGGGAGGGGTCTCATAGGGATCCTGTGCGCTCTCTCCACCGTAAAAAACTTGGTCAGGTTCACAGGTGCCAAAGTCTCCTTTATGAGATTTTCTACGAACTGCTCTGGGGAGGCTCCCTCCGCCTTTTCGGGTAGTCCCAGGATCCGGACGTTGTTTCTCCGGTTTCTATTTTCAGCGTCCTCGGCCCTCCCCATGAGGGTGGTCACCTGCCTCCGCAGGGTAGCAATTTCCCCAGTATGGGTGGACAGACGATCCTCAGCTTCTCCGATCCTCCTCTCTGCCTCCCCAGCGCGGTCACGAATTTTATCCAGGTCATGGCGGAAGTAGTTAAACTGTTCCTGGAGGGTATCAAATTTAGCTGTGAGGGCACTCTGACATGAGGCAATAGCTGCCATTATAACTGCAGTATCAGGGTTGGAGGCTCCTAGCTCAGCCCCACACGGGGTCTCCATGGTTTGCGTACTACAGGCGACCAGAGTGGTTCTGCGTTTCTTGCTGCCTCTCATATGTAGGGGGGCCCCCGGGCAAGGACAGCCCCGTCGGGGTAGGATCCAAAGGCAAGGGTCCACCAGCCCCTCCGAGCGCTCAGGGTTCTCCTGCGGGGGGATAAAGCGAGCAGCGGAGCGTCCAGGGAGTCCCAAACCAGCCCCACAGACAGAAAAGGGGATCCCTGCCCCAGGGCAGTGGCTTGTGTCTTTAGCCCCTCTGATGTGCTTCCAGCACGCAGGACGGGTGTCGCCCCCGCTCCGGGTAGGAGGCGCCGGCCGATCCACACGGACGCGGCGCAGCAGTAAATAACAGTGGGTTCCCTGCCCCCAGGATTGGCAATGGGGGGTTTATCAGCCACCGGTGGCACGGCTAGTTTGCCCCAAAGAGCTCAGCCCGGCCTATGGATGTGCTCCCTAGGGCCGTGGAAGCACGCCACTTCAGGCACACATTAACTGTCCCCCGGTGACTGGATCAGGTTCTGTGGCTGATATAGCCAGAATGGATGTGCCACTGGGAAAAGACAGGGGGGGCAGCAGGATGGGAGGGGGAGGAGAAAGGGAGACCCAGCAACAGGCTGGAGAGATGAATTTTTGAAGATGGACGGTTCTGGCCAGCTCCCTCCTTACTCATCCCCTCCAAGATGGCGGCTGCCTGCGTCTTCGCGCCCTCCCCTCAGCTCTCCTTGTACCTGTCACTACAGGCGCTCGAGGTGTCTCCGGACTTCGCCCCTCCACGTGGGCCCGCCGCCACTCGTGTCCCGCCGCTGCAATCGCCTCCCCGCAGGTGCGCAGCTCCCTCTCTTCGGGCGCCCCGCTCTCAATGCCGCCACCGCCGCTCACCGTCAGTGTGAGGCCGCCTCGCCAGATCAGGAGCTCCGGCCCCCCTCCGTTCACACGCCGGCCGCCGCTTCTCCGCTTCACAGTCCGGGCGCGGCCCGACGCCTCCTCCACGCCGCAGCGCGTCCGGGCGCCTGCCACTCCGCCACCGCCACTGCCCGGATCAGGATGGGGCCGCCCGATCTCCTCCGCTCTCACACCGCCACCTCTGGTCCTCACGTGCGCCCCGCCGCCACTCCGACACGCTGATGGCTGCCTCCGCCGCCGCAAATCTGCACCCAGGCTCAATCCCTAGGACAGGGAGAGCCTCCACAGGGGTTCTGGCCGTCCAGTCTGCACAGATAAATGTGAGTATTCAGGATTCTTGCAGGAAGCCCCGTTCAGGCACGTCTGCTCAGGTCGCCATCTTGGCCACCCCCCCATGGTGTGCGCACTTTAATTGAGAAATAATGCTTTATATAATTGGGGCTAATATGTGGATACCCTGATCTTAAAGTAGCAGCACCTCTTGCTTAGTTTGGCTGTGAATTTCGATATATTGATACTTGAGTGCATGACCACTATATATTAAATTGAAGTCAAAAATCACGCCGTGCCCATAACGCAAATCAGATTTACAGCTTGACCTTTTAAAAGTTCACATGCTCTAGTTAGGGCAGCTGCCTGGGTAAGGAATTGGGCCTGATTCTACTACAATGTCTGGCAACTGAACAATGGCATATCCTGCTTGATTCGTGTGATCATTGGGCCTAAAACAGGAGACATCTACAAAAACATCTACTGCCTCTGGGTCAAGTGGTGTTGACTGTAGGTCAGCCCTGGAAGAGGTTGTTGAACAATTCGTACACAATCATGTGGTGGTACTAGTTCATCTGAACAAAGTTTAATTTGTTCCTAGGATTCTCTTTTTACTCTTCTGTGTTTTATGTTACCAGTAGGGGGCTATACGAAACCATTGTTCTCCTCCCTTCTTAATATAATATTTGTTCCATTGAGGATCTCCCTGGTAATAAGGGAAAGCCTTCTAATCCCCAAGACATAACCCTTTGACCATATCCATGTGGATCATTATCCCCATCTCTAGGAAAGGGGCTAGTGCTTCCTATAGCTTCTGTCCATCCCGCTAAATTGTCAACCCAGAGATCCACTAAATTGGCAGACTCCGCTACTCTAACCACTTTTTTCTAACATTTACAAGTTTCACCTACCTCTGGTGGCCCTACCTCAGGAAGCCTTTATTCTTGGTGTGCCACACACCCCGCTTCACTTCTAAATATTCATCACTTAATGGGTTAACTCGCCGCCAGGTGACATAGTGCAGAGAGGAAGTCTTGTAACGAGCCCCCTTCTGGCCTATATATACCTGGTACCTCCCTTCAATCACCAGTATTTTTCTCTCTGCTTGACGACAAGACAGAGGTTGGAAGTCTCCTGCTTACAGGTAGGCCGGGGTTTTCTTACCCCGCCACCCCCCTTTTGGTCTATTTCTGCCCGGTTTGAGTGTGTATACCTTAATGGTGGAATGGAAGCCTCCCAGCCTAGGCTGCTCACCGGGCAAATTGGTAGATGGCACTTTTAAGTGCCTAGGAGCTTATCTCCTACCGCTCGACCTCATGCGTGGGGCAATGCGGCTATCCGGCATGGTGATCCGGAAGTGGGATGCCCCTGTCCTGAGGGTCCCCGTAGCCCCTTACTCTCCCGTTACGATCCCTTCTCCCTTCACTATGGGGGGGGTTTGAGGGTGTGCTTTAAGTATGTGTGTTTCACTTGTATCACTTTATTTCAACATGTGTATGTGTTCATGTTATGCATTTAGTGTTATTCAGCATGTGTATACCTTTGGTTCATGTGGTTTAGGTCTGCTTGAATGGCAGACCGCGCTGGGTAGGTGGCTGGCCGCTTTTCTTAGCAGACCATTGCTTTAGTGGCCCCCCTTCCCCCCTTCCCCCTTCCCCGCTGACATTGTATGTGCTCTATTTTGATAGGCTGCGCTATGCGGTCTTTATTTATCCTCCCCCCTCCGCTGCCTGGGCGCACGTGTAGTGGCCCATCTGGTGTAATCTCCAGCTGAATGGCTGTACTGATTTGCGTAGGGGGGCGGGTCCCGGCGACGCGGCGTTTTGCGGCGGGCCCAGCATTCACTTCCCTTCAAGGAGGAAGTCGCGCGGCCGCACTTGGTCTTCTGTGCTGTGGCTGCTGCCTTCGCTGGGCCAGGTAAGCGGCCCCACCCTTTGGTGCCATGCCTATATGATTCTTATACACATGTGAGGATCTGCTTGGGGTTTCTTTTTCCTTACAGATCCCGGGATCCCTGCTTATGGCCCTCCGGCTCTATGTTGCCTGACTATTTATTGGGATATCTATTAATGCATGTATATATATAAACTATATATATATATATATATATATATATATATATATATATATATATATATTTGTTAAAGGGGACCTTAATTTAAACAAAAAAAAAAAAATCCTCCCTTCCGGGACATTTACTAATAAAGGGGCATCCCAGGTTGGCTTATGCCTTAACCCTTTCGCTGCCAGCCTACCTGCAGCATTTGCCACTCCCTGTTGCCAGACGATGTTTCACCATTTTGCGCTACACATATTCAACTGTCATTTTTGAAGGGATTTCCAGGGATTTCCCAGGAAAATTATATATTGTTTTTTTCAACAGAGTCTGGGCTTTAACATGAAATGTCTTGTTTGTATTTTTTAGGTGTATTCTCAATTTTTTTGGGTGAAATGTGTGAAAAAAAATAAAAAAAAAACATTTTTTTACAATTTGTAGAGTTTTTTTGTAATAAAAAATGTAAGTTTGTCAATAAAATCTTATTGCGTGAGAAACCCCAATTTCTCCCGGTTACAGCGATACCACATATGTATAGGTAGACACCCTTTCCTGCCCAGAAGCCTTTTATAGCTGCTGGATGACAAATGGTTAATTAAAAAAAAAAATGACATAGGGTCCCCCTTCCCGGGGAGGGGGACCCCATTTTTTTTTTGATTTTGAAGGGTTAAAAACCCTTCAAAATCCAAAAAAAAAAATGACGTGGGGTCCCCCTTACCCAAAGTAACCAGCCCGGGACCAGCTATGGGGGCTTGTAGGCACAGAGTGGGGGGGCCAGCTTTGGTGGCCCCCCCACCCTGCAGCCTACGAGCCCACATAGCCTATGTGGGCCCGGGCTCTTCTGCCCCCCCCTGGCCTTTGGGGAGGCAGGTAATGGGGGTGCGGGGGTTAATGGCAAGCCACCCGCTAGGGCAGGTGACTTGCCACCCCCCCAGCCTTGTGAACTGGTATAAGGGGTCTCATGGACCCCTTACCAGCTCACAAAGGGTTAATGTGAAAAAAAAACACCACACAATAATAAAAAGTATTTTATTAGAAAAAAAAAAATTTTTTTTTTACTGTACTTACCTTCGATTGCAAGCTCTTGTCCCTCGCCGCTCAGCTGACAGATGCCGGTGATCGGCATCCAGAGAAGGAGAAGGCAGGAGATCAGAGGATCTCCTGTCACCTCCTTCCCCTGTGCCGATCACCGGCATCTGAGAAGCTGAGAAGGCTGAAGCCTGAGATCGGGGCCGGGATGACTTCATAAGCCCCGCCCCCAAGGGGGTGGGGCTTAGAGGCATGATGGCGGCCGCCATCGTGAAGAAGAGAGGAGAGAGCCTCCCAGGCTCTCTCCTGAAGATCGGTAAGTCCTGGGGGGGGATTGGAGGCCCCCCAGGTGAAGAGGAGGGACAGCGGGAGCCAGCGCACACACAGGTAAGTGAATGTCATTTTTATTTTTTTATTTTTTTACAGTTAGAAGCTGCTGCTGCAGAAGCGGGGGGGGGGCGGCCTATTCCGGGGGCTCTCCTGGAGCCATCCGACCCCCCACGGGGGATCGGATGGCACCAAATTAAAGAGGAGACCCGGCCGGATCCAACAAGGGGTCAGGTGAGTATTTGTTGTTTTTACTTTTTAAACTACAAGCGAGGAAAGTCAAGCACGTAACACCTACGGGCTTGGCACTTAAGGCCCAGCCAAGCCAGCACGTAGGTGTTACGTGCTTGGCAACAAAAGGGTTAAAAGACCCAAGTATTGCGAATACCATAAATCACCATATGGAGGCTTCCGTAAATTCCGGAAACAGTTCTGCTGAGCCCTTCGGGGGGTGCGTAGGTTGTGGGGTTCCACTCCCAGCTGATGTCTTTATTTGCATCCCTTGTGCAAAGCAGACTATTGCGCGCCAGTCCGTTGCTTCGGCTGCGGGCCCATCGCATCCTTCATCATCTCCTACCTCTCCCTCCCTGTTCCGGACCCCGCATGACACTGTCAAAAGTGGGGATTCGCATTCCGAGGTGGCGGCACAGCCCAGCCCCCGGAAAGTAGTGCCTGTTAAAGCAGCGTTAAAGGCCGCTGCAAAACGGAGGCACCTGACTCCGGTACCTTCGGCTCCACAGGACGAGTTATGTGAGCCTGTGGAATGGTCCGATGGATCCCCGGACGAGGATGAATTCCCGTTGGAGTCAGATGAGCCTGCGGATCAGCTTGCGGCTGACGTGATTGCCGATTGGTCGGAGGGGGTTGTTTTTGACACCCCCCTCCATTCTGGCTCAAATGTTTAAAATTTTGAATTTAGATCCACCTGAGGCGGCCGCCCTGCCAAAGGGTCAGTTGTTTAAGGAGCCTCAGCCGCGTTGGGTTTTTCCCAGACAACACCACTTTGAGAGGGTGGTTCTTAAGGAATGGGAACATCCCACGCGGTTATCTGGAATTCCTTCCAGTTGGGAAAAGCGTTATCCTTTTCCGCCAGAATTGGTGAAGCTTTGGTCTGTCCCTCCTGACGTCGATACCCCTGTGCTAGGGCTCTCCAGCACAGCTATGGTACAGTCTGCTGAGACCACTGTCCCTAAGGATGGAGAAGATCGTCGGATTGACCAATACGCTCGCCATGGTTTTATTTATTCCGAGTCAGCGTTGCGCCCGGTGTGTGCTTCAGCCCTTCTTCTATTGGCAATTAAGTCTTTAATTCAGGGGCTGTATGAGGATCTTAATCCCACTTGTAAACAGTTCACTGCGCTTAAGCAGTGTGAATCTTTTGTGTCTTATGTCCTGGCCGCTCAGGACGATGCGCTGGCTATGAGTAGCAAGGCAGCGGCTATGCTGGTGGCTATTCGCAGGTCAATATGGCTGCGTCAGTGGTCAGCGGACACGGCTTCCAAAAGGGTGCTTACAGCTCTCCCCTTTTTGGGGTTGCGTCTGTTTGGGGAGAAAATTGATTCAGTCGCAAAGGGTGGTAAGATGCCACAACGCAAGAGGCCTCGTGTCCCCTTTAGGGGGGCAGGTTCCGGTAGGCCCTCCTTTCGAGGATTCAGAGCGGGCAGGGGTGCCTCCTTTCCCACTACCAGAGATACAGGTTGGACTCGGGGGAGGGGTTGTGGTCGGCCCACTCAGTCCTGGGGCACCAAGCCCAAACCTGCTGATAAGCCCACTCAGCAATGAGGGGCTGCCCTCACCCGTGCGGGTGGGGGGACTATTGCGACACTTCTCCCAGATCTGGAACCAAGTGGTTCCAGGCAGATGGATCCAGGAGGTAGTGTCGGCCAGTTACGACCTGGAATTCGGGTCTCACCCTCCTTCACGGTTCGTTCGGTCTAGGGTGCCCATCGTTCCTTTGGCCACGCAGGGGCTCCTGGCGTCGGTAAGGGATCTGTTAGAGATAACTGTCATCCGGCCGGGCCGCGCTTAGAGATGGGCCTCGTTTTCTACTCCAATCTTTTCGTAGTCCCCGAGAGAGATGGGTCGGCTCATCCCGGCCTGAACTCTCATCAACACAGAGTGTTTCTTCCTTTTGCCCAAATTCACACGAGAACGCTTCAGCTATTGCTGTTAGCGTTTTGGGACCAGCAACCTCAGTCGCTGGATCAGTCCTTCCAGTTGTCCTCCCGTGTACGGCAGTTCCTCCGGTGGTGGTTGGTCTCGACCAATCTTGTGTAGGGCAGGCCTTTCCTGACCCCCCTTTGGAAAATTGTCACCACGGACGCCAGTCTGTCGAGATGGGGCAGATTCTGGAAGGAGCTGCAGTTTCAGGGGCAGTGGGGACCTCAAAGGCCCCTCTTACCCATCAATATTCTGAAACTGAGAACCATCCGTCAGGTGCTTGCTCTCCTGACTCAGCACGTTCTGGGCCTTCCGGTCCAGATGTGTTCAGACAAGCAAACAGTGGTTGCTTACATCGGTCTTCAGGGAAGGACTCGCAGTCTGAGTACTCTCAGAGAAGTGTCCCTGATCGGGACCTGGGCAATGTTCCATGTTCCTTGTCTCTCGGCGGTTTACATTCCAGAGGTGAAGAAACAGGTAGCGGACCGGTTGAGCAAGGGCTCTCCCCGTCTGGAAGAATAGGCTCTCCATCCTCGGGTGGTTCGCCCACTGTCTCTCCAATGGGGGCCCCTCATCACTATTACAGGCTCCCGAACTTTGTGTCGCTCTCCCAGGATCCTCTGGCTCTGGCAGTGGACGCCATGTCCCTGAGCGGGGGAGTTCTGGAATTTCTATACCTGTTTCCTCCGATGCCCATGCTGGGCAGGGTTCTTCAGAAGTTGGCTCTGGAAAAGGTGTACGTCGTTTTCGTGGCCCCAAGGTGGCCAAGACGAGCGAGGTTCGCAGACATCATTCGTCTGGCAGTGGGCAAGTTCGTTCTGCCTCTTCGGCCCGATCCGCTCACTCAGGGTCAATTGTGTTACCCCAATTTACCAGCGCTGGGTTTGATGGCCTGGCTGCTGAAACCTCCATCCTGAAGGAGGAGGGTCTTTCTGATTCAGTCATTAAGACTCTGATCAGTGCCCGGAAGAGGTCTTCTTCCATCACCTACTATAGGACTTGGAAAGCCTATATTGCTTGGTGTGAGATAAGATCTTTTCCTTGTAGGGTCTTTTCGGTCTCCAGGATTCTGGAGTTTTTACAATCAGGGCTGGACTCTGGTCTCCAGCTAAGTACGTTGAAGGGGCAGGTCTCTGCCTTATCTATCTTTTTTCAGAAGCGTGTTGCGCTTAAACCTTTAGTTAAAACTTTCTTCCAGGGGGTTACGCATGTGCGGCCTCCCAGGAAACCATTACTCCATGTTTGGGATTTGAATTTGGTTCTTTCTGCTCTACAGGCTCCTCCTTTTGAGCCTTTGCAAGATATTGCTTTGTCTACCCTGACTCAGAAGATTGTCTTCTTGGTAGCGATCACTTCGGTCCGGCGTGTCTCGGAGTTGGCGGCCTTGTCTATCCAGGCGCCTTACTTTGAGAGGCATCAGGATAAAGTGGTCTTTCGGTTCAAGCCAGACTTTCTTCCCAAGGTTGTTTCTGCTTTTCATTTGAACCAAGATATTGTTCTCCCCTCCTTGTGTCCTAATCCTAAGAATGACAAAGAGAGGGTTTTGCATTGTTTGGATGCAGTACGCTGTGTTAAGTACTACTTGATTATCACGTCTCCTTTTCGTAGGATGGATTCCTTTTTTGTTGTGCCCCATGTGCCTAAGAAGGGTTTGGCACCAGCCAAATCTGGCATTAGCAAGTGGATATGTCAGGCCGTTACTGCGGCCTATTCTGCTAAGGGAAGAGTTCCCCCTTTTCGTATCACTGCTCATTCCACTCGCGCTGTTGGGGCGTCTTGGGCTTTTCAGCACCAAGCTTCTGTTGAACAGGTTTGTAAGGCCGCCACTTGGTCTTCTGTTCACACTTTTTCTAAGTTTTACAAAGTTGATGTGCGAGCCTCAGCGGATGCTGTTTTTGGCCGCAAAGTTCTGCAGGCTGCAGTCATTTAAGTTATGCTTCACCTGGCCTTGAGATGCCCTTCCCTTGTGGACACTGCTTTTGGATGTCCCATTAAGTGATGAATATTTAGAAGTGAAGCGGGGTGTGTGGCACACCAAGAATAATACCATTTTGTGAGTACTCACCTGAAAAATGGATATTGTTGGTGTGCCACACACCCCGCTTCACCCCCACCCTTTTCGGTATTACCGAAGCCTTTATATGGTGAAGCCTTTTTTATTTATATCAAAATTGATTTTGAGGTTACCGGTGGAATACTGGTACCTTGTCTTTCTGCTTTTTAATATACTGGTGATTGAAGGGAGGTACCAGGTATATATAGGCCGGAAGGGGGCTCGTTACAAGACTTCCTCTCTGCACTATGTCACCTGGCAGCGAGTTAACCCATTAAGTGATGAATATTTAGAAGTGAAGCGGGGTGTGTGGCACACCAACAATATCCATTTTTCAGGTGAGTACTCACAAAATGGTATTTTTTCCTAGTAGTACTACTATTATTCTATTATCTTCCCCAGGCACTCACTCCTTAGAGTCCCTTTTTTTCTCTTAACTGTCTCTCAGGACAGTATCTAACCCTTTCAATTTAACCCACTAGGTTCTTTTGGATTCGCCCTATGGCAGGGGTTTCGGAAAGTGAAAATATAAATAAATCCACTAACCAAAAACCGTGCGCCGGCGAACCCTACTGGTAGCAAAACTGATTGTTTTAAACAGTGCCACGGTGGTAGCATACCTTAACTATCAGAGCGGCACAAGGTCAGTGGAGTTGATGGCTCTCTCCAGGACTATTTGTGCCAGGATGGAAAAAGTGGTGAAGTCCCTAAGAGCTATTCATATTGGGAGACAATTGAATGTGCTAGCAGATCTACTCAGTCAGGTAGAGCTGAAACAGTTGGAATGGGAGAGATCTTTTTGTCACAGAAAGGAATTCCAATTGCCAAAACTTCTTCTCACTGCACCAGGGCCAGGAAGCTCTAGAGAAGGATGCATTCTCACAAGATTGGGGGAGGTTTAATCTGTGTTACGCCTCCCCTCAGTTTAAAATGCTCTCTTGAGTCTTAAGGAAAATAAAGATGGAGCGAGAGCGATTGTAGTTGCTCCTTGTAGGCCCAGGAGGCTATGGTTTTCTCTCCTAAGGCAAATGGCAATAAGTCCACAGTTCCATTAACAGAACCTCCATCTGATGGCCTGGATTCTGAATGGGTCCTGCTAAGGAGCAAGGGCTTGTCTAGAAGAGTTTTTATAACTCTGCTTCAGAGCAGAAAGCTGGTTACCCGTAAGATCTACGGAAAGGTTTGGAAGAGATTTTCCTCCTTTTGCAGAAGCCATAATCTGTGTTGTTCAGATCTAGCAGCAGTGTTGGAATTTTTGCAGGAGGGAGCAGAAATGGGGCTGTCTATAAGCACCCTAAAAGTTCAGTTGGCAGCTCTGTCAGTATTTTTGGATAGGAGGCTCAGGGCAGAGGATCTGATAGTTTCTTAATCTCACTTTCTAGAGGAAGACCGGTGAACCCCAGGCCCTTCCCACTTTGGGATTTATCAGTTGTACTCAGTGGGCTGACTGGGTCTCCCTTTGAGCCTATTACAGAGTCAGCTGTCAAGTTCTTAAAGCTTAAAGTTGCTTTTATTCTAGCAATCACGTCCGCTAGAAGAATCCGTGATCTGCAGGCTTTGTCCATTAAGGAACCCTATTTCCGAATATTATAATATGTTATTCCAAATCAACTAACGATCAGACTGGATTCTCTCTATTTGCCAAAAATTGCTTCAGCGTTCCACAGGTCCCAGGAGATCTATGGTGCTGGGACTCAGGCATGAGGATATTGGGGAGCAGCAAGAAATGTAGTTATTAGATGCCAGGAAGATTTTAATAATTTATTTGGATCGATCCTCTGAGCGGAGAAAGTCTGATAATTTGTTGTTAGCCTTCTTAGGGAAGAATAGAGGGATGCAAGCTTCTAAGACTTCTATCGCTAGATGGATTAGGGAAGCCATCCAGTTAGCTTACGAAAGTTCAGGTAAAGAGGCTCCTAGGTCATTGAATGCTCATTCTACTAGGGCTGTTTCTGCTTCTTGGGCTAATCAGGCAGGTGTATCCGTGGAAGAGATTTGCAAAGCGGCAACAGGGGCTTTCCCGCACACATCTTTAGTTTAATCACTTTGAGTTTCGAGAAGCATAAGTAAACACAGTACAGGGGTACAGAAACAAATAGGTAAGGCCATGTAGACAAATAAGATGCTGGCCCCAAGGCGACCCCCGACGACACGACCCCGTACCACGAATCCTGTCCCCCTGAGCCACGCCTGCAGAGTTAGGGACTTTTATTGGGAGGGGGCACTCAAATTAATGACCACTAGTGCTTGCATCCCATACCCCCAGCAGTGAATGCCCGGATAGTAAAAACGTAGATTGGAAACCCGCCCGTGCACGTGGGCCAACTTCTGCATAGGAGGGGATATGAGGGAGGGGGGCCGTAGGTGCTGCTTACCCACCACCTTGCGCCGTTCCGGCACCCCAAGTGATGTGGGGCACCCGCCGAGGGTTGCATGGGAATTCGAGACCCGAGTGATTTTCATGTAAGGGCTGTCGTGACCTGCTGGTCCCCGGAGCCTTTGCCCGCACACATTTCTGAGGCACTACAGAGTGGATCTGTCTTCAGACTTTCAGCAGGAAGATCCTTAAGATGGTTTCCCCTCCCTGAGGTAGGACGCTAATGTAATTACTCATTCATCATTGGCTGGGCTGTCCTGTAGAAAGTTTCAGGAAAACCCAAATTAGCTTACCGGTAATAGGATTTCCGTAGTTCTCCAGGACGGTGCCCTACTTCACGCCCAGGATAAGTATCTTAATGAAGATATGTTGTCTTAAGCTTGTTCTATCTGAATTACTTGGTTTAAAACGTTGAGGTCTGGGAGGAACCAAGAAAAAAGAATAAACCTGCACAGCATAAATTAAATCCCATATATCAAAGCTGGATGCTGGCTAAAGTGGACCCAAACACCCACTTCAGGTGAACATGCATGTATGAGGGACGGGCCTACCAGCACAGACCCAAAGATCCACCCGTTTAGCCGCTCAACAAAACCATCAAAATAGTTGAATTTTATCAAAGAGCTTTATTCAATGCTGACCTAAACATATTAAAAACAACTAAAAACATGATTGCTGGGATTGGAGTGCTCTGGACTAATCAATTGTACAGATGGTGATATGTAGGCAATTGAATGTATAAACAATACAGTATTGGCTTAGAAACATAGAAGGTTGACGGCAGAAGGAGACCATACGGTCCATCTAGTCTGCCCTTATGTGTATACTGTATGTACTCTTTATCTTAGGATAGATGTGTGCTTATCCCAGGCATGTTTAAATTCAGTGACTGTTGATTTTTCAACTACCTCTGCTGGAAGTTTGTTCCAAGCATCTACTACTCTTTCTGTAAAATAATATTTTCTAACATTGCTCCTGATCTTCCCCCCGACTAGCTTCTGGTTGTGCCCCCTTGTTCTGTCGTTAAGTTTCTTCTTAAAAACACTTCCCTCCTGAACCTTATTCAGTCCTTTCACATATTTAAAGGTCTCAATGATGTCCCCCCTCTCCCTTTTTTCCTCCAGACTGTACAAATTAACTTCTTTAAGTCTCTCCTGATAAGTTTTAAGTTTAAGTCCTTCCACCATTTTCGTTGCCCGCCTTTGGACACGTTCTATTTGAATAATGTCTTTTTGCAGGTAAGGTCTCCAGAACTGCACACAGTATTCTAGCTGTGGCCTTACCAGGGCTCTATACAGCGGCATCACAACCTCCCTCTTCCTACTGGTGATGCCTCGAGCCATGCAGCCGAGCATCCTGCTTGCTTTTCCCACTGCCTGGCTACACTGTCCACTCATCTTGCAGCTATCAGTATCCCTAAATCTCTCTCCTCCGAGGTCCTGGCTAACACAGTGCTGCCCATACGGTACTCAGAGCAGGGGTTCCTTCTACCCAAGTGCATGATTTTACATTTAGAGACATTAAACTCTAGTTTCCACAGTTTTGACCATCTATCCAGTAAAACTAAATCATTTTCCATGTTGCAGACACCTCCAGGAATATCCACCCTATTACTAACCTTTGTATCATCAGCAAACAGACACACTTTTCCTACCAAGCCTTCTCCTATGTCACTTACAAATATATTAAAAAGAATGGGGCCCAGGACAGAGCCCTGCGGCACACCACTTGTAACTCGCCTTTGTTCAGATTGCACACCATTTACAACAACACTCTGATACCGATCCCTCAGCCAACTGGAAATCCACTGAACTATCCAGGGATTGAGTCCTACCTTCAATAACTTATCTATGAGCTCCTTATGTGGTACAGTGTCAGTGGCTTAGGGCTATACCATGGCCCACAAAATAAATATCCAAATCTATTTATTGATGCCCAGGAGTTTCATAAGAGCTGTGCCAGTGATTTATTATAGTGCATACAAAACCAGAGAGCAGTGTATGCTTCAGAGATATAGATGCGACAAAAAGATCAGATGAGTCTCAGTGCTCAATAATAGTGTATAAAAAGTAAAGTGCGAAGTGCATAGAAAGTGCAGGTGCTAAAAAGAAATGAAGCTCCAGGGCATATACAATGTACTCCTGCCACAATGGCCACCAATTAGAATCAAAGTCCTAAATACATATTAATAATAACAAAGCTCAATCTACATTACCACATAATCAATAGTGAGGTCCCACTCCAAACTCCAGCATGCCAACACCGACGTGTTGCGTGGCAACCAAGTTCTGCCACTTCCTCAGAGTGTGACTGGCACCTACTTGTCCTGTTTAAATACTCCCAATTCAAAAGCCTCCTCCTCAAGGATTCAAATTTTCCCGCCCAAAAGCGATCCTGGAGTAAGGGCGGAAGTGGGGAGCATGTGAGGACTCAGAGGAGGAAACGATGCTGATTAATCCATATTGGACGTGGGCGGAGATACCCATTATGCTGATGATGATAAACAATGCTGTCAGTGTTCTAATAATAGAACAAATCATAAGAGCCGCCTAAGCTGGCAACAGACAGGAAGGGGTGTGTGAATGCGCTCCTTCCGTCCGTGCGCGCCTGCGCACTAGCACGGCAGTGTAGTCATGGTGACGCAGCAAATCGAGAGGCGCGCCGAGCGCTCACGCGCATGATGTGCGCAATGCGCGCAACAAGATGTCAGCCGCCTACGGAGACACTGAGAGCATTCGTAGCATAAAAAGCAGCATGGGAAAACCCCCCATGTCCAGAAAGATTACCAGAGTGTGTGGGGGGAAGCAATCCATGCAATAGGATACCAATGGGTGCCCGTGATCCGTACCCACACTACTCTAATGCAGGGAAATAAACAGGGGAATAGTTACAGGACAAAAAGTTTGATCTATATCTATACAATTAAAACTTACAGAACATAAAGCTACTGACGATATAGCTTGCTATTAATGATATATACAACATCTAGTCCAAATTCTATACAATAGGACCGGGTCATCGATAAGGACTGGATCTGATACGTTATATTGTATATAACATATCATGCAACCAATTATTCCAATTATAAATCAGTCATGCATTTATATCTAACCAGAAAGTGCACAGGCATAGGTCGGTCACCTGGGTATATGCCAATATGTATGTAGAGGCAGATCTCTCAGCAGATATGCGTCCACTGTACACACTCGCAACCCCAAGCGGCCTAAGGTAGAATACTAACCAAAAGGTCAACAGACCTACAATTAAGAGTGGAACAGGGGATAATGGAAAATAAGAAAGAACAGGGAGGGAAAAAATGTTATATTGGGCTAGGCTGGGATGAGGGGACAGAGGCGCCCAGGTCAAGGTGAGTAAGGCTGGTACTATTAAACCAATGTCTCCAGCACCTCGAGTAGCTCTACAATCCACATCAAGTGTAAATTCTGGATTATGGCCATCTTCCCTACAGGCCAGAAATGTCCATACTATGAGCGAGGATAAATCCATAGTAAGGAAAACAAGACATGAATATAGAGCTCCATTTTCTTCTGTCAAGGAATGTCTCCAGATGTCGACCACCTTCCAATGATGCGGCCAAACTGATCGTTGTGAATATATTATCGCCGCCGTCTGGTTCGTATGTCGGCTATTCTTTTGGTGGGCGCTAATGATCTCTTCCGTCCAGGGATCTCTCATTGTTCCCGATGTCCCACTTGAACGAGGGGAAGGAAATGCCATCCAGAAGCCATATTATCTATAATACAACCACATACAAGATGTGAAAAAGCTCAAAATAACAACCAAAACCAGTGCCCATGCTACAATGAAAGAGACAACATAAATCCAACAAACAAATGCTATCCATACTCGTGAATTAATAAGTGCCTACTGTGATGTATACTATAACATCATCCACCAAATATTCTAGAAAGGAAACTAATGGGAATCCTTCAACGCCCTAGAAAGGAAGCAAATGAAAATTCCTCATTGATTCCTGCTGGTGCCCGTGTGCCCAAATTGAAAATCCACTCTAATTCTTTTTGTTGAAGCTTCTTCTTGACATTTCCACCCCTACCTCCCAAGTTGATCTTCTCCACATATGTAACCTTGAGGTCCCTGGTGTGGCCCTGGTGGTATTGGAGAAAGTGAGCTGCAACTGGGGACAATATTTTCCCCGCTTCATGATCCCTTTTCGCTAATCTTATGTTTGACAGGTGCCCCTGGATACGTGTCACCACTTTATTTTTTGTTTCCCCAATATATTGTTTGGGGCAGCTGCATTGAAGGGCATAAATGACTCCCTCCGTCTGGCAAGTAATGTTAGTCCTGATTTTTACTACTGTTTTTGTGCTGGTGCTCTTAAAGTGGACCAACACCCAGGGGGGATCGGCCCGGGAATCTATAAGATTCCCGGACCGATCAGATCCCTCCCCGCGGGGCATCCGAAATCGGGATGTCCCGTGGGGAGGAACCCCCCAGGAGGCCCACAATCCTTACATTACTGGCGATCCAACGGCGCATGCGCGAGACGCGGCCGCGTCTCTCGCTTACCTCTAGCAGGGCGCGCTCCCGCGCCGGCCGTTTTGTGAATGGCCGGCGCAGGCGCGCTCCCTGTTAGAGGGAAGCGAAAGACGCAGCCAATGACAGCGCTCTGGTATGCGCGACCAAGCGGCTTTGGACGCGCATACCAGAGCGGCTCTGAGCGCTGTCATTGGCCGGACGAGGTGACGTGGGAGCGGGGAGAGGTGAGTTTTTGCGGCGATCGGGGGGGTTTCACACAGCGGGCCACCCCCGATCGGGGTGCCCCACCTAAGTGGACCAACACCCAAGATAGTCAAAATCCTGGGTGTTGGTCCACTTTAATAATGTTGGTGGTTTGTACCAAGGGACATACATTACAACGTCCACATGGTCTACTGCCACATCTACTATTCTCTTGCTGTAGGTCTGGGAGGAAGGGGCGGGTATTTAATCATGTCCAGTTTGTGTTTCCTGTTTAGGTGGGAGGGGCTACTCGGCTGGGCCATCCTGGAGGACTAGTGGAAAATCCATTACCGGCAAGCTAATTGGGGTTTTCCTATCCACACTTTCTCCAGGCCTTAATGGAAGAAGAGTGTCCCTTTTCTGAGTAAAATATATCTTTGCCTAGCTCCATTAAAATTTGCCTAATACACTGAGGATTGGTAGATTGTTTACCCCTCATACCTTTCCAGACAATCTGAATAGATTTTGGTGCCTAGTTAGTCTCCGCAATCTATTATGAATGCATAAATGGCAGCTGGCTGGAGAGTTCGGCCGGCCCTGGAATCTTAGACTTTTTTTTTTTTACTCACTTCCAAGTTCCTAGGCTATGGCCACAGCTTGCACATCCTCTTTGACTGGAAACCATTCCGGTTCATAAGGGGGGTGTGCTCAGGCGGAGCAGGTTGCCACTCACCCAGCCAATAAAACCTTTTGGCCACCAGAGGTCACTTGGGACTTAAGTCTGGATCTAGTGAGTTATTTTCCCCAAATTCTGAGTAATTTGTAACTAGAGGGTATGTAATGTATCATCCTGGTCACTTAAACCCTCTCTAGTTTCAGAGCATGCCTAAGCACATAGAAGCTTTGTTTTGCTTGGGCGTAATTTTGCTAAAATCTACATGTATATTTAAAGCCCTCAAATATATAAGGCAACTTAAGAGCACAAATACATGTTTATCTCTAAAAGTATGCCTCATTTGCCAGTAATCTCCAAGGAAAATTATGTACTTTAAAGTTGCAAAAAATGTACAAAACAAAACTGCTACAATCCGTGTTAAAACATAGAAAGCCTAACAGGGCAAAGGCATATATATATTAAAATGGATTACTCATCTGTTTTAATCGGGTCCAAGCAGAAATCAACAGGCCACGTCCAATCTCCAAACAAGATGGCTGCTGTATTTGGCTTCACAAAGCAGGTCTCTCTACCCCAAGGCAATCTCATCATCGTCCGTCTGTCCGTCCTCCAGTCAGTTTCGCCAGCACATCCTTTCTGCAGCTGCCCTCCAAGTAAAATCTCCCTCTCTCTCCAGTCCACTGTTTATCAGGCTGACCCTTTGTTCCATTTGCAATCCACAGGTCATCTCTGATTGGCCCAGGCAAAGGGGCCAATCACTATCACCAAGGTGATACTTTGGCCCAGATTATTCTACAACTTACTTTGCATGCAAATGCACACCTGAAACTTAAGCTACAAAAACCAGTCCTCAAAAAACACGCTGCATATTAAGAGTCAGTACAGTGTACTTTCTGATTTTTTACAATTTCTATGGGAACAAAATATATAAAAATATCATAGCCTCACAAGCTTAGTTTATCAATCTTAAGGGTTTCTTCAAGTTTACAACCCTAAGAAGACCCTGTTAGGACAGGTTTGATTTGATTCTAATCTTAGAGAACCTGTATGTTTGTCGGTTATTTGGCGATCTTGCAAGAGAAACGATCTATGGAACTTGGTTCCATCCAGAGACGGCAGTGTGAGCCTTGAATGCCCCCCCCCCCCACAGCATGGGTCATACAGTAACCTTTTTTCTGTCATTTAGCTAAATTGGTGACAAAAAATGATGCTCCTTTTTTCTGTACGTGATGGAATGAGATCACAAACATAAGAGATAAGCCAGAGGAACAATCATGGGGCCCCCTCACCTTATGGGTCCCAGTGCGGCCCCAATCTCTGCACCCCCTGGCAATTACCTGCTCATAACTTCACTACTGGCAGTTACAAGCCTCTTTCCCTACAGACGTGGGATCACTCCCATTGGGGCACACCACTGCTTTCCGAAGCGGTTAGGGTAAGCCTGAAGTGATGGTTGGATTCTCTAGTACTCAAAGGCAGTCATTGGTCAGATTCCAGTGTTTTGGCGTGGGAGCACATCTGACTCTCCATCCAGGGGCATAGTTCGGCAGAATTGATGGATTCCTCAAACTACAAAGAGCAGCAGCTGCTTACTCACTGAGCCACTTTGATTACCAAGTCATTAAGTGACATATCTGAATCACCAGAGAGGTACCACATCGGTAGCCTTTTAGAATCTGGCCTATGCTCTTCCGATAAGCCGGATACCGGCATAAGGGTCTTCGGTTAGGTCTAGCTATAAATATTTTAAAGACTCTGACTAACAAGACTGATAAGTCTGCAGCCTAAGGTCTGAATTTTTTCCACATCAGATTTGTCAATCCCACAAATTCCTGATGGCTTGTAGATTGTCCTTCCTGAGATTTATTAGTACCTCAAGGGCCCTCCACTTCAGATAACATTTTAAAGTGGACCAAAACCTAGGATTTTGACTATCCTGGGTTTTGGTCCTTTCCCCACAAATGGCTGGCGCTCTAGCCCCCTGCTAGAGTGATAGTAGCGATGTGGTTGGGGCTCGCGCATGCGCAGTTGGACCAGGAAGCAAGGTAAGTGAACGGGGTGACCTGGGGGGTTGCACACAGCGGGGCATCCCAATTTTGGATGCCCCGGGGGGGAGGGAGTCAATCGGCTCGGGAATCTTATAGCCTTACCTTATTCCCAGGCTGATCACACTGGGTTTTGGTTCACTTTAAACCAGATTTTCAGCATAATTTGATGAAAAGCCAAAACAATTAAATGATTCCCCAGCATCTAAAATTAATATATTTTACATTTTTAGTCACTTATTCTTTCCCCCGCTGGGCTGCAACTCTGTTCAGGACTCTAGGACAGGGGTCCCCAACACTTCTCTTCAAAGCCCACCAACAGGCCAGGTTTTGCATATCTCCACACAGATGCACAGGTGTAGTAATTCGTGCAGCTACCTGACCTGTTGTTGGGCCCTGAGAAGGAGGGTTGGGGACCCCTGCTATATGAGATGGGTGCCGCTATCTTGCCTCAGAAGCATCACAAACTGAGGAGGGGGGAAACTGCGGGGGGGGGGGGGGGGGGACCTGAACCAAATCGTTCACTAAAATCCCCCCTCCCAATCACCCCATTACAGGCTAGTGCGTGGCGTCCCTCGAGCCGGTATGCGGCATCCCCTGCCCAATCCCTTGTGTGAGGTGAGCGTACAATGGGGGTCCAAGTGGCCATGAAGTAGTAATTCTCTCGTATTCGATTTGAGGGTGTCACAACAATTGACCAAAGGCGTGACTGCAAGATAAAAGGTGTAGCACCTCAAGGTTGCCACTAAGAATATTCTAAGTATACAGTACGTCCTGCTCCAGATATAATACTTACACTTGGGTAATCCTCCGCCAGAGGGCACTGTGCACTGCAGACATGCAAAAAACAGGCTCCTCCCGGCCCTTCATATACCCGGGGACCTCCCACAAATCCCCAGATTTCTCTGCAGTGCTGACTGCGAAGACATGAAGTATCACTCTCTCGCAGGTGAGCGGGGCTATTACAGCCTGCGGCCCTGTTGGACTATTCCCACCCGTCGTCCTTGTGATGTGCCTCCCAGCCTGGGCTGCGCTGGTCGGGTGAAGGTAGGCAGCACCACGCGTGCTTAACGGAGCCATGCTCCACCACAGTCCCCCACCAAAGGGTAGGCTGTTTAGGCTGATGGTGAGCCTCTAGTGGATGTCCTTCCCGCATTATTGCCCCATGCCCCGTGTAGCGGTGGACCCTGTGTAAAGGGTCGCCATCCTCCCTCGTTTCCCTCCGTATTCGGGGGAAAAGAATGGGGGGGGGGGGTGTTTGGCGGTCTCAGTGTACTGTATTCACGCTTATGGCCGTAGTTTTGCCCTTGACTGGCAACTGGGTGTCAGAGCCGCGCTGCTTGCTCTTGTTATTTTGGCCGCCGCCGTCTTTGACTTCTCATTTTTTATTAAAATTTACTGTGCTGGGTGGCGTCGTCGTCGTCATACTCTACGAGTATCCATTAGTAGATGCTTTTACTAGCATATCCTATGTTTGGCTTGTCAGCCTGGACGGCTGCCTCAGAGCTTCGCGCTCTTTGGGGGAGGCGGGGACCTGGCTTGGCGCACTCCGCGTCACGCCCAGATTGAGCCCGCCCTTCGAGGTTCGGTTGGTGCCATTTTGTGGATCTTCCCGCGCGTGTTTGCGGTCCTTCTCCTCCCCAGGTCTGTAAGTGCCCTCGCGGGTGATTTCATCATTAGTATTTTTTGCTGCTGCGCATGGCCTGACACCTCTTATTCCCTTTCTGTCTTTCAGACGTCAAAGACTCCGGTGGCTTCTCCCGGCCTAACATAAATTGTAGCGGGCTTACAAAAAATTCTCCCACATTCCTAGCGGGTCTTTGGGACATCCAGGGTTGCCTATTGCTGGCATATATTGCATTGATAATCACCATATGGAGGCATCTCAGAATTATGTGACCCGGGTCCCTCCGGGACAAGACCGGCTGCGTACAGCGTGTGGACAACCCCATGCTGATGCGGACAGAGCACGGGTCTGCGGACCCTGTGCTGAACAAGTACTGGCCCTGCAGTCAGGGTTGCCAGTGGCTGCGCCTGGTTTCAATACACCTGTCTCCCCGTGCTTAAATCTCCTGATGAGTCGCACTCCAGCGGGAATGACCAGCAAGTCGTGCCGCGCAGACTGCCTACGGCTGATCAGCTTATTTTGAGGTTGGCAGAGCGCTTGGGCCTATTTCTGGAGCAGGATCACTTCCAGGCTCTTGTACTCAAAGAATGGGAATGCCCTAGTAAACTTCCAGGGGACTGGGATTGGAAATACCCTTTTCCCCCTGATGTGGTTAACTGTTGGTCATCACCTCCCTTGGTGGATGCACCGATCATTGGGGTCTAAACCCCCCATTTATTGCAGCCCCTACTTATCTTACCCTTCGGGATGCTGAGGACCGGCGCATTGATAGGCTGGCTTCCCACACCTTTTCTTGTGCAGGGACGGCTCTGCGCCCGGTCTGTGCCGCGGCCATCGCTGCAGTGGCCGCTAGGACCCTCATCAGAAAGATGATTGATCATCAACCTGAGGATCTCCCCTGGGGGGTGTTTAATGCACTCTCCAGTTGTGATGTATTTGTAAGGTTTATCCTTTTAGCGCTGGATGACACCATTAGGATGTGCGCAAGAACTTCTGCCCTTGTGGTAGCTATACGCCGCTTGGTCTGGCTGCGACAGTGGGGTGTTGATGATGCTACAAAAAAGACTCTTACTGGGCTTCCCTTTAGAGGGCGATGCCTATTCGGGGCCCGTCTGGACCTGTTTGGGAAAAAGGGCAAAACACCCCTTCGCAGAAGGCTGTCTCAGCCTTCTCGGGGTAGGGGCATCCCCCCCCTTCCAGCTTTTTGGCGTAGATTCCTGCCCCAGGAGTGTCAGACAACGCCCTGGCCCCTCCGGCAGGACTAAGTCCAAATCTTTCACCAAAACCCCCCAAGCATGATGGGGCGCCCTCGCCCATCTGGGCGAGGGGATGGCCGCAGCACCTTGCTCCTATCAGGAGGCGTCATGCCTCGTTCTGGTGGATTCAGGAGGAAGTTTCCTCTGGATGCAGGATAGTGTTTGCTGGGCGGCCCCTTCCCGAGATTGTCAGGATGCTTCTGGTCCCTGTCTCTCTTCAGGTGTTGGCGCAGGCCACGTGCGGCCTGCGAGGTCTGGGGTTACTTGCAGGTTGCCCTTAACAGGCAGAGGCAGGGGCCTCTACACCAACCTTTCCACATTCCCCCAAAAGGATGAGACACTCTGACCATTCTGGCCTTCCATAGGTGCGGCAATTTACATTCACAGGCGGTTTCTGCATGCTTTCTCTGAGTTGGGCCGCCAGTGCCCTGTGTCCAGGGACCTCTTGTCGTCTGTGGAGATCTAAGATGCTTATTTCATTGCCACTGTGTCTTCTGGACACCGAGGATCTTACAGGTTAGTGTTGGAGGTCCAACACTGCTGATTGTGGCCTTGTTATCTGGCCTCTCTTCTGCTCCCAGAGTGATCGCCAAGGCGATGACGGGGGTGATGTCTCTGATGAGACCAAGGGGGCGTCCGCGCGAGGAACTGCCTGGTCGTCCTTCTTTGCTTCCCAATCTCTACGTCAGGCCGAGTTTGTTACTCGGCTGGTGGTGTCCTTTGGGAGTCTTTGGATGGGTGCTCAATCACCTCAATTCCTCATTGTCCCCTTATTTGGTATCTCCATTCCTAGGGTTGAACTTGGATTCGGTTCAGGCGGGAACCTGCTTCCCTGACTATTAAGTAGGACAATCTGGTTACATGGGCTCGGTCCCTCTTTGCTGTTCTCGTCTCTTCACCAGGCTGGATTGCAGCTGGTGGGCCTGTTGGTGGCTGCTCAAAGGATGTCCCTTATGCTCAGTGCCCTTGGGCTCTTCTGCAATTTATATTGTAAATGCTGGACTGGGTTCCAGCTTCCCTGGAGCTGGGTCTGTGTATCTTTCCACCTTGGTACGGTGGTTCCCCTTGAGACGGTTGTACTCAAGGAACCAGTCAGGGGGCACCCCCTTCCTTGCGTCTTCCTGTAGATGGATACCAAATCTATCAGGTTGACGGGGGGGGGGGGGGTTCTTCTACAATCCCCTGTGATTCCGGGGGAGGTGGGACCTTTAGGGGTCCATTCACCTATCTATTTTTGAAGCGGTAGGCTTTCAGGTTGGCTCTCGCTGGACTTCTCCTTTGCGGGATCTGTCTATTTGGGGGCTCCTTGGTCTGTCTGACGACAGTGGCCTGTATTAATTATCTGTGTGGACTCGGAGCAGGATGTTCCTCCAGGAAGGTATCTGGGTGGCGGACAGTGTTCCCTGCATATCAGCGATATTCGCTCCGGTGGATGTCCTTCTGTGACAGAATGTGCTAATTCTTGTGTCTCTATGTGATCCATCTAGTGTGGATCTTTTTGGGCCCCGTCACTATCATAGGTTCTTGGCCCTTGTTTCCCTGTCCCAGTTTGTTCTGACCTTGGTCATGAGGCTTAGTAACTTTGTGGCTGGACATTCTATTCTGTATGTCTTATCTTCGGTCACCCCGCCAGGCGGGGTTCTGCGCAAGTTTGCTCTGGAAGGGGGAACCAGTTATACTGGTGGCCCCTGGGTGGCCTAGTGGAGTATGGTTTGCAGATGTGGTACTGAGGACAGCGAACCTGTACGTTCTGTCAGGAGTGCTGATCTGCTCACTCAGGCCCCCTTTATTTCACCCCAATCTACAGGCTTTGGTCTGGATGGCCTGGTGGTTGATTCATCCACCTTGATGGCTTATCTTCTGGGTGACTGACTTCTGGAAGCCTAGGAGTTGGCTTCTTCTTCTTCTTCCGTCTATTGTGGCGTATGGCATACCCTTAATGATTGGTGTGAGTCTTGGTCTCTCCCCTGTTGGGCGCTCTCTGTTCCCAGGGGTCTAGAGTTATTACTGCATGGGTTGGAGTAGGCTCTCCTACTCGGTTCTCTGGGGGTTCAGGTTCTGCCCTGTCCGCCTCCCTGTAGAAGTCCTTGCTCAGTTTTTTTGCCTTGGTTAAGCATTCTTTTGGGGATTGCTCAGGTGCATCCCCCACGTAGTTCTAGGGTCCCTGTTGGGATTTGCATTTTATTCTGTTTGCCTTGCGGGGTGTTTCCCCTTGGACCTATTCCGGATGCTGTCTGACTGTTCTAATCCACGGAGTTGTCCTTCCGGGGGCTGTTGCTTCAGTCTGACGTGTGCCTGAGCGGGCGGCTCTGTTTAGCTAGCCCTCGTTCTTTTATCTATACACCAAGATGAGGTGGTGTTCCGCTTTACGCCGGACTTTCTGCCTAAGGTGGTGTCTTAGGCTCATGTATTTAAGACTTTGTCTTCTGTGCCTTATTCCTAGTAACGCTGAGGCAA
The DNA here is from genome assembly GCA_027917425.1 of Gastrophryne carolinensis. Lineage (NCBI taxonomy): Eukaryota > Metazoa > Chordata > Amphibia > Anura > Microhylidae > Gastrophryne > Gastrophryne carolinensis. The sequence continues at coordinate 259,367,526 of CM051234.1, forward strand.
GGGGATCTACTTTCCCTCAACTGGTGCTGGATTTTTTTTCCTGGATTGTCTCTTGTCCCTTAGGGGGACTGATGCCCCTTGGGGTTTGTGGGCACCTACATCTGTATGTGCCTGATCTCGTTTGCTTCCAGGGGTTAAGCGGCCTTTGGCCTAGCCCTTCCTTGGATGGATGTCCCTTTTGGTCCTAGGGAAGGTTCGGCTTCTTCCTGGGCTACTGTTAGCGTTGATCTTGTCAGGCTGTTACTCAGGCCTACTCCTTTAAGGGGAAGAGTTTCTTCTCATTCTATTTCTGATTCCACTGGTGCCTTGGTATCTTTGGGCCTTTCAGCACCAGGTTTTGTTGCACAAGTTTGCTAGACCGCTACTTGTTTTTTTGTTCGTACCTTTTCAAAGGTTTTTATGATGTTGACGTTGGAGCCTTTACTCATGTTGCTCTTGGTAGCAAGTTTGCAGGTGACAGTGCTTTTACTGTCTGCTGTGCCTTTTATGTTGGGGATCCCACCCTACTTTATGGACACTGCTATTGGATGTCCCAAGTGTAAGTATTATATCTGGAGCAGGACGTACTGTATACTTAGAATAATACAATTCTGTGAAATACTCACCTGTAGAATTGTTATTATACGTATACAGTACGTCCTGCTCCACCCCACCCTGGTTTTTGCATTATTCTGGATCCCCTGTATGTTGATTGTTATCATTGTTTTCATTACTAGTTGTTTTTGGTGGTTAAATTCTCCCAGCTTCTTGTTCACTGCTTTTCAATGCTGGGGATTTGTGGGAGGTCCCCGGGTATATGAAGGGCCGGGAGGAGCCTGTTTTTTGCATGTCTGCAGTGCACAGCGCCCTCTGGCGGAGGATTACCCAAGTGTAAGTATTATATCTGGAGCAGGACGTACTGTATACGTATAATACCAATTCTACAGGTATATTTCACAGAATTGTATTTTTGGGGTCCTATACAGCCACAAAGTCTACCCCTTTTTTTAAATATTAAATCAAAAAAAGAAGTTGCTCAAAAGATTTTAAAGTAGACCAAAACCTGGAATTTTACTATACAGCAGCAGGGTCCCACTGCCCCGCTGCGGTATAGTAAGGAGAAACTATGGTCATTTTTGACCATAGTTCCTCTTTAAAGTGGACACATCACCAGTATTTTTACTTGTCTCTGGGGCATCTCATCCTCCAATTCACCCACAAAACTCACCCCTGCCATTCTTACGGTGCACGTGTGGGCTCTCAACCAATCGTCACATACTAATGCACGCCAAAAAACTTTGTTTGGAACGTTGTTTGGAGTGTTGGCATAGGGGGCAAGTGGGTGCAGCCCGAATGCGCTTCTGCACCAAGCCTATCTGAATGGCGGGGAGGGCACCACAGCTGCAGGGTTACACCCTGCAATCATGTCGTGAAATCACTGAAAAGGTAGGTGATTGTGGACTGCTTCCAGGGGTTTATAACAGGGCAGGTGCCCCCAGGGACACATTGTTTTCTGTCCCTGGAGTCTTTTAGACTCGAGGTCTTGATCGAAGTTTAGGGAAAGGAGATCCTAAAGTAAATATATTTTTGCCGACAGCAGTAAGATTAACAGTTGCGTCTGCATGGAAAAAAAAGTTAGAAAATTCTTTGATGTGAAAAGAAAGATTTCATGGATGATTAACAAATAATTATAAGTTCACAATAAGAAAGAAGAATGTGACGCCATCTGGGCACCATGGATGTTGCATAATAGAATAGATCCAGTGATATGATGCAGGCAGTAGGTCCACCTAGAGCTCCCCCCCCCTCCATGTAATGTTTATTCCTAGTATGTCACACACCCCGCTTCCAACATTCATGACACTTGGGATACCGGCCTGTAGAGGGCGATCTTGCAGAGATGACATGAGAAAAAGGAGCCCCTCCTGGTCCATAAATACCCGGGACCTCCCACTATCAATGTTCCCTCTAAGCCGGAGCAGCTGCTGTGTGGAGTAGCGAGGGAGCTGTGCAATGCCCGAGCGTGCAGGCGGTGGCATCCCCTGCCACCCTCTAACAAGGAGCGCCCACGCCGGCCATTCACAAATGCCTGGCATGGGTACGTGCCCTGCTAAAGGGATAGCGGGGATGCAGCCGCTGCTCGTGCATGCACTGCTGGACCGGGAAAGAAGGTGAGTTTTTAGGTGACCTGAGAGGTTTCACACAGGGGCATCCTGATTCTGGATGCCCCGTGAGGAGGGAATCAAGCAGCCCTGGAATCTTATAGATTCCCGAGACGATCTCTGTGGGTTTTTATCCACTTTAATGGAATCCCAGCCACACACATCCGCAGCAGGTGGCATCACTTGCATCCTTCAGCTGTGTGCGGCCACGCACAGCCGAAAGAAAATGATGCCGCTGCTGGCCGCACATGTGCCGTGGGCTCAGACAGCTAAGATCTGTGGACGAATGGCTGGGTTTCAACTTTCCTGGGTTTTGTTCCATTCCCCCAGGGCATCGTGAATCGGGGTGCCCCACTGCATGAATGCCCCCAGAATGCCGCAATTTACTAACCTCTTCCTCGTTCCAATGGCCCATGTGCGGGTTCTCATCTGCCGCAACTGTCACATGCGCCACTGGAAAAAAGAAGAGGTGAGTGAATAGCAGTTTTCTGGGAGTTTCATACTGTGGGGCATCCCAGTTTGGAATGGCCAGGGGGAGAGTCAGCGGGCAGCCATAGAATCTCTTAAATTCCAGGGATGGAATGCATCCACACCCAGCCCCTGTCCCTAGCACCCTTGGCAAAGTTCACATTAAACAATTACCTGTCCTGAAGCGAAGCTGATGAGGAGAGAGACACCGAGCACCTCTTCTCCAGACAGCGGTTCAGGGTCAGCCAGCATGTGTTCCTCTGTCATTGCTGTATCAGTGCTTTGCTCTCCGCACATCAGAGCACTGTCAGCATGCTGGTGGAAGCGAGTCGGCGCGGGAGGGAGAGATGGTCCCGCCCACATCCAGCCAATCAGCGTCTTTGCAGCGCAGACAGCCTGAATGAATCATTGATTCATTGGCTGTGCTGTCTGCCAGTAAACCCGAGGCCCGCCCCAGAGCATGTGATGGACCTCGCCGCCGGGTGCCAATGCCGGCCCTGCTGACAGCAACCATGCGCGGGCGGCAGGCGAGGCTGAGCGGAGGGGCTGCGCGGGCGCGCACGCGCGCACCTTACAGGGGACGCTGCCCACTATTCCTCAGTCTTTTCGTCTCTGCAGTCGGCGAAGCATTCAGGAGATGACTCTCCTTCCTGAAGGTAGCCGGGTTACGCCCGGCCTTTTTCTATTTCTGCCTGAAGCCACATTTTTGTATTGTGATATGTATGTTATGCCTCCCAGCCTTGGCTGATGGGCTCGGGCAAAGGTAGATACACCCTTGGGTGTATATGGGAGCTTGCCCCCTCCGTAAGACCTCAAATAAGGGGTAGGCGGAATCCAGGTTGGTGTCCCCCTCATGGGATGCCCCATCCCTTGAAATCTCCTTGTGCCTATTGGGTGCTTATTGTTTTCCCCCCTTTTGGCCCTCCTGGACCCTGCTGGGGTGAAGGGGGGGGAATCTTTATTTAGGGAGTATCTTTTGGCCTATGCATTTGTTTTTTTTGTTTTGTTTTTTTTAAAAGGAAAAGATAGGAAAGTGACATACCTGTTTTGGGTTTTTTAAATTTCCCTCTCTTTTTTTCGTTTGGCCCCGTTCTATGATGTCATGCTATTGTCTTTGGCTGACCCACCCTCTGCTCTCTGAGCAGTGCTAGGTGGTGGGCGGGGCTTCGAGTCGGCGTCGCATTTCTGCTTCCTCTTCCTGTTTGACATGTGGTTTGCTGGTTCCTGTTCTGGTGCTGGCCTCCACTGGTCCTGGCTGCTGCGTTGGTGCCGCTGCTGGGCTTTTCTTATATCGATTGGTCGCAGGGCTGTCGCTGGGCCGTTGTGGTCACTGTGAGTACCCTTTAGTTATACTAAAGGGAAGTCTTTTTTATTTACTGTCATTTCTTTCTTCCAAATGCATAAGGCTCATTGTGTTTTCTCTATCTTCCAGGGGGAAACTCTCTTAAAAGGGGTTTCTCCTGGTCCTTGTTTAAAATCCTCCCACCTAGGGACTATTAAATCCCATATACTTGGCGACTATAAAAAAATTAAGTATTTTAATAAACACCATATAGAGGCATCTCAGGATACTGGCTTTTCAGTACCTGCGGGACAGACTCGGCAATGTTTGCTATGTGGGGCATCCCTTGTTGGGGATACGCATTTTTTTTTGTGTATCTTGTGTTCAATTGGTTATAATGCAGCAGTAAGGGGCCCAAGCCTCAGGGTAGGTGGCTCCTGCCTCTTCCCCCACACCGCCTTGTCTTGTTCATACCCCCAGTGATATTGTCATGGGTAGAGAGTCTTCCTGATGTATGTGCCTGATTGGCTCACATTGAAAAAATAAATGTCTAGCTCTGTGGCCAAGAGGGCCTCAGCTAAAAGAAAACATTTAGCTCTGGCCGTTGAGGCAAATGAGCTTGATTGTAGCGAGCATTTTTGATTGTTCTCCATTTGAAGAAGGAGAATTCTTTGAAGAATCTGATGTTTCAGATATTCAGCAATTGTGTGTCCTCCGGTTACAAGCTGGAATTCGAGGTTCGGCCTCCTCCAGATTTTTCAGGTCTCGGATGCCCGCAGATCCGGTGATCGCGCAGGGGCTCCGGGCAGCTGTGGCGAACTTTTTAAACATGGATGTTATCCGCCAGGTTCCTCCAGCGGAAAGAGCTCTGGGGTTTTACTCCAACCTATTTACAGTTCCCAAAAAAGGACGGCTCTGTTCGGCCTATTCTAGATTTGAGACGACTCAATCAGTTTATGCGTTTCCGAAAGTTCCGCATGGAGTCGTTGCGTTCAACGATCAACGCTCTCCGCCAGGGGGACTTTATAACGTCCATAGACATCAAGGATGCTTATCTGCACATTCCTATTTTTGCCGCTCACCAAAGGTTTCTCAGATTCACAGTAGAAGACCACCATTTTCAGTTTGCGGCTCTTCCATTCGGTCTCACTCCATCCCCAAGAGTGTTTACCAGGGTCCTGGCAGGAGTAATGGCTATTCTCAGGGTCCAGGGCATTCGCATCGTGCCATTGCTGGACGACTTGCTCATCACAGCGTCATCTTTCAATCAGACGGAACTGGACACCAGAACAGTGGTGACTACAATAGAGAGGTTTGGTTGGGTGATAAACCATGCCAAATCCTTTCTTTGTCCCGTAAGGGAGATTCCCTTTCTGGGTTTGATTCTGGATACCCTTTAGGCCAGGGTATTTCTTCCTCAGTCCAAGATTGTTCTGATTCAGGATTTAATTCATCTGTTCCTGTCCAATCCTCATCAGCCTATCCGCTTGGGGATGAGATTAGTGGGGTTGATGGTGGCCATGCTCGAAGCGGTTCCTTTTGCTCAGTTCCACATGAGGACGCTTCAGCTCTTTCTCCTGGCGAAGTGGGACAAGCGCCCGTTGTCTTTGAATCGGACTTGTCTGTTGTCTCCCCTCGTCCTGCAGTCCCTCCAGTGGTGGCTGATTTCGAGCAATCTCGGGGACGGCAAATCATTTCTTATCCCTTGTTGGGAGTTGGTCACCACAGATGCCAGCCTTACGGGCTGGAGGGGGCATCTGGAGGAGACTCCGGTTTCAGGGGTTGTGAGGGCCTCTGGAGGCTCATTCCCCAATCAATTTATTGGAACTTCGGGCCATTAATCTTGTGCTGCTCCGACTGACTCATCTCTTGCGGGGTTTGCCGGTTCAGATTCGGTCATACAACCGAACAGCAGTTGCATACATCAATCACCAGGGAGGGACTCGCAGTTGGGGTGCCCTCCGGGAAGCGTCTCTGGTCCTTCAGTGGGCAGAGATCTGTTCCCTGCATAGCGGCAGTTTACATTCCGGGGATAGAGAAGGTGGAGGCAGACTCCCTGAGCAGAGCATGCGCTCGCCAGGGAGAATGGTCTCTCAACCCCGAGGTCTTTCAGTTCCTTTGTCACAAGTGGGGGACACCGCGGTTGGACCTGTTTGCGTCTCGCCACAACCACAAGCTTCCAGCCTTTGTGTCTCTATCCCAGGATCCTCTGGCAGTGGCAGTGGATGTCATGTCTCTTGCCTGGAATGGATCTGGGGTTCCTGTATCCTTTTCCCCCATTCTCCATGATAAGCAAGGTGGTGCGCAAGTTGGTTCTGGAAGGGGCACCAGCAATTCTGGTGGCTCCAAAGTGGCCAAGACGCCTGTGGTTCGCAGAGGTCACAAGGCTGGCAGAGGATCTGTTGCCTCTGCCTCTTCTTCCAGATATCTTAAACTCGGTGTCAACTTTGTTACCCCAATTCACCAACGCTGGCTTTGACGGCGTGGCTGCTGAAATCTCCATCTTCAAGGAGGAAGGCCTTTCTGATGCTGTCATTTTGACTCTTGTTAGAGCTAGAAGAAGTCTTTCTCTGTGGTTTATTACAGGACTTGGAGGTCCTATATTGACTGGTGTGAGTCTAGGTCATTTGCTCTTCACCCTTTGGTTAAGATTTTTTTTTTCCAGGGGGTCACGCATGTGCGGCCTCCTAGAAAGCTCCTACTTCCAGTTTGGGATCTTAATCTGGTGCTCACTGCTATGCAGGCGGCTCCTTTTGAACCTTTACAGGAGGTTCCTCTTCATATTCTCACTCAGAGTGCCTTTTTGGTTGCTATTACCTCTGTCCGTCGGGTTTCTGAATTGGCGGCCCTGTCAATACAGGCTCCTTACTATGAGAGGCATCAGGATAAGGTGGTTTTCCGTTTTAAACCAGATTTTCTTCCTAAAGTGGTGTCTGCCTTCCGCTTATATCAGGATATAGTTCTTCCTTCATTGTGCCCTAATCCTAGTAATAACAAGGAAAGGGTTTTACATTCTTTGGATGTTGTTCGTTGTGTTGTGCCTTCTGGGCCTAGAAAGGGTTTGGCACCCGACAAATCTTCCATTAGTAAATGGATTCGTCAGGCCATTGTTGGGGCCTATTCTGCTAAGGGGAAGGTTCCCCCTTTTCGTGTTACTGCTCATTCTACTCGTGCTGTTGGTGCGTTCTGGGCTTTTCAGCGCCAGGCTTCTGTTAAACAAGTTTGCAAGGCTGCTACTTGGTTTTCAGTTCACACTTTTCTAAGTTTTACAAGGTTGATGTGCGGGCCTCAGCGGTTGCTGCTTTTGGTCGCAAGGTTCTGCAAGCTGCAGTAATTTAAGTTATGCCTTATTTTCCTTGTGGGATCCCCGCCCATTATAGACACTGCTATTGGATGTCCCAAGTGTCATGAATGTTGGAAGCGAGGTGTGTGACATACTAGGAATAATACCATTTTGTGAGTACTCACCTGTAAAATGGGTATTACGAGTATGTCACACACCCCGCTTCCCCCCGCCCTTTTTTGTTCTGGGATCCTTTATATGGTCTTTCTTATTATTTTTCACTATATAATTTGCTCTTCCTGGTTCTTCACTGCTTTTTTAAAAGACTGAGGAATAGTGGGAGGTCCCGGGTATTTATGGACCAGGAGGGGCTCCTTTTTTTCATGTCATCTCTGCAAGATCGCCCTCTACAGGCCGGTATCCCAAGTGTCATGATTGTTGGAAGTGGGGTGTGTGACATACTCGTAATACCCATTTTACAGGTGTGTACTCACAAAATGGTATTTTTTCCTTGTTGGAATTTGAGTTTTTGTTGTGTATGTGTTACAGGATGTAATTTGAGGCTTTAAAGTTGTTAAAATATATCTTGAGGAACGATTGTGTTAGGCTAGAGTTTCTATGCCCTGTTATGCTATATATTGTGTATTATATAAGCATTAATATGATTAGACAGAGACTTTAAGCTTACTGAATATATAATCTACTACATGGCACTGCCAGCAGGTACCATAGCCTGAGGGGCAAAGAAAGTGCTCATATGTCCCTATGCTGACCACTGACTCGCTCCCCCATGCTACTTATAAGTTTGGTTAGTGCATAATGGCAGGGACATACCTGTCTGGATAAGAAAAAACAGAATAAATAACATTGTGCTGCAGATATTGCATTTCTTCTAGGGACACTTAAAGTGGCTGTCCATTGTAAGTTTAAGCGTGAAGTCATCTCTCAAGGAAGTCCCACGTCTTTGAAAAGGTAGCCACTCAATTTAGAACGGGAGCTGAAGATCAAAAGGATTTTATGAGTACACTAAAATGTAAAAGTGACAAGGGTAACTCAAAAGGAGGGTTCCTTATAACACTGAAAACCAGACTTCGGTTCTCTGAATGGCGGACTCACATGTGTCTCCCCCCATCAAAAAAGCCACAAACAAAATCTGGCATGCCTTAACGGCAGTAAATTCTGAAAAGGTTGGAATGTAAAGTCCCACCCCCCTCATGATATGGCTGGCTACTACCATTTTGCATACTAATCTTTTTTTTACATATATTCTTTATTTATTAGACGTTTTACAGCATTAACTGGCATTGCCGGATAAAGGGTGAGAAAGTAAGAAACAAAACCGTGCCGAGCACCATAAGTAATAACAATACCAATGTGCAATGGCGGAGACAAACAATTATGCAAACCATACACTATAAAAAGCAAGGAGTTTCTCCCCGACCAAGGTGCGAGCCAGGGAAAAAAAAAACAAACCTATATATACATGTTTTCCTTTTTTCCCAGTTGCGGTATGAGAGAGTTTAGCACAGTTCGCCAATAGGACCATATTCGTCTATATCTTAGTACTGTAACACTTTGGTTGTTGCGGGTGCAAACGTATTAGAAAATAAAGTACAAACAGACTTTGAATGAGCAGAGTGAGAGGTAAAGGAATAGAGATTAAACTAGAGTAAGCGGATGGGGGGACGGGTTCTAGACGTTGATTAGTGCTTTGTATTTTCCAAGTATACAGCACGTCCTGTTTCACTTATATTCTTTACGCTTGGGATATCCCGCCACAAGGTGGCGGAGTGGACTGCAGAAAGACTTGTGGCATCTCCCGGCCCTATAAAAGGACAGGAACCTCCCACAAATTCCCAGTTTCCTTCTGCAGACTGCGAAGATAGAAGAGCGGGGCTTATCAGCCTGCGGCCCTGCAGGACTATTTCCACCCGTTCTGGACCCACTGCCTCCCAGCCTCGGCTGGGGTGAAGGTAGGACAGCGAAAGGGTCTGCTGCTCCAACCGCAATCCCTGTACCTACAAGGGGGGGGGGGGGGGCCCGCGGATGACACTTTTTGCGTCATACCTCCGTGGCCCGCCCCTCAAGGTCCTTGCGGGCACCATTTTGGTTGGAGTTTGTCTTCTCCTGACCTGCGGTACTGTGGCACTCTGCTGGCCTGCCTGGATGTGCGATCGGCTTCTTGGTCCGTGAGTCCCCTTTGGGGTTGTATTGTGCTCTTGTCACCACATTATGGGATTGTTATGTGTGGTTTTCTTATGTCTTTCAGACGGGATAAACGTGACTGTGGTTTCTCCCGGCCCTCTTCCCTTCCTTCTCCCACCTTCCCTAGCGGGGTTTTGGGGCATCCCGGGTGGCTCTTGTTAGCCTTAACCCTATACTGGCCAGTGTGCCCACTCTAATCACCATATGGAGGCTTCCGGGGATAATGTGCTTGGGGTTCCTTTGGGACAAGCCCAGCTGTGTGCCGCGTGTGGGGTATCCCCTGTGGATGACGGTGTCAGGGTATGTGTACCCTGCGCCCAGTAGTTTCTTGCGCTGCAGTCTGGGTTGCCTGCTACGCTGCCCACCTCTGTGCCCCCTTCTACATCACCTACCCCCCACGCCTGCATTTGACCCCTAGTGAGGGACATGCTAGTGGGGAATCACATTATGACTTGGCCTTGCAGGTGGCCAGCCTGGAAAGGCATATGGCTGGGCCAGTCCCTCGTAAGGCTTCTGGCAAGAAGCGGCATTTAACTCCCGCTGTTTCCCTTTTTCATGAGGAGGATGAGGGACAGTTTTCTTTCCCTGGCCTGTACCCCCTAGAAGAGGGGGAACTTTTCTCTGATTCCTCTGAGGAGCAGCAGGAGGTTTATGGTGGTACTGGGTCTCCTTTTGGAAAAGACCCATGGTCTCCCGAGGATACTGACAGGTTGTTGGCTCACATTTTTGAAGTACTGTGTATTACACCTCCTGTCCCGGCTAAAAGGCAGCAGGGTGAGCTTTTTCACACTGTTAAACAACGCTTGGGGTTCCCTGAGCAGATCCACTTCAGTAATTTGGTGCTCAAGGAGTGGGAACGTCCTAGCAGATTGCCCGCGGTGCCTTCTGCCATCACTGTTCTTGCTATTAAAGAGCTACTCAATTGCCTTCTGGATAATGCCTCGGATGCTTCTGCTATGGATGATGCGGTCAGGATGTGTGGTAAGACTTCTGGCCTTTTGGTGGCTATACACCGCTCTGTTTGGCTGCGTCAGTGGGCGGCTGATAATGCTGCTAAGAAGGCTCTCACTGGCTTCCCCTTTACTGGGCTACGGCTTTTTGGGGAGCGTCTGGATCTGTTTACCAAGGATGGTAGGCTGCCTCAACGCAGGAGGAAGCCGCGGCCCTTTCAGGGGGGCTGGTTCTTTCCTCCCCTCCTTCCGTGCTCCCAGGTCCGGTTGGGGTGCACCATTTGCGGGGGCACATAGAGACCCTTGGGGCCGGGGTAGAGACCATGGTCGCCCGGTCTCTCATGGGGTCCCAAGTCCAAATCTTCCCCCAAGCCCCCTCAGGCATGAGGAGGCGCCCTCACCCATCCGGGTGGGGGGACGGTTGCGGCTCTTTGCTCACGTTTGGAGACTGCGCGTCTCAGACCGGTGAATTCAGGAGGTGGTGTCCTCCGGGTACAAGATAGAGTTTGCAGCCTGGCCGCCCCCAAGATTCATCAGATCCCGGATGGTTCAAAATCCCTTGTCGGCTCAGGGCTTGCGGCTTGCGGTCCAAAGCCTTTTGGATTTGGGGGTCATTTGCCTGGTGCCCTTCCAGGAAAGGGGCAGAGGTTTCTATTCCAATCTGTTTACTGTTCCCAAAAAGGATGGGTCCCTGAGGCCCATCCTGGATTTGAAGCACCTCAACAAATTTGTCAGGTTCAAGCCTTTTTGCATGGAGCGCTCGGCGGTCAGTATCATGCGCCCGGATGACTTGTGACTTCTGTGGACATTAAAGATGCTTACTTTCCTGTTCCTATCTTTCCAGGTCATCAGAGATTTCTCAGGTTCGCTCTGGAGGATCAGCACTACCAATTTGTGGCCTTACCGTTCGGTCTTACCTCAGCCCCTCGGGTCTTCACCAAGGTGCTGGCGGGGGTGATGGCTCTGATGAGATCTCAGGGCATTCTCATCCTTCCTTATCTGGACATTCTGATTGCGTCTCAGTCCTTCCATCAAGCCGAGCTGGATACCCAGATGGTGGTCTCCATGGTCGAGTCCTTCGGTTGGGTGATCAACTACCCCAAGTCTTCTCTGTCTCCGTCCTTGGTGACGTCCTTTATGGGCATGACTCTGGATACATCTCAGGTCAAGGTTTTTCTGCCTCAGTAGAAGGTGGAGAGCCTGCAGATGCAGGCACGGTCTCTGATTTCTTGCCCTCATCCCTCCATTCGGCAGGGGATGCAGCTGGTAGGCCTGATGGTGTCATGCTTCGAGGAGGTACCCTATGCTCAGTTTCACATGAGACTTCTTCAGTTGCACCTCTTGTCAGTTTGGGATCGGGACCCAGTGTCCCTGGATCAGGAATTTGCTCTGTCCCCTCGGGTCAATCTGTCCCTCTCGTGGTGGCTGGACTCAAGGAATCTCCTAGTGGGCAGGACCTTTCTGCCCCCGTGCTGGGAGACTGTCACCACAGATGCCAGTCTGACAGGTTGGGGGGGCTTTTGGAAGTCTCTGAAGTTCCAGGGTCAGTGGGGTCCTCGGGAGGCCCATGCCCCAATCAACATTCTGGAACTACGGGCGATAAGGTTGGTTCTTTCCCAGTTGACCCCACACCTTCGGGGTCAGGCTGCTCAGATACACTCAGACAACCAGACGGAGGTTGCCTACATCAATCATCGGAGCAAGTGAGTCCTCAAGGAAATGTCCCTGATACTGTCCTGGGTGGAGGAGAATGTCCCCTGCATATCGGCTGTTTACATCCCGGGAGTGGAGAACCTGGAGGCAGACTCCTTGTGCAGGGGGATGTCTCGGCTGGGGGAGTAGTCTCTCAGCAATCCCTGCCACCGCTGGGGTCTACTGGATGTGGACCTGTTTGCTTCACGTCACAATCACAAACTTCCATTCTTTGTCTCTCTGTCACAGGATCCTCTGGCATTTGCCACGGATGCCCTGGCAATGCCTTGGAAAGGGTTTCGGCTCCTCTGTGTTCCCTCCGTTTCCTCTGCTGGGCAGGGTGATGCGCAAGATAGCCCAGGAAGGGGTGTCAGCCATTCTGGTGGCTCCCTGTTGGCCAAGAAGGGTGTGGTTCGCAGACATCGTGCAGCTGGCAGTAGATCAGTACGTCCTGCCCATGGATCCAGATCTGCTCATTCAGGGGCAGCTGTGCCATCCTAATTTACAAACGCTGGCTTTGACGGCTTGGCTGCTGAAACCTCCATCTTGATGGAAAAGGGGTTGCCTGCCTCTGTTGTTGATACCATGATTAGGGCTAGGAAGAAGTCCTCGTCCTTTATCTACTACAGGGTCTGGCATGCTTACATTGCCTGGTGTGAGTCCAGATCTCTTCCCTGTCGGGTGTTTTCTATTCCCAGGATTCTGGAGTTCTTGCAACATGGCTTGGATTTGGGCCTTCAACTTAGTACTCTCAAGGGTCATGTTTCAGCTCTGGCAATTTTTTTCCAAAAATCTTTTGCCAGTCACCGTTTGGTTAAGACTTTTTTCCAGGGGGTTTCTCACGTGCGTCCGCCACGTAAACCTATGTTACCTGTTTGGGATTTGAATCTGGTGTTATCTGCTTTTCAGGGTCGTCCCTTTGAGCCTCTCCATGAGGCCGCTTTGCCCATTTTGACTCTTAAGGTAGCCCTTTTGGTGGCTATCACTTCTGTCAGGCGTGTTTCTGAGTTGGCGGCGCTTTCCATTAAACCTCCTTATTTTGAGCGACACCAGGACAAGGTGGTGTTTCGGTTTAAGCTTGATTTCTTGCCTAAGGTTGTGTCTGCTTTTCATCTCAATCAGGACATTGTTTTGCCTTCCTTGTGTCCTAATCCTGCTAATTCCAAGGAGAGGACTCGGCATTCTTTAGATGTGGTCAGGGTTCTGAAGTTTTACTTGGTCGCTACTGAATCTTTCAGGAAGACTGATGCTCTTTTTGTTCTTCCTTCTGGACCTAGGAAGGGTTTGCCTCCGGCTAAGTCCACTATCAGCAAGTGGATCCGTTAGGCGGTGGTGCAAGCCTATTCTGCTAAGGGGAAAGAGCCTCCCTTCCGCCTTACTGCTCATTCCACTCGTGCTATTGGTGCCTCCTGGGCCTTTCAGCACCAGGCTTCTGTTGAACAAGTTTGTAAGGCCGCAACTTGGTCTTCTGTTCATACTTTCTCTAAGTTTTACAAGGTTGATGTTAGGGCCTCAGCTGATGCTGCTTTTGGCTGCAAAGTTCTTCAGGCGGCAGTGGTTTAAACTGCCCGCTGTTGTTCTTGGGGATCCTACCCTACTTTACGGACACTGCTTTTGGACGTCCCAAGTGTGAAGAATATTAGTGAAACAGGACGTGCTGTATACTTGGAAAAATACAATTCTGTGAGTACTCATCTGTAGGATTGATTTTGTAATATACAGCACGTCCTGTTTCACCCCTCCCTTGTTATCATTTTTTTGGTTACCTCTGTATGGTGATTTGTTCAAATTTTTGTTTGGGGTTCCTTCATTTTTGTTCTCCCGGCTTCTTGTCTAACTGCTTTGTAACACTGGGAATTTGTGGGAGGTTCCTGTCCTCCACAAATCTTTCTGCAGTCCACTGCGCCACCTTGTGGCGGAATATCCCAAGCGTAAAGAATATTAGTGGAACAGGACGTGCTGTATACTACAAAATCAATTCTACAGGTGAGTACATACAGAATTGTATTTCTTGCGTTTCCGTAAACTGTAGCCAGTGGAACCAGGTCGCCCAGAAGTTGTCCCTGCTATTGTGAAGTGTTAGTGTTAAGTCCTCAAATCTCATTATTTCATTTACCTTTCATACCCATAATGCAGGAAAGGGTGGGATCTCTTTGTGCTACTGAAGTGGAATACAGGCTTTGGCTGCATTTAGCAGGTGCTTTAAAAGTGACTTATTATACTTACTTACAGGAGTCTCTGACAAGTGGAGAAGGCGCAGTGCAGGATTGCATGGAACAGGTGAACCCGTTGGGTCCTCAGCTACCTGTCACACCATGTTCCAAAAGTACTGAACGACCAGAAAATGTGGAGTAGTTCGCCGTTCTCCCCCCCCCCCCCCACATTGTCAACAGTTTGATGAGGAGCCTGGTACCCACTTATTAAGTGTCTTTGGATCTCTGTACCACCCTGTCAGTAATTTGTAATTACATTCTCAATATTTGGTACATATAGAGGTTTTATGTGTGAGCTGTAGTTTTTGTGTAAGCAAGAGCCTAAGCTCCCTTTCTCATTGTATTAGGAAAGATAGGTTGTCTGTCCCTCAGGGTTTTGTCAATCATGGAGAGAACGATTGCCTGTACACATTTTTTCAAATGGTGTCAGTTGCCTTGGTAGTAATCAGTCAGTGAAGATAGAAAATGTGTGATCTCCAGTCAGACCACCCGGGAATATTTTTAGCGTTGGCAATGTCTGTTAGGCTGGCCCACCCCTCTTGATGCAGAAATTGTACGCTTGAAACTCCTTGCTGCTCCGATATTACTAAGTGTGGCTAGCATGAATTGCCAGTTGACTTGATTGAAGGCTTTTTGTCATTGTTTGCAAGCAAAAGAGTGGTAGGGTTCTGTAATTGGGCCGCATGAATCAAGTTCAGCATCTTTGTGGTAATGTTGTGTGCTTCTTTGTGCAGAATTAAGCCCATGTGTTCAAGCGCTATTACGCGGTGCATGTGAGGGGTCAGTCTAGAGCAGAGGTTCTCAACCTGTGTGTCGGGACCCCGGCGGGGGTCGAACGGCCAAAACACAGGGGTCGCCTAAAGCCATCGGAAAATGCATATTTCCGATGGCTTTAGCTGCTGAGAAATCCCGCTACCATCTGCAGCAGCGCTATTCAGCTGGAATGCACGCCATTATGGATGCGCGTTCCAAACTGAATGCCTGCACGCATGCGCAGACGTGATTGCATCATCCGTCCGGGTCCTAAGGGGCGGGGGAAGCGGTGGGAGCGCGCTCCACAGTCCATAGCACCGCATTATATGTGTCCGGCGCTTGCTGACGTCATCAGTGGGCGGACACAGCAAGCGCCGGAGGACAGAAGCCTATGAGGCGGAGAGGCAAGAGAGCCTGCGAGACAGCCTGCTGTTGTAAAAACAGTACACACACCATACACACAATACTGTGTAAGTGTAAGGTGCTTTGTGTGTAATCATTACACAGTACACAAAGCAGCTTACACTTACACAAAGCACCATACATTTACACAGTGTCTTATACTATAAGAGACCACTATAAGATGTAGTTCACACTGTTCCCCAATGTATAATTATCTCCCATATCTCCCACTATTTTCCCATATTCTGAATCAGGAAACTGCTGAAATCAGTGGTTTCCGGCATTGAATCCACCTCCTATTGATTTCATTGTGAGTGCGGCGGATTTTGTAGAAGAGAGCTCCCGAGAATCTCAAGTTACCACACAATCCGCCACAGCCTCCTATTAATTTCAATAAGAGGCAGAGAAATAACACATGCTATGCCATGGTGAAATGTTATTTATTGGAATTAGTAATAAATATTTCTGAACTTATAATTAAATATTGTTTTTATGATTAATCAGTTTAAATTATGTTTTATTTGTAGCAATGAGAATACATAATGCATATCAGGTATTTACATTCCGAATCATAACTGTAGCAAAATTACAGTTTTGAAGTAGCCACCAAAATTATTTTTTGGTTTGGGGTCACCGCAACATGAGGAACTGTATTGCAGGGTTACGGTATTAGAAAGTTTGAGAACCACTGGTCTAGAGGCAATAAAAGTGTCCTTGGGGAGGACCATCCCTAAGCTAATTTAATTAAAGGCTTCTAGCATTTTGGATGATAGCAGAAGAAGAAAGTGTATATAATATTGGATGAGGCCACCTGGTTTGAAGGCCCTGCCTGCAGCCTTGGCTGAGATAGCTCCTTGTAGCTTCTCCATGGTGATAGGGTCTTCCAGGCCAGTTAGGATCTGGTTTGGGAGTCTGGGCATGCCCAACTGCATTAAGTACTCAGCGATACTGCCAGTAAGGCTGGAATCCTCTACCCCTAGATATTGTACAATCCCGCATAATATGCCCTAAATATCTCTACTATGTCTTTTGTAAGATGAAAGGTGTCACTAGGGGGAATTGAAATTTTAGGAGCATAGGATCTAACCACGTTTGTTTTTAGAGCCCAGGCCAGAAGTCTACCACGTTTTTCACCCAACTGGTAGAATGCCCTTCCGCATTTCAACATTTGGGCCCTTAGCCTATTGCAACATAGGGTTTTGAGTTTGTCTTTGAGGACTGTCAGTTCTACCAGTTGATTCTAACTCCCTGTGTGATAAACAAGCCCCTGATTACACATTTGTTTCAATCTCAGTAGATGTGTTCTGATCAAAGAAGTTTTGTATGTCAGCCTGGACCCCTGTGCTAACCAACTGGTCCTATAGGAGAGAATCATTTAGTCTGCACGTCCAGCTCCTGGGCGCAGGTGTAGAGCAGGACAATGTAAGCATGGGAGATGATGAGATAAGTATAGTGTGTGCAGTGAGGAAGAGATTGATTCTAGAGTGCGTACCATGGGAAGAAGAAAGTATAGTCACGTGCCTCTGGATGGAGGACTCTCCCTGGGTCTACGAGTTGGTGTGAATAGAGGATTTTCCTAATCCTTTATGAGGATGAGTATGAGGTGTGGTAGGAGTCTCTAGAGGAATCAATGAGTGGTTCAAGAGCTTAAAGTTGAATTACCAGCTTGTCTAGCACTTCCTCTAGGAAGATGACCTGCCCCACAAATTGACAAAAGTGTAGGTTTTAGAATAGATCCTACCTTTGAGCAAGATCCATCTGCCATTGATTCGAGCAACTCCCTGGGGACTGAGCTGGAGATCAGGATGCTGGGATCTGGACCTTAAGTCTGGAGAGAAGCTGTGATATGTGTTCGAGAATGACCTGTTTTCAAATGCCGGTGGATTTGAGGCTTTAAAATGAGTTTTCTGTTGAAAGGAAACCTGAATTGTTCATAGTAAGAGACCTTTTCTTGGTTGTATTCAGGCCCTTCACATTAAGAGATAAAAGGTTAATTTCAGACATTTTCAGAGGCATAATTACTTTTCAGAGGTGGAAGACAGGGAAAGGTAGAGAGATGGGAGAAAAAAGGCCAAACAAGAACTATAACTTGAGCAAGAACTAGTTAATTTCCTAAAAGGATATGCCCAGGGGGGTAAAGTGTCTGACCACAGTGGGAGCAAGTCAACACCGCACACGACAGACCGAGCCCCTGGTAACTAAGCAGCAAATCAGAACTGTTAACAGGGTGGAAACAATTTTGAATCAGTCAGGTGATGGTCCTCTGTCCATGGGGATTCGAACATTTAGTACTGCCGGTGATGAACTGAGCCAGTCTGGGATTGCAATCGTGTCAGAGCGCAGGAAATGTAAGAGGTTTTGCAAGTCCTGGTGGGTCTTTAGGATGAACATGTTCTGTTCTTTGCAGACAATCAGGTGAAAGGGGAATCCCCATCTGTATGTGGCCCCTGCAGCCTGGATGGTATCTAAAAAGGGTCTCAGGGTTTCTGGAAATATTTGTATGTTAGCCCAATTGAACCTTTGTGCCAGGATCTATATGCTATTTCCTCCTTTTCTTTATAAAAGTGTATTCTACAGATAAAACCCCCTGGGGTTGGATTGATCAGGGGCTCGAGAGCCCAGAGCTCTATGGACTATCAGTTTCTATGTGCGTTGTATGATCTCTGTCCAGCAGGGAATTAAAGATTGTTGTTACAATTTGAGGATTTTGAGGTCCTCCCCCGTGGAGAATTCGTGGATTGCTCTAATAGTCAAATTGTTTCACTGGTGTCTGTTTTCAATATCATCTAAATGGAGTTGACAGGCCTGATTGATAGCATCTTGGAAATTGCATCTGGCTTCCAACACGTTACTGCGCCTAGCATTTTCTGTTTCAGAGGATTCCAGCAACTCTGGACTCAACTGATATGTTGCCTAACATCAGCACAGCCAAGAAAATAATGCTTTGTGGGCCACCTCATAGCGCGCTATCAACTCTTCTATGACAGCTCTCCATGGAATTGATTTGAGTTAAGTGATGGTCTCTAGATGAATATTGTTTGCACAAGTATCTTGTAATTCTGGCGATCCGGGTGTATATGCCAAAGATTGCTGCAGAGGTAACCGGGGGCAACACTGGGGGGATGTGAGTAGTGTCCTCTCTGGCTGGGAAAACATCTTCGTCAGCATGAGTGAAAAAGAGTTCTCTCAGCGACATTGGTCTGAAGAGGCGTTTGCTTGAGGGCCTCATATATTCAGGAGATGGTGGTAGCGACAAGGCCGTGGAATGCAAGTTGTGTGTTAGCCCCTGGCCCGATGGAACCATGGTACCCTCTGGCAGATGAACTGTGCATGGTTTTTGCAGCCTTTGAGGGAGATCTGGAGCTGGCTTTTCTGGGGGGGGGGGGGGTTGGAATCTAGTCTGGTGGTGAAGGCAAATCTCCCCTCTTTGCTGCCTTGTTGCTCTGGTTGTGAGAAGTTTCCCCTGGGGGCCAGACTGTCCAGGAAGGGCTGAATCTCCAAGTGGGGACAGGGAACACTCACCCCCACTGCTCTCACTGTCCCTGGGATGTTCCTATGTGGAGGCTGTTGGCACAGATCCGGCCTCCATCTTGCTACACCCGAGTGCAGCTGACTTGCTGGGTTGTGTCTGCGTATCTAAGTGCACCAGGAAGCTCCGGGGTCATGGGCACTGTTCTGACCTCAGTTAAGCAGTGTAAGCGAGGATGCAGAGTGTGGCTGGGGAGGTGGGAGGGCCCTCCTCGGGGCAGTGTGCGCTATCTGGCCACCGCTCTCCAGGGCATCAGCCAGCCTCTGGTCCTGTGGAGCGAACAGCAGGCAGATGGGACCCGTGACATCGGATGTACCGCACAAGGAGCACAGAGCACTCTGCAGCAACTGTGGCGTGGCTTGCAGTGTATGTTGGCAAGCACCGTTGTGCATCTCTGCTCCACCACTTTTTGTTTTCCTGCCTAAGCATGCTATTTGTCAGACTACTGGGTGTGAACCCTGAATGCGGAGACTAAGAACCAGCTCACCTCTCGACCGGGAAGCCTGAAATCTAAGGGCCAACCTGGTTTTCACTAGAGTCTCTAAAGGTGAGGATAGACTGGGCTGCAGGAAGGCCCCAGGTCAGGCAACCTAGGAGTGGGTTTTGCCAAGTTATGGGTAGAAGACAGACCAGAGCTGGACTGGAAGCGTGGAACAAGCTGAAGTCGTGGCTGGTAGAACAGGATCGAAGTCGGAAACAAGCCAAGGTCGTGGGCAGGCAGAACAGGATCGAAGTTGTAAACAGTCAGGAACAAGCCGGGTCGGTACACAGGAATGGAAGACTGGCAATGGAGCTCAGGCTTGCCAGTATTTAAAGGCCCCTGCGCATGAGCAAAAGCGAGCGCATTTTCGCGCTGTTTGCAATGCGCATGCCACGCATAATCAGACATGCGCATGAATCCATTGAAATACACAGTTCACAAATGTGCGTGCATAATCGCACGCTTACTGGACCTAGTGCAAAAATGCGAGCGCACGGGAAACCTTGGCGTCCTCTGCCGGGGAACAAGAGGAACAGTCGTCCTGGTTCTATGACACTATTGTGCTCGTTCCAGGGGGTTTGCTGCTCAGCTATGCTGTGGTACGGGCTCAAGTTTTGCAGAATCTGCACTCCTCACTCCTCCATGACCAGGACATGCCCCCTGCATATATATCTTGATCCCCATTGCTGCTTGAGGGCTCCTTTCCCAGCCAAGAGCTCAGTGTCTGACACCTTCCACTAAAGTGGCAAGATACAGCTATTACCATGGGTGACCTGAACCCTCTGAGACTCAACCTGATGGTTCATGGAAGTCAGAAAATCCAGGCCAGATACCCCTAGGCGACATGAGACCTAGCATTTCCACAATTAAGGAAAAGTCAAGGCATTGAGGGATACCCTGCTTGGCCATCTCGACTGACCCGTCGAAAGTGATCTCAGTGGTTTCAATGTTGGGGGTCATTTCCAAGACGGAAAACCCATGCCAGTGGGATTTCTTGTAATTAATCCATGTGATTTTTTTTTAAGCTGGTTACAACCTTCCTCAGCTGCAGATTGTTCAGATACGGTATGAGGCATATCCTATCCTACCAACACTAGGACACAGCTAGGGCTCTGGACAGGTTGAAGGGAAAAACAAGTCCCCCGTGCCTCAGAAAAAAAGGTAACATGGAGTTATCATGGATACCAGGAAATTATTCAATTGAGGGAATGTCATTTTTAAGCTCCAAAGGAAGAAAGATAGAAGGAAAAAAAAACTCTACACCAACAAAAAAGTCTGTGATAAAAGTATACATCACCCTTGCTGAAAAAACTATGAAAGGTGGGCTAACCTATCGAGGAATCCTCTCATTTATTTCTTCCTCTCCTCACACTATCCCTCTTTCTCCCCTTTTGTCCATTTCTGTCTTTTTCCTTTCTCCTGAATGCTATTTCTCTTGCTCTTTTCACTTGCTCACTTGCTCTTCCTCCTCACATGTATTTCTTCCTCTCCTCACACTATCCCTCTTTTTTTCTCTTTCTCCCCTTGTGTCCATTTCTGTCTTTCTCCTGAATGCTATTTCTCTTGCTCTTTTCTCTTTTTTTCCTGCCTCACCGCTGATTCAACGGTGCATTTGCAGGTCATGTTTGCACTCCGCTATACCAGACAGGCATTTGTGAATGGCCAGCATGCCCCTAGTTCGAGGCTATTGGCTGTGTGCCTTTGGATCGAAGGTCAAAGAGATTTTACAGATGAACCGGGGGGGGGGGGGGGGGGGGGGTTTACATAGCGCAGCATCCAACTCACCTTGCATATTAAAGTGGACCATCGGGCATCCCAACCTTGTGGTCTACTTTAATATGCAAGGTGAGTATACCGGCCATCCCAGGGGGCCCTCAAATCCCTGGATCCGCGTTCGTGGTCCTGGAACACTGATTTATTTGCTGTCCCATGCTGTAACATGACAGGCTATCAGTCATTGCTTAGGTGTGGCGATGACATCACTGGCACACACAACAGTGGCAATGAAAGGAGGAGGTGGAGCTCTACATCTTAAACATGCGGCATTATCTGTGATTAGAGTGAAGCAGGAGCAGCAAAAAATACAATTCTGTGAAATACTCACCTGTAGAACTGATATTATTTGTATACAGTACGTCCTGCTCCAGAAATAGTACTTACACTTGGGTTATCCTCTGCCAGATGGCGCTGCACTGCAGAGACATGTAAAACAGGCTCCTCCCGGCCCTTCAAATACCCAGGGACCTCCCACAAATCCCCAGCATTGAAAAGCAGTGAAAAAGAAGCCAGGAGAATTAACCACCAAAAAAACTGGTAACTATAACAATGGTAACAATCACCATACAGGGGATCCAGAATAATGCAAAAACCAGGGTGGGGTGGAGCAGGACGTACTGTATACAAATAATATAAATTCTACAGGTGAGTATTTCACAGAATTGTATTATTCTTAGTATACAGTATGTCCTGCTCCAGATATAGTACTTACACTTGGGACATCCAATAGCAGTGTCCATAAAGTAGGGTGGGATCCCCAACAAAAACGACAACAGCAGACAGTTTACAACCACTGTCAACTGCATAACCATACGGCCAAGACAGCATGAGCTGAGGCCCTAACATCAACCTTGTAAAACTTTGCAAAGTTATGAACAGAAGGCCAAGGTAGTGGCCTAGCGAACCAGTTCAACAGAAGCCTGGTGCTGAAAGCCCAAGAGGCATCGAGGCACGAGTAGAAAAAGAATCAAGGCGAAGGGAAGATTCTTCCCCTTGTTGGAATAGGCCTGAGTAACAGCCTGACGAGTCCAATTGCTAACAGAAGACTTGGCAGAAGCCAAAAGAACCTTCCAAGTACCAGAAGGAACATCCATTAAAGAAATAACCAGGGCCAAATCCACCCAACTCCCAGAGAGCAGACGAGATCGGGCACATTCAGGATGTAATGACCATAGGCCCCAAGAAACATCAGTTCTCCTAAGGGACACAGAGACTACCAAGGCAAAACTTCCCACCTGTTCAAGGAATGCAGAACCCTTTCCTCAGCGTTGCTAGGAAAAAGGCACAGCAGGAAGAACAATATCTCGAATCAATGAACATAAGACACCACCTGATGCGGAGAGTCCGGCTTCAGGCGAAACACCACCTTATCCTGTTACATCTCAAAGAATGGGGGCTAGGTAGACAGAGCCACCCGCTAACACACGCCTGACCAAGGTAGCAGTCACCAGAAGGACAACCTTGAGGGTAAGAACAGCCGGACGGCATCATGAATAGGACCAAAGGGACAAAACCCTGCAAGCAGACAGAAGGAAAAGCAAATTCCAATCCCGGCAGGGACCATAGGATTACATGGGGGAAGAGCATGAGTACCCCCTGAAAGAAGTCTTAACCAAGGAAGACTGAACCAGAGACCACTAAGGCAAGGTGGACAGGGCAGAGCCTGACCCATCAGATTACTGAGTTGGAGAACCAACTCCAAAACATGCTGAACCAACTCTAGAACCCTGGGAACCGAGAACGCCCAACAGGAAAGAGACCTAGACTCACACCAGTCCATATGGGTATGCCATACCCTATAACAGATAGAAGAAGAGGAAGAAGCTTGCGCCTAGCCTCCCATAGTCTCAATCACCGAGACAGGTAAGCCTGTCTCCATCAAGATGGATGTTTCAGCAGTCAGGCCGACTAGGCCAGAGACTGTAGATTGGAGTGACGTAAAGGGGGCCCTGAGTGAGCAGAGCTGGCACTCCTGGCAAAAGGTACAGAAAAACTACTGTCCTCGGTACCATGTCTGCAAAACCACACTCTACTAGAGCACCTTGGGGCCACCAGAATCACTGGCCCCCTTACCAGAGCAGTCTTGCGCAGAACCCTGCCTAGCAGGGGGAATGGAGAAAAGACATACAGAACCGAACGTCCTGTCATGACGTTACTAAGGCCTCCGGACCACTGCCAGAGGATCCCGGGACAGGGAAACAAAGGCCGAGAGCCTGTGATAGTAACGGAACACAAACAGATCCACAACTGGTTGGACCCCATAGTGACACAGGGATGTGAAGGGACTGGGACAGCAATGAGGGACTGAGCCCATGTGACCAGATTGCCCACTTTAATGCTGAGAAGGGGAGATTCTGGTTTGAACCTAATCCAGATTCATTCCTAGTAATGGAGTTACCATTTAAGGGGACAATGAGGACTTGGGGTGATTGATCACCCATCCAAATGACTCCCAATGGACACCACCAGCCGGGTATCCAACTTAGCCTGACGTAGAGACTGGGAAGTGAGAAAGAACATCCAAGTAGGTCATCGCGCGGACGCCCCTTGGTATCAGAGACATCACCGCCGTCAGCACCTGAGTGAGCACTCTGGGAGCTGAAGAGAGGCCAGATAACAAGGCCACAATTAGCAGTATTGGACTTCCAACACGAACCTGAAGAGCCTCGGTATCCTGAAGGCACAGGGATGTGAACATAAGCATCTTAGAGCTCCACAGACGGCAAGAAGCCCCCTGGGCGCAAGGCGCTGATGGCCCATCTCAGAGTTTCCATGCAGAAACTGCCTGTAATTGGAGAATTGCTGTGAATCCAGAATGGGCCAGCCTGACCCATCCTTTTGGGGGACTGTGGAAAAGTTGGTGTAGCGGCCCTCTGCCTGTTAAGGGCAATCTGCAAGTGACTCGCAGGCCTTGCATGGCCTGTGCCAGCAACTGAACAGCGGCAGGGACCAGGAGTACCTGGGACCTGATAAAACTGGGGAAGGCTGCGCAGCAAACTCTATCTTGTATCCGAAGGACACAACCTCCTGAATCCATCAGTATGAGGCGTAAAGCCTCCTGACGAGCAACGTGCCGCAGCCATCCCCTCACCCAGATGGGCGAGGGCGCCCCATCACGCTTGAGGGGGATTGTGGGAAGATTTAGGCTTAGCCCCGCCGGAGGGGCCAGAGCGTTGTCTGCTGCTCCCGGGGCCGGAGTCTGCGCGAGCCCCCATGAAGGACACCCCTGGTTCTTGTTTAACACTAAGGAAGGGGGAAATGTGTGCCCCTGCCCCGAGGGGGCCTAGACGGCTGCCTGCGTTGGGGTGACTTACCCTTTTTTCCAAGCAGGTCTAGACGGGCCCCAAACAAGCGTTGCCCTCTAAAGGGAAGCCCAGTAAGAGTCTTTTTAGTAGCATCGTCAGTACCCCACTGTCGCAGCCAAATCAAGCGACGTATAGCCACCGCAAGGGCAGAAGTTCTTGCACACATTCTAATGGTGTCGTCCAACGCTAATAGGATGAATCTTACAAACACATCACAGTTGGAGAATGCATTAAACACCTCCCAGGGGAAATTATCAGAGTGATGATCAAGCATCTTTCTGACGAGGGTTCTAGTGGCCACTGCAGTAATAGCCGCGGCACAGACCGGGCGCAACGCCGTCCCTGCACAAGAAAAGGCGTGGGAGGCCAGCAGCTCAATGCGCCGTTCCTCAGCATCCCGAAGGGTATTATGATCAGGGGCATCCACCACGGGGGGGGGGATGACCAGCAATCAACCACCTCAGGGGGAAAGGGGTATTTCCTATCCCAGTCCCCTGGGACCCCTGAAAGTCTACTGGGGGATTCCCATTCCTTGAGAACAAGAGCATGGAAGTGAGCCTGTTCTAGGAATTCCAAACGTGCTGTTGCTGTATGGAAACGCTCCCCTCTCGGCTTGGAAGCTTCACCAGGGAGAGAGATAGACAGACAGAGCCTTAAAGACCTTGATCAACAAATCATCAGAGTGTCACACTGGCCCCAGAATTCAGGTCCAGAATCGCCTCTCATCAGATGAGCCTGAGTCAGAGAATAGCTCTCCTTCATCAGAAGGGGAATAGTCACACGGAGTAGAAAACTCCTCAGTTCCCATAGGAAAAATAGAGACAGGAGACGTCAAGTGCCGCTTCCTACCCGGGCCCTTGCGCTCTGACAACCTCGCAATGATCTGCCGTGGGCAGTCTGGAAGACGCAACTGGCTGCAACTCCCCCTTTATATGCGACTCAGCAGGAGTGAGATTTACGCATGGGGAAATAGGTGAAATGAAGCGAGGTGCAGCCACTGGCAGGCCTGATTGCAAAGCCAGTGCTTGCTCGGCACAGGGTCCGCAGACCCGTGCCCTGTCAGCATCAGCATGGGGTTGTCCACACGCTATACACAGCCGGTCTTGTCCCAGAGGGACCCCGGTCACATAATTCTGAGATGCCTCCATATGGTGATTATTCAAGGCACAATATGCCAGTAGGGATTTACACTATAAGCAACCCTGGATTCCCCAAAGACCCGCTAGGGAAGTGGGAGAATATTACAAGGCCCGCTATAATTTTACAGCGGGCCGGGAGAAGCCAATGGTGTTCACCGGTCTGAAAGACACAAAGAGAAGAAAATGGTGTCAGAACCAAGAAAACAATAATGAGCATAAGCCGCCCGCGAGGGCACTTACAGTACCACGGTAATCAGGAGCGTCCCAGCATCATGCGGGAACAGGCAAAATGGCGCTGTGTACCTCGAAGGGCAGGCCAGCGGTCCATGGCGCGGAGCGCGCCAAACCAGACCCCGCCCTCCCGAAGAGCGCGAAGTCTGACAACAGCCAATGAGGACACGTAGGTGTCTGAGGTAACGCCGCCGCCCGGCGCGGAGCCTTCAACTAAGGAATAAGCGTGTGCGGCGGCGGCAGTCCGCCAGTAAAATACATAGAAAGGGCGGGTCGGCTGACACCTTATCTATAAAAGTCCAAAGACAGACAAAGCCATATAAGTGCAAGGGTCCAATACAGACCACACATGGAAAGGGCGTGGCGGCTGACACCATATCTATAAAGGTCCAAAGACAGACAAAGGCCATATACGTGCAAGGATCCAATACAGACCACACAGGCACACGCCCCCCCCTCTTTCCCCCCGACTATGGGGGGAACGAGGGAGGATGGCGCTACAAGGGGCAAGGGGCAGTAATGCGGGAGGGGCATCCCATAGAGGCTCACCAACAGCCTACACCGCCTACCCTTTGGTGGGGGACTGCGGAGGAGCAGCGCTCCATAAGCACGCGTGGTGCTGCCTACCTTCACCCGACCAGCGCAGCCCAGGCTGGGAGGCACAACACAACGAGGACGGGCGGAATAATCCAACAGGGCCGCAGGCTTTAATAGCCCCGCTCACCTGCGAGAGAGTGATACTTCATGTCTTCGCAGTCAGCACTGCAGAGAAATCTGGGGATTTGTGGGAGGTCCCCGGGTATTTGAGGGCCGGGAGGAGCCTGTTTTGCATGTCTCTGCAGTGCAGCGCCATCTGGAGGAGGATAACCCAAGTGTAAGTACTATATCTGGAGCAGGACGTACTGTATACTAAAAATATTGGCAAAATGTACTCTTCATCTGGGAAGCAATTCAGCGGATGCTAGTTAAAAATGTGGGTTTCGGTCCACTTTAAATGAAAAGTACATTTTAAAGTTCTAAAATATTGATCTGAAGCTTGGTCCCCTGTAAGGTCAAATGGTTCTGGATCATTAAGTTATCCAAAATGTCTCTCCCCACCTTGCCTGACTGCCATTTGTCATCATTACCCACCACTGGATGGGAAAGATGGACTTACCCCACTAAGGGATGATTGTCACTATATCCAGCTAGTTTTGAAATCGTGGAGGATGCATGTTTAATCCAGAGTCTTTTGGAACCAATGTCAAGAGAATTGCCAGTGGAAAGGGTCTGGTATGAAATTGTGTGAAGAGGACCAAATGAGTCCCCACAGGCAGAAAAGGAGACAGTGTGGTCAGTGGGGAGATCGACAAAGAAGTTTCTACAGAGATTTCTCCTTTATACAAGTAAGACTGTTCTTATATATAAAGGAGGGAGAGTAGGCAGCAGCTTAAAGCATTAACCCTCAGTGGCCTAGCTGAACAATGACAATTATCAGCTATGGACGTTTAAAAAGTAAATGCTGGAGGGGCGTGGCCTACGCATGGCGGTGTGAGGAGGCGAAACAGCGAGGCTCCGGCTGATCCTGCAGCATTAGACTGGCAAACGGCACACTTATACACCCGACATGGGGGCAAATAAGAAGAAGAGGGAGGCAGGAGGTGGAGGAGGCCGATCAGCTGGGAGGATCGACTCATATATGAAGCCCGCAGGCAAATCTCGCTCTGCAGTGGAGGCAGGCAAGATGGCGCTGGGGGGAGGAGGAGCAGGTCTCCCGCAGCGCGACCCACAGAGCCGGAGGACGGCTGAAAAGCTGATGCGGCCGGAGGAGGATCGGCGAGAGGACGACTCGGCGGCGGCGGCACAAGTGAGCCCACGTGCCGAACAGAGCCGCACAATGACAGAAGCCGCGTCGGCTGGGGAGGAGGGGGAGTACAGAGAGCCTCCGACGGGGCTGAGCAGCTGGCCGCAGCCTGCGGCGTTAACATTATCACCGTCGCCCTCAGCAGTGAAAAGGGGCCCCCTAGTGGCAGAAGAGAGTTTGGCAGGGGAAACAGAGGAGACAGTGCCCTGCTTGGCAAGAGGGGCATCCTTTATCGAAAGCCCCCAGCAGGGTCAGTCCCCAGCCGAGGTTATCCAAGAGGAACGGGAGAGATTAGGCACTCCCCACCCCCCCCCTTTTCAAACTCCTAACAGGGGAGTGAATGCAGATCAACGGGGACAGCCCTCCTCAGATGATGCCCATAAGGATTTCTCCCCAGATGCTTGTGACCCAACTTGGGATGCCCCACCAGGAACGAGCTGCCATGGGTAGACTTCCCCGCGGAGCCTTGTGCTTTTACCTGCGCCATCGCCCCAACTACCGCAGGGGGGCTGGTCCCCCAGCAGTGAGGAGGATCCTGGAGGGAAACGGGGTTGGCGGGGATGCCATACGGCCATGCATCTCATCTCCTATTGAACCAGGATGCCCCCGTTGGGAAGATATTCTTTTTTTAGGCTGATAATAGTTGTGATATATCTACACTGTTTGCTTTTTCGTAATGCGTTTTAAGTTGAATATTAATGTGTTACTCTTTAACTGGTTCTACTTGAATATGATATGTTGGCGGTTGCACAAATGGGGTCTGGTAGCCCGCCCAGGGGAACTACCTGAGAGGTCGGTTATAGATGAAGGTTTCGGGTGGGAGGCTGGAGCCTCGCCCCGCAGAGCGAGGTCACTTTACGCGCAATAGCGTTCTGTTTTCTTCCACGGAGCCAAGGCCCAGTGGGAGTAAACAGATATTGGAACATTGGTTCCACCCTTAGTCCGTGCTCTCTTTCCTTGCAAAGAGGGCGTCTGTTTTGACTGTTTCTGTTTACTCTCTTTCCTTCTTTAGATCTATTTTCGTCTCTAACTTCCTTTTAGCTTTAGCTATGTTTTTGTATCCCTTTACCCCGCTCCCTTTGAGATTCCTTTCCCTTGGTCCTAACACCCCACCCCCCCAAAGGGCTAGAGAGATTGGGAGATATGGCTAATCTGAAAATCTGTTCCCTTAATGCGAAGGGCCTTAATATCCCTGAAAAAAGGACTAAGATACTATATGGGTTACACAAGGAGAGGGTGGATGTTGTGTTATTCCAGGAGACCCACTTTTGTTCAGGGAGGATGCCGGAGTTAAGAACCGGTACTTTTCCAGATGGTTCCACAGTCCAAACCCTGACACTAAATCTAAAGGGGTATCAATAGCCATCCATAAAAGTGCACCTCTGGAGCCTCTAGATTCAAAAGTGGATTCGCAGGGAAGATACATTTTCTTAAAGTTTGTAATGAATGGGATGACCTACACCTTAGCGAGCATCTACCTACCCAATATTAACCAAACAGAGACAGGGCGGCGATTCCTGCGGTTGCTGGACGAATACGCGGAGGGGATCATAATCCTGGGGGGCGACTTTAACATGGCCCTGGATCAAATGGGAAAATCGGCAATTCCCCAATCCAAATTGGCAGCGTTCCGGCAAGCCCTCAATGCCCTGCAGGTAATAGATGCATGGAGGGTTTTAAATCAGGGGGCGAGAGATTATACCTTTTTCTCTCATGTACACGCGTCATACATTAGGCTTGACTATATCTTCGTTAGTCATCATGTGTTGTCTAGGGACATAGGAGCATCCATTGGCCCCACTCATCATGCACCAATATATCTTTCTCTTCCCATAATTCGGGGGCCCAGGGATCAGTCCTCCTGGAGATTGAACGACAATCTATTTCAGGATGCCGTGTGCCTTGCAGAGGTGGGGAAATCCATAACCAACTTTTTAATGAGAGCTACCTGAAGTACAGAGATAGGTGCGG
The DNA here is from genome assembly GCA_027917425.1 of Gastrophryne carolinensis. Taxonomy (NCBI): domain Eukaryota; kingdom Metazoa; phylum Chordata; class Amphibia; order Anura; family Microhylidae; genus Gastrophryne; species Gastrophryne carolinensis. The sequence continues at coordinate 259,397,190 of CM051234.1, forward strand.
GGCCAAGTTTTATGAGTTCTCTGACAAGTGTGGGAAGCTACTGGCCAGATCAATACACCCTAGGCAAAATATGACATATGTGCCTAAAATTAAGAGTAGGGGAGGCGGGGACATACATAAACCTACGCAGATACTGGACGAGTTTCGGGACTTTTACACAGATCTTTATGGTATTAGGGGGTGCTGGGATTCCCTGCCTGCTGAGGATTTGGATGCCCGTATGGAGAAGTATATAATGGAGACAGCATTAACCTCTTTGACCAGGGAGACCTGTGACTCCCTGGAAGAACCCTTCACTGAGGAAGAGATCAAGGCGGTCATTAAGGAGACCCCCACAGGGAAAAGCCCAGGACCAGACGGGTTTAAGCCGCGATTTTATAAGGTCTTTGGGGGGCAGCTTTCCCCCTTCTTAACGAAAGTGTTCAATGGCGTTTCTGAGTCCTGTCCTTTCCCTAGGCAGGCCCTGGAGGCCCACATATCTGTCATACCAAAGCCTAGGAAGGATAAAACTATAGTAGGAAACTTTAGACCAATTTCGCTTATTAATGTAGACCTCAAATTATTTGCAAAAGTAATAGCCTTGAGACTGCAAACGCCATTGATGGGAATTATAGACAAGGATCAAGTGGGGTTTGTCAAGGGGAGGGAGGCCAGAGATAACACACTTAAGATGATAGCCCTTATGCACTATGCCCAATCACACAGGATACCACTGTGTCTGCTCTCAGTGGATGCCGAAAAGGCTTTTGATAGAGTTCACTGGAAGTTTTTAAGGACAGCACTGGCTCAATTGGGATTGGGCCCCGAAATGTTGGGAAAGATCATGGCGCTCTATAGTGGGCCTTCGGCCAGGGTCAGGGTTAATGGCCTACTGTCGACCCCCTTCGCCATTGGAAATGGTACTCGGCAGGGATGCCCACTTTTATACATGGAGCACCTGGCCCAGGCCTTGCGTAGTAATTCTTCAATAAAGGGGCTCCTTTGTGGTGGAAGAGAACACAAGCTATCATTATTTGCGGACGACCTACTGCTTTACATCTCATCACCACACCTCTCGTTGCCCTCTATCCTTAAAGAATTTGATAGATTTGGTCGGCTAAGCAACTTTAAAGTTAACCTAGCAAAGACAGAGGCTCTGAATGTCTCCCTGCTGCAAGGGGCCCTGCAGCTACTAGAGTCCAATTTCCCTTTTAGAAGGCAGAGGGAATCGATTAAATATCTAGGGGTGGGCCTTCCATCAGATTGGGGCCACCTCCACAGGCTGAATTACACCCCACTCCTCTCCAAAACTCTAGAGAGCCTAGGAAAATACAATAAGGCTCAGTACTCTTTACTGGAACGTATAAACATAATCAAAATGGATATCCTGCATCACTTGCTGAGAGAGGAAATGATTCGGTCCTAATCAAGAGCCGTGTCCCACACGCCACACCCCACCCCACCCATCACCCACCCCTGCTGCACCTAAGACCTTAGATCCCCCCTCCCCCTCCCTTCCTCTATCTTTATCCCCCCCTTAAGCCCCATTGTTTTTTCCCACTCCCCTCGAGCTGGCCGGCTGGGCACACCTAGCGTTGGAGGACCCTTCCCCCTAACGGCGATGGCAGGATAGTTGATACCGGCCCAACGCGTGGGGGGTATGGTCAACCTCGAGCCAACCAGAGATATACAGCATTTGGCGGGGGATGCGGGATGCGACCACGCCCTGTCCCCTTGGGCGGGGGCTGGGGTCGGGTTCCTCCCCACCATGTCAGACGTGATGGAGACAGTTGTTCTATATATGGCTGTGTTGATCTCTATGCTTTGAACATGGGGTCCCCGGATGCTCTCCCCCTCTTTCCTCATGTTAACCTATGTATGTTCAAATGTATGTAATGTTTAAAACTGCAAAATCTCTAAATAAAGAATTAAAAAAAAAAAGAAAAAAAATGGATATCCTGCCCCGCTTTCTTTATGTTTTCCAGACTGTCCCTATTGTGCCAGATAGAGGGTACTTCGAAACCCTTAAAACGGCTCTGATTAAATTTATTTGGAACAATAAGAGGCCAAAGATTAGCTACGCAGTCCTAGCGCAGACTAAAGAGAGGGACTTCCCGGACTTCAAGGTGTACCATGCGGCGGCGGTCATGTCCAGACTGATAGACTGGTTCCACCACAGAGCAGATAAGCTCTGGGTGACCATTGAGGAGGATTTGGCCCCGTTGAGCCCTATGACACTCCTATGGATAGATCCTAAGCTGAGGCCCGGGACACGCAATATGTTGGTCTTGACACGCTCGCTGTTCGTCATCTGGGACTCGGAAGTGAGGAGAGGGAACCTATCAACCAGGCCGGGTCCATTTACACCTCTATTTGATAATCCCGCTCCCCCCCCCGGCGTGGGAGGGGATGGGTTCTTGATCTGGGACAAGACGCAGGGAACTCGACTTGGGGATACTATACGAGATGGCCGGCCCCCGAACCTGCAGATGCTGCGGGAGGGGAGAGGGGGGGAAAGGCTGTCGTGGCTTCTTCACCGGCAGCTAGTAGATTTTATTAGGTCCCACTCACCTATGACGTCTCTCTGCCGACCTCTGACCTTGTTTGAGAGCTTGCTGAAGGCAGACTCGGCACCCACTCATACCCTCTCATTGACGTATCGGCTTCTGCAGTCCGGAGGGGAGGATCTGGGGCGCCCCGGGTTTGTTGGGAAATGGGAGCGGGAGTTAGGTTGTGAGTTAGGGGACGATGACTGGGCAAAGTCTTTCATGTTAACGCATAAGCTCTCTGTGGCATGCAGGGCACAGGAGAAAAATTAGCTTGATGGTATAGATGCCCAGTGGACCTGGTTAAATTTGAGGGGGCGGACTCAGGCATGTGTTGGCGGTGTGAGAGCGCTGAGGGTACAATGTTGCACATCTGGTGGGAGTGCCCTTTGGTTCACAAGTTTTGGGGCCAAGTACTTTCCAGATACAAATTTTTGATGTTGGAAAATGTTCCCAACGACCCTCGGGTAGTTCTTCTGTCCATGGTGCCTGGGTCGACCTCCTCCATGAAAAAGGGGCTACTTAGGCATCTTCTTACGGCAGCCAGAGCAGTGATTCCGCGGTACTGGGGCACACGAAATGCACCGGGCATTATGGAATGGGTACAGGAGGTGGAGAACATCAGAAGGATGGAAGAGTTGGTACTAGGTGGAGATGAGGGAGGAAGGCAGAAATTCAACATAACGTGGACAGTATGGTTGGTGGGTCGCAGCACCCTCGGATTTGATAGATTCCTGACCTCATTACAATCGGATGGTAGCGGACAGGTAGTATAAGGCGGGAGTCCCTGATCGCCCAGCATATGGAAGTATACACTTTCTCCCTGGCGGCCCAGTGCCCCTATGGTCTTGATCCTCTGGCCCCTTTTCCCCACCCTTCCTTCCCTCCTGTCCATTACATTTCTTCTCCTGTTCTTTCCTATCTTCTCTCTTTTCTTTCTTTCTGCTCTCTTCTCTTTGTCTAATGGAGGTGCTCAGTTGTTTGGAGCCCCTCGAGCTGTGTTGTGGAAATCACAGCCATGGGCATGAGTGCCCTAATACACATTGGGGTCAGAGCACAGAGCAGAGTACTCTGGGGCCTTCCGACAGTTTGACCCTGTTAATGGATGTGACCCGTGACAGCCATGGCGGTCGGTGGGGGGGGAGTGGGAGTAGGCAAACTCCCGAGCAGAGACCTGAATTTTGATATAATGGCCCCCTGTATTCTCCTCCTCGCCGATACCCACCAGAGAGGGGATCAAAGGTTTAAGGCATTAATACTGTATTAGTGATGGTAGTAAATGTGATACCATGCAGTTCATTTAGGGTTGAAATGGTTCGTTGCAATGTTGTAATTCAGCACTCCCTGTTTTGTGTTTGTCTTTATTATGTCCTAAATAAAAATATATTGAACAAAAAAAAAGTAAATGCTATTATCCAGAGATGACTTGTGGGAGGTTATTACTACAGAGAGGACAATAATCAGGACTGGGACAGGAAAAACAGGCACAGGCCACCATAAGCTTACAAGTAGAAGACGATCAGCTTATTTATATACTCAGTGAAAATACAGCGAACGGCATGTGGGATGTACTGAAAAGACTGCATGAGATACCCAGTTTAAACAGCAAGTTGTTTCTGCTGCGGAAAATTTACAAAATGAGGCTTAGCAGAGAGAAGGACATGCAAGAGCATATAAATGCCAAGTTGGAAGTGATCTCACACTTCAGATCAGTTGGTGAGAACCACAGCCATGTTGTTGTGCAGCTGATACATACACTGCAAAGATCAATGTGCTGGAGACGAGGCCTGAGACAGATATGACACTGGCATTTATAAAGACAAGGCTCATAGATGAGTATCAGCAAAGAAAGGAGCTTACGCATGACTCCACAGAAAGACACCAGAACCGCTCTTTACCATTCTATTGCCAGTCACGTCAAATTTACGCGGCTGCCTCTCTAACCGTTAAACACCAGCCACGTAAATTTTACATGCCTGATTTTGCCCCCTGCTAGCACCTGAAAAATTAAAAAAAACACTTACCTGACCCCTCATTCGATCCGGCCGGGTCTCCTCTTCACCCTGGGGGACTCTGATCCCCTGTCGGAGCTCCTCCGGCTGCAGGAGAATGCCCGGAAAAGATCCCCCCACCCCGTTTTAGCCGCCGACGGCTTTTCCTGTAAAAATAAAAAAAAAAATATGACATTTACTCACCTCTGTGTACGCTCGCTCTCGGCAGCCCTCCTCTTCACTCAGAAGAGCCCTGGGGAGGGAACGAATGCCCCCCTATCTTCAGGAAAGAGCCTGTCAGGCTCTCTCCCCCTCCTCTCCTGACAGGCGCTGCCCCATTGGGGGCAGGGCTAATGATGTCATCCTGCGGGCATCATGCCAACTCCAGGATTCTCAGCTGTCAGATGCCGGTAATCGGTGGCCAGAGAAGGAGGAGGCCGGGAATCCTCTGATCTCCTGCCTTCCCCCTCCTCTGGCCGCCTATCACCGGCATCTGTCATAGGATCAGCAAGGGACAGAGGAGCTGACGATCGGAGGTGAGTAAAGAATAAAAAAATGTATATTTTTTTTTTTTAATAAAATCATTTTTACTGTGTGTTTGTGGGCAGATGGGCCCGGGCCCACAGAGGTTATGTGGGCTTGTAGCCTGAAGGCCAGGGGCCACCAAAGCTGGCCCATGTGCCCTGCAGGCTACAAGCCCTACATAGCTGGTCCCGGGCTGGTTATGCATGGCAGGGGGGACGTCACGCCATTCCTTAAAAAAATGGGGTCCCCCCCCCCCCAGGGGAGGGGGGACCCTATGTCATTTTTTTTCAAAATTAACCCCATGTTACCTGTCACCCAGGAGGTATAAAAGGCTTCCAGCCGCAGCAGGGGAGCAGGAGCCAAAGTGATCAGCGTGGGACACAGTGCTCCAAGATGGATGGAGATATTAAAAAAAAAAATTCTCTGTGTTCTTTTTTTACATTTAACCCTTTGTGAGCTGGTAAGGGATCTATGAGGCGCCTATACCAGTTCACAAGGCTTAGGGGGTTAGCAAGTCACCTGCGGCTAGCGGGTGACTTGTCATTAACCCCCGGCCCCAAAATCACCTGGTTCCCCAAAGGCCGGGGGGGGGGGGGGCAGAAGGGTCCGGGCCCACAGAGGCTATGTGGGCTTGTAGCCTGCAGGGCCAGGGGCCACCAAAGCTGGCCCCTGCGCCCTGTTCCACAATCCCTGCATAGCTGGTCCCAGGCTGGTTATGCATGGCAGGGGGGACCTCACGCCATTTTTGGGGGGGGATTTTAAGAGTTTTTAGAGAATTGGGGCTTTCAAATGCAATATGGGTTTTCATATTAAAGACTAAACTTTGACACAAAAAAATATATATAACATTTCTGGAAATTCCTGCAAAAAAACAAGGTTAAACAGCGCAAAATGGCATAAAATGACCTGTCAACAGGGTGACAAAAGCTCAAGTAGGCTGGCACTTAAAAGTACCTATGCATGTTGGGTATTGTTATGCTCGGTGGACCTTGCGCTATCAGATTTAGCTTGTTTTTTTCTTGTTTGCATATTGATATTTTAGGAAAAGGTGTTATTTATTCTGCTTTTTAATACATTTTTTAGTGAAACCTTGTGCAACCTAAGAATTCTTCGAGGGATTACTTCCAGAAAGATGAGCCCACTACAACAAGCTGGGTAAGCTTAGAACGCTTAACATGTGTACTTTCAGGGAATATATGGTTTATGGAGGTATTCCAAATGTAAAGGGTTGTTTTGTTAGAAAAAGCGCAAGGTGCACACTTTGCAGAGCTGAAATTGTCAAATAAAATTACCCTTACGCACATGCTTTACTTTGGGGTGTTTGCCAACTCTTCCCTTGACAGTACCTATGCATGCTGAGTATTGTTCTGTTCGGGGATGTTGTGTTTTCAGATTGTGTTTTGTTTGCATATAGTTTTTTTTTTGTAGGAAAATGTGGCTTTGATTCTGCTTGTTTTATTCTTTTTTTGTAGGGAAACCCTGTGAAACCAAAGAATCCATTGAGGAATTACTTCCAGAAAACTGCACCCTTGTCAACAAGCCTGGTACGCCTAGAAAGCTTGAGGTGTGTACTTCCAGAGAATATATAGTTTGTGGGAGGTATTTCAAATGTAAAGGGTTGTTTTCTTGCAAAATTGCAAGGTGCGCATAGCATAATTGTATTTTACCTGAAAATCTCCTAAAGCTCTGTTTCCGTTTGGGGGAGTCTCCTGAGCAGGAAAGAGTGTCTACTAATACATATGTGGTATCGCTGTAACCGGGAGAAATTGGGATTTCACACGCAATAAGATTTCATTGACAAACTTGTTAAAAATAGATTTTTTTTTTTTTTTTTTGGCACATATTTCACCCAAAAATATTCAGAATACACCTAAAAATGACAAACAAGACATTTAATGTTAAAGCCCAGATTCTGCTAAAAAAACAAATATATATATATGTTACTGGAAAATCCCTGGAAATCCATTCAAAAATCCCAGTTAAACAGGTGGAGCACAAAATAGTGCAAAATGGTCTGGCAACAAAGTGTGACAACATCTCCAGATAGGCTGGCAGTTAAAGTGGACCTTCACTCTGAATAAGAGTCTATCTTATATGTATCCCACACCCTGTACATACAGATTGTCCACATTAAAAATCATCCTACCTGCATCTGCTGCATGTTATGAGCCTTTAAACATCCAAGATGGCGGCTTATGCCGCCATCTTATCAGGCAGCCTGCAAACAGGAAGTGCCTCCTGACTATGCTGCTCTGCATTCTGGGACTGCTGACCTTTACCTGACCCCAGCTCTGCTCTGTCTGAGCAAAGCACAGCTATAACCCGCCCCCCTGTACCTTATCCCACTCTCCTCTCCTCAGTAAGTGTGATGCTTCTGAGTCAAGATGGCGGCGCCCGTATCCTAAATTCCTGAACAGAGTTGCAGCCCAGTGGGGGAAAGAATAATAAGTTAGTGACTAAAAACGTAAAATATATTAATTTTAGATGCTGGGGAACCGTTTTTTAAGAGTTTGGGCTTTTCATTAAATCACACTGAAGGTCCTGTTTAAAGGGTTAAATCTAGAGACACAAGGTTACACAGGAAGGAAACCAAGGTGTGCTTTAGATGCCACAAACAGGCACACAAAGTCTGTGCTAGATGGAAAGCAGAGCAAATGAGACAGTGTCCCTCTTACACTAAACAAAAAGGTCAAAGCCACAATTTCTGATCCATGTGAAGGGAACTGGAATTCCACATTTAAAGTGACCATACATCTTAAGGCTGGTGCATCGACTTGGGAGCAGCCAATCACATTACAAGAGATAGTTGCTTTCTTATTCAGGTCAAGTTTTGTGAAAAAGCTTCTATTTACCTTGCAGATGGAAGTAAATACATGCAGAGGGATATGGGCATGGAAGCCTTGTATGCCCCAATGATGCGGGACACAATTTAGTTATTCCAGTAAATGATGTGCTGTATGTTCCTGAGGACTATTATCTGTTAAGTATCTGACAGCCAAAGGACTCACTGTAAAGTTCCAAGGCGACACGTTTTCTATCCTGGACGGCAAGCAGACCATAGCAAGTGCCAGGCTGGATGATCATCGGTATCACCTCAACACAGTGAAGGAAAAGGTGAGACTATGCACCCATAAACACAATGAGTGTTTACACATGCATTTAGGTCACAGACACCCAGAATGCATACAAGAACTACAAAAGAGGAATCTAACAAAGGATCTAACAGTATCCCCTTATCCAGTTACTGTTAAATGGTCAGTCTGATTTTTCATTCACTTTAATGGCACAGCGTGAGTATCTTCTGGTTCGGCAGCATCAGGCAGCCTGAGGAAGATGGCTGCACTCGGCACCGCTGGATTACAGTCGAGGTAAGTTTTTTATGCAACCCCCCTGCCCTGCTTTAGCACTAGGTAAGGGGAGTAATTTCTAAATAGCAAGTCCAGCTGGACAGGCCTTTGAATTGTGAATGGTGCATCAAATCCAAAGCTATAAAAGCAACACTTACCAAAGTGAGTCAGAATAGACCTTCACAAGGCCACTTTAACTAGCTCACAGTGATGTATGTGGTCCTCTAAACCATGGAGGCAACAGGTAGTGACTTTCATGGATGACTATTCAAGATACACAGTCAGGCAACACAAGATTGAAGTTATTATTAGACTATGTAGTAAAGACAAGTAACAAGTTACATGGGGAAACCTCTCATACTTTGAAGTGATAATGTAGGTGAATTCACAGGACACAATTACAAGAGCAGAATGAAATAGAGCATCAAAAGACATACACACCAGAGCAAAATGGGGTAGCTGAAAGAACCAAACTACTCTGCATTGTGAACTCTGCCCACCATTCACCTGCAATTCTTACCTTTCCTAGGAGCCCACGGCACATGCGCGACCGGTGACATCACTCACATTCTCTTTTGCCCATTTATGGCCACACCCAACTGAATAGCTGTGTGTAGCCACGCCGCGGATGAGCTGGGATTCTATTCAGCTTCTCCAGCTGCAAATTAATATGCACATCCAGAGAAGCTGATTGGAAGAGAGACCATGTATGCACCGTTGGACTAAGGAGAGGCGAGTATACTAGGCGAACGGCAGGATTTCACACAGCAGGGAACCCTAAATCTGTGTTCCCTAGGGGGGGGAGGGACCAAATCCCATGTTTTGGTCCACTTAAGTGACAGAACAGGAAATCAGATCATTCACACAAAAGGTCAAATAGGGAGGAGGATTTGTGGTTATAAAAAGGAGAATTATCACGAAAAATGGCCCAATGATAAAAGCATATAAAAAAATATGTTGGATGGTTGGATATTTCTTGATGATGGGTGAATAACTGACCTCTCCTCCAGCCAGGCCTTTTTTTAATTTTAATGGAAGAGGAAATCAGGACCAAATCAGTGACCCCTGAACTTTGTTCCTACCAGGAGAAGAAGCCACAGGCTTGGTGGGAGTTTTATTCAGTTTGGATGTATAAGTGACCCATTCTCTCATTAACCAACATGTTTATATGGATTTTTATTACTACACACTTTCGCCATAGTGAGTAATCTGTATAGCGTATGGACTGAAGATAGGAAGGTTGCTGCTTAGATGAAACAAAGCCATATTTTACAAGCTCTCATTGCTGTATGTAAAATATTGCTTAAGAAAAACTGCATGATGCGTGTAAATAAAAGGCTGCTGGCTAGTAGGTAGATTCTTCCATTTACAGGTTGTGCACCAGTTAGTCAAATGCAGTTCAAGTGCTAGGGATGCTTTATATAAAAACTGAAAAAACTCAGAATAAAGTCTTTTCAAATTTTAATTTATCGCATACAGCACCTCACAAATTTGATGTGTCATAATCTGCCCCAGTGGAGCTTACAATCTACTGCCCCTACCACAGCCACAATAGTCATTGCCTGCATTATGCTATTCCAAATGTTACAGCATGCATTGTGCATTATTAATAAAACAATAACTGCATTAAAAAAAGCCCATGCAAAGTACATCATTTCTCCATTTTTTTATTTCTTTTTCATTCCTATAAAAACTCTTGCAAGAATGCCATTTATAAAATTAAAATACAAGACCAAATACCTATGCATCTCCAGCAATACGACTTCCGACCATCAAATCTGGTTCAAAACCATTTTACTTTGATCGATACAGTAATAAATACTTATTGGACAATACATCCGTTCAATTGCAGAGGTTTTAGTTTGACGTGATGAGCTGTTCAAATCTCTCCACACAACGGGGGTTTAGGTGAAGGGGTGGGCTGGTAAACCTTGAATTGCTAAATTCCAGCTCGGACTCTACAGTGCTGCAGACTGTTTAGGATGATCGCCTCCCTTTGCTGCTCCTACCATTTTCACTTTTCAGAATTGGATATTGGCCATACGGAGGTAGATGAGAACAGTGTGGGAAGGCAGTAGGAGTTTATCACTGAGCTAGAGTGCCATTTTTCACCAAACCCACAGCTGTTTAGTGGAGGTCTTCCTTAAGAAAGAGCTAAAAGTCTTATTTAAGCAGAGTACCATAATAGATGCAGCTAGAAACTTTGGGACACGGCTACCCCGTCTATGAAGCGGTCTAAAATTGTCTCCAATTCCTTAATGATGATTATGATTGATTGTTTAAATAATACCATTACGGTTGTTTCCCCAGAGAGGGCGCATTTAATGCTCCCAACATCTCTAAAAGAAATAGACAGTTCTTATGCAATCTAACAAATACTGACATAAAAATGGAGGGAATTGAATACTGTGTGGAAGACCAAAACACTTGTAGTCCATTCTTACAAACACAACATACATATACAGTATATGTGTACATAACTATCCCCCCAAGTGGAGAGAACACTTTAGAAATGACAAGACTAAAAACAGCTGTAGTGTTGCTTCATTAGAGAAAGTCCTGTTAACACAAGACTGAGGAGCAGAAAATGTTGAGTTATGCTTATTGCCTTCATCACCGACGTGGCCAAAAATGAATTTGCAAAACAAACAGATAAAAACATACTTGGGTGGCCCGTTCCATGTATCCAAGTCAATGTAATTTGGTCCTAAGAGGGACTGAATCTGGTCCAGCAAAGAAGGTTTTTGTGAAAATGGAGTGCAACCATGATTACATACATAAGGTAAAAAAAACAAAAAAACACAAGACTAGTGTTTAACTGGAGGCAGTGTAGATACTTGAGATTCAAAACCTTAATACTAAAACATTTCCTTTGCAAACGTGAATGGGTCTGTAAACCAAGCAGTAAGATTCCCGTCTACATCAACACAATGGTGCACATTTCCCTTTGCATGTGGAGCTGCATTGTTGACATGTGTTTGTGCAATTTTAAATGGCTAGTATTACGTGACCCTATAAGAAGCTAGATATTCTGGAGGTATCCATAAAAACTAGCAATATCCTATAGCAATACTTTTGCCTTTTACATATATCAGATTTGCCTGGTTTCCCTCTTGCTATATTAAAGGAGGTTCAGTGGAAGAAAGGAGGACATCAAACCTGTCACCCCTGTATTTTTTTCCAACCTGGAGAAGAAACCACAAGCTTGGTGGAAGTTTTATTCAGCTAGAGTGTATACGGGACTTCTCCTCACATTAGCCAAGATGTCTATATTTTTTTAAATATATCACAATTTTGCGATATACCTTCCTAAAGAAAGCGGATATTAGTACTAGCACTTAACGCAGACCTAAAGCCAAAAGGACATACAGGGCTGTCTTCTCTCCCATCCGGACATTCCAGTTTGGGAAGCACATTCACTGAATAACCGGAATTGGCATTAGTACCCTTCCATGCCATTGGGGCCACAGCCACTGCATCTGGTTTGCCTTTTTACCCCCTATGGCCATGTGGAATGAACATATGGAGCACACATATCAGGTGAGTACTAATACTCAATACTTGGCATTCCTAGAGGGAACACAGTGGACAGCTATTCCATATCAGAATTCCTATGGGAGGCTGCTGTGGCCTCAGTGTGACTTTATGTCAATTTTAAGGGCTCAGAATGAAACTATAAAATGAATAAAACTGCTAGCAAGTTTTAAAATCACATGGTGCAATAAAATCAATGGTATTGAGAACAGATGATTAAAAAGGAATAAAGATACTTGTTCCACCCTCAGTCATCAAAATACAAAAAAAAAAAAAAAAAAAGGAAGGGCGATTGCCTCTCTAGGCCTTCTTATACATAAAATACATACATACATATATATAATATATATATAATATACAGCTTACAGATTCAAAGTTCCGTAATGTTTCCAAAGCAGAGTCTAACCAGTGCTCAGTCTCTCCTTACTCCATAAATATTATAAATTGCAACCTACATTGAGTTCTGAAAACAATACAAAACAACTAATGTGGTCAGGAGCGAGAGAGAAAGGAGTGGGTTCTACCAGAGAGAATTCACAGTGAATGATACAGATCACTCCTACGGTCAGCTTGTAGATGGTCTCATAATGCAAAAAAGGTTTCACTTTTGGTATTATATCAAAATACTGACATAACAGCTTGTTACACAATACTTCTGGGCAGCCATATATACCCCCACCCCCTGTACTCACCCTTCCTCATGTGCATGTTAAAAGAAAACCATAGTGGATATAATGGTATTGGCTCTCCTTGCGGCTCCTGTACTACAATCTCCTTCTGCCATTTATTGAACATAGATGGATACAGGTAACAGTGCCCTGTGTGGCTCAAGAAGTCAGAGGTAAACTACAAAACAAGCACAGTCCTATGATTGCACCTGACACCTGTCAACTTGAATCCGGAAAAATCTCTTAGGGTACAGGGAGAGCAGTGTTTGAGGGGGGGTTGTACATGTCTGGCATGAATAGGTTTAAATTGTATATTCACAAAATCACTGATCAATGTGTGCCTAATAAATTATTTGTGGGGGAGGATCAGCCTATCACCCACTGCACGGAAGCTCGTGTTGAACATACGTTCCTCACACCGACATGCAACTTACTGGTATTCCTCCAACCCATAACTTAACTTATCCTCAGTGGTCACCAACAGATCATGCTTTCTAGATTCCCAGGTTAATAATAAAAAACACATTAGCTTTGAGCAGTAACGTTATAAAATAAGCACACCAGAGATCTAGAAAACATGCACCGCCAGTGCGAAGGGGAAACTGAAGCAGTGTTGAACCACTTGGTCTACACATGCTTGCATACCTTGTAGAAGCTGCCTTTAGATTTAAGGTTTTAAAAAGTCCGGTAAAGCATTTTCTCAACAAAAGGTAAAACATTGAACATAAAAATGCCATACATAAAAAGGTAAAATAAGAATAACCTAGATAGTGTGCTTAAAAAAGGTCCTAAATGCTGGGATCAACTCCAAAGGTGCACAGACCATGACAAGTTCAAGGAATGAGGGGGTTCAGTTAGAGTTACACTGCCCACAATGCATTCTTCTCTCACATCCTTCCCCGTCTACTTTAAGGTCATGTGGCTCCAGCTTCCAGGTAACTCTGCAACTTGCGGACAGTTGTTTCATCCAATGAGAAAAGGTCAAAGTCAAAAGTTGTGTTTGTGACATTGAAGTGTCCAGTTTCTTCTATAAGATTAACAATCTGCCGAAAAGACAAAAAAAAAAAAAAAAAAAAATAAAAAAATAGGTTTTGTATTATATTCAGCGCTACATTTTAAAAAAAAATTACAGCCTGGGCAACAGGAATAATAAAGCAGCAAGCTGTGCTCTCCTCCAAATCACGCAGTGCCAGGTAAACCCTAGCAAAGCTTCAAATGTTGCCCTCCTTTCCATGGCGCCACAACTATAATGCAAAGTGGTCACACACCCATGCAAGCGAGAACAGCAAACCACAGTGATCGCGCAGATGGCTAGGAACACAGTAATATGTAAATTACTCTTAAAGCTGCATCATGGTCTGCTTAGCCATTCCCAAGACTTGGGACAAAGACAGCAGCTTCACTTAGAATACATAAGGTATTAACATATAATCAGATTTTGAAAGGCTTTGAAATGGCTAATTTAACACGGTTTTCATGGGGGATAAAGGGGAGGAAAGGTAACATGTGTCTAGAGAAGCTCCAGGGCTTTTGCTCCACATTCAAATCTAAGACTTGGGATGTTCGATTGCCCCCCAGGTTTTGAATCTGGATGCCCCGCTGTGTGAAACCTCCCGAGTCTCCTGTAAAGCGTAGCTTCTCCCCAACTCAACTGCGCATGAGCGAGCCACGGCCAGCTATACCTTTAGCTGGACTAGCGCCCACGCCAGGCATTTGTGAATGACCAGCTCCCTTGTCAAAGGGTAACTGGGATGCAGCCACCAGCGCACTCGGCTCTGGCCTTAATTAAGTCCTAGCCGATATTGAAAAGCGCAGCCGAGTGACGCTAAATGTTGAAAAGTGATTATTCAAGGCAGCCGAGGTGAGTGCTGTACAACATGCCTAAGGCTAGCCTTCCATAACTATCTTTAACAAAGAAGAGACTCCTGACAGACTAATCTCTTGCATTTCAAGTGGACAAAAAGACAATTCTGTGAGTACTCACCTGTAGAATTGCTTTTGCCATGCATGGCACGGCCTGCTTTCATGAAGTCATTACATCTGGGTATTCCGCCACAAGGTGCGCAGTGCACTGCAGAAGAGTTGTGGCTCCTCCTGGTACCATATAAAAACGGAATCACCATAGACTTATCCAGTGTTGACAAGCAGTTATTCAAGAAACCGAGAGATAATAAAAGTAAAAAAGGTAACAAAAAAAAAACCCAACTAACTTGGAACAATCACCAAACAGAGGCAACCAAGAACAACGATAACAAGGGTGGGGTGAAGCAGGCCGTGCCATGCATGGCAAAAGCAATTCTACAGTTGAGTTCTCACAGAATTGTCTTTTTCCCATTGCATGGCACGGTCTGCTTCACGAAGTCATTACATCTGGGACATCCAAAAGCAGTGTCCATAAAGTAGGGTGGGATCCCCAAAGAGTAACAGGCAATTTAAACCACTACCGCCTGAAGTACCTTGCGGCCAAAAGCAGCATCAGCTGAGGCCTTAACATCAACCTTGTAAAACTTGGAAAAAGTATGAACAGAAGACAAAGTTGCGGCCTTACAAACTTGTTCAACAGAAGCTTGGTGCTGAAAGGCCCAAGACGCACCAATAGCACGAGTGGAATGAGCAGTAATCCTGAAAGGAGGTTCCTTCCCTTTAGCAGAATAGGCTTGTACCACCGCCTGACGGATCCACTTGCTGATAGTGGATTTAGCAGGAGGCAAACCCTTCCTAGGTCCAGCAGGAAGAACAAAAAGAGCGTCAGATTTCCTGAAAGACTCAGTAGCAATAAAACTTCAGAGCTCTGACAACATCCAAAGACTGAAGGGTCCGCTCCTTGGAATTAGCAGGGTTAGGACACAAAGTAGGCAAAACAATGTCCTGATTGAGATGAAAAGCAGACACAACCTTAGGCAAAAAATCCGGCTTAAGCTGAAACACCACCTTATCCTGATGCCGCTCAAAATAAGGAGGTTTGATGGAAAGCGCCGCCAGCTCAGAAACCTGAGAGAAGTAATGGCCACCAAAAAGGCTCCTTAAAGAGTCAGAATGGGCAAAGCAGCCCCACGAATAGGCTCAAAGGGAGGACCCTGCAGAGCAGACAACACCAGATTCAGGTCCCAAACTGGTAGCATAGGCTTACGTGGCGGACGCACATGAGTAACTCCCTGGAAAAAAAGTCTTCACCAACCAGTAATTGGCAAAGGATCTTTGGAAAAAAATTGCCAGAGCAGACACCTGTCCCTTGAGGGTACTAAGTTGAAGGCCCAAATCCAAACCCTGTTGCAAAAATTCCAGAATCCTGGGGATAGAAAACACCCGACAAGGAAGAGACTTGGACTCACACCAGGCAATGTAAGCATGTCAGATCCTGTAGTAGATAAAGGACGATGACTTGCTCCTAGCCCTAATTATGGTATCAACAACAGAAGCCGGCAAACCCTTATCCATCAAGATGGAGGTTTCAGCAGCCAAGCCGTCAAAGCCAGCGTTTGTAAATTGGGATGGCACAGTTGTCCCTGAGTGAGCAGATCTGGATCCTTGGGCAGGGCATACTGATCTACTGCCAACTGCACGACGTCTGCGAAGCACACCCTCCTTGGCCAACAGGGGGCCACCAGAATGGCTGGTACCCCCTCCTGGGCTATCTTCCCGCAGCACCCTGCCCAGCAGAGGGAACAGATGGAACACATAGAGGAGCCGAAACTCCGTCTAAGGCATTGCTAGAGCATCCGTGGCGAAGGCCAGAGGGTCCTGTGACAGGGAGACAAACCAGGGAAGCTTGTGATTGTGGTGGGACGCAAACAGGTCCACATCCGGCTGACCCCAGCGGTGGCACAGGGAGTGAAATACCCTGTTGCTGAGGGACTATTCTCCCAGCTGAGACGTCCCCCTGCTCAGGGAGTCTGCCTCCAGGTTCTCCACCCCTGGAATGTAAACCGCCGAGATGCAGGGGACATTCTCTTCTGCCCAAGACAGTATCAGGGACACTTCCTTGAGGGCTTGCTTGCTCCGAGTCCCTCCCTGATGATTGATGTAGGCAACCGCCGTCTGGTTGTCCAAGCGGATCTGAACAGCCCGACCCCGAAGGTGTGTGGTCAGCTGAGACAGAACCAACCTGATCGCCCTCAATTTCAGTACATTGATGGGAACATGGGCCTCCTGGGGCCCCACCGACCCTGGAACTTCAGAGACTTCCAAAAGCCCCCCCCCCAACCGGTCAGACTGGCATCTGTGGTGACAGACTCTCAGCACGGAGGCAGAAAGGTCCTGCCCACTAGAAGGTTTCCTAAGTCCAGCCACCACGAGAGGGACTGTCTGGCCAGGGGGAACAAAGCAAATTCCTGATCCAGGGACACAGGGTCCCAATCCCAAACTGACAAGAGGTGCAACTGAAGAGGTCTCATGTGAAACTGAGCAAAAGGGACCGCCTCGAAGCAGGACACCATCAGACTCACTACTTGCATCCCTTGCCGGATGGAGGGATGGGGACACAAGAGCAGGGCCCGTGCCTGCTTCTGAAGGCCCTCCACCTTCTGCTGAGGCAGGAATACCTTGACCTGAGAGGTATCCAGAGTCATGCCCAGAAAGGACCTCACCAAAGACGGAGACAGTGAAGACTTGGGATAGTTGATCACCCAGCCGAAGGACTTGAGAGTGGAGGTCACCACCCGAGTATCCTTCTCGGCATGATGAAGAGATTGAGCCGCAATCAGAATGTAGTCCAGATAAGGAAGGATGCGAATGCCCTGATTCCGCAGCAGAGCCATCACACCCGCCAGCACCTTGGTGAACACCCGAGGGGCCGAGGTGATACCGAACGGTAAGGCCACAAACTGGTAATGCTGATCCTCTAGAGCGAACCTTAGAAATCTCTGATGACCTGGAAAGATTGGCACGTGAAGGTAGGCATCCTTGATGTCCAGAGGTCATGAAGTGGCCCGGGCGCAGGGTACTGACCCTCGAGCGTAGAGTCTCCATGCGAAAATGCTTGAACCTGACAAACTGAGGACGGGCCTCAGGGACCAGTCCTTTTTGGGGACCGTGAACAGATTGGAGAAGAACCCTCGACCCCATTCCTGGGAAGGCACCAGGCAAATGACTCCTGACTCCAACAGACGTTGAACCGCAAGGCACAAACCCTGAGCTGACAGAGGGTTTTGAGACATCCGCGATCTGATGAATCTTGGGGGCGGCCAGGCTGCAAATTCTATCTTGTAACCGGAGGACACTGCCTCCTGAATCCACCGGTCTGAGACGTGTAGCCTCCAGACGTGAGCAAAGAGCCAGAGCCGCCCCCCCCCACCGGGATGGGTGAGGGCACCTCCTCATGCCTGAGGGGGCTTGGGGCCCCATGAGAGACCGGGACGACCACGGGATCTTCCACGGTCCCAAGAATCTCTGCGGGTACCTGAGAACAGGGAGCCACGACCTCCTCTGGAAGCACGAAAAGAGGGGAGGGAAGAGGACGACCCCCAAAAGGGCAGAGGCTGCCTCCTACATTGAGGCAGCCTACCATCCTTGGCTAAAACATCCAGACGCTCAAAGAGCCGCAGCCCCGTAAAAGGGGAGCCCAGTGAGAGCCTTCTTAGCGGCAGCATCAGCCGCCCACATAGCCACCAGGTCCTACTACACATCCGTACCGCATCATCCATGGCAGTAAGGACAAAGGCAACAAAATCAGAGCAAAGCAAAAGGGACCTATAATCCTCCCCCGTTACCAGCCGTAGCGCCCTCCAGGAGACGCTTGAGCTGTCTCTTAAGGGCAATAGCTGTAATGGCAGCGCAGAGCATGCACAGCCCAGCCCCCACACACACAAAAGCATGGCAGGCCAGCTGATCCATGTGCCGGTCCTCGCTGTCCCACAGTGTAGTAGTGTCAGGTGAAGGCATGACCGAGGTGTTGGACAGCCCGTGCATGAGAGCGTCCACCTCAGGGGGACACGACCATCGCTTGACCAGGTTGGCGGGAAAGGGATACCTCCTATCCCACCCTTTGGGCACCGTGGGCAATCTACTAGGACGTTCCCACTCCTTGAGCACCATATTAGTGAAATGGCTCTGCTCAGGGAACTCCAGGCGCTGTTTGTCAGGACGAAAGAGCTCACCCTGCTTCCTCTTAGCCCCCTCAGGGGGAACAACGTGCAAGACTTCAAAACTGTGAGCTAACAGGCTATCAGTGTCCTCAGGGAACCATGAGTCTTCTCCAGACGCAGAGCCAGGGTCACTGCCTTACGTAACCCTCCTGCTGGTCCCCAGAGGAGTCCTGAAAGAGTTCCCCCCTCCTCTAGGGGGTAAAGGCCAACAAAAGTATCAGGTCCCTCATCCTCCTCAGGAAAGAGGGATGTCACGGGAGCTAGGTGCTGCTTCTTGCCAGAGGCCTTACGTGGAACAGGCCTGGCAAGCTGCCTTTCAATACTGGCCACACGCAGTGCCAAATCAGACTGTGACCCGCCGCTAGTATCCCCCTCACTGGGGGCTAAATGCAGGCGCGGGGGGGTAGGCGACGCCGAAGGGGGCGCAGAGCTAGGAAGCGAAGTGAGCAAACCAGCCTGGAGCGCAAGGACACCTTGGGCGCACGGCACGCACACCGTGACACTGTTACTCACAGGAGATACACCACACATGGAACACAGCCGGGATTGCCCCGAAGGACCCCCAAGCACGCTATCCCCAGAAGCCTCCATATGGTGATTAACACAGGCGCAATAGGCTAGCAAGAGCCACCCAGGATGCCCCCCCAAGGGATACCCCCAGAAGCCAGTAAGGGAAGATGAGGGATGGTAAGGGATAGGACTGAGAGAAACCACAACCACATAAAGACACACAAGTATCCCACAGCACGTGCCCCAAAGAGACCAAAAAAACCAAGAAGGGGACTCACGGACCAAGTAGGGCAAGGGCATCAACCGCCAGACCACAGGAGGAAGCGTCAAGCAGACAAGGATCACTGCCGCAGCTCCGGGACGAGAAGGGCCCCAAACGCGCAGCAGAAGCAAAATGGCGCCGGCAGAGGAACCTTGAGGGGCGGGCCGCGGGAGGACGTCGCGATACGCATCATCCAAAAAACAGCACTCACGTGACCTCGCCGGCGTCATCACAGTACAGAAAAAACGCCTCAGAAATATAGCGCCGCCCGCTGGAGTGTAGTACAAAGCGGCAAGGCGGCGAAACACAGTTAAAATACAGTAAAAACAGATTGAAAACACAATTCTGTGATTACTCACCTGTAGAATTGATATTATGAGTATACAGTACGTCCTGCTTCAGATAAGAATCATTACACTTGGGTATTACTCCGCCAGCCGCTGGACTGCAGAGACAGCAAAATTGGCTCCCCCCTCAAATACCCAGGACCTCCCACAAATCCCCAGCATTGAAAAGCAGTTAACGAGAAGCCGGGAGAATTAAAACAGAACCAACTAGTAACTATAACAATGATAACAATCACCATACAGGGGATCCAGGATAATTCAAAACCAAGGGTGGGGTGGAGCAGGATGTACTTTATACTCATAATATCAATTCTACAGGTGAGTAATCACAGAATTGTATTATTCTTAGTATACAGTACGTCCTGCTCCAGATAACAATCATTACACTTGGGACATCCAATAGCAGTGTCCATAAAGTAGGGTGGGATCCCCAAAGGTAACAGACGAGTCAGACCACTGCCGCCTGCAGAACCTTGCGGCCAAAAGCAGCATCAGCTGAGGCCCTAAAATCAACCTTGTAAAACTTTGAAAAAGGTATGAACAGAAGACCAAGTAGCGGCCTTGCAAACTTGTTCAACAGAAGCCTGGTGCTGAAAAGCCCAAGAGGCACCAATAGCACAAGTAGAATGAGCAGTAAGGCGGAAGGGAGGATTCTTCCCCCTTCGCAGAGTAGTCCTGAATCACAGCCTGACGGATCCATTTGCTGATAGTAGGTTTAGCAGGAGCCAGACCCTTCCTAGGACCAGAAGGGACCACAAAAAGAGCATCAGTTTTTCTGAATGGAGCAGTAGCCACCAGATAGTACTTCAGACACCTAACCACATCCAAAGAATGCAAGACCCTCTCCTTAGCATTACTAGGATTAGGGCACAAGGAAGGAAGAACAATGTCCTGATTCAAATGAAAGGCAGACACAACCTTAGGCAGAAAATCTGTGTTGAAGCGAAACACCGCAAATGGGGCTCTCAGAGATTAGAGTTAGGACTGCACCTCACAGGGGCACCTTGGCGCTTGTGGCGCAGCTTAAGCATACTTCTGCAGATGTGTGTGACCGAGTCCTCTGTTTTTAACCAAGTTTAGAGACAGATTGTAGGTTGGTCAGCAAGCTAACTGGTTTGAGTGCTGTGGCTCCTTTAAGACTTTTGTATCCTAATTGCCCTGCTAACATGCACCTCCCAGGTTAGTTATAAAATGGTCTGAGCGGCTGCCACCCCTCCTTTGTTTCTTTTGAAGCGAAACACCACCTTGTCCTGGTGTCTCTCAAAGTAGGGGGGCTGGATGGAAAGCGCCGCCAATTCAGACACACGCCTAACAGAGGTGATAGCCACCAGACAACCTTTAGAGTAAGAATGGCCAGGGCAGCCTCCTGCACAGGTTCAAAGGGAGCACCCTGCAGGGCTGACAAAACCAAGTTCAAATCCCAAACAGGCACCATAGGCTTACGTGGTGGGGGGGGGGGGCACATGAGTGACCCCCTGGAAAAAAGTCCTGATCAGAGGGTGCTGATCAAAGGACTTCTGGAAGAAAATAGCCAAGGCAGAAACCTGCCCTTTCAGAGTACCGAGTTGGAGCCCCATCTCCAACCCATGCTGCAGGAACTCCAGGATCCTGGGAATAGAGAACACACGAGAGGGAAGAGACAGACTCACACCAGTCAATGTAGGCACGCCAAACCCTATAGTAAATGGAAGAAGAAGACTTCTTCCTAGCCTTTATCATGGTATCAACAACAGAGACAGACAGCCCCTTCTCCATCAAGATGGAGGAGGTTTCAACAGCCAGGCCGTCAAAGCCAGAGTTTGTAAATTGGGATGGCGTAAATGACCCTGAGTGAGCAGGTCTGGCACCCTGGGCAGAACATACTGATCTACTGCCAGCTGCACCATGTCTGCGAACCACATTCTTCTTATTTATAACTTACTTATAATATCCATTTTAAAGGTGAGTAAGGTTATTCCAAGTGTGACATACACCCCGCTTCAATACTTCTTGACTTGACAATAGTGTCTGTCAAGGGTGGGAACCATAAACAGCAAAGAATGCACCAACTCAAACCACTGCAGCTTGCAGAACCTTGCGGCCAAAAACAGAATCAGCTGAGGCCCGAACATCAACCTTGTAAAACTTGGAAAAAGTATGAACAGAAGACCAAGTAGCAGCCTTACAAACTTGTTCAACAGAAGCTTGGTGCTGAAAAGCCCAGGATGCACCCACAGCACGAGTAGAGTGCGCAGTGACCCTAAAAGGGGGAGTCCTCCCCTTAGCAGAATAGGCCCCAACAATGGCCCGACGAATCCATTTGCTAATCGTAGACTTAGCAGGTGCCAAACCTTTCCTGGGCCCGCAGGGCACCACGAAAAAAGCGCCCGTCTTGCGGAAGGAAGAAGTAGTCACCAAATAGTACTTCACACATCGAACAACATCCAAATTGTGCAGAACCCTCTCCTTGTCATTGTTAGGCTTAGGACACAAGGAAGGGAGAACAATATCCTGATTGAGGTGGAAAGCAGACACCACCTTAGGAAGGAAATCCGGTTTAAAACGAAAAACCACCTTATCCTGGTGTCTCTCAAAGTAAGGGGCCTGAATCGACAGAGCCGCCAACTCAGAGACACGCCGAACCGAGGTAATCGCCACCAAGAAGGCAACCTTCTGAGTGAGAACCGAAAGAGCAATATCATGTAGCGGCTCAAAAGGAGGACCCTGCAGAGCCGAAAGAACCTAATTCAAATCCCAAACAGGAACTACAGCCTTTCGAGGGGGCCGCACATGCGCCACCCCTTGGAAAAAAGTCTTAACCAGCGGGTGTAAAGCAAAAGACCTCTGGAAGAAAACCTGTTATAAGCTGGAACCCAAGGTCCAGATTATGCTGAAGAAACTCCAAAATCCTGGGTACAGAAAAAACCCTGCAAGGCAAGGCCCTAGCCTCACACCAATCAATATAGGACCTCCAAGTCCTATAGTAAATGCCAGAAGAGGACCGCTTCCTAGCCCTAATCAGGGTCTGAACGACCGCCTCAGACAAACCTTCCTCTTTCAAGAGGAAGGTTTCAGCAGCCAGGCCGTCAAAGCCAGCGTTTGTAAATTGGGGTAAAGTAGATGACCCTGGGACAGCAGGTCCGGCATCAAGGGAAGCCGGCACTGGTCTACGGCCATCCTTACGACGTCTGCGTACCAAACCCTTCTTGGCCACCTTGGAGCCACCAGAATCGCTGGTGCCCCTTCTAGAACCAGTTTGCGAACTACCCTGCCCAGCATGGAGACAGGTGGAAACATGTACAGAAAACCTTTCCACGCCAGAGACAAGGCATCCACTGCCAAGGCCAGGGGATCCTGAGAAAGACACACAAATGCCGGAAGCTTGTGATTGTGCCTCGAGGCAAAGAGATCCACCTCTGGAGTCCCCCACTTGCGGCAAAGATCCAGAAAGACCTCGGGGTTGAGAGACCCCTCTCCGTGGCGAGAGGACCCCCTGCTCACCCCCGGAATGTAGACTGCCGAAAGGCAAGGAACATTGCTCTCCGCCCAGCGCAGGATCAGAGAGACTTCCCTGAGGGCACTCCTGCTGCGAGTCCCCCTTGGTGATTTATGTAGGCCACTGCCGTCCGAACGCACCTGAACCGGAAGACCCCGTAACTGTGGGGTTAACCGAGCCAGAACCAGACGAATGGCTCGGAGCTCCAATACATTGATGGGGGTGTGAGCCTCCTGGGGACCCCACACCCCGCTGAACTGATGACTCTTCCAATAACCTCCCCAGCCCGACAGGCTGGCATCCGAGGTAACCGTCTCCCAACAAGGGACCAGAAAGTATCTGCCCTTCACCAGATTGCTCGAGTCCAGCCACCACCGAAACGACTGCCGAGCCCTGGGAGACATCTTGAAAGGTTGATCCAAAGACTGTGGGATCCTGTCCCAATACGTCAATAGGAGAAGTTGGAAGAGATCTCATGTGAAATTGTGCAAACGGCACCGCCTAGGACACCATCAGGCCCACCAGTTTCATCCCCTGTCGGATAGAGGGACAAGGACTGGCCAGATGACAGATCAGGTCCTGAATCCCCTTCACCTTGGTCTGGGGCAGAAACACTCTGGCCCGACTGGTATCCAGATTCATGCCCAAAAATGAAATCACTCGAGACGGGGAGAGAGAAGACTTGGTGCGGTTGATCACCCACCCGAATCTCTCCCGGGTCGACACCACCTGGAGGGTGTCCAGTTCTGCCTGCTGAAGGGAAGAAGCAGAAATCAACAGATCGTCCAGATAAGGCACAATTCGAATGCCCCGAGATCTGAGCAGAGCCATTATGCCCGCCAAAACCTTGGTGAAGACCCTTGGTGCCGAGGTCAGACCGAAGGGAAGAGCTACGAATTGATAATGTTGATCCCCCACCGCAAACCTGAGGAATCTCTGATGTGCCTGAACAATTGGAACATGCAGATACGCATCCTTGATGTCTATGGACGTCATAAAATCCCCTTGGCGAAGGGAATTGATAGCCGAGCGCAGAGTCTCCATGCGGAACTTTTTGGCTCTGATAAACCTGTTGAGAACCTTGAGATCTAGAATGGGTCTCACCGAACCCTCCTTCTTGGGAACCGTGAAAAGGTTGGAGTAGTAACCCCTGCCTCTTTCCAACGGAGGCACCGGGCATATAACCCCCATGTCCAGAAGGCTTTTCACTGCCAACAGGAGCCCCTGTGCAGCCTGAGGGTCCGAGGGCACCCGAGACCTCAAGAATCTTGGGGGCGGCCAGTACTCGAACTCCAGTTTGTACCCGGAGGAGACCACTTCTAAGATCCAATTGTCTGTGACCTCCCAGGCCCAGACCCGGAAGAAGAGCCTCAGCCGTCCCCCCACACTTACGGGTGAGGGCGCCCCTTCATTGCTGGACCGGTTTAACAGCAGGCTTGGGCTTGGAACCCCAGGCAGCCGCGGGACGTGCCCGACCTCTGCCTCTGTTCCGGGACGAGTCCCTGACCCCCGAGAAGGCCAGACCCCTAGACGCTCTGGCCCCTCGAAAGGAAGGAGTGAACGAGCCCACCCCCCGAAAGGGACTGAGCTGCTTCCTCCGCTGAGGTAACTTACCGCCTTTAGCAACAGCATCCAATTTATCTCCAAACAGCCGCGCACCCAAGAAGGGGAGAGCTGTGAGAGACTTCTTGGCTCCAACGTCCGCTGTCCACTGACGGAGCCAGACCAGTCTGCGCATGGCCACCAGCAAGGCTGACGTCCTACTACACACGACAATGGAGTCTTCCATCGCAGCCATGAAAAAATCCATGAACAATTCGCACTTCTTAAGTATAGCGAACTCAGCGCTAGCTGGATCCAGCTGAGCGTTATTCAGCCAGTCCCTGATAAGAGACCTGGTAGCAAGCGACACCATGGCAGATGCACTAACCGGCCGCAGGGCCGAGCCCACGTTGGCAAATGCGTGCCACGCCATCTGATCAAGGCGCTTGTCCTCGCCATCCTTAAGGGAGGAGGCGTCAGGGGTGTTCAGTACAGAAGAGTTGGTCAAACCTAACACAGGCGCGTCGACCTCGGGAGGAGAAGACCAGCGCTTGACCGCCTCCACCGGAAAGGGATACTTCTTATCCCATCCCTGAGGCACACCAGGGAGCCGACAGGGCCTCTCCCATTCCCTAAGTATCAGCGCATCAAAATGACCCTGGGTAGGGAATTCCAGACGGGGCTTGTAGGCCCCAAAAAATTCCCCCTTCTTAAGAGGGGGCGCCTCAGGTGGATCAATATCCAACACCTCCAATAAATGTGTCAAAACAGTGGCCGTATCAACGGCATCCCCCAGCGCCTGCCCGACATTGGAATTCCCAGGCTGACCATGGTAGTGCTGATCCTCCAGAGCGAACCTGAGGAACCTTTGATGACCTGGAAACACAGGAATATGAAGGTAAGCATCTTTGATGTCCACAGACGTCATGAAGTCCCCTGGACGCAGGGAACCGATTTCAGAGCGCAGAGTTTCCATGCGAAAGCGCCTGCACCTGACAAATTTGTTGTCCAGGATGGACCCATCTCCATCTCTGACCCATCTCTTTTGGGCACGGTGAAAAGGTTGGAATAGAACCCCTTGCCCCTTTCTCGTAAGGGGACCTGACAGATGACCCCCAGCTCCAGAAGGCTTCGCACCGCCAGAACTAGAGCCTGAGCTGACACAGTTCCCCCTGTTGCCTGGGGGCCGCAACCGGGGGAGAGATAGACAGTACCTCAAAAATCGGAGCCAACAGCCTATCCGTATCATTTGGGGCCCAGGGGTCAGAGCCAGAATCATCATGACCCCTGGGCCTCTCATCAGATGACTCCGAGTCAGAGAATAACTCCCCTTCTTCCAAAGGGTTGTCCTTCGCAGTCCAGACTGCAGAGAAAATCTGGGGATTTGTGGGAGGTGCCGGGTATTTGAGGGGCCGGGAGGAGCCAATTTCGCTGTCTCTGCAGTCCAGCGCCATTTGGCGGAGTAATACCCAAGTATAATGATTCTTATCTGGAGCAGGACGTACTGTATACTAAGAATACACCCTCGCCGCTACCACCCGCCCCCCCCCTCCCCCAAGCACACTACGGGGAGGGAGCGAGGAAAGCAAGCGAGCAGAGCTGAGAGCCCAGGCCAGGGATGGGGGGGGGGGGACCCCAAAACGCCTGAACAAGTAAACAGTCCCCAAAAACACTCACCCCCTCAGAAGCTAGGACAGGAACTCCGCATCACTAACAGGCTCACCATAAAGCCTATGGCCGGCTACCCTTTGTGGTACAGGGTCTGCGGCTCGGAGCAGCGCTCCTTGAGCACTTGACCCTAGTGCTCCTCTACCTTCACTCGATCCATCAGCCGAGGCTGGGAGGCACAAAAGGTCCGGAAAACGGGTGGAAATAGCCATGCAGGCTTGGTTGCCCCGCTCACCTGCGCAGTATAGAGAGCCATCTTCTATCTTCGCAGAATCACTGCAGAGAAAAAAATGGTTAAGGCTATGGTGATTCTGTTTTTATATGGTACTGGGAGGAGCACAATTGACTAATGAAATAAAGCTGATATACACTTTAATACTAGTGGTGGTGCGGCACATTCAATTCTCTGGACCAAGGGGTGCTTAGTCTGACAGCTCCCATTTATGGTCTGTTCATGTTAATATAGCACAAAACAAACAGCAGTGAGGCATGACCATTTAGGTAGGAGTGAATAAAGCTTAGACATGGTCAGGCTTCTATTGCTGTATGTAACACGGCAGCACTCTACATGCAAAAACAGGAACACACCTGCTGCAGTATGTTCCTCTCCCGTAAAGCCATCAATCTTCTGTGCAGGTCAACCAGCTCATCCGTGTATGCCTAAAAGGGGAGGGGGAAGGGGGATTACAATTAGCATCAAGCAACAGTGCTCATCTGCTAACTTTCAAACATGGTCTACATTTACCTTATCATACCCTCCCTTCTTCAGCATCTTCTCAGACTTGCTGCAAGGCTCAGGACTTCTGTGGCCAGAGGTCTGTAAAAAGAACAGAGAGAGACAGTGCAACAATGACTAATTAAAAATTCCAACTCTATAGCCTGAGCACTTGACAAAGTAATGGCCCCTTTCAGATTCCACATGAATGCTTTCAGTTTATGGAATAGGATTGCAAAAAAATCGAGAGGATAATGCCAACCCTGTATAAAGTATAAGTGCTGAAATCCAAATCTTTTTATTTAAGGTTGATGGTAGACTGAGGAGGGGTTAGCATCATTTTTGCTATTGATGACCCCATTAAGAAGATACAACCTCATTTTCTATCAGCAGTGATCCAGCAAGAAGTCGGTTCCATGTGGCAGAGACCACCACTCTGACATTCACAGATTTCCTTTTATATCAGCACTGTAACTCCCTCCTGACTCCACAGCCAGCTTACATCTGTTTTCAACTTGTGTCTTGTCCTATGTCTAGGGTTGGCTGGCTTCTGGATCCATTCTGCTGGCTGACACTCATCCAATAGGTCCTATAAGATGAGCACAGCATATAAGGATGTGGAGGTCGGCATAAGTGCAGGAACTGAAGTTAAATTATTAGCCAATTAATGTAAACCAAATAGGTGTCATTAGAAAGGATAGACGAGGGCCAGCAAAATACAGTGTTGCAGAAACACTGCTCTGGCCCATAAATTGCTTTTCTGTTAGATAAACCTCTAGTCAACATACAGCTGTTAAAGGGATTGTCCAGGCAACTACATAGACCATATACTCTTGTAGCTTTAAAGCTCCTAATGTTCCCATTTTTTTCCACTCAAAACCAACCCCCCAAAATGGAGAATACAATAGCAGACAGCGTATTTTTTTCAGCTTACT
Organism: Gastrophryne carolinensis; assembly: GCA_027917425.1. NCBI lineage: Eukaryota > Metazoa > Chordata > Amphibia > Anura > Microhylidae > Gastrophryne > Gastrophryne carolinensis. The sequence continues at coordinate 259,425,317 of CM051234.1, forward strand.
TGACACTTAATCACAATGTTGTAATATACAGGCGACCACAGGGGGCAGAGTTACAGACCACCAAGCAATCCCTATGATTGGTGGTCTACTGCTAGGGAAATCAGGGGGAGTGTACAACAAGAAAAAAATAAGCTCCCAACCTTCCAATTCAAGGCTCCAATCACCCGGCAAGACTTTTAGAAAAAAGTATTGGCCAGCATCAGTAAGAAGATAAGACTTTATTTGTAATGTAAGCAAAATAGAGAAAAGCAAAAGCATGCCCACTCACCATACATTCATGATTTTCAGCATTGTGCACTGAACATCTGTTACTTTAGCCAACGCATTTCAGGTGCTCCTGCCTTTAATATAATGACCATTTGTACATAATAAGCACGCGCTTAAATAGGAAGTACGGTAATCCTGGGTTTTTCCATGAATCATGCGTCCCGGACAGAATTGCTATAATTCAGCTCACTGAAGACCGGAAGGGAAGCACAGCCCTAACCCGATGGAAGCCTCCTACTACACCCAGGAGGCATGTGCACTGTATCCTCCCAGCTCCCCCTCCACTCAGAAACATGAGGCGCATGCGCATCCACAGCCAGTAATCGCCTGAACAAATCCGTGTCACCCGCTGCCAAGGATAGAGGGGGGCGCTAACAAGAGGGTAACAAAAGGAGTTCTCTTCTCCCTCTCCCATCTCTCAAGCAGTTGTGGTGCAGTAGTGACCCAGACAGAAAAGAACGTCCGACCACCCCAGTACTTGTTTCTATTTAAGTGCCTTATTATGTTCAAATGGTCATGAGAAAAAATACAAGAGCACATGAAACGCGTCAAGAAAAGTAACAGATGTTCTTTGCCCAATGCTTAAAATCATGAATGTACAAATAAATGTCATTGTTTTAGATTCTTACCGATGCTGGCCAAAACTTGTTGCCAAATCAGGGTGAATGCCAGAAGTCAATGCAGAGAATTCTAATTCTAGGTGCTGCTGCAAGGTTACAGGAAAGGAGAGGGCAGATATGATGAGGTAAGCTGCTAAATCAGGTTTTTTACATTTTGCCTGGACAGTGCCTTTAAAGGTAATAGGCATAGGGTAAAAAAAATAAAAAAAAAAAAAAAAAGGAAGAAGAATGGGGTACTTACCTTTTCTCCCACATAGCAGATCGGTGCTAGTCCAGCGATCAGTAACTCATCTGATTGTTGGATCTGAGCCCCCGCCACAGCATCCTGAGCTGTCCCTGGGGTTGTGTTTGATGGCGGGTCAGAAAAGTCGCCCTATGACCAATGGCAAAGGCTGGGACATGGCTCACAGGTGTCTTTGTGATGCGGCGCCTGGGGTGCAGGCTCAGATCCAGGGATCATGAGAGTTACTGAGTCATACTAGCACCAATAAGCTGCATGGGGAAAAAAGGCAAGTACATGTTTGTTCTCTCTCTCTATGCCTGTTGAATAACTTTAAAAAGGGTAGAGTCCACTTTCGTTTCAATTTTTGAAAGTGTATATATTTGTGTGGAGCTGTTCTGGCATTTTTATCTAATGTTATCAAATGTGTGTTTTAGTGAAAACTGCTTCCATAGCTGCAAACCGTTGCTATTGGCAATGTACACCAAGTGCAAACTAGCAGATAGTTGCACAGTACACTGCTGCTGGGCATGTGTAAGGTTGAGTGAGCTCCCTCACCTCAGCCATAGCAGCAGTGTTCTATGTGTACAGGACTCTCTTCCCTTCTTGGTGTACATTGCCAATAGCAACTGACTACAGGTAGTGAAAAAGGATTCCATAAAACACACATTTGCTAACTTAGGAAAAAAAAAAAACTAGATCAGCTCAGCAACTTTAGCACAACCTTTTGGCACAAATGAATTATACACGTCAAAACATTTCAACTAAAAGGGGACCTTTTAAAGGATTAAATCTCAACAATCATGTCGATAATGGTTTTTCTGACTACATCCAAAACTAAATGACATTCTAGATAAACATTATGGACATAATTAGCACTTCCAGAGTAGGTTTCTATAGGCTGTTCATGGCCAGTTTTAGGATGCCACCAGTAGCTGCTCTGATAGCACAACAGAAAAATGGAAGCATTTATTGTAAATGTACTACAGTAGTATAATTAGAGAAGAATAATATGGAGACTAAAATGTGTGGTACCTTGTTATTAGTTGGGGGCATCTTTTGTATGGGGGTGGTGCCGCGACTGGGAGCACAAGAATCGTCACTGCTGTCACTGTCACTATCACTCAGGCTCATCCTTTCAAAGCAAGTAGAAACAAGTTAAACGTGAAAAGACTACAGCCTACGAAATTCTGCATATAACCCAAGGTTTTCTACAGTAATGATGTTTTAAGATGACCTGTGCTTGAAAGTGTAAGAGATCCGAATGACTAGAAGAGTTACAATGCTGTCAACTGCCATAGCACCTGCAAAATGTGTGTCCTCTGCTTTAGTCCAGCTTGATTCATTAAAAGGTTTTCAAACCAGAAGATCATAAAAGTATGCACGAATGGGATTTATCAGCAAGGCAATTTATGTTTTCTTAATGGTCCCCTTTTCTCTAGTTCAACATCGGGTAAAACTGCAGTGGTTCCAGAAAGGAGTTTCACAACTATCGTAATGCCCTTCATAAGAGAACGGGCACAGAAATTCCCTGAAACAAATTTGTATATAATTTACTACTTCTTAAAAAGGGACACTGTAAATAGACTATTGAGTGCATATCTAAACTGAGTGAAATGACCTATCGTCTATAACCAAACCGTATTAAGGTGGACCAAAACCATCTGTAAGACTCCAGGGCTTACTCTATCCCCCTGGGGCGTCCTGAAGTGGGATGTCCAGCTGCCATGGTGAGGGACCAGCGGAAAGGTCAATATTGGCAATATTGGGGGCACCTAGTAGGCTGGCCCAGGAGTCTCTTAAACTCCAGGGCTAGCATGGGTGGCGATTGGTCCACTTTAAGGAGCTTGCGTACCGTGAATCTCTGCCTGCCGTTTTGTTCTTGGGAGTTGCCTCCTCTCCACACGAACTGTCATCATCCGACTCTTCTGACTGAAGGTCCTCAACCATGGAGCGTAAAGGACCTTAAAAGATAAATATTTATGTATAACAATATTGTTGTCCATCTGCAAGTGAGAGTCAACACTTTGGACCCAGCTAACTAGCCAATTCTTCTTCGACACAACCCACAAGTTACTGCCCCTGACAGCTAGTATGGCCCTCTGAGGTATGCAAACAAATGCAATAGCATCCATGGACCCAACAGAATGTTTTAACGGTTAACGTTTACCTACCTTGGCTGTGGTTTTGAGAAGGTTCAAAGTCTGACTCAGAACTGGAATCTGAAGTAGAACTAGTGTTGGATGGACTAGATGGGACGGACTAGACAAGAAAGAAAAAAATAAATGAACATTTGCGTTAAAACAATCGTTACATTGTAAAAAAGAGGAACATTGGAGGCCCTGGACTCCAAGGCCACCCGAGTTCCACTTCTTGGGACATCCACATCCTTGGGATGACCCTCTGTGTGAACCCCCAGCACCCCCCATCGCAAGTTTCACTTACCTTCTCCTGGAGCCCTCACCGTGTCTGTGCGCTCTGGCCGCATCCCCGCTCACCTCTGGCCGTGCGCACACCCAGCCTTTCTGAATGGGAGGCGCGGGCACACCACAGCTGCAAGGAAGGCAGGGGATGCTCAGCCAATCAGTGCACTTCCTCGAGTGGAAGCGGAAGGAGGGCGACCTGGGGTGGGGGATGCAGCTGCACAGAGGGACAAAACAGGGGGAAGGTGAAATTCCTTCAAGACCGTTTATAGAACCTGGGTGTCCCAAAGACCAGTAAAACATTAGACAATAATAATAATAATAATAAAATATATATAATAATAAATATAATAAATATGATAATATATCACCAACATATTATGCATTGCTTTACAATCAGAGGGTTCATGTACAAGCAACAACAAAAAACTAAGTATCCGTAAGGGCAGCATACGCCTTAGACCTCCAGGCTCCTCCTACCAATTTGGAACACCTGACCACCAGACAGAATAAATTCTTGACTCCTCCCTCCATTCCCCAGTTGTTGTAGAGATCTGAAAGAGAGAAAAGAAACAGGCCCACAACTCCAATCTATAACCCATACATAAACCAACTCCACAGAAAAAGTAAGAGAGGGAAGCCGGCGTACGCTGCCCTTACGGATGTTTAAAAAAAAAGTTACCAGGTACCTAACTTTTCTCAAAACATCTTTCGGGCAGCATACGCCTGAGAGATAGGCGAGTACTACCTCATTGGGTGGGAAGAATAGAATGGAGGATACTCCTGCCACAAGACTAGATTTGCTGTCCTAGAAGGATCAATCGATAGTGTCCAGCAAAAAAAAAACACCTTGCTGAGGATCAAGCGGCTGCACTAGCTCACCTGCTTAGCCCAAGATGTAGCATCACTTCTTGCCAAATGAGATGTGATACCATAAGGCCCGATATAACTAGAAAGCCAAATCCCATAAAAAAAGTCGACTAGAACACTCTCTGTCCTTACTCAGAGTTACAATGTCCACGAACCCACAGTTGGGCCTTGAAGATTCTTTCTCAGCACCGAGAGAAGGATCATTCCTAGCATCTAAGAAAATCCGATGAGAATCATAAAAGCTCCATTCTCAGAATACTGGGAAAAAAAGGCTCAAAGGGTAGAACCCTTGATCCTGAATGAAATAACTTAAACCCAAAAATTATTCTGGTAAAAGTAAGAACTAGCCCAGGGTTAGAGCCAACCCAGGGCTAGAGACAGCCTTAGTGGCTAGAGACAGCCCAGGGCTAGAGATGGCCTCGGGCTAGAAAAAAAGCCCATGACCTAGAGACGGCCCTGGGTTAGAGGCCACCTAGGGTTAAAGACAACCTAGGGTTAAAAAAGACCGTCTAGATTAGAAAGACGGCCTAGGGACCCGAATGGATAACACCATCTAACCGAAAAGTGCATAAGCTAGACTGGAATACCGTGCAAGGGCTGAGGTGTCCGCCCCTACTGCCGGATCCAGAAAAAAGTATTTGGTCAGCTAGCGACTCCTGGCTGAAGCAATAATATAGAACCGAACGATCCCTAGAATTGACCTACCAATCTGACTCCCTCAAATGAGGACATTCAGAAAAAAAACTGCCATATGATGCAACAATCCTACAGGACATAGCTGAAGGAGACTCAGGTCTTCATCTAATCCAAAAGGATTTCAATGCGACCCCCATCCAGCGTTAAAACTCGTTCTCACCTGATGGTTAATGTATGCTACAGTCGTAGCATAGCTTAACTTTATCTGCCAATCCTTGCCACGGCTCTCCAACCCCAAGCAGAGGTATCTGCAGTAAACCAACCTCCCTTTTGGGGTCCCAGATATAGCCTCTCCTGACCGAGACGTGGAAATATATCTTCCCACTCACTCCGGGAGCCGTACAAGCTGCTCAAGACATGTACCTCATAGTACTTAAGGCAAGTGGCATCACCTCACTGCGGAAAAGACCAAAGTCAACAGTTCTAACACCCTCATGACTAGAGTTATTGGAGGTGCTGAACTGGCACAAAGGAATCACGATTTCCTGAAGGGCCAAAATCCTTTGAGAAGGGAGAAAAAAAGTCAGAAGAAGTTGTTGACTTCCGACCATAACTCCTTATCAGAGAGGGAACCAGACTAAAATCCTAAAGGTTTAGAATCCAACCGAGCTGAAACACAGCTCTGAATATGTAACTGAGGCTCTAAGGCAACTTGTTCCTGAAGTGTACAAAAAAAAAAAAAAAAAAAAAAAAAGGTAGCAGATCGTCCAGATCAGTCGCCACAGACTCCTCTCAGTCTCCGATTTTTGCCCCAAAATCTTTGCAGAATTCTCGGACTGAATCCAGCCCGAAGGGAAGCAATAATTTGTAAGCGCAATATCCCGCTCTGTCTTTACTGCGAATCCGAAAAAAGACTTAGCCCGAGGCTCATAGCAACCTCTCAGGCAATCCCCAGATCTATTAAGACCATAAAAAAAAACCCTGTGGAAGCATGTCTCTCAATGTTTTAAAACTTATCAAAATGTCCGATCGAACAGAGATTGATATTCTAAAAAGCAGAATAAATCTCCCTCCAAAGCCTCCACCACCAGAAAGATAGAGGAATAAACCCTTTCCTTGCTGGTGACGGGAACTGGAATATGACTCGCCTGGTTTCCAAGTTTAGCAGACTTCTGAATATCTGATCGATCCTCCAACCCCACGGGTATAGGGGAGACCAAGATTCTGACTGAGGGGTAGAAGTAAATTCCACATGAAACCACTCTTATGCCCCTGGAATGGAAAGGGGCAACACAAGGTATTCAGGCCCCAACTCGAGACATGGCATCATAGCTACTCGTGTTTGGGCCAATAGGTTCCAGACCGTGTGGAACCTTTAAAAAACCCTCCTCTCCAGTAGAAGAGGAAGGTACCCCCGGGTTCTTAAGCAGCGCCCCCCTTATCGGCCGAATTCCCAAATCCAGATCCCCTGGATCTTTTAGGGACATCCCAATTAAGAAAGGAGCCCCTAAAAGTATTCCTGGGGAAAATATCTTGTTAGCTGGAGCTTTGGGACGAGGCGGAAAACATCTCTTCCTATTCGCCGTCACATCAAAACTTTACTCAGATCCAAACCAACCAGACAATCTCCCCTGAAGGACATGGCACAAAGTCTCATCTTTGAACCAGTATCCCCAGACCAGGTCCTCAGTCAAGGAGCCTGCGCACGGAATTGGTCACAGCCTTATTTTGTGCCAACAATCTGATAGATTCAGCCATGGCATCAGTCACAAAAAGTCGTAACTGAAAAAAGGATAGGTAGGGCCTTCAACATTACCTCCAGACTAGTCCTCTCCAAAAGACAGTCCTTCAATTGTTGAAGCCAGAAATCTAAATTTCAGATCACACAATTGGATGCCAAAATAGGTCTCAAGACATTAGATTCTACTTGCCAGGCCTTTTTGAGCAGTGAATCCATCTTATCCAGGGGATCACTAAGAACCCCAAAATCCTCCAAAGCTAATCCTGCTCCTTTAGAGATCTTAGCAAAAGGGGAATCCAATTTGGGACACTTTTCCCACAATACCGAGTCTTCCTCCGCAAAAGGATCCCTGCGTTTAAGACCCCGAGACTTAATACCTTCTTAGATGGGTCCTTCCATTCCTCCAAAATCATGTCCTTTAAATAACCATGAAAAGGAAATGAATAGGAAGAGTCAGGAGCCAAATCCGGATAAAACCCACCCTGATTAGACCTAGGGCCGGGGACCATCTCCTCTATCGATAGCTAAGTAAATCATATGCAGAAGAAAAGGTAAGTCTCCAGGAGGAAGCAAATACCTTGCCTTGCCCGAAGCAGCAGTGCCAGAGGCCTGCTTGTCCTTCTCCTCTGGGGAAGAGATCTCTCCCTCCTCAGATTCGTCCTCGGGCAAGGAATCCTGAGTGACGAAAAAAGAAGGTTTCCCCTTCTGCCCAGAAAAATAAGGAAGCGTCAAATAGGACCTGTTGTAGGTTGGGAAAAAAACAACCTGGTTATCTGCCTTATCTGGGGCCCTCTGGGTCATAGATGAGGAGGAAATCTGATCTTTGAGTTCCTTCATCATCAGCATCAGATCCTCATTATGCTCCTTATCTGTACAGGTTTGGCAAAGGGGTTATTTGTAGGAATCTGAAAGCTTCGTAGCAGATAAGGGGCATCTTCTACTGTTTTTATTGCATATAGATCCGGATGAAGAGGCTTTAGGTACCCTTTTGGAAGCTTTATGCGGGGTCTTAAGACTATAATCCTCAAATAAAATCATGTCCTTAAGGTACAAATAAGGAAAATGACTTACTGGGCAGAGCTGGGCCTCCTCCTCCCAGAATTGTCAGCCAGCGACAAATTGGATGAATCCTGGTCCACTAGAGGTATATCTGTGGAATCATCTTCAGCCAGGATCAATGGGAAACTCATCCATGTGGTCTGCCATGCTTCTGGTCATGAGGCACCAAATGAAATGCATCCTGTGTCCGCCTAAATAGGGCAGGAGCAAATCCTATAATTAGCGATTTAACCCTTCAATATATTACACAGAAGGGGAGGCCATAACATACATAATCCAAAACACTGTTCTGGCCCTTTAAGGCAAAGCACGTGTTGTGAAAAGCAGGAAGAATCCCCCGCGCGTGCACAGGATCCATCTACCCGAAAGAAGAGCACAGATGCTCCTAAAGGAGAGAAAATCCCCCTTCTCCAACAGCGGTGGCGGCGAGGGGGCGACGGAATGGCAGCGTGGAGAAAGTAGCCCGAAAATGATGCAGACGCTTCGGCGAGAGAGAACCCGGAAGGAGAGGGAGGAGAGCACGTGCCCCCTACCTCCAGAGCAGGTACTGTACCCTCTGTGTAATCTTAGAATCAAGCAGGGAAGAAAATAGAGATCGCGTCATTCTCCTTTCTTCCCCGCCTCATAAAAAGGTACATATGCAGCAAGTCTCAAGAAATAAAAAAAAGACTTCAAAATAAAAGCTGGAAAGATTCCAGAGCAACCACTTCATTCCAGGACTTCCAAATGCCATAGATAAATGATATAAAAAATATAAAAAACACCACCAGAGAGAATCCCAGAGTAAAATCCAAGGGATCCTCATTCCAAACTGCCATCCCAATAAAAAAGAATTCTTACATAATCCTACAATGGGGTCTGGCCACCCGGGCTTCTTCCAAGAGGTCATCCTCAGTAAGAGGGTAAAATACTGCTTAGCCCCCTTTGATTAAAATCAAAGAATGGGACCGGGCCCCAGGCATAGGAAAAAAACCTTTGGGCCTGAAAAATTGACCCCCTGCAAAATCAGGCCCATAGCACCGGAAAATACTTACCTAGACCAACCAGTCCAGGAGCTAGTGGTCTGGCTCCTACCTCACGGATGAACACGAAAACAACTGGGGAACGGAGGGAGGAGTCAAGAATTTATTCTGTCTGGTGGTCAGGTGTTCCAAAGGAGGAGCCCGGAGGTCTCAGGCGTATGCTGCCCAAAGGATGTTTTGAGAAAAATTATATAGCATTGAAACAAAAGAAATGAGGACCCTTTTCACAAGCTTACAATCTAAGAGCAGAATGGGGGGATGGAAGGTGACACAAAAGGTAATAAATGCTTTGTGCCATGGTCCAGCCATCCAAGTGAAAATAAGTATACACAATTTGTATGGGCAAGCCACAAGTTGATTTAGTGCTTTTTGAGGGCAAAGGCTGTGGTGTATCGTGTGTGATAATGGATTGGGTTCAGAAAAATAATGTAAAAGATTGATTTAATAGGAGTTCGATTAGGGGATGTGGGTAGGCTACCCTAAAAAGATGCATGTTAGGGAGCGTCTAAAGCTATTGTTTTGAATCAATCTAATTGTTGGGGGTAGAGCATTCCAGAGAATTGGTGCAGAGAATATTGAAAGTGTATGGAGCCAAGGTCTCAGAAACAAGAAGCAAAAATAACAGTGATTTGTCCAGCTTCTCCTTAAAGCATAGCTTTTAATCCATCCAGTTAAAAACGGCTTTATATTAGAAATGTTAGGATAATTGAAAAATGGCCCAGTAACAACAAGAGGCATACACCTAGTCTAGGTGTATGCCTCTTGTTGTTACTGGGCCATTTTTTAACTGGATGGATTAAAAGCTATGTTTTAAGGAGAAGCTGGACAAATCAATGTTATTTTTGCTTTTCAATTCTGGAGGAGCTGTGCCTGGGATCTCCCCGTCCGTGCTGTTACTCAGGAGGGTGGTGAGCTGGCTATTTTTTCTTTGAAATTTATGTCAGAAACAAGAAGGGCAGCAATGAAACACCCTATTTTGCGCAGGTCATCACCATATATTATCCCCCACCCAGTATTCTGCAAGCCCACGTTGTGGGTAAGAACTGAATCCAATCAGTCTTTTTATTTTGCAGTTTGTCGGCTCTCTAGATTAGACCTCACCTTTCTGGTCACCTTCAGCATAAGGCCATGAAAGCTGCTCACCAGCAATTAAAAATGAGCAACTAGTGATCTAGAGTTTATAAGACTTTAGGATCAGTGGTCTTCCTCTCCCTGGAGCATTTGGGACGCTCTGTAGCATAACACCTCTGGGTTCACAGGGAATTAATGTTTCAATGGCACGCATGCAGGCTGTGGTGGCACCCCCCACATCACTTTGGCTGCTGTGTGCACCCAGCCATTCAGATAGGCCCTGTGCAGATAAGCACAGCTGAAGGGGAGGGGATATATATATATAAATTTTTTTTTTCCCTCTCCTTACCACATTTGAAAAAGTCTGTATCGCAGCAGTCATCACAGGTACAAAGTATATACAGGATAGCATTCTCTTGTGTGTTGAGTAAAAAAATCTCACTCAGAAACAGACTGCAAGTAAAGCCCGAAAGTACACCCAAAGCAAACTTCAGGGGAATGTCCACCTTCGCAACAATGGACTTGCGCCCCCCCCATGTCAGTCTCAATGAGTTGGCCGTCCAGCATGGAGGAGGTAGGTACTCAAGCTTTCCAGTGAATGGAGGATGGCACTGAACAGGGGTCTTGATATCTGTATCTGAAAGCTGCAAAAATACCATTTTGTGAATACTCACCTGTAGAATGGGTATTATAAGTATGTCACACACCCCGCTTCAGATAGTCATTACACTTGGGTTATACTGACCTGTAGATGGCAATCTTGCAGAGATGTCAAAAAAAGGAAGGCCCTCCCAGTCCATAAATACCTGGTACCTCCCACTCACTCCCCAGCATTAGAACAGCAGTAAGGAAACAAAGGGACCAGGAAGAGCCAAAATAACCAGTAGCAGTAAAAAGGTTCACCATATAAAGGATCCAGAATACCAAAGGGCGGGGTAAAGCGGGGTGTGTGACATACTTATAATACCCATTTTACAGGTGAGCATTCACAAAATGGTATTATTCTAAGTATGTCACACACCCCGCTTCAGACAGTCATTACACTTGGGACATCCAATAGCGTCCATAAAGGGCAGGGATCCAAAAACAAGGCAACAATGCACAACTTAAACCACTGCAGCTTGCAGAACTGCGGCCAAACACAGCATCCGCTGAAGCCCGCACATCAACCTTGTAAAACTTGGAAAAAAGTGTGAACAGAAGACCAAGTAGCAGCCTTACAAACTTGCTCAACAGAAGGCTGGTGCTGAAAAGCCCAGGACGCCCCAACAGCACGAGTAGAATGAGCAGTAACACGAAAAGGGGGAATCTTCCCCTTAGCAGAATAGGCCCCAACAATGGCCTGGCGAATCCATTTACTAATGGAAGACTTGGCGGGAGCCAAATCTTTCCTAGGCCCAGAGGGCACCAAAAAAAAAAAAAAAAGGGGGCATCAGTCCTACGAAAAGAGGAAGGAGCCACCAAATAGTACTTCACACAGCGAACCACATCCAAAGAATGCAAAACCCTCTCCTTATTGCTAGGCTTAGGACACAAGGAGGGTAGAACAATGTCCTGATTAAGATGAAAAGCAGAGACCACCTTAGGAAGGAAATCTGGCTTGAAGCGCAAAACAACCTTGTCCTGATGCCTCTCAAAGTAAGGGGCCTTAATGGACAAGGCTGCCAACTCCGAAACACGCCGAACAGAAGTGATGGCAACCAGAAAAACAACCTTCTGAGTAAGCGTAGAAAGTGCAATATCCTGCAAAGGTTCAAGAGGAGGACCCTGCAAAGCAGAAAGAACCAAATTCAAATCCCAAACTGGGAGCAAAGGCCCCCTAGAAAAAGGTCTTAGAGGATGAAGAGCAAGAGACTTTTGAAAGAAAACCGCCAGGGCAGAAACGTGCCCTTTCAGCGTACTAAGCTGCAAACCCAGGTCCAGACCATGTTGCAGAAATTCCAAGACCCTAGGGATAGAAAATGCCCTGCAAGGCAAGGCCCTGACCTCACACCAATCAATATAAGACCTCCAAATCCTATAGTAGATGGCAGAGGAAGACTTCTTTCTAGCCCTAACCAGAGTCTGAATGACAGCATCAGAAAGACCTTCCTCCTTCAAGATGGAGGTTTCAGCAGCCAAGCCGTCAAAGCCAGCGTTGGTAAATTGGGGTAGGGCAGAGGACCCTGAGTGAGTAGATCCTCTGCCAACCTTACCACGTCTGCGAACCAAACCTGTCTTGGCCACCTTGGAGCCACCAGGATTGCCGACGCGCCCTCTAGGGCCAACTTGCGCACCACTTTGCCCATCATGGGAAACGGAGGGAACAGATACAGAAACCCCAGATCCCTCCAGTTCACAGACATGGCATCCGCTGGCTCTGGAGGGATCCCGCGAGAGAGACACAAATGCCGGAAACTTGTGATTTTGACGAGAGGCAAAGAGGTCCACCTCCGGAGTCCCCCACTGGTGGCGAAACACCTTGGGGCTGAGCGACCATTCCCCCCCCCGGCGAGATGACCCCCTGCTCAGGGAGTCCGCCTCTGTGTTCTCCACTCCCGGAATGTACACTGCCAAGATGCATGGGACATTGCCCTCTGCCCAATCCAGGATCAAACACACTTCCCTGAGGGCACGCCTGCTGCGAGTCCCTCCCTGGTGATTGATGTAGGCAACCGCCGTCCGATTGTCCGACCGAACTTGAACCGGTAGTCCCCGTAACTGATGAGTCAAGTGAGCCAGAACCAATCTGATGGCTCTCAACTCCAGAACATTGATGGGATCGTGAGCCTCCTGAGGCCCCCACAGTCCCTGAAACTGAAGATCCTTCCAAAATCCCCCCCCAACCTGACAGGCTGGCATCCATGGTGAGCGTCTCCCAACGAGGGGTCAGAAAAGACCTGCCCCTCGTCAGATTGCTTGGTTTTAGCCACCACCAAAGGCAACGTCGCACCCGGGGAGACATCAGAAAGGACTGATCCAATGACCGCGTGGACCCGTCCCAGGCCGCCAAGAGATGGAGCTGGAGCGTCCTTGTGTGAAACTGGGCAAAGGGAACCGCCTCGAACGACGCCACCATCAATCCCACCAGTCGCATACCTAGCCGGATGGACGGGCGGGGGATGGATAGGAGACGCCGAGTCAATTCCTGAATCAGAAGAACCTTGGCTCGTGGGAGAAACACCCTGAGAAGTATCCAGAGACATTCCCAGGAACTCCACCACCCTGGAGGGAGAGAGGCAGGACTTGGGATAGTTGATCACCCAACCGAAACTCTCCAGAGTGGACACCACGGTCCTGGTATCCAGCTGCGCCTGACTGAGGGAAGACGCCATGATGAGAAGATCGTCCAGATAAGGCACGATGCGGATACCCCTGGCTCTGAGGATGGCCATCACTCCTGCCAACACCTTGGTAAAAACCCTTGGAGCCGAGGTAAGGCCAAAACGGAAGAGCCACAAACTGAAAATGTCGATTTTCCACGACAAACCTGAGAAATCTCTGGTGCGCCGGAAATATTGGAATATGCAGGTAAGCATCTTTGATGTCTATGGACGTCATGCAGTCCCTCTGACGAAGTGAGTAGATGGCTGAGCGCAGAGTTTCCATACGGAACTTCTGGGGACGAACGAACCTGTTGAGCAACTTCAGATCCAGAATGGGACGAACGGATCCGTCCTTCTTGGGCACCATGAACAAATTGGAATAGAAGCCCAGGCCCCGGTCTGAGGGAGGCACCGGACAGATGACAGCCATGTCCAAGAGACTTGCTACTGCCGCCCGAAGTCCCTGGGCAGCCAGAGGATCTGACGGCACCCGAGAACTGAAGAATCTGGGAGGGGGGCCAGAACTCAAACTCCAGCTTGTAACCAGAAGACACCACTTCCTGAATCCACCTGTCCGAGACCTCTTGGACCCAGACCCGGGAGAAGAGTTGCAGCCGTCCCCCCACCCGGAAGGGCGAGGGCGCCCCCTCATTGCTGAGCCGGCTTGGCAGCGGCTCTAGGCTTGGAGCCCCAGCTGTGTCCTGGACGGGCCCGACCCCTGCCCCTAGGCCAGGAATCACCTCTGGACGAGGGGAAAGCCGAACCCCTGCCAATTCTAGCCCCACGAAAGGACTGAGAGAAGGAAGCCGCTCCCCGAAAGGGGCGACGCTGCTTCTTACGCTGAGGTAACTTACCTCCCTTTGCCACCGAATGCACACACACCCGGAAGCCTAGTCGGTATTGATACCATCAAAATGCTTTTGATAAGGAAATTCCAAGCGTGATCACCTCAAAGAACTCCCCCTTCAGCGCTGGAGCCACCTCGGGGGGAGAAATAGCCAGGACCCTAGAGGTATCCAAGGAATCCCCCTGGCCCTGCTCGGTATCAGCACCCACAAACTGCTGGTCATCGGAGCCCTCAGACACCTCATACAGCTCCCCTTCCTCACGCGGGGGACAATCAGACCAATACAGGGAGTCAAACTCCTCCGCCTGCATGGCTGTATACAAATGTTTTCGCTTTGCCGTGGCCTTTTCAGCAACGGCACTGGAAAACAATTTTTCAAGATTGGCCAATCTGGCACACACCTCAGATTGCGACTCCCCGCCAATGACCACATCACATGGGATACGTGTCAAGCGGGGGGGGGGGGGGCTCGGGGGGAGACTGAGAGGAGACTGGCGGAGCAGAACCAGATGAGATACGGACCGCGTAATGGACCGTTGCGCACAGGGTACACAAAAAAATACATCATCCCCCAAAAGGGATACCCCACACCCCAAACACAGCCTGGATTGCCCCAAGGGGGGCACAAGCCCAGTATCCGGGGAAGCCTCCATATGGTGACCCGGGACTTTAAGTCCCGAGTGGGAGGAATTTTAAGCCAACTAAATTTAACCAGGGACCCTAGGACCGGGATGACCCCCCTTTAATAGGATCGATGGTCCACCTGGAACACACAAACAACACACAATCAGACCCACATAGCAAATGTCCAAAGAGTTAATAACAGAGCATTGCCCAGCAACCCCAGGGAGGGGCATAATCAATAAAGAAAACTGATGGGCCACAGGCCACTCACCCAACCGGAGTCCCGCACGCCAGACAGTAGGGAGAGGGAAGGCGCGTAGTGTGCAGAGGGAGGGAGGGAGGCCGGGCCGGCGCTGTTCGCTCCTGGCCAGAAGCTGGGACCTGAAAACGCGGCGCCCGCAGCACGGGGACGGGCCGTAGACGCGCGGGAGCGCCCGGCCACGCCCCCCACCCTGAGGGGAAGAAGCTCCTCTTGGGCGCCTTACAGCCACCATGACAAAACTCCAGAGGCCGGCACCGCGGGACCGCCGGCGCGTGTAGTAAAACCATGCAAAGCACCTCACACACAATTATAATAAGATGAATCCATAAGGGACCCAGCCCCCCCACCCTCCCCCTCTAAGGGTATCCGGGAGAGGGGGAATCCATGCTAGGGTAGGGGCCAAGGGACAGGGTCACCGGGTCACCAACCCGGTTAGCCACCTACCCCTTGTTATGGGGTCTCACGGCTCCTGAGCACCTAGGGTGCCATCTACCATTGCCCGGACCAGCAGCCTAGGCTGGGAGGCAAGTAATGTAAGTAAAGGGATCCAGGCAGGAATAGAACAATAGAGGGCCGGGACTCATCCCGGCTACCTGCAAGGAGGAGACATCCATCTTCTGACTTGCTCGCCTCTGCAGAGATGAAAGACTGGGGAGTGAGTGGGAGGTACAAGGTATTTATGGACTGGGAGGGCCTTCCTTTTTTATTGACATATCTGCAAGATCGCCATCTACAGGTCAGTATAACCCAAGTGTAATGACTATCTGAAGCGGGGTGTGTGACATACTTTGAATAGGAGTATTTTTATTGCAATTTTTGTGCATAGACTATCGCTTTAAAGTAAACTTTCGAGAATACTTCTCTTCCTAAAACATGATGTTTTACTGGAAACTCTAAAAGAGAAATGTGAGGGGAAATATTAAATTGTATCTATGACACACTGTCTGCGTTAAAGTGAAACAAAACCCACTGTGGCTGGTCTTAGATTCTTAAAGATTCTAGGGCAGGCCTTACCGGTGGTAATCCCGAAACAGTTTCAGTGTGAAACCCCACCCAGAGCGCTGCAGAACTCAACCGTTGGCGAATCTTGGGTTGGTGACACAGCCGCTGTCCTCCAGTTTGGCGAAGCCCTATATGTAAACAGGGCCATTTGTTGCGCATTACATATGCACAGCAAACAGCTTTGATTGGACGAAAGCCCGCTTGTGCTGTTGGACTGAGAAGAGGTGAGTTTTTCTATCAGTTCATTGTTCAATAGTCAAAATCGAGTTGTTGCGCTTTGTTCCGCTTTAAATCACATGTTCCTAGCAAATGTCAACCTTTCAACAGCGTTCTAACAAAAGCCATAGTAACAAAAGCCATGAAGAGGGAGTCCATATTTGGGCACATGAAACTGATAATCACTCAAGAGATTATTAAACAAAGGCACCCCTGGCCTGGAATGAAGCCACAAAGTCCCGGTCATAACTGACCCCATGCAGGGATCCAATTCCTTTCACACACACCTAAAGCAGGCCACCCAGACTTTCAGTCTCCGACACAGAACCGAGAATAACTGAGCAGCTAATCACCCTGTCCCCAAGCCAAATACAGAATAAGAACTAGGTGAAAAAAGTTGCAGGGGTGCTTATGGAAGCAGTTTCACTACCTGCAATCTGTTGCTTTTGGAAATCGTATACAAAATCTGTACCTCTTCGAAAAGAGAGAACTGATCCCTGTACACACAGAACACTGCTGCTGGGCATCTGTAAAGTTGAGTTACATGCCCCACCCCCCAGCAGCGGCCATAGCGGCCTTTTTTCTTTTGCATGGACATGGAAATGCACACCATAGAATGGAGGAAAGCCCACACATGCACCATAGGATCACAGAAGAGGTCATAGCAGGGCATCCTGATTTGGGATACCCAGAGGCCCCAGGATAGTCAAACGCATGGCTTTGGCTCCCCTTTTAACATAAATGCTAGCGTTAAAGACTCCTTACGTCTCTGTGCCTATGTCTGAAACTGCAAATCAGATAGAAAAGAACTTAATGATTAAAAATCCAAAAAGACACACAACATAGCATAAAGCCTAAGCATATCCTCTAACTAATCGCTCCACCCTACCCCTTGTTGAGAAACCTAAAAGTGGGCCATCAATTCACCCCCCCCCCCCCCAAAAAAAAAAAAATATATATCTCCCACACGATTAGATGGAAAAAAAAAATTAAAAAAAAACACACACACACAGGGCATAAAAACCTAACAAAAAAATAAATGCTAAAGCCCGCAGATGAAACTTGGCTGACCTGGTTACTGCTGGTCTGAAACTGTCTGGACAGAGTATGGATAAGAGAAGTAAAGAGAAGAGTTTTAAAGCTACTGCAGGCAGGGTTGTTTATTTTGTTCAAACAGGGAGCCACATTGGGGGTCCTATGGGGTAGCAGCTGGGTGTTTAACAGCTACACATCACTGAACCACCAATGAATATGTGCTGCATTTTATATGGGGTTCAATTTTATTATACAACGAATGATACTTTAAAAAAGGGCCAGTCCAGCCCAGGATGGCAGTTTTTTAAAATCCTCCCACCCTGACACCCCCTGATGCAAGGCAGGTGGAGGGGGGGTGTTGCAAATAAAAAATGTACCTGCCCCAGAGTTCAACACCAATGGTAGGGTGATTTCGGGGCTGTTCGCCACCATCTTGGCTAGTCCCAGGCCTGCCAACCGTAGCCACCGGGACAGGAGCGCACCCTTTAATTTCTGTTGGTGGGGCCCACACAGGCTGAAGGGCATAGGGATGCTGTGGAGTGTGGCTTAGCCGTGTGATCAAGGATCAGAAGTACGTTTATGGGGTTTGGTTCACTTTATTGCCTAAAAGTGGACCAAAAGCGGCTCAGGAGTCTATAAGACCGATTCTGGATACCCAGCTGTGTAAAAACCCCCAGGTCAACCAGTACATTCACCTTCTCCAGAATCCAACAGCGCATGGGCAAGTAGCAGCCACTCCCTACTATAATATTTTAACAGGACACACACCAGTGTCAGGCATTTGTGAATGGTACACTTCCGGCTAGAGGGTAGTGGGGATGCTGGAGCAGAATCTTAGATGAGTCTAGAAGAGTTGGCGTGAGAGGATCAGAGTGCGTCGATTGGACGACAGTCAATGCATGCGCCGTAGGACTGGGGAAGGGTGAGTAAGAGTGGGTGACCTGGGGGGGGGTTTCACACATCGGGGTATCCCGGGAACAAGGACCAAAACTCAGGATAGTTTTGGACCTGGGTTTTGGTCCACTTTAATTCTTACCTTTCACCTTGGGAGTGAAGAAACTGACGGCACACAAAAGAGGAAGTCCATTTTTACAGCACAAAGGATATTTATATGGAGGGGTTGTCCAACCTTGGCAGCAATCCAAAATAAAGGGATAAAAGGACTATCCCCAAGAAGCAAAATATTCTCACCAGGTTTTTAAAAGATCTTGGTCAGCGGAATTGAGGTCCAGTGTGCAATGGGGAAGACCGGATGATGTGCCTTCTAGGGCAATTGCCAGCAAGTCCTTGCTGAGGACACAATAGATGCAGGCATGGGTGTGTAGGGTAGATAAGCCATATATAGCCTCTAATCATGGTGGCTGGCAGATTGATGCTCCCCTTCCACTGGACAGGATGTCCCAAATAAGCAAAATTAGAATTAACCTCTAAGAACATAAAAATAATGCAGTGAAGAATTTAATGTAATTACCTCAGATTTTGAGGATCTTTCATCATCAGAGTGGGAATCTTCAGCCTCGACTGGCTTCTTAACATCAGAGTCTGCTTTGGGCCTTTCTGTTTTGCTCACCGTTTTTTCTTTGACTATTTTATTTTTATCTGCATAAGTGTTAACTGGATTGCTAGGATTAGGAGGACCCCGAGGGGAGGTTGTAGAAACAGAAAGTCCTTTGGAGTTGCCTTTTTTTGGCTTTTTGCTGCTAGATTTGGGGGAGTCTATGTTTGATGGTCTTTTGCTGGATGGTTTGGAGTCAGATGGACCCCCTTTTGGTGACATGTTCTCCAGTTTGGGTTCTTTTAAAGTTATTTTTTGCTCCTTAAAGGCTGCTTTAATGGGTGCTTTTTCTTCCTTGGGTGGTTTGTTCTCCAATGGTTTTCGAGAGGACGAGGAAGATTCCTTAACCGGCTTACTGTCATTTTCCTTGCTTTTGCTTTCAGAATCTTTTCTCATACGCTCCCTGTGTTCTTTTGTTACCTTATGAGATTTTGACACTTTGCTGCTGTCCTTGTTGCTGTCCTGTCACACGAATATTGGTAATGTAATTAACATTATAATTATAAATTTCAACAAGCTAAAAAAAGAAAAAAAAAAAAAAATAATCAAACCTTTGATGCATGTGATGACGGCTTGGCTTTCTTTGGATCGGAGAATGCAGAAAGAGGGATTGTGGGCAACATCGGGTAATCTGGACTAGGCCTCGATACAGTCTCTGCTCCTTCAGGCATTACCAACACCTTTCCAAAATAAATTGGGAAAATTGAAATATGGAGGGCATGAGTTTGGGGGGTTTTTGAGGCATATATGGCTATTGCATTGTGACATATTGTACCTAAAGATTACCAACAACACATTTCATGTTAAAGACCAAACTGTAAAAAAAAAAATATATATTATTTTCCAGTAAATTCCTTTGAAAATACCAGTTAAACCTATATAGGCAACAGAGTGTGACAAAATCTATATGTAGGCTGGCAGTTAAAGAGTTAAACAGCAAATGACAGCACACCACAACAATGCTTAAATATAGCAAACCCTATATCTCTTCATTGTAGAAATATAAATAACACTGTACATATTAAACCAAGTAAAATACACATGACAAAGACAAACTCCACACAAAAGTAGGACAATCCAGCAGTACAAGCACCTGATATATACCAGATCTCAATAAGTCTGCATAGATAATAACCATATAAGCTGCATACCCCAAGATCTGGATCGCCATTGAAAACGAATATTGAACACTACGGCCACGCTGTAAGCACAACAGCGGTGCCCAATACAATACAGACACAGATGTGCATATGAAGTGCAAAAAAGGTGCTCTAATGCACAAAGAATTCTTTAATATACAAAGAATATATGTATATATAAATCAGGTTGAATAAGGGTGAGAAGACACAAAAAATAAATCATAATAATGGCCTGAGGAAGCGGTGTCATTACAGCCACAGAATAAGTGTCCCTGGTTGACACCCCATCATCAATCTGCTCTCCCTGGATCCAGTCATCGTGAAAAATAAAATAAATAATATAGAAAATATATATATATATATATATATATATATATATATATATATATATATATATATATATATATATATATATATAATTTTTTTTCCTTACAAGAGTCGATTCAGAGCCTGTTGAGAAAACTCACTCCACCATAGGAGTGAAAATTGCCGCTCACTTTCATTGATGCAGTGGCAGGTAAAAATGTACATACCGGCAGACAATGAAAGCGAATGGCAGTCTTGTCTCGTAAAAATTAGTGAGAATTCTCACCAGGCTCTGAATCAACCCCATATACTTTAGGTCTGGTTTTGGTCCACTTTAATTGTTTAACTACCCTGGTTTGAGAAGTCAAATACTCATCAGTATCCAAATGCATGGTGCAAGGCTGGAGGCAGCCAGTACAAAGTGTCACTTTATACAAAACTGTCAGCACTCTCAGAGTGTAGGCTAAGCTTGGATAGAGAGGGGGGGGGGGGAAGGAATCATCGGACTATACTGTTCTTTATACCCATATTCCCAAAACACTTGTCCCTAGTATTCAATACTTACCCAGGGAGGATATTCAGGTCCACATGCATCCCCAGACAGACATTACTGCAACATTGGCAGAAATTCCACCCACAACTTATGCATAACATGGCTGGACACCATGAGGAAGCAGGTGGCATGCGTGGATTTCAGTAAACATAGAATATACAGACGCAGAGGCATATGGATTTGAGATATATATATATATTTTTTTTTCTTTGTTACTGACCACAAAGAGCCTTTAAAAGGGTAAGTCCACTTTCAATTACATTTTTGAAAAGTGCATATTTTTTGGGGCCAAAACTATGTGCTCAGGGTGCTGAGCTGATCTAGTATTTTTAATTTTTTTTCCCCATGTGTGTTTTAAGAAAGCAGTTTTCACTACCTGTAATCTGTTGTTATTGGCAACGTACACCAAGAAGAGAGAAGTGAGCTCTGTACACAGAACAATGCTGCTATGGCTACTGCTGAGGTGAGGGAGATTACTCAACATTACACATGCCTAGCAGCAGTGTTACATGCTTAATACTGTTGACATATGTCCATTATTTTTTTTTTTAACTGATAACAGCTAATAGTAACTGTTAATGTTATTTTCTTCTAAATAAGCATCTAATCCTTTTTTGAAGCAGTCAGCGGTTGATGCTGTAGCAAGCTTCTGTGGGAGGCAGACATAACTTCCTGTTTGCAGGCGACCTGCAAAAGTATGAGCCGCCATCTTTAAATTTACCACAGCAAGAGTTAGAAAAGGGTAAATACATTTTTATGGGCAGCAATCTAAATTGCCAGGGGGAGGGATGCATGTGAGCATGGGATGGGATGCATGTGTTTGTTGTGTCGGTCTGGTTTAGGCTGTTGGTCCACTTTAATGCATGATAATATCTTGGTGGCCTTGGAAGCACCTGCTTCACATTGCAAGCTGGCATTTAACTTGTGGTCTCTGCAATCTGTTCTATTGGCAACATACACCAAACCTGTACATTGCCAATAGCAACAGATGAAAACGGCTTCCATAAAACACACATTTGCTAACATTAAAAATGCCAGATCAACTCAGCATCTTTAAGACAAAATTTTGCCACGCAGAAATATACACTTTCAAAAATGTAATTGAAAGTGGACTTACCCTTTAATACTCACACCTGTGGTGTTAAGGAGTTAAAAGGAATAAATAAAATCCTGAAAATTAGTTTAACTGGTCAATAACTGTTTTATGGTCTTCATGACCACGTACCCCTCCTGCTTTGAGCAGCTTTTTTAGGAATTCCTTGGTTGGGTTATTAAAGGTCAGCTTCTCACATCGCAGATGGTTCACTGGCGGATTCCCTTCGAGGTTCAGGAACAAGTCATAGGCAAAACAGACTTTCTTGGGCTCTTCCTACATAAGAAACAAGAACGCAGGTCATCTATTGCTGCTAATTCAACCAAGCACACAGCATCACGTTCACTGTACCTTATTCTTGAAGTATACTTCAATTGGCAAAATGAAGCCAGCATAGCCAGATTCTTCTACTCTATATGGAGGTTCTTTGCATGCTACAAAAAAATTAGACAAAATAAGTTAAGTGTATAAACCAAGCAAACAAAAGGTGTATGAGGACTGGGCTACAAACTGATTTCGGATATGAGGGAGCTAGCTGTGAACAATTAAATATCAAGGTGACTTTATGGCACATTCACTGTACAGTTACACCAGCAAAACAGCTGTAAGGGTTGAATAAAATTTCAAATGATGTACTCTCAGGTTCCCATTTAGAGGGAAACAGCATGCACCATTTTTACTTAAATTTACTTGCCCTCCACTGCCAGGATGCAATGTATACTCCCACCTGCAGTAGCTTCTACTATTTAGTGTCACCAGCTCTACTGCTGACAGCCTGTCCCTAATGTGGAGGCAGCTAATGAGGTTGTGCACAGCCTAACATTTAGGCCCTGGGGGGCTGAGACAAAACATGATAATCAAGGTAAAAGGCCCTAATAATGATGTAAACCTCACTGAGGAACCTGACAAGTTTCCCAACAGAACAGATTGTCTCGGCGCACTTGCAGAATGGAAGCTAGGAACTACTGCTGTGCCACTGGGGTCAAAGGATGATCATAGTGATGATCATGGTAAGTATTACTTACTTATCCAAAAAGTCTTTGCCTAGGTGTTTGAGGGGGGCACTAGGTTACACCATTGCGTCAGGCTACATTTGGCACTGTCCGAAACCGTTTTGTGTTTTTACATTGAAGAAGAAATGGCTGGGATATCAGGGTTTACAGGTTCACCTAATGACATATCCCTTAGATCCTGTCCCTCCAATCAGCTCAGAACAATGGGACAAAACTGCTGGTCCAAGCCTTCCTCACATCACTGTCAGCCTGTTCGACTCCCAGTCAGCCAACAGAGGGCAGAATTCACACCACGCTACACCATTCTTCTCCCCAGCCACTCACACACGCAGCAGGGGTGGGGAGAAGAATTGTGCTCCTGGTGGACACAGACATCTCTGTTGAGCGGGAACCTAGCAACAGGGGGAAAGGGGAGAAGCAAAGCCAGGGTGTCTGTAGCAGGTTCTGAGAATCTTACAGACCGTGCCCATTATGCAGCATCACAGAGCCAGGGGCCACACCCACATTTTTTATAAGTGTGTATCATAAGTTTCATATAGTGAAACTGTAAACCTTGATATCTTGGCTATTGCAATTTAAAAAAGCATAACTTAAGTTTGTAGCTTGGTAACTTCTTTTCTAAACATCAGAACGGGCAGCATACTTATGAGACTTTATGTCTCCGGCTTTGGGTTGGAACATGTGATCACCAGAATGAATAAAACTTTGGCATCTCGTCCCAGCCTTCAGTTGTTATTGAGATCTAGAAAAATAAGAAGACAGACCAGAACACTACTGGTGATTAAACATGAAATACATTCAATGACATACCGAGGGAGGGAAACCTGTATGCTGCCCGTTAAGATGTTTGGAAAATAAGTTACCAGGTAACTAACTTTTCTGAAAACATCCTCCGGGCAGCATACGGGTAAGAAATAAGCGAGATCTACCTCTACTGGGTGGGAAATGCTGCCCGAAGCACAATCCTGTCAAAGGAATGATCTTCAAAAGGTCAGCAAGTCCAATCGGTAATGTCTAGCAAATGTCTTGGCTGAGGACCAGGTGGCCGCCTTACAAATCTGTTCAATATAGGCCCCAGTTTGCTCTGCCCAAGATGTAGAGTCACTTCTCGTAGAGCGAGCCATAATTTTTCCAGGAACTGGAGATACGTTATAGGTGAAACGGATTGCACTTCATCCAACGAGCGAAGGTTGACTTAGACACCCGATGGCCCTTCCTAGGAGCTGAAAATTAGACCCAAAAAAAACCCATCTGCTTTTTGCCAATCCTTTGTTTGGCGAACGTATTCCAGAATACATGGCCAGAAGTACAAAGATTTAGTCACAGAAGAATCTTTACTATCCGTTGATGGAAGCACAATTTAGGAAGCAGAGGTCCACCCTTAATACCGATCCTGAAAAAAAACTGAAGAAAGGGGCGACAGGACAATGCTTGGATATCACCGACTCTGTGGGCAGAAGTAATTGCCGCTAAAAACAGTACCTTCCATGTGAGAAATTAAATAGGCGCGTCACAAACTGGTTCAAATGGAAGAACCGTCATTGCTGTCAGGACTTTAGCCAGATCCCATTGAGGCGCTACCTTCATGCGGACTGGCTTAGATCGTCCAACCGCTAGAAGAAAACGCATGACCAATGAAAATGACGATAGTCTCTTATCCAAAAATACTGAAAGAGCTGCCAGTTGTACCTTTAGAGTACTGACACTGAGACCCAGATCAACGCCCCTCTAGAGGAAATCAAGAACAACTGGAAGGTTAGAAGCAGGCTTACAGTTCTTAGTCTTCCATGTTTCAAAGGTCTTCCAGACTTTCAAATAAATCCTTGTCACCGCCTCTCTACTGGACAGTAGGGCCTTGATAACATTGTTTGAAAAACCCTTCCTTAGAAGCAAGGCAAGTTCAGGGTCCAGAGAGTCAAACACCATCACCGAGGATATAAGCAAGGCACTAGTCTCTGGTATAGCAGGTCCGGATCCTTCAAAAGCGTCCAGAGTTTCTGTATGGACAGTGTTACAAGTGTTGAAAACCCAGGGGACCAGGAATAAAACTGTAGCTGGCTGACTGGATAACGTGTTGAGAACCTGAAGATGTATCTGAATTGGGGGAACGGGTAGGCGTGCCTGATTGACCAATCCTGTGCCAGAGCCTCTATTCCCAGAGCCGGGTCAGAGGAATTTAGAGAGAGAAAAAAAAAAAAAGGAAGAAAAAAAAAAACCCAAACAAAAACACATTGATTTGTGGTTTCTCCCTGATTAAAAAGATCCACCTCCGGAGTTCCTCAGAACCCACATCTGATGGAATACCTCCTGGTTCAGCAAGCAAGGGAGAGCGCGACTTGCTCCTCTCGGAAGCTTGTCTGAATAATTGCTCCTTATAAAATGGTGGAAGAAAGAAAAAAATCGACAAGGTAATCACAAGTTATATTCCATCATAAGGGTTAAAAGAACAAAAAACTACAAAAATTCACCTCGAGTCAAGTTCACACAGCCTGCAACGCTAGGTACAGGCTAATCGTAATCCACACTGTATAATGAACAAAAATAAACTACCAGCATTACCATAGAAAGGGGTCCCCAACCAGTGATAAGGGTAACATTGGTGGCACCTTAGGTCCTCCAAGGTGGTACTTAACAGGACTACAGACTGATCTGTGCTACATCTGATCTGCCGCTTCTAACCTGCCCAAGAAATGCAGGCCATTGCTAAATAAGCACATATGTAAGTTATAAAAACTGTCGGGTCCGAATTTGTCAGGGGCAAGAAAATGCAAACAGTTAGCCCCGACAACACTCATTACAGTCATAAGGTGCCAAGATTCCCCACATCGTCTAGATAGAGTCTCAACACAAGCAGTAAAAGATGACCAATAGTCACAAATGACTAAAGACATAGCAAAAGTAAGTGCTAACAAGGTTTCAGTATTATGCATGCTAACAGAGAGCCGAGATAGAATAGATAGATAGAAGTGAAATACAGAACAGCCATACCTTACATCTATAACAAACAGGAGAGGTTGGATAGCACTAGTCAGCCTCATCCTTAAGGACCTGCCAATAAAACATATTTCGGATTCTTAGAAGGATCCTAATATAGTAAAGCAAAAACAAGGAAGCCTGTTGGGGACAGGAAATTGCTTAACACTTGAATTGAAGCATGTATTTGAATGGAAGCGATGTAGCCACTGTATGTGTGTGCAAAGATTCCCCAACTTCCACTAGATGGGAGCTCTGCTAGAAGCAAGTTCTCCTTCACGGCGTGAGGAAGAAAGTTGTATAGTAGGAAAATGCCCCAAATTAAAATCGGGACCATTCCTAGCAGAGAGTAGCAATGGCATGTAGGTCAGCTTTAAAAAAGGAAACCCGGTTGTTAGCAGAAGGTGAACAGCATCTTAACCTGTAGCAGTTTAAATCTGCCCCATGCATAACATCTTCCCTGACATAAATGGCATATAGTGTATAATATAGCAATTCTCTAAAACAGAAAAATAAAAAAGTAGCATAGCAATATGGCATAATGAGCTTCACAAACTAGCATTCATTGTATATCATCATCTTATTCAATGTCTTACCATTTATCTTATTCAATGTCTTACCATTTTTACATTCGGCTAGGTTACAAAAACTGCTTCAAAACCTGCAACCAACCCACCGGGTGTGACCCAGCCAGGTTTTGCACGAGTGCAACAGACCAGTAATCAGTGCAGCTCTGTGTCAGCTCACCTGCAGGGGTTTCAGGGCACCCAGCAACCCCATCTTCTCCAGAATATCAACCTTAGAAAAAGGGTAAAGACAGCTTACACCCCCCCCCCCCAAATAGGTCGGGGAATGGAGAATCTGGGCAATACCCTGGGGCGATGCCAGGTCCTTGGCAGGCTGTCTCCAGAGCCGGGAAATGGGTTCGCTCTGGAGCTAGTGGTCAGGCTCCTACCCAAAGCAGGAACACAAAGGAACTGGAGACTAGGAGGAGGGATCAAAGTTTTATTCTTTCTGGTGGTCACAGGTTCCAACCTAGAGGCGGAGACAAAGTTTCATGAGTATGCTGCCCAGGGGATGTTTTGAGAAAACAGTTTAGAACAGTGCTAAATGTAGCCTGACGCAATGGTGTAACAAATGCCTTTGCCTGCAGTATCACTAACTCTGAAGGGCCTTTCATGTTTTATCAGTAACTAAACATCATGCAGAGAAAGATTCTGCAGAGCAGATAACTGCAGATTCTGAGTGCCGAATCAGAAAGTCTAGAATCAAAAGAGAAAAAAAAAAAAGAAAAAAAAAAACAACTTAACATCTATACAAGAAATGCAAAGTGCTCGCAAACTTTAGCTCCGTTTCCTGGTTTGCAGATTTTGGAAGTTAATTTACCAGGAAGAGCATGGGTGCTAAGGCAGATTGTAACTAGCACACGCTCTGGACTACCTGTGGCGCTGGCATCACTCCAGGCATTGTACTGTAAATAATTCTTCAGGATATGCTATGATTACTTCCGGGGCAATAGTTTAACAAGATAATTATACATAGGTTCTATTGCTTCTGGTATTGGCTGGAGTTGAGCATAAAAACCATATACTAGCTATAGCCATAGTTAAGTGAACCAAAATGCAGGTTTGGAATGCCCCACTATGTAAAACCTCACAGTTCACCCCCCAAACCACCTTTCCCTGGTTTATGCCGCGCATATTAATCTGTTGCCTTCCTGGTCTCCCTACGGTGTGTGGAGTGCCTCAGCTACAGGTAGGCAGCATCGGAGCCCCAGAGAGGTGATCGATTTCTGGCAATCTTGGTGCCCCAAGGTCACTACACAACTTTAGACTCAAGGGCCAGCCAAACATTCAATGGTCCATTTTAAAAAGGACTGTCAAGGCAACAGAAAAAACAACCTCACCTTTTGGCGCCATCAGCCATTCTGTCTTACTCCAGCTAAATGATGTGTACTTGTTTCCAACATCAACTCCTGTGGTGTCCATGGCTGTCTGTTCACATAGGGAATTAAATGTCTGCAGTCAGCCACAACGTTTGGAGCATTCAAACTTCACTGCAATGGAGGTGTGCCGAGGTCTAACACCCCTCTCCACTAAAATGAACAAGGAGGCTGGCTGCCCATCTCAGAATTCCCTAATGGAAGACGAGCTTCACACTGCAGGACTCTCAGGAATCTCAGGAACGGGTTGATTTTTATTTAACTGGAGTAGGATAGGACAGAACAGCTACAATGGACAAAAGGAGAACATGGCTTTTTATTTTATATGCTATTCTCATAACACTAGGTCACTTACCCCGCTTAGGTTTTGGAAAACTATCATGTAGCCTAAACACCACCTTCTCTACAAAATGTTGTATGTCACATTGCTCAGGACCACGGACAAAAACCATCCAGTCGTGGGTAAAGCCTTCAGGAGTGGGCTTCTTTCTTAGCTGGGCGCGATGTCCAAGCTCCAGCTTCACCTGAACAGTGCACTGAAAAAACACCAAGACAAAAATAACTAACACAGCCAACATAAATGCTCTGCTAAATATGCAACAAATAAGAGACCGCACCCTACAACCCGTGGCAAGGTGCACATTTTTTTGTCCTACGATCCTACTATTGGCAAGAAGAAAAAAATGACCCACTATATTCCCAGATTATTTGGCAATGGGCTGGCTCCTCAAGTGACCTCCATCTTCAGCAGGACCCCACATGTGCCACTTGCTAGGTTAGTGAGTAATGTCCATTTCAAGAGATTTAGAGTTCTGGATGCCCAGACAGCAGTAATGTAAGCTGTCACTTGCACAGGGAGTGATTTGTTTCAGCCAGTTAACATGTATATTGCAGAGAGAATGAGAAAATCCAGACAACACACAGGCTAAGCTCCTGCCCAATGCTGTCACTTTCATCAGACCCACCATTACTTTCACTGCAGACAGCCTGTCCAGACCAGTTTATTAATTACTACCAGTCTCCCACCCTCTGGGTCAACCTGATGTGCTTACCTTCCTACCACCTGCACTTCTCTACCAGAGACCCACTCTCCCACCCTCTGGGTCAACCTGATGTGCTTACCTTCCTACCACCTGCACTTCTCTACCAGAGACCCACTCTCCCACCCTCTGGGTCAACCTGATGTGCTTTGCTTCCTACCACCTGCACTTCTCTACCAGAGACCCACTCTCCCACCCTCTGGGTCAACCTGATGTGCTTTCCTTCCTACCACCTGCACTTCTCTACCAGAGACCCACTCTCCCACCCTCTGGGTCAACCTGATGTGCTTTGCTTCCTACCACCTGCACTTCTCTACCAGAGACCCACTCTCCCACCCTCTGGGTCAACCTGATGTGCTTTGCTTCCTACCACCTGCACTTCTCTACCAGAGACCCACTCTCCCACCCTCTGGGTCAACCTGATGTGCTTTGCTTCCTACCACCTGCACTTCTCTACCAGAGACCCACTCTCCCACTCTCTGGGTCAACCTGATGTGCTTTCCTTCCTACCACCTGCACTTCTCTACCAGAGACCCACTCTCCCACCCTCTGGGTCAACCTGATGTGCTTTCCTTCCTACCACCTGCACTTCTCTACCAGAGACCCACTCTCCCACCCTCTGGGTCAACCTGATGTGCTTTGCTTCCTACCACCTGTACTTCTCTACCAGAGACCCACTCTCCCACCCTCTGGGTCAACCTGATGTGCTTTGCTTCCTACCACCTGCACTTCTCTACCAGAGACCCACTCTCCCACCCTCTGGGTCAACCTGATGTGCTTTCCTTCCTACCACCTGCACTTCTCTACCAGAGACCCACTCTCCCACCCTCTGGGTCAACCTGATGTGCTTACCTTCCTACCACCTGCACTTCTCTACCAGAGACCCACTCTCCCACCCTCTGGGTCAACCTGATGTGCTTTGCTTCCTACCACCTGCACTTCTCTACCAGAGACCCACTCTCCCACCCTCTGGGTCAACCTGATGTGCTTTCCTTCCTACCACCTGCACTTCTCTACCAGAGACCCACTCTCCCACCCTCTGGGTCAACCTGATGTGCTTACCTTCCTACCACCTGCACTTCTCTACCAGAGACCCACTCTCCCACCCTCTGGGTCAACCTGATGTGCTTACCTTCCTACCACCTGCACTTCTCTACCAGAGACCCACTCTCCCACCCTCTGGGTCAACCTGATGTGCTTTGCTTCCTACCACCTGCACTTCTCTACCAGAGACCCACTCTTCCACCCTCTGGGTCAACCTGATGTGCTTACCTTCCTACCACCTGCACTTCTCTACCAGAGACCCACTCTCCCACCCTCTGGGTCAACCTGATGTGCTTTCCTTCCTACCACCTGCACTTCTCTACCAGAGACCCACTCTCCCACCCTCTGGGTCAACCTGATGTGCTTTCCTTCCTACCACCTGCACTTCTCTACCAGAGACCCACTCTTCCACCCTCTGGGTCAACCTGATGTGCTTTCCTTCCTACCACATGCACTTCTCTACCAGAGACCCACTCTCCCACCCTCTGGGTCAACCTGATGTGCTTTCCTTCCTACCACCTGCACTTCTCTACCAGAGACCCACTCTCCCACCCTCTGGGTCAACCTGATGTGCTTTCCTTCCTACCACCTGCACTTCTCTACCAGAGACCCACTCTCCCACCCTCTGGGTCAACCTGATGTGCTTTCCTTCCTACCACCTGCACTTCTCTACCAGAGACCCACTCTCCCACCCTCTGGGTCAACCTGATGTGCTTCCCCTTCCTACCACCTGCACTTCTCTACCAGAGACCCACTCTCCCCTTCTCCACCGCCTATGCTGACCCCACTGCTCCTTATTACTACTGGTCCATCTCACCATCTTTTTTCCAGCTCAACTTCCAATGCCTTTCTTATCTCCTTTGTGCCTTACTCATGCACATTCTGGTTCTGTACTGTATTTTTATTTCTTCTAGATCAGGTGTGTAAAACTGGTTTTCACCAAGGCCCACGTCAGCATTATGGTTGCCTTCAAAGGGCCGGAAATAACCAACAAAACAAAATTGGAAACACAACCATTAGAATGCAGGTTACAGACAAGACAGGCCAAAATAGATACAGCCAGGCACCAAAATATTTTGCCCAGAACAGATGCAGCTGTGGAATTATTTTGTCCAAGACAGATGCAGCAGCTTTTTTTTTTTTTTTAATTTTGTCCAGTGCAGATGCTGAATTATTTTGCCCTGGGCAGATGCAGGCACTGTATCTGTGGACAGGATTATGGGTACTGTACTCCACAGTGAAGCGCAGCACCACACACAGTCTTGAAGCCTAGAGAGCATCTGTCAGAGTGCAACATAAAATGCTTGGAGGGCTGCATCCGGCCCCCGGGCCTCGAGTTTGACACATGTGCTTTAGAACATGCATGTTCCTTCACTCAGTTGTGAGAACGAAGTCCCTCAAGGATTGGGGAACAGCATTCAGAAAGCATGTGGTGTAGTCATGCAGAAGGATATGGCCACGGGGTAGTGTACTCCAGAAGAGAGATAAGACAGATTCTTCACACTACTGCACTGGATCAGCTGTCCCCTGTTAAAGGAAAACTCCATTTTGGCAAGTTTTTGGTGTTCTGCCTTACTGTTTTCCTTTCCTGGAATGTAAAATAAACATTTGTGTTTGGATTGTGCCCCCAGACCTCGGATTTACTTATCGGCATGCTTATATATTCTTGTGTGACTGGGATCATAAAATGGGAGTGGTTTTTCAGGCCTTGAGTAAAAAGTACTGACCACATATCCCAGAATCCCTCCAATGCTACAGGTGAGCATGTTAGCAGCTTTGGCAAAGTCAAGCAGCAGTAATGACCCTTTCCAGCTGGGAAGGCTCCCATTAACCCTTTATCTACGGAATACAAGATTGGGATCCTCCCTATCTAAGTTGAATTAGAGCAGAATAGGTTAAGCCTGTTGCCTGTGTCTTAGCCAATAAGACCATTAGCAAGCCAAAGTGAGTAAGTCTCTGATCTATATATCTAATGCACGCATATACGGTATATCTATGGCTTTCTATCCCAAAATGTTGTCTTAAAGCGAACCTTAACAAACACTTACCATGTACGTCACTGCACAGAATTATGGTGAAAACTTGGTAACCTAACGTAGGAGCTGTGACTAAGCAACATATCTGGCATCCATCTACTATGTCTGTGTGGCGCACAGCTATAACCCTGCCCCCCTGCACTTTTGCCCCCTCTCCTCAGTATGTGATGCTTCTGAGGCAAGATGGTGGCGCCCATATCCCAGAGTCATGAACAGCGTTGAAGCCCAGTGGTGGAAAGAATAAAATGTAAATGATTAAAAACTTAAAATATGTTAAATTTTAGATGCTGGGGAATAGTTCTTAAAAGGCCTGAGCTTTTCATTAAATGATGCTGAAGGTCCGCTTTAAAAGCCACTCGCCACCCATAGCGCTTTGCCAGCGCTAAACCCAATTCAGGTATTTAGAAACAAAAAGGTTAACCTAAGAGGCACAGGACACCCTATTCCCCGGAGTTCTGGTGCCCATCAATATGCACCTGCGGCACTGAGAAGCTGACTAAGCAGTCAGTTGCGGCCTGTCAGCGCTGTTCCCAGGGGGGGAAACAGGCACCCAGCAGATAAGTACCGGTACTCTCTTGTAAATAGCCAAATCAGGTCTAGTATTAGGGAGGGGTGGCAGGAGGGCTTTCACTTTAACAAACCCGCCAGACAAATAAGACTGGAGGTTCACTGAACTAGGCAGTACAGGAGCATCTGACTGAGGGATGGAAGCCCACTGGCGATGCAGATGATACTTGTCTACTCTCACAGATTGCGGCCTGACCGTGCCAGTGTGGTTCACTGTGCTGGCAGCCTCACTTAAAGCCATGTGGATCCACTAATACAGCAGTAAGCTACCAGCATAGGGCAGCCATTTATTAGATGCTTTCAACCACTGACCGGTTAGGTGAACCTCCAGTCTTATTTGACTGGATGGTCAAATTAAGGCTGCAGCTTCAGCTTAAGGTACAGTACAGTACAGAGACAGTACAGTATGTGTGACCTTCCACAATGCTTTCTCCTAATCAAAGCAACCTCACTCACAAGAAAAAGATTGTTGAATGGGGCTGGAGGTCTCCCCACCCTGGCAGCAAGGGAGCATCCATTAATAGCCCAATACCAGGCAGCTGCTACTTCTTTTGCGTTTCCTCCTACAGCTTATGTGACCACTACCAGTCACTCGGGTACACCGGACACGCACTAATCCACAAGCTCGTTAGCCGAGCCCGATGGATTGCTAGTGGTCACATGGGTTCAGTGATCCATGCTGGAATGTGGGAACGAGCTAAGTATTGGGGTACCTGTGCAGCCAGGGTGAGAGGACCTGAAGTCCGTTTCAACTGACAATGATGACACTCCTCTATAGAACTTCAGGGTGTGCTGAATCCAGCAGTTACTAGTTATAAAGTAGCACAGCTACACCCCCTGTAATGCCAAGTTAACTACAGAAGACAATCACCTGCAAGATGAATAAAGATATTAATAATGAGTTATTAATCTGGGAGTATGCCTTCATATTATTACTATCTGTGTTAAGTGCATCAAGATACACAAGTAACATGGTATGCAAGGCTGAATAATGACTTAAAGTGAACCAAAACCCAGTGCAATTGGCCCGGGAATCTATACCATTCCTGGGCCGAACGATTCCCTCCCCCCAGGATATCCAAAATCGGGATGCCCCACTGTGTGAAGCCCCCCAGGTCGCCCCGTTCACTTACCTTGCTTCCCGGTCCAACAGCACGTGCAAGCCATGGCCGCATCCCCGCTATCCCTCTAGCAGGGTGTGTGTCCGCACCAGGCATATGTGAATGTCCAATGTGGGCACGCTTCCTGTTAGAGGGAAGCAGCTGGCCTTAGACGCTGGCTTAGACTGCGCAACGTGAGCGGATCAGAGTGAGCAGACTGGACGAGCGGCCGCGCATGTGCCATAGGACCAGGAAGAGGTGAGTTGCGCTTGCTGATCTGGCGGGTTTCACAAAGCGGGCACCTCCGATCGGGGTGTCCCGGGGGAAGGACCGAAACCCAGGATAGTCACATTCCTGTGTTTTGGTCCACTTTACGTTTATCCAGTTCAGCCTGTATAGATGATCTCCTTCCAGTGGTCTAGTAGTCATAGCTGGTGATGTAATTAAATGCAGGGAAGGCATCCAGCCCACCTTTAAACTCTTTTAGTGTGTTCTTCATAACTATATCCTCTGGTAGAGCGTTCCATAGCCTCACTGCTCTTACAGAGAAGAATCCCCTCCTATGTCGCTGGAGGAATCGCCTTTCCTCTAATCTTAGTCGATGTCCTTGGGTTATGGTTACACTCCGGGGTATAAGGAATTACTTTGGCAGGTGCCTGCTTACAAGGAGGAAGTTATAGCAGAGGAGCAAACTGCTGGCCATTGCCATTAGATGGGATAAAGGTCTGGGCATCAAACAAGATAGATCCAATAAGAAGAGTCAAATGATGTGATTTCATTTGGCATCATTCTCCAGCCTACTGACATCCACTTTATGTGTGGACATCACCTCGGCCTACTCCATTAGTGCCATTCTTCTCTGGTGTGGCACTGAGCACCGATTTCCCTGGGCCTCAGGTAATACAAGCACGCTTCTAATGTGATTGCCTGGGCTCAGGTGGGTCCTGGTGAGCTGTCAATGCTGGGCAGAGGAAAATCCTGCTGATGGAATGGGTAAGGCAGGAATCTATCAATCTCTGGGGGGGCTTTGGGGGGATGGGCTACAGGCCTGGCATTCCTACAAAGGAAAGCAGCAATGGCACCCAGATTTATACCCTACAGCACAAGTTCTTCTGTAGTTCTGGAAGATTCTTTGTCATCGCCAACACAATGATGGCTGGCCAATCTGGCCCCCTGGCTCTGCAGAGGGATGGTGGCACCACCATGCATGTCTATGCCCTACAATGCCCAGCATGCCTAGGAAGGGGGAGGGGGCAATAGTAACTAACCCAGCACCAATGCCAGGCTAAGCCATCAGCTGCCAATAGGCTTCAGGGCAGCGATCAGTGAAGGTGTATGGGGCCTGCAATGGCAATGTCCAGCCCTGCATACTGCACCCAGGACTCTGAGGATGCCCACTCACTCCCATCCCCGAGGAGTTGCCTTTCTTTCTCAGTACCTGACTGTCCATGTCTCTGGGTGCAGGTCGTGCCTCCTTCCTCCCGTGGCGGTCACGGCGCCTACAACCTCATCCTCCGCCACAGCGAACCCTGATTCCAGCGTCTTGCCCTGCACAACGAGACAAAAAATGGACCGAGCCTGCGAGCTCCCGCAAGCCCAGCTTAGGCCCGAACCCCCTCCTGTCCTTAATGGATTACTCCGCCTGCGGCTCCCACAGCCGGGATACCGGAATGTACCACCTTGAATCTGACCAATCCGAGGGTTAGACTAGGCGGAGCTTCCTGTCAGGAAGAGAATGGAGAGAAAGAAAGGGAGGGCTAAACCCATGCGATAGGCGGAGAAATGGTGACTGGCTTTCGGAATGGCCAATAGGCTGGCAGGAGGTGTGTTCCTAACGCTAGTAGGTTCCGGCTCCACATTCCGAGATTTATTGCTCCTCCTGCTTTTTTTCTAGAAAAGTGATTTTTTGTGAAGCGAGAGGGCATTGTTACACACGCCTGGCTGAGAGGGGGGCGGCGGGCATAGCTACCGAGGCTTACGTGTGAGGGCGCTGTGCCTGGGCGGCCGGGATAATCCTATGTCTGGAGGGCAAGGCCACAGCTCCCATGTTATTAATGAAAGCAGAAATGCCTCATGAAGTCTTGGTCATGTGACCCAATGTGTTCATGTAGCCAGGTGAGGATTGGGCACTCCGGGCGGACCCAAATTCAAAAATGGACGTCCACTAGCAACGTTTCTCAGTATTTCTTGTCAAATTATTACAAAAGGTGGACATGTCAAATCACCTGGTTTTCCCACGAGTGATTATTTGACACCCTAAGGCTCAGTTATTTTTATGGCTAATTAATATATCACTATCCAGGGCCAGCTTTATGGTGTCACGCTGTGCAAGATTTCACTATGGTGCCCCCCCACCCCTGATACACACATAACATACCCTCCTTATGCGGAGGGACTGTCCCTCTTTTTTCCATGTCCGCCTGTCACTCGTTGGTCTTGTTTGTCTCTTTGAGGTGTAACATGAAGATTTATTTACCTGTTATTGTTGTAACCGTTACATCCTATCTCCTATCCATCCCTCAATGAGGGGACGTGAGTTAATTTACATATTGTCCCTCTTTCCCACCTTGAAAAGTTGGTAGGTTTGCACATAAATGGAAAACAGAGGAAACATGGGGAATAAGGTGACAGGACAAGTACAGAAAATGAAAGACTGAAGGTAGACAAGAGAGAAAAGGAGTGAATGTGGAAAAGGTAAAGAAATGATAATATGAAAGAGAGAGAAGAAGACTGAAGGAATGTGACAAGAGAAAGGAGTGAATGGGGAAATACGAGCAGGAAGGTGGGACAATGTGAGAGAGAGAGAATGAATGAGATGAAAATGGATGAGTGGAAGAGAAAGTGGGAGAGTGGAATATAGGAATTCAGAGAGAAAACAAAAGAGATGGGAAGAAAAAAACTGGAAAATTGAGGGACCATGAAATACAAGAGAAGGAAAAATCAAATTCAAGAAGAAATGTGCAAAAAAAGTAGGGAGAGACATGGGGGGATTTTGGAAAAGAGAGGTCTATTGGTCCTGTTGAGAACCCCTGGCGCCCCCTTACAGAGAGGTTAAGACGGCGCCCTGTGCAATTGTACACCCCAAAGACTGGCCATGTCACCACCTTCCATAGCACTGTACAAGGTATAATTTATAGATAAGGTAAAACATACAGTACATTACAAACTAGATGCTACAAAGTTAAAACCAAATGTGAGAACAAGGGACAATAGGAAAAAAGCCCTGCCCTTGCGGGAGTGTGAGAAGTACAGGAGAATGTCACAGTTCACACTGCAGCACTTTCGCTTGCATTGCAGGGTTACCCTTCAATTACTGCTCATGTTAGACATAGGCACTGTGTAAAGACATTTGTCACTATTGCAATGTTAAGGACAGAGTCTCTTTGGATAAAGCAGGGCATGGTCAGTCTGTTCTGTGAGCCTCCCCAGCACCAGTAACTTATCCCACCTCTAGCTATATTTATTGGTGCACATTTTAGTATAGGATTAAGCTAATGCTAATAGCAATGAGCTGTTACTCAGCACAGCCAGTAGGGGGCACTGGTTGGCAGCAGAGTTCCATTCAAACAGGGATTTGAGCCTGTGAAGTACTCCTTGCCCTCTTTTACCCCGTGTTTTATCTCCACGCCTTAACTTTTTCACGTATTCTGTTTCTCCCTTTTTCCCATCTCCTTTCCTTTCTTTATTTCTTTACCATGTTCCTTCCTTCCTATCCACTCCTTGTTTCTCCTTTTATGGTTTCATTCCTGCCATCCTATTTCCTCTCTTTTTCTCTATACTTCCTACGTTTTATTTATTTTTTCACCTTTCTTATTCTGACATTCTCCCTTTTCCATGATCATTCTTAGTCTCTATTATTTCACTTTCTATTCTTTTGCTATTTCCTCTTGTAATTCTGGGCGTTACATATTTATAGAGAAGGTACATAGCTAAGTTTAGTTTTTTTTATTTAAGTCATATTCAATAGTTATTATTAGCAATATTCTGCAGCGCTTTATAATTCGAGATTTAGTGAGTTATAAATTACATAACAAAGTTAGCGAATAAAAGTGGGGGACCTGCTTGCAAGTGTTTACAATCTAGTGTCTAATGGCAAAATTGCTGGATTTGGGTGCCAAACCCCCCCCCCATCCAATGTCATTTCAGTTCAGCCATACCTCCTGCTATTCATGTGTATACAAAGTATATCTCTCTCCACCCGGAAGCGGATCACGGAGTGTACCATTCTGATGGCACCTGAAACACTCTGCAAGGATTTCACACAGCGTTTTCCAGCCAGTGGAATAGGTTAGGTAGTTTACAGATGTTTTTCAAACAATGATTGATACAAGGGGTTGCTTTTACATGCTATTGTTATTTTTCACGGGAAGTCCACTTCGGACATAAATGTTGGTATAGCATCAGTATCCCTAAAAAAGATATTAAAGCGGACCTTCAACTCTGAATAAGAGTCTATCATATATGTTTCCCACACCCTGTACATACAGATTGCTCACATTAAAAATGATCCTACCTGCATCTACTGCATGTTTATGAGCCTTTAAACATCCAAGATGGCGGCTCATGGAACATCAGGCAGCCTGCAAACAGGAAGTGCCTGATTGCTGCTCTGCATTCTGGGACTGCTGACCCTTTCCTGACCCCAGCTCTGCTCTGTCTGAGCAAAGCACAGCTATAACCCGCCCCCCTGTATTTTATCCCACTCTCCTCTCCTCAGTAAGTGTGATGCTTCTGAGTCAAGATGGCGGCGCCCGTATCCTAAAGTCCTGAACAGAGTTGCAGCCTAGTGGGAGAAGGAATAATAAGTAAGTGACTAAAAACCTAAAATATATTAATTTTAGATGCTGGGGTTTTTTAAGGGTTTGGGCTTTTCAATAAATCATGGTGAAGGTCCAGTTTAAAGGCAAAGGATATTGTTACACCATTGTGTCAGGCTACATTTGGCAACCTCCTAAAGTGTTTTACATTTTTCAATTGAAGAAGAAATGGCAGAGATATTGAGGTTTACAGCGCACCTCATGATTTTGCTTCTGAAGAAAGTGAGCGTGGCCCTTAAAACTATGATGCTGCATAATAATCATTATAATGGGCAGGGTCTGTAAATTCTCGAGATCCTGCTTTAGACACCCTGGATGTGCTCCCTCCTGCTCTCTCTTTTGCTTGTCAACACTGAACACCTAGACCTGCAGTCCCAAACACATTGCACACACCTTTGTACTCCCAAACACATTGCACACACTTTCAAACCCATGCACGTACTCCCAACACATGCATGCACTCCCAAAGTACATGCGTGCACTCCCAAATGTCCATGCACACATTCCCAAAATGCACGCACTCCTGAACATCCATGCGTGCACTCCCAAAGCAAATTCACGCATTCCCAAATGTACGTGTACTAAAGTGCATGCGGCCACTCCCAAATGCACGCACAGCCATACACGCACTTCCAAAGTGCAGCACTCCCATACACACATGCACGCACTCCCAAATGCACATGCGCACACTCCCAAACTTCCATGCGTGCACTCACCTTGGGTGACAGGGGCAGCAGCTTCCTTCCCTCGGCTTGGGCGGCAGGGGTAGCTGCCATTTCCCCCGGCTTGGGCAGTGGAGGCAGCAGCTTCCTTCCCTCAGTGTGGGTGGCGGGAGCAGTAGCTTCCTTCCCCGTAGCTTAGGCGATGGGTGCAGAAGCTTCCTGCCCTCGGCTCGGGCAGCGAGTGCGAACGACTTCCTTCCCCCACCTTGGGCAGCGGGGGTAGCGACTTCCTTCCCTCGGCTTGGGCGGCGGGGGAAGATGCTTCTTTTCCTCAGCTTGGGCAGCGGGGGAGGGCGCTTCCTTGCGCGTAGCAGTGGTCTTCTTCTCCCTGCTTGGGTGGCAGGGGCAGCGACTTCCTTCCCTTGGCTTGTGGTGGCAGGGGCAGAGGCTTCCTTCCCTTGGCTTGTGGTGGTGGGGGCAGAGGCTTCCTTCCCTTGGCTTGTGGTGGTGGGGGCAGAGGCTTCCTTCCCTTGGCTTGTGGTGGTGGGGGCAGAGGCTTCCTTCCCTTGGCTTGTGGTGGTGGGGGCAGAGGCTTCCTTCCCTTGGCTTGTGGTGGTGGGGGCAGAGGCTTCCTTCCCTTGGCTTGTGGTGGTGGGGGCAGAGGCTTCCTTCCCTTGGCTTGTGGTGGTGGGGGCAGAGGCTTCCTTCCCTTGGCTTGTGGTGGTGGGGGCAGAGGCTTCCTTCCCTTGGCTTGTGGTGGTGGGGGCAGAGGCTTCCTTCCCTTGGCTTGTGGTGGTGGGGGCAGAGGCTTCCTTCCCTCAGCTTGGGGCGACAGGGGGCAACGGCTTTTTCTTCCCCCGGCTCGGGAGGCAGGTACAGC
The DNA here is from genome assembly GCA_027917425.1 of Gastrophryne carolinensis. NCBI lineage: Eukaryota > Metazoa > Chordata > Amphibia > Anura > Microhylidae > Gastrophryne > Gastrophryne carolinensis. The sequence goes on from CM051234.1 coordinate 259,465,257, forward strand.
GGCTTCCTTCCCCCGGCTCAGGCGGCGTAGCAGCAGCTTCCTTCCCCTGGCTTGGGAGCATTTTGCTCTTTTGTTGCCTGCTGTATACAGCCACTACCTAAATTGGCTTGTGACTGTATTCATTGATACAGTCCATTGAAGGGTAATTCCACTTTCAATGCCGTTTTTAAAAGTTATTGTGTGGGAAATTTATATCTTCAAAGTGCTAAGCTTAGCTGTTATTTTTTTAATGTACTATTTGTTTGCAATTCTTTTTGTTTATTATTTGTTTGTTATGAAAGAAAACAGTTTTCCATAGCAACAACATAGCAGCTATGTACAGCAAAGTGGTGATTTTGAGCACATATCATAGATTTCCTCACTCTAACTTGCTAATCATCGGATTGGCTAAGGCATGGGTGACTGGTTTAACCTATTCTGCTGAAATTCAACTTCTTCAGTTTGGAACAATCTCAGTCCTGTGCTCCAGTAGCAAGGGCTAGTGGCCGGGTTTTCAACTGGATAGGTCATTCGGCTGCTTAGACTTACCCAAAGCTGCTAAAAGGTTCACATTGGAAGAATTGTGGGACTTGTAGTCCATGTTTTTTATTCAAGGCTATGAAAACCACTCCCACTGCAACAACTATATGAGAATCATGGAAACAACATACTGATGTTAGTAAATCACCGGTCTGGGAGCACAACCCTTATACGAAGGTTTATTTTACATTCCAAATGGGGAAAGCAACAAGGCAGAACACCAAAAACCTGCCAAAATTGAGTTTTTTCTCTAAATATTTTGGGTAAGATCTAGAGACGAGCAAACTGTAAAGTTCGGGGTTCGTACCAAACATGTGATGCCCGGGTCCCTGAACACGGAACATTGACTTCTCGCGGAAGTACGTGTTCATGTTCGGAGTTCGAATTCTGAACAATGTGGCTGGCTTCCCCACTCTCTGGAGCTTTGCTGACAGCCAAAAGGCTCTGTAGCGATAACCTTTATCGCCGGAGGGCTTCTACGCCAGAGACGTCCTTTTCCCAATGGTGAGAGGTGCTGCAGGAATCCCAGAGTCATCGGTGAGGAACCAGGAACAGCCCTTACAAGGGCTAGTGAATTGTAATATAGTGTTTCCCCCAATAAGAGACAGAACTCAGTATTGAGGGTGAAGATGAACTCTTTTTATTAGTGCCACCCTGTGCCTTATATGCAAGGCTCCATGCAAGGGGACCTCCCCCGTGGACATGATGGAGAACTGCATGACAAACACACAGACCAATGGGAGCAGGGCACACAATCCCTCAACTCTGCCGGTAACACAATCAGTAGAACAATAGCAGTCTGTAACACAATCAGTAGAACAATAGCAGTCTGTAGCACAATCAGTAGAACAATAGCAGTCTGTAATACAATCAATAACACAATGGCAGTCTGTCTGGGACATGCTCAAGAAAATGAAAGTAATGGGTCTATGCAAAAACAGTGCCTTTAAAATCCAATGGCAGAGTCACAGGCTCAGCTGACAGTGTGGCAGTTTTACATCCAAATATCTTGGGGCCAACTCCTTTATAGTTACACTTCCTGTGGTCTGCACAGCCGTGGCGGGGGGGGGGGGCTCTGAATGTAAATACAATCACAAAGGTAAGCGTCCAACAATCACTTCCTAAATCTACAAACAATAAACATGGAGTCCACCATCAGCATGGAAAGATTCAATCAGCTTAAAACTGTTGCAAGGATCATAGCAGCCAGGCCAGCCGCTCTATTACAAGAAACGGTTGATGGCCCTGTGTGGCCAGCGGGATCCGCCAAAAGCTGCAGGGTTTAGATCAAGTGCGGGGCTCGCTGTTGGTTGGGGAGCAGGGAGCGCCCCCTCCCACCGCTGGCCCCAGCCCTTGTCTTTGGAAACCAGGAGCTATCCAAGCAGCAGATATAGCTACAGCTGCTGTGCGGGAGCAAAGGTGAGTGCCTGTTTTATGGGGGGTTTAGTAACCCTTTAAACTGTCTTTTAGACTCCAGGGAGGCCAATTCCCTTATCCTTTGGGTGTCCCAGTTTGGAATGTTCTGCTGCATGAAACCATCATGATCGCCTGTAATAACTCACCTTCTGCCAATCTCACAGTGCATGTGCGGGCTGCGCCCAGCTATACCCTTCGCTGAGGCACGTACTCACGGCAGGCATTTTTGTATGACTGGCACGGGTATATGAAAGGCCAGCAGCATGCGCACCATTCATCTGTACTACGCTGATCGGGCATCAGAGGGGCTATTAAGGAATTAATAGAGCATGAACCGCAGCTGCTGTGGGATTGCAGGAAGGTGGATTTTACAGATGATCATGGGGGTTTCACACTGAAGGGTATCCCAAATCAGGATGACCCACTGAAGATCCGGAGCAGTTCCCAGGAGATTGAAAATCTGGGTGTTGTTCTTTAATCATGACAAGGAATAACTAACAGCCCTGTAGGTTATATACTTCTGGTAGAGACATTGCTAAAAGAACAACCAATAGCAGCGCAAAGTGCACCAGCTTGTACACATCTTAAAGTGGCCCAAACCCAGGATTTTGACTATTCTTGGTTTTGGTCCTTTCCGCATGGGCACCCCGATTGGGAGTGCCCCGCTGTGTGACCCCCCCCCCCCCAAATCGCCACAGCTAACTGACCTTGTCCCGGTCCCACAGAGCGTCTAAGAGCAGCGTCTCTGACGGCAGCATCCTCCGCTTCCCTGTAGTGCCCGCGCCAGGCATTTTTGAACGACTGGCGCGGGCATGCTCCCTGTTAGAGGGAGTTGCTGTGGTGATCTGGGGGGGTTTAACACAGCGGGGCACCCCCGATCGGGGTGCCCCAGGGAAAAGAACAAAACCCAGGATAGTCAAAACTTCTGGGTTTTGGTCCACTTTAAAAAAACACTTGACACGGGGGCGTGGCCTGGTGATCATATGGAGTAGACGTGCGGTGGCGAGCTCCAGACCCCTTCGAGCTAAAAAAGAGTTAATTTACAGGCAACTTACTGTTGGAAGCAATCCTAGAATGCCCGGGAAGAAGCAGAAGAGAAAAGACAAGCGGAGGACCCGAGCGCAGACAGACGGGAGAGCAGGAAGACCAACACCTGCAGCCCGGGATGAAACGGTGGGAATGATGGCGGTGGGAGCGTCCCCGGACTCATCCGCAGCACCCTCGTTGGCGGCATCATCAGGCAGTGAAGACGCTCCGGCCCCTCCACGGCCGCCAGGAGCAAGGAGAGGAAAAGCGGCGGAGGCGCAAGGAGAGGAAAAGCGGCGGAGGCGCCCGACACCTCCTGCAGATTACGAGAGGCAGAGCGCACGGCGGAGGCGGCGTCTCTAAAGGCGGCCAGGGGAGCGAACTCACGCCAGACACAGTTCCCCACATAGGTACACCTCTCGCCTTCGCTACTGGAGGAGGCTCGAGGACAAGCATAGTTGGCTGTTAGAATTTGTTCGCCTGGAGAGGATTATTGATCTCCGGTCGTAATTGTTATATTCTCTTTTCTTTACCCTCCTTTTTCTTTTTACTCTACTCTTCTTTACTCCCTCCCTCCTCCTCCCCTCCCCACTCCACCTCAGTCTCTTCTACCTGCCACGGGAGGGTCCCAGAAACGGGACACAATCCCACACCCTCTTTTAATGAGTGCAACTAACCTGGTCTCCTTTAATGTGAAGGGATTGAACACGCCTGAAAAAAGATACTTAGTGCTGAACAACCTCAAAGCACTGAAAGCTCAGGTGGCCTTTGTCCAGGAAACGGACTTCAGGGCGGCTAATCCACCATCCTTCAGAAACAAAGTATTTCCAATTGCATACCATAGTTATTCTCCTGACTCGCGCTCGAGAGGAGTGAGTATCTTGCTTGCCAGATCCGTACCCTGGTTGGAGGTGGGCTCCCTGGGTGGTGGAGAGGGAAGGTGGCTAATAGTCAAAAGGAAGATTCGCTCAGAGTTATATACCTTTGTGAACCTATACTTGCCTAATGTGGGGCAGGTCCCCTTCCTCGAGGGCGTCCTGGACAGGGTGGCCGGCTTCGCAGAAGGTAAACTGGTAATCGGGGGAGATCTGAACCTCACATTGGAACCCCTGGTAGACACATCCAAACGTCACACATACATACCATACTCCAAACTGAAAAGAGTCAAACAACTCCTGCACCTTCACCAGCTAGTAGATCCTTGGCGCATTCTTAACCCAGATACCAGAGACTACACATTTTACTCGCCTCCGCATAACATGTATTCGAGGATAGACATGTTTCTTGTCTCCCACCACCTCCTACCACTGGTTGCCCTAGCCTCCATCAGCAATATAACTATTTCCGATCATGCCCCGGTGTGCATTACACTCACCACAACTAATCAGGCCCGCGACCCTGGTCTTGGAGATTAAATAATTCCCTTATCCAGGACCAGGTAATCAGGGAGGACCTGAACCAAAAATTTCAGGATTACTTTTCCACAAACATTACATCTGAAACTAGCCTCCCGGTAGTTTGGGAAGCACACAAATGTGTAATTCAAGGAGAGCTGATTAAGCATGGCACCAGGGTCAAAAAGAGAGGGTGCAAAAAATTCTAGAGCTCCTGGGGGAGATACATAAATTGGAAGCTGCTCATAAGCAATCATTGGCAGCAATGCATCTTGCGAACCTGGCCTCCCTTTAGAGACCAGCTTAAAGGCATATTGAATGACAGAGTGAAACTTCAGCTCTTCAAAACCAGGAAAGTGTTCTACGAATCAGGAGATAAATGTGGACGCCTCCTGGCCTCGGCTCTGAGGGGAGACAGGGCTAAAACCTACATCCCTAAAGTGCAAGATCACGAGGGGAGCATGCAGCACTCAGATAGGGAAATAGCGGGGGTCTTCAGGAAATACTACGAGGCTCTCTATAATATTACAGAAGGACACACGAGTCAGAGGGGGATAGAGATGGACGATTATATACGAAGTTCAGAGATACCTAAACTTCCCTGGGAGCTGAGAGAAGATCTGGAGGGCCCAATTACAGCGGATGAGTTAAGCAAGGCTATCAAAGACTCGGCGAGCGGAAAGACACCGTGGCCAGATGGGCTGCCTCTGTTGTATTATAGGACGTTTACTGCAGTCCTATCGCCCAGGCTGGTAGAGGTATTTAACTCTTTAACTCCGAAAACGCCTTCCCGGCTGATAGTCTCCGAGCCCACATCTCCGTCATTCCTAAAGAAGGGAAAGACCCCACACTCAGCTCTAACTACAGGCCAATCATCCTTCTGAACTCGGACCTAAAGTTTTTTGCCAAAATTCTTGCATCTAGACTGGCACCACACTTACATCATGTCATTCACCTCGATCAAGTAGGATTCATGCCCTACAGGGAAGCCCGGGACAATACGGCTAAGGCACTCTCATCCACTCTGCCCTTGAGACAAACCACCCCACAGTCTTCCTCACTACCGATGCGGAGAAGGCGTTTGATAGGGTCCAGTGGGACTACATGTTTGGAGTCCTACAACATGTAGGCTTGGGGCCTGGGTCAAAAGCCTCTACAACCACCCCTCAGCCTCGGTGCGAGCGAATGGACTACTTTCGGAGCCTTTTAGCATCGGAAATGGGACGAGGCAGGGATGCCCACTATCGCCCTTAATCTTCATACTAACATTAGAACCCTTCTTATGCAAAGTACGGGGGAATCCAAGCATTCAGGGAATTTCCTTGCCCTTGGGACATTATAAGGTGGCAGGGTACGCAGATGACCTGCTTTTCATTGTGACCTGCCCAGAGGTGTCACTCCCTAACTTAGTCAAAGAACTTGATGAATACAGGGAATTTTCAAACTATAAGATAAACTTCCAAAAATCTGAAATCCTGAACATAAACCTCCCAGCAGATAGGGAAAGGAGGATCCGACAATCCTTCCCCTTTAGATGGGCAAAGGACTATATCACATACTTAGGCACAAAACTTGGCAGGCCACTGGAAGGGATTCTTGCACTCAACTTTCCCCCATTGCTCGGGACATTCTCTAGGGACACGGAGACCTGGTCAGCAAAAAAGCTCTCCTGGTTTGGAAGGTGCAACGCACTAAAAATGAATCTATTACCACAATAGCTCTACCTGATGCAAGCGTTACTGATATGCATACCTGGGGGACCTATTGTCACGATTCATTTGGTCGGGCAAGAACCCGAGACTCAGTAGAAAGACTCTGACCAGACCAAGGGACTTGGGGGGGGGGGCTTCCAGATCCAAGTCTCTACTACGCTGCCTCCCATTTAAACAGAGTGGTGGACTGGTACAGGCACGGCCAACATAAACAATGGGTCCAGATTGAACAAGGAGGCGGAGCCTCTCCCTTAAATGTTATTCCCTGGCTCAAAAAACAGTATCTAAGCATGGAATTACGGCACCCAACGATTGGGTGTGCCGCAGATATTTTCCCCTCCGAGACATCTCACCGGCCCTTTCACCAATGTTTCCTATACTGGGAAATCCTGAGTTCACCCCAGGCCAGAGCGGCAGGACAGCAGAGAGATGGCTGAGAGAGGGGGTCTTTAGGATTAGACACTTCAGAGGGCAGGAAAATGGGGACGCATTGGAGGAAATTGCTGGAGCTAGGAATCTGCCTAGTTGGAATGCGTGGCAGAAAACGCAGTTAAGTCATTTGTTAACAACCACTGCCTGCCAGAACAGGGAACTAAGAGAACTATCGGCGTATGAGAGATTGTGTGAGGAGAAAGGCCCGTCCCGGCATGCACTCTCGGCCATGTATAAATGCCTCATTAACCCACAGAATGAAGACCCGCTCCCATTTGTCCTGAAATGGGAAAGAGACCTAGGAGTCACTTGGTCACGGAAACAGGAAAATAAAGTTGTGCGACTTTCTCACAAGACAGCTTTATGCACCAGATATAAAGAGTGTAATTATAAGATTCTGACGAGATGGTACAGAGTTCCCACTCAGCTGCATAAATGGTTCCCAACGGTATCCCCACTCTGCTGGCGCTGCAACAGGGGAAGAGGAGATTTTCTCCACATATTTTGGTCGTGTCCTGTGTTGGCTACGTTTTGGTCAACAGTAAGGAGCACAATGCAGGGTCTGGTGGGGGGGGGAGGTGCCGGAGGACCCGGCCTTTTTTCTTCTCCACCACTCGGGGGTGCCCACCAAAAGATACCAGAGATCGATTCTGAGTCAGCTGGTCAATGCAGCTAGAGCGTGCATCCCTTCACATTGGAAGAGCCAGGTACCACCTAGTGTTACCCTGTGGTTGCGAAAGGTGGCAGAAATCGAACGTTTCGAAGGCCTAATTGCTGCTCATAATGAGTCCTCGGAGGCACACTATTTGAAGTGGGCTAACTGGATCGTGTTCTCGGTGTCACAGGAGTACAGAGCGATTTTGGAGGCTAATCCGTAAGCAGTCCTGGAGTTCCCGCTTCCCTGCACCCCTAACCCTTATTGCAACCCCGTCTTTCTTCCTTCCCTCCCTTTCTAAACTTTTCTCTTTTTTCTTTCTACGAAATACAGTTGTCCAGCTTTGTGATATATTGAAGGAGGTCGGGGGATTAGTTGACCTGGTCGGCAGTAGACACAGAAGTTTTTCCATAAGATTATAACACCCGGCTGATATGTATGACTGTATACGTATTTCCTATTACTCTTATTGAATGTTTGTAAGAACTGAAAATCAAAATAAAGAATATATAAAAAATAAAATAACACTTGACACAATAAAGGGAGAGCAATAAAGAGGGTTATCCTGCAGAGCAAACCTCCCTCTGGTATTATATGAATCACCAACTGGACAACAGGTAGCTTTAGGCCAATGATAATAGAAGAAAGAAAATAACATCCATTTTAGCAGTGATGATTACATCAGAGGGACACTATAGGGTTGATTCAGAGCCCCTTTCTCATCATTTTCATGGAGGTCTTGCTACCAAACAAAAAATCATGCAAAAGTTCTCGCAGAAAAAGGCTTTGCTGAATCAGACGTGAATCAGCTTTGAGCTCTGCAGTACAGAGATTTGAGAGAATTACCTTTTCCTTGTGTGGCTTCATCCAACGGGGGGGGGGGCAAAAATTTCAAATGTCAGGGACAGGCGTCAGCACAGAGCTTACTAGGGCAGGTGCCAGGGCCCCTGTGTCTTGGGAGGGCCCACATCATATGGTGGTCATGTGACACACCTCTTCCCAGATGTGAGTAGGTCATTCTCTCTCTGATGGCAGTTCCTTTGCAGGATGCAGGGGCGTGCAGTAACCAGGACTGGGCATCAGCCAGGGGCAGATTGCATTTTTATGGGAAAATGTACCTTAAAGGGAAAGTCCATGAAAAGACCTCAGAGCAGATAGTGGCACCTGGGTGGCAAGTTACTGGGTTACCTTGGGCCTGTTGCCACTATCTGCTTTGAGGTATTTGGGATAAGTCTGTGAAAGTGGACTTTCCCTTTAAATTGGACCAAAACCCACGCCGATTGGCCCTGGAATCTATAAGATTCCTGGGCCGATCGATTCCCTCCCCCCGGGGCATCCCGGTTTTGAAACCTCCCAGGTTGCCCCATTCACTTACCTTCTTTCACGGTCCAACGGCGCATGCGTGAGCAGCAGCTGCACCCCCGCTATCCATTTAGCAGGGCGTGTGCCCGTGTCAGGCATTTGTGAATGGCCAGCGTGGGCACGCTCCCTGTTACAGGGTAGCGGGGCATGCGCCCATCAGTGCATTCGGAGCTTGCTGATTGGATGAGCAGCCACGCATGCGCTGTAGGGCCCGGACGGGGTGAGTTGGTTAAGGCGACCTGGGGGGTTTCACACAGGGGTGCACCCCCGATCGGGGTGCCCCAGGGGCAAGGACTAAAACCCAGGATAGTCAAAATCCTAGGTTTTGGTCCACTTTAAAAGGGGGACTGCAACCGCAAGGCAACAACAGGAAGGGGCCCGAAGAGACTGCAATGGCCCACATAAACCTGCAGCCGGCCCTATCTATGGTGCAGATTTTGGCTTTCCTAAATGCATAAATCATAGTACAATAAACAAAATATTGATTACTACCCTAAACACACACACACACACCTTGATGTTCCGATTTCCTGTTTCAGCCAGAAATCCAGATTTGTTTCCATTTTTATTAGCCAATGTGCTTTGCAGTGAAATCTGCAAATGCAATATCCAATAGCCTATTGAGATTTGTAAAAAGTCCGGAACTATTGTGACATTTGCCTTGAATGTGCTTTATTTACTAAACTATCACTGTAACCACAAATACTTTATACCTTCAGGTATCAATTATTCTAACGTGATACTTCTTCTTTATGTTTTGCATTTTATTCATGTCTGTTTTATACTGTTGCAGTCATTGGTTTATGTTGCATATCTTTTTATTGTATGCCATTAGTTACAAATCACTATTTTATAGAATATAAATATATAACAAATGTTTTTCCCTTCCCAGCTCTTTTTCAGCTTAGCACTTCAGTTGAAGGTGTAGTGACAGAATGTAGACAGTAGATGTCAGTGTTTACCAAGGAATGGAGAGGATGTTATTTACAATAGTTATAGACTTGGTATAGGCTTCCAGAGGGGTGCAACATTCTTAAAGTGGACCATCACCCTCGGGTGATCGGCCCGGGAATCTATAAGATTCCCGGGCCGATCACCTCCCTCCCGATCACCTCCCTCCCGATCTCGGATGTCCCGCGGGGTGAAACCCCCCCAAAACCCCTTAGCTTCCGCCGCTGCCTCCCTCGCACCCCTCTAGGCGGGCGCGCGTCAAGAGTGACGCGCGGGAGGCGGCGGCGGAGGAGCCGCTTGTCCGCGGCTGTCAAATCCCTTGCCCGTCGGCGCTGGGAGCGGGGAGAGGTGAGTTTTTAGGGTGATCGGGGGGGTTTCACACAGCGGGGCACCCCGAAGTGGACCAAGACTCAGGATAGTCAAAATCCTGGGTGTTGGTCCACTTTAAAAGTTCTATAATTTCGTATAGTCTAAGTCACTGGTTCTCAACCTGGGTACGAAGGGATGTTTACGGGTGCACCAACAACAGAGGTCTAATGGGTCTAATATAATATTTTAACAGTAAAAATGTATTCCCTTTTGTTTCAAGAATGCTATACGGCCTGTGGCCTACTTATTTTTGTCAAATTCTTTGGGGGTACGCTGTTGGAACTTCTTGTCTCTAGGGAGTACTTGCAGTAAAAAGTTGAGAACCACTGGTCTATAAGAGCTCTGGGAGAACTTTGTCCTGGTTTTGAACATGCAGAGATCTGATCAAGAGAGGACCTCCCTTAGAAGGAAGAAGGGGTAAGGCTTTCCCTCGGCACTCTAAACATACCCTTTACCAAAAACTGAGGCAAGTACGACCACAAACAGTACCTTTTATATACAATAACAAAAAATGTTAAGGTTTAAATTGAACCTGTACTTTCAAGTGTCATTTTAAAGGCATAGGTAACTATCCAGGACCACAGAATCCAAGTAGGCACTCAAATCCCTGGGTGTAAACAATAATGGGACTGGCTGTCACAGCATGTGAGGTTTATACCACACACATCAAGCACTGAGGATAATAAAGTAGGGATGCTAATAAAAGTGTAGGAAACAAAAGATAAGGTAGTGGCTAACTTGAACCACACAACCAATAATAACATGTTCTGAACTTTAATTAAATCCTTTTAAAACAGTTCTCAAAGTCCAATGTAAGAAAATACCTTCATACATATAGATGCTCACTCATCCTGAGTCTAGTACCTGAAGAGCTACATGTGGTTGAACCCTATAAATACTTACACAAATGTCTTTCTCCAATAAAATGCAAGGCTGGAACACTGTGTGCTGGGGCTTCTGATCCCTCAGCTATTGGAGCCCTGGCATTGCACATGGTGAGTATGACCAACTGGAGGGCCTGGGGTGGCAAGAGATGGGTGTTTCTCTCAAACACCACAAGCTTTTGAATCCACTTTAATAATTTACCCTGTTGACAACTCACCTGAAAGAAGTGCATTTACCTTACCCCCTAACTCTTTGGGAGCCAGGGCTAAACTTCAACAGGACGCTGAGGTTACAACATGGGTCTTATAGATTCAAAACTTAGCAAAATGTATTTCAACCCCCTTTGGAGACAATTCCATCACAATCTTCTGAGTGGCACCCACAGCTCAAAACAGTAAAGAAACGTAAAGTTCTTTTGATAGCTGAAGTTCATGATACTTCATTTTGGGACACGAGTGGGCATACTGCATTTATACAGTAATTTGTTCACAGACTATGTTGCTCCTGTTTCTATAATTCAGTTTCTAGATATCAGGAATGTTTGCAATCCCCATAATACTTTCAGCTCTGCCACTGTGGCTTGAACAGATTCTGTACAAGGAGATATTCTGGATCACAGGATCCATTGTGTGTGTGCGTGACAAAAGGATATCTTTAGCTGCAAGTTCCAGAGCTTTGTTGTTTAAATTGTATTTTTCATGAAGTCAGTTAGCCATGCTTTTTTTCCACTTTGCTTGAGTTGATGGCTAAATAGGGTAACCCTATTTTGATGGACTTGAAAGGCCAGTATTGAAGTTGGAGAGTGCAATCTGGAATTTCATACTGAGCATCGATATAGGCGAAGACTGTGTTAATGTGTCCAACACTAAGACAAATGAAGATGTGCCTATAAAATACACCAAATGGGTTAGAACATACAATCAGCAATGCATACAAGCAATAACTTCATAGAACAGCTGTGGAAGAAAGGGCAGAGAGACTGCCTTTGGCACATTATTGTTTCCAGGAAAGTTAACCATTTATGCCTGTGGGGGCTCACATAGTATAGATACTGCAGTAGGAGGGGGTTATCCTCAGCAGCCAAAATGTGATACAGAGGTGACTCCACTCCCTGTCTTTCACTGTTACAGGTACGACGGGCTCCCCCTACTATGGTGCACAGAAAGGCTACAGTGATTATTACTGAAGGCCTGGCAGCATACGTTTACTTTCCCTGGAGGCAAATGGTGTTCCTTCCACATTAAAGGTCTTGCAGACCATGTACCGAATGTGTGCAAAGTATCCAACATCATTGTTTAATGACATTTACATCTAAGAAACACAAAAGATACAAAGAAATAAAGCCTAGGTGTAGAGTTCAGTGGAAAAGGAAATTTCAAATTTGTTGAAAAGGACAGATGAAAGAGGTAAAGTGGAGAAGGAACAAGGGTCAGAGGGATAAAGATCTATAGGATAAAATATACTTGTGCAGTTTCATCTGTTAGAACACACACACAATCGGGTAAAATCAAACAATAAATGAAAAAGCACACAAATGTATATTAGAGGGGACGCAAGTCTTTCAAGAGGAACATTGCATAGTAACATAGTAACATAGTATGTAAGGCTGAATAAGGACTTTAGTCCATCCAGTTCAGCCTGTTTATCTCCTTCCAGTGGTCTAGTAGCCATAGCTGGAATATTATTATATGCCAGGAAGGCATCCCGGCCACTATAGATCTTCTTCCAGTGGTCTAGTAGCCATAGCTGGAATATTATTACATGCCAGGAAGGCATCCTGGCCACTTTTGAATGTTTTTACTGTATCCATCATTACTACCTCCTCTGGCAGCGAGTTCCATAGTCTCACTGCTCTTACAGAGAAGAATCCCCTCCTATGTCGGTGGAGAAAGCACCTTTCCTCTAACCTTAGTGGATGCCCTCGGGTTATGGTTACACTCCGGGGTATAAATAGATTGTGGGACAGATCTTTGTATTTATACAAAATATTTATACATAGTTTTTAGATCACCCCTCAAGCGTCTTTTTTCTAAGCTAAATAAACCTAACTCTGACAATCTTTCCGGGTACTCTAGGCCCCGCACTCCTTTTTTTAACTTAGTTGACCTACTTTGAACGTGCTCCAGTTCTGATATGTCCTTCTTAAGCACAGGTGCCTAGAACTGTACACAGTACTTCATATGGGGTCTGACCAGTGACTTGTACAGGGGTAAAATGATGCTCTGGTCATGAGCACCTATGCCCCTCCTGATGCACCCCATGATCCTATTTGCCTTGGCAGCAGCTACCTGGCATTGATTACTACAGTTGAGCTTATTGTTAACTAAAACCCCTAGCTCCTTTTTCATTGTTGTTTTATCAAGTGTTTCTTTATTTAGTATGTAATCATGATACAGATTTCTCCTTCCCATGTGCATAACCTTACATTTATCTGTGTTAAACTTCATTTGCCATTTAACTGCCCATGCTTCCAATTTATCTAAATCTGTTTGTAGCTGCCTGTTGTCCTCTTTTGTTTTATTTACGTTACACAGCTTAGTATCATTTGCAAAGATTGAGACTTTACTGTTTAATCTATATCCAATGTCATTAATATATATATTGAAGAGAATTGGTCCCAAAACTGACCCTTTTGGGTAACGGTGACCCAATCTGAGTGTGTACCATTGATAACCACCCTCTGCTTACGATCATTAAGCCGATTTCTCACCCATCTGCACACGTTTTCCCCCAGTCCAAGCATTCTCATCTTTTGTACCAGCCTTTTATGTGGCACAGTATCAAATGCTTTCGAAAAGTCAAGATATATGATATCCAGTGACTCCCCCTGATCCAATCGTATCTTACCTCCTCATAAAAGCTGATTAGGTTCGTCTGACAGGAGCGCTTCCTGATAAAGCCATGCTGATATGGAGTAATAAGGTCATTTTCCAAGGTGCTCCAGGATAGTATCCATTAAGAAACCTTCAAACAGCTTGCCCACCACAGATGTTAAGCTTACCGGCCTGTAGTTCCCAGGTTCCCCCCTAGATCACTTTTTGAATATTGGCACCACATTTGCTAAGCGCCAGTCCCTCGGAACAGCCCCTGTAGTTATTGAATCAACAAATATTAGAAATATCGGCTTGTCTATTACTGTACATAACTCCCTAAAAAGGGATGTATGCCATCTGGTCCTGGTGATTTATCGATTTTCATCTGCTTGAGACGGTGCTGGACTTCTTCCTTGGTTAGACCAGTGACATTTAATGGAGGGTTCCGGTTATTCCCCGGCATTTCCCTCGGCATGTCACATTCTTTTGTAAATATAGAAGCAAAGAAGTTGTTTAGTAAATTTGCTTTCTCCTTATTCCCCTCCTTGCTTTTCAGGGGGCCCACACCCTCAGGTTTGTATATTTTACATTTTATGTAGCTAAAGAATAATTTGGGGTTAGTTTTACTCTCTTTCACGATCAGTCTTTCTGTCTCTAGCTTAGCTGCCCTTATCTGTTGTTTACATTGTTTATTTTTTTCCTTATAGTTTTTAAATGCTTACACTGTCTCTTCCTGTTTTAAACGTTTAAATGCCATTTTTTGTTGTTTATTGCCCCCATCGGTTTACACGTGTGTCTACCAGTTTTTTTCCTGTAAGGTATATATCTATCACAATGAAAATTAAGGATTTCAGGTCATGGGGAGTTAATAAAAACTCCCCAGAACTGGCTTGCCTGCCCCCCCCCCCGGTTTACAAAACAGTTAATGTTAACTTACCTCTTCGCGTTTGGCCTCCCTCCGCCCCCCCGTTGTCCTCTGATGGGCAGCACCATCTTGGAATCCAAACATGCACTGTGCTGCCCCTCAGGTCTCCCGCATGCGCAGTGTCATTGCATAGGCTGCGTGAGACCTGAGGAGCGGCGCACGACATTTGAAGAAGACGGCTACAGGTAAGGAGGCTAAGCCTGCAGCCTTCACTCTGGGATGGCTAAGGGGGGAGGGGGTGGAAATGGACCAGGAATACTGTTTTAGATAACGCCAACATCCAAAAGGCAGTGAGGGAGGGGAGGTACAGGAATGACCATTGGGAGGTTCCCCGGCAATCCCTTAATTTTAAAAAGATTGCTGGGCATTAATATACACTGGGGATGCTATTTTTAAATGAACCAAAACCCACTTGGGAGCTCAAAGAAAATTGTACTTCCTAAGCACTAAGTAAAAAATTGGTTCTCCTCATTCGCTGGAACACAAAAGCCTCACTAAAAACATAAAACCTTACGATGATTATTTTATTTTACTTATCCCAAATACAAAAAAATTAAGAGTTAGGTTTGATTTCAACATGAAAGTAAAACATTAGCATTAATGTCCAGGTTCAGCAGCAACTCCTGGGGTGGCAGATTTGGGGAATCCACCCACACTGGGCTATTTTAGAATCCTGAACAGCACCAGAAAAGGGAGAACACACTACTGCCTGCTGCTGGAAGTGGTTGGCAATAGTGCCACTCTGGCTGGTGCAGATACTGTAGCAGAACAAGAAGAAGGATTAACAGTGGGTGGCCTACAGCCCCCCGGTGAAGTTGTTCCTGGACTTGGTTGTAGGGAGGGGAAGGAATTGAGCAAACTTTTTCTTTAAAGTGCAAGTTAGTCAGTGCAGGCATAAAAGACCCACATTAACATGTTTACATATTGCCTGTTGCACAGCATTAGGTGCTTAAAGTGGACCAAAACCCAGGATTTTGACTTGCCTGGGTTTTGGTGCTTGCACCCAGGGCACCTCTTTCCAGTCCTACGACACATGCACGGCCGCGCATCCAGTCAGCGCGGTCAGATCTGCTCGAGCCTCTTTGTCCAGGAACTTGTCTAATGTGAGTGGATCCGAGCGTGCTGGTGGCCGCATCCCCCGCTACCTTCTAACAGGGAGACTCCGGGTCCAACAGGCATTTGTGAATGCCGGCACGGGCACACGCCCTGCTAAAGGGATAGCAAGTTGCCGGGCCACCTGTGGGGCATCACACACCAGGGCACCCCCCTTTGGGGTGCCCCAGGGGCAGTGAGTATGCCTGCCCTGGAGTCTCATAGACTTCAGGATGGGTTTTAGTCCACCTTAATGCATGGGCTCA
Organism: Gastrophryne carolinensis; assembly: GCA_027917425.1. NCBI lineage: Eukaryota > Metazoa > Chordata > Amphibia > Anura > Microhylidae > Gastrophryne > Gastrophryne carolinensis. The sequence goes on from CM051234.1 coordinate 259,481,074, forward strand.
TGGGCTGTAACTACAGAAGCATAAAAATGTATTATCGTAACATCAGGGCCTTTCTTTAAGATGTACAGATGGAACACCTGCACACAGGGTGAGGCTTATCATTTCCGGGGCCCCATGCAAAGTTGTGTCTGGGGGCGCTAACCAAAGACAAATTTTGCATAATGAAATACAATATTAACCCACCTTTTTGAGGATGTATCCACAGACTACACTTGCGCTGTGGGAGCGCTAGCACACCCAGGGGGTTTTACACAGAGGGGCATCTTGGCATAGGGATTGTCCGTCCATGGCATAGGGAATTGTCCGGGAATTGCCCATATGTTTATCCAATTTCCACTCCCTGTGTCATCCTAAACTAGGATGCCTGACTGTGTGAACCCCATTAAATCGTCGCACCCACTTACCTAACCTCGTTCCAATGACACATGCGCAGGTCATGGCCTTACTATTTCTTTTAGCTAGATGTCTACCCGGGCCAGCTATTTGTGATTGGGCTGCTCAGGCATTCCACCTGCTGATGCTAAGAAGGGATGCAACCAGTGGCCCGCTTTGTACCATTCAGCTCAGCTCACTAGCATACCTGAATGGAGCTGAGAGCCTCATGTAAATGTTCAGTGGCTTCCTATGCAGTGTGTTAAACGGCACCCCTGACTCCCCACAACCTGCCCACCTGCAGGGTGCCCTTATTTATTTATTATTTTTTTAAACAAAAAGTTGCCTCTGATCTGACCCTTCCTGAATATAGCTGAGCGAGTTGAATCTGCAGCGCAGATTCACACGTAAATGTTCAATGGCTTCCTATCTGCTGCACACGGCACCCCTTGACTCGCCACAACATGCTCACCTGCAGGGTGCCCTTATTTATTAATTCATTTTTTAAACAAAAAGTTGGCGCTGATCTGACCTTTCCGCTGGGGGCCCATGGCAAATGGGGGCCCCATGCATTTGCCACTGTCTGCACAGAGCGCCTTCATCGGATGGGTGACTAGACTTGTTGCTTGCCACTGTATCTAAATCATCTTGCTTTTTCCTTGTGGACCACTAGAGGTCCTCATACCACCCCTACTCTGAAAGCAAGAAGGCAGTTTTTGAGATAACAGAAACAGAGAGTATGGTGGCAAGTTCTGCAGTAACATTATACTTTTTGGTGAGTTGAGTTGCTCACAGGAGGAGGAGGCAGAATCAATCGTATATTCTGCTTAGGAGAGGGGCCAGTAGCACTTCGATATCACCACCTCTGTTTTTCTACATTTTGTTTCTCTCTGTCTTCTGACACTCTTGATTTTATAATGAAAGCTTAGTCCCTGCTAACTAAACAAACATTTCATCTGAAAAACCATTAATGTCTGCTGGCAAAGGGAATCTGCTCTTTTCTCTCTCATTCCAATTTTGGACCACTTGCAACTTGTGGGCAATCCTCAGCTAACCAGGCAGGACTGAAAGCATCAAAAATTAAAACTCCTCCTGGCTATGTCCTTATACATCGAGAGGTAATGTTTGCGCCATGGGTGGTGTGCTTTTTTCCTTTTGTTTCAGGTTGCATGAGGGAGGAGAAGCATGGGCCCAAAAAGGCTGAGGGGTTGGGGGGCCCAGGTGTAACTAAACAAGGGGTATGGTAGTGAGGGCCCAATGAGTGGTGGCCTGCCAATGTAAATTCATCTCAGCAATGCAAGCAGCTCACTGCTGCAGTTTTGGGTCCCCCATTGGGTAGTGGCCTGTGAGCTGTGTCTAGGGCATCAGATCCAACCAGGCCAGTGTCTAGCATGTTAGCTGTTTTACCCGGATGCCAGGCGTAGCTGAGTAGCAGTGGGTGCTGGGTGTGCCACAGCTCTGAGGCGGTTTGCAAGGCATACTTTGACCTACAAGAGGAAGTGTAATACTGCCCTTCAAAATATTGGGGGTTGTGGAGCAGGTAACCAGCAATGTGACACTCCTGGCAAGTGGTGACATTAGAATAGTCATAATCCCCATGTCTGAATATGGGGGCCAGAAAAGATTGGGACTGTGCAGCCAATCTTGGATCTTAAAGAGGACCAAAAGTCAAAAAATCAAGTTCAGTAAATTGCACCCCTAAAGCCTCCACTCTGGCAATCAGTAACAAACTATTTGAGAGCGGCAGGCAGATTTTATGCTGCATAACTGCATGGGAGCGGCCACATACATGAGTCCAGCTTCTGAAAAACTCAATCTCAAAATTGCCTAACATATATGTGCAATCCTCCTTTTTTTCTATTAGAAAGCCATGTGTGATGACTTATTGCTCTGGGACACAGCTGAAAAAAAATTGTAACATTTTATAAGATACATATGTATACACTGACTGAATGGTGTGTGGTAAATCTAGATTCCGCAGTGAACAGTGATAGAGAAACATTGTTGCTGCTTTAGCCTCACACGCACACACTCCCTCTAGCAGCTAGTTAATCAGTGTTTGTGTTTATATAACATAATACACAATACACAAGCTTCCTGTGTTTCTGGGGCATTTATCACTCTCAGTTTGGTGCGGCTGCTGCTGGCAAAGCTCTCCCCTCATGCGTATATGTGTGCCAATATGGCCGCTCCCATGCAGTTCTGCAGCAAAGAATTAGCCTGTTATTCCAGAACATCTGCATTGAGTTAAGCCCTCTCAAATAGTTTTTTTGGGGGGGCACTTTAGGGGAGAAACTTTCTTTTTTTGACTTTTGATCTGCGGACACTGTTCATGGACATCGTAAGGCTGTCTGACAAACTACCCTCGAGGCTTCCTAATTATCCATATTTGCTTTATCAGGGACCTCTGTGGCATCCCAATTCACAGTCACTGTCATTAATGGCTTGGCTGTTGAGAGCCCTTTGGGGGTCATATACACACTGATCCGAGCACAGAAGGCATCTTCGTCAAGAATCTACTAGAGCAGAGGTCCCCAAACCTCCTCCTCAAGGCCCACAAATGGGTCATGTTTTGTGGGTCTCCACATTTCCACACATATAGCTCTATCTGAGCACTAATTACTTCACCTGTGCATCTGTGTGGAGATCTGAAACCCTGTCCTGTTGGTGGGCCTTCAGGAGAAGGGTTGCGGAGCCCTGTAATAGAGGACTTGGAGGGCCTTTGTTGCGTGGTGCGAGTCAACAGGGCATTTTTGCAGAGTGTAGGCATGCAGTGGATAATCTCGTTAATAGTGTATAGGCAATTAAGCTGGGTGAGATAAAATACTAAAGCCTCCTATGAAAGTACTTTCATGCACCTGGATTCTTATGGAACAGCAGATATGTAGGTAATGGGACTTCACACAGCAGTTTCACACAGTGGGGCACCCCAAACCAGGAGGACAGGCTGAAACCTGGGATGACGAAAATCCCAGGTTTGGTCCACTTTAACCCTGATGGGATGGACTTTGTGTTACTATTGATTTACACCCTTAGTATGCTGGGTTACACGAACTTCTGTTGAACTTTTGCCAAATAAATGGCACTAGATTTTGAGCACTGTCTCTAGCGTTGTCATTGCCAATAGCAACCCCAGATTCTGACACAGGTTCCAACTCCGTAACAGTTTTTCCCCCCAAAAAATCACCTGCACGTGCGCTGGGTCATTTTTACAGATGGGGTAAAGATATATCGTTTTTAAGTTTGGAGCAGGGGCGTAGCTATAGGGGTCGCAAGGGTCGCCATTGCGACTGGGCCCCTAAGCCAGGGGGGGCCCGCATCGGGGCCCACAAGACTTTAGCTACACCCCTGCCCGTGTAGTACACTCTGGGGTGACATCACAGCCGAGAACTGGTGGGAAATGTGTTTGCTTTCTAATCACAGGTCCGCAGTGACTGCGTAGCCCAATTTCTACCAGTTGGTCCTGTGCCGTCGCCATTTTGCCCCGCGCCGTCTCCCGGAGGTTTGCCACGGCCTCTCAGGCGCCCGCTGCCTCCGCCCCCGTGTGTAAGCGCTCAGATGAACTGTCTGGGCCGGCGGCAGCGGGCGCCCGAGAGGCCGGGAGTCTAGTAGGCAATAATTTAATTTCATTGGTGGTTCAGTGGGTGGGAGCGGGACTCAAGGTAGGAGATTGTTGCTAAGCTAAAGGTGGGCGGGGCTACAGAGCCTCGCTGGAGATCGCAGAGGAGGGACATCGTCACACAGGTTAGTGTGTATGTCTGTGCGCGTGTGACTGAGTTATCCCTGTGCTGTATAGAGTGTCAGCTCTGCTGCCTAGTCCCCTGTGTGTGTATGTGATCCCTGTGCTGTATAGAGTGTCAGCTCTGCTGCCTAGTCCCCTGTCTGTGTGTGTTATCTCTGTGCTGTATAGAGTGTCAGCTCTGCTACCTAGTCCCCTGTCTGTGTGTGTGATCCCTGTGCTGTATAGAGTGTCAGCTCTGCTGCCTAGGCCCCTGTCTGTGTGTGTGATCCCTGTGCTGTATAGAGTGTCAGCTCTGCTGCCTAGTCTCCTGTGTGTGTGTGTGATCCCTGTGCTGTATAGAGTGTCAGCTCAGCTGCCTAGTCCCCTGTCTGTGTGTGTGATCCCTGTGCTGTATAGAGTGTCAGCTCTGCTGCCTAGTCCCCTGTCTGTGTGTGTGATCCCTGTGCTGTATAGAGTGTCAGCTCTGCTGCCTAGTCCCCTGTGTGTGTGATCCCTGTGCTGTATAGAGTGTCAGCTCTGCTGCCTAGGCCCCTGTCTGTGTGTGATCCCTGTGCTGTATAGAGTGTCAGCTCTGCTACCTAGTCCCCTGTCTGTGTGTTTGATCCCTGTGCTGTATAGAGTGTCAGCTCTGCTGCCTAGGCCCCTGTCTGTGTGTGATCCCTGTGCTGTATAGAGTGTCAGCTCTGCTACCTAGTCCCCTGTCTGTGTGTGTGATCCCTGTGCTGTATAGAGTGTCAGCTCTGCTACCTAGTCCCCTGTCTGTGTGTGTGATCCCTGTGCTGTATAGAGTGTCAGCTCTGCTGCCTAATCCCCTGTCTCCTGTGTGTGTGATCCCTGTGCTGTACAGAGTGTCAGCTCTGCTGCCTAGTCCCCTGTGTGTGTGTGATCCCTGTGCTGTATAGAGTGTCAGCTCTGCTACCTAGTCCCCTGTCTGTGTGTGTGATCCCTGTGCTGTATAGAGTGTCAGCTCTGCTACCTAGTCCCCTGTCTGTGTGTGTGATCCCTGTGCTGTATAGAGTGTCAGCTCTGCTGCCTAATCCCCTGTCTCCTGTGTGTGTGATCCCTGTGCTGTACAGAGTGTCAGCTCTGCTGCCTAGTCCCCTGTGTGTGTGTGATCCCTGTGCTGTATAGAGTGTCAGCTCAGCTGCCTAGTCCCCTGTGTGTGTGTGATCCCTGTGCTGTATAGAGTGTCAGCTCTGCTGCCTAGTCCCCTGTGTGTGTGATCCCTGTGCTGCATAGAGTGTCAGCTCTGCTGCCTAGGCCCCTGTCTGTGTGTGTGATCCCTGTGCTGTATAGAGTGTCAGCTCTGCTGCCTAGTCCCCTGTCTGTGTGTGTGATCCCTGTGCTGTATAGAGTGTCAGCTCTGCTGCCTAGTCCCCTGTGTGTGTGTGTGTGATCCCTGTGCTGTATAGAGTGTCAGCTCTGCTGCCTAGTCCCCTGTGTGTGTGATCCCTGTGCTGCATAGAGTGTCAGCTCTGCTGCCTAGGCCCCTGTCTGTGTGTGATCCCTGTGCTGTATAGAGTGTCAGCTCTGCTGCCTAGGCCCCTGTCTGTGTGTGTGATCCCTGTGCTGTATAGAGTGTCAGCTCTGCTACCTAGTCCCCTGTCTGTGTGTGTGTTATCCCTGTGCTGTATAGAGTGTCAGCTCAGCTGCCTAGTCCCCTATGTGTGTGATCCCTGTGCTGTATAGAGTGTCAGCTCTGCTGCCTAGTCCCCTGTGTGTGTATGTGATCCCTGTGCTGTATAGAGTGTCAGCTCTGCTGCCTAGTCCCCTGTCTGTGTGTGTGATCCCTGTGCTGTATAGAGTGTCAGCTCTGCTGCCTAATCCCCTGTCTCCTGTGTGTGTGATCCCTGTGCTGTACAGAGTGTCAGCTCTGCTGCCTAGTCCCCTGTCTCCAATATGTGTGTGTGATCCCTGTGCTGTATAGAGTGTCAGCTCAGCTGCCTAGTCCCCTGTGTGTGTGTGATCCCTGTGCTGTATAGAGTGTCAGCTCAGCTGCCTAGTCCCCTGTGTGTGTGTGATCCCTGTGCTGTATAGAGTGTCAGCTCAGCTGCCTAGTCCGCTGTGCGTGTGTGATCCCTGTGCTGTATAGAGTGTCAGCTCTGCTGCCTAGTCCCCTGTCTCCTGTGTGTGATCCCTGTGCTGTATAGAGTGTCAGCTCTGCTGCATAGTCCCCTGTCTCTGTGTGTTATCCCTGTGCTGTATAGAGTGTCAGCTCTGCTACCTAGTCCCCTGTCTGTGTGTGTGATCCCTGTGCTGTATAGAGTGTCAGCTCTGCTGCCTAGTCCCCTGTGTGTGTGTGTGATCCCTGTGCTGTATAGAGTGTCAGCTCTGCTGCCTAGTCCCCTGTGTGTGTGTGTGATCCCTGTGCTGTATAGAGTGTCAGCTCTGCTGCCTAGTCCCCTGTCTCCTGTGTGTGATCCCTGTGCTGTATAGAGTGTCAGCTCTGCTGCCTAGGCCCCTGTCTGTGTGTGTGATCCCTGTGCTGCATAGAGTGTCAGCTCTGCTGCCTAGGCCCCTGTCTGTGTGTGTGATCCCTGTGCTGTATAGAGTGTCAGCTCTGCTACCTAGTCCCCTGTGTGTGTATGTGATCCCTGTGCTGTATAGAGTGTCAGCTCTGCTGCCTAATCCCCTGTCTCCTGTGTGTGTGATCCCTGTGCTGTACAGAGTGTCAGCTCTGCTGCCTAGTCCCCTGTGTGTGTGTGTGATCCCTGTGCTGTATAGAGTGTCAGCTCAGCTGCCTAGTCCCCTGTGTGTGTGTGATCCCTGTGCTGTATAGAGTGTCAGCTCAGCTGCCTAGTCCCCTGTGTGTGTGTGTGATCCCTGTGCTGTTTAGAGTGTCAGCTCTGCTACCTAGTCCCCTGTGTGTGTGTGATCTCTGTGCTGTATAGAGTGTCAGCTCTGCTGCATAGTCCCCTGTCTGTGTGTGTTATCCCTGTGCTGTATAGAGTGTCAGCTCTGCTACCTAGTCCCCTGTCTGTGTGTGTGATCCCTGTGCTGTATAGAGTGTCAGCTCTGCTGCCTAGGCCCCTGTCTGTGTGTGTGATCCCTGTGCTGTATAGAGTGTCAGCTCTGCTGCCTAATCCCCTGTCTCTGTGTGTTATCCCTGTGCTGTATAGAATGTCAGCTCTGCTGCCTAGTCCCCTGTCTGTGTGTGTGATCCCTGTGCTGTATAGAGTGTCAGCTCTGCTGCCTAGGCCCCTGTCTGTGTGTGATCCCTGTGCTGTATAGAGTGTCAGCTCTGCTGCCTAGGCCCCTGTGTGTGTGTGATCTCTGTGCTGTATAGAGTGTCAGCTCTGCTACCTAGTCCCCTGTCTGTGTGTGTGATCCCTGTGCTGCATAGAGTGTCAGCTCTGCTGCCTAGTCCCCTGTCTGTGTGTGTGATCCCTGTGCTGCATAGAGTGTCAGCTCTGCTGCCTAGTCCCCTGTCTGTGTGTGATCCCTGTGCTGTATAGAGTGTCAGCTCTGCTACCTAGTCCCCTGTCTGTGTGTGTGATCCCTGTGCTGTATAGAGTGTCAGCTCTGCTGCCTAGGCCCCTGTCTGTGTGTGTGATCCCTGTGCTGTATAGAGTGTCAGCTCTGCTGCCTAGTCCCCTGTCTGTGTGTGTGATCCCTGTGCTGTATAGAGTGTCAGCTCTGCTGCCTAGGCCCCTGTCTGTGTGTGATCCCTGTGCTGTATAGAGTGTCAGCTCTGCTACCTAGTCCCCTGTCTGTGTGTGTGATCCCTGTGCTGCATAGAGTGTCAGCTCTGCTGCCTAGGCCCCTGTCTGTGTGTGATCTCTGTGCTGTATAGAGTGTCAGCTCTGCTACCTAGTCCCCTGTCTGTGTGTGTGATCCCTGTGCTGCATAGAGTGTCAGCTCTGCTGCCTAGGCCCCTGTCTGTGTGTGATCCCTGTGCTGTATAGAGTGTCAGCTCTGCTGCCTAGTCCCCTGTCTGTGTGTGTGATCCCTGTGCTGTATAGAGTGTCAGCTCTGCTGCCTAGTCCCCTGTCTGTGTCTGTGATCCCTGTGCTGTATAGAGTGTCAGCTCTGCTGCCTAGTCCCCTGTCTGTGTGTGTGATCCCTGTGCTGTATAGAGTGTCAGCTCTGCTGCCTAGTCCCCTGTCTGTGTGTGTGATCCCTGTGCTGTATAGAGTGTCAGCTCTGCTGCCTAGTCCCCTGTCTGTGTGTGTGATCCCTGTGCTGTATAGAGTGTCAGCTCTGCTGCCTAGTCCCCTGTGTGTGTATGTGATCCCTGTGCTGTATAGAGTGTCAGCTCTGCTGCCTAGTCCCCTGTGTGTGTATGTGATCCCTGTGCTGTATAGAGTGTCAGCTCTGCTGCCTAGTCCCCTGTCTGTGTGTGTGATCCCTGTGCTGTATAGAGTGTCAGCTCTGCTGCCTAGTCCCCTGTCTGTGTGTGTGATCCCTGTGCTGTATAGAGTGTCAGCTCTGCTGCCTAGTCCCCTGTCTGTGTGTGTGATCCCTGTGCTGTATAGAGTGTCAGCTCTGCTGCCTAGTCCCCTGTCTGTGTGTGTGATCCCTGTGCTGTATAGAGTGTCAGCTCTGCTGCCTAGTCCCCTGTGTGTGTATGTGATCCCTGTGCTGTATAGAGTGTCAGCTCTGCTGCCTAGGCCCCTGTCTGTGTGTGTGATCCCTGTGCTGCATAGAGTGTCAGCTCTGCTGCCTAGTCCCCTGTCTGTGTGTGTGATCCCTGTGCTGCATAGAGTGTCAGCTCTGCTGCCTAGTCCCCTGTCTGTGTGTGATCCCTGTGCTGTATAGAGTGTCAGCTCTGCTACCTAGTCCCCTGTCTGTGTGTGTGATCCCTGTGCTGTATAGAGTGTCAGCTCTGCTGCCTAGGCCCCTGTCTGTGTGTGTGATCCCTGTGCTGTATAGAGTGTCAGCTCTGCTGCCTAGTCCCCTGTTTGTGTGTGTGATCCCTGTGCTGTATAGAGTGTCAGCTCTGCTGCCTAGGCCCCTGTGTGTGTGTGTTATCCCTGTGCTGTATAGAGTGTCAGCTCAGCTGCCTAGTCCCCTGTCTGTGTGTGTGATCCCTGTGCTGCATAGAGTGTCAGCTCTGCTGCCTAGGCCCCTGTCTGTGTGTGTGATCCCTGTGCTGTATAGAGTGTCAGCTCTGCTACCTAGTCCCCTGTGTGTGTGTGTGTGATCCCTGTGCTGTATAGAGTGTCAGCTCTGCTGCCTAATCCCCTGTCTCCTGTGTGTGTGATCCCTGTGCTGTATAGAGTGTCAGCTCTGCTGCCTAGTCTCCTGTGTGTGTGTGTGATCCCTGTGCTGTATAGAGTGTCAGCTCAGCTGCCTAGTCCCCTGTGTGTGTGTGTGATCCCTGTGCTGTATAGAGTGTCAGCTCTGCTACCTAGTCCCCTGTGTGTGTGTGATCCCTGTGCTGTATAGAGTGTCAGCTCTGCTGCCTAATCCCCTGTCTCCTGTGTGTGTGATCCCTGTGCTGTATAGAGTGTCAGCTCAGCTGCCTAGTCCCCTGTGTGTGTGTGTGTGTGATCCCTGTGCTGTATAGAGTGTCAGCTCAGCTGCCTAGTCCCCTGTCTGTGTGTGATCCCTGTGCTGTATAGAGTGTCAGCTCAGCTGCCTAGTCCCCTGTGTGTGTGTGTGATCCCTGTGCTGTATAGAGTGTCAGCTCAGCTGCCTAGTCCCCTGTGTGTGTGTGATCCCTGTGCTGTATAGAGTGTCAGCTCTGCTACCTAGTCCCCTATGTGTGTGATCCCTGTGCTGTATAGAGTGTCAGCTCTGCTGCCTAGGCCCCTATGTGTGTGATCCCTGTGCTGTATAGAGTGTCAGCTCAGCTGCCTAGTCCCCTATGTGTGTGATCCCTGTGCTGTATAGAGTGTCAGCTCAGCTGCCTAGTCCCCTATGTGTGTGATCCCTGTGCTGTATAGAGTGTCAGCTCTGCTGCCTAGGCCCCTGTGTGTGTGTGTGATCCCTGTGCTGTATAGAGTGTCAGCTCTGCTACCTAGTCCCCTGTGTGTGTGTGATCCCTGTGCTGTATAGAGTGTCAGCTCAGCTGCCTAGTCCCCTGTGTGTGTGTGTGATCCCTGTGCTGTATAGAGTGTCAGCTCTGCTGCCTAGTCCCCTGTCTGTGTGTGTGATCCCTGTGCTGCATAGAGTGTCAGCTCTGCTGCCTAGTCCCCTGTGTGTGTGTGTGTGATCCCTGTGCTGTATAGAGTGTCAGCTCTGCTGCCTAGTCCCCTGTCTGTGTGTGTGATCCCTGTGCTGCATAGAGTGTCAGCTCTGCTGCCTAGTCCCCTGTGTGTCTGTGTGATCCCTGTGCTGTATAGAGTGTCAGCTCTGCTGCCTAGTCCCCTGTGTGTGTGTGTGTGATCCCTGTGCTGTATAGAGTGTCAGCTCTGCTGCCTAGTCACCTGTGTGTGTGTGATCCCTGTGCTGTATAGAGTGTCAGCTCAGCTGCCTAGTCCCCTATGTGTGTGATCCCTGTGCTGCATAGAGTGTCAGCTCTGCTGCCTAGGCCCCTGTCTGTGTGTGTGTGATCCCTGTGCTGTATAGAGTGTCAGCTCTGCTACCTAGTCCCCTGTGTGTGTGTGATCCCTGTGCTGTATAGAGTGTCAGCTCAGCTGCCTAGTCCCCTGTGTGTGTGTGTGATCCCTGTGCTGTATAGAGTGTCAGCTCTGCTGCCTAGTCCCCTGTCTGTGTGTGTGATCCCTGTGCTGTATAGAGTGTCAGCTCTGCTGCCTAGTCCCCTGTCTGTGTGTGTGATCCCTGTGCTGTATAGAGTGTCAGCTCTGCTGCCTAGTCCCCTGTCTGTGTGTGTGATCCCTGTGCTGTATAGAGTGTCAGCTCTGCTGCCTAGTCCCCTGTCTGTGTGTGTGATCCCTGTGCTGTATAGAGTGTCAGCTCTGCTGCCTAGGCCCCTGTCTGTGTGTGTGATCCCTGTGCTGTATAGAGTGTCAGCTCTGCTGCCTAGTCCCCTGTCTGTGTGTGTGATCCCTGTGCTGTATAGAGTGTCAGCTCTGCTGCCTAGGCCCCTGTGTGTGTGTGTTCCCTGTGCTGTATAGAGTGTCAGCTCAGCTGCCTAGTCCCCTGTCTGTGTGTGTGTGACGGGGGGGGCCCAGTTTGACTCCTCGCATCGGGGCCCACAAGACTTTAGCTACGCCCCTGGTTTGGAGATAACGTAACTGTATGAACTGTGCAGAAAAGTGTGCATATTATTTTCTGCATAGCCCATAGGGTGCTTTTAAATATATCCTTATTTCATTGTAAAGATGAAAGAAGGCCGCATCATTGTGCAGGTAATTTTAGCCGATTCATTAATAGCGCCAGGTAGCGACAGATGAGTGACAGTAGCGTTATTTTCACAGCGCACGCTAGTATTCGCTGTGCTTGGCCGTTGTTCGGCTGTTGACAGCGACTCAGTCGGTGTACGGTAATGTTGAATACGGGGTTAGGAGTCGCTGTTTGACAGGTTCCGCGCTGTATGGGAGCGCATGACAGCGAATGGCCATAGCGAACGGCTCCCAGCATATTCATTAACAAATCACGCTCAAAAAATTCTCGCGCTGTGAAATGCTTGTTTAAACCCCAGAGCGCTGGCGGCGATGGGTTAAAAGTAGTTTTTTTAACCCGCAAACAACCATATTTTTTGGGATAAATAATGTACCACACCTATAAAAATGCCCCATCACATGTACAGGTCATTTAGGGGGAAAAAAAGGTTGAGAAAAAAAAAATCTGCACTTTTTTGTGTCTAAATGCTAAAAAACTCACTGAGATACATGTTGCAATCCACACCACAATGGACACTGCAAGTCACACTGGCTTCCCCAAGTAATTAACATATAGGCCCTTATTTAACAAGGGATAGCGCCAGGTAGCGAATGGTGAGCGAACGGTAATGACGGTCACCGCCACGAGAACGCCGGCTCCCCTCCGCAATTACACATTTATCAAGCTGATCCTGCTTAGCGACTGACAGAGCTCCAGATAGCGACTCATTCATCATTATTCCAGCCTCAGCCCACAGCGCCAGCGTCCGACCTTGAACAGCGACAGGTATGACCTCTCGCTACCTGGCGCTCTCCAATGCATTTCAATGGAACAATCTTTAAATATTCATGATTAATTGTTATTAATTTTTTTTTTTTTTTTTTAATGTGAAAAATTCTGTGACCACTTCTGCCATGTTAGATAATTTTTTTAAGGTACAAAAAAAAAAAAATTGTGCACAATTGATATTACAGGTCTGATATTATTGTATTCATATTACTAAATTCTTAAAAAAATTTTTTTTTTTTGGTTTCAAAAAATATGGTGGTTTGGGGGTTAAAAAACTACTTTTAACACATCGCTGCCAGCGCTCTGGGGTTTAAACATGCATTTCACAGCGCTTGAATTTTTTGAGCGTGATTTGTTGATGAATATGGTGGGAGCCGGTCGCTCTGACCAGTCGCTATTATGCGCTCCCATACAGCACGGAACCTGTCAAATAGCGACTCGTCACCCCGTATTCAACATTACTGCACATCGACTCAGTCGCTATCAACAACCGAACAACGGCCAAGCACAGCGACTACTAGCGGGCGCTGTGAAAATACTGCTACAGTCGCTCAACTGTCGCTACCTGCCGCTATTAATGAATCGGCCTCCCCGTGAAGCTCTGATGGATGTACCTGCACCAGACATTCCAAAATGCCTGGAGTGCATGTGCTTATCAGCTGGAGGGAAGCCAGGGAATCCGCCCCGGCCCACACATTCACTATGGGATAGCCAGGGAGGTGAGTATTGCAGACTATCTGCTGGATTTTACATCGTGTGGTATCCTAAATCAGGATGACCTGGGGATAGGGAATCGATCTTTTAGACTCCAGGGCAAGTCCAAGAGGCTGAAGTTGCCATGACCCCCCCAAAAAATAAATAAACAATGTGCTGCAGTAAAATATGGACTGTCTTCTTCTGAAACAATGCTAGTAGCTGCTCATAGCTTGTGGAGCTACTGTTTGTATACTTTTTTCAGTTCCCCTGCCACACACTAACTATTCAGTGGGGTGAGGCAGATTGTCTGGACACACAGAAACCTCCTAACGCACAAGTTACTATTTATGCCTTTTACTCTTAAACCTGTCCAGCAAGTTTGTAACAACTCTCTGACTTCATTCAGAAATCACAACACCAGCCGATATCTCTGTCACACAGAGTTCAGCAGGAGTACATTATATTATTGTAGGCTTATTCCGGTTCAGCATGTGATCAAATCATATTCTGTGAAAGTGTGATAAAAGGCAAAGGGGGTGTAAATATCTGTTTCCATTTATAAATCAATGTATTTGTATGTGGACCAAAACTCATGTAACCTGGCTCTGTAGCCTAAAGGATTCAGGGTCATGCAAAGCTTGCAACTGGGGTTTCCTGATTTTGGGCTACCTCTGATTTGTTTGCCAGAATACTTGAACAGAATACCTGATGGGTACACCACTGCCAGGCATATCCTAATGGCTGAAATTGAGTGCGCACAGCAAGATGGAGTGGCCCAGGTAGGGGGCAATCAACAATCCACATATTCAGTATTGATTCCTGGGCATTAATATGCATGGCAATAAATGCTGATCAGAGAAGAGCTCGCACATGCAGCATTGGAACATGGATCAAGGTGAGTAAATGGGTAAACCAAGGAGTTTACACAGTGTATCAAAACCCAAAGGTTTTGAGTGCAGCCATCTTGGAGAGACTGCACAGAGCAGCATCCTCCGCTCCTGCCCGCCTATTCAAGTGAAAGTCCAGTCAACACATTGCTGTCCACCCCCTGCCTGGTTTGGTTCTTACTTTTCCGGTGCTGGCCTGACAGGCTCTGTTGGCTGCTGTAGGTCTGCTGTCTGTGCCGGAGTCAGCCCACAGTGAATAGTATATCACACTTTTTGCAGGGTAAGCTGGACCGGTTTCCAGCTCAGGGGCTCACTTAGCTTAGCTTAAAGCGGTCCTTCACTCTGAATAAGAGTCTATCTTATATGTTTCCCACACCCTGTACATACAGATTGCTTACATTAAAAATCATCCTACCTGCATCTACTGCATGTTATGAGCCTTTAAACATCCAAGATGGCGGCTCATTGGGGATTGCTGACCTTTTCCTGACCCCATCTCTGATCTGTCTGAGCAAAGCACAGCTATAGCCTGCCCCCCTGTACTTTATCCCACTCTCTTCTCCTCAGTAAGTGTGATGCTTCTGAGTCAAGATGGCGGCGCCCATATCCTAAAGCCCTTAACAAAGTTGCAGCCCAGGGGGGGACAACAATAATAAGTAAGTTACTAAAAACCTAAAATATGTTAATTTTAGATGCTGGGGAATCGTTTTTTAAGGGTTTGGGCTTTTCAATAAATCATGGTGAAGGTCCGGTTTAAGGACTCTATGAATTTGATGGTTATGTAACTTTAAACTGTATAATTATTTGTCTGTGTGTCTGTTTAGCTCACGTGGCAGGAGATGAGAAGCTAAGGTGTTTGACTTTCTTTCTGACGGCATTCAGCAGGAGAAGGCACTAGTGAGCAATTGATGGAGGTCCGGGGACACTGAGGGGATGATGAGAACGCAATCAGGCAGTCAGGAAAGTGACATTTCAAATCTTCTTATCTCCTGCCACAACATGAGTCAGGTAGATACAAATGGACAGTTGCAGACATCTTGTAAAGTTTAACTACATGCATTTACCCCTTTGGCTAAATAGCCCTTTAAGTAATACCTACGGTTAATGATTTAGTTGTGTTAATGATCCTGTATTTGATAAGGTAGGGTAACTGTTCTTACCAAAAGCTATGCAGGTAACAGAAATTGATTCTTTTCCAAAAATTACAGAAGAGGCGATCACTGAGCCAGCAAGAAATGGCCACAAGCCACAAGCAGAAAGACACGACTGTCAGGTTGATGATGGCCCGGTCTGTGCACCTACATCAGATGTAGAGAGAAGAATTATAACTCAAAGTTTAGGATTTCATTGGGTGGCCTAAAGGCCTATGGGTGGAATCTTTATGTTCCTTTTATAGTGTGAAAGAACCTTGACAAACTACACATTGCTGTTAAAATGGGTCAATGATAAAACTCTATTTGAATATGCTGGATGATGGATCAACAAATATCCAGTCAGGCTTGTTTCTTTCCCTTGGATTTTATTCCTACCAGGAGAAAACCACAAGCTTGGTGGAGTTTTATTCCATTTGGGTGTATAAGTGACTCCTCCTCTCATTAGCCAATGTTTTATATAGATTTTAATATTACACAATGTGATACTCCTCCTATAAGTACGTTTTCAATGTGACTATTGCAAATGCAGGTCAGCATGTAGACCCGCCAATGTTTCTAGGCTGAGACTAAAGAATTATTCCTTTGCTATAAAATTGGTGCCACTGTGAAATGAGCACACCTGAGAAGCTCACGGCTTCTCTGGAAAGCACTAAGGCCCTTATTTATGAAGGAATAGCGACAGGTAGCGACTGGTGAGCGGCCGGTAATGACGGGCCCGCCACGAGAACGCCGGCTCCCCACCACAATCACACATTTATCAAGCCGATCCTGCTTAGCGACTGACAGAGCGCCATATAGCGACTCATTCATCATTATTCCAGCCTTAGCCCACAGCGCCAGCGTCCGACCTTGAACAGCGACAGGTTGACCTCTCGCTACCTGGCGCGCTCCAATGCCTTTCAATGGAACAATCTTTAAATATTCATAATTAATTGCTATTAATGTTTTTTATTTTGTTTTTTTTTTAAATGTGAAAAATTCTGTGACCACTTCTGCAATGTTAGATCATTTTTTTAAGGTAAAAAAAAAAAAAAAAATTTGTGCAGAATTGATATTACAGGTCTGATATTAATGTATTCATATTACTAAATTCTTTACAATTTTTTTTTTTTTTGGTTTCCAAAAATATGGTGGTTTGGGGGTTAAAACACTACTTTTAACACATCGCCGCCAGCGCTCTGGGGTTTAAACATGCATTTCACAGCGCTTGAATTTTTTGAGCGTGATTTTTTGATGAATGTGGTGGGAGCAGGTCGCTCTGACCAGTCGCTATCATGCGCACCCATACATCGCGGAACCTGTCAAATAGCGACTCGTCACCCCGTATTCAACATTACTGCACACCGACTCAGTCGCTATCAACAACCGAACAATGGCCAAGCACAGCGACTACTAGCGGGCGCTGTGAAAATACTGCTACAGTCGCTCAACTGTCGCTACCTGCCGCTATTAATGAATCGGCCTCCCCGCCTTTCAAAAAATGACTGCACAGATAAATAATCATCTTGATGTAAATTTAGAGCCACACTTACTTTCTTATCTCCTTCACCAAAACAAACACAATATGGAATGATATACTGTTCAGGACATAGGCATTGATTGTAGGCTTCACAAATGACAACAGTGTACTGGTTACTGCAACAATGAAAATGGCCGCTCCAAAGTGGCTCCTGTCAGATAACATGAAACATGACGAAATATAATGTAACATGTCTAAATAAAATTACAAACAGCCACCAGTACTTTCATTGGAATTCATCATTAATGATTGGCAAGGCATACAATCCACCATGACAAGATCATGACGGATTATTCTGATTGATTTTGATTGTTAACTTATGCATGAAGCAATAAAGGGATCAATTTATGAAAGGTTGCTATGTTCTTTTGTAGGCAATCAGCAGATTTCATGGCCACAATATATATATTAGGCCTTTCAGGAATCAGGCTCATAGTGTTAAAGAGGTAAAGTTCTTCTTTAAAATAGCTCTACAGCACATAATCTGTCAGTTTGGCTCTCACAATACATTGTTGGTGGCGAACCTGTACTATACAACTATACATAATTTAATTACATTTTTGTTCAACTCAAATCAATTCATACTTAGGCCCTTATTTAAGAAGGGATAGCTTCAGGTAGTGGCTGGTTAATGACAGGTAGCGACAGGTAGCGACGGACACGCCACACAATTGTACATGTATCAAGCAGAATCTGTTTAGCGACTGGGATAGCGCCATGTAGCGTCTGATTCATCATTTTCACAGCCTCAGCGAACAGCGCTAGCGTTCAGCCTTGCACAGCGCCAGGTATGACCTCTCGCTACCTGACGCTCTCCCATACATTTCAATGGACGATACTTTTCTTCTCTTTAAGCAGGTTTTTTTTTTTTTTTTTTTTTTTTAAACACAAATAATTCTGTGACCTCTTCTGGCATTGAAATAGCAGTTTTTTCATAATTTTTTTCATTTTTTATATATTTCCTCAGAAATGACATTACAGGTCTGCCATTAAAGTGTTCATGTTACAATGTTGTTACAATGTAATTCCATATGTTTTCGCTTTGTTACTAGTGGATAGATGCTTGAAAACAGACTTTAAACACACCGCCTCCTGCGCTCTGGGTTTCAAACAAATATTTTTCAGCGCCAGAGATTTGTGAGGCTGTTTTTTTCCTGAATATGGTGTGAGTCGGTCGCTATGAGCAGTCGCTAACATGCGCTCCCATATAGCGCTGTACTGGTCAAATAGCGACTCCTCACAATGTATTCACCATTACTGAACAGCGACTGAGTCGCTATAAAGTAGCAACTCACAGCCGAGCACTGCGACTACTAGCGGGCGCTCTGAAAATGCCTGCTACAGGCGCTCATCTGTCGCTACCTGCCGCTAATGATGAATCAGCCTGCCCATTTATGTAATTCATGCAACGCAGGCGCTGATGGAGATCACTATTATGGACCCATATATTGATGGCCACTGGTCAGCTGCACATACACACCATTGACACATGTAGTAAACCTACCGGCTTCTTATAAGTTTTGGAAAATATTTCTGAGGAAACCATATAGCATAGCCTAGGCAAATAACCCACAGGATTGAGATCTCATCCAACATCTGACCAAAGAAGCTTAGGGTCATATGATAGTATATGGAAAACAGTCCTGAAATACAAACATTTTATTACTGAATGCATGGAATCATGGCCAATGTATAAAATATGGATAACACATTTTATTGCAGGATTGTTTAGGTGTAAACCCACCTCTCATCATTCATATACTAAATGACAACATCAAAAGGGAATATACAAAAATGTATAGTAAACCTTCCACTAATCTGGCTTTCTGTTTGGCAGCTTGGATGTGGTAAAAAATTGCATTGTATATCCTTTATGGCCAAAAGTATGTGAATACCACTGTTCAAAGCTTTGGATTTTTGTAAAATATGATATAAAAATATTTGATGTGCAGCCTTTTTTTGGAGTAAAAAGTTCAGATTTTTGCTCTGTGAGATTCAGTAATAGAGGAAAATACCATTTTGTGAATACTCACCTTGTAAAATGGGTATTATAAGTATGTCACACACCCCGCTTCAAGATATTCATTACCTGTGGGTAGTATGGTCCTGTAGAGGGCTTCTGCAGAGATGATTGGAGGAAAGAAAGCCCCTCCCAGTCCATAAGTACCTGGGACCTCCCACTCATTACCCAGTATAAAGAAAGCAGTAAGGTAAAGGACCAGGAAGAGCCAAATATCAGTCATAACAACGCAAAGTTCACCATATGAAGGATGCAGAATCCAAAGGATGGGTTGAAGCGGGGTGTGTGACATACTTATAATACCCATTTTACAAGGTGAGTATTCACAAAATGGTATTATTCTAAGTATGTCACACACCCCGCTTCAAGATATTCATTACCTGTGGGACATCCAATAGCAGTGTCCATAAAGGGTGGGGATCCAAAAACAAGGTATAAAGCACAACTCAAACTACTGCAGCCTGCAGAACTTTGCGGCCAAAAACAGCATCCGCTGAGGCCCGCACATCAACCTTGTAAAACTTTGAAAAAGTGTGAACAGAAGACCAGGTAGCGGCCTTGCAAACTTGATCAACAGAGGCCTGGTGCTGAAAAGCCCAGGAGGCCCCAACCGCACGAGTAGAATGAGCAGTAACACGAAAGGGAGGATCTCTCCCCTTAGCAGAATAGGCCCCTACAATGGCCTGACGGATCCATCTGCTGATGGTAGACTTTGTGGGTGCTAGACCCTTCTTGGGCCCAAAAGGCACCACGAAGAATGCATCAGTCTTGCGAAAGGCAGACGTTACCACCAAATAATACTTCACAACATGAACCACATCCAAAGAATGCAGGACCCTCTCCTTGTCATTGCTGGGGTTAGGACAGAGAGAGGGCAGAACAATATCCTGATTTAAATGAAAGGACGAAACCACCTTAGGAAGAAAGTCCGTCTTAAAACGGAAAACCACTTTATCCTGATGTCTTTCAAAATATGGAGCTTGAATAGACAGAGCCGCCAACTCAGAAACACGTCTAACTGAAGTGATAGCTACCAAAAATGCCACCTTCTGCGTAAGGGAAGACAAAGGACTATCATGCAAGGGCTCAAAGGGGGGACCCTGTAGCGCAGAAAGAACCAAATTCAAATCCCAAACCGGAATCAAAGGCTTCCTAGGAGGCCACACATGCGTAACCCCCTGGAAAAAAGTCTTAACCAAAGGATGTAGTGCAAAAGACTTTTGGAAAAATACCGCCAGGGCAGACACCTGCCCCTTCAGAGTACTGAGTTGGAGCCCTAAGTCCAGACCATGTTGCAAGAACTCCAAAATTTTAGAAACAGAGAATTCCCTACAAGGGAAGGCCCTAGCCTCACACCAATCAATATAAGACCTCCAAGTCCTATAGTACACGGATGAAGAAGACTTCTTTCTAGCACGAATGAGAGTCTGAATAACAGCGTCAGAAAGACCTTCCTCCTTCAAGATGGAGGTTTCAGCAGCCACGCCGTCAAAGCCAGCGTTGGTAAATTGGGGTAACGAAGATGACCCTGTGTGAGCAGATCTGGCAGCAGGGGATCAGAACGAACTGATCTTCTGCCAACCTTACCACGTCTGCGAACCAGACCTGTCTTGGCCACCTTGGAGCTACCAGAATTGCTGTTGCTCTCTCCAGAGCAAGCTTGCGCACTACTCTGGCCACCATGGGAAACGGAGGGAACAGGTACAGAAACCCCAGATCCCTCCAGTTCAGGGACATGGCGTCCGTCGCGAGAGCCAGTGGGTCCTTCGCCAGAGACACAAAAGCCGGAAGTTTGTGATTGTGATGGGAGGCAAATAGGTCCACCGCCGGTGACCCCCACCTGAGACAAATTGAGTGAAAGACCCTGGGATTGAGAGACCATTCCCCCTTGCGGGCTGACATCCTGCTCAGAGAGTCCGCCTCCATGTTCTCCACACCTGGGATGTAAACTGCTGAGATACACGGGACATGTCTCTCTGCCCAGTCCAGGATCAGAGACACTTCCTTGAGGGCATTCCTGCTGCGGGTTCCTCCCTGGTGATTGATGTAGGCCACCGCCGTCCGATTGTCCGACCTGACCTGGACCGGCAAGTCTCGCAGTTGATGAGTCAAATGACAAAGAACCAACCTGATGGCCCTCAATTCCAGAACATTGATAGACTCGTGAACTTCCAGGGGACTCCACAAACCCTGAACTTGCAGATCCTTCCAAAAGCCCCCCCATCCTGAGAGGCTGGCATCCGTGGTGACTATCTCCCACTGAGGAGTCTGAAAGGATCTGCCCCTCAGTAGGTTGGTTGAGTTCAGCCACCACCGAAGCGAGCGGCGAACCCGGGGAGACATCTGAAAAAGATGACCCAGCGACTGAGGAGACCTGTTCCAGACCGATAACAGATGGAGCTGAAGTGTCCTTGTGTGAAACTGAGCAAAGGGAACCGCCTCGAATGAGGCCACCATCAAACCCACCAGTCTCATCCCTAGACGGGTGGACGGTCGAGGCATGGACATGAGCGACCGAACCAACTCCTGAATCAGAAGAACCTTGGACTGAGGAAGGAAAACTCTGGCCAGATCTGTATCCAGAGACATTCCCAGAAAGGATACTGTCCTGGACGGGTGTAGGGAGGACTTGGGGTAGTTGATCACCCAGCCGAACCTCTCCAGAGTGGATATTACCGTCCTGGTGTCCAATTCTGCCTGGCTGAATGACGGTGCCATGATGAGGAGATCGTCCAGATATGGCACAATGCGAATCCCCTGCGCTCTGAGGAGAGCCATCACCCCAGCAAGCACCTTGGTGAAAACTCTTGGAGCTGTGGTGAGACCGAAGGGAAGAGCTACAAACTGAAAGTGCCGATCCTCCACCGCGAACCTCAGAAACCTCTGGTGTGCGGGAAAAATGGGAACATGGAGGTAAGCGTCCTGAATGTCTATGGACGTCATGAAGTCCCCCTGACGAACAGAATGAATAGCCGAGCGCAACGTTTCCATGCGAAACCTTCGCAGTCTGACGAACTTGTTGAGAATCTTTAGGTCCAGTATGGGCCGGACGGAGCCATCCTTTTTGGGGACCGTGAACAGATTTGAGTAAAAACCCTGACCCCGGTCTAATGAGGGAACTGGGCAAATGACTGCCATTTCCAGAAGACTCGATACTGCCGCCCGGAGCTGCTGCGCAGCCAGTGCCTCCGGGGACACCCGAGACCTGAGGAAACGCGGGGGAGGGTAGGACTCGAACTCCAGCTTGTAGCCGGAAGACACCACTTCCCGGATCCACCTGTCCGAGACCTCTCGGTTCCAGACCTGGGAGAAGTGCTGTAGCCGTCCCCCCACCCACACGGGTGAGGGCGCTCCCTCATTGTTGAGCGGGCTTGGCCACGGGTTTGGGTTTTGAGCCCCAACTGTATCCTGAACGGGCACGTCCTCTGCCCCTATTCCAGGAATTTCCCCTTGTAGAAGGGAAGGAGAAACCTCTTCCTGCTCTAGATCCCCGAAAGGAAGGAGTGAAGGAAGACGCTCCTCGAAAGGGGCAACGTTGCTTCTTGCGTTGAGGTAGTTTGCCCCCCTTGGCCACGGCATCCAGCTTGTCTCCAAAGAGCCGTAACCCAACAAAGGGAAGAGCTGTTAGTGACTTTTTTGACCCAAAGTCAGCCGCCCACTGGCGTAACCAAATTGAACGCCTGATAGTAACCATTAGAGCAGAGGCTCTACTACTCATCATCAAGGAATCATCCAAAGCGGCCACCATGAAGGACAAAAACCCCTCACATTGTTTTAGTTCACGAAATTCCTCACTGTCCGGATTCAAACCGGAGGAGGATAACAAGTGCCTGACCACCTTTCTCGTAGCCACCGCCAACAGCGATGAGGCACAAACAGGCCTTATTGCTGCCCCAATACTGGCAAAACCATGACAAGCCATCTGGTCAATGCGTTTATCCTCACCATCCTTAAGAAAGGAACAATCAGGGTTGTTCAATACGGCTGAGTTGGATAACCCCAAAATAGGGGCGTCCACCTCGGGGGGAGACGCCCAGCGCTTAACCGTATCCACTGGAAAAGGATACCTCTTATCCCAACTTTGGGGAATGCCTGGGAGCCGGGCAGGCCTTTCCCATTCCTTAGAAATAATATTATCAAAATGCTTTTGATTTTGGGAATTCCAACCGCGGCTTGGATTCGTCATAAAACTCCCCTTGCTGTTGAGGAACCTCCGCCGGAGGCGAGATAGCAAGCACCTCAAACATCTGAGTCAGAACATTAGGAGTATCCAAGGAAGTCCCTGAGCTCCGATCGGAATCAGCACCAACAAATTGCTGATCATCAGAAATATCTGAATCCTCAAATAATTCCCCTTCTTCTAGAGGGGAATAATCTGACCAATCCAGGCCGTCCTCGTCATCATCATATTCAAAATGATTAACCGGTGATAAATGCTTCCTCTTAGCCGGTGCTTTCTTGGCAACCTTGGAGGAAATGAATTTTTCAATACTGGCCAACCTGGCACACACATCACATTGCGACTGCCCCCCCCCGTGGCAATCTCACACGGGGCACGGGTCAAAGTGGGAGGGGGAGAGGATGAAGCCGGCTGCGCTGACCCAGATGCCTGGGGACCGGACTGCCGTGTAATAGTCTGCTGTGCACATGATATACATAGGAAAAAATCATCCCCTGTTAGGGATACCCCACAACCCATACACTTCCGGGATTGTCCCGAGGGGAGCCCGGAATCTTGGGATGCCTCCATAAGGTGAACTTGAATAGTCGCTATGAGTGAGGGAATTACGCTATTAAGCAACCCGGGATGCCCTTATATTGTCCAAGTGGGAGGTTTTGTAATAAATAGCAAAAGTACCCAGGTACTCTAGGACCAGGAGAAACCTGAAAAAATTCCTGGCAGTTCAGCCTGAAAAACATAGATAAAGACAGTAAGAGGTTCTCCCTATATAAACCTATATCTATTATACCTATATATATATACATATATATATATGCAAATATGTACAGATAAGCAACGGCCGCAGGGCCACTCACTGAGTCTTTGGGCACCAATACACTGTATCCTCTGCCTGAGGTAACACAGATCAGAGCGGGAGACGCAGCAGGGGGGCGTGGCCAGCGTGGATCGTGCGCTGCAAGGCTCCGCCCAGCAGCTCCAAACTCCTAAAGGGCGCGGGCTGCGGCCTCATACCGAAGGCCCGGCCCCGCCCCCTCACTGAAGAGCGTGAGGGGAGAAATCCTCCCCTCAGCTCTGAGGTAAAATCTAGTGTCTGTCAGCAAAAAAGATTGCAACAAGTTTACATTATAAGTATTCATACCAGAAAAGTAAACATTTTAAACAAACATTTCAAATAAATCTATTTTCCAGGCGCCCCCATAGAAAAACACCAGAAGCTGAATAAGCTGAAGGTAAAATCCAGCACCTGTCTCAGCTCTGAGAAAAAAAACCCAGCACAGTGTCTGTCAGACGTGAGGGGAAGCTCCCCTCCATTAACACTCGCGCACCGGTGCCGCAGGCAGCCGCGGCACCGGGCGCATAATAGAGCCGGTAGCAGCCCGCATAACAAGCGGAGCTGCTCCCCGCTCGGTCACGCTACCAGCTCCAAACTCCTAAAGGGCGCAGGCTGCGGCCTCATACCGAAGGCCCGGCCCCGCCCCCTCACTGAAGAGCGTGAGGGGAGAAATCCTCCCCTCAGCTCTGAGGTAAAAATCCAGTGTCTGTCAGCAAAAAAGATTGCAACAAGTTTACATTATAACTATTCATACCAGAAAAGTAAACATTTTAAACAAACATTTCAAATAAATCTATTTTCCAGGTGCCCCCATAGAAAAACACCAGAAGCTGAATAAGAGGCCTCCACACAACTAAAAAAGGGGAATAGGCCATTTAAGGGGAAAATTAAACGGAGTCACCAACCCGGTATAACCGCCTACCCTCTTTATAGGGTCTCGCGGTGGAGCATAGCTCCTGAGCACCTGAGGTGCTGTTATACCCTCGCTCGGACAGCAGTCAAGACTGGGAGGCATTTAAATAGCTATATATTAATAAAGGGAATAAAGAGTCCGAACGGAAATAAAAATATATATAGGCCGGGAGTAGACCCGGCTACCTTAAAGTCCCCCTGTGCAAGGAGGAGATATCATCTGCTGCTTGCTCGCCGTCTGCAGAGATGAAGACTGGGTAATGAGTGGGAGGTCCCAGGTACTTATGGACTGGGAGGGGCTTTCTTTCCTCCAATCATCTCTGCAGAAGCCCTCTACAGGACCATACTACCCACAGGTAATGAATATCTTGAAGCGGGGTGTGTGACATACTTAGAATAAGAAGAATCTGTAAAATATGTGGTTGACATAATGTAAATGCAATGCAGGCTCATGAGAATCTCCACCAGCTATTTGATCAGTAATTAAATATAAGTAAACACAGACAGGTAGGAAAGACTGTTGTAAGCTATCGCCAAGGAGATGAAATCAGTACTGAGCAGCTATCGAAATGTAATGTAAAATAAACTGATTACCTGCCAAGAACATACCAAGAGCCACCCCGTATCAATATAACTAATACCTGCTATTATCTGTCACATAGGCTTAAGTGTCTATGGAAACATGATAAAAAGTCATATGTTGCCAAGTGTTTTGCTAATGGCCAAAGCATACCGAAATACCAAATATTTTACTAATAAATGCTCTAGACAGGGCTACTATCAATGCAGGTTTGTTAAATTGTTTTAAAAAGATCAAAGCATAACCAATAAAGAATGTTCTTTTATTCAAAATAAGATATAAACAGAATATATCATAAACTTATTTACAGAAAAGAAAACCAGCAATATAAATACATAAAACTAGAAGAAAACCTAATCACACAGTAATAGCTTAAAACTTCGTGGTATACAAATTACCTCACCACAGAAACAACCATTATCTTTCAGATTCATCAGTCACAGAAGCAACGCTCAGGGAACCCAGGTAGTGTGCCACAAGGCTCTGTCCTGGGCCTCATTCTTTTTAATATATTTGTAAGTGACATAGGAGAAGGCTTGGTAGGAAAAGTTTGTCTGTTTGCTGATGATACAAAGGTTAGTAATAGGGTGGATATTCCTGGAGGTGTCTGCAACATGGAAAATGATTTAGCTTTACTGGATAGATGGTCAAAACTGTGGAAACTAGAGTTTAATGCCTCTAAATGTAAAATCATGCACTTGGGTAGAAGGAATCCCTGCTCTGAGTACCGTATGGGCAGCACTGTGTTAGCCAGGACCTCGGAGGAGAGAGATTTAGGGGTACTGATTACTGATAGCTGCAAGATGAGTGGACAATGTAGCCAGGCAGTGGAAAAAGCAAGCAGGATGCTCGGCTGCATAGCTCGAGGTATCACCAGTAGGAAGAGGGAAGTTGTGATGCCGCTGTATAGAGCCCTGGTGAGGCCACAGCTAGAATACTGTGTGCAGTTCTGGAGACCTTACCTGCAAAAAGACATTATTCAAATAGAACGTGTCCAAAGGCGGGCAACAAAAATGGTAGAAGGACTTAAACTTAAAACTTATCAGGAGATACTTAAAGAACTTAATTTGTACAGTCTGGAGGAAAGAAGGGAGAGAGGGGACATGATTGAAACCTTTAAATATGTGAAAGGATTGAATAAGGTTCAGGAGGGAAGTGTTTTTAAGAAGAAGCTTAATGATAGAACAAGGGGGCACAACCTGAAGCTAGTCGGGGGGGGGGGGGGGGGAGATCAGAAGCAATGTTAGAAAATATTATTTTACAGAAAGAGTAGTAGATGCTTGGAACAAACTTCCAGCAGAGGTAGTTGAAAAATCAACAGTCACTGAATTTAAACATGCCTGGGATAAGCACACATCTATCCTAAGATAAAGAGTACATACAGTTACATAAGGGCAGACTAGATGGACCGTATGATCTTCTTCTGCCGTCAACCTTCTATGTTTCTATGTTTCATTTACCCACTAATATAGCATCACCACTCAGTTAACATCACCTTTCCTATGGGAACTTAAATGGGAATGGTACCTCTTTCTTGGCACACACAAGGCAGGTCCGACAGCCCCTTAACCCCCCCACTTCCGACGTTGCCACCGCTATCTTCACCACCTCCCGCTGATGTCATCCTGCTCCTGGCTTGGGATGTTCAGATGCGGTGATTGCTGGAGAGAGGGGTGGAGGGGATTGAGATCCTCTGATGCCTTGCCTCCCCACCCCCCCTCCAGCTATCTCTGCATCTGTCATCAAAATCGGTGAGGGACCGATGAGCTAATGATCGGAGGTAAGTAAACAAAAAAAAGGTATATATAGATTTTTTTTTAATAAATGTCCTTTTTTGGTGTGGTGTCTTTTTTTTTTACAGTTAACCCTTTGAGAACTGGTAAGGGATCCAGGTTCACAAGGGTCTGGGTCTGGCAAGTCACCTTGCGGCAAGCGGGTGACTTGTCATTAACCCCCAGCCCTCCCATTACCTGCCTCCCCAAAGCCCAGGGGGGGAGAGAAGAGCCCGGCGCCATTTAGGGTGTGCGGGCTTGTAGCCTTGCAGGGCTGGGGGCCACCGAAGCTGGCCCTTGCACCCATTTCTACATGGCCCCATAGAATAAAATATTATTTCTGATGTGTGTGTGTGTCTTTTTTCACATTTAACCCTTTGTGAACTGGTAAGGGATCCATGAGACCCCTATACCAGTTCACAAGGCTTGGGGTCTGGCAAGTCACCTGCAGCTAGCGGATGACTTGCCATCCAGGTTGGTTTTTGTTGTTTCCATATTAATATTTGTTTTTTTTTTATTCTGCTTTTTTATAAATTTTTTAGGGAAACCGTGTGCAACCAAAGAATTCTTTGAGGGATTCTGTTCAGCCAAAGAGTTCTTTGATGGATAGCTTCCAGAAAGATTAGCCCACTACAACCTGGGTATGCCTAGAAATATATGGTTTGTAGGGGGTTTTTCAAATGTAAAGGGTTGTTTTAGTTGAAAAAGGTGCGCATTTTGTATGCAGAGCTGAAATTCTCAAATAAAATGACCCTTACGTGCATGCTTTACTTTGGGGTGTTTGGCAACCCTAACCTTGACAGTACCTATGCATGTTAGGTATTGTTTTGTTCGAGGGAGCTTGCTTTTTTCAAATTGCACCCATATCAACAAGCGTGGTACACCTAGAAAGCTTGAGGTGTGTACTCAAGAATATATCGTTTTTCTTGAAAAACTGCAAGGTGCACATAGCAGTTGTATTTTATATCTCCTAAAGTGCTGTTTCAGTTTGGGGGAGTCTCCTGGGCAGGAAAGGGTGTGTACCAATACATATGTGGTTGTAACTAGAAGAAATTGGGTTTTTACACGCAACATGATTATAGTGAAAAACGTACATTTTTTATTTCAAAAACACTACAAATTTAAATTTTGTTTTAATTTTTTTGCACATATTTCACCCAAAAATATTGAGAATACACTAGAATTAGACCAAAAAAAAAATTTCATATTAAAACCCAGACTGAAAAAAAACTATATAATATTCCTGGGAAATCCCTGGAAACCCTTCAAAAATCACAGTTGAACATGTATAGCGCAAAATATTGAAAAATGGTCTAGCAAGAGAGTGTGACAAAATCTCCAGGTAGGCTGGGTTAAAATCAGTATTCTTTTTTACCTACAAATGCCCTTTAAGGTTTGTCATTGCTCAGTTCCTTCCAAGAAAAAGTTGAAAATGTAATAATTCATGAATTCATGGTAAACAGTTGCTCAAGAAGGTAGTGTTAGATTTCATCTCACCCAGTATATATAAATATAACTACATTGACTTTTTGCTGAAAAAAGTATGCACTTTATCTAAATGATCATACCAATCACGATGAATAAAATCCAGACTCCATGCACCATGAGTGATCGTTTACAGGCATATGGATGCAAGAGGTACATCATGAGCGGGCCAACCAGAAGGAAGGAAATATTACTGACCTGCATGTAAATTGGAGATAAAAATAGTATCTGCATCATATGCTTCTGCTTACTATATGTATAAAACATAAATTAGGTTAACAGTCAAGAAATTATGCTTTTGAGACACAAGAAAGAGCAATAAAAGCAAACTAAAACTGTATCTACGATGCTGAAATTTTAGATGTAAGATATATAATTGTTCCAATGAAGTAAGTACCACATTTCACACTATAAGACTCACCTGCCCATAGACGCACCTAGGATTTGGAGAAGGAAAATAAGACAAAACATATTTTAAACCAAATATTGTGCTAAAACACCCCATTACAGGCAGTGTGGCATCCCCCATCCTATTCCTCATGTCCAGTGTGTCATTCCCCCCTCTTATTCCCCATAGGCAGTGTGGCATTCCCCCACCCCATTCCCCATAGGCAATGTGGCATTTCCCTCTCCCATTCCCACAGGCAATGTGGCATTCCCCCCTCCCATGCCCATAGGCAGTTTGGCATTCCCCCATCCCATTCCCCATATAGGCGGTGTGGCATTACCCCTCCTATTCCCATAGGCCATGTGGAATGCCCCAATCCCATATGCAGTGTGGCATCCCCCCCCATTCCCAAAATAGGCAGTGTGGCACCCCCCATCACATTCCCTATATAGGCAATGTGGCAATCCCCCTCCTATTCCCATAGGCCATGTGGGATGCCCCCATCCCATTCCCATAGGCAGTGTGGCATTCCTCCCTCCCATACCCTATAGGCAGTGTGGCATTCCCCCATCCCATTTCTCATGGGCAGTGTGTCATTCCCCCCTCCTATTCCCCATAGGCAGTGTGGCATTCCCCCCTCTCATTCCCACAAGCAGTGTGACATGCCCCCTTTCCATTCCCCATATAGGCAGTGTGGTATTCCCCCCTCCCATTCCATAGGCAGTGTGGCATTCCCCCTCCCATTCCCATAGGCAGTGTGGCATTCCCCCCTCCTAGTCCCATAGGCAGTGTGGCATTCCCCCCATCCCATTCCCATAGGCAGTGTGGCATTCCCCCCATCCCATTCCCATAGGCAGTGTGGCATTCCCCCCTCCTAGGCCCATAGGCAGTGTGGAATTTCCCCCTCCCATTCTCATAGGCAGTGTAGCATTCCCCCGATCCCTGAGATGTCGCCGCTCTGGCTCCTGGCTCTGCCATTGCACCTTGTTCAGCGCGCGCTGTGGAGCCGCTGCGGAGACAGCAGACTCGAGCCTGAGATACACACACACACACACACACACACACACACACACACACACACACACACACACACTTTTTGGGGGGGGGTGCGTCTTATAGAGCGAAAAATGCGATATTTTTTTAGGTATTGAGAAATAAGAGATCTCTATTGGGTAAGCAGAAAAATAAATTCTAAATATTTCTGCATAGATCATCGGGTGCTGTTATTTACGAAGTTTAGAAGAAATATATAGTTACCTCATTGGAAATATGATGTCCCTCACCTGTAAAAATTCCCCATCACAGGTACAGATGAAACAAGAGGTACAAAAAAACATTTTATTGTCCTTTTTTTTTTGCTAGAATTAAAAAGCTTGCTGAGATTGGGGTTGCAATATACACCACAAGGCCGCTGGTGCACCTTGCTTTACCAAATAACCCTCCATAATATCAATTAATATAAATATATATATATATATATATATATATATATATATATATATATATACAGGAGTCGGCATCTGATGATGAGTGAACCAGGGAGGGGGGAACACTGTCAGCGCTGTGGTTATTGCTGAGTCAGGAGTTGCCATCTGATGATGATCGGACCAGGGAGGGGGGAGCACTGTCAGCGCTGTGGTTATTGCTGAGTCAGGAGTCGGCAAGATGGAGCCGAGGTCGATATCTGTCCTGTGGAGTGAGAAGAGGGCATGTCCTGGAGCATGACTGGATAGGCCTCAATGGGTGGCCAATGGTTGCCACCCTCTCAGGTACTCCACCTGAGATCTGCTTGTTTCTAGCACAACCTGGGTCCGGTGTGAATGCGGTGTGAATGGTTGTTGTCGTCTGATAGGATGCCATTTTGATGTTGGGTGCCTGCGGCACCTAAAATACAGAGCAATTTGACGTGTATATGTATGTTGTTTCTACGTTACAATGCAAAATAAAAACTTAAAAAAATATATATATATATATATCTAGAGAGAGAGAGAGTGAGCGAGATATACTTTTGCAGCAATAGATAGCAACTCATTAGTAATAATCTTTCTTGTTTACAGTTAATGTATGTGGGTGAAATTCATTAGCTACCAAAGAATTTGCCTTCTGATTGCAGAGAGGGAAGTAGTTTATTTTAGAGTAATACATGTATTTATTTTGGGTGTTGTGTGCTTTTTGTTATTAATGTTTGTGAACTGGTAGGGGCTGGTTAAATGACAGGGCCAGTGGCCAGCCTTTTGGCCATTGCCTTATGCCTGGTGCTTTGGCTCTTTGGTTCAGGGAGGTTTAATTTTCTGACATAAATCCATACCAACATTTGCAACATGGCTTTTTCATCGAAAAACAAACGTGCAACATTGTCAAGCATATGTTTTACTCCTGCTCTTGGCAAAAGTAAAGATTTCACTCAAATACACACACCAAAAAATATTGAAACACACCGTGACTTTGGCTTTATGGGAATTTTTCAGCAAAACCTTTTCCACGTATTTTATTCGCATGCGCAAGATTATATGTGGAGAAAACAGGAAAAAAAGCAGTGTTGAATCAGCCAAGATTACTGTCTTTCCTGTCAGAAAATGAAAAGCTGTGCCCTAGGCACTGTGTGTTATATTGGTACTGTATTGGTACTGATATTCTTCCTGTGGCTTACAAGCACCAAAAGGCCTCTTAGCTAGGGCCTGTGTGCACCTAGCTTTATGGTGTCTGGTAGGCCAGAATTATCAAAGATCTGTGTGTGGGTGACTCTCTGCATTGAGATGTCAGAACCTCAATTCATATCAGTGCCCAAAACCCAAGATGAGCTCTCTAGCTGCTCCAACCCAAGCAGTATTAATAGGGACCTCACATGAATCCATGCTCCCCCAATCTTTAACTAAAATTTAGCACGCTCCAGACCTTTTAGGATCTTATAGGAGGCCATTGTTCACTAGCTTGATCCAGAAGGTTATTGTCAGTGGTCTGATGTCTTTCCATTACAGTAGTATGGCTTTTCTGTTAAGTTAAACTTGTGGAGATACAATACTTTGCAACAGCTTCTGCTTGTCTCTGAATATGGATTTTAGACTTTTGCCAGATTGACTGAAGTTTACAGTTAGGAAAAGTTATGACAGTATATGGCGCTGTTACCAAAGCTTAACTGTAGTCTCTATATGAATTTTTGATGTGTTTTTTTTTCTGTATATTCAGCTGTACTGTATCACTTCTTTTTCCTGTCTGTGTTAGCCTCCATGTAAGGTGACATTCTTTAACTGCATTCATGTTCCAGTAAAGCCAGTTCCTGTTATACCACTAATGTCTATCGGGATTTGACTCTGCTGCACCCAGCACTCACACTCTGCAACAAAACACACACACATATATATATATATATATGACAGGTGATCTCTCAGGGGGATATTTTTACCCATGATACTAGCTGTCTGACCATATCATATGGACAAAATCCCCCAGAGCCTCAACACACCCCTGACAACTGTCCGTTGGGAGTCTATCCATACAAAAAAAGTGTTTTAGGGGTATAGTAACCTTGATGCAGTATTTTAAGTTGAATGATCTTGTCTCTTTAGGCGATAACTGCTCAAATATAGCCTGATATAAAACCCTCCTGGTCTACCTCTGTTACATCAGATTGTCATTTTTACCCATAGCCATTGATGTTTTAATAAACAAATAGTAACTGGAAATGTGTAGATTTGATTGTTTTTTTCAAGATTGTTTTTTCTACTGCCGTGGGGGTAAGTGCAACTCTCCCCCATCCATACTGTGCTTTTGCAGCGTGTTTTAATTTGAGATATTTAAAGAAAAGAGCCAGGGATATTGAATTCCCTTTGGAATTGTCCAAAGGTTTTAAAGTGGACCAACACCCTCCCATGATCGGCCCGGGAATCTATAAAATTCCTGGACCGATCAGCTCCCTGATTGCGGGG
Source organism: Gastrophryne carolinensis (assembly GCA_027917425.1). Classification (NCBI taxonomy): domain Eukaryota; kingdom Metazoa; phylum Chordata; class Amphibia; order Anura; family Microhylidae; genus Gastrophryne; species Gastrophryne carolinensis. Next base: position 259,513,561 of record CM051234.1, read on the forward strand.
CACCCCGCCGCCACCTCCCGCGCGTCCCTCTAGCAGGACGCGCACCCGCGCCGGCCGTTTGTGAATGGCCGGCGCAGGAGCGCGCCCTGTAAGAGTGACGCGCGGGAGGCGGAGGCTGACGCGCTCTCTTGTACGTAGCTGCCTCCCACCTGTCCGCCGGCGGGGATTGGCTGCAGCGGTCACGTGAGAGCGGGGAGAGGTGAGTTTTTGGGGCTTTCTGGGGGGTTTCACACAGCGGGGCACACCGAAGTGGACCAAAACCCAGGATAGTCAAAATCCTGGGTGTTGGTCCACTTTAAAATCTCCCATCTGAGAACAATTGGTGGACATATTTCACTCCACTTTTTCCCATCCTCTCCTCCAACTCGTTATATTCCTGGAGATCGGGGTAAACCATAAAGGGTTGACAATTGGTTTCCATCCAGTAGTCTCAATGTTCCCTGGAAGATCTTAAGAGTAGAGTTGATGACTGCCGTACCCTCTGTAGCAGGGATATATATTGCATTGTAAAGGTAAGATGATACTATAGCCGCTTCTGTAGGTCTTGGTAACAACCAGTCATGTACATGCTTTAGTTGTGCTGCTAAAAAGGGTGTCTAGTCTGGCGAAATAAGCCAATAAATGACCACATTTGTGTGAAAGAAAAGATGAGTACATTTTTTTAACATAGGTATACAGACCCTTTAAGTTGACATGTGTCAATAGTTGAAAATACCCCTTATAAGAACCAAGGTAGGTAAAGGTGCACTATCGCGAAAAAATGGATTAAAGATAAAAATCCATAAAAATATGCAGGATGGCGGGAGGACAGGTCACTTATACACACAACTTTAAGAAATATCAAGTCAGGCTTGTTTCTTTTATTTTAATGGAAGGAAAAGGACAGTCGGGGTGACAGGCTCTGTCACCCCTCATACACTAAACCTGTCATCCCTGGATTTTGTTCCTACCATGTGAGAATAAACCACAAGCTTGCTGGGAGTTTTATTCATTCAGGTATAAAAGTGACTTGTCCTCTCATTAACCAATGTGTTTATATGGATTTTTAACATTACACAATTTCGTGATAGTGCTCCTTTAATAAGCAGGAAGAAAAAAAGTCTGTCCCCTCCTCACCTATCCTGTGGTGCTGCTGCTGTCCCATACAGGTATGTGCCATGCTGTGCCTCATCTTCAGCAGCAGGCAGTGCCCCCTCCCATGATCAAAGCCAATGTGGAGAATGAGGAGCTAAGTCAATGTCCAGGACCACTAAAACTGTCTCTGACCCAGACCGTGAATCACACAATGCTGGTAGTTTGGATCTTATCTGCATTGGCTTACTTGTCCCCCCCCCCCCCCCCCCCCGTGGACCAGTCCAGCATTCCTCGCATCAGTCACGATGACTGGGCACACCCGCTCCATTCACTACAATAGAGGGGGCTTGCTGAGGGCATTGAAGTCTTTGTGACTGATGCCAGGAATAAGCGGGTAGGCAGCAAGGTGACCTTGGCCCGTAGTACTGCTTGAGGATGGCGCGGTCTGAATCTATGGTGGAGGTAGGTGTCAAAACCCTGGAATATCTCTGATCAGCTGTGCAAGACTATAGGTAGGTATTTATTGTTTGTGTTGTTTGTTGTGTTTGCCTGTAAAGTCCCTTAAAAGCGGAGCAAAACTCCCTCGCATTTAGCCCCCTCGCACCCCTCACCTGTCCTCTCCACCCGAGTTACTCAGAGGTGGCCCGTTATTAAAAAAAAAAATGTGTTTCTCCACCTCTGAAGCCAACCCCTGGCAGTTTGGAGATAGCAGATTGGCAGATTGGCTAATCTCAAGGCTGCCAGATGACATGCGTCAGCCAGCTGCTTGCACCCCCAGTTCCCTTGCGAAGTGTGTGCTCTTGTGGGCCTGGCCTATGTAAATGCCTGGGCACAAGAGCGTGCATAGCTGTCGGGGGAGTCAGGGATGCAGCCGCCTGTAAAGGGGAGTTTACTGGTTACCCTGGGGGTTTTACTTAGCCAGGCATTCTGATATAGGAGGCATGAAGCCTGAAGACTATTTTTACACACAATTTTGATGTGTTGACCTGCGTTTTTTGTGTTCATTTAATTTTGATGTGAATGGGATGGACAGGGGCATGCGCAATGTGGAAAGCGCTGATGGCGAGTGGCCAACCGGAACTTCAGGAACATGGCAGTGGGCGATCACTGCGGCATCTGCGGCATCACTGACTGAAGTGAGTGCCTTTTTTATTACCTCTATTACACATACTTTAGTGCTAATAGTAGGAGGCAGGACATGGGGTATTTTAATATTTCACACCGATGCTGGAGTGACCCTTGAATGCTTACCGGGCAAAAACAAACCTTTTGAAATATAATATAGAAGAGTGAACTAGGCCAAAAGAACATCATGCTGGCCCTGCTCTGACAAATGCATAGAAGCAGGTTAAACTAGCCCTTAGCCACAGTTGGATTGCACAAGTAAATAAACGCTAAGCATAATGTTGTCACAGCGGCACAGCACGTGTCTTATAACTAGGGTGACCAAGCACAACAAATGACTGGATTTCAAAGCGAGTAAATATAAGCCATGACACCTTTTTAAAGCAAACCTAAACCCTCCCTGGCGGCTATGTGTCAACGAGGGTTCTGGTCTACAGGGTCCATGACCAAAGCCAACATACTCTCTACCCCCAATAAAGAGCCCTTTTACTCCTGGAGCTCCATCCAGCAGGGGACCCAGCCTGGCTGTTGCCCACCCGCCTCCCATTGATGGAGAGGGTGGGATAGTGTGCCACAACCTGGTCCCTTCCTCCCACAGAGTTGTGTTTAGGGTGGCAGTGTTCTCTTTTTCTTTTCTTTGAATGCACAAGCCATTGCCATCATACGATCCTTGGTTTCCATTAGACATATCTCATTTTCTTTTCTGTTTCCTTTGGCTGTGCTCAACTGAGAGAAGCATTTGTCAGATAATAAAAGCAAGATGGCCATTTCCTAGGAATCGGATTGCACCTTTTTCTAAGTGAGACATGCTTCCGTTTCCTCTGGCAATGTTCTCAAGTGCTGAGAGCACATTGTTTGATCCAGTGGCATAACTAAATGTGATGGGGCCCTGGTGCGAACATTAAAAAGGGCCCTACAGTAAACTTTTAACTCAGCTGTATGCAGCTAGACAACTAAGGAGTGTAGCAGCAGATGCAAATGGTGCTTCTTTTCTGTAAATGATGCCAAATGAGCACAAAGATGATAAATAAGGTGGAGGAGAAAAAATTATGGGCCCTGGTGCGGTCGCACCCCCTGCCCCTGGTTTGATCTCCTGTCTACCTTCTATCAGACATGTGGGGCAGCAAGCTACTACTCTGTTATCAGCTGAGATAACTTGCAGCCAGACTAACATCGGGCAGGCTGATTCATCATTAGCGGCAGGTAGCGACAGATGAGCGTCTGTAGCAGGCATTTTCAGAGCGCCCGCTAGTAGTCGCAGTGCTCAGCCGTGGGTCGCTACTTTATAGCGACTCAGTCGCTGTTCAGTAATGTTGAATACATTGTGAGGAGTCGCTATTTGACCAGTACAGCGCTGTATGGGAGCGCATGTTAGCGACTGCTCATAGCGACCGACTCACACCATATTCAGCAAAAAAACAGCCTCACAAATCTCTGGCGCTGTAAAATACTTGTTTGAAGCCAAGAGCGCAGAAGGCGGTGTGTTTAAAGTCTGTTTTCCAGCATCTATCCACTAGTAACAAAGGGAAAACATATGGAATTACATTGTAACAACATTGTAACATGAACACTTTAATGGCAGACCTGTAATGTCATTTCTGAGGAAATATATAAAAAATGAAAAATTATGAAAAAAACTGCTATTTCAATGCCAGAAGAGGTCACAGAATTATTTGTGATTTTTTGGAAAAAAAAAACAAACAGTTTAAAGAGAAGGAAAGGTTCGTCCATTGAAATGTATGGGAGAGCGTCAGGTAGCGAGAGGTCATACCTGGCGCTGTGCAAGGCTGAACGCTGGCGCTGTTCGCTGAGGCTGTGAAAATGATGAATCAGACGCTACATGGCGCTATCCCAGTCGCTAAACAGATTCTGCTTGATAAATGTGTAATTGCGTGCCGTGTCCGGCGTTCACCAGTCGCTACCTGTCGCTACCTGTCATTAACCAGCCACTACCTGACGCCTTTCCTTCTTAAATAAGGGCCTAAGAGTTCTTTTTTTAGTCTTTGGTGCTTGCTGCCAATACAACAATTGCTGAGGTGACATCTGTGGGCAGATCAGCCACTTTACGCTGGATTCCAATAAAAATATTTAGTTCTTAATTCACAGCATTAACAGCTTGCTGGCCGGTTCACACTGGAGGTAAATGAGCACGCTGCACACAAGACAGCACGTAGTGAATACTACATAACAATAATGAAGATATTCCAATGGCATTTATGGTTATAAAGCACTATATACTATTGCATGAGCTGATAACGTGTCATCTGCTCTCTTACATCATTTCACTTCATAGCACATGAGGCTCACATGATGGTTAGACAATTGCCTGTTATCTGGGCTTGTTTAATAATTACAAATCGACAATATGAGATCCAATACATCAAGGTTATTTAAAGAGGACTTTCAATCATAATTAATATTCTGCTTTATGTTGTGTGGCAAGCTATCCGCACAATCACTGGCATGTGGATGGCATGGAATTCAGATGAGGTGACTGCCAGCTTCAGGGACCCGGACTGCAGGGCAGTGATGATGAGCTGAATGGGGATGCCCCTGTGCTATCATAGCAACAGGACACCCAGTTCATTTGGAATGGAGAACCTCTTTAAAGTGTACTAAACTATGAGGCCGATTCATTAACAGCGGCAGGTAGCGACAGTTGAGCGACTGTAGCGGCATTTTCAGAGCGCCCGCTAGTAGTCGCTGTGCTTGGCCATTGTTCGGTAGTTGATAGCGACTCAGTCGGTTTGCCGTAATGTTGAATATTGGGTGAGGAGTCGCTATTTGACAGGTTCCGCGATGTATGGGAGCGCATGATAGCGACTGGCCCTAGCGACTGGCTCCCACCATATTCATTAACAAATCACGCTCAAAAAATTCTCGCGCTGTAAAATGCATGTTTAAACCCCAGAGCGCTGGCGGCGATGGGTTAAAAGTAGTTTTTTAACCCCCAAACAACCATATTTTTGGAAACCAAAAAAAACAAGTTTTTTAAATAATTTTGTAATATGAATACATTAATATCAGACCTGTAATATCAATTCTGTACATTTTTTTTTTATCTTAATTAATCTTAATTAAAAAATTACCTAAAATGGCAGAAGTGGTCACGGAATTTTTCACATTTAAAAAAAAAAATTAATAATTAATTATGAATATTTAAAGATTGTTCCATTGAAATGCATTGGAGAGCGCCAGGTAGCGAGAGGTCATACCTGTCGCTGTTCAAGGTCGGACGCTGGCGGGCGCTGTGGGCTGAGGCTGGAATAATGATGAATGAGTGGCTATCTGGCGCTATCTCAGTCGCTAAGCAGGATTGGCTTGATAAATGTGTGATTGTGGTGGGGAGCCGGCCTTCTCGTGGCGGGGCCCGTCATTACCGGCTGCTCACCAGTCGCTACCTGTCGCTATTCCTTCTTAAATAAGGGCCTATCTTTTTTCGACTAATACCTCCCAGAATCCTTAGCCCATAGACAGTTCTTTTCGGATGGCTTCATCTTCCTGCCTTTCCTCCTTCCCCAAATTCCCCGGGGGGGGGGGGGGGGGTGTCAGTACTATTGATTGGTGTATTGCTGTATTGCCTCATGACCCAGCGCCTAGTATTTTGAACACGCCACTGTTCAATTCTTGCGCTCTTCCTCTTTCATGATATATGCCCACCCCCCGGACCTCGATCTGCTGACATTGAAGTCTGGGTCTAGAACGCAGGGCTTACAATATGTCTGGGTAAGCGAATTAGTGATTTATTTTTCTACTTTCAGGGAGAGTCACTGATGGGTTTTGGTCCACTTTAAGATGATAAAAGTTGGCCAATGTGTGCTTAGAGCTCGGCACAGAATAGTACATATGGCATTTCTTCAGTTTGTGAGCAGAAAATACTTCCGCAAATATCAGTTTGCCTGCTCTGTGTGCTTGCACAGCTGTGTTGGTCCGGCATAGGGCGGCACACCTTTAGTAAATCAGATTGTTTTCTAATGTCACATAACTGAACTGGTTTTAAAGAAAGAAATATGTACCTGACATGTGGAGTCTTCTTATAAACCTCACAACTGACAACTGAAACAGCAGGTGGAAAACTAGTTGTAGAAGTTATTGGGTAATAGGGAGAGGTGTTTGTTTACTTAAAATGTTAGAATCGCCTTCCCGGTCTTAGAGGAGCCAGGGCAAAGGTAAGCTATAGGTTAGTCTATATATCTTTTAAGGTGTGTGCAGTGTAAGTCTGCTTCTAGCAGCAATCTAACAATGCACATATTTTTTGTACAACAATCCATTAGAGGATCAAAACCTGGGTTTTGTTCTGTTTCCAGGGGTCATCCTTATTTGGGTTGCTCCCATGTGTAATCCCCAGGGAACGCCAGTATTCTTACCTCACTGACAATCCCACAGCACATGTGCGGGCTCCCCTCCAATCTGCTTTCTATGCTGTGCATATTGATCAGCAACACAGATGAGGTCACTATTCTAATCTCAGCTTTCTTGACCTATACTCAGGCTTCTTTTTACCTGCTTCTTGCTATTCTCTGCTCTCTTGGCATTCAAGTTCTTTCACTCTCTTGCCTCACCTCCTATCTATCTGGCTGATCTTTCAGTGCATCCTATTCTAACACTGTTTCTTCTTGTCATTCTCTTTCATTCTCTTTCTTTTGGTGTGCCCCTACTCTTCTCAGTCTAGTCTTCAATATCACTTTAATGCGGATGACACTCAAATATACCTTTCTGGCCCCGATCTCCCCTATCTTGGCTCACTAACTGTCTAACAGCAATATCTTAATTCATGACATCTTACTTCCTCAAGCTAAACAAGGACAAGACTGAACTGTTAATTTTACCACCATCTAACTCCCATCCCCTCTCTAACATGTCTATCTCTGTTAAGAATATCTGCAACTCCCTAAGCTCGGTGTCTGTTAGTAGGGCCAACACCAGCACCCTGAAATCTTGGCCTTGTGCCGGAAGCTGGCCCTAGGGTGGCAGTTGCGGATAAGTCGCAACCTATGGCCCCCCGCCCAGCATTGCGGTCGGCCTTGTCCTCCTGCCCAGCGATGCGGTCGGCCTTGCCCTCCTGCCCAGCGATGCGGTCGGCCTTGTCCTCCTGCCCAGCGATACGGTCGGCCTTGTCCTCCTGCCCAGCAATGTGGTCGGCCTTGTCCTCCTGCCCAGCGATGCGGTCGGCCTTGTCCTCCTGCCCAGCGATGCGGTCGGCCTTGTCCTCCTGCCCAGCGATGCGGTCGGCCTTGTCCTCCTGCCCAGCGATGCGGTCGGCCTTGTCCTCCTGCCCAGCGATGCGGTCGGCCTTGTCCTCCTGCCCAGCGATGCGGTCGGCCTTGTCCTCCTGCCCAGCGATGCGGTCGGCCTTGTCCTCCTGCCCAGCGATGCGGTCGGCCTTGTCCTCCTGCCCAGCGATGCGGTCGGCCTTGTCCTCCTGCCCAGCGATGCGGTCGGCCTTGTCCTCCTGCCCAGCGATCCGGTCCGCCTTGTCCTCCTGCCCAGCGATGCGGTCGGCCTTGTCCTCCTGCCCAGCAATGCGGTCGGCCTTGTCCTCCTGCCCAGCAATGCGGTCGGCCTTGTCCTCCTGCCCAGCAATGCGGTCGGCCTTGTCCTCCTGCCCAGCAATGCGGTCGGCCTTGTCCTCCTGCCCAGCAATGCGGTCGGCCTTGTCCTCCTGCCCAGCAATGCGGTAGGCCCCACCCAGCATTGCGGCCCCGCCTGGCGTTGCAGTCCGGTCCTCCCGCCCGGCGTTGCGGCCGAGCCCATCCTCCCGCCCGCCAATGTAGTCCCACTCATTGATGCGGACCCATCCTTCTACCGATTAAATTCTGCAATTTCCCCAATTTGGGATACCCGGCTGTTTAAAACCCCCTAGGAACCCCCACAAACATTCGCCGTTATGGGGTCTTACGGCACATCCTCTGTTGGGGTTTCTGCGGGGTTTCACACTGCAGGGCATCCCAACTTGGAATACCCCAGGAGTTGTAGGTCGTCCGGCTGGATTATAAAGGATCTTTAAGATTCAGGCCACAGAGGCTTTAAAGTGGACCTGTCACCGCCGTGACAGACCCTGGAGTCTAAAAGGCTCCCTGGCTTACCTGCTGATGTGCACACTCCCACGGCAATCTATTCAGCCACTCCAAATGCAGGGTGGCGCACACTACACAGGGAAACCTGGGATGTGGCTCCCTATGCCAGCGCTGAATCCAAAAGCAAAGGCTTTATGCTCTACATTAGTATGCACGGCATAAATCGCTGATTGGATAAGCACATGCACCGTGGGGGGTTTCACACAGTGGGGCATCAGAATGTGCATAGGGCAAGTATAGTGAAAATCCTGGTGATTGGTCCACTTTAAAGCAGAACAAAACCCCGGATGCCCCACTGGGTGAAACCCCCTACAATGCCTCTATTCATTCACCTCTTCCTCGTTGTAATGGCGCATGCGCCGGCTCTTGTCTATTGAGAGCTGTCTGCCGTGACTACGTAATTCGGCAGGTGGCTCTCAATGACTCCCGCCCCAGTCTGTCTGAATGTCTGGGGCAGGAGCATGCCTATGCCACCGGGGATGCTGGGGCACGCTCTCTATTGACAACAATGAAAGCCGCCTGCCGAATGACATAGTCGTGGCAGATGGCTCTTATTGGACGAATATTAAAATGCTAGTGCGTGCCCTGGTCATATCCTGACTCAGCTACTACAACATCCTTCTTTGTGGCTTACCAACTAACAGACTGGCAAATAACAGACTTCCCATCTATCCTGAACTCTGCTGCACACCTTGACCACCCCTCCTCTGGCTCATCAAGCTCTGCTCCTCTTAGTCAGTCCCTTCACTGGCTGACAGTCCCACAGCGAACGCTGTTTAAAACTCTAACTCTTACCTACATGCTCTCTTCAGCCAAGCTCCTCCATACATTTCATTTCTATTCCAACATCAACCTAGACGCAGCCTCCGCTCTGCCGCCGACCCTCTCCTGTCCTCCACCCTGGCCACTTCCTTTCACGGTCGCCTCCAGGACTTCTCATGTACCGCTCCAATTTTCTGGAATGTCCTCCCCTGCTTAATTTGCCACTCCCCAACCCTCAAGGCTTTATATAACGCCCTAAAAACCCACTTATTTAGACAAGCATACAAGCTGGCTTAAAGGGTAACTACACTTTTAATTTTAATTTTAAGTCTACATTTCTGTGTGGCAAGTACTGAGCTGATCTAATTTCTAATGTTTTTTTATGAAATCAGTCACAGTGCAGACTTGATGTACGTTCCCAAAAGAACAGGACAGTGCTGCTGGGCATGTGTAAGGTTGAGTGAGCTCCTTCACCTCAGCCATGGCAGCAGTGTTCTGTGTGTACAGGGCTTCCTTCTCTCTTCTTGATGTACAGACTTGGGCCCTTATTTATGAAGGAATAGCGACAGGTAGCGACTGGTGAGCGGCCGGTAATGACGGGCCCCGCCACGAGAACGCCGGCTCCCCACCACAATCACACATTTATCAAGCCAATCCTGCTTAGCGACTGAGATAGCGCCAGATAGCCACTCATTCATCATTATTCCAGCCTCAGCCCACAGCGCCAGCGTCCGACCTCTCGCTACCTGGCGCTCTCCAATGCATTTCAATGGAACAATCTTTAAATATTCATAATTAAATGTTAAATGTTATTAAATGTTATGTTTTTTTTTTAAATGTGAAAAATTCTGTGACCACTTCTGCCATTTTAGGTCATTTTTTTAAGGTAAAAAAAAAAAAATTGTACAGAATTGATATTACAGGTCTGATATTAATGTATTCATATTACAAAATTATTTAAAAAACTACTTTTAACCCATCGCCGCCAGCGCTCTGGGGTTTAAACATGCATTTTACAGCGCGTGAATTTTTTTAGTGTGATTTTTTAATGAATATGGTGGGAGCCGGTCGCTAGGGCCAGTCGCTGTCATGCGCTCCCATACAGCGCGGAAGCTGTCAAATAGCGACTCCTCACCCAATATTCAACATTACGGCACACCGACTGAGTCGCTATCAACAACCGAACAACGGCCAAGCACAGCGACTACTAGCGGGCGCTCTGAAAATGCCGCTACAGTTGCTCAACTGTCGCTATATGTCGCTATTAATGAATCGGCCTCCCCGTGAACATTGCCAATAACATCCAACTGCAGGTACTGAAATCTGCTTCCATAAAGCACACATTTTCTAAAATCGGAATAAATGAAAAAAAAACACTAGACCAGCTCAGGACCTTCAGGGCATCCTTGTGGCACAAAAAATGTATGCTTTCAAAAATTCCATTGAAAGTGGACTTTTCCTTTAGGTAATTATCTAGGGCACGTGCCACAAAGCTCAATAATGACTGTTTGTGCTCCTTTCCCTTCGTCAGCTCCTCTTATTCTTCAGACTGTAAGCTCATAAGGACAGGGCTCTCTCCTATTGTATCTTGTATTCAGAACATTCAGAATATGTGAACTCTGTAAAACTGCGTTTGTAATAGTATGTGTACTGTATGTTCTACCTTGTCTGTATTGACTACTTTTGAACAGCACTACAGGAGATGATAGCGCTTCATAAACAATAAATAATAATAATAAAAAAATAGAAAGCTGTATGGAGGAACAGTGTGCCCATGCTGGCCACTCAGATAGGCGTGATGCAAGAGAGCACATCATCCAGAGGGATGCCATCCATATGGTTTAAAAGGATGCCCCAAAAGAAGGAAGACCACTGGCTATAGAGTTTGCAGATCTGCAGACTTTAAAGCGGACCAAAGAGAGAGGGCTTAACTACCTGCAGATATTCTGGAATAACAGGCTGATTCTTTGCTGTAGAACTGCATGGGAGCAGCCATCTTGTCACACACATAAGCCCGAGAGAGCTGTGCCAGCAGCAGCCCACACCAAACATATAGAGATATAGATGCCTCAGAATAACAAGCAGCTTGTGTATTATGTTATATAAACACACACACACTGAATAACAAGCTGCTAGAGGGATTGTGTGTGTGAGGGGAAAGCTGCAACAATGTTTCTTTATCACTGTTCACTGTGGAGCAACGAATCATGACAGCTGATGGCTTTCTACTAGATATAATAGGGGATTGCACAGATATGTGAGGCAATTTTGACTGTGGGATTGGGTTTCTCAGAAGCTGAGCTCATGTATGTGCATAGATGGCCGCTCCGATACAGTTATGCAGCATGGAATCTGCCTGCTATTTCATAACATCTGCAATGGAGTTAAGCGCTCTCAAGTAGCTAATGCCAGATTGCCAGAGTGGAGCTTTAGGTGTGCAATTTACTGAACTTGCGTTTTTTGACTTTTGGTTCACTTTAAAGTGGAAAAAAACTGTGAATTTGACTTTCCTGGGTTCTGTTCTGTACCCAGTTGTGTGAAAAGCCCCAGTTTGCCCAGTTTGTAAAACTCACCTCTCCTTGATCCAACGGCGCATGCTTAGGCGTTCAGCCAATCAGAGCTCTTTGCCATATTTACATCCTTCAGCAAAGGGCTTTGATTGCCTTCAATGGGGAGCATGTGCTACCATACCAGGGAAGCGGAAGCTTCCCTTTGAAGACAATCAGGACATTTGACATTTTGAACCTATTTGTCATGGCCCGCAACCATTTTCCAACTCACTCTAAGTGGAACAAAACTTGGAAATTTGACTTTCCTGGGTTTTGTTCTGTTCCCTGCCCAGTACAACCTCACCTCTACCTTGTTACCATGGCGCATGTGCAGGCGCGCAGCCAATCAGAGCCGTTTGCTGTGTTCACATCCTTTGGCAAATGGCTCTGATTGACTTCAATGGCAACCGTGTGCTGCCGTATCTCGGCAGCATGCGCGCTCCAGGAGTACAAGCACCGAACTGGGTATGTGGGGATGAGGCAGCGTGTGCTTCCCATTGAAAACATGAGAGCCAAATTACATAGTCACAATGGACAAGAGCCTGTGCATGCGCTGTTGGACGGGGTAAAGGTAAGCGATTACCAGACCCCGGTGGTTACACCGCGCGGGGCATCCCAGTTCAGGATGCTCTGGGGGGAAGCCAGCTGCCAGTCTTTTAAATTCCAGGGCAGCAGCTGGTTAGTTTTGTTCCACTTTACGTGGCCTGTGCTCTACAAACAGTTGAGCACCCCTGCATTAAAGAGATTGTCCAACCAAGGGTTACAACTTTCCCTACAGCTTCTTCCTTGGCCACTATGCTGATGCAAGCGCATACATGTTCAACTCCAGAGAAAGTGGCCACACCCACTGCCCAGAAGAATTCTTAAAATGACAGATGACAGAAATAGTAAGCTTTCTCACCATTGGGGGGTCGTTTTGAAAAATGTGAAAAAGCCAGTAACCATAGGAACAGTGTGGCTAACTGAAATTGTAGTTTGTCTGCCTGGACAATTAGTTTAAAGAGGAACAAAACCCAATCTAAAAGATTCCTGGGGCACTCACCTTCTTTCTGGCTCCCTTGTCAAAATAAGTATCGGGTGGCCACATCCTCAGTGTCTGTGACACTGAGTACAGTGTTTGTTTTCACTGTCAATGCTTTTGCAGTCCTTCCTCTTTCCCCCTGCTCATCTTACTCCAACTATTTTCCTCCTCCTGATTGATGGACTGCTCATTCATGTTCAGTTGTTTGGCTCTCCTCCTCTCTCAGACCCTCTCTCCCTCTCTCTCTCCCAGCATGACCTCAGGTTGAATGAACACTGCTGATATCTCTATGGGAAACTGTGCAATGACAGCCTGCTGTTCCACCTATTACCCCGGCAACAGAGCATACAATAAAAAACTCTGGATAAAAGCTGCCGCTATGCTGCCACTATGCTGATGCAAGCGCATACATGTTCAACTCCAGAGAAAGTTGCCACACCCACTGCCCAGAAGAATTCTTAAAAGCAGATGACAGAAATAGTAAGCTTTCTCGCCATTGGGGAATCGTTTTGAAAAATGTGAAAAGCCAGTAACCATAGGAACAGTGTGGCTAATTGAAATTGTAGTTTGTCTGCCTGGACAATTAGTTTAAAGAGGAACAAACCCCAATGTAAAAGATTCCTGGGTCACTCACCTTCTTCCTGGCTCCCTTTGCCAAAATAAGTATCGGGTGGCCACATCCTCAGCATCTGCTGTGCTGTGTGCATGTATCCCCCCCCCCAGATAGACTGGAGATGCGACCGTTGGCACTCCAGATTGCCATAAACAGATTGCGAACATTACATATGCCTGGCAAATGGCTTTGACTGAACGAGAGCCCCTGCATGCACCGTAAGATGGGGGAAAGATGAGCTTTTCTGGGCGATCCGCCGTCTTTAACACAGAAGAACAAGAAACATAGAAACATAGAAGGTTGACGGCAGAAGGAGACCATACGGTCCATCTAGTCTGCCCTTATGTGTTAACAAAACACGGGATAGTCAATGTCCCAGGTTTTGTTCTGGATTAAGGGTAAAGTCTACCATAAAAGAATTGGGAAAATGTAAAGCTTCTACATGAATATACTGTAGCACTACTCAACATACCGTATTGTAATATTCAGCCACATATTCAGAATGCAGGTAGTTCGTTTCACACCAATCTATCTCCGAGCTATGTCTTGCAAATATACTGGGGGGCATGCTTAAAAAAGACAAAAAAAAAATGATGCAACAAAGTGATTTTTGTGAAAAAGAAAATTATCGAAAAAACAACACAGTTGTGTGCCTTGATTACAGGCAAAATACAAGATACGCACCTTTGTCTCTCACCATAGCTGTGCGCGAAAACCTCAAAACCATACGCAAGTGTTCATAGCAACATGTGCAAGAATGGCGCCCATGTGTATCCCACAAAATGACATGTGCAAAGTGTGAGCGCAAGTCTCCAATCCATTTGCAAACGTGCACAAAGCGCATGAAATTCTGCTATTTTTGCTGGTAAAGCCATTCACTGGTCCCCATGGCCCCCCATGTTTCTCTCCCGTCTTTATTGTTTAGCAGTGGTGAATTAATCTCTCCCGCTTCTGTGTTTGATGCAAATCTCTATTCTCCAATCTGTAGTGGATTCCCTGTGTCAGCTGTGTTCTTCCTATTTTTATGTGTAGTGTTTTATTTGGCGATATCTTGATTCCTGTTGACCTACAGTGTTGTGTTTCCCAATGTTTTGTCCCAGATGTTCTCTATATCCCTCCCTTACTGCCTTGTTTGTTTAATGTCCTATTACTTGATCTACTAACGTATTGTTTCTTCATGGTGTTTTTTATTCAAACATTTGTGCATCTTTTTGGGTGTTGTAGCTTAAAGTGGTTCAAAACCCAGCATCCAAAATTGGTATGCCCCGATGTGTGAGACCCCCCCCCCAGTCGCCCTATTCACTTACCTTGTTTCCCAGTCTCACAGCGCGTCCAAAAGCAGCACCCGCATCCCGCTATCCCTCTAGCAGGGCGCATGTACATGCCAGGCATTAGTGAATGGCCGGTGCGGGCACACTCCCTGTTAGAGGGAAGTGGAGGATGTCGCGGCAGGGCGCTCAGAGCCGCTGCTGTTAGACGCGCCGTGGGACTGGGAAGAGGTGAGCTGGTCTCGGCATCCTGAGGGGTTTCACGCAGCGGGGCACCCCCGATCGGGGGGGAGGGGAGGACCAAAACCCAGGATAGTCAAGATCCTGAGTTTTGGTCCACTTTAAAACATTGATTTGTGATTGTGAGACATTTTTTTACTCACATTGTTTGTACTTTTTCATTTGATTTTTTTTTAAATTCTGCACCATGTTTAGCTGGACAAATTGTTTTAAAAAAATGTGCAGGTAAACGTGGTGCTGAAATGCACTTAGGGAAAAAGATCAAAAGAAAAGGTTTTTACTTTTGTGAATAAAATGACTCACAGTCATGAATCAAGCCTTATTATGTTTGTAAACTTTTACAACTTTTTTACAATTTTTGATTTTTTCATAAAACTGAAAAAACAGCTATAAAAAAAGAAAATAAGTTGCAGCTGACTATTGGACTATATAGTGCACAGCTTCTGTTTGAGGCAGTGAGGGGGCGACATGCATGGCACCCCAACCAGTTTACCAAACATTTGGAACACACAAACAAAAACTAAATGGGGATTTTTACACACAATATGATTTTTTTTGCAAAACTGATTTATTAATTTTTTTTCACATATTTCACCCAAAGATTTGGAGAATAACCTAAACAAATGAGAAACGAGACATTTTATGTTAAATCCCAGACTCTGTTGGAAAAAAGCAATATATAATTTGTCTGGGAAATGCCTGGAAATCCCTTCAAAAATCACAGTTGAACATGTATAGTGCAAAATATTGAAACATAATCTTGCAACAGAGAGTGACAAAATCTCCAGGTAGGCTGGTACTTAAAGGGGTAAAGGCCTGCTGTGAGCAAAAACGTCCTTTCTCCCAGTTACAACGGTACCACATATTTATTGGTAGACACCCTTTCCTACCTAGAAGACTGCCCCAAACTGAAACAGCACTTTAGGAGAAGTGGTATGCGCAACCTTGCAGCTTTTCAAAAAAAACAGCAGCTCAACGTACACGTCCTTAAAGTAGCAAAAATTTATAGGAATATGTTTGATGGTGGGAGTAGGTGTCACTTATACATCGGGAATCAGGAAATATTCAGTCAGGCTTGTTATTTTTATTTTAATAGAAGGAAGAGGACATCAGGGGTGACAGGCTCTGTGACCCCTGATAGACTAAACCTGTCACCCCTGGATTTTATTGCTACCGTGCGAGATTAAACCACAACTCCCCCTCTCATTTGCAGACGTGTCTATATGAATTTTTAAAATAACACAATTTTGCGATAGTGCTCCTTTGAGGAGGGTAGCTGACTAATGAAAACACACTGGGGTTGAGTGGATAGGAGTTATGAATTTAGTGATCCCTGCAGTGGCGCTTTCCCCCTGAGGTTTTCTAAGGGCCTTATTTATGAAGGGATAGCATCAGGTAGTGGCTGGT
Organism: Gastrophryne carolinensis; assembly: GCA_027917425.1. Taxonomy (NCBI): domain Eukaryota; kingdom Metazoa; phylum Chordata; class Amphibia; order Anura; family Microhylidae; genus Gastrophryne; species Gastrophryne carolinensis. The sequence goes on from CM051234.1 coordinate 259,529,697, forward strand.
TAATGACAGGTAGCAACAGGTGAAAGCCAGACACGGCACGCAATTACACATTTATCAAGCAGAATCTGTTGAGCGACTGGGATAACGCCATGTAGCGTCCGATTCATCATTATCACAGCCTCAGCGAACAGCGCCGCGTTCAGCCTTGCACAGCGCCAGGTATGACCTCTTGCTACCTGTCGCTCTCCCATACATTTCAATGGACGATACTTTTCTTCTTTTTAAACGTGACCTCTCATTTTTTTATATATTTCTGCAGAAATGACATTACAGGTCTGGCTTTAAAGTGTTCATGTTGCAATGTTATTACAATGTAATTCCATATGTTTTCGCTTCGTTACTAGTGGATACATGCTGAAAAACAGACTTTAAAACACAGCCTCCGGCGCTCTGGGCTTCAAAGAAGCATTTTTCAGCGCCAGAGTTTTGTGAAGATGTTTTTATAATGAATATGTTGTGAGTCGGTCACTATGAGCAGTCGCTAACATGCGCTCCCATACAGCGTCGTACTAGTCAAATAGCGACTCATCACAATGTATTCATCATTGCTGCACAGCGACCGAGTCGCTATGAATTAGCGACCCACGGCCGAGCACAGTGACTACTAGCGGGCGCTCTGAAAATGCCTGCTACAGACGCTCATCTGTCGCTACCTGGCGTTAGTGATGAATCAGCCTGCCCAAGAAGAGGAATTGAGAAGGAGAAAATTGAGAAGGAGAAAACTGAATGCTCTTCCTCCCCCCTTTTTTTCTCTCTTTTTTTTTTTTTTTTTTTTTTTATTTCTTCCTTTTCTTTAGTGTTTAGTGTAGTGTAGTTTAGTGTAGCTCGGGTAGATTTTGAATGAGGAAAGCTAATTTTATAGAATGCGCAGCCATGCCAAGGGGAGAAAAGGGATCTGATTGGAATATGAATGAGGATGTTCTGTGTTTCTTTTTAGAATGTCTATTTAATGTTATATGTGTATAATGGAAATGAATTAAAAAACTATTGGAAGATAAATAAGAGTATGCCAGATCAGTGGTACTCAACCTTTTTATACCAAGTACACCCTAGTGACAAGCAGTTGCAACCAAGTACCCCAAAATTCACTAATGTTACCAAAATAATTAGGTCACTGGTCTTGAAGCACTTTTTGAAATAAGAAAAAAATATGTTTTATGATGCCCCCGGGGTACACGTACCGCTGGTTGAGAAACAGTGTGCTGGATAATAAAAGTAGGGCTTACTTATACACACTGTGTAAAAAGAATCTGTGCAAGCATGATTTTCCTTTTGCTGAAAGGAAATAAAACCAGGGAGGACCTTTTTTGAATGAACCATTGTACCTTTACAGGGTAGGACGACTGATATCTTAGTGTCTTTTTGCTACAGTGGGTAGATCTATGACAAGTTTATTGAGAGGGATTAACACCATGCAGATGTTCGGAATAGCAGGCAGATTCTCCACTTTTAAACATGCATGGCTGCGGCCATGTTGCCACACACATGAGAGACCTGCATCTGAAAAACAGAGTCCCTGAGAGACCTGCATCTGAAAAACAGCGTCCCTGAGTTCAAATTGCCTCCTAGCTCTGTGCAATCATCTCTTATTTCTAGCTAGAAGTAGTAAGCCTTCAGCTGTAATGACTCATCTTTGCCTGGCTAACAGCTGAAATCTTCTAAATACATTGTATCCCCTGACTGGTTTTACAGCTGACGCTGCCATAGAGATACATTGTAACAGCTTCCCTCACACAGAATTGCTCTGCTACATTAGCTGTTTATACAGGGTTTGTGAGTGAAAAATGACAGGCAAGCTTATCCTTGTTTCAGAAGCAAATATCTCTCTCATTTGGTGAATTGCTGCTGGCAGTGCCCCCCCCCTAATTCTCATGTGTAATCAGGTGTGTGGCAAGATAATTGATCATTCAGGAGTGATAATCTTTATGCCATTGCATTACATCTGCATGGGGTTTAGCCCCCTCAAACTTCTTTTGCCACTGATCATAAGAAGGTAAGCAGTTTACTAAACTTTATTTTTTTAACTGGAGGTCCGCTTTGAAGTGGACCAAAATCCACACGCCAATGGACCTGGAATGTATAAGATCCCCCCCCCCCCCACGTGGCATCCAGCATCGGGATGCCCCACTGTGTGAAAATCCACAGGTCACCAGGAAACTCACCTTCTTTCCTGGTCCAACAGCGCATTAGTGAGCAGCGGCTGCATCCCTGCTATCCCTTTAGTGAGTGTGCATTGTGAGCGCTCCCTGTTAGAGGGTAGCAGGGGATGCGGCCACCAGCACGCTCACCTTAGATGAGCTCTTAGACCAAGGAGCTGCGCCATAGAATCGGGGTAAAGTGAGTTAGAGTGGGCGACCTGGGGGCAAGGGCCAAAACCCAGGATAGTCAGAATCCTGGGTCTTGGTCCACTTTAAAGGGAAAGTCTACTTTCATTGTAATTTTTGAAAGTGTATATTTTTGGTGTGCCAAAATGATGTTATTAAGGTTATTAAGGTGCTAAGCTTATCTACAGGACTTCTAAATACATTGTATCTCCTGACTGCTTTACCAGCTGTCGCTGCCATAGGGATACATTGTAACAGCTTCCCTCACACAGATTTTCTTTGCTACATTAGCTGTTTATACAGGGTTTGCGAGTGAAAAATGGCACGGCAAGCTTCTCCTTGATTCAGAGGCAAATATCTCTCTCATTTGGTGAATTGCTGCTGGCAGTGCACCCCCCCCCATTCTCATGTGTAATCAGGTGTGTGGCAGGATGATTGATAATTCAGGAGTGATAATCTTTATGCCATTGCATAACATCTGCATGGGGTTTAGCCCCCTCAAACTGCTTTTGCTACTGATCATAAGAAGGGAAGCAATTTACTAAACTTTATTTTTTTGACTGGAGGTCTGCTTTAAAGTGGACCAAAACCCAAGCCCCAATGGTCCTGGAATCCAGAATCAGGATGCCCCGCTGTGTGAAAGGAAACTCACCTTCTTTCCTGGTCCAATGGTGCATGAGTGAGCAGCAGCTGCATCCCCGCTATCTCTTTAGTGTGTGTGCATTGTGAGTGGCAGGCGTGGGCCCTGTTAGATGGTAGCAGGGGATGCAGCCACCAGCGCGCTCGCCTTAGATGAGCTCTTAGACGAAGGGGCCATACATGCGCCATGGGACTGGGGAAAGGTGAGTTAGAGTGGGCGACCTGGGGGCAAGGGAAAGTCTACTTTCACTGTCATTTTTGAAAGTGTATATTTTTGGGTGTGCCAAAATGATGTAATTAAGGTGCTAAGCTTATCTATAGGACTCGCTTCTCTCTTCTTGATGTACAGTTGCCAATAGCAACAGACTGCACGCAGTAAAAACTGCTTTCATAAAACACACCTTTAATAACATAAGAGAAAATTAAAAAAAAATACTATATAATCTCAGCACCTTGAGGAGATCATTTTGGCACAAAAATATGCATATGCTTTCAAAAATGGCATCAAAAGTGGACATTGTGAATACAAAAGGGTATTCACATTTTATCCAGCACCATGTGATCCAGCAATCAGGTGAGTTTATCCCCTGATAAAAGGTAAGTAATCTTTTGTTATTTTTACTGGGAGGTCAATCCCTTTAAAAAGGAACAACTTCCTCCCTAAAGTCCAAAAGATTCACCTAGCCTGGGATCCCACCACGCATGTTCGGGGCACAGCCAGATCCCTGCTATACCTCTAGCATGTATGCACCAGGCATTTCTGAAATACTAGTTTGGGTACACAGGGGACCAGGGGTGTGATCAGCAGTGCATGTACTCCATTCAGACGATCTGACATCGAAGCTGCTAACAGATGCTAAATAGAGCGCAAAATGCTGATTGGCTGCCTGTCTGCCCGCAAATGCCGTGTGGGATTGTTGAAAAGGTGGGTTTTTATGGCAATCCTCAGGGATGCACACAGCTTGGCTGCCCAGGGATGCTTTGCTGAAGTGGAGCAACACCCGGGAGAGTGAAAATCCCAGCTGTTGTTCCTCTTTAACGGGCAGTTTGAGTTCATCAGTGCTCTTCCTGGAATGTACATTTCCAAACCTGTCACCAGTTGCTTTTTTTTTTTCTTTCTGTAGAAGAAGAAAACAAGCTTAGCAAGACTTTTGTCATAGAAGACAACAATGCCCCCCCCCCCCCCGCCTTTATTCAAACAATTTCTTAAAGTGGACCAAAAGTGGCCCCGGAGTCTATAAGACTGTAGGGCCGCCTGATTCCCTCCCCAAACTGTGTGAAACCCCTCTGAGTACCCTGTAAAACTCCCCTTTGCCTAGATCCAACAACGCATGCGCAAGCCACGGCCGCTGTCTGCTGTACCTTTAGCAGGGAAAGCGCCAGGCATTTGTGTGGGCATGCACCCTGTTAAAGGGCAGTGGGGATGCGGTCTGCTCTGATGTTCTTGGCTAGGCTTAACCCTTAGCCGGGTCTTAGCAGATTTTGCCATGTGCAGCCGATCAGAGGATCTCCTGCCTCTCACCTCCTCTCCCCGGCAATCAGAGCATCTGACAGCTGACCCGCCGGGATGATGCCCGCAGGGGTAACGTCATCCGCCCCACCCCCGAAGCCGGTCCGATTCTCTCCTGAAGAGCCCTGGGAGCCCTCGGAAGCCCCCCGGGTGAAGAGGAGAGCCTGCCGGATCGAGCGAGGGGTCAGGCACTGTAGTGGGGGAGGGGGAGTCAGAATGGATACTAGGGAGAAAGAATCGATTATAGTATCGCCTAATGAAATATCATGATACTTGACAGAATAGATTTTTTCTGACACCCCTACAACCTAGGGGGGTTCACACAGTGGGGCAGTTACTTGGAAGGGGTTGTAGTTAGCCTAAGGACAGTTTGCTGAATCTTTAGGTTCCCTTAGCAGGGTCTTGTGTGTCCTAAGGTTTTGGAGTCACCCTGATACCTTTGGTCATGTTGCCAAATAGATGCCTGTAAGGGAGCATAAGTAGAATGGGCAAAAAAGGGTCCTCATGCAGTAACAAACCCTGTAGTTCCTGTATTCCATGTAGTCCTGTGGGCTGAGCTGGTCTGGGTGATGTGATAGCAGCCTGTGAGCGGTGCTCTCCTGACCAAGCACCTAAGCATCCACCGCTGATGGCATATATAAATAGTTAATGCTTCTGATAGGCCAGACGAGGCCCCTCTGCTTCCAATGAACAAGGGAGCCTGCTTCCCTGTGACTGACAACAGGGATGCACACCAAGGCTGTCATAGGAGTGAATTGTAGCGCCAGTGGTTGTGCATTGAAGGTGACATAGGCCCTTATTTAACAAGGGATAGCGCCAGGTAGCGAATGGTGAGCGAACGGTAATGACGCTCACCGCCATGAGAACGCCGGCTCCCCTCCGCAATCACACATTTATCAAGCCGATCCTGCTGGGAGGCCGATTCATTAATAGCGCCAGGTAGCGACAGATGAGCGCCAGTAGCGTGATTTTCACAGCGCCAGCTAGTATTCGCTGGGCCGGGGTTTGCTTGTTGACAGCGACTCAGTCGGTGTGCGGTAATGTTGAATACGGGGTTAGGGGTCGCTGTTCACAGGTTCAGCGTTGTATGGGTGCGCCTGACAACGAATGGCCAGAGCGAACGGCTTGCTGCAGATTCATTAACAAATCACGCTCCGAATTTTTTAGCGCTGTGAATTCCTTGTTTAAACCCCAGACGGCTGGCGGCGATGGCTTAAAAGTAGTTTTTAACCCCCAAACAACCATATTTTTTGATTGTAAAATTAAACAAGTTTTTCTAAACATTTTGCAATATGAATACATTGATATCAGACCTGTAATATCAATTCTGCACAAAATCATTTTTTTTTTTTTTTACCTTAAAAAAAAATCCTAACATTGCAGAAGTGGTCACAGAATTTTTGACATTAAAAAAAAAAAAAAAAAAAATTAATAGCAATTAATTATGATTAATTAAAGATTGCTCCATTGAAATGCATTGGACATCGCCAGGGAGCGACAGGTCATACCTGGCGCTGTGATGGGATTAGCAGCGGCGCTGTTCGTTGCAGTCAGCTACATGATGAATCCCGCGGTAGCTGCCGCTCTCGCCGGCGCTAGCCTCATTTAGCTTGATAAATGCGTCATTGTGACCACCGCCGGGCGTACTTGAGTCGGTAGCCGCCGTTAGCTGGCGGGACCTGGCGCTCGTCAGACACTACCTGGCGCTATCGCTTGATGAATAAGGGCATTAGAGACTGACAGATAGCGACTCATTCATCATTATTCCAGCCTCACCCCACAGCGCCAGCAAGCGACCTTGAACAGCGCCAGGTATGACCTCTAGCTACCTGGCGCTCTCCAATGCATTTCAATGGAGCAATCCTTAAATATTAATAATTTTTTTTTTTTTTATGTGAAAATTTCTGTTACCACTTCTGCCATGTTAGATATTTTTTTTAAGGTAAGAAAAAAATAAAAAAAAAATTTGTGCAGAATTGATATTACAGGTCTGATATTAATGTATTCATATTCCAAAACGTTTTTATAAACTTGTTTTGGTTTCCCAAAATATGGTGGTTTGGGGGTTAAAAAACTACTTTTAACACATTGCCGCCAGCGCTCTGGGGTTTAAACAAGCATTTCACAGCGCGAGAATTTTTGGAGCGTGATTTGTCAATGAATATGCTGGGAGCCGTTCGCTATGGCCATTCGCTATCATGCGCTCCCATACAGCGCGGAACCTGTCAAATAGCGACTCATCACCTTGTATTCAACATTACCGCACACCGACTGAGTCGTTGTCAACAACCGAACAACAGCCAAGCACAGCGACTACTAGCGGGCGCTGTGAAAATACCGCTACAGTCGCTCAACTGTCGCTACCTGGCGCTATTAATAAATCAGTAGTGCACTGTTGGATCGAGCCTTCAGGCTGGCAGGTAAGAGAGCACAGTTTTTTTAATGGCTTGGATAGGGACTTTCCCTCTTCACAAGGGGGTCACAGATAGCAGGATTATCATTAGTGACGTCTAGCTCTCGTCTACCCCTCCCCACGTACACACACACTCACTCACATTTCTTTCTTGGGGGCTTTAAAGGATACAACATCTGGTCCAAAATTGATTGTTGAAGCATCCAAGTGTCAGTTGACCCCCCAGAATAAATGGCAGCCAGATGACAGCCAGTCTCTTGACTGTGCCTAATGCAGCCTATCATTTTACCGGGAACCAGAAACTGATGAATGGACATCCACTAGGTGCCTCAGTGACACCACTGTTCCTAGTGAATGGCTGACTCATTAATATTAATTATTAAGGTATTTAACGGATGTTTAGAGTGATGTATAAAGTATTGGCAACATTTGTTTATAAGGCTGGATTTGCAAAACATATTAAAAACTGAATGTGCATTTACCATCGATCCAAATTGAAACAATGCGCATAAATACAAAAAGCAGATCTCCGCTCTTGCCAGTGTAATACAGTAATTATGCAATTAACTATTAATTAATTAATTAATTAATTAACTATGTTATATATAATGTAAATTGTATCTATACTCTATTGCTTTTGCTGGACTTATTGCCTGTTGACTATTCATGATTTCAGACATTTGATAGTATCATAGAATAAAATGCGCCCTTCCCTAGCAATTATATCAATGCAGATTTTTTAATAATATAGTCCTGGAAAACAATACTACACCCAATGTAATTAGTCGTGGCTTTTCCTCCTTATACTGACATTACCTGACAAGCAAGATATTTGCATTGTCATCTTTAGGTGACAATAGGTAAAAATAGGTTCTACAATTATAAAATATTCTATAAGCAATTACAGCAATTGTAGATCTGCTTCACTGGTAATTGCACAGTACAAAATATCATGAGCTGCTTAAATTGCAATGTGCATGTTATAATGAGGTGGCAGACTAAGGACATGTAAGGCAGGGTTTCATTAAAATGTGGAGAGCCTCTTCACCTAAATGGCGAGAATCTTCACAATTTAGAGGCTGATTCATCATTAGCGGCAGGTAGCGACAGATGAGCGTCTGTAGCAGGCATTATCAGGCGCCCGCTAGTAGTCGCAGTGCTCGGCCGTGAGTCGCTACTTTATAGCGACTCAGTCGCTGTTCAGTAATGTTGAATACATTGTGAGGAGTCGCTATTTGACCAGTACAGCGCTGTATGGGAGCGCATGTTAGCGACTGCTCATAGCGACCGACTCACACCATATTCAGGAAAAAAACAGCCTCACAAATCTCTGGCGCTGAAAAATACTTGTTTGTAGCCCAGAGCGCAGGAGGGGGTGTGTTTAAAGTGTGTTTTCAAGCATCTATCAACTAGTAACAAAGCGAAAACATATGGAATTACATTGTAACAACATTGTAACATGAACACTTTAATGCCAGACCTGTAATGTCATTTCTGAGGAAATATATAAAAAATGAAAAAATTATGAAAAAAACAGCTATTTCAATGCCAGAAGAGGTCACAGAATTATTTGTGATTTTTTGGGAAAAAAAACCCCGTTTAAAGAGAAGGAAAGGTTCGTCCATTGAAATGTATGGGAGAGCGACAGGTAGCGAGAGGTCATACCTGGTGCTGTGCAAGGCTGAGCACCGGCACTGTTCGCTGAGGCTGTGAAAATGATGAATCAGACTCTACATGGCGCTATCCCAGTCGCTAAACAGATTCTGCTTGATAAATGTGTAATTGCGTGCCGTGTCCGGCGTTGAACAGTCGCTATCTGTCGCTACCTGTCATTAACCAGGCGCTACCTGACGCTATCCCTTCTTAAATAAGGGCCTTAGTGAACAACCCACAGAGAAGTGTGAAAATTCTGCACCTCACCAAAAACCTTAATGTAGTACAGGGAAAAAAAGGGGTCAGACCAGGAAATGTCAATAAGAAGGCAGCAAGGAGTTCATCTGAAGTTTGTCCCATGAGCCTCTCCACTTTGCTGTAGATGCTGTAGCAGGTCTCCCAAGTTTTTTGAATTTCTCCATTACTACCCTCCAGATTTTGGTTGTGCGGCTGCCCCTTTCCCTCAGGGCTCAGAGCGGGAGCTTGCCAGGCAGGCTCACAGTTTGAGTGCAAAGGGATAAGCTGGCGATTTGACCACATTTGGAGGTGGTCATGGAGGAACAGAATTGAAAAGAAAGGGCAAGTTTTAAACACTGGCTCTTACAGCGCAATGCAGGCAAATGAGGAGAGGCACATAAGACAGGCTCCAGGTGAACTCCTTGCTGCCTGATCAATGGCATTCTCAGGCTGGACTGTTACTTTAAACAAAGTATTTGTAGTGCTGAAGGAACAGTCAACTCACAGAATCTGAATCACCTAATAAAGACTGTTGTGGGTTACAATCAATAAAAACTATACCCCCTCCCCATTTTCTGACTTTACCTGTATGTGAACTTGCTTCCTCCCCAGCATATACTCCCCTGCTGTCCCTCAAACCCTGATCTGAAAGGACCCTGATCTGTAAGGGAAGGCGCTCACATTGAGCTGCCTGGGGTAACGTGTACTGGGTATGAAAATAATCACTGAGGCAATTCATGTAAACAGCTCTGTGCTGGAGGTAGGTGCTGTCTCTAAACTTTTTTCTTGGGCTGGACAGTTTAGATATTCCCTGACTTTTCCCCTTCTTTCCTCCCCCCCCCCCCCCCCCCCATTTTTTTTCGTTCTATTCTATCTCTTTTCTTCTCAATATTTCTACGATGTTCTCATTGCCCTTCAACTAATTCTTCTTTTCCTACTTTCTTATTATCTATAAATATAACTGGCTACATTTGTTTCCCTTGGCTATGCCTTGCTTCATCAGGCAGCTACTGCACAAGATATTCTGACAACAGCTCCATCGCTCGGTGTAAAAATATATTTATCTTTCACGTGCTATAGCCAAGTATTATATTAGGCCCTTATTTAACAAGGGATAGCGCCAGGTAGCGAATGGTGAGCGAACGGTAATGACGCTCACCGCCACGAGAACGCCGGCTCCCCTCCGCAATCACACATTTATCAAGCCGATCCTGCTTAGCGACTGACAGAGCGCCAGATAGCGAATCATTCATCATTATTCCAGCCTCACCCCACAGCGCCAGCGAGCGACCTTGAACAGCGACAGGTATGACCTCTCGCTACCTGGCGCTCTCCAATGCATTTCAATGGAACAATCTTTAAATATTCTTAATTAATTGCTATTAATGTTTTTTTTTTTTTTTTTTTTTAAATGTCAAAAATTCTGTGACCACTTCTGCAATGTTAGATATTTTTTTTAAGGTAAAAAAAAAAAAAAAAAAATTTGTGCAGAATTGATATTACAGGTCTGATATTAATGTATTCATATTACAAAATCTTTTGAAAAACATGTTTTTTTTTTACAAAAAATATGGTTGTTTGGGGGTTAAAAAACTACTTTTAACCCATCGCCGCCAGCGCTCTGGGGTTTAAACAAGCATTTCACAGCGCAAGAATTTTTTGAGCGTGATTTGTTAATGAATATGCTGGGAGCCGTTCGCTATGGCCATTCGCTGTCATGCGCTCCCATACAGCGCGGAACCTGTCAAACAGCGACTTCTCACCCAATATTCAACATTACTGCACACCGACTGAGTCGCTGACAACAGCCGAACAACGGCCAAGCACAGCGAATACTAGCGTGCGCTGTGAAAATGACGCTACAGTCGCTCAACTGTCGCTACCTGGCGCTATTAATAAATCGGCCTCTTAGATCTCTACCTTATACCATGTTTCTGCAATTTTCTTTCTCTATAAAAATTCTCAATAGAATTTTCTCAAAATAAATATTGGCTTAAAATTGACAATATATAATTTCCTTAGGAAATGTGTCCCTATTCATTAAGTCTTTGTCATCGCTAGTCTATATATACAAAAGCGTGCATAAATATATCTATCTATCTATAGCAGTGCATATATAGTGTGTAAAATATATATACTCACGTTATGGTAAGATTGTCACCTTGTTATCCAGTGTGACAGTGGTGCAGCACCGGCCGAGATTCTCTGGGAAGTGGGATGCTCATTGGAGTGACACATGGGGAACAGGTTGTGTAGGAGGTATGGCAGAGGGTGTGACAGAGATAATGAAGGGCTGGTATATGTGCTCCCGGTTTGCGTGTCACAGGTCATACTGGTTGTATTCGTTCCACTGGCTGTGCCTATAAACCTGTTGTCATTAAAGGCTTTGTGTGGCTAACTGATAAAGAGGAATGCATGAGCTCCACAAAATTATATAGGGAAAGGCTTGCTGATAGTGGCAGTGTTAACTTCAGATCTTGAAAATGGCAGATTTAGAAAAGGGTTCTTGACTAGCGATGACAAAGATGTGTAAATAAGACAAGGGCATATATTTTTGGCTCCCAGCCAGGGCTTGCTGGAAAGACTACACTTAAGCTCTTATTTAAGAAAGGATAGCGTCAGGTAGTGGCTGGTTAATGAGAGATAGCGGCAGGTAGCGCCTGGTTAATGAGAGGTAGCGTCAGGTAGCGACTGGTGAACGCCGGACACGGCACGCAATTACACATTTATCTGTTTAGCGACTGGGATAACGCCATGTAGCGTCTGATTCATCATTTTCACAGCCTCAGCGAACAGCGCCAGCGTTCAGCCTTGCACAGCGCCAGGTATGACCTCTCGCTACCTGTCGCTCTCCCATACATTTCAATGGACGATCCTTTTCTTCTCTTTAAACGGGGTTTAATTCTGTGACCTCTTCTGGCATTGAAATAGCAGTTTTTTCATAATTTTTTCATTTTTTATTTATTTCCTCAGAAATGACATTACAGGTCTGGCATTAAAGTGTTCATGTTACAATGTTGTTACAATGTAATTCCATATGTTTTCGCTTTGTTACTAGTGGATAGATGCTGGAAAACAGACTTTAAACACACCGCCTCCTGCGCTCTGGGCTTCAAACAAGTATTTTTCAGCGCCAGAGATTTGTGAGGCTGTTTTTTTGCTGAATATGGTGTGAGTCGGTCGCTATGGGCAGTCGCTAACATGCGCTCCCATACAGCGCTGTACTGGTCAAATAGCGACTCCTCACAATGTATTCAACATATATATATATAAAGTAGCGACTCACGGCCGAGCACTGCGACTACTAGCGGGCGCTCTGAAAATGCCTGCTACAGACGCTCATCTGTCGCTACCTGCCGCTAATGATGAATCAGCCTGCCCCTTGCCTAAACATTATTAATATATTGCTGTTTTCTAGAATTGAAATAGACCTAAACTCTGTGCCAGGGAGGGTTTAGGACAGCAGGGACGTGCTGCTCTGCTGCTTGCGAGTGATACTTGCTTATTCTTTATGTGGCTCATGCCAACGGGGGATCCAGATTCGGCTGCACATCGTAGCATTGCATACCTATGGCATTTCTATATTAATAGGTCTTGTTTCTCATGGAAATAGCTAGTGGCAGTGCTAGTGTTTGCAGAGTGTCAGCACAGTGCATATACAAACATGATTATCCACCTGCTATTCTTCAAGTTTTTGATAATGAGATCTCTTAATCTGGTCTGTGATGCCATGTGGCCCTTTCCTTCTGTCCTGTTCTGATCTATCTATCGTTGCTCAAAACAGGTTAAGCTGACACAGACATATATACTGTACATGTCCTAGGAATAGGTATGGTCAGGGCTGCCATCAGAAATTTCCGGGCCCTGGACTAAATCTTTGGGCACTCTGCAGAGGTCTTTCTGGAAATGGCTGCAAAATGCTGTACCGGCATACTTCCTACTAGTAGAGCTGCAGATTCCACACCTACAGCCTGGGGCATAACTCATAGGGGAAAAGGCAAGTATCCCAAAAAATGCAGGGCTTAATAATGGTGTATTACAGTGTGTATAGACTGGAGGGTGGCTGAGTGGAGACAAGCTGGGTTGTGGGTGGATGAGTTGAGTGGGGTAAATTCATTTTAAGGGGGTGAGTGGCACTTTAAAAATGGGGGAAGTTGGGTGGGTGGCACAGGGAGGAGGATGGGTGACTGGCAATGGAAGGAGGGTGGTGAATGGCACTGGGAGGGTGGTCAATAGATGCTAGGAGAGGCTGGAGAAGTGGCAGTGCAGGAGTTGGGTCGGTGGCACTAAGAGGAGGGGGTGAGAAAAATTGGAAGGGGAAAACGTCTGACATGACACGGGGAGGCCGATTCATTAATAGCGGCAGGTAGCGACAGTTGAGCGACTGTAGCAGCATTTTCAGAGCGCCCGCTAGTAGTCGCTGTGCTTGCCCGTTGTTCGGTAGTTGATAGCGACTCAGTTGGTTTGCCGTAATGTTGAATATTGGGTGAGGAGTCGCTATTTGACAGGTTCCGCGCTGTATGGGAGCGCATGATAGCGACTGGTCCTAGCGACCGGCTCCCACCATATTCATTAAAAAATCACTCTCAAAAAATGATCGCGTTGTAAAATGCATGTTTAAACCCCAGAGCGCTGGAGGCGATGGGTTAAAAGTAGTTTTTTAACCCCCAAACAACCATATTTTTGGAAACCAAAAAAAACAAGTTTTTAAAATAATTTAGTAATATGAATACATTAATATCAGACCTGTAATATCAATTCTGCACAAATTCTTTTTTTTTTTTTTTTTCCTTAAAAAAATCTAAAATGGCAGAAGTGGGCACAGAATTTTTCACATTTAAAAAAATAAAATAATAACAATTAATTATTAATATTTAAAGATTGTTCCATTGAAATGCATTGGAGATCGCCAGGTAGGGAGAGGTCATACCTGTCGCTGTTCAAGGTCGGACGCTGGCGCTGTGGGGTGAGGCTGGAATAATGATGAATGAGTCGCTATATGGCGCTATCTCAGTCGCTAAGCAGGATTGGCTTGATAAATGTGTGATTGTGGTGGGGAGCCGGCGTTCTCGTGGCGGGGCCCGTCATTACCGGCCGCTCACCAGTCGCTACCTGTCGCTATTCCTTCATAAATAAGGGCCTTTGTGGTAAATGGAGCTGGGAGAGGCTGGATACGTGGCAGTGCAGAGGGTGGGTGAGTGGTGGGAAAGTGGGGGAGAGGAGTTGGAAGGGAAACATGTGCAAACACATAACTTGATGGCTGGGAGTACCCAGAGCATGTCAGGCAGAAACTGCTATGGGGCTGCCATCAGGAGCAATGACCAGACCCCATACAGGAGTCCAATCTGTAGTGTCCTGATGATGGCTCAGGGTATGGTCCCTAATAGGGAGGAGGAGCCACTATCATTGGATAGAGCTCTGCTAGGAAAAGGTGAGTATCTCTAATGCATCTCTCACTAATAATGTGAGGGGACGGTTTAGTATGCCTTTGGGCCATTGTTGTTCCTCCAGGATGAAAGGCGCCATATTTGATTACTTTTGATGATGACAATCTTATAACAGAAGAGTACCTGTCACATGTCACCACGCTGGAATACAGCAGCGTAGCACCCGCCAGTGCCAGAGGTGGTATGCGAAGAGGCTTCAGACAGACCTGTACCACTACCCAATCTGCTGCCATTTATACTAAACTGACCATTTTTTAAGGTCCCTCAAAATTGGAACAGTTTGAACCGGTTTGTGGGTGATGGGCATGGTGGGGTGTTGTTTAGCATGTGGCTTAATTTTGGGTCACATACTGTAGGATTTTTTGGTCCATAAAAGATGTTGGTGTGCTCCCTGTTAGGGGTAACTTGCCCACAAAAGTTAAAAAAACTATTTGTGTGCTCTTTTGTGTGTAACCTGTTTTACATGCCTTTTTGTGAGTTTCTAACCTAGTTTTTAGGTAAGCCATTTCAAAGAATCTCGAAATCTCTGATTATATGTAAATACTGTATGTGTTCTAAGCAAAGATGCTGACTTTGCCTTCATTTCTGAGAGTGGCTGAGCTGGGAAGGCTATGTCATGGCACAGATTTACGAGTCATGCCCACACTCTGCTGTGGTCATAGACAGCTGTGGGGCCACTGTAGCTTCCCATGCTTGCTTGAAGTAAGAGCTCCAAGGGACAAAATGACCAAACCATATATTCACGTGGTCCTGGAAGAATAAAACCCAAGGCGGGCAATGGATTCTGATGTGTTTTGCGAAAATGATGGATAGGCACATGGGACAGGTGCCAGGTGAACTCCTTGCTGCCTTAGAGGCCGATTCATTAATAGCGCCAGGTAGCGACAGATGAGCGACTGTAGCGTGATTTTTACAGCGCCAGCCAGTATTCGCTGTGCTTGGCCGGGGTTTGCTTGTTGACAGCGACTCAGTCGGTGTGCGGTAATGTTGAATACGGGCTTAGGGGTCGCTGTTTCACAGGTTCAGCGTTGTATGTGAGCGCCTGACAACGAATGGCCAGAGCGAACGGCTAGATTCATATTCATTAATAAATCACGCCCCGAATTTGCTAGCGCTGTCCATTCCTTGTTTAAACCCCAGTGTGCTGGCGGCGATGGGTGTTAACTAGTTTTTAACCCCTAAACAACCATATTTTTGGATTGTAACATTATACATGTTTTTTGAATCATTTTGTAATATGAATACATTAATATCAGACCTGTAAGATCAATTCTGCACATTTTTTTTACTTTAAAAAAAAAACGAACATTGCAGAAGTGGTCTCAGAATTTTTGACATTAAAAAAAAAAAAAAAAAAAATTATTACCAATTTATTATGATTAATTAAACATTGCTCCATTGAAATGCATTGGACAATGCCAGGGAGCGACAGGTCATACCTGGCGCTGTGAAGGAATTTGCAGCGGCGCTGTTCGTTCCAGGCGGCTTCATGATGAATCCCGCGCTAGCCGTCGCTCTCGCCGGCGCTAGCCTCATTTAGCTTGATAAATGCGTCATTGTGACCGCCGCCGGGCGTACTTGAGTCGGTAGCCGCCGATAGCTGGCGGTACCTGGCGCTCGTCAGACACTACCTGGCGCTAGCCCGTGATAAATAAGGCCATTAGTATTGCCTTAAAGAAGTTTTTACATTTTCATATTTGTGTTAGTTGTGACCATAGAACTGTCAAAATCACTTCTTAAAGTGCACCAAAACCCAGGATTTTGACTGTCCTAAGTTTTGGTCCTTACCCTGGGCACATCCCGATCTGGGGTGCCCCGCTGTGTGAAATACCCCAGGTCGCCCGAACAAACTCACCTCTTCCCAGTCCTACAACGCATGCACGGCCGTTCGTCCAATCAGTGTGCTCTGATCCGCTTGAGCCCCTTCGTCCGGGAGCTCGTCTAATACAAGCGGACCTGAGCGCGCTTCTGGATGCATCCCCGCTACACTCTAACACGGAGCATGCCCATGCCGGCCATTCACAAATGCCTGGAGCAGGCATGCGCCCTGCTAGAGATATAGCGAGGATGTAGCCGCGGCTCGCGCATGCACCATTGGACCGGGAAAAAAAGGTGAGTTTATGGGTGACCTGGGGGGTTTCACACAGCAGAGTATCCTGATTTTGGATGCCTCGGGGGGAGGGAATAAATTGTCCCGATCTCTGTGGGTTTCGGTCCACTTTAATGCTCTATTAGCAACATTGTTATATGGGTATCACTGTTTGTCTAGAATGGAGCTTTAAACTCAACTACTGGATTCCATTTTTTTCTGGCTCCCTTCCCCGCCTGACTGAACCTAATGCAGCAGTTATGCCCTTATTCATCAAGCGATAGCGCCAGGTAGTGTCTGACGAGCGCCAGGTAGCGGCAGCTAACGGCGACTACCGACTCAAGTACGCCCGCGGCGGTCACAATGACGCATTTATCAAGCAAAATGAGGCTAGCGCCGGCGAGAGCGACGGCTAGCGCGGCATTCATCATGAAGCCGCCTGGACCGAACAGCGCCGCTGCAAATTCCCTCACAGCGCCAGGTATGAGCTGTCGCTCCCTGGCGATGTCCAATGCATTTCAATGGAGCAAGCTATAATTAATCATAATTAATTGGTATTTTTTTTTTAAATTTTTTTTTTAATGTCAAAAAATCGGAGAACACTTCTGCAATGTTAGGAATTATTTTTAAGTCCAAAAAAAAAAAAAAAATAAAAAGTGCAGAATTGATCTAACAGGTCTGAGATTAATGTATTCATATAACAAAATGATTCTAAAAACATGTATAATGTTACATTAAAACAATATGGTTGTTTAGGGGTTAAAAACTAGTTAATACAGATCGCCGCCAGCGCTCTGGGGTTTAAACAAGGAATGGACAGCGACAGCACATTCGTAGCGTGATTTTTTGATGAATATGAAGCTAGCCGTTCGCTCTGGCCATTCGTTGTCAGGCGCTCACATACAACGCTGGACCTGTGAAACAGCGACTCCCCAGCCCGTATTCAACATTACCGCACACCGACTGAGTCGCTGTCATCAAGCTAACGCCGGCCAAGCACAGCGAATACTGGCTGGCGCTGAAAAAATCACGCTACAGTCGCTCATCTGTCGCTACCTGGCGCTATTGATGAATCGGCCTCCCCGTTAGATTTGTGTAGGCACCTAAATATTTTTCCCGGCAGACAAGTGAGCCAAAAGACTGGGGTGGAAAATGGGAGAAAGGTGCATCACATGACACTGACTCAATCCCCATAGAAACCTTTAAAGCTGTCTAAGGACCATTTTGTAGGTGTTGGAGCCCCTGTACTAATGGGGAATCCACCAGCTTAAGCAATGGGTTGACCCGGAGCAGGTAAAAAAAAGTGTTGCACTGAAGTGGAGGGGTGGAGTAGAGAACAAAGTATTTTAATTTATCACTGATGTTACTTTGCAGCACACAGAAGCCATTTATGGCCGTGTGCCCGAAACCACGTGCAACTGCATCCGAATGTGGAAACTTGCGTCCTCGGCGCACGATTCAGTGAACTGTGCGCAAAGTTCACGCACATGCGCATCTCCCCAAATGGCATGTGTTAAGTACCGTCGCAAATTTATGATTCATGTGCAAACTCTCCCATTTCTCATCAATGGCAGCTCTATTTGTGCGCAAATGGACATCCTCTGTGTGCATTGTGTAGGCTAAGGCAGTCAAAGTTTCTGTTAGGGCGAGCGCTGCGCGCCCATCTCGCAGCACTTCACTTACCTCCATGGCTGCATCCAGCCGTCATCCATGTCACAGCAGTTCCTTTCCATCAGTGCCGGATCTTGGTCTTTCCATGCCAGGGCCTTTACCACGAACCTGTGCTGCCAGCCCTGACCTCTGCCTGTACTCACTACGTCTTTTGCCTGCCCCTGTGCACCACGCTGAACCTCGGCTAACTGTGGAACTGGGCCGCTGTTGGGGGGTAGCGACCTGGGGGGTCACTCGCCGCTACAAGACCAACCTGCCTTGCGGTGGGCTCTGGTGAATACCGGTGGCCTCTTAGACTCCGCTCCACTGACATGGCACTCACCATCCGTTCCACAGTCAAAGCAGATCCACATCCAAGTCCGCTTCACCCGGTCCGTGACAGTTTCCCATGGCCCTTCCCCATGTTCCTCCCCCATTTTTACTCTAGCATTGTCATTTATCTCTCCAGCTACTGTGTTATAGACAAATTTCTATTCTCCGGGCTGAGTGTTTTCCCTGTGGAGTGTGTGTTCTCCTTGTTTTTATGTGTTTTAAAGGGCGAAATCCTGATTCCAAGTGACCTACAGTGTTGTGTTTCCCAATGTTTTGTCCCAGATGTTCTCTATACCCCTGCGTTGTTCGTTTGGTGTAATTCTGCTTATTATTGAGCTACTAACATATCTTTTTAACCTTTTTCTTATTAAAACATCTGTGGGCAAACCCATGTCTATAAGACTCTCGCTGTGTGAGATCCCGCTGGTTCATAATTATCTTCCTTTTCCCTCGATCCAGCTGAGCAGGCGTAGGCCTCTGGCAGGATACTGGCACTTGGTTCTGCTGCAATGATATGAGTAAGCACCAGGTATCGTCCATATTCTGCTTTAAGGAAGGGTTACTGGCTATATTGAAGAGCCAATTTTCCACAATCACTGACCCAGTCATATATCTTCTTACATATGTGGGTTACACTCTTTCAACTTCTGACTCAGGTCTGCTCCTCTTCTTCAAAGATGGTCTGTTCCCCTTCTGTGAAGATGGTTGTAGCACAGTCTGGACCTGTTTTCCCAGACTTCTGGGCCTTTGGCTTCCTCACCTAGGACAGATTTATGTTATTCAGCCCTATCCTGGGCTACCAGTACTGGTCTTCTCAACTCCCACTGGCAATCTGCTTCTGCTCCAACTCAACAACAAAGTCTAGTTCCCAGTCTTATATAAGTTCAGGTCCCCCTGAGCCCAAGAAATGTAACCACCATGACGCATACTAGGTCATTTGAGGAAGATTGTGAAGAACTGTGATACCAGTCACATGCTTAGCTATTAACTCCACAAACTTAGCCTATCTATAGCAAATGGTTTCCCCAAATGAATATAAATACCTATTCCACCTGCCTCTATTGCAGTGCCTGGAGCATACTACTCTGTAAACTGTAACAGAAGGGTGTGTCAGGTACTGCCTTGGAGTGCTTACCCTCTGTATGATGGGCAGAGGTGTGCAACTTTATTTTTATTTAATGACACTTGAAAGTACTAATTTCATTTATGTAACTGCATAGTTCACCACACTGTAATATCAATTTTACTGAACAATATTCATGAACACTTGGAAGATGATATACAGTCATCTTACCACTCCGCCATAAAAATAACTTTCTAAACTGTAAGCAAGCAGCAGTGCTAATTCATTTTGCAGTTTCAAATAATGGCAAAAATATTAGCGGGCCTTCAAGCATCCTCCTGATGAGCTGCTAAAGCCTTCCTTATGATGGACCACATAACACTTGTCATTGTCATGTAGTACTGAAGATAGTATACATTTACTGGCTCCGGTGAGTGCTGTTGGCATTATGGATAACAAATTGCTGGTATTGCACAGAAACATGTGTGGCTTCAAAGCTGGTGAATGACATTGTGAAGGCCTGCTATTATAGCACAAAGTGGCCAGGGACAACATCTTGTTTCTATCATGTTATGTTTTATTAATTTTCTGTTAAAAACAAAATAGTCACCATTGTTTCCCTTGTTGAGTAGAAGATACATTACACCACTGCTTACCTGCAAATATCATCAGTCTTTAACAGAGGCATATAGCGTAGCATAGGAAAATCCACCCTTTATGTATGGCTGGGCAGAAGAGTTTTTATTATTTTAAGGTATTACGGTAGGTGTATTTTCACAAACTGAGAAGGCCATCTAGCCAAGAGGGCAGTCAATTTAGGGCTGATTCAGCACTGTGAGAATTTTTTTTCTCACGTTTTTGGGAGAGGAACATTTTTATAATGATTTTTTCCTTAGTGCTTCTTATCATTTTTAGCTGTGCAAATGTTTAAATAATTTGCACTGCTAAAAATGGTGCTGCATTACACAAAAAAGTGAGATATATACCAAATGGATGTTGGTCCATGTGCAGAAGGCACCCTAATAGCTGATGCCCCCCTACTAGCTGATGCCACACATGCACCACAAATAGCCTGTGATTTTCTCTTCTGCAATTCTTGGCCGCCAGTTTGTCTTCAGATTTTTCAAAAAGAAGTTTCACAATAAACATTTAAAACCTTATGTAATGAGCCAATGGTTTCTGTATACACTGTGATAGACTTTCTGCATATTTCTTTAGAACAAGAAAATAATATTTAAATTAAACTTTGTGCATGCACAACACCGACAGAGGTACAAGAAAAAGACTGGTAAGCTGTTGCAGTGGTGAAAAGGATAAGGGGGCTGAGGGCACCCTGATTGTGAACCAAAATCTAGGATTTTCCCTATCTGGGCTTTGGGCCTTGCCCCTGGGGTATCCTGATAGGGAATGCTCCACTGTGAAAAACCCGCAGATCGCCCCGCTATTATTTCCTAGTGACGTTCCCATGACGCATGCACTGGCTCTCGTCCAATCAGCGCTGTAAGTGCCGCTATTGTCAGGCAGAACTCTGGCATATGTAGTAGCTAGAGGCCACATCTTCGGCCTCTGTGAAGTCTGCTCGTTAGGCTTCCAATATCACTTCTAGAGATGAGCGAACTTTTGAAAAATTCGATTCGACTGATTCGCCGAATTTTCCGACAAAAATCGTTTCGACCCGAATAAATTCGCGACGAATCGCTATTAAAAACGGCTATTTCTGAGCCTCCTAGAGCCTCAATAGGGTTGTAAACCATTCTGCCTTGCTGTAACACGCACAGGATGCGTGCTGGGTTAGTTAAATAATACTTTGAAGAAATATCACATGCAGATCAGAGGCATCGCTAATAGAATCGCAGAGCGGCACAATTGCAGAGAGTTGAAGTGGCATCACTATGAGGGGCAGAAGGAGCCCAAATATACACTGGAGTTGGCCTCAGGAGCCCAAAAATTGGATGAATCACACCCTGGAGTTGGCAGGAGTTGACAGTAGCAGCAGCAGGAGCCCAAATATACACTGGAGTTGGCTTCAGGAGCCCAAAAATTGGATGAATCACACCCTGGAGTTGGCAGAAGTTGGCAGCAGCAGCAGCAGGAGCCCAAATATACACTGGAGTTGGCTTCAGGAGCCCAAAAATTGGATGAATCACACCCTGGAGTTGGCAGAAGTTGGCAGCAGCAGCAGCAGGAGCCCAAATATACACTGGAGTTGGCCTCAGGAGCCCAAAAATTGGATGAATCACACCCTGGAGTTGGCAGGAGTTGACAGTAGCAGCAGCAGGAGCCCAAATATACACTGGAGTTGGCTTCAGTAGCCCAAAAATTGGATGAATCACACCCTGGAGTTGGCAGAAGTTGGCAGCAGCAGCAGCAGCAGGAGCCCAAATATACACTGGAGTTGGCCTCAGGAGCCCAAAAATTGGATGAATCACACCCTGGAGTTGGCAGGAGTTGACAGTAGCAGCAGCAGGAGCCCAAATATACACTGGAGTTGGCTTCAGGAGCCCAAAAATTGGATGAATCACACCCTGGAGTTGGCAGAAGTTGGCAGCAGCAGCAGCAGGAGCCCAAATATACACTGGAGTTGGCTTCAGGAGCCCAAAAATTGGATGAATCACACCCTGGAGTTGGCAGGAGTTGACAGTAGCAGCAGCAGGAGCCCAAATATACACTGGAGTTGGCTTCAGGAGCCCAAAAATTGGATGAATCACACCCTGGAGTTGGCAGGAGTTGACAGTAGCAGCAGCAGGAGCCCAAATATACACTGGAGTTGGCTTCAGGAGCCCAAAAATTGGATGAATCACACCCTGGAGTTGGCAGAAGTTGGCAGCAGCAGCAGCAGGAGCCCAAATATACACTGGAGTTGGCTTCAGGAGCCCAAAAATTGGATGAATCACACCCTGGAGTTGGCAGGAGTTGACAGTAGCAGCAGCAGGAGCCCAAATATACACTGGAGTTGGCTTCAGGAGCCCAAAAATTGGATGAATCACACCCTGGAGTTGGCAGGAGTTGACAGTAGCAGCAGCAGGAGCCCAAATATACACTGGAGTTGGCTTCAGGAGCCCAAAAATTGGATGAATCACACCCTGGAGTTGGCAGAAGTTGGCAGCAGCAGCAGCAGGAGCCCAAATATACACTGGAGTTGGCTTCAGGAGCCCAAAAATTGGATGAATCACACCCTGGAGTTGGCAGGAGTTGACAGTAGCAGCAGCAGGAGCCCAAATATACACTGGAGTTGGCTTCAGGAGCCCAAAAATTGGATGAATCACACCCTGGAGTTGGCAGGAGTTGACAGTAGCAGCAGCAGCAGGAGCCCAAATATACACTGGAGTTGGCCTCAGGAGCCCAAAAATTGGATGAATCACACCCTGGAGTTGGCAGAAGTTGGCAGCAGCAGCAGCAGGAGCCCAAATATACACTGGAGTTGGCCTCAGGAGCCCAAAAATTGGATGAATCACACCCTGGAGTTGGCAGAAGTTGGCAGCAGCAGCAGCAGGAGCCCAAATATACACTGGAGTTGGCCTCAGGAGCCCAAAAATTGGATGAATCACACCCTGGAGTTGGCAGGAGTTGACAGTAGCAGCAGCAGGAGCCCAAATATACACTGGAGTTGGCTTCAGGAGCCCAAAAATTGGATGAATCACACCCTGGAGTTGGCAGGAGTTGACAGTAGCAGCAGCAGGAGCCCAAATATACACTGGAGTTGGCCTCAGGAGCCCAAAAATTGGATGAATCACACCCTGGAGTTGGCAGGAGTTGACAGCAGCAGCAGCAGGAGCCCAAATATACACTGGAGTTGGCCTCAGGAGCCCAAAAATTGGATGAATCACACCCTGGAGTTGGCAGGAGTTGACAGTAGCAGCAGCAGGAGCCCAAACATTACTTCAAAGAGACCCTGGGGTTGGCTTCAGGAGCCCAAAAATTGGATGAATCACACCCTGGAGTTGGCAGGAGTTGACAGTAGCAGCAGCAGGAGCCCAAATATACACTGGAGTTGGCTTCAGGAGCCCAAAAATTGGATGAATCACACCCTGGAGTTGGCAGAAGTTGGCAGCAGCAGCAGCAGGAGCCCAAATATACACTGGAGTTGGCTTCAGGAGCCCAAAAATTGGATGAATCACACCCTGGAGTTGGCAGAAGTTGGCAGCAGCAGCAGCAGGAGCCCAAATATACACTGGAGTTGGCCTCAGGAGCCCAAAAATTGGATGAATCACACCCTGGAGTTGGCAGGAGTTGACAGTAGCAGCAGCAGGAGCCCAAATATACACTGGAGTTGGCTTCAGGAGCCCAAAAATTGGATGAATCACACCCTGGAGTTGGCAGAAGTTGGCAGCAGCAGCAGCAGCAGGAGCCCAAATATACACTGGAGTTGGCCTCAGGAGCCCAAAAATTGGATGAATCACACCCTGGAGTTGGCAGGAGTTGACAGTAGCAGCAGCAGGAGCCCAAATATACACTGGAGTTGGCTTCAGGAGCCCAGAAATTGGATGAATCACACCCTGGAGTTGGCAGAAGTTGGCAGCAGCAGCAGCAGGAGCCCAAATATACACTGGAGTTGGCCTCAGGAGCCCAAAAATTGGATGAATCACACCCTGGAGTTGGCAGGAGTTGACAGTAGCAGCAGCAGGAGCCCAAACATTACTTCAAAGAGACCCTGGGGTTGGCTTCAGGAGCCCAAAAATTGGATGAATCACACCCTGGAGTTGGCAGGAGTTGACAGTAGCAGCAGCAGGAGCCCAAATATACACTGGAGTTGGCTTCAGGAGCCCAAAAATTGGATGAATCACACCCTGGAGTTGGCAGAAGTTGGCAGCAGCAGCAGCAGGAGCCCAAATATACACTGGAGTTGGCTTCAGGAGCCCAAAAATTGGATGAATCACACCCTGGAGTTGGCAGGAGTTGACAGTAGCAGCAGCAGGAGCCCAAATATACACTGGAGTTGGCTTCAGGAGCCCAAAAATTGGATGAATCACACCCTGGAGTTGGCAGGAGTTGACAGTAGCAGCAGCAGGAGCCCAAATATACACTGGAGTTGGCTTCAGGAGCCCAAAAATTGGATGAATCACACCCTGGAGTTGGCAGAAGTTGGCAGCAGCAGCAGCAGGAGCCCAAATATACACTGGAGTTGGCTTCAGGAGCCCAAAAATTGGATGAATCACACCCTGGAGTTGGCAGAAGTTGGCAGCAGCAGCAGCAGCAGGAGCCCAAATATACACTGGAGTTGGCCTCAGGAGCCCAAAAATTGGATGAATCACACCCTGGAGTTGGCAGGAGTTGACAGTAGCAGCAGCAGGAGCCCAAATATACACTGGAGTTGGCTTCAGGAGCCCAGAAATTGGATGAATCACACCCTGGAGTTGGCAGAAGTTGGCAGCAGCAGCAGCAGGAGCCCAAATATACACTGGAGTTGGCCTCAGGAGCCCAAAAATTGGATGAATCACACCCTGGAGTTGGCAGGAGTTGACAGTAGCAGCAGCAGGAGCCCAAACATTACTTCAAAGAGACCCTGGGGTTGGCTTCAGGAGCCCAAAAATTGGATGAATCACACCCTGGAGTTGGCAGGAGTTGACAGTAGCAGCAGCAGGAGCCCAAATATACACTGGAGTTGGCTTCAGGAGCCCAAAAATTGGATGAATCACACCCTGGAGTTGGCAGAAGTTGGCAGCAGCAGCAGCAGGAGCCCAAATATACACTGGAGTTGGCTTCAGGAGCCCAAAAATTGGATGAATCACACCCTGGAGTTGGCAGGAGTTGACAGTAGCAGCAGCAGGAGCCCAAATATACACTGGAGTTGGCTTCAGGAGCCCAAAAATTGGATGAATCACACCCTGGAGTTGGCAGGAGTTGACAGTAGCAGCAGCAGGAGCCCAAATATACACTGGAGTTGGCTTCAGGAGCCCAAAAATTGGATGAATCACACCCTGGAGTTGGCAGAAGTTGGCAGCAGCAGCAGCAGGAGCCCAAATATACACTGGAGTTGGCTTCAGGAGCCCAAAAATTGGATGAATCACACCCTGGAGTTGGCAGGAGTTGACAGTAGCAGCAGCAGCAGGAGCCCAAATATACACTGGAGTTGGCTTCAGGAGCCCAAAAATTGGATGAATCACACCCTGGAGTTGGCAGAAGTTGGCAGCAGCAGCAGCAGGAGCCCAAATATACACTGGAGTTGGCTTCAGGAGCCCAAAAATTGGATGAATCACACCCTGGAGTTGGCAGGAGTTGACAGTAGCAGCAGCAGCAGGAGCCCAAATATACACTGGAGTTGGCCTCAGGAGCCCAAAAATTGGATGAATCACACCCTGGAGTTGGCAGAAGTTGGCAGCAGCAGCAGCAGGAGCCCAAATATACACTGGAGTTGGCCTCAGGAGCCCAAAAATTGGATGAATCACACCCTGGAGTTGGCAGAAGTTGGCAGCAGCAGCAGCAGGAGCCCAAATATACACTGGAGTTGGCCTCAGGAGCCCAAAAATTGGATGAATCACACCCTGGAGTTGGCAGGAGTTGACAGTAGCAGCAGCAGGAGCCCAAATATACACTGGAGTTGGCTTCAGGAGCCCAAAAATTGGATGAATCACACCCTGGAGTTGGCAGGAGTTGACAGTAGCAGCAGCAGGAGCCCAAATATACACTGGAGTTGGCCTCAGGAGCCCAAAAATTGGATGAATCACACCCTGGAGTTGGCAGGAGTTGACAGCAGCAGCAGCAGGAGCCCAAATATACACTGGAGTTGGCCTCAGGAGCCCAAAAATTGGATGAATCACACCCTGGAGTTGGCAGGAGTTGACAGTAGCAGCAGCAGGAGCCCAAATATACACTGGAGTTGGCTTCAGGAGCCCAAAAATTGGATGAATCACACCCTGGAGTTGGCAGAAGTTGGCAGCAGCAGCAGCAGGAGCCCAAATATACACTGGAGTTGGCCTCAGGAGCCCAAAAATTGGATGAATCACACCCTGGAGTTGGCAGGAGTTGACAGTAGCAGCAGCAGGAGCCCAAACATTACTTCAAAGAGACCCTGGGGTTGGCTTCAGGAGCCCAAAAATTGGATGAATCACACCCTGGAGTTGGCAGGAGTTGACAGTAGCAGCAGCAGGAGCCCAAATATACACTGGAGTTGGCTTCAGGAGCCCAAAAATTGGATGAATCACACCCTGGAGTTGGCAGAAGTTGGCAGCAGCAGCAGCAGGAGCCCAAATATACACTGGAGTTGGCTTCAGGAGCCCAAAAATTGGATGAATCACACCCTGGAGTTGGCAGAAGTTGGCAGCAGCAGCAGCAGGAGCCCAAATATACACTGGAGTTGGCCTCAGGAGCCCAAAAATTGGATGAATCACACCCTGGAGTTGGCAGGAGTTGACAGTAGCAGCAGCAGGAGCCCAAATATACACTGGAGTTGGCTTCAGGAGCCCAAAAATTGGATGAATCACACCCTGGAGTTGGCAGAAGTTGGCAGCAGCAGCAGCAGCAGGAGCCCAAATATACACTGGAGTTGGCCTCAGGAGCCCAAAAATTGGATGAATCACACCCTGGAGTTGGCAGGAGTTGACAGTAGCAGCAGCAGGAGCCCAAATATACACTGGAGTTGGCTTCAGGAGCCCAGAAATTGGATGAATCACACCCTGGAGTTGGCAGAAGTTGGCAGCAGCAGCAGCAGGAGCCCAAATATACACTGGAGTTGGCCTCAGGAGCCCAAAAATTGGATGAATCACACCCTGGAGTTGGCAGGAGTTGACAGTAGCAGCAGCAGGAGCCCAAACATTACTTCAAAGAGACCCTGGGGTTGGCTTCAGGAGCCCAAAAATTGGATGAATCACACCCTGGAGTTGGCAGGAGTTGACAGTAGCAGCAGCAGGAGCCCAAATATACACTGGAGTTGGCTTCAGGAGCCCAAAAATTGGATGAATCACACCCCGGAGTTGGCAGAAGTTGGCAGCAGCAGCAGCAGGAGCCCAAATATACACTGGAGTTGGCTTCAGGAGCCCAAAAATTGGATGAATCACACCCTGGAGTTGGCAGGAGTTGACAGTAGCAGCAGCAGGAGCCCAAATATACACTGGAGTTGGCTTCAGGAGCCCAAAAATTGGATGAATCACACCCTGGAGTTGGCAGGAGTTGACAGTAGCAGCAGCAGGAGCCCAAATATACACTGGAGTTGGCTTCAGGAGCCCAAAAATTGGATGAATCACACCCTGGAGTTGGCAGAAGTTGGCAGCAGCAGCAGCAGGAGCCCAAATATACACTGGAGTTGGCTTCAGGAGCCCAAAAATTGGATGAATCACACCCTGGAGTTGGCAGGAGTTGACAGTAGCAGCAGCAGCAGGAGCCCAAATATACACTGGAGTTGGCTTCAGGAGCCCAAAAATTGGATGAATCACACCCTGGAGTTGGCAGAAGTTGGCAGCAGCAGCAGCAGGAGCCCAAATATACACTGGAGTTGGCCTCAGGAGCCCAAAAATTGGATGAATCACACCCTGGAGTTGGCAGAAGTTGGCAGCAGCAGCAGCAGGAGCCCAAATATACACTGGAGTTGGCCTCAGGAGCCCAAAAATTGGATGAATCACACCCTGGAGTTGGCAGAAGTTGGCAGCAGCAGCAGCAGGAGCCCAAATATACACTGGAGTTGGCCTCAGGAGCCCAAAAATTGGATGAATCACACCCTGGAGTTGGCAGGAGTTGACAGCAGCAGCAGCAGGAGCCCAAATATACACTGGAGTTGGCTTCAGGAGCCCAAAAATTGGATGAATCACACCCTGGAGTTGGCAGAAGTTGGCAGCAGCAGGAGCCCAAATATACACTGGAGTTGGCCTCAGGAGCCCAAAAATTGGATGAATCACACCCTGGAGTTGGCAGAAGTTGGCAGCAGCAGCAGCAGGAGCCCAAATATACACTGGAGTTGGCCTCAGGAGCCCAAAAATTGGATGAATCACACCCTGGAGTTGGCAGGAGTTGACAGTAGCAGCAGCGGGAGCCCAAATATACACTGGAGTTGGCTTCAGGAGCCCAAAAATTGGATGAATCACACCCTGGAGTTGGCAGAAGTTGGCAGCAGCAGCAGCAGGAGCCCAAATATACACTGGAGTTGGCTTCAGGAGCCCAAAAATTGGATGAATCACACCCTGGAGTTGGCAGGAGTTGACAGTAGCAGCAGCAGGAGCCCAAAAAATGGCCTAAAGACATAAATATGTTTTGCACCATTTGGAAAGTGTAAAACGTGGCACCATGCTGAATCTAGTCGCATGCATCAGGCATTGGTGGGTGGAAATCCTGGCTGATCCATCCCTGATTCATTTTGACAAAGGTGAGTCTCTCCACATTTTTAGTTGACAGACGAGTTCTCCTCGCCGTAACTATGGCCCCCGCCGCACTAAACACCCGCTCAGATGGCACGCTACTTGCCGGGCAGGACAGCTTTTCCAGGGCAAACTCTGCTAGTTGCGGCCACAAATCAAGTTTGGCTGCCCAGAAGTCCAGCGGATCCTCAAGGTGTGTTGGCATGGTCATGTCAAAGTATGACATGACCTGCTGGTTCAGGTCCTGCTCCAGGTCTTCCTGCTGCTCATGAGTAGCCTCACTATGCGGGTGTAGAAAGCTACTCATTAGCGACTGAAGACTGAGGCTGCTGCTGCTGATAGAGCTTCTGCTGCTGCTGCTGCCAACCCCCCCAGTGGCCATGGCAGTGGAAGGTGAGCGCAGAGGTCCCCTCGAGTCAGACCTGCGAGAGTATGGACCATGGCGCAGATAGGCATCGGCCAACTGCCTACGTAGAATGTCTTTGTAGTAGTTGAGTTTGTCCTCCCTCTCGGTGGGTTTAAAAAATGCCCCCATTTTGTGCCGGAAGCGAGGGTCCAATAAGGTGGACAGCCAGAAGTCATCCCGCCGACAGATGGAAACAATTCTGGGGTCACTACGCAAGCACGTGAGCATGCTTCGTGCCATTTGCGCAAGTGACTCGGATGGACTACCTGTCTCCATCTCCACTGCATACTGCCACGGTGTGCCCGGGTCCTCTGTCTCGCCTTCCTCAAAAACCTCTAGCTCCTCTGGCTGCTCCTGCTCCTCCTCTCCTGTCCGCTGACTAGATAAACCAGCCATTTCGCCAAGCCTAAACTGTGTTTCGCTGGGCAACTCCTCCTCCTCCTCTTCCTCCAGTTCAGCTCCAGCGGGGTTCATGTGGCCGTAAGATGTAAACGCCATGTCTCCAGTGCCCTGACCAGCCATGGTTTCCAACATGTGCTGTAGTACATGAAGCAGTGGAATCACGTCGTTCATCCCGTAATCCTGCCGACTGACAAATAAAGTGGCATCCTCAAAGGGCCTGAGCAAACGGCAGGTGTCACGTATGAGCTGCCACTGGTTGACATTGAAGTTACACAGGGGAGTGCCCCTATCTGCTTGGATCATCAGGAAATCCGTGATGGCTTTTCTCTGTTCATATAATCGGTCCAACATGTGAAGGGTGGAATTCCAACGGGTGGAAACATCGCAAATCAGACTATGTTGGGGGATACCATTCTGACGCTGTAGCTCAAGAAGGGTGTGTTTGGCGGTGTAGGAGTGGCTGAAGTGCATGCAAAGTTTCCTTGAAGTTGTTAGGATGTCTTGCAGATGGGGGGAACACTTCAGAAACCGCTTGACAACCAGATTGAAGACGTGAGCCATGCAGGGGGCATGGGTCAGGCTTCCTTGGCGCAGCGCAGACAAAATGTTCTTCCCATTGTCGGTAACCATGATTCCCATTTTAAGTTTTCTCGGAGTAAGCCATGTTTGGATTTCCTGATGAATACATTTAAGCAGTTCCTCCCCTGTGTGACTCCGTTCGCCAAGACAAACCATGTGAAGCACTGCGTGACACCTCCGTGCCCTGCACACATGGTAGACTGGAGGGGCACTGAGACTTGAGCCTACAGTGGAGGGTGAGGAGATGGCGGAGGATGAGGAGGCCGAGTCGCACGGTGTCACAGGCCCAATGGGCAGAGAGCGCGGAGGCCGAAGCGGCGTGACCTGTCCAAGTTGCTGCTGCAAAGGGACCACATTCACCCAGTGGGCCGTAAACGACATGTACTGCCCCTGACCGTAGTTACAGCTCCAGATGTCGGCGCTGCCATGTATTTTGCTACACACCGACAGGCTCAAGGACTGGCCCACCTTCTGTTCAACAAAAGTGTGCAGCGCTGGTACTGCCTTCTTGGCAAAGAAATGACGGCTTGGGACTCTCCACCTCGGCTCGGCACAAGCCATCAGTTCTCTGAAAGGTGCAGATTCCACCACCTGAAAAGGGAGCGACTGCAGCACCAGCAACTTGGACAGGAGCACATTCAGCTTCTGCGCCGTAGGATGAGTGGGCGCATACTGCTGTCTCTTGGACATGGCTTCGCTGATGGATTGCTGGCGGGATGCATGACTTGGAGGAGGAGGAGGAGGAGCAGGAGCGACAGAGGATGGGTATGACGCACAGCTGCCTTCGGCTGAGGTGCTGGAGCCTTGGCTGGCAGAAATTGGGAGCTCACTTGGTGAGGAAGCAGACTGGACCACCCCTTGGGAGCCTCGGTTCTCCCAGGTCGTTTTATGGTGACGCATCATATGTTGACGCAGGGCCGTGGTGCCAACATTTGGACCCTGGCCAGGTTCACCTTTTGCCTACATATCTTGCATGTGGCCATGTTACCCTCCTGCGGATGCCTCAGGAAAAACTGCCACACTGCCGAGTAGCTACTTTTCCCACCCCCTGGCCTCACTGATTCACTGCTGCTGTTGCCAACTCCAGGAACCCCTGCTCCACTACCTCCCGATAAGGTAGACTGCCGCACAGCAGGTGCTCTACCCCGGCCCCGGCCCCGGCCGGCTCCAGCCTTTGGAATTGTGCCCCCATGCTGACTGCTACCACCTTGCTGCCTCAGCTGCTGACTCCGGGGCAACCTGCGCCCCTCTTCTCCTGATGATGACGATGAAGCCCCTTCATCACCCGGCTCCCAAGTGCGATCGGCTTCATCGTCATCATCATCATCATCACCGAGTTGTGGCTGTACGTCACTGATGTTCGTGGATTCGTCAACAGTGTCTGGCGCAGGAGCTGGAACGCTCGCAGCACCCACGACACTGTCCACATCACTATTTGTCTGCCTAGCTAAAGAAGCCACCTCCATTTCTTGGCTGGGCAGTAGCTGCTGACTGTCCTCCTGTATCTGATCGTCCTCCTCACTAAAGAGTGGAGCTGAACCCAAAGCATAGGATACGTCGCTGGGGGAGGGAACGGCGTAGGACAGAGGCAATGGGAGGACAGGGACTGCTCTCGGGGCATGCCAACTCAGGGTTGTGTCAGAGGAACCTACCGACCCTAGACTGGGGGTCTCAGATGTAAGTTGTGATGATGTTGTTGATGAGCGCGTCAGCCAATCTACCACGGCAGATGCGTTACTGGTGGAGACCCGACCGCTAGCAGATACTGGCAGATTAGGTCTCTCAGCGTGACTCCTGCTGCTACTGGCCCCCAGTCTGATGCGAGCTCTGCCTGCGGAATCTTGGCCTCTGCCACTCCTCTTTTCACTTCCAGGCACTTGTCTGCCCGACATAGTCTAACTGGCGTGGTAGTAGGTGATATTTAAAAAAACCCCGGGCAGCGGTGGGTCTATATGAAACAGAATATAATGCACACCAAAAGTGAGCAGTAACACTCAGCCTCCAACAGGCCTGCTTAGTGTAAATAAGAGAGCTGCTTAGTGTAAATAAAGAGGGGTATGCTATGTTACAGAATGGGATGCCTCAACAGAAGTGCACCTGGCAGGCAGCAGTAAGCCTATGCCCAGCAAAAGTGTCTTATAATATAAATATAATAAGAGCAAATGCTTATATGGTCTTAAACAGAGGCTGCTGTAGTCACAGAATGGGATGCCCTGGGCAGGAATGGACCTGGCAGGGTCCAGTAGTGCTTTGCCCAGCAAAAGTGTCTTTATCAGGCCTAATTTCAAATATGATAAGAGCAAATGCTTATATGGTCTTAAACAGAGGCTGCTGTAGTCACAGAATGGGATGCCCTGGGCAGGAATGGACCTGGCAGGGTCCAGTAGTGCTTTGCCCAGCAAAAGTGTCTTTATCAGGCCTAATTTCAAATATGATAAGAGCAAATGCTTATATGGTCTTAAACAGAGGCTGCTTTAGTCACAGAATGGGATGCCCTGGGCAGGAATGGACCTGGCAGGGTACAGTAGTGCTTTGTCCAGCAAAAGTGTCTTTATCAGGCCTAATTTCAAATATGATAAGAGCAAATGCTTATATGGTCTTAAACAGAGGCTGCTTTAGTCACAGAATGGGATGCCCTGGGCAGGAATGGACCTGGCAGGGTCCAGTAGTGCTTTGCCCAGCAAAAGTGTCTTTATCAGGCTAATTTCAAATATGATAACAGCAAATGCTTATATGGTCTTAAACAGAGGCTGCTGTAGTCACAGAATGGGATGCCCTGGGCAGGAATGGACCTGGCAGGGTCCAGTAGTGCTTTGCCCAGCAAAAGTGTCTTTATCAGGCTAATTTCAAATATGATAAGAGCAAATGCTTATATGGTCTTAAACAGAGGCTGCTGTAGTCACAGAATGGGATGCCCTGGGCAGGAATGGACCTGGCAGGGTACAGTAGTGCTTTGCCCAGCAAAAGTGTCTTTATCAGGCTAATTTCAAATATGATAAGAGCAAATGCTTATATGGTCTTAAACAGAGGCTGCTTTAGTCACAGAATGGGATGCCCTGGGCAGGAATGGACCTGGCAGGGTACAGTAGTGCTTTGCCCAGCAAAAGTGTCTTTATCAGGCTAATTTCAAATATGATAAGAGCAAATGCTTATATGGTCTTAAACAGAGGCTGCTTTAGTCACAGAATGGGATGCCCCAACAGGAATCGACCTGGCAGGGTCCAGTAGTGCTTTGCCCAGCAAAAGTGTCTTTATCAGGCCTAATTTCAAATATGATAAGAGCAAATGCTTATATGGTCTTAAACAGAGGCTGCTTTAGTCACAGAATGGGATGCCCTGGGCAGGAATGGACCTGGCAGGGTACAGTAGTGCTTTGCCCAGCAAAAGTGTCTTTATCAGGCCTAATTTCAAATATGATAAGAGCAAATGCTTATATGGTCTTAAACAGAGGCTGCTTTAGTCACAGAATGGGATGCCCCAACAGGAATCGACCTGGCAGGGTCCAGTAGTGCTTTGCCCAGCAAAAGTGTCTTTATCAGGCCTAATTTCAAATATGATAAGAGCAAATGCTTATATGGTCTTAAACAGAGGCTGCTTTAGTCACAGAATGGGATGCCCTGGGCAGGAATGGACCTGGCAGGGTACAGTAGTGCTTTGCCCAGCAAAAGTGTCTTTATCAGGCTAATTTCAAATATGATAAGAGCAAATGCTTATATGGTCTTAAACAGAGGCTGCTGTAGTCACAGAATGGGATGCCCTGGGCAGGAATGGACCTGGCAGGGTCCAGTAGTGCTTTGCCCAGCAAAAGTGTCTTTATCAGGCTAATTTCAAATATGATAAGAGCAAATGCTTATATGGTCTTAAACAGAGGCTGCTGTAGTCACAGAATGGGATGCCCTGGGCAGGAATGGACCTGGCAGGGTCCAGTAGTGCTTTGCCCAGCAAAAGTGTCTTTATCAGGCTAATTTCAAATATGATAAGAGCAAATGCTTATATGGTCTTAAACAGAGGCTGCTTTAGTCACAGAATGGGATGCCCTGGGCAGGAATGGACCTGGCAGGGTACAGTAGTGCTTTGCCCAGCAAAAGTGTCTTTATCAGGCCTAATTTCAAATATGATAAGAGCAAATGCTTATATGGTCTTAAACAGAGGCTGCTTTAGTCACAGAATGGGATGCCCTGGGCAGGAATGGACCTGGCAGGGTACAGTAGTGCTTTGCCCAGCAAAAGTGTCTTTATCAGGCCTAATTTCAAATATGATAAGAGCAAATGCTTATATGGTCTTAAACAGAGGCTGCTTTAGTCACAGAATGGGATGCCCCAACAGGAATCGACCTGGCAGGGTCCAGTAGTGCTTTGCCCAGCAAAAGTGTCTTTATCAGGCCTAATTTCAAATATGATAAGAGCAAATGCTTATATGGTCTTAAACAGAGGCTGCTTTAGTCACAGAATGGGATGCCCTGGGCAGGAATGGACCTGGCAGGGTCCAGTAGTGCTTTGCCCAGCAAAAGTGTCTTTATCAGGCCTAATTTCAAATATGATAAGAGCAAATGCTTATATGGTCTTAAACAGAGGCTGCTTTAGTCACAGAATGGGATGCCCCAACAGGAATCGACCTGGCAGGGTCCAGTAGTGCTTTGCCCAGCAAAAGTGTCTTTATCAGGCCTAATTTCAAATATGATAAGAGCAAATGCTTATATGGTCTTAAACAGAGGCTGCTTTAGTCACAGAATGGGATGCCCTGGGCAGGAATGGACCTGGCAGGGTCCAGTAGTGCTTTGCCCAGCAAAAGTGTCTTTATCAGGCTAATTTCAAATATGATAAGAGCAAATGCTTATATGGTCTTAAACAGAGGCTGCTGTAGTCACAGAATGGGATGCCCTGGGCAGGAATGGACCTGGCAGGGTCCAGTAGTGCTTTGCCCAGCAAAAGTGTCTTTATCGGGCTAATTTCAAATATGATAAGAGCAAATGCTTATATGGTCTTAAACAGAGGCTGCTGTAGTCACAGAATGGGATGCCCTGGGCAGGAATGGACCTGGCAGGGTACAGTAGTGCTTTGCCCAGCAAAAGTGTCTTTATCAGGCTAATTTCAAATATGATAAGAGCAAATGCTTATATGGTCTTAAACAGAGGCTGCTTTAGTCACAGAATGGGATGCCCTGGGCAGGAATGGACCTGGCAGGGTCCAGTAGTGCTTTGCCCAGCAAAAGTGTCTTTATCAGGCTAATTTCAAATATGATTAAAGCAAATGCTTATATGGTCTTAAACAGAGGCTGCTTTAGTCACAGAATGGGATGCCCTGGGCAGGAATGGACCTGGCAGGGTACAGTAGTGCTTTGCCCAGCAAAAGTGTCTTTATCAGGCCTAATTTCAAATATGATAAGAGCAAATGCTTATATGGTCTTAAACAGAGGCTGCTTTAGTCACAGAATGGGATGCCCCAACAGGAATCGACCTGGCAGGGTCCAGTAGTGCTTTGCCCAGCAAAAGTGTCTTTATCAGGCCTAATTTCAAATATGATAAGAGCAAATGCTTATATGGTCTTAAACAGAGGCTGCTTTAGTCACAGAATGGGATGCCCTGGGCAGGAATGGACCTGGCAGGGTACAGTAGTGCTTTGCCCAGCAAAAGTGTCTTTATCAGGCCTAATTTCAAATATGATAAGAGCAAATGCTTATATGGTCTTAAACAGAGGCTGCTTTAGTCACAGAATGGGATGCCCCAACAGGAATCGACCTGGCAGGGTCCAGTAGTGCTTTGCCCAGCAAAAGTGTCTTTATCAGGCCTAATTTCAAATATGATAAGAGCAAATGCTTATATGGTCTTAAACAGAGGCTGCTTTAGTCACAGAATGGGATGCCCTGGGCAGGAATGGACCTGGCAGGGTACAGTAGTGCTTTGCCCAGCAAAAGTGTCTTTATCAGGCTAATTTCAAATATGATAAGAGCAAATGCTTATATGGTCTTAAACAGAGGCTGCTGTAGTCACAGAATGGGATGCCCTGGGCAGGAATGGACCTGGCAGGGTCCAGTAGTGCTTTGCCCAGCAAAAGTGTCTTTATCAGGCTAATTTCAAATATGATAAGAGCAAATGCTTATATGGTCTTAAACAGAGGCTGCTGTAGTCACAGAATGGAATGCCCTGGGCAGGAATGGACCTGGCAGGGTCCAGTAGTGCTTTGCCCAGCAAAAGTGTCTTTATCAGGCTAATTTCAAATATGATAAGAGCAAATGCTTATATGGTCTTAAACAGAGGCTGCTTTAGTCACAGAATGGGATGCCCTGGGCAGGAATGGACCTGGCAGGGTACAGTAGTGCTTTGCCCAGCAAAAGTGTCTTTATCAGGCTAATTTCAAATATGATAAGAGCAAATGCTTATATGGTCTTAAACAGAGGCTGCTTTAGTCACAGAATGGGATGCCCTGGGCAGGAATGGACCTGGCAGGGTACAGTAGTGCTTTGCCCAGCAAAAGTGTCTTTATCAGGCTAATTTCAAATATGATAAGAGCAAATGCTTATATGGTCTTAAACAGAGGCTGCTTTAGTCACAGAATGGGATGCCCTGGGCAGGAATGGACCTGGCAGGGTACAGTAGTGCTTTGCCCAGCAAAAGTGTCTTTATCAGGCTAATTTCAAATATGATAAGAGCAAATGCTTATATGGTCTTAAACAGAGGCTGCTTTAGTCACAGAATGGGATGCCCTGGGCGGGAATGGACCTGGCAGGGTACAGTATTGCTTTGCCCAGCAAAAGTGTCTTTATCAGGCTAATTTCAAATATGATAAGAGCAAATGCTTATATGGTCTTAAACAGAGGCTGCTTTAGTCACAGAATGGGATGCCCTGGGCAGGAATGGACCTGGCAGGGTCCAGTAGTGCTTTGCCCAGCAAAAGTGTCTTTATCAGGCTAATTTCAAATATGATAAGAGCAAATGCTTATATGGTCTTAAACAGAGGCTGCTTTAGTCACAGAATGGGATGCCCTGGGCAGGAAAGGACCTGGCAGGGTACAGTAGTGCTTTGCCCAGCAAAAGTGTCTTTATCAGGCCTAATTTCAAATATGATAAGAGCAAATGCTTATATGGTCTTAAACAGAGGCTGCTTTAGTCACAGAATGGGATGCCCTGGGCAGGAATGGACCTGGCAGGGTACAGTAGTGCTTTGCCCAGCAAAAGTGTCTTTATCAGGCTAATTTCAAATATGATAAGAGCAAATGCTTATATGGTCTTAAACAGAGGCTGCTGTAGTCACAGAATGGGATGCCCTGGGCAGGAATGGACCTGGCAGGGTCCAGTAGTGCTTTGCCCAGCAAAAGTGTCTTTATCAGGCTAATTTCAAATATGATAAGAGCAAATGCTTATATGGTCTTAAACAGAGGCTGCTTTAGTCACAGAATGGGATGCCCTGGGCAGGAATGGACCTGGCAGGGTCCAGTAGTGCTTTGCCCAGCAAAAGTGTCTTTATCAGGCTAATTTCAAATATGATAAGAGCAAATGCTTATATGGTCTTAAACAGAGGCTGCTTTAGTCACAGAATGGGATGCCCTGGGCAGGAATGGACCTGGCAGGGTACAGTAGTGCTTTGCCCAGCAAAAGTGTCTTTATCAGGCTAATTTCAAATATGATAAGAGCAAATGCTTATATGGTCTTAAACAGAGGCTGCTTTAGTCACAGAATGGGATGCCCTGGGCAGGAATGGACCTGGCAGGGTACAGTAGTGCTTTGCCCAGCAAAAGTGTCTTTATCAGGCTAATTTCAAATATGATAAGAGCAAATGCTTATATGGTCTTAAACAGAGGCTGCTTTAGTCACAGAATGGGATGCCCTGGGCAGGAATGGACCTGGCAGGGTCCAGTAGTGCTTTGCCCAGCAAAAGTGTCTTTATCAGGCAAATTTCAAATATGATAAGAGCAAATGCTTATATGGTCTTAAACAGAGGCTGCTTTAGTCACAGAATGGGATGCCCTGGGCAGGAATGGACCTGGCAGGGTACAGTAGTGCTTTGCCCAGCAAAAGTGTCTTTATCAGGCTAATTTCAAATATGATAAGAGCAAATGCTTATATGGTCTTAAACAGAGGCTGCTTTAGTCACAGAATGGGATGCCCTGGGCAGGAATGGACCTGGCAGGGTCCAGTAGTGCTTTGCCCAGCAAAAGTGTCTTTATCAGGCTAATTTCAAATATGATAAGAGCAAATGCTTATATGGTCTTAAACAGAGGCTGCTTTAGTCACAGAATGGGATGCCCTGGGCAGGAATGGACCTGGCAGGGTACAGTAGTGCTTTGCCCAGCAAAAGTGTCTTTATCAGGCCTAATTTCAAATATGATAAGAGCAAATGCTTATATGGTCTTAAACAGAGGCTGCTTTAGTCACAGAATGGGATGCCCCAACAGGAATCGACCTGGCAGGGTCCAGTAGTGCTTTGCCCAGCAAAAGTGTCTTTATCAGGCCTAATTTCAAATATGATAAGAGCAAATGCTTATATGGTCTTAAACAGAGGCTGCTTTAGTCACAGAATGGGATGCCCTGGGCAGGAATGGACCTGGCAGGGTACAGTAGTGCTTTGCCCAGCAAAAGTGTCTTTATCAGGCTAATTTCAAATATGATAAGAGCAAATGCTTATATGGTCTTAAACAGAGGCTGCTGTAGTCACAGAATGGGATGCCCTGGGCAGGAATGGACCTGGCAGGGTCCAGTAGTGCTTTGCCCAGCAAAAGTGTCTTTATCAGGCTAATTTCAAATATGATAAGAGCAAATGCTTATATGGTCTTAAACAGAGGCTGCTGTAGTCACAGAATGGGATGCCCTGGGCAGGAATGGACCTGGCAGGGTCCAGTAGTGCTTTGCCCAGCAAAAGTGTCTTTATCAGGCCTAATTTCAAATATGATAAGAGCAAATGCTTATATGGTCTTAAACAGAGGCTGCTGTAGTCACAGAATGGGATGCCCTGGGCAGGAATGGACCTGGCAGGGTACAGTAGTGCTTTGCCCAGCAAAAGTGTCTTTATCAGGCCTAATTTCAAATATGATAAGAGCAAATGCTTATATGGTCTTAAACAGAGGCTGCTTTAGTCACAGAATGGGATGCCCCAACAGGAATCGACCTGGCAGGGTCCAGTAGTGCTTTGCCCAGCAAAAGTGTCTTTATCAGGCCTAATTTCAAATATGATAAGAGCAAATGCTTATATGGTCTTAAACAGAGGCTGCTTTAGTCACAGAATGGGATGCCCTGGGCAGGAATGGACCTGGCAGGGTACAGTAGTGCTTTGCCCAGCAAAAGTGTCTTTATCAGGCTAATTTCAAATATGATAAGAGCAAATGCTTATATGGTCTTAAACAGAGGCTGCTTTAGTCACAGAATGGGATGCCCTGGGCAGGAATGGACCTGGCAGGGTCCAGTAGTGCTTTGCCCAGCAAAAGTGTCTTTATCAGGCTAATTTCAAATATGATAAGAGCAAATGCTTATATGGTCTTAAACAGAGGCTGCTTTAGTCACAGAATGGGATGCCCTGGGCAGGAATGGACCTGGCAGGGTCCAGTAGTGCTTTGCCCAGCAAAAGTGTCTTTATCAGGCTAATTTCAAATATGATAAGAGCAAATGCTTATATGGTCTTAAACAGAGGCTGCTTTAGTCACAGAATGGGATGCCCCAACAGGAATCGACCTGGCAGGGTCCAGTAGTGCTTTGCCCAGCAAAAGTGTCTTTATCAGGCTAATTTCAAATATGATAAGAGCAAATGCTTATATGGTCTTAAACAGAGGCTGCTTTAGTCACAGAATGGGATGCCCTGGGCAGGAATGGACCTGGCAGGGTCCAGTAGTGCTTTGCCCAGCAAAAGTGTCTTTATCAGGCTAATTTCAAATATGATAAGAGCAAATGCTTATATGGTCTTAAACAGAGGCTGCTTTAGTCACAGAATGGGATGCCCTGGGCAGGAATGGACCTGGCAGGGTACAGTAGTGCTTTGCCCAGCAAAAGTGTCTTTATCAGGCCTAATTTCAAATATGATAAGAGCAAATGCTTATATGGTCTTAAACAGAGGCTGCTTTAGTCACAGAATGGGATGCCCCAACAGGAATCGACCTGGCAGGGTCCAGTAGTGCTTTGCCCAGCAAAAGTGTCTTTATCAGGCCTAATTTCAAATATGATAAGAGCAAATGCTTATATGGTCTTAAACAGAGGCTGCTTTAGTCACAGAATGGGATGCCCTGGGCAGGAATGGACCTGGCAGGGTACAGTAGTGCTTTGCCCAGCAAAAGTGTCTTTATCAGGCTAATTTCAAATATGATAAGAGCAAATGCTTATATGGTCTTAAACAGAGGCTGCTTTAGTCACAGAATGGGATGCCCTGGGCAGGAATGGACCTGACAGGGTCCAGTAGTGCTTTGCCCAGCAAAAGTGTCTTTATCAGGCTAATTTCAAATATGATAAGAGCAAATGCTTATATGGTCATAAACAGAGGCTGCTTTAGTCACAGAATGGGATGCCCTGGGCAGGAATGGACCTGGCAGGGTACAGTAGTGCTTTGCCCAGCAAAAGTGTCTTTATCAGGCTAATTTCAAATATGATAAGAGCAAATGCTTATATGGCCTTAAACAGAGGCTGCTTTAGTCACAGAATGGGATGCCCTGGGCAGGAATGGACCTGGCAGGGTCCAGTAGTGCTTTGCCCAGCAAAAGTGTCTTTATCAGGCTAATTTCAAATATGATAAGAGCAAATGCTTATATGGTCTTAAACAGAGGCTGCTTTAGTCACAGAATGGGATGCCCTGGGCAGGAATGGACCTGGCAGGGTCCAGTAGTGCTTTGCCCAGCAAAAGTGTCTTTATCAGGCCTAATTTCAAATATGATAAGAGCAAATGCTTATATGGTCTTAAACAGAGGCTGCTTTAGTCACAGAATGGGATGCCCTGGGCAGGAATGGACCTGGCAGGGTACAGTAGTGCTTTGCCCAGCAAAAGTGTCTTTATCAGGCCTAATTTCAAATATGATAAGAGCAAATGCTTATATGGTCTTCAACAGAGGCTGCTTTAGTCACAGAATGGGATGCCCTGGGCAGGAATGGACCTGGCAGGGTACAGTAGTGCTTTGCCCAGCAAAAGTGTCTTTATCAGGCTAATTTCAAATATGATAAGAGCAAATGCTTATATGGTCTTAAACAGAGGCTGCTGTAGTCACAGAATGGGATGCCCTGGGCAGGAATGGACCTGGCAGGGTACAGTAGTGCTTTGCCCAGCAAAAGTGTCTTTATCAGGCCTAATTTCAAATATGATAAGAGCAAATGCTTATATGGTCTTAAACAGAGGCTGCTTTAGTCACAGAATGGGATGCCCCAACAGGAATCGACCTGGCAGGGTCCAGTAGTGCTTTGCCCAGCAAAAGTGTCTTTATCAGGCCTAATTTCAAATATGATAAGAGCAAATGCTTATATGGTCTTAAACAGAGGCTGCTTTAGTCACAGAATGGGATGCCCTGGGCAGGAATGGACCTGGCAGGGTACAGTAGTGCTTTGCCCAGCAAAAGTGTCTTTATCAGGCTAATTTCAAATATGATAAGAGCAAATGCTTATATGGTCTTAAACAGAGGCTGCTTTAGTCACAGAATGGGATGCCCTGGGCAGGAATGGACCTGGCAGGGTCCAGTAGTGCTTTGCCCAGCAAAAGTGTCTTTATCAGGCTAATTTCAAATATGATAAGAGCAAATGCTTATATGGTCTTAAACAGAGGCTGCTTTAGTCACAGAATGGGATGCCCTGGGCAGGAATGGACCTGGCAGGGTCCAGTAGTGCTTTGCCCAGCAAAAGTGTCTTTATCAGGCTAATTTCAAATATGATAAGAGCAAATGCTTATATGGTCTTAAACAGAGGCTGCTTTAGTCACAGAATGGGATGCCCCAACAGGAATCGACCTGGCAGGGTCCAGTAGTGCTTTGCCCAGCAAAAGTGTCTTTATCAGGCTAATTTCAAATATGATAAGAGCAAATGCTTATATGGTCTTAAACAGAGGCTGCTTTAGTCACAGAATGGGATGCCCTGGGCAGGAATGGACCTGGCAGGGTCCAGTAGTGCTTTGCCCAGCAAAAGTGTCTTTATCAGGCTAATTTCAAATATGATAAGAGCAAATGCTTATATGGTCTTAAACAGAGGCTGCTTTAGTCACAGAATGGGATGCCCTGGGCAGGAATGGACCTGGCAGGGTACAGTAGTGCTTTGCCCAGCAAAAGTGTCTTTATCAGGCCTAATTTCAAATATGATAAGAGCAAATGCTTATATGGTCTTAAACAGAGGCTGCTTTAGTCACAGAATGGGATGCCCCAACAGGAATCGACCTGGCAGGGTCCAGTAGTGCTTTGCCCAGCAAAAGTGTCTTTATCAGGCCTAATTTCAAATATGATAAGAGCAAATGCTTATATGGTCTTAAACAGAGGCTGCTTTAGTCACAGAATGGGATGCCCTGGGCAGGAATGGACCTGGCAGGGTCCAGTAGTGCTTTGCCCAGCAAAAGTGTCTTTATCAGGCTAATTTCAAATATGATAAGAGCAAATGCTTATATGGTCTTAAACAGAGGCTGCTTTAGTCACAGAATGGGATGCCCTGGGCAGGAATGGACCTGGCAGGGTCCAGTAGTGCTTTGCCCAGCAAAAGTGTCTTTATCAGGCTAATTTCAAATATGATAAGAGCAAATGCTTATATGGTCATAAACAGAGGCTGCTTTAGTCACAGAATGGGATGCCCTGGGCAGGAATGGACCTGGCAGGGTACAGTAGTGCTTTGCCCAGCAAAAGTGTCTTTATCAGGCTAATTTCAAATATGATAAGAGCAAATGCTTATATGGCCTTAAACAGAGGCTGCTTTAGTCACAGAATGGGATGCCCTGGGCAGGAATGGACCTGGCAGGGTCCAGTAGTGCTTTGCCCAGCAAAAGTGTCTTTATCAGGCTAATTTCAAATATGATAAGAGCAAATGCTTATATGGTCTTAAACAGAGGCTGCTTTAGTCACAGAATGGGATGCCCTGGGCAGGAATGGACCTGGCAGGGTCCAGTAGTGCTTTGCCCAGCAAAAGTGTCTTTATCAGGCCTAATTTCAAATATGATAAGAGCAAATGCTTATATGGTCTTAAACAGAGGCTGCTTTAGTCACAGAATGGGATGCCCTGGGCAGGAATGGACCTGGCAGGGTACAGTAGTGCTTTGCCCAGCAAAAGTGTCTTTATCAGGCTAATTTCAAATATGATAAGAGCAAATGCTTATATGGTCTTAAACAGAGGCTGCTGTAGTCACAGAATGGGATGCCCTGGGCAGGAATGGACCTGGCAGGGTCCAGTAGTGCTTTGCCCAGCAAAAGTGTCTTTATCAGGCTAATTTCAAATATGATAAGAGCAAATGCTTATATGGTCTTAAACAGAGGCTGCTTTAGTCACAGAATGGGATGCCCTGGGCAGGAATGGACCTGGCAGGGTACAGTAGTGCTTTGCCCAGCAAAAGTGTCTTTATCAGGCTAATTTCAAATATGATAAGAGCAAATGCTTATATGGTCTTAAACAGAGGCTGCTTTAGTCACAGAATGGGATGCCTCACAGCAGACTTAAGATCAGTTCAGTATATATGCACAGTTAGTTACTATAAGCAGCCTGAAAACGCTAACAAAGGCTGGATGAAAAAAAAAAAATCTCCCTGTCACAGCCTCCGTTTTTCCTACCTTTCCCTGGCTTTCTGTCTGTCTCCTGTCTGTCTCCTGCCTGTCTCCTGCCTGTCTCCAGCCTGTCCCTGTCTGTCCCTGCCTGTCTAAGTGCCTCAGCTACACAGCGTTCTGTCTGTCACGAATGCAATAGAGAAATGAGGAAAAGCAAGATGGCCGCCGTTAAATACCGCTGTGTGACGTCACCGGGCTTGCTGGCTGCTGATAGGCTGCATGTGACTGCCCCAGCTTGCACTGGCGCGGGATAGATGTCCAGACATGTCCCGTCCGCCATCTTAGAATGCCTGTAAATGTAAATGAATGGATGTTAAAGGAATACTTCGAGTGATCGAATCGCGGGGAAATTCGGATTCGATCCGAATCGAATTTTTCCTGAAATTCGGATCGAATCCGGGTTCGTCCGGATCGATTCGCTCATCCCTAATCACTTCCTTTATGCCATCTCGCTCCCTTAAACTGAACATGGACAAAACAGAACTGATCATCTTTCCACCATCTCACTCCCCTCCCCTCTCTAACACCACGATCTCTGTAAATAATCTTACAATAACTGCAACCCCTCACTGTCTGGGCGTCATTCTGGACTCCTCTCTCTATTTCCCACCTCGTATTCACTCCCTAGCCACCTCCTGTTGTCTCCAACTTAAAAACATCTCCCGCATCCGCTCCTTCCTCTCACCTGACCACTAAAATGCTAGTCCGGGCCCTGGTCATATCCGCTTGACTACTGCAACACCCTCCTTTGTGGTTTTCTAAAAAACAGACTGGCACCCCTCCAATCTATTCTAAGCTCGCTTCTCCAGCGCTGCTCCTGTGTGTCAATCCCTCCACTGCTTACCTGTCTCTCAGAGGGATCAGTTCAAACTTCTAACACTAACCCCTCGCTCTCTCCAGCCAGGCTCCCCTCCTACATTTCATCTTTGATCCAGCAACACCAACCCAAGCGCAACCTCCGCTCTGCCTCAGGCATTCTTCTGTCCTCCTCCTTGGTTATCTCCTCCACACTTCTCTGGAATGCACTGCTCCGCTCAGTCCATCACTCTCCAAAGTTCCAAGCCTTTCCAAGTGCCCTCAGAACTCACCTCTTCAGACAAGCATATAACCTGGCTTAAGCAACTCCTATAATCTTTACCCACACATGCCATGTAAATCCAGTGACTTTCCCTCCGTGATAGATCCCTTGTTAGATTGGAACCCCTCCAGTGATGATCAATTCGT
Organism: Gastrophryne carolinensis; assembly: GCA_027917425.1. Lineage (NCBI taxonomy): Eukaryota > Metazoa > Chordata > Amphibia > Anura > Microhylidae > Gastrophryne > Gastrophryne carolinensis. Next base: position 259,574,639 of record CM051234.1, read on the forward strand.
TTTATCCCCATAAACGAAACTAGTTTCGGGTCCTGAGAATGACTTTGTTTAAAATGTGCTGAAAGATTATGCGTCTCCAACCCCTTTCTAATATTTACACGTTAGATACTTTAGCACCTAATGGGTTAAATGACGAATTTTGTCACTTTGTCTATATTATTAACACACTTCATTCAGAGCATTCATCCCTACCCTCCCCTATTTCCACTTCACCCCTTTCCCTACTCCCCCGCTCCCTCCTTTTTGCCCCACCTTCCTCCCTTCACCTTTCCCTCTCCCTTTCCCTTGTCTTTGTATGAATTTATCTATTTCTTTACTCACTTCACTCAGACAGGGACCATTTAATTGGGTCTAATTTCCCAAACACTTTTAAACTTCATAATTTTCACAGAACAATTTGCTATGGTATTATGTATATAAAATAGGGACAACTTCCTTATTTCCCTTTATGTCACCCTAATGGCAATCACATTATATAGTCTTTCACTGGGAATTTGTTTAATTACCACACAATCGCTGTCGACCATTAAGGATGTTGCACAAAAAGTATAATTTTCACTAGCTTAGACACGGGGAGGCCGATTCAGTAATAGCGCCAGGGAGCGACAGATGAGCGACTGAAGTATGGCGCTATGAGCGCCGCTAGCGTACTCTGCGGGCGGCAGCGATTCGCTATAGCAGGCCTCCTCAGTCGGTACCTGGCGTTGTTGGGAACAATGCCTACATTGGTGAATGGGATGTTTCAGATCAGCTTTGTAGGCGCTGTCATTTGGACACACGCTATTCAACACAGCGCCTGCGCGTTGCTTTGCTGTTGGCTTGAAATCAATGTTAGTACCTTCAGAAGTAAACACATTGCAACATGTTTCTTTGTTGAATTTGTATTTATTTTTTAAATTTTTGGGTTGAAAGTGAAAAAGTATAAATCCACTGGATTGTTATCTTGGTGCCTAAAAAAGAATAAAAAGTGGAGTTAGTATTTATATTTAATTTTGCTTTTTCGCAGTTATTGACATTTTTGTTTTTTGTTTGGGACAGTGTTTGCCAACTTGCACAACAACCCTAATTGTTATGTTGGTCAACCCCCCCCCCCCCTTATAGTGGTTTGGGTCATCTTACACCCCCCTTATAGTGTTTTGGGTCATCTTACACCCCCCTTATAGTGTTTTGGGTCATCTTACACCCCCCTTATAGTGGTTTGGGTCAACTCCCCCCCCCCCTTATAGTGGTTTGGGTCATCTTACACCCCCCTTATAGTGGTTTGGGTCAACTCCCCCCCCCCCTTTTATTGGTTTGGGTCATCTTACACCCCCCTTATAGTGTTTTGGGTCAACTTCCCCCCCCCCCCTTATAGTGGTTTTGGTCATCTTACACCCCCCTTATAGTGGTTTGGGTCAACTTCCCCCCCCTTTTATTGGTTTGGGTCATCTTACACCCCCCTTATAGTGGTTTGGGTCAACTTCCCCCCCCCCCCTTTTATTGGTTTTGGTCATCTTACACCCCCCTGATAGTGGTTTGGGTCAACTCCCCCCCCCCCCCTTATAGTGGTTTTGGTCATCTTACACCCCCCTTATAGTGGTGCTTACCATTCTGATACCATTCTGTAGTCTGCATGCGTGCTTGTTGGTTGTGTATTGGTGTGTGTGTGCAGCTACAGGATGGAGCCAAATTCTGGGCATCTGCCGGCCACAGCTGGCTCAAGTAGGAGTGTGGTGGGTGCTGTGCGCAGAACTTCCTTAAGGAAAAGGGCCCAGCCTGAAGGTGATGCAGCACCCCAGGCTATGCGCCCAATTGCCAAGAGGGAGCCAGAATTTAATTTGGCGGAGAATAATACTCTTGTGCGTCTTACACTTGCAAAATGGGAGCTGATATTTGGCTCACAAAGCAAGTCTATAGGCAAACAAGAAAGGAGCAAATTGTGGGATGCCATTGGTGTTGAGCTTACTAGCAGTGCTCAACACCCACGTAGTGGCCCATCCTGCAGGAAACGCTTCTACACTTTGAAAAGGGCCCTTATGCAAAAGATGAATCATGATCTTGATGTCGAGAGTGGGACCATCCAGGGTCCAAAGAGTACCTACAGGCCATATGAGGAGATGCTGAAGGCCAAAATTCCACTCGTTCGGCTGCAGGGTGTGGATGCTGGGGATGACACCACAGGTTGGACTGAAGGTACATATTTTCTGCATATTTTTTGCTGGTAATGTTAATGTATGTGATTTGCTTTGTCTCTTTCTGGCCAACTAACAGTAGGACCTGTGAAGTAGTACATTATACCTCATAAATGTTTTACTTTCCTGTCTGTTGCTTTCTGCATAGGTGCACATGCTGATGTCCATGAGTCGGGGAAGGAGGACACCCCAACTCCTGCCCTTCAACCAACCTCAAGCCTAACCCAGTCTGCCATTGAAGGTATTTATCACTAATTTAGGGGCTGGTTGTTTTTGGACAAAATGGGTGTGAGAGCACCTCAAACAATAGATTTGACCACTGTTGAGGATTAATAATATGGGCCTGCGGACTATTTACACGTCCACTTTAACCCTCTCTGCAACTAACTAACAAGGCCCTAACATGTGTAGCTATGTTGGAAGCCAGAGATGTGTGGCCATATATCTGCATATACATGTGGAAGCCACACTGGCCTTGATTAGGGAATATTAGTGATTGAGCTGCTCACACACACCTTAATGCATGGTTTATTTTGTGCCGCACATTACCAATGGCTAAATGTTTTCTTTGCTTTTGCCTAGCTGCACCGCCATTGCCACCAGCATCTCCTCAGGAGCCAAGGTACTCTTTGGATGCCGGTAAGTGCATGTGTCAACCTTGCTTTAGCCGCTTTAACACAAGTGCATGTCTTTCATTCCTCTTTTTTCTTTGTAGGCCAAGTGACTGGTTCATCTTAGGACACCACTTCCGATGTTGCAGGTCAACAGGACCCTGTTGGTGTGTATTGCCAAAAACAATGTATCCTTTATGCTGTTTATGTTACACTGGTTCTATTTGGTTAGTCTAATAATCTACATGTTTGCTAGGTCAACTTGAAGATGCCTATTTATAGTGGATTTGCCATCCCCAGGCTCATTATTATAGTTTTTAGAGTGATTGCAATGCATTTTTTGGGTCTATTTAAAGACAAACATTCACCCGAGTAGTGTTAGGAATACTTAGAGACATTAATTTTGTATTTTAGTTGGCCGGAATATCGTAAGTGGCTGTCCGGAAAGGGCCCTTCACGTTGAGGCTGCCAGAGATGAGGGTAAGTTGGTTTTGCTTGATTATCTAGTAAGGATTTTTGCAAACCTTTTTTAGTAATTAAGTAGGCCAACTTGTGTTTAAACATGTATTTTCAAGGGCAAAGCTCGAGTGAGGGCCCAACTCCAGACATCTGGGAGATGGCGGGTATGTGTAATTTTTTGCAATGTGTCTGTTATTTTTTGGACCAATTATTGGCTCATCTTCCTCTTACATACATGTTAGCAATCTGAGTTTACAAGATCCCTTTTGGCTAGTGTGTAATCTGCCACTTTGTCGAGGTATGGCCTCGATAGTCTATCCATCTTACATTTGTGTTTGGTCCACTGACCTACTAACATGACTTTCCTGTTTAGCATATGCCAACTTGCCCCATCTCTCAGATGTGGATTTGCCCCTCTCTGGCAGCCAGACCCCGGACCTACTTCGGGCGGACGAGACGGAGGTAACATGGCTGATTTGGATGAACAATAACCACATTGACATGTTGGTGGGTAGTCCAGGAACCAACATGTCACATGTTATTTCTTTGTTGTTTTGGCAGGAGGCCGGACCTGAACCCCAGGCTGGGACCTCTTCCCAAGTGCCATGTGGCCAAGCTACAGAGGCTCAATCAAGGGTAAGTTGGATTGTTACACTTTGGGGAAATGATTTGGAGGGGCATACCTGCATTGTTTCAGCTTCACTACAATCTTTTCTTTTGGTTTTTTAGCCTGAACACATAACAAGAGGAGGTGTGGCACCGACCAGTGCGGATTTCTATGAACTAGGGGTCCGGATGCTGGAGGACTACAGTTGCCAACAGCCGCGTGATGGAAATAATGAGCGCATTGCGGCGTTGGAAAATCAGGTGCTGATGTGTCGGCAACAAATTGAGGACCTGCAGCGCCAGCTCCAGGATGTGAGAGAAGGACACCAACTTCAAACAAACCGGGAACTGGATCGGCTTTCACATCTGATGGAGCAATCTTTACAGCGCCAGGAACAAAGTTTGTTGTTGACGCAACAGCTCATACAACAGCAGTCTATTTTTTTTTACTGCACTGTTGGCCCCCAACACCACCCCTAGCAATGACTCACAACCTCCCCCAAGCCAAGAATATTGATTGGATTTTTGTTGTGTTGAATTTGTTTATAATACATTTGAGTACCCCATCTCTAAATTGTGTTTTTCCTAAGACATAGCTAAGAACACAGTCAGGGATGAGTCTCTAGATATGTACATGTAGCCAAAAATGTATGCCACACATTGGTGACCATATCTTACTATGGTTTACACATTAAATGGCTACAAAGGTACAACAACATTTTACAAATAATGGGTTTGTAGACACTTAAACTATGCTTGACAAGGCACAACACACTGTAATTACAAAAATACAAAATATTTATTTGCCAAGGCGGGCAACAGGCCCAACATTTGGCCGCACAGCGGCTCCAAACATCCCCCCCCCACCCTAACGACGCCTCTTCAAGGCCAGCAGCATAAGGCGAAGATGCCGGATCGACCGCCACAGTCTGCGATGCTGGTTTGCACAAGCTGTAGAGAGTAGAAAAAAACCATATTCAAAAGATAGAATGTGACCTCAACAGACACAGATGTAGCAATGTAATGTAAGTGGCTAAAATTAGCTGACGCTCACATTCACATTGTTGGCCACTGTGCCCTTAGGTGTTACCATTATATGAGTACTAGTGGCTGCCTTAAATGTGGCCACAACATCCCAAGCATACATTTACTCTTAACTCTTGGGAATAAAATAAGGTCTAAGTCCCAGTGTGGACATTTATTTGTTTAGTTACAGCCAAACATCAGGGCCTAAGTCCTAACGAGTAAACTGGTTTGGCCAAGAATCTTAGAGGTCACCACCTTAGCAGGCCAATTTTGTTTGCTAGAAACCACAATTTGCCACTATGTGGCGAAAACAAGAATGTGAGCCAACAATCAAGCATGCAGACATGCATTTAGGATTGTTGGACAAACACATGTAACCTAGATGTGTGTTTATTAAACACATAGGTACATTGTAAATGTCTCCAGAATTTACTATAAGACATAGGGGTCACAAGTCTTTAGGCATATGAAGTGGGATGTACTCACCAGCGCAGCTGTGGCTGGGGCCCATGCTGCTGGCCGTCCCGGGAGCTGGGGTGGGGAGGATGGTCACCGGCTCCGTCTGCGTGGCAACATCTGTCAGGAGAAAGCAAAAGAGAAAAGCAAAATTAGTGGGCCAGTGACACATGACTATTTGACAGCCATCTGGTTATGGAGTCTGCCAAAAAAATGCTTGCATGGTTACACACATGTTGTCCGACATTAGCATATTTCCTGGTCCATGAGTTCATGTAAATTATTTATGGTTGCAACATGGACACATAAAGATAATGTGCCAATAACCTTGACAGTGCAATGGTAAGGCCTAATTTGCAGTTGACTGTAGAATCTTACTAGTGTGCAACATGTGTTAGCCGGAACAACTTACAAAAATAACACATTTGCTAGCCCCCATCATGGTGTGGGCTGAAACATAGGGGTGGTTGCCAGTTGGATTGCACTGTAGTGGGGTTTGTGATGTTAATGTACATTAGAAAACCAGCTTGGCCTATGGACCAGGAAACCAGGAAAATGTGTATGTTAAAAGTGGACCAAGACCCAGGATTGATACTATCCTGTGTTTTGGTCCACTTTGGCAGGGCACAACAATTGGAGAGAGAGCCCGTTCGCCGCCCCTGCATTCCGCGCGTCACTCCTCCAGTGCGTGCGCACACACAGGCCCTTCTCAAACGGAGAGCGCGGGCGCACACACATCTAGGGGGGCACGCAGGAGGCTGCGGCGGTGGCTTCGGCCACCCCCAATGAGGTAAGGAGTTTGTGGGCTTTTGGGGGGGGGGGGCCCGCGGTGAGGGAGGTGATTGGGCAGGGAAGCTTATAGATTCCAAGTCCAATCAACAATGGGTGTTGGTCCACTTTAAGGAATGTCATAACATAGGGAATGTGAGGGATAACAACAAACACTTACCATGACTATGCCCGTGGAGGTGCCGCCTATATGATGCGCTGCAAATTAGAGAGGAATGGCATGGGCTAAGTACAAATGGCCATATGTTACCTGTCACAGACTAACACTGACTAAATCTGCACTCACCAGGGGATGAGCTGCCACTTGAAGCCCAGGGAGGGCTCTGAGGAGGAGGCGTGGAGCCTCGGCTCCTCACACTCTGATCCAAAGATCCCCCAGCCAAAGGGCCACCCTCCTCCCTCTCACTCCCTGCTCCTTCAGGGAGTGTGGGAGAGTCCACCACTTCCACTCCACTTGGACTCCCCACTTGAGAGTGGCCCCTTGGCTGGTGAAACTCCTCAGAGTCAGAGTGTGAGGAGCTGAGGCTCGATCCTGCCAGCCCCCCAGCAGCACACTCCTCTGGGGCGTCATCCCCTTCCTCCCCTGCGTCCTCTAAATAGGACCCTCGAGAGGGACCCTCCCCCGATGACTCCCCCGAGTCCGCCTGTCTCGTTCGGGGGAGGAATCCCTTACCACGTTTCCCCAGGGGAGGACGCTTATCTGTGTTGAGGGGGTGAATAAAAAAAATTACAATTACTACCCAGAATGGACACAGCTTAGAATATTATTTCCCAAAAATTATAAACATAGCATAAACTTCCACTTACCTGAAGCGTACGCATCATATAGGCGGTACACGCCTTCAGGGTCCCGGCGCTTAAAGTCGGACCATTTCTGCATGATTGAGCGCACACTGAGGCTGGTGTTGAAGCGCCGGGACACTGTGGCCTTCACCTCCAGGGCAATGCGCTTCTTGCCCCCACGGGCATAGTCATATTGGTGGATGCAGAAATCCTATGAGAAATGAAAAAAAAAAGGTTATCAATACATGACATCAGACCAATGGGCTAAACATTTATACTGAGAACAGATTAAACATATAATCCAAGGAAAATATACTCACCTTCACCACCTGGCCGTTTACGTGGCTATCCACCCTCTTTCGCTTTTGCTTTGGTGGTCCGGGGGGGAGGGGGTGGAGGGGGTTAGGTGGGGGAGGTGAGGTAGGTGGGGGAGGGGTGGGGGGGCCAGAGTCAGAGGAGGAGCTGGGGAGGCGCAGCACACGTCGCCTGGGCATCATGGTGGAAACGCAAAGGAGGAAACCGGAAGTGGATATGACGAAAGCGACACAAAAAAAAAAAAAAAAAAACGCTCCGCGCACTAGGAAAAAGCTAATATCCGCTACATGCAAGCTAAGTGGCGGTAATAGCATTATAACAAGCTATTGGCCAAGACGCCATTAATTATTAGCTTGATTTAGCTGGGAAACGCAAAGGAGCAAACCGGAAGTGGATATGACGAAAGCGGAAAAAAAACACGCTCCGCGCACTAGGAACCAGCTAATGTCCGCTACGTGCAAGCTAAATGGCGGGAATAGGATATTTACGCATTACAACAAGCTATTGGCCAAGACGCCATTAATTATTAGCTTGATTTAGCTGGGTGTTCAATATCCTCTAATGCATAGATCAGAGCAAAAACAGAGCTGGTTGCTTACAAATAACAATCTGATTCCTTAAGAAAATAATAACACAATAAAACTATCCAACTACATGATAATGTGGCACACAGGAGAATGCATAACGGGTTGTTATGAGCTTGTACGCATGAACAAATCCAGCAGAATGTGGACATGCACGCTCAGAACTACAGTGTATTCATTAAGAACGACTGGGGTCGCTGCAAGTGAATTCAGGGAAAAATGCAGAAAGGCACATGTATGAACAGCACAGCGCAGCACAGCGACGCTAGCGACGCCACATAGCGAATCACAACAACGACTGCACAAACACTGACCACCACAGATTCAACAAGGACAGGGCTGCCGAATAGCTTGGGCGCTGACAATTTCAATGAGCGAACGTGAGCGCCAACCATGACTGACTAAAAAGTAGCTTTACAAGCCATGTGTGTTGTGAAAGCAAGCTAATTTGAGGCTAATGTGTTTTGTGGGAGGAGATGCATTTTATATTTCACTCACAACATTCCAGTGTAAAAATTACATCTTTCAACAAAAAATCATAAAAAACAAGACAGATTAATCAAACATATCCTAAACAACATGTGTTTAATTTTTGGCAAAAGACAAGAACACAAAAACCACTTTAAAAAAACATTGCAGTGTCTGCCATTGAAATGTATGGGAGAGCGCCAGGTAGCGAAAGGTCTGACCTGGCGCTGGGCTGGGATTAGCATCGGCGCTGTTCGTTGCAGTCGGCTACATGATGAATCTCGCGCTAGCTGACGCTTTCGCCGGCGCTAGCCTCATTTAGCGTGATAAATGCGTGATTGTGTTCGCAGCCTGGCGTTCTGTAGTCGGTAGCCACCGGTAGCTGGCGATACCTGGCGCTAGTGAGACACTACCTGGCGCTATCACTTGATAAATAAGGCCCTAAGTAAAACATAAACGTAGCATTTTTTGTTTTAATTTACTTATTTCATTTTATATGTTTTACTATATTTCGAATGTGAATAGGAGGGACCTTCACTCTTCTCTCTGTAGCACTGTTGAAATTAAATGGGAATTGGAATTTCCATATGTTGTGGGAACAGATCAGGCTTCCCCTTTAAGAGTTAAATAGCGTGGGGCGCATAGCAATTTTAGCTATACGCCATTTCAAAGTAAAGATTGTCTAAAAAAACTCCCTGGGGCTGTGCTGTGTTTGTACAAGCCAGCCCACATGCCTTCTATTGGCTGTTGGCTGTTTAGCCTGCTGACGCTGCAGGCAGCTGCAACCTGTCAGAGCGCGGTTTGTATACCGCGACAAATCGGAACGCTGCCAGTTCATACAGGCCAATTCATATGTATTTCACAAGCCGCATAGTCTGTTGACGCATCAGAACAATGACAGCCTATTAGAAGGCGGTTTGTGTACCGCGACCAATTAGAATGCTCCCCATACAGATAGATAGATATCTATCCATATAGGCCAATTCATATGTATTTCACAAGCCGTATAGTCTGATGACGCATCAGAATAATGACAGCCTATTAGAACGCGGTTTGTGTACCGCGACCAATATGAATGCTCCCTTTACAAAGAAGGCCTAATGACAGGCCATTACCATTATGACGCTTATACTGAGCAGGGCCGCTCATTGGCCAGCGTCGGTTACAGACGTTACAGACTACACTCGCCCCTCCCGCCCCAACCGCACACTATAAACAGTAGCGCTTACCGCCGCCCGCCAGTCTTGGAAAAGTTGCGCATAGCAACGAAACGCGTTGACGGCGGCAGGGCGGACCAGAGGCCACAGCGACCACTTGGATTGTTCAAGATCAGCGGAAATCCTCCCCTTTCCTCTCCTAGAAGCATCAATGGCCAAGGTGCAGTAAGAGCAGGGTGAAGGTCTAGCCTGATATATATACAAGCACATTTTAATTACACTTAGATGACCCAATATTAAAACGTTATTATGCTAGATATCTCTATTGGTTTTATCTTTTTTATGATACCTATTCTGAGATACCTCCTATAAAATTACCACTGAGAGCCACACTGAATAGCAAGGATTACATATTCTGAGAAAGCGTGATCTACAAAGCAAAAAAAAAGGCTTCATTTGGAGCGCATTAACACTATACCATCTGGTAAAAGTAATTAATACAGGTGGTGGGTACGAGGTGGATATTTGAAGTCGATTACTCCGAGATACCACCATGATGTCATCATGAGCACATGCACCTTGGGATAATAAGCTGAAATCTCTAAGGAAGATGGTTAAAGCCTGAATTTTGAAAACTAATTTTGGACATTTAGTATTCATCGGACTCTCTGTTTAAATGTAGTGCTCTGTGTTTTACTGTTAATAAAATGTTAAAATTATAATTTCTTTATTTTTTTCACACATTTCACCGAAAAATATTGTGAAAGCACTGATAAAATAACAAACAAGACATTTTATGTTAAAGCCCAAACTCTTGACTGCTGAAAAAACGATATATCATTTTCCTGGAAATCCCTGAAAATCCTTGCAAAAATTACAGTTCAACATATATAGCGCAAAAATGGTGAAAAATGGCCTGGCAACAGAGGGTGACACCATCTCTAGGTAGGCTGCCACTGAAAGGGTTAAAAAGCCATGTGTCTTGTGGAATTGTAATTTCTGTCTGGTTTTTAATAAGAATGTACAAAAGAATATTTATTTAGCAAATGTAACAGAGGAAGTGATTTTTTTCAACTAAGGGGGGTATTCAAGAAGGGATAGCTCCAGGTAGTGCCTCGTAGCTGTAGTCAAAACCACATTTGTGAAAGTAAATCTGGTGAGCGACTCTAACAGCGCCAGGTAGCGTCCGATGTATTATTACAGGTGGCTCAGCATATAGTGCCGGTTCTCTAGCTTCCAAAGTGTTCATTTGCTTCTGTTTAAAGAGGACCAACACCCAGGGGTGATCGGCCCGGAAATCTATAAGATTCCCGGGCCGATCACCTCCCACCCCGCGGGACATCCGAGATCGGGATGTCCCGCGGGGTGAACCCCCCCAAAAACCCCAAAAAGACCTTACCTGATCCGCCGCCGCTTCCGCCGCCTCCCGCGCGCCCCTCTAGACGTGCGCGCGCCCGCCGAGAGTGACGCACGGGAGGCGGCGGCAGTGGAAGCGGCTTGGACGTTCCTGTGACCCACTTGGACGTCGGCGGGGATTGGACGGCGCGGTCACGTGGGAGCGGGGAGAGGTGAGTTTTTTTGGGTTTCTGGGGGGTTTCAGGGAACGGGACACCCCCGATCGGGGTGCCCCGCCGAAGTGGACCAAAACCCAGGATAGTCAAAATCCTGGGTGTTGGTCCACTTTAAACAGCGTGTTTTTTTTGTTGCTCACATCATTGTGTGACCTCTCCTGGCTGCAAACAAACATGTTTAGAAACTTTTTTTAATTTTTATATTTTTATGCAGAATTGTCATTACAGGTCTGGCACTAAAGTGTTAATGTCACAGTGTTAAAACAATGTCATTCCATGTGTTTGCGCTTTGTTACAGGTGTATATGTGTTCAAAAACATTTACAGACTGATGTATTACTAGTGCCAGGTAACGGCAGATGATCTGACCGCTAGTGGTGGCTCTGATCGACCGTGAGTCGCTATTACAGCGCCTCAGTCGCTGGCCGACATTGATGAATTTGATGGTGAGTCACTATAACACCAGGACAGAGCTATATGGGAGCGAACAGTAGCGACTGGTCAGTGTGAGCGACTCAAACCTTATTCATCAAAAAAACAGCCTCACACAGCGCCGGCGCTCAAAATTTGGTCGCTGTAGCGCAGAGCGCCAGAAGCTGTGTGATTAAAGTCCGTTTTTGAACACATATCCACTAGTAACAAAGTGAAAACACATGGAATTACATTGTTATTACATTGTGACATTAACACTTTCATACCAGACCTGTAATGACAATTCTGCATAAAAAAGTCAAAAAAGTTTTCAAAAATGACTTTAAATAGGCCAGGAGAGGTCACACAATGATTTGATACAAAACAAAAATAAAATAAAAATAAAACCCTGTTTAAAGAGAAGAAAGGTAACGTCCATTGAAATGTATGGGAGAGCGACAGGTAGCGACCGGTAATACCAGGCGAAGCCAGAGCGCCGGAGGTATACAATGAGCCGTCTGTGATTATGAATTGGAGCGCTACATGGCGCTGTTACCCCTCGATTCAAAATGCAAAAGTTAATTGATATCGGATCTGGAATCGGAAGTTTGGGTGGGTGTTAGTCATTTTTTCCTGTTTTTTTGGCCATTTCCGACTCGCACGAGCCTTCGTCCGATTTCGTATATGCTCTTACGATCATCGGAAGTTCGTTCCTAAATTGTAGGATCAAAACGTAAAACTTAGGATCAAAACCTAAATTGTAGGATCAAAACGTAAAACTTAGGATAATCGGATGTGTTTAGGTGTGATTCAGAGAGCAGTTTTCAAACCTCTAAATACGTTTTAAAAGAAAGCCACTGCCGACACCTTTTAGCAGTCGGATTGCTGTTCGTGAACAGGTTTTTTGGCTATGTGGAGGAGTCTGCGCGTCTTGAGCTCCAATGAACTGCATGTATCAGCATGGCCGAGGCCATAAATTGTATAGCAATGCATACCTGATTCATGTATGCCTTATAAAAGCATTTTAATGTGGACCTTAATTAGTCCTTTGCATGTAAACCTTTATTTGCCAATATATTTGCGTTAATTAAAGAAACTTATGTCCTTTGGTATTTATTTTTAAATTGATGTACTAGAATAATATTTTTAGATTGCATTTATTGGTGTAGTTGTTTACCTTTGCTTTGTTTAATTATTTTAGCTCATCTTTGGTCAGATGCATCACACTTACTGAGGAGAGGAGAGCGGGATAAAGTGCAGGATGTGGGTTACTGCTGTATTTTGCACAGACACAGCAGAGCTGGGGGCATGGAAAGGTCAGAAATCAAAGAATGCAGAGCAACACAGTCACAAGGCCCTTTCTGTTTGCAGGCTGCCCGATAATACCTGAGCCGCCATCTTGGCTGTTTCTAGACTCATAACATGCAGAAGTTGCTGGGTGTTTTTTTATATTTGAGAGCAATCTGTATGTAGAGGGTGTGGGTAACCACACACAAAAATTTTAAGTTGTACCATTTGAAGCCAAAATATTAAAATTAAATCCACAAGTAAAAAATGCAAGTTAACTAAAAATTAAACAAAGTAAGATTTACTTATGCAAATGCATTCATTAATGGTTGGTTACTACAAAATGAATGAAATAAAGAAAAATAAGACCAAATATTTAGAATGCACTTTAATGAGGTAAGTTTGTAGTGCGCAGCCGCAAGATCAGAAGGATTTACGTCCAGACAAAAAAGGAAAAAGGGCAAAACCAATGTTGCAACCTGAGAAATGAAACGGAAAATTCAGGATGGAAACTGACATAGGTCTGATTCCCGAACTGCCATACGAACGGACGTAAATTTTAGGATAGAAACGTATTTGCTTATAGAATCACTCGCAAGTTCATACGAACGCACGAGCGTTCGGGAAAAATAGGATGATCAACACCAAATTCAAAGCTGTTACATGTTTCTTTGAATCGACCCCTTAGAGTCACTCACCGGAATCACTTTGACAAATGTGGTATTGCGTACAGCGCCCTGCGTTCATCGTTCGCTACCTGTCGCTATGAGGCACTACCTGCCGCAATCCCTTGGTGAATAAACCCCAGAATCATTTAATCACACAACGTCTGGCGCTCTATGCTATATTGAACAACTTTAGAGCGCCTACGCTGTGTGTGTGTGTGTAGTTTTGTTATAAATATGGTGTGGAGCGCCGACCGACCAACACACATCACATTCATCAAAGAGAGCCAGGTTACTAGAGCGACTGACGTGCTCTGTTACAGCGGCTGATACCCGCTTACGGCGTCTACTAGGGGTCGCTCTAAGCGCTCATCTGCCGATGCCTTTAGTAATGAATCAGCCTCCATGTAAATTAAGGTACTATAGGGTGGAGCTCTAAAGCAAGAAAGAGGATAACATTACATTTTTAATGAATATTGAAACCTGTTCCATAATGTGGCTGATTCCCTCTCCATGGGGCACTGGGGTTAGAAGCTGGGTGAAGCACTGATTGGGACACACATAGAGGGTTTTTTCAGTGGCCCACTCTCTATAGTGGCAACAAATAGCTAAAAATTCATTTCACAACACAAGACCCCCCCACGTTGATGGAATGGGTGCAGGAGCTAGAACAGACTCGCTACATGGAAATTCTGAGTGCCAGAGAAAAAGATGCCACTGACAGGTGCCTGGTCACCTGGGCGGGATGGTTAGCCTACCGGGACACGAACCTTCCTCCCCTGATACAGCCTATGCCATAGCCTCTGCTCTGACTATCCTTGTAGAGGTATAGAACTAAATTACCACAGGGAGCTGTACATTACTCTGCTCCTTGACGCCTCTTGCCCCCATCAGTGCCCACCGGCCGTTGTTGGAGTCAAACTCGCTTCTCAACCCTGCTGACCCCCTCTCCCCCTTTGTCCAACCACTTCCACTCACTTAGGCAGTAACATGGGCAGGCTGATTCATCATTAGCGGCAGGTAGCGACAGATGAGCGTCTGTAGCAGCATTTTCAGAGCGCCCGCTAGTAGTCGCTGTGCTCGGCCGTGGGTTGCTACTTTATAGTGACTCAGTCGCTGTTCAGTAATGTTGAATACATTGTGAGGAGTCGCTATTTGACCAGTACAGCGCTGTATGGGAGCGCATGTTAGCCACTGCTCATAGCAACCGACTCACACCATATTCAGCAAAAAAACAGCCTCCCAAATCTCTGGCGCTGAAAAATATTTGTTTGAAGCCCAGAGCGCAGGAGGCGGTGTGTTTAAAGTGTGTTTTCCAGCATCTATCAACTAGTAACAAAGCGAAAACATATGGAATTACATTGTAACAACATTGTAACATGAACACTTTAATGCCAGACCTGTAATGTCATTTCTTAGAAAATATATAAAAAATGAAAAAATTATGAAAAAACAGCTATTTCAATGCCAGAAGAGGCCAAAGAATTTTTGTGATTTTTTTGAAACAAAAAAAAAAACAGTTTAAAGAGAAGAAAAGGATCATCCATTGAAATGTATGGGAGAGTGACAGCTAGCGAGAGGTCATACCTGGCGCTGTGCCAGGCTGAACGCTGGCGCTGTTCACTGAGGCTGTGAAAATGATGAATCAGACGCTACATGGCGCTATCCCAGTCGCTAAACAGATTCTGCTTGATAAATGTGTAATTGCAGGCCGTGTCCGGCGTTCACCAGCGCTACCTGTCATTAACAAGCCACTACCTGACGCTATCCCTTCTTAAATAAGGGCCGGGGAGGCTGATTTATTAATAGCGACATGTAGCGACAGTTGAGCGACTGTAGCGGTATTTTCACAGCGCCCGCTAGTAGTCGCTGTGCTTGGCCGTTGTTCGGTTGTTGACAGCGACTCAGTCGGTTTGCCGTAATGTTGAATATTGGGTGAGGAGTCGCTATTTGACAGGTTCCGCGCTGTATCGGAGCGCATTATAGCGACTGGTCAGAGCGACCGGCTCCCACCATATTCATCAAAAAATCACGCTCAAAAAATTCTCGCGCTGTGAGATGCATGCTTACACCCCAGAGCGCTGGCGGCGATGGGTTAAAAGTAGTTTTTTAACCCCCAAACCACCATATTTTTGGAAACCAAAAAAAAAAGTATAAATTTAAATAATTTAGTAATATGAATACATTAATATCAGACCTGTAATATCAATGCTGTACAATTTTTTTTCCCTTAAAAAATTATCTAACATTGCAGAAGTGGTCACAGAATTTTTCACATTTAAAAAAAAAAAAAATTTATAACAATTAATTATGAATATTTAAAGATTGTTCCAAGATTGTTCAATGCATTGGAGAGCGCCAGGTAGCGAGAGGTCATACCGGTCGCTGTTCAAGGTCGGACGCTGGCGCTGTGGGGTGAGGCTGGAATAATGATGAATGAGTGGCTATCTGGCGCTATCTCAGTCGCTAAGCAGGATCGGCTTGATAAATGTGTGATTGCGGAGGGGAGCCGGCGTTCTCGTGGCGGGGCACCTCATTACCGGCCGCTACCTGTCGCTACCTGTCGCTATTCCTTCATAAATAAGGGCCTAATGCCCTTATTCATCAAGCGATAGCGCCAGGTAGTGTTTGACGAGCGCCAGGTCCCGCCAGCTAACGGCGGCTACCAACTCAAGTACGCCCGGCGGCGGTCACAATGACGCATTTATCACGCTAAATGAGGCTAGCGCATTTATCACGCTAAATGACGCTAGCGCATTTATCACGCTAAATGAGGCTAGCGCCGGCGAGAGCGACAGCTAGCGCGGGATTCATCATGTTGCAGACTTCAGCGAACAGCGCCGCTGCTAATCCCATCACAGCGCCAGGTATGACCTGTCGCTCCCTGGCGCTCTCCAATGCATTTCAAAGGAGCAATCTTTAAATATTCATAACTAATTGCTATTAATGTTTTTTTTTTTTTTTAATGTCAAAAATTCTGTGACCACTTCTGCAATGTTAGGTTTTTTTTTTAGGGTAAAAAAAAAAAAATGATTTTGTGCAGAATTGATATTACAGGTCTGATATTAATGTATTGATATTACAAAATGTTTATTAAAACTTGTATAATTTTACAATCAAAAAATATGGTTGTTTGGGGGTTAAAAACTATTTTAAATCCATCGCCGCCAGCGCTCTGGGGTTTAAACAAGGAATTCACAGCGCTCAAAAATTCGGAGCGTGATTTGTTAATGAATCTGCAGCAAGCCGTTCGCTCTGGCCATTCGCTGTCATGCGCACCCATACAACGCTGAACCTGTGAAACAGCGACCCCTAACCCCGTATTCAACATTACCGCACACCGACTGAGTCGCTGTCAACAACCGAACAACGGCCAAGCACAGCGAATACTAGTGGGCGCTGTGAAAATAACGCTACTGTCACTCATCTGTCGCTACCTGGCGCTATTAATGAATCAGCCTGTTAGTGAAACAAGAGTACTATCTGACAAGCTGTGAACAGCCTGGGCAAATGTGACTGTTATTGAGTGAGTTTAACGAGATCAGATTAAATCAGTTAATATACCTTCTTGTGGAATATACCTGTTGTACCCCACTCCCTCCCCTCCCTTCATTTTGCTTCTTTTCTGAAAACTAATAAAAATGTGATTATTAAAAAAAAAAAAAAAAAAATCATTTCACTTGTGATGTCAAAGTCATTCTAATGCTTTGGCCTTTTCTAGGTTCTGTTTGCTTTGAATGTTTTTATCTGCTTTAGAAAAACATCTCCCCATCCCCCAGGAAGGTACGGGAAAACCTGAATTACAAGCTGGTTAATACAAAACCTATTACCATATAACCGATACAGATATGAATGCAAAACTTGCAATAGCTGAGCAAAATGCTTATCTGTATATTAATACATTTTTAGATTTTTTATATATATCATCATAGACACAAGAGATTGATTCATTTTTTTAACTCTTTATTTAAAAGTTTTTCACATAATTGTAAAGTGAAGTAAAGTGAAACAAACTGCTAAAATTCAACATATAACCTTGATAAACAATCATTTACTTTACGCTGTATCTACATCACCACCACTTGACTGTATGGTTTCATTTCCCATTAGGTTTTACATTTTTGTATTGTCTACAGGACCTATATATTGCCTTACATCAGTCAGGTATGGGTAGATAAAAAACATGGCTGTCATGGGAGGCTGACTGATTGCAATGCTTATGGAGTGTAACCTCAGGGCTGTTTCTAGGAGAGGGCGAGCAGGGCGATCACCCCGTGCACCAAGGCCATTGGGGCCACCATTATTCCAGCCATGCTGTTTTCTGCAGGTAAGTCAGAGCCACTGTTAGTGGTGCAGGCCATAAGAGAGGCTCCTCGTCCCCCCATATTGGGCTTAGTAATGGGAAGGGGGCACTGCCTGCTGCTAAGAAAGAGACACAGCCTGGCACATACCTGTATGGAACAACAGCAGCACCATACGATGTGTTAGAAGGGGCAGAAATGTTTCCTTCCCTCACTAAGGGCTATTTTTCAGAAACTGACCTGTGTAACCTGACCATTCTTATAGGGGACTCAAAGTGGGACACTTTGGCCCTTATTTAACAAGGGATAGCGCCAGGTAGCGACTGGTGAGCGGCCGGTAATGACGGGCCCCGCCACGAGAACGCCGGCTCCCCACCACAATCACACATTTATCAAGCCAATCCTGCTTAGTGACTGAGATAGCGCCATATAGCGACTCATTCATCATTATTCCAGCCTCAGCCCACAGCGCCAGCGAGCGACCTTGAACAGTGACAGGTATGACCTCTCGCTACCTGGCGCTCTCCAATGCATTTCAATGGAACAATCTTTAAATATTAATAATTAATTGTTATTAATTTTTTTTTTTTTTTTTTTTTAATGTGAAAAATTCTGTGACCACTTCTGCCATTTTAGATTTTAAGGTAAAAAAAAAATTTAAAAAATTGTACAGAATTGATATTACAGGTCTGATATTAATGTATTCATATTACTAAATTATTTAAAAAATTAGTTTTTTTTGGTTTCCAAAAATATGGTTGTTTGGGGGTTAAAAAACTACTTTTGGGGGGCGTGGCCGCGGCATGGCAGAGTAGAGTCGCTTGTATCGGGGGCTCCTGCACAACCCCAGCCTACAACGTGATTTTGTGGGTCTACAACCCCAATCAAACCCCCCCAAGGAGATGGGGAAACGTGGAGGGTCACGGAAGACTTCCAGAACCGGCGAGGGGCAAGCGATTACCCGCTTTCTACGGGTGGAAGATCCCGGGACCAGGAGCCTGCCCAAAATGGCGCCGGATCGGGTCGAGGAGGGGGAGCGTGGTGAGCGGTCGGATGCTCCATTGAGGACAGCTGAGTCGCCTGCTGAGGGGAGCCGTCAGCGCGAGGAAGAGGTCGGCGCTTCACCACCTAACCCCCGACGGGGCCAGCGGCGGCCCGTGTCAGGCGAGCCGGCGGGGAGCGGAGGAGCAGTGACCGCCACTCGTAGCAGCAGCGCGGCGGCGTGTGAGGCACGGGAGAGCCGTCATCGCGAGGAGGTCGGCGGCCCCCCCTCGCAATACCCGCAGCAAAGCCAGCGGCGGCCCGCGCCTGAGGTGTGGAGAGGAGGAGAGGAGACCGTCGTCGGTGACACCAGCAAGATGGCGGCCGTGCTGAGACCGGAGCGCGGTGACCGGGGGGAGCGGGAAGCTGAGGAGCCGCACACAGCAACCCGCATCAAGGTACTGTGGGAGGCGGGCGGGTGCTCTCCCCCGAGCAGACGGGGAAGCCACAGTGCGGGGAAAACAATGGGCCCAGGGGTCGTCCCGGGGATCAGCTCTCACCCCCCTAGCCTGGGAGCTTCCAGTGTGTGCTCCCCCCACAGCGCAGAGAGCTCAATGTGTGAGGAGGAGATGGAGCTTGGTCTGCTTCCCGGCTCACAAGCAAGCCCAACTAGGTGGGAGCCTGGTCTGCATAGCCCAGCATGGAACAGCAACCCGTCACCCATTAAGCTGCCACTTAAAGGGCCGGAGACCCTCTCGTGTGGGGCCCATATCCACCATCCCTCCTCCTCAGGCCACACAGTCTGGGATGTGAGCGCGGGGGGACCCCCTGGAGGCCAAGAACAGGCGGACTGGGTCGCACGGTCGGCCCAGGAGGGCATCCCAAACCTGTGGATTTCGCAGAAACAGGCCGCTCCAGATTCAAGCCGAGACGGGAGGAGGGAGGGCCAGTTCTCCTCATCGGCCTTGCCACGGCAGATGACACCCTCGGACGGGCTATTTACCTGCCTGACGCCACCTCGACCCAGGGAGGAAGGTTACAGCACAGATTCCTGGGATCCGAGAAGGGGCAGTCCCCAACCCTCACACGGGATGCAAGACCCTCCAGCTAACACCGAGACCATACACCGGGCAATGATACACGCTCCCCAGCAGGGCCTGGACCTCGATCTGCGCTCGGTCCTCCTCTCGCTCCCCACTAAAGCAGACCTTGAGGCAATCCCCACCAAAGCAGATATGGAAGCCATGATCTCGAGGATAGAGAAAACCTTTCGGAAAGACCTAGAAGTTGTTCAACACAATGTGGCGGCGGTGGAGGATCGAGTTTCCACCTTGGAGAACGCAAACACTGTGACAGAGGAACGTCTAACCCGCCTGGAGCGATCGAGTGAAACGCAGGCTGCCCAAATCACCAATTTGAAACTACACTACGATGATTTGGAAAACAGAAATAGGCGGAACAACCTGCGCCTCAGGGGGATCCCCGAAACGCCTCAGTTCATGGACCTGGACTCTGTTGCCACCTCTGTCTTCAATGGGCTCCTGGGGAACCCTCCGGACACCGTCATAAAGATGGACAGAATACACAGAGTAGCAGGCCGACCGCCGGGCATCCCGGATGGCCCCCGGGATGTCCTATGCAGAATACATCACTTCAAGATAAAGGAAGAGATTCTAAAGAAGGCGTGGGAGGCAAGACAAGTTGTACATGATTCTGCGCATATAACCATTTTACCGGACTTAGCCCGATCCACGCTCTGGATGCGAAGACAACTGAAACCACTCCTACAGAAGATAAAGGACAGCGGTGCAGTTTATAGATGGGGATACCCGTTCCATCTCGTCGTTAGGAAGAATGGAGGCTCCTTTACACTTCGAGTCCCCGGGGACCTGGATAACCTCTTTGCGTTTTTGGACACTCCCCCCTTGGAGGTCCCGAATTGGTTGGACTTCCCTACGTTCCAGCCCCTGCCGCAGAGGATTCGACGCCGGAGGGCCCCGATCGGCCGTGGACGTCGACGGGGAGATGATCCCCCCCCCGCGGCTGAGTAGCTTTTGAGACTACTTTAATACAATGCGGTGGACCTGATCCCCTCGCCTGGACTTCTCCCCCTCCCCCCCCCCCATAGGGGTGTTCTCTCCTACCTTGAGCCGGGCCCCCCGGCGGACTTGCGGGTTGGCGGGACAGCCCTCTCCCCACTGGTTATGAGTCTGAACAGGACATTTTGGGTGTGTTGATGGCCGTTGTTTCTGTGACCTGGGGTCTCCCCCCGCTCGCGCCCCCCCCCCCTCCGTTCCCGTGGCGCCTCGTCGTGCTCACTCTGGCGCCTGTGGCGTCGGCTGGGCCGTTGCTCGCCCGGGGGGGGGGGGGGCGGTTGCGGGGGGCGAGCCGAATGTGAATCCGTCCCTGCGCAGGTGGTCTGGGACGAGCTGCTGATGCTGCACCCCGCCGGGGGATGTGGTTCAGCTGCATCCGGTGGCGGGTTGTGGTCTCTCGTGGGAGGCGGGTCTCCACTGAGTGCCTCGGCTAGCGCCCGCTATTTTGGGGCGGTGGCGGATGCGTCGGGGGAGGGACGCAATTGGGTGTTCTCCGGGGGGGCGGGTCCTGGCCTCTCCCCTGGACGGGCGGCTCCGCGGTTCCCTCCGTGCTTTGACTGCCCGTTGTCCCTGGCTGTCGCGCCTGGGGCACTCGGGCGGCGGCCCGTGGGGGGGCGGTGGGTGCTGGCTGGTGCCGGGCCTGTCCGGGTCCGGCTGGGGGACTGTCGAGGACCGCGGGTGGCGGGTCTCCCGTGCCCCTGTCCCGCGCCTCCCCCCCCCTGCCTTGCTGTTCATACCCGGCTGTCGTGGCGGCCTGCTGTGTCCTCAGTCCCCATTGTACCCGGCTGTCATGGCGGCCCGCTGTCTCCTCAGTCGCTGGTGTGCCGGGCTGTCGTGGCGGCCTGCTGTCGCCTCAGTCACCATTGTACCGGGATGTTGTGGCGGCCTACTGTCTCCTCGGTCGCCGTGGCGCCCGGCTGTCGCGGCGGCCTGCTGGCTCCTCGGCCGCCGCTGTACCCGGTCATCGTGGTGGCCTGCCGTGTCTTCGGCCGCCGCTGTGCCCGGCTGTCGCGGTGGCCTGCTGTCACCTTGGGCTCTATTGTGCCCGGTCGTCGCGGCGGGCTGCTGTCTCCGCGGCCGCCGCTGCGCCCGGCTGCCGCGGCGGCCTGCTGTCGCCTCGGTCGCCGTCGTGTCCGGCTATCGTGGCGGCCTGCTGTGTCCTTGGTCGTCGCTGCACCTGGCTGCCGTGGCGGCCGACTGTGTCCTAGGTCGCCATTATGCATGGCTGTCGCGGCGACCCGCCGACTCAGTGACCTCCATACCTGGCTGTCGTGGCGGCCTGCTGCCCCCCCCCCGGTCACCATTGTGCCCGGCTGCCGTGGCGGCCTGCTGTCTCTTCAGTCACCATTATGCCCTGATGTCATGGAGGCCTGCTGTCACCTCGGTCGCCATTGTGCCCGGTTGTCGTGGCGGCCTGCTGTCGTCTCAGTCACCATTGTACCCGGCTGTCGTGGCGGCCTGTCGTCTCCTCAGTCACCATTGTACCCTGCTGTCGGGGCGGCCCGCCGTCGCTTCAGACGTCTCTGTGCCCGGTTGTCGTGGCGGCCTGCTGTCCCCTCGGTCGTCATTATACCTGGCTGTCGGGGCGGCCCGCCGTCTCCTCAGTCGCCATTATGCCCGGTCGTCGGGGCGGCCTGTTGTCTCCTCGGTGACCATTATACCCGGCGGTCTTGGGGAGGCGTGGGACTCGGACAAAGTGCCTTGGAGTTTCCTTGTGGTTGGGGGGGGGGCGCCCCGCCGGTCCCGGGCTCCACTAAATAGTTTGATTGGCCATTCTGGGGGGGGCGGGCTTTGGTGGGTCCTCGGTCGGGTGCACGGGTCTGACCGCGGAGGGGTGACCCCGGTCTTCCTGGCTGCCCCCGCCCCCTCCCCGCCGTCGGGGGCAATGAGCTGTGCTCGGCTCTCTGGTCGCCCCGGTGGCGCTGGGATCGGTGGCTGTCCTGGGGGGGGGGTTGCCTGGCGCTCACTGTGCGGGTTCGGGGCGGGGAGTGGTCCGGCTGGCTGGGGGATGATTGCCAGGGGTAGGGAGGGCTACTGCATAAGTGTTTTCGGCAAGGGTTGATCAGGTTAACCAGGCTGTCATAGAGTTAAACAGGTTACTTAAACTGTTATAGAGTGTTACTATGGAGTCGAAGATGGCCCTGGCGTGTTATCTTGTTTACAGATTGTTTTCCTTTTAACCCCCCTGGGGGAAACCAAGTCTTGGACCGTCCCTCGTTTGAGGGGCTGAGCTGGGCTGGGGAGGCGGGGGCCTCCGTTGCCTTGCAGCGCCACAGTTTTTCTACCCCACATAGGCCTGCGCGCCTAGGCTAGTTCGGCCTTAGGCGGGCGTTTTCTCTCTCCTTTTTCTTGTTTTCCTTCTTCCCTTTCCATCAAATCTCCTCCCTCCCTTCATCCATCTTCCCTCGCATAATCCCTCCCCGTTCTGTCCTCCCCCCTCCCCCCCCCCCCGTAACCCACCTTCTTTCGGGTCTTGATAGACCATCCGTCTTCCATTTTCCTTCCCTTGGGCCGGGCGGCCGTGCTCCTGCTGCTCTTGAGGGCGCATTGAACCCCAGTATACAGTTACCCCGGTTCTGGGCTCTTCTCTGCGGGGCCGGCGCGGGTGGTCCGGATCGGGCGCAGGTGGCGCGATGGATCTCAGGATCGTCTCCCTGAACGCTAAAGGTCTCAATGTCCCAGAGAAACGGAGAGTATGCCTGAACCTATTCTGGAAAAAAAGGGCGCAAATAGTATTTGTACAGGAAACACACTTCCGGAAGGGGAAGGCTCCAAGATTTTCGGACAGGCGCTTCCCGATTGGATGGCATTCCCACTCGCCGGATTCAAAATCCAGGGGAGTGAGCATTTTGATTGCGGCCAACACTCCATGGACCTTGATAGACAACATACTTGACGAGGAGGGTCGTTTCATTTTCATTAAAGGGAAAATAGGTACCCAAGTATTCACGTTCGCTAATATCTATGCCCCCAACTCGGATCAGATTCACTTTATTGAGCGTGCCCTGGATGCTCTTCAAACGTTCTCGGAGGGCGTCCTGATTTTTGGTGGCGATCTCAACGTGGCCCTGGACCCATTGCTGGATGCCTCCAGAAAGGCTTCCCATCTATCGTTCTCGGCTCTTAAGAAACTAAAAAGTTCCCTACGACTCTCCCAACTCATAGACCCGTGGCGTTTACAAAACCCTCGAGGTCGAGATTACACATTTTACTCTGCACCTCACGACTCCTACTCGAGGATAGATTACCTCTTCTTGGAACACAGATACCTGGAGATTGTCCAAAAAGCGGAGATTGACCCCATCTTGGTCTCAGATCATGCCCTGATCTCACTGTCCGTGAAACTCCCCGAGCGGTTGTCCAGGCCGAGTACCTGGGTGCTCAACGAGTCGTTACTTCAGGACCAGAGTGTGAAAGAGGAGATTAGGAAGGAGCTACAGTCATACTTCACAATCAACGCCAACCCGGAGACGTCTCCCCTAAACTTATGGGCAGCACATAAATGCTACATCAGAGGTATCATCATAAAAATAGCCTCCAGAAAGAAGAGGGAGCGTGAGAAAACGACGGCAGATTTAGTACAGAAAATTGCCCATCTAGACTCTGAGCACAAAAAACGGGGAGCTGAGGAGACCAGACAGGAGCTGGCAGCGACACGTGAAAAACTAAGAGACCTCTTGCTAACTAAAGCGAAGGTTGCGCTTGTTAAGGCCAGACGCTCCTTTTATGAATATGGGAACAAATGTAGTCGTATGTTAGCTAGGGCACTCAGAGAGCAGAGAGCCTGCAACTTCATACCTCAGATAATGGGGAGTGGAGGACGTTTGCTCGCCAAACCGGCGGATATTGCTGGGGTCTTCAGAGACTTTTATTCCAAGCTTTACAACCTGATGGAGGGGCGCCGGGCAAATGGGCTACAGGAGGCCCGAGGGTATGTTGCGGCGTCAGGCTTGCCCACATTGAGCCGAGAGGTGGTGGAGGTCATGGAGGAACCCATAACGGCACAGGAGTGGTCGCTGGCAATAAAATCGTCCCAGACGGGAAAGTCCCCAGGCCCGGATGGATTTACATTGTCCTATTACAAATGGCTGGAGGACATCTTGACCCCAAGAGCAGTGGCGGCCTTTAACTCCATATCCCCAGAGCAAGCTTTACCAGCGGATATGCTGAGGGCACAGATAGTGGTTATACCTAAACAGGGAAGGGACCCACTGCTCTGCTCCAACTACAGGCCGATATCGCTGCTTAATGTGGACCTCAAGATATTCGCGAAAGTCCTGGCGACCAGACTCCTGCCTTACCTGGGCAGCCTAATAGGCCTGGACCAGGTGGGGTTCACTCCGGGTAGAGAGGCGAGAGACAATGTGACCAGAATTCTCAACTTGATTCACCTGGCACATGAGCAAGGGATCCCTGCTATGATGCTCTCCACAGACGCTGAGAAAGCGTTCGATAGGGTCCATTGGGACCTTATTCGCGCCACCCTTGAGCACATAGGCCTGCAGGAGAATATGAGATCGTGGATGCTGTCCCTGTATTCCTCTCCCTCGGCATGCGTCAAAGCCAATGGTGTCCTGTCCGACTCATTCCCAATAACCAATGGCACCAGACAGGGGTGTCCCCTGTCCCCGATTATTTTCATTTTGACGTTAGAACCCTTCCTCAGGAAGGTTAGGGCGAACCCAGACATCAAGGGGCTGTCGGGAGGTGGCACGGAACATAAAGTTGCGGCCTTCGCTGACGACCTGCTTTTTTGCATCTCGCAGCCTGTGACGACCATCCCCAACCTTCTGAGAGAAATGAGAGAGTACGCGGAGCTGTCGAATTTTAAAGTCAACTTACAGAAATCCGAGGCACTCAATGTCTCTCTCTCACAGAGACACCTGGATAACACTCAGGCCAACTTTCCCTTTCGATGGGCATCTGGAGCGATCAAATACTTGGGAGTCCAGATAACACCCCAGCTCAAAGACTTGTTCGCCCAAAATTTTCCACCTCTCCTAAACACCATTAAAAGAGACCTCCAAACATGGCAGGACAGGACACTGTCCTGGTTTGGTAGGTGTAACGTACTGAAGATGAACGTCTTGCCGCGCCTGCTTTACCCTCTTCAGGTGCTGCCCATCCACATACCATCTGCCTTTCTGAGAGATATCCGATCGGAATTTATACGGTTCATATGGGGGGGCAGGAACCCGAGAATTGCCCAACAGACACTGACGCTGCCGAAGGTGAGGGGAGGGGTGGGACTCCCGGACATCAGAATGTATTATGTAGCAGCGCATCTAAACAGGATCGTGGACTGGAATCGTCATAAAAATAGCAAACGATGGGTTCAACTGGAGCAATCATGGGCTCCGGTTCCACTGGCGGGCCTCCCTTGGTCCCCGGGAGAATTACCGGGCCCGCTCAAATCTCATCCTACAATAGGCCCGACCCTGCGGGTGTGGGCAAGACATATGACGAAAGATAACATAGCCCCGTCACCCTCCCCGCTTCGCCCGATCACGGGGGCATTGGACTTCTTCCCGAACCGGCTTGATGCGGGCTTTGCGAGATGGAGAGCGCCTGGTCGTGGCGTCGCCTTTGAGTTCCTTAGTGGCTCCAACTGGAAGTCCCAGCAGGAACTGCTGAGCTGGGGGGATGCCCCCCGTCTGTCGTATTGGAGGGCACTGCAGGTATCGCACTTCCTGGCGAGCCTGCCCCCGCCCAAGGAATTCGCCAGAGAGTTGACCCCATTCGAGCGCTTATGTGCGACAAACGAAACTACCAGAGGTACATTATCCACGATCTACAAAATACTGGTGGACCCAGGCGAGAACCACATACCGAATTTTATTTCTGCGTGGGAGTCGGAGCTCGGGGTCACATTTACCCCACCTCAAGTGAAGAAAATGCTGGAGCTTGCACAACGGGCCTCAATAAGTAACCAGTATCAAGAGGCGGGTTACAAAATACTGAGTCGATGGTATAGGTCACCACAGACACTCCATCGCATCTTCCCATCGGTTCCTTCCTTATGCTGGAGATGTGAGTGCGACACGGGCTCCCTCTCACACATTTTTTGGGGATGTACAAAGATAAGGGGCTTCTGGGAGGAGATCGTTAAGTGGATCCATAAGATAACAGGAGAACCAATAGAACTTGCCCCGGAGGTCCTCCTTCTGCATTCTACCAAAGCCTCGGTAAGCAAATACAAGAAATCCTTGACGGTCCACCTGGTAAACGCTGCCAGAGCATGTATCCCCGCCAGATGGAAGTCGACTACCCCGCCAACCATCGGCTCTTGGATCAGGAGGGTGGAAGACATCAGACGAATGGAGGACTTGACAGCCCTCCTCCAGCGCACTGAGGAGAAAAATAGACGCCGGTGGATGCAGTGGTCCCTGTTCATGGAGTCGGCGGCGGGCAAGACTCTGAGGGACGAGACCTGAGGTGTTTAGGGGTCGCTCGGGGGCCGTTGTTGGGCGGGTGTGCTCGATCCGGTCCGGGGGCTATGTCCCCTCGCCTGTGGCGGTTCTCTCTCCCCTCTTGACGATGGAGCCCTGAGCCTCCTCCCCCTGGCCCCCCGCGGCCCCCCACGACCCTTCCCCCCTGTCCGGGCCGCCCATGGGGTAGCGGACGAGGATGCGCCCCGTGGGGGAGCGGGCGGGAACGTGGGGGAGTATGGGACTAGTATGAGTTGCGGGACCGCCCGTGCCCCCCCCCCCCCTGCTCTGGGGCCTGCTCCCCGGCCTCCCCTCCCCCTCCCTCCTCGATTTTTCTCTTGTTCCCTCTCACCCTTCCTTTACCTTCCCCCTCACCTTTATTCCCCTCCAGCACACACCTTCCTCCCTTCCCCCTTCCTGGTATCATTGGAAAAAAGTGAGGGGTCGGGGCGTTGAGACACGATCCTTAACTGAATTGTAGTTGACGGGTAGGCCATGCACATAGAGTAGTTGCCAAATGCTGTATTGTTGAATTCAAGTGTTATATTGTATCTGCAATGCTCAGTAGCTGTAATCAAAATGTATAAGTGTGATCTGTCTTTTCGCCTTTACTCTTCTCAATAAAGATCTATTGTTAAAAAAAAAAAAAAAAAAAAACTACTTTTAACCCATCGCCGCCAGCGCTCTGGGGTTTAAACATGCATTTCACAGTGCGAGAATTTTTTGAGCGTGATTTTTTAATGAATATGGTGGGAGCCGGTCGCTATGGCCATTCGCTATCATGCGCTCCCATACAGCGCGGAACCTGTCAAATAGCGACTCCTCACCCAATATTCAACATTACGGCAAACCGACTGAGTCGCTATCAACTACCGAACAATGGCCAAGCACAGCGACTACTAGCGGGCGCTGTGAAAATGCCACTACAGTCGCTCAACTGTCGCTACCTGCCGCTGTTAATGAATCGGCCTCCCCGTTAAAATGACCACTTTACAGGGTAATTGGTATGTGTGGGGGGGTGTAGGGGTGTGGATGTGTGGCCTCTCCATGGGTTTTTAAGCAGGACCAAAATCCACCCTGGGGTCTATGAAACTCCAGGGCAGACCTACTAGCTCCCCCCAGGTAACCCCAATTAAGGGTTCCCTGCTGTGTGAAACCCCCCAGGTCGCTCCCGGTCCAACAGCAAATGCGCGAGCATGCAACGCGAGCCCCCGTTAAAGGGTTATGCACCCTAGGATCGGGAAAAGGTGAGATGGTTCAGGAGACCTGGGTGGGCAAGGACTAAAACCCAAGATAGTCCAAATCCTGGGTTTTGGTCCACTTTAAGGAAGAAATATCCTCAGCATTCTATGCAGTCAGTGTAGCCCCGTCCCTGGAGTTTCAGCCAATGAGCTGGAGCAGGGACCCAGTTATAAATTGAACAGACAGTCTGGATTCGGTTAGACAGTCTTCACTATAATGTAAAAAAAAAAAAACAGAAAAGTGGGGCATTCCAGCATCCCCAGAGATTTTGTGGGGACAGCAGGACACAATGCCTCAAGGTGGGACTGTCCCACCAAGTTGGACACCTGTTCATTTTACTGAACTGGTGGTTAAAAACAACTTAGGCCCTTATTTAAGAAGGGATAGCGGCAGGTAGTGGCTGGTTAATGAGAGGTAGCGACAGCTAGCGACTGGTGAACGCCGGACACGGCACGCAATTACACATTTATCTGTTTAGCGACTGGGATAACGCCATGTGGCGTCTGATTCATCATTTTCACAGCCTCAGCGAACAGCGCCGGCATTCAGCCTTGCACAGCGCCAGGTATGACCTCTCGCTACCTGTCGCTCTCCCATACATTTCAATGGACGACACTTTTCTTCTCTTTAAACGGGGTTTTTTTTTTTTTTTTCTTTTTTCAAAAAATCTCAAATAACCTGTGACCATGTGACCTCTTCTGGCATTGAAAAAGCAGTTTTTTGACAAATTTTTCATTTTTTATATATTTCTTCAGAAATGACATTACAGATCTGGCGTTAAAGTGTTCATGTTACAATGTTGTTACAATGTAATTCCATATGTTTTCGCTCTGTTACTAGTGGATAGATGCTGGAAAACAGACTTTAAACACACCGCCTCCTGCGCTCTGGGCTTCAAACAACTATTTTTCAGCGCCAGAGATTTGTGAGGCTGTGTTTTTGCTGAATATGGTGTGAGTCGGTCGCTATGAGCAGTCGCTAACATGCGCTCCCATACAGCGCTGTACTGGTCAAATAGCGACTCCTCACAATGTATTCATCATTACTGAACAGCGACTGAGTCGCTATAAAGTAGCGACCCACGACAGAGCACAGCGACTACTAGCGGGCGCTCTGAAAATGCCTGCTACAGACGCTCATCTGTCGCTACCTGGCGTTAGTGATGAATCAGCCTGCCCGATGCAATTACCAAGGAAGCATACCCACCTTGTAAGCCTGTTCCCACTCTCTCAGCCAAAAAAACTTTCACCAAGAGAGTGTGGAGCAGGTAATTACATGATCATTCATTGCAGATACATTCTTGAATTCTTGTATCAAGTAGCAACTTTGTGCTAGAAAAAATGTTTCTTCCATGTTGCCCCAAAAATCACCTGTGCCTGCAATGATGTAAATGGAACAAAAAGTTTACATTAGTAAAGTTTGTTTCTGTTTGGGGCAGGCTGATTCATCACTAACGCCAGGTAGCGACAGATGAGCGTCTGTAGCAGCATTTTCAGAGCGCCCGCTAGTAGTCGCAGTGCTCATCCTGAAACAGGATGCCCCACTGTAGGAAACCCCCTAGAGCACCTATAAAGACTCACCTTTTCCCTCTCCAACAGCGCATGCGCTAGCTCTCATCCAATAAGAGCGTCCTCTGTGACAAGGATCCCCTGCATCCCTGGTGGTGTACATGTGCTCCTGCCCCAGCCATTTAGATAGGTAGCAGTGAGAGCCGCTTGCTGAATGACATAGGCCCTTATTTATGAAGGAATAGCGCCAGGTAGCGACTGGTGAGTGACCGGTAATGACGGGCCCCGCCACGAGAACGCCGGCTCCCCACCACAATCACACATTTATCAAGCCAATCCTGCTTAGCGACTGAGATAGCGCCATATAGCGACTCATTCATCATTATTCCAGCATCAGCCCACAGCGCCAGCGAGCGACCTTGAACAGCGACAGGTAAGACCTCTCGCTACCTGGCGCTCTCCAATGCATTTCAATGGAACAATCTTTAAATATTCATAATTAATTGTTATTAATGTTTTTTTTTTTTTAATGATTTTCTGATATTATTGTATTCATATTACTAAATTCTTAAAACATTTTTTTTTTTGGTTTCCAAAAATATGGTGGTTTGGGGGTTAAAAAAACTACTTTTAACACATCGCCGCCAGCGCTCTGGGGTTTAAACAAGCATTTCACAGCGCAAGAATTTTTTGAGCGTGATTTTTTGATGAATATGGTGGAAGCCGGTCGCTATGGCCAGTCGCTATCATGCGCTCCCATACAGCGCGGAACCTGTCAAATAGCGACTCGTCACCCCCTATTCAAAATTACTGCACACCGACCGAACAACGGCCAAGCACAGCGACTACTAGCGGGCACTCTGAAAATACTGCTACAGACGCTCAACTGTCGCTACCTGCCGCTATTAATAAATCGGCCTCAAAGTCATGGCAGACGGCTCTCATTGGACGATAGCCTACGCAAGCACCGCTGGAATGAGGAAGTGGTGAGTAAAAGCATCATGAAGAACAACATTCTGGGGGGTTTCACACAACTTGGGGACTGGCACAAAACCTGGGAAAGTCAAATTGCGGGTTTTGTTCCACTTTAAAGTGCTACACCATTGTTTTAGGCTACATTTGGCGCTGTCCTAAACTGTTTTCTGTTTTTAAATTGAAGAAGAAATGGCTGAGATCAAGGTTTACAGTTTCACCTCATAATTTCTCTCCTGAAAAAAAGTAGGCTTGGCTTTTGGATCTGTGATGCTGCATAATAATCAGCTCTCTGTACAGAACAGAAATGTGATGAATCTGGAGGAGGAGGCGGAGAAAAGGCTGGGAGGAGGGAGGGACCAGCAATCCTGTCCCACTCCGCTTATCTGATTGGGGGATGGGATGAGAAAGAGAACGTCATTGGCTGAACCTGTAAACCCCGATATCTCGACTATTTCTGCTTGGATTTAAAAACAGAAAACTGTTTAGGACAGCGCCAAATGTAGCCAAATACAATGGTGTAACAATTTCCTTTGCCTGTAGTATCACTTTAACTACTATTACTGTGAAATTTGCTACTGCCATATTGTATTTTCACTTGAAATAACTCTATGGATAAATGGCAATTATATTATTAACTGAAACAAATTAAAAAGCTCACTGAGATGTAGGTTGCCATTCACACCGTAGCATGCTTTACCAATTATTTAGCATGACTCCCATTGATTTCTGTGTTTATTCCTCCACATTTATTGCTAACAATTTCATCCAGACCCAGAGACGCCATTCCTCCAGTCCTGCACTTAGCACTGATCATTTACGTCACCCATAAAAGTTCTAATCATCGGGCAGGTTGATTCATTACTAGCGCCAGGTATCGGCAGATGAGCATCTGTACAGAGGCGCTAAGAGCGACCGCTAGTAAACGCGCGCTGTAACAGAGCTCCTCAGTCGCTGTAGTAACCTGGCTGGCATTGATGAATGAGATGTATGTTGGGTGCTCTAACACCAGTACAGCGTTGCAGGGATCGAAAGGTAGCGCCAGCTCATTGCGACCGACTCTCAGCGACTCACACCATATTCAACAAAAAAACAGACACACAGAGCGTTGGCGTTCTGGATCTGGTCGCTATAGCATAGAGCGCCAGACGCTGTGTGATTAAAGTTTGTTTTTGAACACATATCCACCAGTAACAAAGCGAAAACATCGTAGTTGTACAGTGACATTAATACTTAATAATGGCGGACCTGTAATGACAATTCTGCATAAAAATCTAAAAAAATCAAAAAGTTTTCAAAAATGACTCTTTTTAGACCAGGAGAGGTGACACAATTATTTGAGATAAAAAAAAAAATAAATAAACAGAAGAAAAGGAACGTCCAATGAAATGTATGGGAGAGCGACAAGTAGCGACAGGTAATACCTGGCGCTCTGGAAGCTATAGACGCCGGTGCTATACGCTGAGCTGCCTGTGATGATGAATCGTATGCTACATGGCGCTGTTAGAGTCGCTCACCAGAATCTCCTTCATGAATGTGGTATTGCGTACAGCGCTTAACATTCACCAGACGCTGCCTGCCGCTACGAGGCACTACCTGCCGCTATCCCTTGATGAATAAACCCCTAAGTCCAGGTGTGCTGAGGTAAATGGTCATTGGGAAGTGCGATGCAGGAATGGGTCAGGGTGACATCCCTGCAGACCACTAGAATCTTAAGACACGAAAGGGACAAATTTATTCATTACAGTTTTTAGTAAGTCAAACAGGGTTTCAATACCTTCTCTGATGACTTAGGCCCTTATTTAACAAGGGATAGCGCCAGGTAGCGAATGGTGAGCGAACGGTAATGACGGGCCCCGCCACGAGAACGCCGGCTCCCCACCACAATCACACATTTATCAAGCAAATCCTGCTTAGCGACTGAGATAGCGCCATATAGCCACTCATTCATCATTATTCCAGCCTCAGCCCACAGCGCCAGCGAGCGACCTTGAACAGCGACAGGTATGACCTCTCGCTACCTGGCGCTCTCCAATGCATTTCAATGGAACAATCTTTAAATATTCATAATTAATTGTTAATAATTTTTTTTTTTTAATGTGAAAATTTCTGTTACCACTTCTGCCATGTTAGATATTTTTTTTAAGGTAAAAAAAAAATTAAAAAAAAATTTGTGCAGAATTGATATTACAGGTCTGATATTAATGTATTCATATTACAAAATGTTTTTATAAACTTGTTTTTTTTGGTTTCAAAAAATATGGTTGTTTGGGGGTTAAAAAACTACTTTTAACCCATCGCTGCCAGCGCTCTGGGGTTTAAGCATGCATTTTACAGCGCGAGAATTTTTTCAGCGTGATTTGTTAATGAATATGGTGGGAGCCGTTCGCTATGGCCATTCGCTATCATGCGCTCCGATACAGCGCGGAACCTGTCAAATAGCGACTCCTCATCCAATATTCAACATTACCGCACACCGACTGAGTCGCTGTCAACAACCGAACAACGACCAAGCACAGCGACTACTAGCGGGCGCTGTGAAAATACTGCTACAGTTGCTCATCTGTCGCTACCTGGCGCTATTAATGAATCGGCCTCTAATTTTCTACAATTCAAATCCTGCTCTAAAAAAAACCTCAGACTTGTATTCAGAATGAACGGCAGTTTTGGGATCAGGTGCTTCTGGCTCTCACCTCCCCCGCTTTTTAATTTCCCATGGGCATCTCCACTAGCAAAACAAGCGGCAGTTACAACAGCTGTTCTGCTGACAGTACTCTCCTCATTTGTAGTGCATCACTTTACTGCTTTGCTGCCACTTCTCATGTTCATCATTAGTATTGGCCGTTCTCACTGGTGGAAGGTAAAAGTCTGTCAGGAGCAAACACTCAGACCCTTCCCCATCATCCCAGGCTTTAGTGAAAGTTATGTGTGACTTGGCATTGGTGCCCAACCTTCTCCTGAAGGGCCACCAACAGGTCATGTTTTGTGGATCGCCATATAACTGACTCTATAGCTCTCTATGAGCACTAATGACTTCACCTTACTTCCTTAGAGGAAATCAGCAAAATCAGGCCTTTTTGGAGGTCCCTGAGGAAGGAGTACATGTGCCTTTAGAGCAAGCATGCCGGGGGAGTTAATGCCACTCTGTGACCATTTGTAGCCATGATAGTTACAACATCTGTTGTGTTGATATGTAGGCATAATGTAGGTAACTTATATAGGTAAATATTAGTAGATATTTGGCCTAAACTTTTCAAATGATAGAACTGGCAATACCCACTTCCTCATATAAAAGTTGACTAATTGAAGAAGCCCTTAAATCAAGCTGCAGTGTTTTTTTATTTGGCTGTGGTTTCACTGCATATGGAAATGTATATGCATTAAACCGCACATGCTCAACCTGTGGCTCTCAGAGTCATCTGACGTGGCATCAAATCGGGGAGGCTGATTCATCATTAGCAGCAGGTAGCGACAGATGAGCGTCTGTAGCAGGCATTTTCAGAGCGCCCGCTAGTAGTTGCAGTGCTCGGCTGTGGGTCGCTACTTTATAGCGACTCAGTCGCTGTTCAGTAATGTTGAATACATTGTGAGGAGTCGCTATTTGACCAGTAAAGCGCTGTATGGGAGCGCATGTTAGCGACTGCTCATAGCGACCGACTCACACCATATTCAGCAAAAAAAACAGCCTCACAAATCTCTGGCGCTGAAAAATAGTTGTTTGTAGCCCAGAGCGCAGGAGGCGATGTGTTTAAAGTGTGTTTTCCAGCATCTATCAACTAGTAACAAAGCGAAAACATATGGAATTACATTGTAACAACATTGTAACATGAACACTTTAATGCCAGACCTGTAATGTCATTTCTGAGGAAATCTTTAAAAAATGAAAAAATTATGAAAAAACTGCTATTTCAATGCCAGAAGAGGTCACAGAATTATTTGTGATTTAAAAAAAAATAAATAAAAAAATAAAAAAAACCCAGTTTAAAGAGAAGAAAAGGATCATCCATTGAAATGTATGGGAGAGCGGCAGGTAGCGAGAGGTCATACCTGGCGCTGTGCAAGGCTGAACGCTGGCGTGCTCGCAGAGGCTTTGAAAATGATGAATCAGACGCTACATGGCGTTATCCCAGTCGCTAAACAGATTCTGCTTGATAAATGTGTAATTGCGTGCCGTGTCCGGCGCTCACCAGTCGCTACCTGTCGCTACCTGTCATTAACCAGCCACTACCTGACGCTATCCCTTCTTAAATAAGGGCCTAAGTGAAGGTGGAAAGCAGTGTAGATAGGTGCATTATGTGGCGAAGTGGGAGAGGTAGAGAGAACTGTCACATAAAGTGAGTTAGAGTTAAACTGGACCTGGCACAGTTAAAAGAAAGTTAAACAGCCTTGCACAGTTGTAAAAAAAAACTCCCCAGCGCTCATATTCCCCAACTGCATGCATGATACTGAATCATTGTCAGCACTTACATTTGTTCCTGCATCCACTCATAGCTGAAACATCACCTCGCTGATTTTCTCCTGGTACTGGCCATTTTGGAGCTTCCTCTCCCAGCATCTCAGCCGTGCTGCTGCCTGGATTCAACTGACATAACTGACAAATCACAGGAAACCCAGCAGCACTTCCTGTTTGCAGGCAGCCTGCAGATCTGTGAACCACAATTTTGTTTTTAAAATTTACCACAACAGGAGTTAGAAAAGGGTCATTACATTTTTATGTGCAGCAATCTATATTGCTCTTGGAAGGGATGCATATGAGCACTGTTTGCTGTGTTAGTCCGGTTTAGGTCATTTTTGACTGTTGGTATGGTTTAATAGAGGCTCGGGAGTTTACAAGGATGGGTACACTGGCAGCAGTGGGCTGGAGGAACACAGTGACATTGATTGACAGCAGCATCCAGAGGTAAATCCCATGTCCAACACCACTGGAGCTCCTGGGTGGAAGGATATAAAAAGATAAAAGAAATATCTAGAATGAATTGCATAATAATGGTATAAGTCAGGATCGTGTTTATATGAGAGTTTAAGGTTTGCTATAAGAGGGTAAGTTTGTGTCAATGGGCATGTATGATTTGATTAGAAGTGCCAAAATACAAAAGTTAACCAGGCCTCGATTTCTTCTCTCGAATATACACAATCCCTTTATTAGTACATCAAATCATATGCAACACATATAACCAATAATAGAAGAGCCCAGAACCCTCACTATCCCACCCTCCTCCCTACAAAACCCACCCAAATGCCAGAAAAATGGCAAAAAATTGTTAAAATGACAACGTTGTCAATAAGGTAAGGCTGGGGGTCCCCCACAAACCACCACACCCACAGGCACACAAAAGGAACTAAGCAGGCAAAAGTCCGGAGTGCAGATGCTAAAGGGAGACTAAACAGTTTCCACATATGTGGTGACCATCCCAAGAGTCTGGACAAAAGTCATAAAATACAATAGCAATGTGCAAAACCCGCTAGGCAAGGGAAATCAGTATCAAGCAGACTTGGAGGCCGATTTATTAATAGCGCCAGGTAGCGACAGATGAGCGACAGTAGCGTTATTTTCACAGCGCACGCTAGTATTCGCTGTGCTTGGCCGTTGTTCGGCTGTTGACAGCGACTCAGTCGGTGTGCGGTAATGTTGAATACGGGGTTAGGAGTCGCTGTTTGACTGGGTCTGCGCTGTATGTGAGCGCCTGACAGCGAATGGTCATAGCGAACGGCTCCCAGCATATTCATTAACAAATCACGCTCAAAAAATTCTGGCACTGTGAAAAGCTTGTTTAAACCCCAGAGCGCTGGCGGCGATGGCTTAAAAGTAGTTTTTAACCCCCAAACAACCATATTTTTTCATTTAAAAATTAAACAAGTTTTTCTAAACATTTTGTAATATGAATACATTAATATTAGACCTGTAATATCAATTCTGCACATTTTTTTTTTTTTTACATTTTTTGCCTTAAAAAAAAAAATAACTAACATTGCCGAAGTGGTCACAGAATTTTTGACATTTAAAACAAAAAAACAAAAAAAAAACAATAATATCAATTAAATATGAATATTTAAAGATTGCTCCATTGAAATGCATTGGAGAGCGCCAGGTAGCGAGAGGTCATACCTGGCGCTGTGATGGGATTAGCAGCGGCGCTGTTCGTTGCAGTCCGCTACATGATGAATGCCGCGCTAGCTGACGCTCTCGCCGGCGCTAGCCTCATTTAGAGTGATAAATGCGTGATTGTGTCCGCCGCCTGGCGTTCTGGAGTCGGTAGCCGCCGATAGCTGGCGCTACCTGGCGCTAGTGGGACACTACCTGGCGCTATCCCTTGATAAAAAAGGGCCATAGAACCACAGCAGCACAATACAGAAATCTGCGGCTCTATAGTAGGTACTCACCTGTAATAAATCTATAAATATAAAATAGTATAAAATATGATTGGAATGTGTTTGGGATTGGTGTGTTGAGGGTGGGGGCAATATTGGTGTTATTTTTGATTGTAATTGTTATTAAACGGTCCTATTATCCTAATAGTTTAAAATCTTCATTAGGCCATTCAAAATAATAAATCTGAAATTCTGAACCATTTAATTTCATTGTGGCCCATGACTGGTCACCAAATTACTAAGAGGCCGATTCATTAACAGCGGCAGGTAGCGACAGTTGAGCGACAGTAGCGGCATTTTCAGAGCACCCGCTAGTAGTCGCTGTGCTTGGCCGTTGTTCGGTAGTTGATAGCGACTCAGTCGGTTTGCCGTAATGTTGAATATTGGGTGAGGAGTCGCTATTTGACAGGCTCCGCACTGTATGGGAGCGCATGATAGCGACTGGTCAGAGCGACCGGCTTCCACCATATTCATCAAGAAATCACGCTCAAAAAATTCTCGCGCTGTGAAATGCATGTTTAAACCCCAGAGCGCTGGCGGCGATGGGTTAAAAGTAGTTTTTTAACCCCAAACAACCATATTTTTGGAAACCAAAAAAAACACATTTTTTAAATAATTTAGTAATATGAATACATATATAATATCAGACCTGTAATATCAATTCTGTACAATTTTTTTTTTTTCCCTTAAAAAAATTATCTAAAATGGCAGAAGTGGTCACAGAATTTTCCACATTTAAAAAAAAAAAAAAATTAATAACAATTAATTATGAATATTTAAAGATTGTTCCATTGAAATGCATTGAAGAGCGCCAGGTAGCGAGAGGTCATACCTGTCGCTGTTCAAGGTCGCTCGCTGGCGCTGTGGGCTGAGGCTGGAATAATGATGAATGAGTCGCTATATGGCGCTATCTCAGTCGCTAAGCAGTATCGGCTTGATAAATGTGTGATTGTGGTGGGGAGCCGGCGTTCTCGTGGCGGTGCCCGTCTTTACCGGCCGCTCACCAGTCGCTACCTGTCGCTATTCCTTGTTAAATAAGGGCCTAAGTGGCTCGTGTTCTTCAAAAGGTTGAGCACCATTGCATTAAACTATTAAAGATAGCCCATAAATACCTTACCAATTTTCTGTATGGCTCCAGATAGTGACCACATGACTAAAACAAAAAAAAGTTTGCCCTGACTGACTGGCAACTACCAAATAATCTAAAGGAAGCCAGCCCCCACTCTCCTATTTACACTATAGTTCCCCTAACGTGGAGGCTGATTCATTACTAACGCCAGGTATCGGCAGATGAGCGTCTGTAAAGTGGCGCTTAGAGCGACTACTAGTAGACGCTGTAAACATGTATCGGGCGCTCAGTCGCTGTAGTAACCTGGCCTGCATTGATGAATGTGATGTATGTTGGGCACTCTAACACCAGTACAGCGCTGCAGGGAGCGAGAGGTAGCGACAGCTCAGTGCGACCGGCACTCAGCGCTCCACACCATACTTATCAAAAAAGGACACACACAGCGTTGGCGCTTTAAATCTGGTCGCTATAGCATAGAGCGCCAGATGCTGTGTGATTAAAGTCTATTTTTGAACACAGTAACAAAGCGAAAACACATGGAATTACATTGTTTTAACACTGTGACATTAACACTTTAGTGCCAGACCTGTAATGACAATTCTGCAGAAAAATATATATAGTCAAAAAAGTTTCTAAAAATGTTTGTTTGCAGCCAGGAGAGGTCACACAACGATTTGAGTAAAAAAATCTAATAAAAAATGTCAAACACGCTGTTTAAACACAAGCAAATGAACGTCCATTGAAATGTATGGGAGAGCGACACTGAGCGACAGGTAGTACATGGCGCTCTGGAAGCTCGAGCGCCGGCGCTATACACAGAGCCGCCTGTAATAATACATGGGACGCTACATGGCGCTGTTAGAGGCGCTCACCAGATTCGCTTTATAAATGTGGTTTTGCCTACAGCGCCCAGGGTTCACCAGACACTGCCTGCTGCTACGAGGCACTACATGGCGCTATGCCTTCTTAAATAACCCCCCAGTGTGTTTTTCTGTCATGTTAGCCGCAATCATGCAGATCCATCTTGCCAAACTTTTTATCCCAGAAACAACTTGTACCAACATGCCTTAAAGGGGAACAAAACCAAGGATTTGTCTATCCCAGGTTCTGTCCCCGCTTTTTGAAACCCCCCAGTTCGCCCAGTAAAGTCACCTCTGCTCGGGCTAATGGTGCATGTGCTAGCTCTGGTCCTTTGCCGTGTTTACATCCTTCGGCAAAGGGCTCTCATTAATTTCAATGGCGGAGTGAGAGCGGCCGCATCCCCAGCAGTGCTGATACAGTTGGCCGCTTTAACATTCATATACACAGAATTTTTTTGTAGTTATGGATGCAGAGTATGCTTGTTGTTGTAGATCCATGACACCTCCCCCTAGTCTTCCCCTTGCCACTTTGGCTTTCCAAAACACCCAGTAATGCTATACATATGGCAAGGCATGCCACAGAGGAGACTACTCTGACAGCTCATTAGGTGAGTCTGGATTTTGGGTGGAGACACAAAGCATATGGTGCAAATGAAGATGTTGTTATTTATACCCCTTCCCAGTGGGTATCCCAAACCAGGATGCCCCACACTCCCAAACTCGCCTGGTCCTGGGAACCCTTTACCAGTCTGATCAGCGATAAGCTAAGGCCCTTATTTAAGAAGGGATAGTGTCAGGTAGTGGCTGGTTAATGACAGGTAGCGACAAGTAGCAACTGGTGAACGCCGGACACGGCACGCAATTCCACATTTATCAAGCAGAATCTGTTTAGCGACTGGGATAGCGCCATGTAGCGTCTGATTCATCATTTTCACAGCCTCAGTGAACAGCGCCAGCGTTCAGCCTTGCACAGCGCCAGGTATGACCTCTCGCTACCTGACGCTCTCCCATACATTTCAATGGACGATCCTTTTCTTCTCTTTAAACAGGTTTTTTTTTGTTTTTTTTTTCCCAAAAAATCACAAATAATTCTGTGACCTCTTCTGGCATTGAAATAGCAGTTTTTTCATAATTTTTTTTATTTTTTATATATTTCCTCAGAAATGACATTACAGGTCTGCCATTAAAGTGTTCATGTTACAATGTTGTTACAATGTAATTCCATATGTTTTCGCTTTGTTACTAGTGGAAAGATGCTGGAAAACAGACTTTAAACACACCGCCTCCTGTGCTCTGGGCTTCAAACAAGTATTTTTCTGCGCTAGAGATTTGTGGGGCTGTTTTTTTGCTGAATATGGTGTGAGTCGGTCGCTATGAGCAGTCGCTACCATGCGCTCCCATACAGCGCTGTACTGGTCAAACAGCGACTCCTCACAATGTATTCACCATTACTGAACAGCGACTGAGTGGCTATAAACTAGCGACTCACGGCTGAGCACTGCGACTACTAGCGGGCGCTCTGAAAATGCCGCTACTGTCGCTCATCTGTCGCTACCTGCCGCTAATGATGAATCAGCCTGCCCGTGAGTCTGTGTTGCAGCTGCATCAGCACTGCCTCTCCCATCTGCTGACTTGAATATCAGCTGGCAGGGGGTGCACAATGCTAAGGGAGCACGGATGTTTATGGCTAAGAAGAACATTTATTTGCCAATAGAATAGGTGGGAGACATTAGGGACTAGGGTTCAGAAAAAAAGGTTGCAAAACTCTTTTTTGAACTTTGGTTCTCTATAATGCATTTATCATAGTCGGAGTTCAAATTTGTGAAGAATTGTATAACCTTCTATTTATATGGACACTAAATTCGCTAAAATGGTGAGATTAGTGTACCCCAGCACTACAGCAATTAGGCAGGACAGGGGGTTAAGAAAAATATAGAATCAGCACTTTCGATCGGCGCAGTTTTACGCAGGGTCCACAGCATAGCTGCTCAAAGTGGCATCCCCTGCTCTGTATGTGTTCCTGGGGGGGGGGGGCACAAAACAGGGGAGGTCACTCTATAAAGCTGTCATCAGTAGCACGTTGGAACACACTTAGGCCCTTATTTATGAAGGAATAGCGACAGGTAGCGACTGGTAATGACGGGCACCACCACGAGAACGCCGGCTCCCCACCACAATCACACATTTATCAAGCCAATCCTGCTTAGTGACTGAGATAGCGCCATATAGCGACTCATTCATCATTATTCCAGCCTCAGCCCACAGCGCCAGCGTCCGACCTTGAACAGCGACAGGTATGACCTCTCGCTACCTGGCGCTCTCCAATGCATTTCAATGGAGCAATCTTTAAATATTCATAATTAATTGTTATTATTTTTTTTTTTTTTCTTTTAAATGTGAAAAATTCTGTGACCACTTCTGCCATGTTAGATAATTTTTTTAAGGTAAAAAAAAAAAAATAGTACAGAATTGATATTACAGGTCTGATATTAATGTATTCATATCACCAAATTATTTAAAAAACTTTTTTTTTTTGGTTTCCAAAAATATGGTTGTTTGGGGGTTAAAAAACTACTTTTAACCAATTGCCTCCAGCGCTCTGGGGTTTAAAGAGCGCGAGAATTTTTTGGCTAGGGCCAGTCACTATCATGCGCTCCCATACAGCGTGGAACCTGTCAAATAGCGACTCCTCACCCAATATTCAACATTACGGCACACCGACTGAGTCGCTATCAACTACAGAACAACGGCCAAGCACAGCGACTACTAGCGGGCGCTCTGAAAATGCCGCTACAGTCGCTCAACTGTCGCTACCTGCCGCTATTAATGAATCGACCTCCCAATGCAGAAACCAGGTGGGATATATATTTTTATCCTGGGTTTTATTTCTCCTCTCCAGGGCGTATATCTGATCCCACAGCACATACGCAGCACAACCCTCCAATCGGGTTTCCTAGCCATGAATATGAATCAGTTATAGTCTAGCTGCTGTCGTTTCCCCTTCGGCTGTGTGTACCCATTCCAGCCACATGTGGAAACTCACATTGGGTATAGCTGCCTATGGTGGCTGCACAATTACTATGGCAATGCCAGTGAGGTCAGCAAGCAGAGTTTCACACAGCAGGGCATCACAAATGGGGGTGCTGCAGATGAAAGTAGTACCCCAGGCCTGTAATCTTTTGAACTCCATAGCCAGGTTACAAGGGTTTTGTCCTTCTTTAAGTTAAATCAGACCTATACCCTACAGCATCTCTTTAGTGTACCATACACTCACACCCCTAAGTATCATAAACTAGTATGGCTGTCTTCTTAAAATTAGTTGAAATGCTCAAAATCTGGCAGTTTTACTTACTGCTTTATATTCACACAACTTGGCACAATGTGCATCGGCCATACAGTGGCCAGTTGGGTTCACATGCATGATAACCTGCCACTGGCTTCTGCCAATCACTTAGGCACATTGGGAGCACAGAAGGAATGAGTAGTCTTTACTGTGGATTTTACTTTTTTACTTTGGGTATCAGTTTCTGTGTATGAAAAGTTAAAAAGAGTGCAATCTGTTTTAAGCAACCTTTTTTTTGGTGTAGTGCTCCCCTTTGTGGCCGCTTGAACTGGCCAAACAGGTAATCCCTAGTCCTAAGAGCTGGGTAGTGTTGCTGGAGCATGTCGGCAAAGCTGGAGCAAGCAGGGACAGACACAGCACTGCCCCCCCCCCAAGTGTGAGCCTCTTCTCTCCTCTCCTTTCAGGTGCTGTATATCCACAGATCCCTACCGTAGATGTTTCTATCTGATCTATAGTGCAAAGTGTATTGTTTATTTGATCACTGTTTTTTGTGGCAATAAGGATCGAATTGAAAATATTAGATATGTTATTGCTCATTTGATTATACAAAGTGTGTTATAAGAAAATATGTTTTTTATTCTATTTTTAGGGAAACCCTGTGCAACCAGTGATATCCTCAAGGGTTTATGTCCGGAAAACTGCCACCAAGACTGGTACCCGTAGAAAAATTGAGATGTGTACTTTGAGACAATATATAGGGCCTTATTTATGCGCCATTTAACATGAGTTTTTGAACGCTGGCATATCTTTTGAATTTGAGATCAAAGCATTTATGATAATTAAAAAATCAATTTTCCTAAACTATCAAGAAAAAACAAACGGGCAGGCTGATTCATCATTAGCGCCAGGTAGCGACAGATGAGCGTCTGTAGCAGGCATTTTTAGAGCACCCGCTAGTAGTCGCAGTGCACAGCCGTGAGTCGTTAGTTCAGTAATGTTGAATACATTTGACCAGTACAGCGCTGTATGGGAGCGCATGTTAGCGACTGCTCATAGCGACCGACTCACACCATATTTTGCAAAAAAACAGCCTCACAAATCTCTGGCGCTGAAAAATGCTTATTTGAAGCCCAGAGCGCAGGAGGTGGTGTGTTTAAAGTGTACCAACACCCTCCACTGATCGGCTCGGGAATCTATAAGATTCCCGGACCGATCAGTCCCCTGACTGCGGGGCACCCTGATCGTGTGAAACCCCCCAGAAACCCCTAAATCCCTACCTGCACCTAGATCCAGCGGCGGCCGCCGCCGCCTCCCGCGCGTCCCTCTAGCAGGATGCGCACTCGCACCGGCCGTTTGTGAATGGCCGGCGCGCGC
Source organism: Gastrophryne carolinensis (assembly GCA_027917425.1). NCBI lineage: Eukaryota > Metazoa > Chordata > Amphibia > Anura > Microhylidae > Gastrophryne > Gastrophryne carolinensis. The sequence goes on from CM051234.1 coordinate 259,618,480, forward strand.
TGCGCGCCCTGTAAGAGTGACGCACGGGAGGCGGCGGCGGGGCACCCCCGATCGGACCAAAACCCAGGATAGTCAAAATCCTGGGTGTTGGTCCACTTTAAAGTCTGTTTTTCAGCATCTTTCCACTAGTAACAAAGCAAAACATATGGAATTACATTGCAACAACATTGTAACTTGAACACTTTAATGCCAGACCTGTAATGAAATTTCTGAAGAAATATATAAAAAATGAAAAAAAGAGGTCAAAGAATTATTTGTGATTTAAAAAAAACAAAAACAAACAAATACCCCGTTTAAAGAGAAGACAAGGATCGTCCATGGAAATGTATGGGAGAGCGACAGGTAGCGAGAGGTCATACCTGGCGCTGTGCAAGGCTGAACGCCGGCGCTGTTCACTGAGGCTGTGAAAATAATGAATCAGACGCTACATGGCGCTATCCCAGTCGCTAAACAGATAAATGTGTAATTGCGTGCCGTGCCCGGCGTTCACCAGTCGCTACCTCTCATTAACCAGCCACTACCTGATGCTATCCCTATCCCTTCATAAATAAGGGCCTTTAATTTAAATCCACAAGATCCCCTAAACAAAACAATACCGAACATGCATAGGTACTTTAAACCCTTTAACTGCCAGCCTACTTGAAATTTTGTCACCCTATGTTGACTGGCCATTTTCACCATTTTGTGCTGTTTAACTGTACTTTTTGCAGGATTTTCGGGGCAGATTACATACTGTATCTTCAGCAGAGTTAGGATTATAACATGAAATGTCTTGTTTGTAATTTTTTTTCAGTGTTTTATGATTATTTTTGGGTAAAAATATTTACAAAAATGTTTTTTTTAAATAAAAAATTGAAATTTTTCAGGAAAACCATATTACGTGTAAAAGCCCCATTCCTTCTTATTAGAATGGTACAACATATATATCGGTAGACCCCTGTTACTGCCCAGGAGACCCCTCAAACTGGAAAAAGGCCTGCTCATTAGCTGTTCCTGTTCATTTAAAGTGGTTTCAAAGTGGGCAAAGTTATTTTTGTGGCTGGTTTCAAAATGAGGAGTTCAAACAGCAGAGGTAAAGTGCAGAGGTTGCTACCTTTGAATTCACTGTTAGCTGACTGCCTTGTCTTTTTATCTGTTTGCTTCTTGGTTGTAAATTCCTCACTTTATAAAGGGATTTGTTAGTGAGCTCCCCAGTTTAGGAAAAATATGCCCTATGCGTACCAATACTGTCCAGTGTACTTGTACGCTGCTTTGCGCAACGCATTTAAAAAGCATTGCAGGCCCCCTTTTTAGTGCAATGTTGTAACAGCGCAGGTCAGTGGGGGTCTGTGGCGGTGTGGGCATAGCACATGTATAATGCAGTGTACCTGCTTTGTGTTTGTGTTAGACTTTACCATTTACTTATGCAAAAAAAAAGAAAAACTTTGGAACATTTAATAGGTTTAGAAAAAAAAAGCCCTTAAAAATATCCCTATCGCTAAGCTCCGTCCGAAAGGAAAAATAAAAAAAAAAACCTTCAATATCTCCTTCCGTCCATCACTCCCTCCTCCCCCACCTCCCCTCCCCTCGGAACTCCACCATACTTTCAAAACCAATATCTGTTCAAATTTAGGGTTACCAAATAAAGAGGAAGGTGGGGTGCCATCTGATGTAAGGTGACCCTTCTTTCTCACCCTATCCCAGGTTGGTGTCATCTCTAGGGCTACTGGGCATGCTATCTTTGGCCACTGTTTATTAGAGATCCAAAGAAGAGCTTTCAGGGAAAACCGAGAGCACCCCTCTGTCTGCATCTCAACCGATCCCAGTTTTTCCCTGTCTCTAAATATCACTGAGAATTGCGAGACCCTGGCTGCCTCATAGTATTTCATAAGGCAAGGAACTCCTAGTCCCCCTGTTCTTTGGTCAAATATAGGGTGGTTTTATCTATTCCCTTTACTTTACCTTTCCATATGAATCGAAATATCCCACATTTTTCCATATCTTCCCTCAGAATTGCAATAGGGAGGGCTCTAAAATAGTATAATACCTTCGGAAGAAGGTCCATTCCAGGATAAAGAATTCATCACCTTAGGGCTTCCCTCAGTTTTTTAAATAGTGGCATATAGTTTCGTCTATACATCAATCTATACATATCTTTAAGTCTTGGGGTCAACTTAATACCCAGGTAAGTAATATCTGAAATCCCAGCGAATATCTAATAGTTCCTTCAAACTATCTCTACTTTCCGATCTTAAACTAATATTTAATGCTAAAGATTTGGTCCTGGTTATCCTCAGGCCCGAGACACTTGAAAACTAATCTAAGGTATGAAAGATAGATAGAATTGAGGTTTTCGGGTTTGGTTACAAAGAGCAAATTGTCCGCAAAAAGAGCACATTTATGTTCTTTAGCTGCACATTTTACCCCGCTAAATCCCTGCTATCTATGGAATCTCTCAGCCAATGTCTCCATTGCCATAACAAAGAGAGAGGGGGATAGGGGGCATCCCTGTCTGGTCTCGCAGTTGCTGATATGGCTCAGTGCCATATCCAATGATTAAGACTGAGGCTCTGGGATTGGAATACAGGGCTCCAAAGATTGTTAGGAACCCCTTGCCAAAACCCATTCTTTGTAAAATAATCTTCACAATATTCCCAGGATAGCTTGTCAAAAGCCTTCTGGACATCAACCGTCAGGAGCACCCCCTCCTTTGGTTCTCCCCCATCCAAGCACTCCCTAAGGAGAGAGATGACGTTAATAACTCTCCTGATCGGATCCCTGCCTACCCGGAATAAAGCCCACCTTGTCTGGGCGATTACTGCTGCTAAAAATCTATTTAATCGCCCTGCCACTGTCTTCAAATCACAATCACCCTATGCTTAATACTATTGTACCATAAAACCATGTGTGGGGCAATATACAAACTGTTTGTAATACATATTAGAGAATCCATCTAGATCAGGTGCCTTTGATATAACCATCTCCCGTACAGCATGTACCACCTCGTTTTCTAAGAGATGCTGTTGTGAATTAAGTTCAAACCGGATCAGAGTGAGTCACTGGATGTCATATATCTTGACTTTTCTAAAGCATTTGATACTGTGCCACATAAAAGACTGGTACAAAAGATGAGAATGCTTGGACTGGGGAAAAACGTGCATACATGAGTAATTGGCTAAATGATAGCTAACAGAGGGTGGCTATTAATGGTACATGGAATGGATCACCATTACTATAATAGCTGAGTACCACAAGGGTCAATTTTGGTCCTCTTTATATATTAAAGCGGTCCTTCACTCTGAATAAGAGTCTATCTTATATGTTTCCCACACCCTGTACATACAAATTGCCCACATTAAAAATCATCCTACCTGCATCTACTGCATGTTATGAGCCTTTAAACATCCAAGATGGCGGCTCATGGAACATCAGGCAGCCTGCAAACAGGAAGTGTCTTCTGACTGTGCTGCTCTGCATTCTGGGATTGCTGACCTTTTCCTGACCCCAGCTCTGCTCTGTCTGAGCAAAGCACAGCTATAACCCACCCCCCCTGTACTTTATCCCACTTTCCTCTCCTCAGTAAATGTGATGCTTCTGAGTCAAGATGGTGGCGCCCGTATCCTAAAGTCCTGAACAGAGTTGCAGCCCAGTGGGGGAAAGAATAATAAGTAAATGACTAAAAACTTAGAATATATTAACTTTAAATGCAGGGGAATAATTTTTTAAGGGTTTGGGCTTTTCAATAAATCATGGTGAAGATCCGGTTTAATTACATTGTGAAAGGATTATACAGTAATGCATCAATCTTTGCAGATTATACCAAGCTGTTTAAAGTAATTAACACAAAAGTGGACAGCAGACAGCTACAAACAGATTTGGATAAACTGGAAGCAAGTACAGTAAAATGGCAAATTAAGTTCAGATCAAATTAAGTACAGATAAATGTAAGGTTAGGCACATGGGAAGGAGCAATATGTGTCATGATTACTAAATATGGAAATGCAATGACCTACTGAGGTAATGATAAACTTAACTGTAGTGCCCAATGCCAGGCAACAGGCTGCCAAGGCTCATGGGTTGCATCAAGAGGAAGCATAGGTGCCCATAACCAGAGCATCATTTTACCCCTCTATAAGTCACTGGTCAGGCCCTATATGGAATATTGTGTAGAGTTCGCAGCACCAGTGCACAAGAAGGACTTATCAGAACTGAAGCACATTCAAAGACAGCAACTAAATTAATAAATGGAATGCAGGGACTAGAGTACCCTGAAAGATTGTCAAACCTATTGTCAGGTTTATTTCAGTTGGAAAAGAGATGCCCAATGGGTGATCTAATAACTATGTATAAATATATCCGGGGTAAATACAAAGTGCCGTCCTACAATCTATAGATACCGCAGATTTTAACCATAACCCGAGGGCATCCGCTAAGGTTAAAGGAAAGGTGATTCCTCCACCAACATAGAGTGGAATCTTCTTTGTAAGAGCAGTGAGAGTATGGAACTCTCTGCCAGAGAAGGTAGTCATGAAAAATACACTAAAAGAGTTCAAAAGTGACCTGGATGCCTTTTTTGCATGTAATACCATTACCAGCTATGGCTACTAGACCACTAAAGGGAGATCTTATTTTCTATACAGGCTGGATGCACTAATGTCTTTATTCAGCCTTACATACTATGTTACTATTGCCCTTATTCATCAAGGGATAGCGCCAGGTAGTGTCTGACGAGCGCCAGGTCCCGCCAGCTAACGGCGGCTACCGACTCAAGTACGCCCGGCGTCGGCCACAATGACGCATTTATCAAGCTAAATGAGGCTAGCGCCGGCGAGAGCCACAGCTAGCGCGGGATTCATCATGTAGCCGACTGCAACGAACAGCGCCGCTGCTAATCCCATCACAGCGACAGGTATGACCTGGCGCTCCCTGGCGTGGTCCAATGCATTTCAATGGAGCAATCTTTAAATAATCATAATTAATTGCTATTAATGTTTTTTTTTTTTTTTTTAATGTCAAAAATTCGGTGACCACTTCTGCAATGTTAGGATTTTTTTTTAAGGTAAAAAAAAAAAAAAAAATGATTTTGTGCAGAATTGATATTACAGGTCTGATATTAATGTATTCATATTAAAAAATGTTTATAAAAACTTGTATAATTTTACAATCAAAAAATATGGTTGTTTGGGGGTTATAAACTATTTTAAATCCATCGCCGCCAGCGGTCTGGGGTTTAAACAAGGAATTCACAGCGCTAAAAAATTCGTAGCGTGATTTGTTAATGAATCTGCAGCAAGCCGTTCGCTCTGGCCATTCGCTGTCAGGCGCACCCATACAACGCGGAACCTGTGAAACATCGACCCCTAACCCCGTATTCAACATTACCACACACCGACTGAGTCGCTGTCAACAAGCAAACCCCGGCCAAGCACAGCGAATACTAGCTGGCGCTGTGAAAATCACGCTACTGGCGCTCATCTGTCGCTACCTGGCGCTATTAATGAATCGGCCTCCCCGTGCACTATCATGGTGTAGGATCCCCCGCTCTCCAGGAGGCAGGAACCCTTGCTTTTTTAAAAAGAAAATGGTGTGGGGTCTCCCCTATCCAAGCAAAACCAGGCTAGGCACCAGCTATTAGGGCTGGTAGACCAGGGCGTGAAGGCCGAGCACCCAGCTCCTGGCCCTGAAGGCTACAAACCCGCATAGCCCTCATGGGCTGCAGGCTCTTCTGTCCCCCCATCTGGGGAGGCAGTTTATGGGGCCAGGGATTAAGGGCAAGTCACTCACTTGCCGCAGGTGACTTGCCAGCCCATCATAAGGGGGCAGGGGATCGGAGTCTGCCCTTGCACCCATCCTTCACCGATCACTGGCAGCCTCCTGATAGCTCGTCCACTGCCGAAGCAGCCTTTTATACCAGAGGAGTGTCGTGATGTCATTTTACTAATACAATAAAAGGCCCCTCTCTGCCAACAGGCTGAGCGGTCAGAGGTGGAGAGGGGAAGCAAGAAACGGGTGATCACCCTGGTACAGGGGGTTGGATGCCCCCAGGGATAGAGCAGGCCCCCAGCATTGGATCACGGACTGAGATGAGATCAGCAAACTGGGAAACACCATGTGAAATTCACGTGGCTGGCAGTTAATGGTCGGAGAGGCAATCACATGGGGTTATGCAAGGTAAAGGCGAGTATCTCTCTAATGAAAGGCTCACTGATGGCATAAGGGGTTAGGTTAATGTTCCTGTGGACCAGGCCTACCTGGTAGGTTTCTGACTACTAGAGTAGATCCGAACAGCTGAGGACAAGTATTGCTCCCTATGGAATATTCATAGAAAGGCAAATGTCTATTGGTTCACTTAATTGTTCCAATTTCAACAGTGGTTGTTCCTCTCATAATGGGTAATTTTGGTCTCAATAGTAAAAAGCCCCTTTGTTATTTTCACTGTCACAATGCCGGTAAACAGAAAGCTGGCTGCATGGAGATCACTGAACAAAGAGTAGAATTAAAGGGTCTAACAGGAAAACAGGATGCTCGCCTTATCTTCCCCGCAGCTGCTTTCTCCTGATATGGCAATTAGAGGTACCCCTCGGCTCCAATCACTGCAATGAAGGAGGAGTGCCAGGCCCTGCCCCCTGGCGCCCCCTCAATTGCCATGAACGGTGTTGGTTTCGCTCCTGGAGCCATGAATGCCCAAGCGGTGTGGAGTAGATTAACCCAGATTAAAACCTGTCACCCATGGATATTATTCTGGACATATTTTTTTCAGTTTTTAACAGCAAGTTCATACAAATGTTTAATATTGAGCAATTTCACAATACAGCTCCATTAATATAAAATGTGATATATATACATATTAGCATTGTCATATTTTTGTTATTATTTTAATGCACACATGAACATACTAAACAATATTAATTACAAAATTGTTATATGTTAACATATTCTCCAGTTCCTTTAGGTAAATGCAGCAATCCAGGAAATTGATTTGGACCAGTGTTTGAAATGTGGAGCCCAACCGTATCAGTAAAACCTGACTGGTTGCTTTGGAAACTGTTTGAAATTGACTTCACCTTGCAATGATTTTGATTAATTCCTACTGGATTTATATACTTCCAAATAATTAAACAATTTGTCAGTTGGGTCTGTTTTTTTTCCTCTGCAGACCAGTTTTCCATCATTCTTCAGCTGTGGTTTGCAAAACTTGTTGTAGTGGAATGTGGACGGACCTAACTCCAGCAAAAGTCAAGATCAATCAACTTTAGCGAGTTCTTGAAATACAACACACAGTCTAGTCATTTTTAGATGCAGACTTGGAGGGTAAACCCCCTGGTCGGTGCATAGAGCTGTTGCTCATAGTCAAGCGGAAAAGGGCAAGGTTCAGCAGCTAGAGAAACACAGCAATATGAAGGTCAAATACAACAGAGAGGTACAGGGTAGCATATGAATAGAACTGAGTCGCTTAAATTGTGACAGGTCTAGGCTTTAGAGGAAATGCACAAATCCATTAGTTTCCAGAATCTGTGTAGTTGGGAGTATGGCTTTTCATATTAGACCTCGGGGGTAGGGAGGAAAGCAAGGAACTATGTGATAAGATATTAGTCTGTTTTTTTTGTTACTTTGATACATTTCACAAGTCATCCAGCCACATTTCCCAATAGGCAATGTTGAATTTACTCATACATCCAGTTGGATAAATAACAAAACATGTGGAGCACAATAAAACCGCAAGTCCGGTAGCCTTGATCTATTACTTAATACATCTCTTTATTAGTTAATTTTCAATTTTTTTAAATTACAATTTTAATAAAATATTAAAGACGACACCCCCGCAAAAGTGCTAAACCTTTGCCAAAGGACATGGGGCTGGAAAGTTGCCAGGTCCAGGGGCAGGCTGTTCAGCTTTTTGACCCTGGCCTTACTATGCCTGGTGCGCCAATCTGGTAATCGGGAGGAAGGGACATGATTCTTTTTTCATTTTATTTAAAACAGTTACAAAATAAATAAATAAAGTTAACTCTAGGAATAAATCTATGCAACTGCAATAGCATTTTTACTTCAACACATTTCACAAGTCATCCAGCTGAATAACAAAACATGTGAAGCAAAAGAAACAGCAAGTCCATTTGCCTTGATCTATTACTAAATACATATCTAGCATTACATGGATAAACGTGATCCTTCATAACAAAAAGACTAGTTGCACAAGTGCATTAAAAAACAATTGGCACAAATATGATATATTACATGGGGGCGTCACCTGAGATTTCTAAAGCTGTGTGAAATGTTGAAAACGAATGCGCCATTTGGGGTAAAGACTTCTCAGCACCAGAGAAACTTTCAAAGATTTACGGTCTTCAGCTGGAAAATTTGAGCAAAATTGTCGCTTACTAAAGCCATTTTCATATGAACAAATTTAATTAGGCTGCTACAAGGTTCGGCCCATTGTCAAACACCACCTTGCCAGGTTACAGGTGCAATGGCAGCAACCACTCATCTGTCTGGTCCCGGATGCCGGTCCACAGCTCTGAGGCGGTGTGGGGTGCTTCGCCCAGACAGATACGTTTTAGCACTGCATGCTGCCATTTTCCCATGGCAGAACTCAAATTGGTGGTGCAGGGGCTGCACTTACTGCCTGAGGAGAAAGCAGAGGAGGAGGAGGAGGCTAAAGGAGACACCAACTGATATCCCGCAATCCTGGGTGGTTGAAAGATCTGCTCCACAGTGCTTCCCGCCTCAGTGTTACTCGGGTGTTTGCAGGCTTTTCTGGTAGTTCTGCCACTGCAGCTCATGTTTAGTTTGCAGATGCCTGGTCATGCACAAGAGGCAGAGATAATTAGCAATTTTCCCTCACTTGCCCTCGCTTTCCCTCCCCTCGCGACTGTTGGCACAACGTACAGATGGCACGTCGTCCTCTGTGCACTGGTCCTGCTGGTGAGATCCTTTGAAGCAGCTTTGACATGCTCAGTCCCTGGCCTTGGTGGCCACAGATGGTTTGCACCCTTCTACTTCTTCTGCTGGTTGCCTGGGGCTGTATGACCACCATCTCTTCTTCTAAACTCTCATGGCCTTCAGTTCATGTTTAGTCGAGGACCTCATCATCGCCCCTGGCATCCTCTTCCACCCACTTCTCCCTGCTAGCCTCCCTCTCAGCCTCAACATTGCAGAAAGCTGCAGCACTCTGCACTTGGGTCTCGTCAGCATCCAGGGTATCCTGTGATGTTACACTGACCGCATCCTCATTCTCCCACAGAAGCTCTTGGGCATCGGTGAGCCCTAGGTCTGCAACTGATGTAGGGTCAGGTGGATGGGACGGTCTTGCAGATTTTATGGGGGCTGAGGTCGAGGGCTCTGCACTCTCAGGAGCAGTGGAGTGGGTGAAAGAATATCCCACAGAACTGCTAGCACTGCATGCCATATAATCTACCACTGCCTCAATATGTTCTGTCCTCACAACTCTGCCAGCAGTATTGGGCCCTACAAAAAACCCTGGCACCTGCTTGCACCAGAGGAAGGTGTAGCAGGCATGAATGCAAGGCGTCCTCTCCCTGCAGCACCAGTGACCGGACGAGCACCAGCTCCATTACCAGCAGCAGCAGAAGGACCCCAACCACATCCCTGTCCCTTATTTGCTGCTTTCTGCATTGTTAGACACCTGCAGTTACAGCAGCCCAAATGGAAAAAAACATTTCAGTAAAATGTGCCTTAAGTTCCCTGAAACTAGAAGAGCACAAACACACAGGAGCCTTGAATTATAGGTATTGATGAGTACTAACAGGTTCCTTGAACTAAAGGTATTGCTGAGCGCTAACAGGTGCCTTGAACTATAGGTATTGATAAGCACTAACAAGTGCCTTGAACTATTGGTAACCACACAAATTGTGTCTTAAGTGCCCTGAACCAGTGGATAGTAACATAGTAACATAGTAACATAGTATGTAAGGCTGAATAAAGACTTTAGTCCATCCAGTTCAGCCTGTTTAACTCCTTCCAGTGATCTAGTAGCCATAGCCGGAAATGTTATTACATGCCAGGAAGGCATCAAGGCCACTTTTGAACATTTTTAATGTATCCCTCATTACTACCTCCTCTGGCAGCGAGTTCCATAGTCTCACTGCTCTTACAGAGAAGAATCCCCTCCTATGTCGGTGGAGAAAGCACCTTTCCTCTAACCTTAGTGGATGCCCCCGGGTTATGGTTACACTCCGGGGTATAAATAGATTGTGGGACAGATCCTTGTATTGACCCCGAATATATTTATACATAGTTATTAGATCGCCCCTCAATCGTCTTTTTTCTAGACTAAATAAGCCTAACTTGGACAATCTTTCCGGGTACTCTAGCCCCCGCACTCCTTTTATTTACTTTGTTGCCCTTCTTTGAACGCGCTCCAGTTCTGATATGTCCTTTTTAAGCACAGGTGCCCAGAACTGTACACAGTATTCCATATGGGGTCTGACCAGTGACTTGTACAGGGGTAAAATGATGTTCTGGTCATGAGCACCTATGCCCCTCCTGATGCACCCCATGATCCTATTTGCCTTGGCAGCAGCTGCCTGGCATTGATTACTACAGTTGAGCTTATTGTCAACTAAAACCCCTAGGTCCTTTTCCATTGTTGTTTTACCAAGTGTTTCTTTATTTAGTGTGTAATCATGACACAGATTTCTCCTTCCCATGTGCATAACCTTACATTTATCTGTGTTAAACTTCATTTGCCATTTAACTGCCCATGCTTCCAATTTATCTAAATCTGTTTGTAGTTGCCTGTTGTCCTCCTTTGTTTTAATTACTTTACTCAGCTTAGTATCATCTGCAAAGATTGAGACTTTACTGTTCAATCCATACCCAATGTCATTTATATATATATTGAAGAGAATTGGTCCCAGAACTGACCCTTGTGGTACTCCACTAGTAACAGTGACCCAATCTGAGTGTGTACCATTGATAACCACCCTCTGCTTCCGATCATTAAGCCAACTTCCCACCCATCTGCACACATTTTCCCCCAGTCCAAGCATTCTCATCTTTTGTACCAGCCTTTTATGTGGCACAGTATCAAATGCTTTAGAAAAGTCAAGATATATGATATCCAATGACTCCCCTTGATCCAATCTTGAACTTACCTCCTCATAAAAGCTGATCAGGTTTGTCTGGCAGGAGCGATTCCTCATAAATCCATGCTGATATGGAGTAATAAGGTCATTTTCCCCAAGGTGCTCCAGGATAGTATCCCTTAAGAAACCTTCAAACAGCTTGCCCACCACAGATGTTAAGCTTACCGGTCTGTAGTTCCCAGGTTCCCCCCTAGATCCCTTTTTGAATATTGGCACCACATTTGCCAAGCGCCAATCCATCGGAACAAACCCTGTAGTTATGGAATCCACAAATATTAGAAATAACGGCTTGTCTATTACTGTACATAACTCCCTTAAAACACGAGGATGTATGTCATCTGGTCCCGGTGATTTATCGATTTTCATCTGCTTGAGACGGTGCCGGACTTCTTCCTTGGTTAGACCAGTGACATTTATTGGAGGGTTTCGGTTATTCCCCTGCATTTCACTCGGCATGTCAAATTCTTTTGTGAATATAGAAGCAAAGAAGTTGTTAAGAAAATTAGCTTTCTCCTCATTTCCCTCTATAGGGGTCCCCTCCTTGCTTTTCAGGGGGCCCACACCCTCAGGTTTGTACCTTTTACGGTTTATGTAGCTAAAGAATAATTTGGGGTTAGTTTTACTCTCTTTCGTGACCAGTCTTTCTGTCTCCAGCTTAGCTGCCCTTATCTGTTGTTTACATTGTTTATTTTCTTCTTTATAGTTTTTTAACGCTTCCGCTGTCCCTTCCTGCTTTAAACATTTAAATGCCTTTTTTTTGTTGTTTATTGCCCCCTTAACCTTTTTATTTAGCCACATCAGTTTACATGTGTGTCTAATAGTTTTATTCCTGTAAGGTATATATCTGTCACAATGAAAATTAAGTATTCCTTTGAAAGTATCCCATTTAGCGTCCATGCTTTTGTTTTTAAGGACATTTTCCCAGTCAATGCAGTGTAGGGCATCTCTAAGTTGGTCAAACTTTGCCTTTTTGAAGTCCCGCGTTTTTGTGACTCCTTGATAAGGCACCCTAGTGACTGCTAATTGGAAATTAATGATATTATGATCACTGCTTCCAAGGTGTCCCCCAACCTGTACCTTTATTACTTTGTCTGGTACATTGGTTAGTATTAGGTCCAATATGGCTTTCCCCCTTGTTGGAGCTTGTACTTGTTGGGAAAGGTAGCCATCAATAGGTATTGAAGAGCACTAACACAAAAGTGCCCTGAACAATTAGTATTAAAGTGCAGTACACACAAACCCCAGTGGTTATGCTTCTTGTAGGATAAGGGGATAAACCCGAGTGCTCAAAGGCTGTTGTGGGATAACAGCACACACAAACCCCAGTGCTTATAGCTTCTTGTAGGATAAGGAGGATAAGCACAAAAAAACCCAGTGCTTAAATGAAAAGGTGGGTTAAGGGGGCACTCAAACCCCAGTGCTAAAAGGAAGATGTGGGTTAAGGGGGAACAAAAAACCCAGTGCTTAAATGAAAAGGTGAGTTAAAGAAGACCAAAATCCACCCTGGAGTCTATGATACTCCAGGGCAGGCATACTTGCTCCCCCCAGGGCACCCCGATCAGTGAGTGGTCACCTGAAAACTCACCTTCTGGCGCAGGTACTCTCTCTGTTAAAGGGTAGCAGGGGATGTGGCTGCCAGTGCGCTCGGATTAGACGAGTTCCTGTACGAAGGGGCTTGAGCAGATCTGAGCGCACTGGTATGACGAGTATGCACCATAGGACAGGGGTGAGTTCATTCAGGCGACCTGGGGGGTTTCACTCAGTGGGGCACCCTGATTGGGCAAGGACCAAAACCCAGTATAGTCAAAATCCTGGATTTTTGTCCACTTTAAGGGGGCACCAAAACCCCAGTGATTAAATGGAAAGGTGGGTTAAGGCCGCAGACAAAACCCAGTGCTTAAATAAAAAGGTGAGTTAAGGGGGCACCAAAATCCCAGTGCTTTAATGAAAAGGTGAGTTAATGGGGCACCCAAACTCCAGTGCTTAAATGAAAAGGTGGGCTAAGGGGGCACCAAAACCCCAGTGCTTAAATGAAAAGGTGGGTAAAGACTAGAGATGAGCGAATTGATTCGGTCGAACCCGAATTCGTTCCGAATTTCAGGAAAAATTCGATTCTGAACGAATCCGAATTTCCCCGCGATTCGATTGATCGAAGTTTTCCTTTAAACTCCATTTATTTCAATTACAGCCATTGTAAAATGGTGGATGCACATGTCTGGACATATCCCCTGGGCCAAGTTATCATGGGAAGGTAACATGCAGCCTATCAGCAGCCAGGAAGCCCGGTGACGTCACAGTGCTATATAAACGGCGGCCATCTTGCTTGTGCGCATTTCAGCCTTGCATTGCAGACAGAACGGAGGTTGCTGCAGACAGGGAGAGACTAACAGACAGGCAGGGAGAGTCAGGGAGACCCACAGAGACCCACACAGTGCCAGGGAAAGATAGTGAAAAATCGGGAACGATCCAGGCAGGGACAGCAGAGAAAGTGACAGGGAAACTTTTTTTTTATTTTCACTTCACTTAATTTGCCAGATCAGTTTTAAATTGCTTTTTTTTGTGCTGTAAATATTCCTGGCCACTGTGCATCCCATCTTGGCAGTGGCATATTTAACCCTATCTGTTACACACACATTTTAGACTCGATTAGTCTTAATTTTTTTTGTATGCTGTAAAAACCCCAGCCCACATGGGCATACTATTTCAGCACATTTCACCCTATCTGTTATACTAAATCAGCTTCTAAAGGCTCTGTTTTATTAATATATTGCCTTTTGAATTGGTTTTGTGTGTCCTGTAAAAACACCAGCCCACATGGGCATACTATTTCAGCACATTTCACCCTATCTGTTATACTAAATCAGCTTCTAAAGGCTCTGTTTTATTAATATATTGCATTTTGAATTGGCTTTGTGCGTCCTGTAAAAACACCAAGCCGCAGGGTATCTCAAACCAGCACATTTCACCCTATCTGTTATACTAAATCAGCTTTTAAAGGCTCTGTTTTATTAATATATTGCATTTTGAATAGGTTTTGTGCGTCCTGTAAAAACACCAGGCCACAGGGTATCCCAAACCAGCCCATTTCACCCTATCTGTTATACTTAATCAGCTTCTAAAGGCTCTGTTTTATTAATAAATATCATTTTGAATTGGTTTTGTGCGTCCTGTAAAAACACCAGGCCGCAGGGTATCCCAAACCGGCACATTGCACCCTATCTGTTATACTAAATCAGCTTCTACAGGCTCTGTCTTATTAATATATTGCATTTTGAATTGTTTTTTGTGTCCTGTAAAAACACCAGGCTGCAGGGTATCCCAAACCGGCACATTTCACACTATCTGTTATACTAAAGCAGCTTCTACAGGCTCTGTTTTATTAATATATTGCATTTTGAATTGGTTTTGTGTGTCCTGTAAAAACACCAGGCCACATGGGCATCCCAAACCAGCACATTTCACCCTATCTGTTATACTAAATCAGCTTCTAAAGGCTATGTTTTATTAATATATTGCATTTTGAATTGGTTTTGTGCATCCTGTAAAAACACCAGGCCGCAGGGTATCCCAAACCGGCACATTTCACCCTATCTGTTATACTAAAGCAGCTTCTAAAGGCACTGTTTTATTAATATATTGCATTTTGAATTGGTTTTGTGCATCCTGTAAAAACATCAGGCCGCAGGGTATCCCAAACCAGCACATTTCACCCTATCTGTTATACTAAATCAGCTTCTAAAGGCTCTGTTTTATTAATATATTGCATTTTGAATTGGTTTTGTGCATCCTGTAAAAAACACCAGGCCACATAGGCATCCCAAACCAGCACATGTCACCCTGTTATACTAAAGCAGCTTCTACAGGCTCTGTTTTATTAATATATTGCATTTTGAATTGGTTTTGTGCGTCCTTTAAAAACACCAGGCCGCAGGGTATCCCAAACTGGCACATTTCACCCTATCTGTTATACTAAAGCAGCTTCTACAGGCTCTGTTTTATTAATATATTGCATTTTGAATTGGTTTTGTGCATCCTGTAAAAACTCCAGGCCGCAGGGTATCCCAAACCGGCACATTTCACCCTATCTGTTATACTAAATCAGCTTTTAAAGGCTCTGTTTTATTAATATATTGCATTTTGAATTGGTTTTGTGCGTCCTTTAAAAACACCAGGCCGCAGGGTATCCCAAACCGGCACATTTCACCCTATCTGTTATACTAAATCAGCTTCTAAAGGCTCTGTTTTATTAATATATTGCATTTTGAATTGGTTTTGTGCGTCCTGTAAAAACATAAGGCCTCATTGGCATCCCAAACCAGCACATTTCACCCTATCTGTTATACTAAATCAGCTTCTAAAGGCTATGTTTTATTAATATATTGCATTTTGAATTGGTTTTGTGCGTCCTGTAAAAACACCAGCCCACATGGGCATACTATTTCAGCACATTTCACCCTATCTGTTATACTAAATAAGCTTCTAAAGGCTCTGTTTTATTAATATATTGCATTTTGAATTGGCTTTGTGCGTCCTGTAAAAACACCAAGCCGCAAGGTATCCCAAACCAGCACATTTCACCCTATCTGTTATACTAAATCAGCTTCTAAAGGCTCTGTTTTATTAATATATTGCATTTTGAATTGGTTTTGTGCATCCTGTAAAAACACCAGGCCGCAGGGAATCCCAAACCAGCACATTTCACCCTATCTGCTATACTAAATCAGCTTCTAAAGACTCTGTTTTATTAATATATTGCATTTTGAATAGGTTTTGTGCGTCCTGTAAAAACACCAGGCCACAGGGTATCCCAAACCAGCACATTTCACCCTATCTGTTATACTTAATCAGCTTCTAAAGGCTCTGTTTTATTAATAAATATCATTTTGAATTGGTTTTGTGCGTCCTGTAAAAACACCAGGCCGCAGGGTATCCCAAACCGGCACATTGCACCCTATCTTTTATACTAAATCAGCTTCTACAGGCTCTGTCTTATTAATATATTGCATTTTGAATTGTTTTTTGTGTCCTGTAAAAACACCAGGCTGCAGGGTATCCCAAACCGGCACATTTCACACTATCTGTTATACTAAATCAGCTTCTAAAGGCTATGTTTTATTAATATATTGCATTTTGAATTGGTTTTGTGCGTCCTGTAAAAACACCAGGCCGCAGGGTATCCGAAACCGGCACATTTCACCCTATCTGTTATACTAAAGCAGCTTCTAAAGGCACTGTTTTATTAATATATTGCATTTTGAATTGGTTTTGTGCATCCTGTAAAAACACCAGGCCGCAGGGTATCCCAAACCAGCACATTTCACCCTATCTGTTATACTAAATCAGCTTCTAAAGGCTCTGTTTTATTAATATATTGCATTTTGAATTGGTTTTGTGCATCCTGTAAAAAACACCAGGCCACATAGGCATCCCAAACCAGCACATTTCACCCTGTTATACTAAAGCAGCTTCTACAGGCTCTGTTTTATTAATATATTGCATTTTGAATTGGTTTTGTGCGTCCTTTAAAAACACCAGGCCGCAGGGTATCCCAAACTGGCACATTTCACCCTATCTGTTATACTAAATCAGCTTTTAAAGGCTCTGTTTTATTAATATATTGCATTTTGAATTTGTTTTGTGCGTCCTTTAAAAACACCAGGCCGCAGGGTATCCCAAACCGGCACATTTCACCCTATCTGTTATACTAAATCAGCTTCTAAAGGCTCTGTTTTATTAATATATTGCATTTTGAATTGGTTTTGTGCGTCCTGTAAAAACATCAGGCCTCATTGGCATCCCAAACCAGCACATTTCACCCTATCTGTTATACTAAATCAGCTTCTAAAGGCTCTGTTTTATCAATATATTGCATTTTGAATTGGTTTTGTGCGTCCTTTAAAAACAGGGTATCCCAAACACATTTCACCCTATCTGTTATACTAAAGCAGCTTCTACAGGCTCTGTTTTATTAATATATTGCATTTTGAATTGGTTTTGTGCATCCTGTAAAAAACCCAGGCCACATGGGCCTCCCATATTAGCACATTTGACCCTATATGTTACACACAAGCAGCTGTTAAAGGGGATTTCTTCTAACTAAATTACAGTTGGAATTGTTTTTGTGTCTGCTGTAAAAAAACCCTGCCCACAGGGCATCCCATATTTGCACATTTGGCCCTATCTGTTACACACAAGCAGCTGTTAAAGGGGATTTATTCTAACTAGATTACAGTTTTAATTGTTTTTGTGTCTGCTGTAAAAAACCCTGGCCACTGGGTATCCCATATTAGCAAATTTGACCCTATCTGTTACACACAAGCAGCTGTTAAAGGGGATTTATTCTAACCAGGTTATAGTTTTAATTGTTTTTGTGTCTGCTGTAAAAAACCCTGGCCACTGGGCATCCCATATTAGCACATTTGACCCTATCTGTTACACACAAGTAGCTGTTAAAGGGGATTTCTTCTAACTTGAGTACAGTTTGAATTGTTTTTGTATCTGCTGTAAAAACCCCTGGCCACTGGACATCCCAAACACTAGCATAAATATTTCAAGACTACCTGTCTAATAACTGCTTGCATTTTATATTTAACGTCACTTTTCCACTATCAAAGGAGCCAACCTCTCTATGTGAGGAGGGGGCATCCCAAACACTAGCATTAATATTTCAAGAGTACCTGTCTATTAACTGGTTGCATTTTGTATGGAAAGTCACGTTGTCAAATTGCCAGTCGCCATTGCCTTTAACCGGGGGGCATCCCAAATATGCTAGCATGTGTCTTTTAAGAGTGCTCACATTGGAGTTGGCAGCAGCAGCATTAGGAGCACATATATTGCCTGAAAGACACACATATGAGCTGGCAGCAGCAGCATAGGGAGCCCATATATTGCCTGAATGACACACCCAGGAGTTGGCAGCAGCATAGGGAGCCCATATATTGCCTGAAAAACACACCCTGGAGTTGGCAACAGCATAAGGAGCTACCATGCTTCAGCTACTACCATGGATCAGCCATTGGTGGCTGGAAATCCTGGCTGAACCATGCCTGATTCATCTTCACAAAGGTGAGTCTCTCCACATTTTTCGTGGACAGACGAGTTCTCCTTGGCATGACTATGGCCCCCGCCGCACTAAACACCTGCTCAGATGGCACACTACTCGCTGGGCAGGACAGGGCAAATTCTGCCAGTTGCGGCCACAAGTCAAGTTTGGCTGCCCAGAAGTCCAGCGGGTCCTCAAGGTGCATTGGCATGGTCATGTCAAGGTATGACACTACCTGCTGGTTCAGGGCCTGCTCCAGGTCTTTCTGCTGCTCATGATTAGCATCACTATGCGGGTCGCTTGTGATTAAGGTGTGATTCTGTTAGTTGTTATCTGATTCCGACCCGGCTTGATCGACCATTCCTGTCTGCTGTCTGTACCGACCTCTGCTTTGTCTGACCACGAACCTGCCTGTCCCTCTGGATACCCCGCGATCTCTGACCTCCCGGCTTGACCATTTGGCTACTCCTGACTACGCACCTGTCTCATCCCTGTACTCTGACGCACCCTCCGGATTGACTACCTGTGAACGACCTCGGCTTCGGGATACCCTCGTGGTTCATCGGCCTTCACCGTAAGCAGCCATCCTTTGCGCCTATTAAGACCTGGGGGCAACCATGTCCAGTGAGGCGTACCTAGCGTACCTAGAGTCAAACCGGGGCTTGACTATAGGCAGCAAACGGCGGTGGAGATTGGGGGTTGCCTGCTTACAGAAGGCTGGTGTCCCGCTGGGCATCACAGTATGGACCATGGCATCGGCCATGCAGATAGGCATCGGCCAACTGACTACGTAGAATGTCTTTGTAGTAGGTCAGTTTGTCCTCCCTCTCAGTGGGTGTAAAAAAATGCCCCCATTTTTTGCCGGTAGCGAGGGTCCAATAAGGTGGAGAGCCAGAAGTCATCCCGCTGACAAATGGAGACAATTCTGCAGTCACTACGCAAGCACGTGAGCATGCATCGTGCCATTTCTGCAAGTGACTCGGAGGGAGCATACTGCCACGGTGTGTCTGGGTCCTCTGTCTCGCCTTCCTCACAACCCTCTAGCTCCTCTGGCTGCTCCTGCTCCTCCTCTCATGTCAGATGACTAGATAAAATGGCCATTTTGTCAAACCTAAACTGTGCTTCGCTGTTCCCCACCCCCTCCTCCTCCTCCTCCACTTCAACCCCAACAGGCTTCATGTGGCCGTGAAATGTAGGCGCCATGTCTCCAGTGCCCTGACCAGCCATGGTTTCCAACATGTGTTGTAGTACATGAAGCAGTGGAATCACATTGTTCATCCCATAGTCCTGGCAACTGACTAATAATTGGCTTCCTAAAAGGGCCTGAGCAAACGACAGGTGTCACGTATGAGCTGCCACTGGTTAACATTGAAATTACACAGGGGAGTCCCCCTATCCGCTTGGACCATCAAGAAAACAGTGATGGCTTTTCTCAGTTCGTATAGTCGATCCAACATATGGAGGGTGGAAACATCTCAAATCAGACTATGTGAGGGGGATACCGTTCTGACGCTGTAGCTCAAGAAGGGTGTGCTTGGCGCTGTAGGAGTGGCTGAAGTGCATGCAAAGTTTCCTTCCTGTTGTTAGCATGTCTTGCAGCTGGGGGGAAGACTTCAGAAAATGCTTGACAACTAGGATGAACACGTGTGGCATACAGGGCGCATGGCTCAGGCTTCCTTGTCGCAGCGCAGGCAAGATGTTCTTCCCATTGTCAGTCACCATGGTTCCCATTTGCAGTTTGGGTGGAGATTTATGATTTTTAGCAGTTCCTCCCATGTGTGACTCTGTGGCTCAAGGCAAACCATGTGAAAACAGCATGAGTCCTGCACACATGGTAGGCTAGAAGGGCACTGAAAAAAAAAAAAATACAGAAAAAAAAATATTAAGAAAAAACAAAATACAAAAAAATTAAAAATGAACAATGTAAAAAAATTAAAAAAATATTAAAAAAGACAATAGAAAAAATATATATATAAAAAAAAAATAAAAAAAATAATTAAAAATTAACCCAAAAAAAATTGGATACATTTATTATGTTATATGTTATTGTTATTATGTTATATGTTATTATATGTTATTATTATAAATGTTTTCAAATAAGATAAATGTTAACAATTAATATGTAATTGTCAATTAGGCACTTTTTCTGTGACACCATTGCTAAGTGCAAGTGCACTGTCACAGGCACAACGGCCTAGGAGCGTGGAGGCCACAGCGGAGGGACCTGTCCAAGTTGCTATTGTGGTTGTGCAGGAACCACAATCACCCAGTGGTGCTTAAAGGATATGTATTGTCCCTGACCGTAGTTACAGCTCCAGACGTAGGCACTGCCATGCACTTTGGTACACACTGACAGGCTAAAGGACTGGCCCACCTTCTTTTCAACAAAATTGTACAGGGCTGGTACTGCCTTCTTCGCAAAGAAATGACAGCATGGGACTCTCCACCTCGGCTCGGCACAAGCCATCTGTTCTCTGAAAGGTCTACCACCTCAAAAGGGAGGGACTGCAGCACCAGCAACTTATACAGGAGCACATTTAGCTTCTGCACGTTGGATGAGTGGGCACATACTGTTGTCTCTTGGACATGGCTTGGCCAATGGATTGCTGGCAGAATGACTGACTCGGATTAAGAGGAGGAGGAGCATCTGGAGCGACAGAGGATGGGTATGACACACAGGAGGTGGTGGAGCCTTGGCTGGCTGGAACAGAGAACGGCGTGCCACTGGATAATGCAGCAGGCTGGACCACCACTTTGGAGCCAACTCTCCCAGGCCGCTTTATGGTGATGCTGCAAATGTCGATGCAGGGCTGGGGGTCCAACATTGGGACCCTGGCCACACTTTGCCTTCTGCCTACACATCTTTCATATAGCCATGTTAAGTGGATGATCGTGTTAACCAATGGATGACGGCAGATGGGTTGCTGGTCAAGACGCGACCACTAACTGATACCGGGAGATCAGGCCTCTCACTGAGACTCCTGCTGCCACTCACCCCTAGTCTGCTGAGACCTCTGCTTGATGAATTGAGGCCTAATATGTTACTATGTTACTAATATGTTACTATGTTACTAATTACAAATATGTTAATATGTTACTATGTTACTAATGTGTTACTATGTTACTAATATGTTACTATGTTACTAATGTGTTACTATGTTACTAATGTGTTACTATGTTACTAATTTGTTACTATGTTACTAATATGTTACTAATCTGTCACTCTCCATCACTCCAAGCCTTTAAAAGTGCCCTCAAAACTCACTGATGTCCTCCTCAGCTTCCTCAACAGTGTCTGCTTAAGAAGCCAAAACGCTTGCAACACCACCTCCCACGCCACTCTCCTCATCACTACTTGCCCGCCTAGTGGAATAAGTGGCGAGTGTCTCCTCCACTTCTTGGCTGGGCAATAGCTGCTGATCATCAGATCATCCTCACTGAATAGTGGAGCGGAACCCAAAGCATAAGGTATAACCGACAGTTGACTGGGGGTGTCAGATGTCACTTGTGATGCAGTGGATGATCGTGTTAACCAATGGATGATGGCAGATGGGTTGCTGGTCAAGACACGACCGCTAGCTAATACCGGGAGATCAGGCCTCTCACTGAGACTCCTGCTGCCACTCACCCCTAGTCTGCTGCAACCTCTGCTTGATGAATTTAGGCCTCTGCAACTTCTCTGTGCCCATCCTGGCACTTCTCTGCCTGACATACTTAGTGCGTATATGAGGGGAGGACAAAACGCTACACTATACTTAAAGCAGGATTTGTCGATAACAGCAGCAGGTGTGTAACTATCTATGGCCTTTCACGAAGTAGTAACTAGGCCCTGAAGACTTTAACAGGAACGAAGTGATGAAACTCTTAGATGTGCGTATGTGATGCTCTGATGAGAGCAATTCAATGTGCTCCAGTACGCATTTTTTGGAGAGACTGGTCTGCGTGGAAAGGAATCGGGCATGGATAAGCCAAGATTTCCACCCACCAATGCCTGATGCATTAGAGTAGATTGATCATGGGGCCAGACCAACACTAAAGAAATATGGATAGTGCAAAACAAATTTAAGGCGCTGCTCTCCAGTTACAGACATTCCTCTGCATCAGACCACAAGTAATTATTGAGAAAATGCTTTACGTTAGTCTTACTTTTTATTAATATTCTTCGGATAAGATATATGTCGAAAATCTGTATATGTTCTTTTCATGCTGCTGCAAACTCCAGGGTGTGTCTTTCAGGCAATATATGGGCTCCTAATGCTGCTGCCAATTCCTGGGTGTGTCTTTCAGGCAATGTCTGAGCTCTCTATCCTGCTGCCAAGTCCAATGTGTTTTTCAGGCAATATATGGGCTCCCTATGCTACTGCCAAGTCCAGAGTGTGTCTTTCAGGCAATATTTGGGCTGCTGCTTCTGCCAACTCCAGTGTGTCTTTAGGCCAATTTTTGGGCTCCTGCTGCCAACTCCAGTGTCTCTTTCAAGCAATGTTTGATCTCCTGCTGCTGCTGCTGCCAACTCCAGGGTGTGTCTTTAGTCCAATTTTTGGGCTCCTGCTGCCAACTCCAGTGTCTCTTTCAAGCAATGTTTGGGCTCCTGCTGCTGCCAACTCCAGTGTGTCTTTAGGCCAATTTTTGGGTTCCTGCTGCCAACTCCAGTGTCTCTTTCAAGCTATGTTTGGGCTCCTGCTGCTGCTTGCAACTCCAGGTGTGTGTCTTTAGTCCAATTTTAGGGCTCCTGCTGCCAACTCCAGTGTCTCTTTCAAGCTATGTTTGGGCTGCTGCTACTGCTTGCAACTCCAGGGTGTCATTCAGCCAATTTTTGGGCTCCTGCTGCCAACTCCAGTGTCTTTTTCAAGCTATGTTTGGGCTCCTGCTGCTGCTGCTGCTTGCAACTCCAGGGTGTCATTCAGCCAATTTTTGGGCTCCTGCTGCCAACTCCAGTGTCTCTTTCAAGCTATGCTTGGGCTCCTGCTGATTGCAACTCCAGGTTGTCATTCAGACAATTTTTGGGCTCCTGCTGCCAACTCCGGTGTCTCTTTCAAGCTATGTTTGGGCTGCTGCTGCTGCTTGCAACTCCAGGGTGTCATTCAGCCAATTTTTGGGCTCCTGCTGCCAACTCCAGTGTCTCTTTCAAGCTATGTTTGGGCTCCTGCTGCTGCTGCTTGCAACTCCAGGGTGTCATTCAGCCAATTTTTGGGCTCCTGCTGCCAACTCCAGTGTGTCTTTCAAGCTAGGTTTGGGCTGCTGCTGCTGCTGTTTGCAACTCCAGGGTGTCATTCAGCCAATTTTTGGGCTACTGCTGCCAACTCCAGTGTCTCTTTCAAGCTATGTTTGGGCTCCTGCTGCTGCTTGCAACTCCAGGGTGTCATTCAGCCAATTTTTGGGCTCCTGCTGCCAAATCCAGTGTCTCTTTCAAGCTATGTTTGGACTGCTGCTGCTGCTGCTGCGACTCCAGGGTGTCATTCAGACAATTTTTGGGCTCCTGCTGCCAAATCCAGTGTCTCTTTCAAGCTATGTTTGGGCTCCTGCTGCTGCTGCTTGCATCTCCAGGGTGTCATTCAGCCAATTTTTGGGCTCCTGCTGCCAACTCCAGGGTCTCTTTCAAGCTATGTTTGGGCTCTTGCTGCTGCTGCTGCTTGCAACTCCAGGGTGTCATTCAGCCAATTTTTGGGCTCCTGCTGCCAACTCCAGTGTCTCTTCCAAGCCATGCTTGGGCTGCTGCTGCTGCTGCTTGCAACTCCAGGGTGTCATTCATCCAATTTTTGGGCTCCTGCTGCCAACTCCAGTGTCTCTTTCAAGCTATGTTTGGGCTGCTGCTGCTGTTGTCATTCAGCCAATTTTTGGGCTCCTGCTGCCAACTCCAGTGTCTCTTTCAAGCTATGTTTGGGCTGCTGCTGCCGCTGCTGCTTGCAACTCCAGGGTGTCATTCAGCCAATTTTTGGGCTCCTGCTGCCAACTCCAGGGTCTCTTTCAAGCTATGTTTGGGCTCTTGCTGCTGCTGCTGCTTGCAACTCCAGGGTGTCATTCAGCCAATTTTTGGGCTCCTGCTGCCAACTCCAGTGTCTCTTCCAAGCCATGCTTGGGCTGCTGCTGCTGCTGCTTGCAACTCCAGGGTGTCATTCAGCCAATTTTTGGGCTCCTGCTGCCAACTCCAGTGTCTCTTTCAAGCTATGTTTGGGCTGCTGCTGCTGCTTGCAACTCCAGGGTGTCTCCATAGTGATGCCACCTCAACTCTCTGCAATTGTGCCGCTCTGCGATTCTAATAGCGATGCCTCTGATCTGCATGTCATAATTATTTACAGTATTATTTCACTAACCCAGCACACATCCTATGCGTGTTACAGCAAGGCAGAATGGTTTACAACCCTATTGAGGCTCTAGGAAGCTCAGAAATAGCCGTTTTAAATAGCGATTCGTCGCGAATAAATTTGGACTGAAACAAATTTTGGCGGAAAATTCGGCGAATCAGCCGCATCGAATTTTTCAAAAGTTCGCTCATCTCTAGTTAAGACCACACACAAAACCCAGTGCTTATAGCTTCTTGTAGAATAAGGGGATACACCCCAGTGCTTGAATTAAGATGTGGGTTAAGGGGGCACACAAAACCCAGTGCTTAAGAGAAAAGGTGGTTTAAAGCCCCACACAAAGTCCAGTGCTTAAACTGGACCTTCAATGTGATTTAATGAAAAGCCCAAACTCTTAAAAAACTGTTCTCCAGCATCTAAAATTAATATATTTTACGTTTTTAGTCACTAACTTATTATTCTTTCCCCCACTGGGCTGCAACTCTGTTCAGGAATTTAGGATACGGGCGTCGCCATCTTGACTTAGAAGCATCACACTTACTGAGGATAGGAGAGTGGGATAAGGTACAGGGGGGCTGGTTATAGCTGTGCTTTGCTCAGACAGAGCAGAGCTAGGGTCAGGTAAAGGTCAGCAGTCCCAGAATGCAGAGCAGCACAGTCAGGAGGCACTTCCTGTTTGCAGGCTGCCTGATAAGATGGCGGCTTCCATAAGCCGCCATCTTGGATGTTTAAAGGCTCATAACATGCAGTAGATGCAGGTAGGATGATTTTTAATGTGAGCAATCTGTATGTACAGGGTGTGGGAAACATATAAGATAGACTCTTATTCAGAGTGAAGGGCCGCTTTAAATGAAAAGGTGGGTTAAGGAGGCACCCAAACCCCAGTGCATAAATGAAAAGGTGGGTTAAAGCCACACACAAATCACAGTGCTTAAATGAAAAGGTGGGTTAAGGAGACACCCAAACCCCAGTGCTTAAATGAAAAGATGGGTTAATGGGGCACCCAAACCCCAGTGCTTAAATGAATAGGGAGAAAGAGGGCACCCACACCACAGTGCCAAAATGAAAAGGTGGGTTAAGGGGGCACCCAGACCCCATTAGTGACAAGCCAGTGGTATCAGTGCAGTAGTAGTGACTAGTGAATCCAACCCTACTCTAGCCCTGAAAAGGGCAGTTGTGTAACACTCTATAAATAGTCTAGGTACACAAATTCGGCGCCTTCTCCAGGGCAACAGCATCCAGCTGCTCAAACTTCACACAGAAAGCAGAAAACAGCTCCACTGTTGACGGCAAATAGAGTTTTCTCCTGTAAAACAGCATTCTCTTCTCCTGCAAGCAGACTGAGGGTAGCGTATACTTTCTAGGGTTCCCAAACAGCTAGAAATGTTTCATGTGTATAATTAAAATGAAACTGCAGGCAAAGGTAATTGTTATACCATTGCAACGGGCTACATTTGGTACTGTCCTGAACTGTTTTGTATTTTTAAATTGAAGAAGAAATGGCCGAGATATTGGGGTTTACAGGTTCAGTCAATTACTTTTTCATCCATCTCCAAAGGCCTCCAACATGTAAAGGAACAGCACCAGTATGGGCACCATGGGCAATACAACACTAGTGAGTTTATTTAAGAAATGCTAATGCCACGTAGAGGCAGATGTTTTTCGTGAGCTCCAACAGGAATACATATTTAAGATGCAAAAAAATGTTTAGCGCCTTTCCTCGCTCCATGTATCAAAAGCACTGGGTGCATTGTTAACGTCGGCGCTGTGTTCCCTAGAGCGCCGTGTCAGTGTCGTTCTCCTATTGACTTCAATTAGCCATTCCATTGGTGACTTCTGGTTAGCTTTTTTTTTCCTGCCATTTGTATGTTCCCAATGTCATTCCATGTGTTTTCGCTTGGCCACTGTGCTGCCATCCCCAGTTAAAACCTTTTTGTGTATTGCACATGTACTGTATGCCTGAGCATCATGGTTTCACAGCACCCTCGCTGGCGCTGTTCATTTACATGTTAAATACAAATCATTGCTAGCCCTCCCCACCAGCGCTACCTGAAGCTGGCTTCATTGAAAAAAAACAAACAAGACACAGCGCCACAGGCAGCCTACAGTGCCGCCTGCCGGTGGCCATCGCTGCAGATGAGGAGCTAATAGCGTCTCTCTGCAGACACTCAAGTGACACTATGAGGGGCTAGTGATAAGCTAGCCTCCCATTTCTCGTTTCAAACTTTGTTGAATCGAGCCCCATATATTGTACATGTGGAGGCTGATTCATTACTAACGCCAGGTGTCGGCAGAGGAGCGTCTGTATAGCGGCACTTAGAGCGATAGCTGGTAGACGCTGTAAGCAGGTATCAGACGCTGTAACAGAGCGCCTCAGTCGCTGTAGTGCACCAGGAAATAGCTGCACCCACATGCATCAGCCACACATCCTTTAAAGCTGATCAAAACCAATGTGACTTTCCTGGGTTTTGTTTCAGTGCTGGGGCATCCCAATTCGTGTGAAACCCCCCAGGATACCAGTATTTACTCACCTCTTCCTCGTTCCAAGGGCGCATGTGTGAGTCTTTAACCAATGAGAGCTGTCTGCCTTGACTATGTTTTTTGGCAAATGCCTCTCATCGACTAGAATAGGGGGCCGTGCGGTGCTACATCTCCAGTGGTGTGCTCGCTCCCACCGCAGTGTATCTGAATGGCTGGGTGGGAGCGCGCACATGCCATCAGCTCTCATTTACAACAATGAGAACCGTTTGCCAAATCACATCATCTCAGATGGGTCTCACTGGACGAGAGCTCACACATGTGCCATTGCAGCAAGGAAAGGTGAGTGTTTACAGGCGCCCCAGGGGCTTTCACACACCAATTCGGGATGCCCCAGGGAAGGCCAGCGCCCGGCCCTGGAATTTTTTAGATTAAATTACAGGGCCTGGCTGGGAGGGTTTTGTTCTGCTTTAAGATGGGGAACAGGTAGGGTTGCCACCGGCCGTTATTTTCTTTTTTTACTTTACTGGCCACTGGCCTTGTAGTGCGGGATTCGTTTTTTTTTTACTGGTAATTGTAATTGCGGATCTACTTTTCCCATCCTCAGTTACCAGTAAAAAACAAATACCGGCACCGCCAGTAAAGTATAAAAAAATACCGGCTAGGTGACAACCCTAGTGACAGGTGAAGCATGTCTCGTACTGGAGGCGGTTTGTGTGTGTATGTGTGTAGCTATTTCCTGTCCCCCACCAGATGGAGCTCTAATCCAGGGCTCACTGTTGGCATGTACAATTCCTGATACAATGCATTTTGTGTGCAGATACATCTGGTATAAACAGTTGCCCTTATTCATCAAGCGATAGCGCCAGGTAGTGTCTGACGAGCGCCAGGTCCCGCCAGCTAACGGCGGCTACCGACTCAAGTACGCCCGGCGTCGGCCACAATGACGCATTTATCAAGCTAAATGAGGCTAGCGCCGGCGAGAGCGACAGCTACCGCGGGATTCATCATGTAGCCGACTGCAACGAACAGCGCCGCTGCTAATCCCATCACAGCGCCAGGTATGACCTGTCGCTCCCTGGCGATGTCCAATGCATTTCAATGGAGCAATCTTTAATTAATCATAATTAATTGCTATTAATGTTTTTTTTTTTTTTTTATTGTCAAAAATTCTGTGACCACTTCGGCAATGTTAGACCAGAATTGATATTACAGGTCTGATATTAATGTATTCATATTACAAAATGATTAGAAAAACTTGTATAATTTTACAATCAAAAAATATGGTTGTTTGGGGGTTAAAAACTATTTTATACCCATCGCCGCCAGCGCTCTGGGGTTTAAACAAGGAATTTACAGCGCGAAAAAATTCGGAGCGTGATTTGTTAATGAATCTGCAGCAAACCGTTCGCTCTGGCCATTCGCTGTCAGGCGCACCCATACAACGCTGAACCTGTGAAACAGCGACCCCTAACCCCGTATTCAACATTACCGCACACCGACTGAGTCGCTGTCAACAAGCAAACCCCGGGCAAGCACAGCGAATACTAGCTGGCGCTGTGAAAATCACGCTACTGGCGCTCATCTGTCGCTACCTGGCGCTATTAATGAATCGGCCTCATTGTTTCCTTCAATTTGGTTTTCAACCTGAATGTTTGATTCATTTTGGAAAGAAACGTTATCATCAAGTCAGATAAAGCAGGAGAGAAATGGGAAACTGTGTAGCTTGGATGACAGCTTCTTATATAGGTAGTATTTCTGTCTATGTTTATTAACCCCCTCCCCCTCACCCTCCCCCTCACCCTTCCACACTTTAGGTTTCTTGGCCAGACTAAAAGCTTGGCTGAAATCACACTTTTTTCACACCTCTGCAACTGTTGGCCTATTTCCTGCCTCCTCCTCTAAACAGTGTGATGGTCCACTTGATGTTTATCTCTGTCACTACATCTGTCCAATTAGTTCTTGCTTTTGATGTTATATGTAGGACACATGCCTACAAAAGGAACTAGACTGAAATTCTTTCATTTACCACAGTTCACATATCCTCGACTATTTAGAGCTAATACAGCAGAGATATATTCGCAATA
Source organism: Gastrophryne carolinensis (assembly GCA_027917425.1). NCBI lineage: Eukaryota > Metazoa > Chordata > Amphibia > Anura > Microhylidae > Gastrophryne > Gastrophryne carolinensis. The sequence goes on from CM051234.1 coordinate 259,647,473, forward strand.
ACTGTCCAAAACATAATTACCACCTACTCCTCAGATGTATAGTATAGCTCACTACCAGGCTAGGGTATTAGGTAATATTAGGTGCATGAACTTACTGGGAGCCTTATTTATGAAGCACCAGGCCCACTTTTTTTAACTCTGGGACACCCAGTGTACAATTTAAGAAAGAAAAACACATCAGTGCCGATGCAGCCGCCAGCTAGCATCCCATTCAACACTAGAGCCAGCTAGCATCTTATTTAAAGTGGACCAACACCCAGGAGTGATCGGCCTGGGAATCTATAAGATTCCCGGGCCGATCACCTCCCTCACCGCGGGGCATCCGAGATCGGGATGTCCCACGGGGTGAAACCCCCCCCCAAAAGCCCCAAAAAACCTTACCTTATCGGCGACGGATCAGCCGCCGCCGCCTCCCGCGCACACTGCTAGAGGCCCACGCCGGCCGCTTGTGAATGGCCAGCGCGGGCGCGCACCATGTAAGAGGGCCGCGCGGGAGGCGGCGGCTTGTCCATCACCGAAAAGGTACGTTTTTTGGGGCTTTTGGGGGGGGGTTTCACACAGTGGGGCATCCTGATTGCGGATGCCCCGCTGAAGTGGACCAACACCCAGGATAGTGAAAATCCTGGGTGTTGGTCCACTTTAATATTAGTGCACAAAAGGTTGCAGCGCAGTGTGCTCTGGTTGAAGAAGCGCCAGTTGAAAGTGGCGCTGTAGGTCAAGGTCCTATAGAGCACAATGGGCAGAACTGGATTGAAGTGCTTTCTGTTTATAATTAATATTACACACATTTATTTGTACATTGTGACTTGTCAATAATGAAAATGCAGAACCTAGATGTCACCAAATTTCCTTTTTTTTATACTAAAATTGATTTCCTTTATTTTACCAATGTGTAATATGGACAACAACAACTAAAACGCAGCCAAACGCACTATAAAGTTTGTCCCCTTTGTCCCCAGCAATGAGTTCTTGTAACCGTAATGATGAAACAGTGATCAGCATCGGGAAAATACAGCGCCAGTCTTTTCGAGGAAGGAAAAATTCATAAATATGATGTGCAGTGCTTAAAAGATGGCAGTACAAAGTGGCACTCACTGGCACTGGGATAATTGGGTTAAGTCCAACAGGCGCTGACACAGGCCATACAATACCTAGTGAAACAATCACAGCAAATGAATAAGCATCTGGTGCTGCGACTTCTAGTGCCATTGTAGTCTACAACACAGCAGTAGAAAAGACAGAGGGCCTTATTCATGAAGGGATAGCGTCAGGTAGTGGCTGGTTAATGACAGGTAGCGTCAGGTAGCGACTGGTGAACGCCGGACACGGCAGGCAATTACACATTTATCAAGCAGAATCTGTTTAGCGACTGGGATAACGCCATGTTGCGTCGGATTCATCATTTTCCCAGCCTCAGCGAACAGCGCTGGCGTTCAGCCTTGCACAGCGCCAGGTATGACCTCTCGCTACCTGTCACTCTCCCATACATTTCAATGGACGAACCTTTTCTTCTCTTTAAACAAGGTTTTTTATTTTTTTGTTTTTTTCAAAAAATCTCAAATAATTCTGTGGCCTCTTCTGGCTTTGAAAAAAGCTTTTTCTGCGCCAGAGATTTGTGAGGCTGTGAAGTAGCGACCCACGGCCGAGCACAGTGACTACTAGCGGGCGCTCTGAAAATGCCTGCTACAGACGCTTATCTGTTGCTACCTGGCGTTAGTGATGAATCAGCCTGAAAAATGCCAGCTTTCCAAAACTGGCAGTAGAGCCACCAGAAAGATGCTAAATGGCGCATAAATTATAATAAGGGCCTAGGTGTGGAGGTCTGCTTGAATCAGTTATATTCTAAATGCTTTCCCAAAGTAGCATTTTAACTATAAGCCCCAGGATCTCTGTGCAGATTCTAGTTTGGAACTCTATGGAGTAGATAGAGAAGTTGTCTATTTTGGTCCTGGAAGACATAATAATTACTAAAAGCCATCAAGTCCCAAACATTTTTATCTGTACTTCCAATGTACTATAAATGAAAGTATGCTTCCTACAGTAGAGGGTGTCACCAGAAACAGGAAGTGCAGTTTATGGATTACAGGCAGCATTAAAAACCTCACATGTGATCTGTTGTTTCCCAAATGTATAGAAAATGTGAAATTGTTTTTTGCTAGTCGTTACCTATAGGAAAATAAGTAAGACAGGTAGCTGAGGTTACTACAGGGTTTATTCATCAAGGGATAGTGGAAGGTAGTGCCTTGTAAGCAGCAGGCAGCGTCTGGGCTCTGTACTCAAAACCACATTTATGAAGGCGAATCTGGTGAGCGACAGCGCCATGTAGCGTACGATTAATCATTAAAGGCAACTCAGCATATAGCGCTAGCGCTCTAGCTTTCAGAGCTCCCGGTATTACCTGTCGCTACCTGTTGCTCTCCCATACATTTCAATGTTTAAATGTTTAAACGGGGTTTTTTTTCTATTTTAATTCATTTATTTTTTTCTCTCAAATAATTGTGTGACCTCTCCTGGCCTAGAAAAAGTCATTTTTGAAAACGTTTTGGATTTTTTTATGCAGAATTGTCGTTACAGGTCTGGCATTAAAGTATTAATGTCACAATGTTACAACAATGTCATCCCATGTATTTTTGCTTTGTTACTGATGGTTATGTGTTCAAAAACAGACTTTAATCACACAGCGTCTGGTGCTCTATGCTATAGCGACCAGATCCAGAGCGCCGACGCTGTGTGTGTGTTTTTTTTAGTTGAATATGGTGTGAGTCACTGAGAGTCAGTCGCAATGAGCTGGCGCTACCTTTCGCTCCCTGCAACGCCGTACTGATGTTAGAACGCCCAACATACATCTCATTGATTAATGCCGGCCAGGTTACTGCAGCGACTGAGGCACTCTGTTACAGCGCCTGAACATGTCTTCAAGTTCTACATTTCACACTGACCATTTACCTCAACACAACTTGACTTATTACTCATATTCAAACCAGTCAATTGGCTGAGCCCAGGTTAATTCAGGAACATGGTCAGTGCTAAGTGCAGGACAGGAGAAGAATCACCCTGTAGGAATGAGTCAGGCTGGCCGGTCACCAACAGGCCACACAGGTGCACAGGTGAAGTATTTAGTGCAGCAGCAGATCTATAATGGGCAGCTATGTGGAGATCCTCAAACATGACCTGTTGGTGGGCCTTGTAGAAAAAGGCTGGGGACCACTGTCCTAGGCCAGTGTTTCCAACCCCTTCATTGAGAGCCAGGAACAGGCCATGTTTTGCAGATCTCCACCCAGTTGCACAGGTGAAGTAAAAAGGATTTGACCAACCTATAGAGACGCCTGCGAGGAGGTTCACAAAACATGACCTGTTGGTGGGTCTTGATGACAGGGTTGGGGAACATTGCACTAGGCCATGGTTGCCCCACTAAAATTTCTATGTTTAGGCCAATAAAATGCCTGGGCTCATAAATTGTGTACACACCCACACAAGATCCCTTGCCATGAGTACCTGTCCCTGATCAAGAACAATGAGATAATGAGAAACAATGTAAGCCCTTCTGTGTGAGCTTCCTTTTTGTGAATTAAAAGTTCATTACCTTTACCTCAGAAGTCAAATTTGTCTGAGCTTAGTTCTAGGTGTGTGCTGTGTCTCATACAGCACGCACAGCTCATGATTCCCAACAGCCAATTACACCCTTGAACCACCACTAACCATGGGCATACATACCATAGAGGCAGCGAAGGCACTGGTTGTAGTTTTTTCTTGAATACCGGCTTCAGCAACGAGTGCTGGACGCACTTATCTGGTGCTACCTTTGCTCGCTGCAGCGTTGTCCTGTTGTTAGATGTAGTGTAGTCTTGGGTGCTTTCACTTCAGGACACCACCTAGCGTTCACGATTGGCTCTGCAGGGGGAGCGCTTCTACAGCGCCCAGACAAGGGGGCACTGCCTTTGATTGGAAAAAAAGAAATTAAGTCTCCGGAGGTCACAATAGTTTTTTACCATAAGAACTATAAATCTATGGAATAGCCTCCCACAGAAGCTTGTTACGGCATCAACAGCTTCAAAAAAGGATTAGATGCTTATTTAGAAGAAAATAATATTAACAGTTACTATTAGTTGCTATCAGTAAAAAAATAAAACAAAAAAATAAAATAAATAGCTTCCCCTATAAAATAAAAAATAACTTCCCCTACCCCAACATCCTTGGTTGAACTTGATGGACATATGTCTTTTTTTAACCGTATTAACTATGTAACTGTGTAACATCACATTTATCAATGCTGTCCCCCCCGCTAAGCTAGGTCACAGCGCCACCCGCTTGCAGCGTCTACTAGCGGCCGCTCTAAGCGCCGCTACACAGATGCTCACCTGGCAATACGTGGCGCTAGGCTAGCCCCCCTAGTCTGAATTCAGCTTCCTTTATAGTCTGAACACAGGGGGTGAGCCTGGTTGCTTAGGTCATGTATGAAACTGAATTTCAATCTCATTATGAATTATGGGGGCTCAGACTCTATACAGCCCATATGTATGTATTTTAATGAATTATCTAAAATCCACAAATCCAAGTCTGTACCAGTTTGAAAAGCAAATGTTACAACGCATGAAGCATGCGTTCCCTGGCTATAGTGTTGCTTTGTCTAAAAATGTGGGATTGTTATGGTTATGTGATGTACTACCGACTATTCAGATCAAGCTTGTTAGCACCTTTAACAAATGGAAATGTGTAAATAGAAACTTCTTTGTTGTGTTAACTTTCAGAACATGCATATGAAAATGCCTTGATACACTTCAGTAGTTTAGCTGGCTTTATTTTACTATTGCAAACTGCTTACTAGGTGCACGCTTAAAGTGGACCAACACCCAGGATTTTCACTATCCTGGGTTTTGGTCCACTTCGGTGGGGCACCACGATCGGGGGTGCCCCGCTGTGTGAAACCCCCCAGAACGCCCGGAAACACTCACCTCACCACGCTCCTACGCGGGCGCTCGTCCAATCAGAGCGCTCAGAGCCGCTGTGGTATGCACGTACAAGTGGCGTCCAACCACAGCGGCTCTGAGCGCTGGAGGCCGCGTCTCACGCTTCCCTCTAACAGGAGGCCGTTTGTGAATGGCCGGCGCGGGTGTGCGCCCTGCTAGAGGGAAGCGCGAGACGCGGCCCACGCATGCGCCGTTGGAACAGGGTTAAGGTAAGGTTTCTGGGCTTCCTGGGGGGTTTCACCCCACGGGACATCCCGATTTCGGATGCCCCGCGGGGAGGGATCTGATCGGCCTCGGTCCACTTTAAATGTAAATATAAGGTAAACACATATTTTTTAGATACATGACTTGTTTAGGGACAACTCCAGGTTAAGGCAACACCCCTGAATGCAAGCCGATAATACTTCCATCGAGAGTCCGTTCTGCTGGGGGGCGCCAGGCATCCCAGTCCAACATTGAACTATGAGGCCGATTCATTAATAGCGCCAGGTAGCGACAGATGAGCGACTGTAGCGTGATTTTTTCAGCGCCAGCCAGTATTCGCTGTGCTTGGCCGGCGTTTGCTTGATGACAGCGACTCAGTCGGTGTGCGGTAATGTTGAATACGGGCTGGGGGGTCGCTGTTTCACAGGTCCAGCGTTGTATGTGAGCGCCTGACAACGAATGGCCAGAGCGAACGGCAAGCTTCATATTCATCAACAAATCACGCTCCGAATGTGCTGTCGCTGTCCATTCCTTGTTTAAACCCCAGAGCGCTGGCGGCGATGTGTATTAACTAGTTTTTAACCCCTAAACAACCATATTTTTTGAACACTATACATTTTGTAACATTATACATGTTTTTAGAATCATTTTGTAATATGAATACATTAATATCAGACCTGTTAGATCAATTCTGCACATATTTTTTTTAATTTTTTTTTTGACTTAAAAATAAATCCTAACATTGCAGAAGTGTTCTCCGATTTTTTGACATTAAAAAAAAAAAAAAAAAAATTATTACCAAATAATTATGAATTATTATAGATTGCTCCATTGAAATGCATTGGACATCGCCAGGGAGCGACAGCTCATACCTGGCGCTGTGAGGGAATTTGCAGCGGCGCTGTTCGGTCCAGGCGGCTTCATGATGAATGCCGCGCTAGCCGTCGCTCTCGCCGGCGCTAGCCTCATTTTGCTTGATAAATGCGTCATTGTGACCGCCGCCGGGCGTACTTGAGTCGGTAGTCGCTGTTAGCTGCCGCTACCTGGCGCTCGTCAGACACTACCTGGCGCTATCGCTTGATGAATAAGGGCATATATATATAAGGAGCCACCCGTAACTACACCGTAAGCAACCCAGCCTCAGAAAAGTTGAAGCTGTTTTAAATGGGAACACTCAGCAGAATGATATTTGTCTTATCATTTTGCATACAATGTAAGGGTTAAGTTGGAAAAGACACAAAATAAAGGTCGTATATTTTATTTTGTTATATAAAAACATACCAAAGAATCTTCATGACTCCTACAGCTGAGCAAAATCAAAAATGGGGGGGTTGAATTTTTTGGAGTGTTTTTCCTTTACTCACTTAGCCCTCAATAAAGAGGAAAATCCAAATTTCTAAATAAAATATCTCATTAGAAATGATACCTACACCCCCTGTCAAACTGCCCTATCACATGATCATTTTGAGGCTAATTTAAGACTAGCGCCACGTATTGCCATTTGAGCGTCTATGTAGTGTGCTAGTGGGCGGTGCAAGCGGGTGTCTGGCGCTATAACCTAGCGTAGCAGCTGGACAAGTGACGCTGTAGTATCCTGTCCAGCAATGGTAAATGTGATGTCTGGAGGGCGCTGTAGAAGCGCTCTCCCTGAACCAATGCATTTGTAGTGCCCTGAGGAAAAGCCACCCAGAGCAACGCCACCTATAACAACAGGACAACGCTGCAGCGAACGATAGGTAGCACCAGTTAAAGTGGACCAAAACTCAAAAATGAATTAAATCAGACCAACACAACAAACATTGCTCATATGCATCTCTTCCCAGGGCAATTTAAATTTACCCTTTACCAACGCCTGCTGGGGTAAATATAAAAAACAAGATGGCTGCTCATGGGCTTGCAGGCCACCTGCAAGCAGGAAGTCATCTGGGCTTCCTGTTACTGTACATTTCAGTTATGTCAGTTGGGAGAGGAAGCTCCACAATGGCCACTCCCTATCTTTTCCAACTGTGCCAGGCTGCTGGTTTGGTTTAAGTCACTCGGCTCTAAAGCCCATATTTAAAGTGGACCAACACCCAGGGGGGATCGGCCTGTGAATCTATAAGATTCCCGGACCGATCAGATCCCTCCCCGCAGGGCATCCGAAATCGGGATGTCCCGCGGGGAGGAACCCCCCAGGAGGCCCACAATCCTTACCTTACCGGCGATCCAACGGCGCATGCGCGAGACGCGGCCGCGTCTCTCGCTTCCCTCTAGCAGGGCGCGCTCCCGCGCCGGCCGTTTTGTGAATGGCTGGCGCAGGAGCGCTCCCTGTTAGAGGGAAGCGAGAGACGCAGCCAATGACAGCGCTCTGGTATGCGCGTCCAAGCGGCTTTGGACGCGCATACCAGAGCTGCTCTGAGCGCTGTCATTGGCCGGACGAGGTCACGTGGGAGCGGGGAGAGGTGAGTTTTTGCGGCGATCGGGGGGGTTTCACACAGCGGGGCACCCCCGATCGGGGGGTGCCCCACCTAAGTGGACCAACACCCAGGATAGTCAAAATCCTGGGTGTTGGTCCACTTTAAGAAACTCTAACATGAAACCAGCTGCCGCTAGTGATACATGTGACGCTACATGACGCTATTAGAGAACACCGGCTCCCCACCACAATCACACATTTATCAAGCCAATCCTGCTTAGCGACTGAGATAGCGCCAGATAGCGAATCATTCATCATTATTCCAGCCTCAGCCCACAGCGCCAGCGTCCGACCTCTCGCTACCTGGCGCTCTCCAATGCATTTCAATGGAACAATCTTTAAATATTAATCATTAATTGTTATTAATGTTTTGTTTTTTTTTTTAATGTGAAAAATTCTGTGACCACTTCTGCCTTTTTAGATATTTTTTTTAAGGGGAAAAAAAAAAATTGTACAGAATTGATGTTACAGGTCTGATATTAATGTATTCATATTACTAAATTATTATTATATAATTTTTTTTTTTTTTTTTTGGTTTCCAAAAATATGGTGGTTTGGGGGTTAAAAAACTACTTTTAACATGTGCCTCTCCTCCATTTGCAGTACGATTCGGATGCTGTAGCAGAGCTCCAAAGTTTGCCCAGTCATTCTTTTTCATTCCTTCATGAGCACCATCCAAATATTGTTACATGCCCAATGCTTCCAGTGAGTCAGGCACAGTGGAAGATCACATTTGGAGAGAGATCATTCAAAAATTGAGAAAAAAGTGCAAATTTTATAGACCTGCTACAGCATCTACAATGCACAGGAAATGGAGAAGAGGCACATGGGATGGGCCTCAGATGAACTTCCATATTATTGCCATTGCTTGGACTGGCCCTTTATTGCGACTCTGCCACCAGAAGGCCTGAGGGTAACAGTTACAGGCTTCTGTACTAGTGGCAGAAGGTAAGCTCCTATAGGGAATGGCTTTACTCACATTAGCCACACTTCTTCCAATAAGAGACATATGGCGATGAATTGTGCAGCCATTTCCAGGTCTCCCATCTTTTGGAGCAGCAGGAGAAAAGTTTCTTTGTACCAGAGGTACTTCAAAGTCATGTTAAAGTGGACCAACACCCAGGGGTGATCGGCCCGGGAATCTATAAGATTCCCGGGCCGATCACCTCCCACCCCGCGGGACATCCGAGATCGGGATGTCCCGCTGGTGAGGGACCCCCCCCCAAAAGCCCCAAGAAACTCACCTGCTGCCGCCGCCGCCTCCCGCGCGCCCCTCTAGGCGTGCGTGCGCCCCTCTAGGCGTGCGCGCGCACTGTCAAAGGGGCGCGCGGGAGGCGGCGGCGGACGCGCTGTCTTGTCCGCAGCTGTCACCCGCTTGTCCGTGGCTACGTGGGAGCGTGGTGAGGTGAGTTTTGGGGGGTTTCTGGGGGGTTTTAATCGGGGTGCCCCCCTGAAGTGGACCAAAACCCAGGATAGTCAAAATCCTGGGTGTTGGTCCACTTTAAAGGCAAGATACCTGCCCCCAGTACGCTAAACAAAGCCTGTTTGCTGCCTCCAAACCCAAAAGTAGTGTAGGTATACTCACCTATTCGCACGCACATAAACTTAATGCCAGACTGTATTGTCTCTGTGTGTGCACTTGGGATGCCACAACTAAGCGATACGTAATTCAGGTTTTGGTTATTAAGGCCCTGGGATCATGGGCCCACCAAGGGATTTCCTTCTAACCCTGTAGACCAGTCCAAGCCTGCATATTAATGAGGGAGGGGCATAGAAAGCTGAATGGAGGGGGAACTGCCGTCATACCCATAGCCACTTCTCTCAGGCCCTTATTTATGAAGGTAGCGACTGGTGAGCGGCCGGTAATGACGGGCCCCGCCACGAGAACGCCGGCTCCCCACCACAATCACACATTTATCAAGCCGATCCTGCTTAGCGACTGAGATAGCGCCAGATAGCGACTCATTCATCATTATTCCAGCCTCACCCCACAGCGCCAGCGTCCGACCTTGAACAGCGACAGGTATGACCTCTCGCTACCTGGCGCGCTCCAATGCATTTCACTGGAACAATCTTTAAATATTAATAATTAATTGTTATTAATGTTTTTTTTTTTTAAATGTGAAAAATTCTGTGACCACTTCTGCCATGTTAGATAATTTTTTTAAGGTAAAAAAAAAAAAAAAAAAAATTTATGCAGAATTGATAATTACAGGTCCGATATTATTGTATTCATATTACTAAATTCTTTAAAAAATTTTTTTTTTTTTGGTTCCCAAAAATATGGTGGTTTGGGGGTTAAAAAACTACTTTTAACACATCGCTGCCAGCGCTCTGGGGTTTAAACAAGCATTTCACAGCGCGAGAATTTTTTGAGCATGATTTTTTGATGAATGTGGTGGGAGCCGGTCGCTCGAGAGGCACTTTTTTTATTGATTAAGAGGCCGATTCATTAATAGCGCCAGGTAGCGACAGATGAGCGCCAGTAGCATGATTTTCACAGCGCCAGCTAGTATTCGCTGTGCTTGGCCGTAGTTCGCTTGTTGACAGCGACTCAGTCGGTGTGCGGTAATGTTGAATAACGGGGTTAGGAGTCGCTGTTTGACAGGTTCCGCGCTGTATGGGAGCGCATGACAGCGAATGGCCAGAGCGAACGGCTCCCACCATATTCATTATCAAATCACGCTCCAAAAATTCTCGCGCTGTGAAATGCTTGTTTAAACCCCAGAGCGCTGGCGGCGATGTGTTAAAAGTAGTTTTTAACCCCCAATCAACCATATTTTTTGATGTAAAATTTACACAAGTTTTTAGAAACATTTTGTAATATGAATACATTAATATCAGACCTGTAATATCAATTCTGCACAAATTATTATTTTTTTTTTTTTTTTTAACCTTTAAAAAAATATATAACATTGCCGAAGTGTTCACAAAATTTTTGCCATTTAAGAAAAAAAAAAAACCTTCAAATCAATGAATTATGAATATTTAAAGATTGCTCCATTGATATGCATTGAAGAGCGCCAGGGAGCGACAGGTGATACCTGGCGCTGTGATGGGATTAGTAGCGGCGCTGTTCGTTGCAGTCGGCTACATGATGAATCCCGCGCTAGCTGACGCTCTCGCCGGCGCTAGCCTCATTTAGCGTGATAAATGCGTGATTGTGTCCGCCGCCTGGCGTTCTGGAGTCGGTAGCCACCGATAGCTGGCGCTACCTGGCGCTAGTCAGACACTACCTGGCGCTAGCCCTTGATAAATAAGGCCCTAAGCCTGATTGGCTTTACTAATTTGTTATAAACTGAATTTTATTTACAAGTGGCTTCTGCTCCAGGCTTTAGACTGGCTAGACGGAACATCACCAGGGGGCAAATGATATGACAACAAAAGCACACCCTACTCCACCCAAAAATTTACATCCTAAAGGTGGCCATCAACACAGCTATGTATAATGTATTACAACTACTACTCACTCTCTCTATTTATATTGATAGTGATTTGATTACATGTTTATACTATATATTAAACACAAGCCTATTGGGTCTCCCAGATGTCCCTTATCTGGGCTGATCCCCTTTTTAACCCATGGCTCTTATTCTCCCCATTTTCATTCTTCCATGTTTGATAGGTGGAGTGTGCCTACAGTAAAAAAAGACAGTAGGTCTCTGAGGCATAGTCAGTATGATTAAGGGGCTGATGCCCTGAAATGTATTGCCTTTCTGAATCACATGGGGATCATTCATTTTAACTACGATAAGTAACAGTTATATTTTATGGGGGCCTGGTGGTAGCAGGACTTATATACCGTATTCTTGGTAGATTGGCCATGGTCCCTCCCAGTTTCTGGGCCGTCCAATGGGGCTGAGCTGTTTTTACTTTTGTATGTTTTAGACTGGGTTACGTTAGTTTAGCGTCCCAGTGGGCCTGGACCCTTCCTGAAACAGAGCTGCAGAGGAGGGTGAGAGGTTCTGGGAGTTTCACCTGCACCTGTAATCATCAAATTCTACATGTGAAGGGCAGATCCTTTTATTTTAGAAGTTTGAAAATGTATAAGCTGTTGCTATTCTCGAACCTGTAAAATAAGATATGTTGCCCATTAAAAAAATATGGTTACTGAGCTTCAGACCCTTGTAAATAGTCATTATCCCCTTCCCTTTTCTTTATTCTGTTACTTAAAGTTAGTTATTTGCATATGCTAAACAGTACTAAAAAATAAGAAATACAAAAATGAGGCACAATCTATCTTTGGGAGTAAGAAAACTTGAATTTTCTTGTCTCTAGTAATGGGCGATGCTACGGCATCGAGAGGATCACAGCGACAGCGTGGTACAAAGCTGTAGTAACCTGACCGACATTGATGAATGAGATGTATGTTGGGCTTTCTAACACCAGTACAGCGTTGCAGGGAGCGAAAGGTAGCGCCAGCTCATTGCGACCGACTCTCAGCGACACCATATTCAACAAAAAAACAGACTTAGTCTTAGGCCCTTATTTATCAAGGGATAGCGCCAGGTAGTGTCTCACTAGCGCCAGGTAGCGCCAGCTATCGGCGGCTACCGACTCCAGAACGCCAGGCTGCGAACACAATCACGCATTTATCACGCTAAATGAGCCTAGCGCCGGCGAGAGCGTCAGCTAGCGCGGGATTCATCATGTTGCAGACTTCAGCGAACAGCGCCGCTGCTAATCCCATCACAGCGCCAGGTATGACCTCTCGCTACCTGGCGCTCTCCAATGCATTTCATTTTTTTTTTTTTTAAATGGCAAAAATTCTGTGACCACTTCTGCAATGTTATAACTTCAAGGTCAAAAAAAAAAAAAAAAAAATTTGTGCAGAATTGATATTACAGGTCTGATATTAATGTATTCATATTACAAAATGTTTTAAAAAACTTGTTTATTATTTTTTTCCAAAAATAAGGTTGTTTGGGGGTTAAAAAACTACTTTTAACACATCGCCGCCAGCGCTCTGGGGTTTAAACAAGCATTTTACAGCGCGAGAATTTTTTGAGCGTGATTTGTTAATGAATATGGTGGGAGCCGTTCGCTCTGGCCATTCGCTGTCAGGCGCTCCCATACAGCGCGGAACCTGTCAAATAGCGACTCCTAACCCCGTATTCAACATTACCGCACACCGACTGAGTCGCTGTCAACAGCCGAACAACGGCCAAGCACAGCGAATACTAGCGGCCGCTGTGAAAATAACGCTACTGTCGCTCATCTGTCGCTACTTGGCGCTATTAATAAATCGGCCTCTTAGACTTGGATCTTAGTCAAAAACACATGGAATTACATTGTTGTAACATTGTAACATTAATACTTTAATGCCAGACCTTTCTAGGCCAAGAGAGGTGACACAATTATTTGAGAGAAAAAAAAATTAAAAACAAAAAACCCTGTTTAAACAGAAGAAAAGGAACGTCCATTGAAATGTATGGGAGAGCGACAGGTAGTGACAGGTAATACCTGGCGCTTTGGAAGCTGGAGCTCCGACGCTATACGCTGAGCTGCCTGTAATGATGAATCGTACGCTACATGGCGCTGTTAGAGTTTCTCACCAGAATCGCCTTCATAAATGTGGTATTGCGTACAGCGGACGCTGCCTGCCGCTGCAAGGCACTACCTGCCGTTATCCCTTGATGAATAAACCTCTTAGATCCTTAAATGGACACAGCTGTATATATGTAACTTTGCCATGTGTCTTAAAGCAAAGTCGAATTCCAAGTTTTGTTCTGTGTCCACTGATTCGGGATACCCTGTTGTGCGAAACCCCCCATCCGTTCACCCTGACATGTCCAGGCTCCAACAGTGCATGCCCGAACTGTCATCCAATGAGAGCCTCCTGCTGTGACTATGTCATTCGGCGTGTGGCTCTCATTAACTTGAATGGGGAACACACGTTGCCACTTCCCCGCCCGTGTTTGCGCTCCCACCTCAGCCTATCTGAATGACGTAGTCTGAGCAGGCAGGTCTCATTGGACGAGAGCCCACGCATGCGCCGTTGGAGAGGGGAAAGATGAGTTTTTATGGGCGACCTGTGGGGTGCCCTGGGGAAAAGCCAGCGGACGGCCCTTGAATCTTTTAGAATTCAGGGCAACCACTGCTGGATTTTGTTTCACTTTAAATAAAAATCTTTGAAAAAAAACTGTAAAATGTATAAAGGGCTGACACAAAATCACCTCTTTTTTTGCAGATGCAATCAGGGCTGTGGAGTCGGTAGATAAATGTTCCGACTCCGACTCCTCAGTTTTTTGTACTTCCGACTCCGACTCCTCTGTATTAATATGTGAATGTATTTTATACATTCCTTGAAGGAAAGAAAGGCTTCTAGCAGAGAGAGGTAGTTGGGCAGAAACTGCCTTCTCCTTTCTGTGTGCTGATCTTCTGCTGAAGATAGGGCAGTGGGAGGATCCAGAAAGGGGCCTTTATTATAAAACATGATTTCCCTAGTAGAATCCCATAGTCATGTTTAAAGTTTAAGCTAATAATCGAAGTTTACAAGTTTTTATAGCCTTTTGCTGAATGACAGCAGTTTTTCCAATGGTACAGCTTCAGTCTTGAACTATTGATCCTCCATTCCCTTCACTTATACAAGTGTCTCTAGTCCTGCAAAAAACTTATTACGGGGAGGCCGATTCATTAATAGCGCCAGGTAGCGACAGATGAGCGCCAGTAGCGTGATTTTCACAGCGCCAGCTAGTATTCGCTGTGCTTGGCCGGGGTTTGCTTGTTGACAGCGACTCAGTCGGTGTGCAGTAATGTTGAATACGGGGTTAGGGGTCGATGTTTCACAGGTTCAGCGTTGTATGGGTGCGCCTGACAGCGAATGGCCAGAGCGAACGGCTTGCTGCAGATTCATTAACAAAACACGCTCCGAATTTATTCGCGCTGTGAATTCCTTGTTTAAACCCCAGAGCGCTGGCGGCGATGGGTGTAAAATAGTTTTTAACCCCCAAACAACCATATTTTTTGATTGTAAAATTATACAAGTTTTTATAAACATTTTGTAATATGAATACATTAATATCAGACCTGTAATATCAATTCTGCACAATTTTTTTTTTTTTTTTTTTTTTTTACCTTAAAAAAAAATCCTAACATTGCAGAAGTGGTCACAGAATTTTTGACATTAAAAAAAAAAAACATTAATAGGAATTAATTATGATTAATTAAAGATTGCTCCATTGAAATGCATTGGACATCGCCAGGGAGCAACAGGTCATACCTGTCGCTGTGATGGGATTAGCAGCGGCGCTGTTCGTTGCAGTTGGCTACATGATGAATCCCGCGCTAGCTGTCGCTCTCGCCGGCGCTAGCCTCATTTAGCGTGATAAATGCGTCATTGTGACCGCCGCCGGGCGTACTTGATTCGGTAGCCGCCGTTAGCTGGCGGTACCTGGCGCTAGCCCTTGATAAATAAGGGCCTCAATCCCTTATCAGTGAGAGGCTAGGTGTTCCCTGTAACAGCAGAACACTATGCAAAGTATAAGTATTGCCGCTTCTAATTGTGCGTTGTGCCATATAGTGAAGCACATGAAAAGCATGCTTCTTCATGGTCACTTAACGTGTTCGTTTTGCGGTTACGTGAGGCACTGCGTGCATTGGTCTTTATTCTTACAATAGAGAAGTCATTAATTATAACTTTTTGTGAATTGGGACATTTAAACTTGCTAAATCAAAATTTAGTAGGAGTCGGAGTCGGTGCATTGTTTGCCGACTCCGACTCCGACTCCAGGTACCCAAAATTTCCTCCGACTCCGACTCCACAGCCCTGGATGCAATTTCCTCTCCCTATCTGTCCTTATTCTTGTTCTATTTTCCTGCTTTTCTGGAGCTTGCCACTAATGATTCAGCAATGCAGACACACATTAGTGCAAGAAATGATGCCATATTCCTTGCTGTTGCAAATTATTGCTAATGTACTGTATACTTCTTTTTAGTTTTATACAACATTTTTAGGCCACTTTTAGTTAATCCACACATTCTAACCCCATGTTTTTGTGTATCTGTCTTTTTTTTTTAATCTGTATTTTGTTGATAATAAGAAAAACAAATCCAATACAGCAATACCTAGATCTCCTGGTCAGACCTGATCTCATACCATGGAACCAAAGGCAGACATTTATATACAGAAAACTAACACATATCAAAAAATGTTTAAAAAAAACATAAAAAACCTCAGTACATAAGAGGGCCATTTACAATAATCCGGGACATATATCGGATTAGTCAGGCGTGAAGTGTCCACCTTGGGGGCTGATTTATCAAGCAAATTTTTTAAGTGAAAAATCTGATTTATACATTCTTCAGCATGTTGCTGTGCTGCTAATGATTTAGTAAACGTGCTTGTCATAGTGCAGCAACATGCGCAAGGGTGAAAAAAAATGATTTTATAATTTTTTTTACTACTCTAATTTGCACCAATGCGCCACTGTCTGGCAGATGTGCTTGATAAATCAGGGCATAAATCTTGATGGTGTCTGTTTCTTGTCAGGAATGGCACCACACTTAATTTCTCATATGTAGTGGCAAGCAGTATTGTCTTGTACCATTGAGAATAGTAGAAAAGTGAAGAAATAAAGCGATACCCTCCGTAGGCCCCACCAAGCACACCCCAAGGTGAGCTACCGAGACCATCTTGCTCCTCTTATCAGGCACAATGTTCATGAACATCATGTCCGAAAAAGAGAACTAGGCACTCCCCCCCCCACCAAAATCATACTCAGCAAGGCCACAAAAGGCAGAGCCTGGTACTCTTCGCTGAAGACGATATTGCTTGCCACTATATCTGAGGAATTAAGTGTGGTCCCATTTCTTGTTTTTTCCTGACAAGAAACAGACTCCATCAAGATTTAATGTGGACTCTTCACGTATGACTAATCCAAAATGTATGTCCCAGGTGATTGTAAACAACTTGTCCTAAATGACCCTCTTATCTTCTGATGCTTTCTTATAAGCTAAGAAGCTGCTGAATGGCTCCTTTTGTGAGTGCGTGCCCTGCTGATGAGCTGGAGACCTGATATGAGTAGGTTTTGGACTCTTCAGTGTGCTAAAAGCACAGTAGAAGCACAAGAATGAGCCCCTCAGCAGCTCCCTAGCCCAGCCCATAATGGTTTGGAATTGGTGACCCTGGAATACATGAAAAATGTGTGTTTTAATGTTTAATCAGTAAGGAGGGGCATTCGACTGCTGGATGCCCTGCATCGGGAGTATACATACCATAAAGACTGAGAAGCCAGCTGCTATCAGGTCCATGGAAGAAGGGGCCATGCAAGCTGCCTATGCTACCCTAGTATGCACTGTTGGCGCGCTGTGTGCTGGAAGCGCCAAGGACTAGAGCTCTCTACATAGCTCACTTGAGGAAACGAGGTGCTGACACCCTTTTGCTCCCTGAAGACTGCGTAGTCCCTGGAAGAGATACACCTCACTGGGCCTCATACTGCTTAGAATTCCAATAAGACCTCAGGCCTGATTTTAGATGCCCTTGAGTGTGTGTGTGAGCCCCCAGGATCATCCAAAGTCTTATTCTTATCCAAACAATGCAGATTGAAATGACCTTTGGGAGCCTCCTTTCGGCTGTGCACAAAATGCCCAGGAAAGGATGTGCACATGGATAGAGTGGAGCAGAGAATGTCCCTGGAGGCCCACAGTATGGGATCGAGGAACGAAGGCAAGATTTTGAGAGATTTTTCACTTAGAGGCCGATTCATTAATAGCGCCAGGTAGCGACAGATGAGCGCCAGTAGCGTGATTTTCACAGCGCCAGCTAGTATTCGCTGTGCTTGGCCGGCGTTTGCTTGTTGACAGCGACTCAGTTGGTGTGCGGTAATGTTGAATACGGGCTTAGGGGTCGCTGTTTCACAGGTTCAGTGTTGTATGGGTGCGCCTGACAGCGAATGGCCAGAGCGAACGGCTTGCTGCAGATTCATTAACAAATCACGCTCCGAATTTTTAAGCGCTGTGAATTCCTTGTTTAAACCCCAGACCGCTGGCGGCGATGGGTGTAAAATAGTTTTTAACCCCCAAACAACCATATTTTTTGATTGTAAAATTATACAAGTTTTTATAAACATTTTGTAATATGAACACATTAATATCAGACCTGTAATATCAATTCTGCACAAAATATTTTTTTTTTTTTTACCTTAAAAAAAAATCCTAACATTGCAGAAGTGGTCACAGAATTTTTGACATTAAAAAAAAAAAAAAAAAAAAACATTAATAGCAAGTAATTCCCGATTAATTAAAGATTGCTCCATTGAAATGCATTGAACATCGCCAGGGAGCGACAGGTCATACCTGGCGCTGTGATGGGATTAGCAGCGGCGCTGTTCGTTGCAGTCGGCTACATGATGAATCCCGCGCTAGGTGACGCTCTCGCCGGCGCTAGCCTCATTTAGCTTGATAAATGCGTCATTGTGGCCGACGCCGGGCGTACTTGAGTCGGTAGCCGCCGTTAGCTGGCAGGACCTGGCGCTTGTCAGACACTACCTGGCGCTATCGCTTGATGAATAAAAGCAAAAGTTGTCCTTTTCAAACCGGGATGCACCCTGGGGAGGGCATTTCCCTGACCCTTGGGTCTTTTTAACTCTAGGGCCAGGTGTCATGGGTTTTGGTCCAATACGATGCTGGGGAGGGAGCCCCTTTTTGGAGGGCCACCATGACTTTTGCTATGGGGCCATGTGAAACCTATGTATGCTCCTACCCTGCACCGCATTCTGCTTAGGGCTTCCAGAACCCCTAGACCCGATAATTAACTCTTCGGGGATTGCTCTGGCTGGCTGCCAACGTCCAATGAGGATTACCCACCTGGCAAACCTGTATCTCTCATTCTTTTAAGACATAAATTTGCATAAATAAAAAATGTTTTTGTCACTGTTGCACCAGAACAATACTAACATTTCTGGGGTCCATTGCTGACAGCAGCCAGGGATTACTTGCTGCCCACTCATCCTGCATCCAATCAGGTTTGGTGATCTTAAATGTGCCTTGCCCACATATGTAGGCTACAAGACCGGTGAGGGACTCAGCGACTGATTTTGTCTCACTGGTGGGTTGTGAGAGGACCTAAAGTCCTTTTAGACATTAGGCCATTTTTAAAGCCACTTTTACTAGAGTGGCCCTTGTGGCAACGGCATCCACCCCTGAACCACTCTGGAAATAGAGAAGGAATAAGGAAAAGAGATGTGAAAGGCAATGTAAAAACAAGAAGGGGGTGGAGGGGATGTGGAGGAGCAAATAAGGAAAAGAGAAGGGGGTGGAAATGAGAGTGAGGTGGAGGGAATGCATAAAGGCGATGAATAAAGGGGGGCTATGGGAAAGATGGAGAGATCACCTAAAAATAGGTGGAAATTAGCAAAGGAGGTGGAAATTAAACAGAGAGAATGTGCAGTATAAAACATGAAAAAGTGGGTCTGTGAAAAGAGAGAAAGATGAAGATCATCAGGGGTGTAACTTCAGGGAGTGCAACCGCGGCGGGGCCTAAAAGCTCAGATGGGCCCCACGACTGTTACTCCTCTACCTTATTTATCTTATATGTGCTCACTTAGCATTATTTAGAGAATGGCAGCACCATCTGTCTCTGCTTTTTCATTCTATAGTTGCCTAGCAGCATCAAATTAAGTTAATGTAAGATTCTTGAAAAGGCCACATTTAATGTTTGCACCAGGGCCCTGACACATTTACAGGCTGATTCATTACTAGTGGCAGGTAACGGCAGATGAGCGTCTGTACAGCTGCGCTAAGAGTGACCGTTAGAGTTCGCTCTGATCGGCCATGAGTCGCTATTACAGAGCGCCTCAGTCGCTGTAGTAACATGGCCGCCATTGATTAATTTGATGGTGAGTCACCATAACACCAGTACAGCACTATATGGGAGCGAACGGTAGCGACTGGTCAGTGTGAGCGACTAAAACCATATTCATCCAAAAAACAGCCTCACACAGCGCTGGCGCTCAAAATTGGGTCGCTGTAGCCCAGAAGCTGTGTTATTAAAGTCCGTTTTTGAACACATATCTGCTAGTAACAAAGCGAAAACATATGGAATTACATTGTTATTACATTGTGACATTAACACTTTAAAGTGGACCAACACCCAGGATTTTCACTATCCTGGGTTTTGGTCCACTTCCGCGGGGCACTCCGATGGGGGATGCCCTGCTACATGAAACCCCCCAGAACGCCTAATAAAACTTACCTTACCCCGCTCCTACGGCGCGAGCTTGAGCTGCTGTGGTATGGTCCAAGCGACATACAACCACAGCGGCTCCGAGCGCACTGGTGGCCGTATCTAGCGCTTCCCTCCAACTCACAAATGGCCGGCGGCCCGCGCATGCGCCGTTGGATCGGGATGAAGGTGAGGTGAATGGGGCGTCCTGGGGGGTTTCACACAGCTGGGCATTCTGATGTTGGATGCCCCGCAGGGAGGGATCGGATCGGCCTGGGAATCTTATAGATTCCCGGGCCGATCCCCCCTGGGTGTTGGTCCACTTTAATAACAGAACTGTAAGGACAATTCTGCATAAAAAATTAAAAAAGTTTTCAAAAATGACATTGAATAGACCAGAAGAGGTCACACAATGATTTGATTAAAAAAAAACAAACAAAAAAAAACCCTGTTAAAAGTGAAGAAAAGTAACGTCTATTGAAATGTATGCGAGAGCGATAGGTAATACCAGGCGCTCTGGAAGCCAGAGTGCTGGCGCTATACGCTGAGCCGTCTGTGACGATAAATCGGACGCTACATGGCGCTGTTAAGAATCGCTCACAGGAATCGCTTTGATAAATGTGGTATTGCGTACAGCGCCTGGCGTTCACCGTTCGCTACCTGTTGCTACGAGGCACTACCTACCGCTATCCCTTGATGAATGAACCCCTATGGATCACCACTGGAGATCATGTAAAACAACAGAATGACCGAGATAGAGAAAGGGAAGGATACAGAGACTAATAGGGAGGAAAGTGCAAGAGAAAGGGGCAGAAGACAATTGGAAAGAGAAAGGGGTAAAAATGAGTGTGAGATAGAGGGACGGTATAAAAAACAAAAAGGAGAGCAATCGAAAAAGAGTGACTGAGAAACAGATGTTATCGAAAACATGGAAGAATGTGAAAACAGAAAGAAAGAGGGGAAACGGCAGAGGCGCTGTGGAAAAGAGACATGCTGAGCCTGCTAAGAGTTTTCTCTCTTTCCTGTCTGTGGAAGTTGGGAAGTACATTGTGCTTATGTGTTCTTTGTACAGTGCTGTGGAGCATGTCACTGCTATATGCATTTATAATGGCAGAGATGGAATGTTACAAGTGTAAGCTCTTCTGGTAGAGACAAATGAGAAATAGAGATATAATGTAAAAGATGTTTAAAGCCTTTCATTTTGTATGAGCTATGAGCCTCAGGTGTCTGTGCAGGAATTCCTGTAAGGCCATTGCCGGCTGTTGGAGGGCAGCCATTGCTGGTGTGGCACGCAGCAGATTCTTCCTCATACTATAGGCTAATAATAATGGCTGTAGTTTGGCTTGAAAGGGTTAAAGCATATCGTTATATCCGCTCTATTTTTTTTCTATTTTGGGGAAGTGAACTAGTTAATATGCAACCAACAAACTGAATCTTGGAAGTCAATCCGCACATTCGCCGTTGTTGCTGTGACTGGACGCGGTAGCCGCTAATAAGCGGATACATCGCAGCTATACACTCATGTGTGCAAGTATAAAACGTACATAATAATAATATTAGATACACAACTAGTCCACCCACGCCAAAGCCTCGTGTCAGCCAAGTGTAGCTGAGCATAAATATAATTTATTGTGAATACTAAAAAATCACTTATAGTCATAAATGTGCAACGCAAGGACTGTATCGCCATTTGGTATTAGTTTCCGCCATCATTGTCGGCGAAAGGCGCCATATGGCTTTTTGTTCGCCTCGGCGGCGTTATAAATAAAGTCTTTATTGTTCACGGCTTTTAGGGAGCAGCGCGGCGTATAGAGGAGGGCAAGGCGCGCAGTTCCCGCAGCGACCAGCAGGGGTCAGTGTGGCGAGCCGCTTATATCCTCCCACCCTTGAACCAAACCCCTCCTTTGTGTCTTTGGCGCCGTTCCTATATAAGACGAGCAGGCGACCCCCATTTTTAATTATTTCTAAATTGTTTTAGAACTTCTCTTCGCTAGTTCGGTCACAACCTTTCCCCGCCGCCATGGACATGAAGAAGAGGCTAACGTTGGAGCTGAGGAACAGGAAAGCATCTGAGGTAAGAAGCGGCTCGGGTCGGGAAGCGTGTGGTGTTAGAGGGCACTAGCGGGCGACACATGGCTGGGGTGTGGGGGGCTACTGGAGGCGGCGGTGCCTCGGCATATGGGGCCCTGAATAACATGGAGACGCCGGAGGGAAGAGGCGTGTGTGTGTGTGTGAGGCCATGACTCTCCACACAACACGTGGCCGCCCGCCGCTTACCGGGGCCGCCATCTCCTCCCGCCTTTTTGCACATTCGTGGTTTCCAGCACCGGGCAGCCCGGCCATGTAACTCCTTCCCGCCATTCCGCTGCTTCGGTGGGGTGGTGTTTGTGTAGCGATAATGGCGGGCGTGTGGCCGAATTCGCTGCAAATCCGTAAAGTGAGTAGCACGGCTCTTAGCGGATGAGGGTGCGCCTCCATGCTGCCCCCCACGAGGCGGCCGCGCTGTTTCTCCCCATTGCGGATGCGGCCTCGCTGCTGTCTTGCCGCCCACGTTGCTGGCGATCAGGGGCGATAGAGCTACGCCGGTGTCGCTTGCCGGGCCTCCAGCAAGCAGCCACGTTTTCTGACCCCCCCCCATGTGACCTCCATCGCCTGTTTACGCTCATCTGTTCGGTAGCCTTTTACTGGGCGATGGCGGCTTTTGATAGTTTCAGTGCATATAGGTTACAGATCAGGAAATGTAGAGGGGAGATGGTCGCCGGATAGTTCCCTAACTGCTCAACCTAGTCATGAGGGCTGACCACATGCTAGAAGCATATCCTTGTGCTGAGCCGCCATCAGGGTGGTTCAGGCATCCCTGCTATAGGTGACTAGTGCAGCAGGGTGCAGATGTTTGAAGCTGCTTATTGGAGGGTGTGAAAGCAGATAAAATGGGTACTGGGAAAGTTTAAGCTTTCATTTTTTTAATAGGTAGTGATTATGTTAAGGTAAACTGGTAGCCTATTGCGCTGAAGGTAACGTGTTTTGTGTTGACCTAATAGCCAGGCTAGGTTGGGGTGGATAACACTAGATTGGGCAATTTGGGTGCTTTCACACAGCGTGACATCGCGATTCAGGATGTACCAAGCAAGCAAAGTGAGTCCCGGGAAAGTAAACAAACCTGGGTTTTACTCAGCTTTAAAGGCTGCAAGCTTAGTTTATTCTGCATATTTTTTAGTTACCAGCGCAGAGATTTGTGGGGAATTCATCATGCCAGTATTTTCCCCGTTCAAGCTTGGTGGTTAACCACAGCCACTTTTTGTGGATTGCCATTTACTTTTCTAGCTATATTTTTTTTCCGTTAAACTTGCACTAAGGGGTGAGGGCACAATAAAACCTTAAAGCAGAAATCCAGCGCAACTGGACCCTGCTGCCTTGAACCATAGGCAAGGCTTACCTGACTAGTGCTAAGGCCCATTTGCCTGCTTACTGGCTGAGTGAGCATCTGCCCCCAAATGGTTCCAGGGGAGAGCATATTTTGGCTGGTCCTTGTGCTGTGTAGGGGCCCTAAACACTGTACTATGATTATAGGCTGGGGGTGAGAGTGCTTTGTTAGATATAAGGCCTATGCATTGTTTGACAAAGATTTACATGTAAAAAATACACGCAGAAGTGGAAATGACCACATCCTGTTCTTGGCGGTTCTGCATCAATATTTTCTGTTTTTGTAAAAACTCCAAAACGAAGCATCAAAGGCAGTGCATATGCTAAAGTCTATTAGTGAACACTGATGACCAATCTCAGCCCAACCCATAGATGTAAGGAATCTCATTCAACTGGACTGACTGCATTACTACTTTCCCACACGTGCAGCTGTCTTGTCTTTAAAACCCTCTCCTGCTTAAGCAGGGATTTTCTGCTCGGGCTGTAAAATATGGGAACTTTTAAAAACTGCTTTCAAAAATCTTTCAATGTATTTATTTGAATTTAACTTTTTCCCTCTTGCAGGTTAAGGAGATGGTTTTGGATAACTGTCGATCAGATGATGGCAAAATTACTGGCCTTACATCAGACTTTATGAACCTATGTTTTCTGAGTGTGATTAACACCAACCTATCATCTGTGTCCAATCTGCCCAAACTGGAGAAATTAAAGAAGGTAAGTTGTATATGTGAATTACTGCAGTGCCTTTTGGCAATCTTCATCTTCAACTCAGTATGTATACCTGGATTACCTAAATAATTTACAACTTGGTGATTGCAAATTGATGTTTAAATATACAATAGCTGGCAATGCACAGTGAATGGGCTGAAAGCTTGTCAAATTGCAGACTGTCGTGTCCTCTGCTCAGTGGGGTTAGTAACATTGCTTGATTTCAATCATTTAGGTTGTTGGGCATCCTAAATTGGGATGGCTAAAACTGTTGCAGTTGGCACTTCACTGCTAATTTGCCTATAGGGCCTCTTTAAACTGGACCTCCAGCAGCATTTAATGAAAATCCCAAACCCAAGCATCTACAAATTAAATTTATACATTTTGGTCACTTGCCTTTTATTGGGTGCTGTCATCGTGCCTCAGAAGCATCACAAACTGGAGGGGGGTGTTAGACAGGCAGAGCTGGGGTCAGGGAAAAGACTGCAATCCCAGTATGCAGAGTGGCACAGTTGGGACACTTCTGTATGTACAGGTTTGGCAGAAACATAGGCTCTTATTTCAGGTCTGGTTTAATGGTGCCACTTTCATTGCTAGTTCTATTACCAGCAAGGTGGCAATTCGTTTTAAAGGAGCAGCATCGCAAAATTTGCATTCAAGATATAATTAAATAGCCACACAATAGCTTCTAACGTGTATAAATGTGGCAATAGAAAGGAAAAAATATATGCCTTACTTTTAAATTGTATAATTACAATGGCTCAGTCCATTTGCTGAATAGGGGGATCTGCTGGGTTGTATTTAGTGAGCTGCTTCATTTAGCCCACTGGTCTCCTAGCAACACTTTACCTCAAAGGCTGACACTGTAATCAGTGGTAACGGCTGTGTTTGTGCGAGGTGCTGCTTTTGTTATGAGACCAGGTGACTCAAATGTGTAAATTCTATACAAAATAAACTAAACTGACTGAAAATGACTGAAATTCTTCTTTGAATAACTGTGCAGGAAAATCTAAAAGTAAGTGGAACAAAACCCTGAGTGGGCGACCCTGAAGTTTATAAGACTCGGCCATTGACCTTGCCCCTTGGGCATCCTAAATCGGGATGCCCCACTATGTGAAACGACCCCTGGATAACCACAGATCCCCCATTTTTCTGGCGCGCTCATGCAGTTAGTCATTTAGACAGGTCGGGCGGCCAGGAAGGTTAGTGCTCAGGCTCCCCATCTGTGTGCAAACAGAGCTGATTGGATGAAAGCCCGCGCATGCGCTGTGGGACAAGGAAAGGTACGTTTTCACAGGCGAACTTGGGGATTTCACTATCAGGGCATCCCAAGTCGGGATGCCCCTAGAGGCACAAAGCAAAACTCCAGATAGTGAAAATCCTGGGTTGGGCTTTTCTCAAAACACACAAAGCTGAAAGAAAGATCATATGGGAAAATGAAAAATAAGAATATGGTAAACTGAAAGATTCTGCAGCAGAGCCAACATGAAGGGAAAACTGTCAAAATCAGCTAAATGACTTCTACAGCTTTTCTCTCTGTTTTAGATATGAGTTCTGGCCAGGCAATGTTACAATGTTATCTGATGCTGGACGGCTGCCAGCACTGAACAGCTGAGACTTTGTTACATTGTTTCCCCCTCTCCTCAGCGTGGAACAGGCCAGAGTGTCGGCCCCCACTCAGCAGACATAAACATGAGCTATTAGTCTCCAGCTGCACAGCAGACATAATTTTTTTTTTTTTTTTTCTAAATTTGTAATTCTTACTCCAACACTTACCTACATTCAAAGTACCATTTAAATAGAAGTCGCCAAGAAAAATTCACAATACTGCTCCTTTAAAGATCAATATCTTACTGATTTGCTGTTGTAATATAGAAAAACACGCCCTGCATGTTTCTAGCACAAATATACTGTAAGCCTCAGTCGCCTTCTGAAACTTGGTGGTAGGTTACAGAATATGGTAAGACTTAATGACAGTTGCATGAAGACAGACAAATGTTGTAGAACATGTTGCCTGTTGCTTGCCTAGCTTGTTGCTGAAGACCCTTCTATATTGCACATTTTTTTTATTATTTTTTTTTTTGCATTGATGTACTTATGTTTTTAACCTGCGCTGTTTTTGCTTTACAGATGGAGCTCAGTGACAATCGTATTTCAGGTGGATTGGAGGTTCTTGCAGAGAAGACGCCTAACTTAACACATTTGAATCTCAGTGGCAATAAAATTAAAGATATAAATACTCTGGAGCCACTGGTGAGTATCTGATTTCTTTTAATTTTGTTTAGTTTTCAAGTCTACCCTTAAAATGTCACTGCATACTTTGTGGTCAGGCTGGAACTGGCCCACAAGGAGTCCCCTCGGTCCCTAGGGATATTTTGGGGGCTGGCAATCTTGAACAGTGAAGGGATTTTCTTGGGTTGGTGTCTGGTGTACAGCCCTATAACTCAATTACTACTTGTCTAAGAGCCACAGTATCAACAGTGATTTGTTTTTTTTTTTTTTTTTCTGATGGGCACTGCAGGTTAAGGTGGGCCCCTGGAGTCTGTTTTACTGGTTGTCCTATGCCCCCCATTTGACACTTTACTTCTACTCCACTCACTGTATCCTGCATACTGAGACTTAATGTTGGTTCTTGCGCAGGGTTGTAATGGGGAATATTTAGGTGAATTGCTAAATGTTAGCAGAAGTCTGTTAACAGATTGAAAAACGTAGTGACTTTGTTCAATTTTACAGAAAAAACTTGCCCATCTCATGAGTTTAGACCTCTTCAACTGTGAAGTCACAATGCTAAATAACTACAGAGAGAGCGTCTTTGCATTGCTGCCTCAGCTTACTTACCTCGATGGCTTTGATGCTGATGATCAAGAAGCTCCCGATTCTGATCCAGAACCTGATGGTGATGATGCTGATGAGAATGGAGAAGGTAATTGTTGGCTTTATAGTTAAACTATCCCTTATCCAAGTTAATACACATGGTATTTGTGGTGGTTCATGATTCCTCATTACAACAGACCCACACGGTTTCTAGATCCAGAGATTGTCAATGATCTGAAGTCAGCAGCTATTTATCTCAAACTGTATATGTGCTAAAGGGCTAAAACTCGGTTGTTCTCTTTAGAAGGTGAAGAGGAGGAGGATGAGGAAGACCTTGATGAAGATGAGCTGGATGAAGAGGATGAAGATGGTGTAGATGATGTCAGTTTTTCTCATAAATAGCCCTGGTTCTATTTGTTTTGCTGTTGGGCTTTCTAAACACTTTCTGCCCTTCCATTCTAGGAGGATGTGGAAGAGGAAGAGGAAGGAGAAGAGGAGGAGGATGAAGATGATGGTATGTTGTATTCTGACATGTCAATGAATGCCATGTGACAAGGGGTTTAGGTGCATGTATGTCAACTATTAAAGTGCACCCAGATTTTCACTATCCTGAGTGTTGGTCCACTTCTGCGGGGCGCTGTGTGAAACCCCCAGAAAGCCCCTAAAAATCTTACCTTATCGGCGCCGGATAAGCCGCCTCCTCTTGCGCGTCCCTCTTACAGGGTGCGTGCCCACACCGGCCATTCACAAACGGCCGTCGCGCGTCCTGCTAGAGGGATGCGCGGGCGACGGCTTATCCGTCACCGATAAGGTAAGATTTTAGGGGCTTTCTGGGGGGTTTCACACAGCAGGGCAGCCTGATTTCGGATCCCCTGCAGGGAGGGAGCTGGTCAGAGGTGGGTGGTGGTCCACTTTAAAGGAAAAGTTCACTTTTTAAACTAGACTCTAGGGCTCGGCAGAAGTTACTAGAAAAACTGCTTACCTGACTGCTGCTTGCCCTGATCAGCTGTGGGACTTCCCTCCCCAGTACATTTCTGTAAATGCCCTCAATCTATTGTGTAAAATCAGAACAGCCTATTGATTCAAGTATGGGATCACATGATGCTTCATGCACTTGAGTTGATTACTCTTTAAAGTGGACCAACACCCGATCGGGGTGCCCCGCTGTGAAACCCCCCCCCGAAAAACTCACCTCTCCCAGCGCCGATTGGACAAGCGCCGCTGCCTACCGTGCGTCACTCTTGACGCGCGCCGGCCATTCAGACGGCTGGCGCGGGCACGTCTAGAGGGAGGCGAAGCCGAAGACAAGGTAAGGGGATTTGGGGTGTTTGGAGGGGGGGGGGTTTCACCCCGCAGGACATCCCGATCTCGGATGTCCCGCGGGGAGGGAGGGAGGTGATCGGCCCGGGAATCTTATAAGATTCCCGGGCCGATCACCTCTGGGTGACGGTCCACTTTAAGCTGCTTTTATATTGGAGAATGGGTAATATTTAGCTATGCTCAAAACCTTTGAATTAAAAAAAAAAAAAAAAAAAACTATGGCCATAAACTTGGCTATTTCATGATGTCTTTAACTAATTTGACTCTTGTACAAACAGATGTACCTCAAGGAGAAAAACGAAAAAGGGATTTGGAAGATGAGGGGGAGGATGAAGATTTCGATGAGGAAGACGATGATGAATAAAAACATAAGGCTACTGGATCTTTTTATATGGACTGTCTGGGCTGGCCACCAGTGCATGTGACAGTGTCTGCAGTCACTGTATACAGCTGTTCACCGCCACCCCTTTTTTTTTTCTATTTGTGTAGATGTGTAGGGTTGAGAGATGAGACTATTATGGTCTGAATGATTTTTTTGTTTTGCCGCTTTATTTAAAGATGGCTGTCTGAGCAACATTGCAGTGGCAGATTGTAGGATGCCCTCCACTTCTTACCCCATATATTTACCCATAATTTAACCCTCTTGCCCTGGAATTTTCTGTGAAAGTTCTGTGGTTCCTCTGATCTGTGAATGGTGCGCGGCTGTTTAAATCTGAGGAAGATTCCAAAGACAGTCTCCCTCCCTCTATCCTGCATCCTTATGTGTTAAGTCATGCCTTAATGTAAATGTGTTCTGATATGTTTATCTCCGATACATGTGTATGATTAACATTTGCGTATATTTGGCAATAAGATATCTGATGAAATTGTACAAGCTTTGTCTTTCAACAATTTGACTTCCTTCCCACCTAACATGGTTGATGTGGTGATTTAGATTGCTATTTTACTTTACTATAGCCACAAAGATTATTTAATGAGTTGAGACTGGAGTCTAGGGTCTAATGCCCAAACTTACCAATCAAACTGTCTTGGGCAACTGGAAGCTATCGCACATGGATTTGCCTTGTAAAGGGCTTTGTGCGGTCATTGTCATTCAAGCCCCCTGTCTTGTGTAAGCATTCCCTACCTCTGATAGAACTGTATTAAGTTTGTCAAATCATGATTTAGAAACTATTTGAATGGGGTCAGCAGTTTCCTCTTTTGGAGATTTTGCTGGCTCAGAAGGGTTTGTTGCAGGGGATGTCCCTTATTGTATTGTATAGACGTGCCCCTTGTAAATTCTCCAAGAGGGTCTAACATGGCTTTCAAAATGTTATATTTTTAGCAGTTTCAGATATTTTGACCATATTGGGTTGTGGGAATCACTTTGGGTAAGTTGCAAAGCTTTTGACCTATGGAACACCCATGTTTTGTATTTAGTTGTTACAGAAAGCCTTTTAATAAAATATTTTGGGGTTTTTAAATGGCTTGTCTTTCTTGCAAGTATTTAATTCCAGTTGGAATCAAACATACTGAAACTGCAACTTGTGATTTGCTCCTCATAAGGGATGCATATTTTACATTTTGAACCTAGCAGATAAATCAGATGTAGACAGACCTTTGTCCTCATACCTGAATAGGGGAATGACACTGGAATAAACTCCAATGGGCTTTAACCATCCAGCATTCTTCATTTGAAGCAGTGCTGAGGGGCCGTGTGCAAGTTTGCAAATATTTTAGTAACACATTGCTTTCGTTTTTTCAGGGCACGGGCTGTAGTAGTGTTAACATTAGTGTATACAAGCCTGTACCAGGATATGGGGCACTGATGTAACCACATCCTTCATGTACCTTCTGTAATTGAACCATTCTTTCTGACTAATTTGACATGTAGCAATGTGTCTTGAAGGGAGAAATTGATGCTACTGGGAGGGGCTCCTCCTGCAGAGGTAACACACTGGGAGAAGTTTAAAAGCCCCACCCTTCCTCCCATTCCTCTTAGTTTCCTTTCCAGGAAACCTGGGATATAGATTCCCCCAAGAGTCATCAGGGGTGGTGCTTGCCAACCCTGGACTAGACTTCCATAGGGTAGTTGTCCTGTGGCCTTAGAAGCCTGCTAGAGCACCCCTTCACCTGTCTGCTGTCCAGAGATCCTGCTGGCTGGGTCACAGGTGAGTCTGCCTATTGGCCCTGAAGTACTGCCTCTACTGTGATACTGGGTAAACTTGGCTGCTGGCTCAGTAATGCATGTGGGTGCTTCTCCAGGGTCCATACATGTTGTTGGATGGGGCACTGCATCCCTTCCCATAGTGTGCCCTTGCAGAGGAAGACTACTCCAACTAGGTCAATTCTGGCATGACTGCATGCAGTAGGGTAGCGGGGCCTCAGGATCTCCTATGGATTTGGACTTGGCGGTTAAATAGTCATTCAGAGGGGGCTTGTTGAAAGACAGCAGATAGGATGCCTCATCAGGGTATGGTGAGATGTATTTTTCATTCTTCAGGTTGACCCACAGTGGTGGCTGTCATGCGTGCCTTATCTGGAAGTTCAAGGCCCAACATCAAGCAGTTTCCCTGCATTCTGGGCAGTGTGCTTTAGCTTTATTAAAGTGTAGTACAGGAGACTCTGGGTCAGAAGCTGGGCTCTGTCCAGTTGAGACCTCATTTGCCTCTCATCCTGGATCCGAGAGAAGGTAACCTGGGTAGACCAGGTTCTTCGAAGAAGGTCCAATTCAGTCGCTAAAGGACATTATCACTTGGGAATGGAAGAGCCCAGAAGCCTGTTTCTTGCCTCCCAAGTCTCTCTCATTGAAGGTTTCCTTTGGAGGAATCTGAGCTGGAGGGCTGGGCCAAGTGCCTCAATTTAGATGCTCCTTTGACTCGGGTCTCTCGGAAGTTGGATCTCTCCTTGAGGACATGGGTTCCCTTAGATCATTTAGACAAAATGTCTATTCCCAAGAGGACAGGGGATACTATTTTCTGCTCATACCCCTGCTTGCTGCATCTTGTGTAAGATTATTGGAGGCTTGGCAAAGGCAGAACTGGCACATCTGGGGATGCCCCTAAGGTGGAGGTTTTTGCACTGCATTGGCAGGGTGACCAGTTGCCTAAGTCACTCTTGTGTGGTATACCCTTTTGAGGCTTTTGTTGGGGCCTGAAATGGAGAGGGTGTTATCCCGGTCAGAGGCAGGGGGAAAAAAACAGGCCTTCCAAAGGCAGAATTCCAGAAGCAAAGGGAAAAGATTTATTTAAATCTCCTCAGCAGTCCTGACTTATGTCCGGTAGGGGGGAGACTTGTTTTTCCTTTGTCTGCACCCCTTAATTACTCAGACAATTCGGGACAGTCTTCATCTGGAATTTCTCAAGGTCGGAGGATCACACTGCTTCAGAGATTGGGCAAAAACAGAGGCCATGCCTTAAGTGATTCCTCAACTAAAGGAGATGGCAGTCATAGAGGAGGTTCTCTGGCACCTGAAATGTACAGGGTTACATATGTTTGGTTCAGAAGCCATTAGGCAAATTTCAAGTGATTACAATCAAAGATATCCTGCATCTGGATGGCATCTATAGATCTCCAGTATGCATATCTACATGTCTATTTTTCCAAGTCACTGAGATTTGCAGTAAGCATAGGTGGGGTAACCTATCATTGGCAATTTGGAGCAATGCCCTTTGATACCACCTGATATTTACCAAAAGATAGGCAGAGGCAATCTATTATCGGAGATTAGATCAGCTAGGTATTGTGTCATACCTGGATGATCTGTGAATTGTTCCATCCAGAGAGCTTCTGCGGAAAAATGTGAAGAAAACATTCACTCCTTTCAGATCTGGAAGAAAAATCTTGCATATACCTAAGGTATCAGATCTAAAGTTTATGGGAGAGAACTTTCCTTTTTCCCTCCAAAATTTAAATGGTCTCCCTATCCTCCTATGTTGAGGAACATCCCAAAATTTCACTGAGACTTTAGTACTGCTGGGTCTCATGTCTTCTGCCATTTCAGCGGTTGTTTGGGCCCTCTAGAACTTTTTTTTTTTTGTGCACCTGGAACAAGGATCCAGAGACTTTAGACTCTGGCTACACTCCAGTCACCTTCAGTGGTGGACGGATCACAGGAATCTTATCCCAGGGAAGACCTTGGCATCAGATAGACCCAACCTGGATCACGACAGATGCAAATGCACAGGGTTTGGGAGGGCAACATGATCCGAAGCTCTTCAAACTTTTGGAAGTTAAAGGCTGTTCAAATGGTTCTAGTACATTTTGAGGACAGGTTATGGAATCGAGATGTGCTTATTGTCTCAGACAATGCCACGGTGGTGGCATATCTTTTTTTTATATATTCTTTATTTAGCATAAATCAATACAAAAGAGAGGTACAAGATATTCAGACAGTACAAATACAATAAGTCTATAAACCTGTACTGGAATAGGCATACTAAAAGGAATTTTTAACAAGTATCTCTGAATGTTCGTTATTCTTATTGTTGTTATTGATAACAGACGCCGCCAATATATTGTCCCCTCGCCTGGACAAACCAGGGAGGGCCCTCCCATAGCCTCGACAATGTCCGGCGTCCCTAATCTAACGCAAGTAAACAGGTAGGTAGACCAAAGAGGAAAGCAAAAGAAGAGAGAAGAGATATTAGAAGGTATAGAGAGATTGCGAGGAGGGGACAGTTCCCTCCCTCCAGGTTTACGGGACCCCACCGGCCAGAGCCTTATATTCAGGGGAGTGCACAAATGAGTCCCATCCAGTCCATCTGCGGTTGTGAGCCTCAGTCATCTCGTTGCGCTCAGCAATTATGCCCTCATATCTTTCCATCTCCGAGACCCTGTTGAGCCACATGTCTACACTAGGCGGCTCCACTTCCTTCCATTTCACAGGTATGCAGGTGGTGGCATATCTTAACCATCAGGGTGGCACAGGGTCAATGGAGTTAATGTCTTTCTCCAGGGCTATTTGCACCAAGATGGGAGGGGTGGTGAGCTCCCTAAGGGCAGTCCACATCAAGGGAGAATGTTTTGATGGACCTACTCAGCCGGTTTCGGCTTAGGCTGTCAGAGTGGGAACTAAACCAGAGGGTCCTTAGGCAGCTGGTAGACCTCTGGGGCTCATCTGAGGTGGATTTCTTCACCAGGAGGAAAAAATTCCAAATGCCAGAACCTTTTCTCGCTGCATCAGTGTCAGAGCACGAGCAGGTGATGCACTGACTCAGGATTGGGGGAGGTTCTAGCTGTTTTATGCCTTTCCCCATTCCAAATTCTCGCTCTGGTCATAAGATAGTTACCCACAAGATCTACGGGAAAGTATGGAAAAGGCTTCCTTCCTTTTGTAAAAATCATAACCTGATCCGTTGATCTGGCGGTGATTTTGAAATATTTGTAGGAAGGGGCAGAAATGGGACTGGCCATCAGCACTTTAAAGGTGCAGGTGTCTGCACTATCGTTATTTTTGGATAGGAGCATCTGGTTGAGAGGTTTTTTTATTTCTCGGTCTAGAGGAAGACTGGTAAAATCCTAAGGCGTTCCTACTATGGAACCTTTCAATTGTCCTAAAGTGGTCTTACTATGCCCCCCTTCAAAAACCTTTTAAGAAAACTGCAATTAAATTCTTAAATAAAGTCACATTTATTTTAGATGTTACTTCGGCCAGAAGAATCAGTGAGTTATGGGCCTTGGCAAATAAAGAACTAATTTTTTTTATATTTAGATCATCTCATGATCAGACCTGATTTGCGTTGCGTTATCTCCTGAAGATTGCTTTGGAGTTCCACATGTTCCAGGTGATCTATCCCCCGATATCCTCCTGTCTGAGTCCTGGGAATCAGCAGGAGATGCATCTGGATGCCAGAAGCATTCGGTTAACTTATTAGATCGCTCCTCAGGTTGGAGGAGATCTGACCATTTGTTAGCCTTTGCAGAAAAGAATAGGGGTCTGCAGGCCTCCAAAGCTTCTATTGCTAGGTGGATTAGGGAAGCCATCCAGTTAGCTTATGAAAGGGGAATCATGCCCCAAAGTCCATCATATTCTACTAGGGCAATTTCAGCTTCTTGGGCAGAGAAGAATTGCAGTAGTGGAGATTTGTAGAGCAGCAATTGGCTCCCCCCCCCCACATATTTTTTTGAAGCACTACAGGGTGGATCAAGACAAGTTATCGGCAAGAAGATTCTACAGGTTATTTCCTCCCCCCCCACAAGGACAGACGCAAGTGATATTTCTCATTTATCATCGGACGGGCCGCCCTGGAGGACGTTTTTGAAAACCCCAATTAGCTTACCGGTAATGGAATTTTCGGTAGTCCTCCAGGATGGTGTCCTACTTCCCGCCCAGGCTAAGAGTAATATGAGATTGATCTATTGATATTTGCATGTTTCCTTCAGGATTTCAGTGAAGGCAGCGGCATTCGGGGCCAGGCGCAATGGCGGCACACACTTCAAGGTGCAGCAACACGGCAGCAGTGGTGATCCGGCAGATCTTCAGCAGCAGATGTCCGTTCTTAGTCCAGCAGGGAGCAACAATCCCAGGCTTAAAGATACAGCTCAAGCAAGTTGCCCCAGGAAGAAATGGTAACATACAAATCTTGATTCCTTTCGAGCTTTGATTTTCTGCTGCAAACAAAGGGGGTGTGTATACATATGTTTGTCAATGTCGTTTTAGCCAATTACACCCAAGGTTAAGGGTAGAGACAAGGGCTCCCCAAAAGTAAAGCTCAGGCTCTAAGCATGTTAAACGTTGTGAATCCTGCAGCATTACTCTTCCGGATACCTGGCATAAGCCAGGCATACCTTCAGTTAAATATGGGAGAGGAGACCTCAGTAATGTATAGGGAGATACTAGCTATGAGGAATGAAATTGCCTCAATGCTGGGAGTCCATAGTCCCCAGGGGAATCCACTGCTGCCACATTTACCCCTTCAGTCAGACCAGGGGAGTCGGGGAGCAAAGCCTCCTATTTCTCTTACCATAGCTATCCCAGGCACTCTCAGTTCAGCTCCACTTCAAACTGAAGTAGAAGCCGAAATAGTAGAGGAAGGTGAAGGTGAACTCCCCTCTGAGGATTCCCTTAATGAGGAAATAAATGTTAAAGATAGCAAGGGGGCATCTAGTCCCTTGGGGTTATTAGATTACATTTATGACACGAGGAAGTGTGAGGATAAGCCTCTGTCGGTACAGGATGCCATGTATAAGAAATTTTTGGGGAAAAACTCCAAAGAATTTTCCATTCATTAAGGCTGAATGGGAACACCCCGAAAAGAAAGAGTTGGGACACAGACTAGGCTTCAAAAGAGGGGAAGTTTGCTCTGCAAACCCCCAGAGGGCCCAAAGTCTGTCCTGACAGCAACTACCCGGTGGGGTGCAGACTTACCTGGCTTGTAGCCGCCTGGAGAGCAATCTCAAAATCTTTGTGCTACAAACACTGGAAAGGGCATATCGATTATAATTTTCATCCATCCCTCAATCCTTTTTTCTAGTAACCAGGTTGCCAAGCGATCCCAGAATGAGGGAAGCCTTTCTATCAGTCTTACAAGAGCTTTTTCAGAAAAGGTTGATAGGGTTAGTCCCATCCCCCTCTGAAGGGAGGGGATTCTACCTTCATGTTTTCCTGGTAGAAAAAACACCAGGAAAATATAGAATGATTCTATATCTGAAAAGATTGAACCAATTCATCTGATACAAAAACCTCTATGGTCAATTTAGACCAGGATGACTACCTGGCATTGCATCGCAAGTATCTGAGGTTTGCGGTTCAGAGGCTCTATCATTTCCAATAAAGGGCCTTACCCTTCAGCCAATCGTCAGCCCTGCGGATCTTTACAAAGATCTTGGCGGAACCAAGGGCACAACTCAGACAGGAACTTGTGCTGGGTTGTCAATTTAGAAAAATCGAGTCTTAAACCGGACCTTTAGCCCAAACCCATAAAAAACTATTCCCCAGCATCTAAAATTAATTACGTTTTTAGTCACTTATTCTTTTCCCCGCCGGGCTGCAACTCTGTTCAGGACTCTAGTATGGGCGCTGCCATCTTGACTCAGAAGCATCACATTCTGAGGAGCGGAGAGAGTGCAGGGGGCGGGGTTATAGCTGTGATTTGCAGAGACAGAGCAGAGCTGGGGTCAGGAAAAATACAGCAATCCTAGAATACAATCCTAGAATACAGAGTGGCACTTCCTGTTTGCAGGCTGCCTGATGCTGCATGAGTCGCCATCTTGGATATTTAAAGGCTCATAACATGCAGTAGATGCAAGTAGGATGATTTTTAATGTGGGCAATCTGTATGTGCAGGGTGGGGGAAGCATATAAGATATGCTCTTATTCAGGGAGAAGGTCTTTAACATCATCTATGCAGATTCCTCGTGTATAAAGTATATTCTTAGTATACAGTACATCCTGCTCCAGATAAGAATCATTACACTTGGGTATTACTCCGCCAGATGACGCTGGACTGCAGAGACAGCGAAATTGGCTCCTCCCGGCCCCTCAAATACCCGGGACCTCCCACAAATCCCCAGATTTTCTCTGCAGTCTGTGGACATCAAAGATGCTTACCTTCATATTCCTGTGTTTCCAGGTCATCAAAGGTTCCTCAGGTTCGCTCTGGAGGATCAGCACTACCAATCTGGGAGCTGAAGTGAGACTGTAGGGCAATGCCACAGAGTGTTCATCAAGGTGCTGGCAGGAGTGATGTCTCTGCTCGGGTCTCAGGGCATTCACGTGCTGCCCTATCTGGACGACATTCTCATCACTTCCCAGTCCCTCCAACAGGCAGAGTTGGATACTCAGCTGGTAGTGTCCACCCTGGAGTCATTTGGCTGGGTGAACTACCATCCCAAGTCTTTCCTGTCTCCCTCCTTGGTGACACCCTTCCTGGGAATGAATCTGGATACAGTTCATGCAAGGATTTTTCTTCCTCAGCAGTAGGTGGGCAGTCTGCTAGCGCAGGTTCAGTTCCTGCACTCTTGCCCTCATCCCTCCATCAGGCAGGGAATGCAGCTGGTGGGCCTGATGGTGTCGTACTTCGAGGCGGTCCCTATGCCCAGTTCCACATGAGGCCTCTGCAACTCCACCTCTTGTCAGTATGGGACAAGGATCCTGCGTCCCTAGACCAGGTCCTTGTGCTTTCCCCCCTAGTTAGGCGGTCCCTCTCGTGGTGGCTGGACTCCAGGAACCTGTTGGTGGGCAGATCCTTTCTGGCCCCCTGCTGGGAGACAGTCACTACGGATGCCAGTCAGACAGTTTGGGGGGGTTTCTGGAAGTCCCTGCAGTTCCAAGCGTGGTGGGGCCCTCAGGAGGCCCACACACCTATCAACATTCTGGAACTGCGGGCAATCAGGTTGGTTCTGACTCATCATCTTTGGGGCCTGCCTGTTCAGGTACGCTCGGACAACCCGACGGCGGTTGCCTACATCAATCATCAGGGAGGGACCCGGAGCAAGTGGGCCCTCCAGGAAGTGTCTTTGATCCTGGCCTGGGCGGAGGACAATGTTCCCTGCATATCAGCTGTGTACATCCTGGGGGTGGAGAATCTGCAGGCATACTCTCTGAGCAGGGGGACCTCTCGCCTGGGAGAATGGTCCATCTGCAACAGGGTGTTTCAATCTCTGTGTCACCGTTGGGGCCAACCAGATGTGGATCTATTTTTGTCCCGTCACAATTACAAGCTCCTGGCCTTTTGTCTCCCTGTCCCAGGATCCTCTGGCCTTGGCCACGGATGCTCTAGCAATGTCATGGCAGGACTTTCAGCTCCTGTATGTCTTTCCTCCATTCCCCTTGTTGGGCAAGGTTCTGCTCAAGATAGCTCAGGAGGGGGTGCCAGCAATACTGGTGGCCCCCAGGTGACCAAGAAGAGTGTGGTTCGCAGACGTGGTGCAGCTGGCAGTAGATCGCTCTGCCCAGGGTGCCAGGCCTGCTCACTCAGGGTCACTTACGCCATCCCAATTTACAAACTCTGGCTTTGATGGCCTGGCTGTTGAACCTCCATCTTGATGGAGAAGGGTCTGTCTGTCTGTTGTTGATAACATGAATAAGGCTAGGAAGAAGTCTTCTTCTTCCATTTACTATAGGGTTTGGCGTGCCTACATTGACTGGTGTGAGTCCAAGTCTCTTCTCTGTCGTGTGTTCTATTCCCAGGATCCTGGAGTTCCTGCAGCATGGGTTAGAGCTGGGGCTCCAACTCAGTACTCTGAAGGGTCATGTCTCTGCCCTGGCTGTTTTCTTCCAGAGGTCCTTTGCCCAGCATTCTCTGATCAGGACTTTTTTCCATGGGGTTACTCATGTGCGTCCCCCACGTAAGCATATGTTGCCTGTTTGGGATTTGAACTAGGTCTTGTCTGCCTTGCAGGGTGTTCCCTTTGAACCTGTGCAGGAGGCTGCCCTGGCCATTCTTACTCTCAAGGTTGTCTTTTTGGTGGCTATCACCTCTGTTAGGCGTGTGTCTGAATTGGCGGCGCTTTCCATCCAGCCCCCTTACTTTGAGAGACACCAGGACAAGGTGGTGTTTTGCTTCAGGCCAGGTTGTGTCTGCCTTTCATTTGAATCAGGACATTGTTCTTCCTTCCTTGTGCCCTAATCCTAGTAATGCTAAGGAGATGGTCTTGCATTCTTTGGATGTGATTAGGAGGCCGATTCATCAATAGCGCCAGGTAGCGACAGATGAGCGACTGTAGCGTGATTTTTTCAGCGCCAGCCAGTATTCGCTGTGCTTGGCCGGCATTAGCTTGATGACAGCGACTCAGTCGGTGTGCGGTAATGTTGAATACGGGCTGGGGGGTCGCTGTTTCACAGGTCCAGCGTTGTATGTGAGCGCCTGACAACGAATGGCCAGAGCGAACGGCTAGCTTCATATTCATCAACAAATCACGCTCCGAATGTGCTGTCGCTGTCCATTCCTTGTTTAAACCCCAGAGCGCTGGCGGCGATCTGTATTAACTAGTTTTTAACCCCTAAACAACCATATTTTTTGAATGTAACATTATACATGTTTTTAGAATCATTTTGTAATATGAATACATTAATCTCAGACCTGTTAGATCAATTCTGCACATAATTTTTTTTTTTTTTTTTTTTGACTTAAAAATAAATCCTAACATTGCAGAAGTGTTCTCCGATTTTTTGACATTTAAAAAAAAAAAAAAAAAAAAAATTATTACCAATTAATTATGAATAATTATAGATTGCTCCATTGAAATGCATTGGACATCACCAGGGAGCGACAGCTCATACCTGGCGCTGTGAGGGAATTTGCAGCGGCGCTGTTCGGTCCAGGCGGCTTCATGATGAATGCCGCGCTAGCCGTCGCTAGCCTCATTTTGCTTGATAAATGCGTCATTGTGACCGCCGCCGGGCGTACTTGAGTCGGTAGTCGCCGTTAGCTGCCGCTACCTGGCGCTCGTCAGACACTACCTGGCGCTATCGCTTGATGAATAAGGGCATAGGTGTCTGAAGTACTATCTGGTGGCTACTGCTCCATTCAGAAAAACTGATGCTCTTTTTGTGGTCCCTTCTGGTCCTAGGAAGGGTCTGGCTCCTGCTAAATCTACTATCAGCAAGTGGATCCGTCAGGCTGTGATTCAGGCCTACTCTGCTAAGGGGAAGAAGCCTCCCTTCCGCCTTACTGCTCATTCTACTCGTGCTATTGGTGCCTCTTGGGCTTTTCAGCACCAGGCTTCTGTTGAACAAGTTTGCAAGGCCGCTACTTGGTCTTCTGTTCATACCTTTTCAAAGTTTTACAAGGTTGATGTTAGGGCCTCAGCTGATGCTGCTTTTGGCCACAAGGTTCTGCAGGCGGCAGTGGTCTGACCTGTCTGTTGTTACCTTTGGGGATCCCACCCTACGTTATGGACACTGCTATTGGATGTCCCAAGTGTAATGATTCTTATCTGGAACAGGACGTACTGTATACTAAGAATAATACAATTCTGTGATTACTCACCTGTAGAATTGATATTATGAGTATAAAGTACATCCTGCTCCACCCCACCCTTGGTTTTGCATTATCCTGGATCCCCTGTATGGTGATTGTTATCATTGTTATAGTTACTAGTTGGTTCTGTTTTAATTCTCCCGGCTTCTCGTTAACTGCTTTTCAATGCTGGGGATTTGTGGGAGGTCCCGGGTATTTGAGGGGCCGGGAGGAGCCAATTTCGCTGTCTCTGCAGTCCAGCGCCATCTGGCGGAGTAATACCCAAGTGTAATGATTCTTATCTGGAGCAGGACGTACTGTATACTCATAATATCAATTCTACAGGTGAGTAATCACAGAATTGTATTTCTACTTCCACAGGAAAAGATACAAAGGATCAAAACAACAAAGACCCAAAGATTCATCAGTTCTCCTCTGGTTTCCATTCAAGAAATCATGACCCTGCTCGGCCTAATGACTGCAGCAATCCCGGTAGTACCATGTTCTCAACTACATATGAGAACCCTGCAGAGATTCCGCTTATCCCGTTGGGACAAGTGCTCAGACTTACTGGATCAGGGGGTCCAAATAGAGACGAAGGTCTTCGAGGGTCTCCTATGGTGGACAAATCCAGGGGTACTAGATAAAGGAAGACCGTGGAAGCAAAGAAATCCTGTAGTTATCACAACAGATGCCAGCAGCTTGGGTTGAGGACCCCACTTGGACAGTCATCATGTTCAGGGGAAGTGACCACCAAAGGTAGCAGACACATATCATCCAACTTCCGGGAGCTTTTGGCAGTCAAGCTGGCGCTAAATCATTTTCTGCCAGACATCTCAGGCAGCGATGTCCAGATCCGCTCCGACAATGGCCCTCGGCACTGATAAATCTCTCAAACTCGATACGGTTTTCCATACAGGAACAAGTCCTGTCTATTTTGTCAGAGCACCTAAAGGGGACCCTGAGCACTCTCGCAGATTATCTAAGCCGAGTCAGGGTTAGAAATACCTAATGGTGTCTAAACCAAGAAATTGTCCTTCAGATTGTGAGTACACAGGGTCTCCCTCAGATAGACCTCTTTGCCTCTGCCAGCAATTCAGAATGCAAAACATTTTACTCGCTGACAAGGGAGACGGTTCCGGTTTTCTGTGGATGCCCTGGCTCATTCCTGGAATTTTTACCTAGCTTATGCCTTCTCTCCTTTCAGATTGCTGCCACAGGTGATCCGGAAGATAACGTTAATTTCTCAAAACATCCTCTGGGCAGCAAACACATGAGACCTCATGTCTCCGCCCCACAAGATGGAGCACCTGACCACCAGAATTAGATAAAACTTTGACTCTTCCTCACAAGTCCCCAGTTGTTATAGAGATCTGAAAAAGATAGAGAGACAGACCAAACAACATTGGTTAAATAAGCATGAAATACATTCAATGATATTTTAAGGGAAGGAAGTAACTAACTTAAGTTTTCTCAAAACAGCCTCCGGGCAGCATACACATGAGGGATAACAAGATCTACCAAGATCACTTGTTTTCGTGTTCCTGCTTGGGATAGGAGCCTGACCAATAGCTCCTGAACTGGAAGGTTTAGGTAAGTAGCCAGCGCTATAAGTTTGAACAGGCAAGCCCATTTCCCAGCCCTGAAGGCAGACCGCTAAGGGCCTGGGATACCCCAGGGAACTTGCCGGATTTCCATTCTTTGATCCTCAAATATTGTGGACAAAGGGAGGTAAGTGGTGTTTCTTTCTTACCGAAGATTAAGTTAGGAGAAGGCTGGGATTGCCGGGTCCCATTTTTTTCCCCCTTCACACAATTTTCAGTATTTTTTTTCTTCTTTGTGAGGATTTTTTCTTCCCTCTCCTCACTCCCCCCCTCCTTTTTTTTTTTTTTTTTTTTTTTTTTTTTGAAATTCTTTATTTTTTCTTTCTCTTTTTTCTTTTTTGAAACATACATATACATCTATGGTACAATTACCAAAAAAAAAAAAAAAAAAAATTCATCAGCAACCATATAGTACATAATCCTCTTGCAAATCTATCCACAGAAATAGGATGCTAATATTATTATTGTAATGGGATATTTAAAAAAAAAAAACAAACAAGAAAATAC
Source organism: Gastrophryne carolinensis (assembly GCA_027917425.1). Taxonomy (NCBI): domain Eukaryota; kingdom Metazoa; phylum Chordata; class Amphibia; order Anura; family Microhylidae; genus Gastrophryne; species Gastrophryne carolinensis. The sequence continues at coordinate 259,689,520 of CM051234.1, forward strand.
CCCATTTCTACTAAACAAATTACTTATATTTCCTATCTACCCCGGCGGGGCCACCGGCGAGGATTCAAATACCAGCCGTCACCGCCTGGGATAAGAGTCTCATTTTACAATTCTATAGCCTGCTTTATACAAAAAACCCCATTCAGAACTTATATGATTTCAACTAAGTAAGAGAAGGAAAAAAAACAAACAAAAAGAGAAAGAAATATTTTATACCCAGGAAATATAGAATAATAGAAAAAGAAAACGGGGGAACAAAAAAAAAAAAAAAAAAAAACGGGAAACAAACAACCAAAAAAAAAAAAAAAGGGGGGGGGGAACCATCCCCCAGTATCTTCTAAGCATATCCACAGCTTATTTCTAATTACCACTTCATTATCTTCTAGAGGTTATATCTCTTAAGCTAAGGCAAATCAATCATAGGCTATTTCAGGGAGACTAAGAAGAGGATGGGAGGGGGAGATCAACAGTCATTAGTTGCTTAAATCTTACCGTCTCTCTAAAGAGGAGCCATGGCATCCATGTCTGTTGATACTGCATTTTGGTCTCATGGACCGCGGCAGTGAGCTCCTCCATTTCCCGAATATGATTAATCTCCCCTATCCAATCCTCCACCGAAGGAACTGCTTCGATCTCCACAACCTAAGTATCAATGCCTTTGCTGCATTAATAAGATGTCTCAAAAGAGATCTCTTATAATTCTTCAAGGGTATATCCGTCAGATGTAAAAGAAATAAAGAGGGGTCCTGAGCTATCGGTCGTCCCAAAATCTCACTAGAGATATCTGCCACTGCATGCCAAAACGGAGCGACTTTTGGGCAATCCCAGAAAATATGGAAAAAACTACCGACTGCTCCTCGGCATCTCTAGCACTCGGTGGAATGAGTCGGGGAAAAACCATGCAGCCTCTTCGGGGTATAATACCACCTTGTGAGATACTTGTAGTTAGTTTCCTGGACTTTAGAAGACACTGAAGTGTTATGTGTGGCCCGGAAAATATATTTCCATTGGTCTTTCGTAAGATGCCTATCCAGGTCCCTCTCCCAGTCCGCGCAGAATCGAGGTGTTTCATCCTCTCCATCATCCCCCAACAAGGCGTATAATTGAGAAATTAAATACGTAGGGGGATCGCCTTCTCTTATTAATCGCTCGTAAGGTGTTAGGGGTCTAAGGAACGCTTGTCTGGGTCCTAAGCTCAAGAGAAAACTTGAAACTTGGAAGATAAACAGGAGCCACTGATCAAATAAAGGCGTATCCCAGTTATCCCTTAAGTCATCCAATTGTGCCCATCCTGCGGGTAAAATAAAATGCAATCCTCTTGGGATCCCCCTTTCCTCAAAGCTCTTACGAAGGTGAGGAAGTATACCTACTGGGAGAGATGGATTATGCACCAATGGTATCAGAGGGGTTGGCCATGGAGATATCTCTTTTCTGTCTCTTAGCTTATCAAAAATTCCAAGCGTAGTAGAGATAAGCGGATGGTCTCTGCATAAGATCCTCCCTGTTCTAATCGCCCATGGAACATCTTTTAATGGGGTATGAAGCCAGGATGCCTCTAAGGTCACCCATTTCTTCTTGGTGGTGCCAATCTAAGATATGTTGACGATGAATAGCGCGCCAATATCGCAACAGATCTGGGCAAGCGAGTCCTCCTAGCTGTTTATTTCTAAACAGAAGCCGAAGTTTCAATCTGGGTTTGCGCCCCTTCCAAATGAATTTAACAAACAGTGAGTTAAAGGACTTAAAATATGCCCTGGGGATCCAAATCGGTAGGGTCTGGAGTAGATATAAGATCTTTGGTAATACAGACATTTTAAGAATGCTAATTCTTCCTAGCTATGTGAAGGTGGGTAAGTCCCAGTTCGCCAGGTCATTTTTAATTTTAGAAAACAAGGGGCCAAAATTTGCTGCATAAATCTCGTTTACTGTTTTCGTAATCTTAGTACCTAGGTATGTAATAGCTGAGGGAGGCCATCTAAAAGAAAAAGATGTTTTCAACTGGGCCTCCATTTCTGAGGGAAGATTCAGCCCCAAGGCCTCTGATTTATCATAATTTATTTTGAAAAAAGAAAATCTGCCAAATTGCTCAAATTCCCTCAGCAAAACTGGGAGTCCAATTTTTGCAAGGAAAAACAAGAGATCATCAGCATATGCTGAGATCTTAGGGTCGATTCAAAGAAACATGTAACAGCTTTGATTTTGGTGCCGATCATCCTATTTTTCCCGTACGCTTGTGCGTTCGTATGAACTTGCGAGTGATTCTATAAGCAAATACGTTTCTATCCTAAAATGTACGTCCGTTCGTATGGCAGTTCGGGAATCAGACCTATGTCAGTTTCCATCCTGAATTTTCCGTTTTATTTCTCAGGTTGCAACATTGGTTTTGCCCTTTTTCCTTTTTTGTCTGGATGTAAATCCTTCTGATCTTGTTGCTGCGCACAAACTTACCTCATTAAAGTGCATTCTAAATATTTGGTCTTTTATTTTTCTTTATTTCATTCATTTTGTAGTAACCAACCATTAATGAATGCATTTGCATAAGTAAATCTTACTTTGTTTAATTTTTAGTTAACTTGCATTTTTTACTTGAGGATTTAATTTAAATATTTTGGCTTCAAATGGTACAACTTAAAATTTTGGGTGTGGTTACCCACACCCTCTACATACAGATTTGCTCTCAAAAATTACAAAACACCCAGCAACTTCTGCATGTTATGAGCCTAGAAACAGCCAAGATGGCGGCTCAGGTATTCTCGGGCAGCCTGCAAACAGAAAGGGCCTTGTGACTGTGTTGCTCTGCATTCTTTGATTTCTGACCTTTCCGTGCCCCCAGCTCTGCTGTGTCTGTGCAAAATACAGCAGTAACCCACATCCTGCACTTTATCCCGCTCTCCTCTCCTCAGTAAGTGTGATGCATCTGACCAAAGATGTGCTTAAATAATTAAACAAAGCAAAGGTAAACAACTACACCAATAAATTCAATCTCAAAATATTATTCTAGTACATCAATTTAAAAATAAATAACAAAGGACATAAGTTTCTTTAATTAACGCAAATATATTGATGTATTGCAAAATAAAGGTTTACATGCAAAGGACTAATTAAGGTCCACATTAAAATGCTTTTATAAGGCATAAATGTATTGAATCAGGTATGCATTGCCATACAATTTATGGCCTCGGCCATGCTGATACATGCAGTTCATTGGAGCTCAAGACGCGCAGACTCCTCCACATAGCCAAAAAACCTGTTCAAGAACAGCAATCCGACTGCTAAAGGTGTCGGCAGTGGCTTTCTTTTTAAACGTATTTAGAGGTTTGAAAACTGTTCTCTGAATCACGCCTAAACACATCCGATTATCCTAAGTTTTACGTTTTGATCCTAAGTTTTACGTTTTGATCCTAAGTTTTAGGATTTGATCCTAAGTTTTACGTTTTGATCCTAAAATTTAGGAACGAACTTCCGATGATCATAAGAGCATATACGAATTCGTACGTAGGCTCGTGCGAGTCGGAAATGGCCAAAAAAACAGGAAAAAATGACTAACACCCACCCAAACTTACGATTCTCGATCCGAAATCAATTAACTTTTGCTCTTTGAATCGAGGGGCTTGTGTATGGATGATTTTACCGAAATCCCCTGTATATCTCCTCGCCCCCTAATTCTGCACAAAAAGGGCCCCATAGACAGAACAAAAATCACTGGGGAGAGGGGACATCCCTGTCTAGTACCATTTCTAATATCTACCTGTTCTGAAAGAGTGCCATTTACCTTAATCCTAGCCGAAGGATCCGTATATAAAGCCATAATCATCTGTAAGGCTTTAGGTCCTAAGCCGATATACTCTAACACTGCCCTAATATATTGCCAATTCACCCGGTCAAATGCCTTCTCGGCATCGGTGGACAGAAAAATAGCCGGTTCTCTAGTTCGTTCAATCTTATGCAGAAAATTCAGCACCCTGGTTGTATTATCCCGAGCTTCTCTGCCCTTCACAAAACCGGACTGGTCCCCATCCACAAGCATCGGAAGCATCCCTGCCAATCTATTTGCCATAATTTTCGCATATAATTTTAGATCTACATTCAATAATGAAATAGGACTTCCGCATGAGAGCGGGTCCTTTCCAGGCTTCTGAATTATCGTCACATGAGCAGATAGTACCTCACTTGGGATCTTAGCCTGATCGGAGGATGATTAATATGCCACGAGTCGCACAGCTGAGCCTTATGAAGGGCTTTCTTAATTCTTTTTAATGCCACATATGCCAGCGCCAACCGCCCCGTTGATGAATCCAATAATGGATCTAGTGCCACATTTAAATCTCCCCCGAGAATAATAGGGCCTTCTTGTACTTCCATAAGTTTGTTCAAAAAAACCCTCAAGAAAGGTCACCTGCCCAGAATTGGGGACGTATACTACTGCTAAGGTATAATTTTTATTAAACAGAGAACCCTTAAGGATCAGATACCTACCTTGCTCGTCTGCTATCCTATCCGTAACCCGAAAGAGAGTATTTCTAGCAATCAATATCGCCACCCCTCTTGCCTTAACATCTGGCGCATTACTTGTGTAAGATTGGGAGAAGGACCTGGAGGACAGTTTAGGGGCCACACCACCTCTAAAATGTGTCTCCTGGATGAATGCAATATTTGCTTTGAGCCTAGTTAGTTCCTGAAATAATTTCGATCTTTTCAGTGGGGTATTTAATCCCCTGGCATTAACCCTTCTATTGCCAGCCACGTAAAATTTACGTGGCTGCCTCTCCAACCGTTAAACGCCAGCCACGTAAATTTTACGTGGCTGGCATCTCCTTACCTGAGGGCCATCGTGGGGTCATCTGCCGGTCAGGATCGCCATGTTGTTCTAGGAGGGGGTCCGGGGGATGAGGCCAGGTGTCTTCTGGGTGACTTCAGGCACCCGATCGCTCCTGCAGCCAATCAGGAGCCGGCGCAGCATCTCCTTACCTGAGGGACATCGTGGGGTCATCTGCCGGTCAGGATCGCCGTGATGTTCTAGAAGGGGGTCTGGGGGGTGAGGCCAGGTGTCTTCTGGGTGACTTCAGGCACCCGATCGCTCCTGCAGCCAATCAGGAGCCGGCGCAGCATCACCGTCATTGGCCGGCGCCCGCCGGTATATAATAACATTGCGGGCGGGCGCCGGCCTCTTTCTGCGTGGACATCAGGTAAGGAGGGGTCGATCGCAGGTCTGCTGGGGGTGGGTGGCCGTAGGAAATGTTTTTTACTTTAGTGCAATGGCAGTTTGGATCTCATAGTAATGAGATCCATTCAAAAAAACGGCGATCTAGCAGAGATCACCGTTTTTTTTGAATGGATCTCATTACTATGAGATCCAAACTGCCATTACACAGATCTACTTGGAAGGGGGGATGGAAATGCCACACTAACTATAGGGGAGGGGGGAAGTAAATGCCACACTACCTATATGGGATGGGGAGGGGGGGGGGTGAATGCCACACTACCTATATGGGATGGGGAGGGGGGGTGAATGCCACACTACCTATATAGGATGGGGAGGGGGGGGGTGAATGCCACACTACCTATGTGGGATGGGGAGGGGGGTGAATGCCACACTACCTATATGGGAGGGGGGATGAATGCCACACTACCTTTATGGGATGGGGAGGGGGGATGAATGCCACACTACCTATATGGGATGGGGAGGTGGGGATGAATGCCACACTACCTATATGGGATGGGGAGGGTGGATGAATGCTACACTAACCATGTGAGATGGGGAGGGGGGATGAATGCCACACTAACCATGTGGGATGGGGAGGGAGGGATGAATGCCATACTACCTATATGGGATGGGGAGGGGGGATGAATGCCACACTACCTATATGGAATGGGGAGGGGGGGATGAATGCCACACTACCTATGTGGGAGGGGGGATGAATGCCACACTACCTATATGGGATGGGGAGGGGGGGATGAATGCCACACTGCCTATATGGGATGGGGTATGAATGCCACACTACCTTTATGGGATGGGGAGGGGGGATGAATGCCACACTACCTATATTGGATGGGGAGGGGGGATGAATGCCACATTACCTATATGGGATGGGGAAGGGGGATGAATGCTACACTAACCATGTGGGATGGGGAGGGGGGGATGAATGCCACACTACCTATATGGAATGGGGAGGGGGGATGAATGCTACACTAACCATGTGGGATGGGGAGGGGGGGGATGAATGCCACACTACCTATATGGGATGGGGAGGGGGGATGAATGCCACACTACCTATATGGAATGGGGAGGGGGGGATGAATGCCACACTACCTATATGGGATGGGGAGGGGGGGATGAATGCCACACTGCCTATATGGGGAGGGGGGGGATGAATGCCACACTGCCTATGTTGGATGGGGAGGGGGGGATGAATGCCACACTACCTATATGGGATGGGGTAAGAATGCCACACTACCTTTATGGGATGGGGAGGGGGGATGAATGCCACACTACCTATATTGGATGGGGAGGGGGGATGAATGCACACTACCTATATGGGATGGGGAAGGGGGATGAATGCTACACCACCTATATGGGATGGGGAGGGGAGATGAATGCCACACTACCTATATGGGATGGGGAGGGGGGGATGAATGCCACACTGCCTATATGGGGAGGGGGGGGATGAATGCCACACTGCCTATGTTGGATGGGGAGGGGGGGATGAATGCCACACTACCTATATGGGATGGGGTAAGAATGCCACACTACCTTTATGGGATGGGGAGGGGGGATGAATGCCACACTACCTATATTGGATGGGGAGGGGGGATGAATGCCACACTACCTATATGGGATGGGGAAGGGGGATGAATGCTACACCACCTATATGGGATGGGGAGGGTGGATGAATGCTACACTAACCATGTGGGATGGGGAGGGTGGATGAATGCTACACTAACCATGTGGGATGGGGAGGGGGGGATGAATGCCACACTACCTATATGGGATGGGGAGGGGGGATGAATGCCACACTACCTATATGGAATGGGGAGGGGGGGATGAATGCCACACTACCTATGTGGGATGGGGAGGGGGGATGAATGCCACACTACCTATATGGGATATATATATGGGACTGGCACACACACATCACCCACCAGCTAAATGATTTCATCTTACACCTTTACTACTACTGTTATATATTTTTTTTAACTGTAAGTATTATATATAACTGTAGTAGTAAAGGTGTAAGATGAAATCAGTTTTTCATTTAGGTGATGGGTGCGTGCCAGTTTATTCCTGGGTGCAGATGGCGACTGGGGAAGGTGTCAGCGATTGGTGGTGCACTGGCTGATTTCTGGTCGCCATGTGGCGATTTGCCGCCGAAACCCTGCCCCCCCATCTCTGCTTCCACCCCTCCTTCATCACCAACTGCACCCGGGTGTTTACTTGGTGAGATAGGCCCGGTGCACACCTGCCACCCATTCCCCACCCCCACTATGCGATCTAATCTATTTTTATGTTTTTTGTGGTTGATTCTGGTTTTGTGCACTTTTTAAAAAATGTGTTTTGCACTGATTTGTATGCTTATCTGGTTAGAGGGATGAGGGGTGGCTGGTAGGTGCGCGCCGGGCCCGGCTCACTATTGGGTGCATCCGGCAACAGAGGGGGGGGTGAGGTGGCAGGGATGGGGGAGCGGAGTGACAGGCAGAGCGCTGGCTGATTTTTGGTCGCCATGTGGTTGGTGATCATGTGCCATTTGCCGCCTCCACCCTGCCCCCCCATCGCTGCTTCCACCCCTCCTTCATCGCCGACTGCACCCGGGTGTTTATTTGGTGAGCTAGGCCCAGCACGCACCTGCCACCCATTCCCCACCCCCCACCATGCGATCTAAGCTATTGTGTTTTTTGTGGTTGATTCTGGTTTTGTGCACTTTTTTAAAAATGTGTTTTGCACTTATGTGTATGCTTATCTGGTTAGAGGGATGAGGGGTGGCTGGTAGGTGCGCGCCGGGCCCGGCTCACTATTGGGTGCAGCCGGCAACAGAGGGGGGGGTGAGGTGGCAGGGATGGGGGAGCGGAGTGACAGGCAGAGCGCTGGCTGATTTTTGGTCGCCATGTGGTTGGTGATCATGTGCCATTTGCCGCCTCCACCCTGCCCCCCCATCGCTGCTTCCACCCCTCCTTCATCGCCGACTGCACCCGGGTGTTTATTTGGTGAGCTAGGCCCAGCACGCACCTGCCACCCATTCCCCACCCCCCACCATGCGATCTAAGCTATTGTGTTTTTTGTGGTTGATTCTGGTTTTGTGCACTTTTTTAAAAATGTGTTTTGCACTTATGTGTATGCTTATCTGGTTAGAGGGATGAGGGGTGGCTGGTAGGTGCGCGCCGGGCCCGGCTCACTATTGGGTGCATCCGGCAACAGAGGGGGGGTGAGGTGGCAGGGATGGGGGAGCGGAGTGACAGGCAGAGCGCTGGCTGATTTTTGGTCGCCATGTGGTTGGTGATCATGTGCCATTTGCCGCCTCCACCCTGCCCCCCCATCGCTGCTTCCACCCCTCCTTCATCGCCGACTGCACCCGGGTGTTTATTTGGTGAGCTAGGCCCAGCACGCACCTGCCACCCATTCCCCACCCCCCACCATGCGATCTAAGCTATTGTGTTTTTTGTGGTTGATTCTGGTTTTGTGCACTTTTTTAAAAATGTGTTTTGCACTTATGTGTATGCTTATCTGGTTAGAGGGATGAGGGGTGGCTGGTAGGTGCGCGCCGGGCCCGGCTCACTATTGGGTGCAGCCGGCAACAGAGGGGGGGGTGAGGTGGCAGGGATGGGGGAGCGGAGTGACAGGCAGAGCGCTGGCTGATTTCTGGTCGCCATGTGGTTGGTGATCATGTGCCATTTGCCGCCTCCACCCTGCCCCCCCATCGCTGCTTCCACCCCTCCTTCATCGCCGACTGCACCCGGGTGTTTATTTGGTGAGCTAGGCCCAGCACGCACCTGCCACCCATTCCCCACCCCCCACCATGCGATCTAAGCTATTGTGTTTTTTGTGGTTGATTCTGGTTTTGTGCACTTTTTTAAAAATGTGTTTTGCACTTATGTGTATGCTTATCTGGTTAGAGGGATGAGGGGTGGCTGGTAGGTGCGCGCCGGGCCCGGCTCACTATTGGGTGCATCCGGCAACAGAGGGGGGGTGAGGTGGCAGGGATGGGGGAGCGGAGTGACAGGCAGAGCGCTGGCTGATTTTTGGTCGCCATGTGGTTGGTGATCATGTGCCATTTGCCGCCTCCACCCTGCCCCCCCATCGCTGCTTCCACCCCTCCTTCATCGCCGACTGCACCCGGGTGTTTATTTGGTGAGCTAGGCCCAGCACGCACCTGCCACCCATTCCCCACCCCCCACCATGCGATCTAAGCTATTGTGTTTTTTGTGGTTGATTCTGGTTTTGTGCACTTTTTTAAAAATGTGTTTTGCACTTATGTGTATGCTTATCTGGTTAGAGGGATGAGGGGTGGCTGGTAGGTGCGCGCCGGGCCCGGCTCACTATTGGGTGCAGCCGGCAACAGAGGGGGGGGTGAGGTGGCAGGGATGGGGGAGCAGAGTGACAGGCAGAGCGCTGGCTGATTTCTGGCCGCCATGTGGATGGTGATCATGTGCGATTTGCCGCCTCCACCCTGCCCTCCCATTGCTGCTTCCACCCCTCCATCGCCGACTGCACCCGGGTGTTAACTTGGTGAGCTAGGCCTGGCGCGCACCTGCCACCTGTTTGATGTGTTTTAAGCCTGATGTGTGAGGGATGGCTGACAGGTGCCTGTCAGGCCCGGCTCACCCCCAGGGTGCAGGCAGTGACGAAAGGGAGCATCTGAGGTGGCAGGGATGGGGGGTGTCAGATGGTGCGCTGGCTGGTTGCCATGTGATGTGTGTTCAAGAGCTACTCTGGTGCCGGCATTTACTGGGTGAGCCAGGCCTTACGTGCACCTGCTACTCATGTCCCACCCCCACTATGTGATCAAAGCTGTTTTTGGTTTTGTGGATTTCTATTTTTGGCCTGATGCAGTGTGAAATCCCTTGATGTAAATACCCCTGATTTCCAGTAAAACTTACCTTACCGTCAATGCAATGGTGCATACTGGCTAAAGCTATAGCTTAGTGCCGCTGTGGCCAGCACATGCGTTGTTGCATTGGGGATAAGGTATTTATTACCAGGGATTTCACCCACCATTCTATACTTCTGTTAACAAAACTTACTTTAGGCTTGTCGGTTGTTTTTTTCCCCGAAGTCTCATACAGTTGGACCTTCGCTGGACCTTCGCTGGACCTTTGCTGGACCTTCGCTGGACCATCATCCCTCCCTTTTGGGACCTTTGTTACAGCCCTTCGCACCTGCTGAGTTCATCACTTCTCGTCGGATCGTAGATATAATTTTTTTTTAATATATTTGACTGTTTATTGTGTGGTTTTATTTTTGTTAATTTGCACAGGGTCTAGGGTTTAGGGTCTAGGGTTTAGGGTCTAGGGTTTAGGGTCTAGGGTTTAGGGTCTAGGGTTTAGGGTCTAGGGTTTAGGGTCTAGGGTCTAGGGTCTAGGGTTTAGGGTCTAGGGTTTAGAGTCTAGGGTTTAGGGTCTAGGCTTTTAGTTCAGTCACCCCTATAGTGTTTTGATTGTGTGACTCTTTGTTGTTAGATATAGAAATGGCTGGGCGAAAGTACACTGCACAGGAAGCAGCGGCTTATATGATGGAGTCGGACTCTGAAGAGTTTAGCGAGTCAGGCTCAGAATATATGCCAGGTAGTGAGTCCGACAGTGACTCCTCTATTGAGGAGACACAGCCGCGCAGTGGTACTAGTGGTAGTGCTAGGCATCCTAGAAGGGATGGTACCGCACAAGAAGAGGCCATGCTGGAGGAAAGTGTAGGCCAGGGGAGTGCTGCAGTTGGAGGAGCGCCTGCGTGGAGGCCTCCTAATAATTATTCCCCCGAAATTCCCCCATTTGATTCGGTCCCCGGGGTCAATGTCGACACAACAAACTTCGGTGTCATTGACTTCCTAAATTTATTCCTTTCAGAGGCCATCCTACTGGATATGGTCTTTTACACAAATCTCTATGCTGAGCAGGTCCTCACCCAAAATCCCCCACAGAGGCACGCCCGCGCTCATGCATGGCACCCAACAGATTTAAGTGAGATGAAAAAATTTTGGGGGCTCACTTTAGCAATGGGTATCTGCAAAAAATTTAGTATCGCCTCCTACTGGGATACCCAATCCTTATTGGCAACCCCATTGTTTCCGGCCGTAATGTCCAGAAATCGTTACGAAATCTTACTGCGGTTTCTGCACTTTAACGATAATTCCACTGCTATTCCCCGTGGTGAGCCCGGTCACGACAGGCTGCATAAATTAAGACCCCTGATTAATAGCCTGTCGGAGCGCTTTGCGGAAGTGTACACCCCCACACAAAATTTAAGTATTGACGAGTCACTTCTGCTGTTTAAAGGGCGCATTATATTTCGTCAGTATATCCCTAGCAAGCGTGCCCGCTATGGGATAAAATTTTACAAATTATGCGAGAGTTCGACCGGCTATACCAAATTTTTCCGAATTTATGAAGGAAGGGACACACATCTGGACCCCCCTGGTTGTCCCGTTGATTTAAGCATCAGTGGAAAAATCGTGTGGGAGCTCATGACTCCTCTACTGGGGAGAGGTTACCACTTATATGTGGACAACTTCTACAGCAGCATCCCCTTATTTAGAGCCCTTTATTCATTGGACACACCGGCCTGTGGCACCATCAACCGTAATCGAAAAGGGTTGCCCAGGTCAATGCTGCAAAAGAAACTGAATCGTGGAGAGTCGTATGCTTTAAGAAGCGGTGAGCTCCTGGCCGTGAAATATATGGATAAAAAAAATGTAATCATGCTGACAACAATCCACGATGAGTCAGTCATGACTGTACGACAACGTGGTCCCCGAGCCCCTTCCCAAAAGCCACGTTGTATAAAGGATTATAATAAATTCATGGGTGGCGTTGATAAGACGGACCAAATACTAACCTATTACAATGCCACCCGAAAATCCAGAGCCTGGTACAAAAAAGTTGCAATTCATTTGGTCCAAATAGCAACTTACAACTCCTTTGTTGTCTTCAAGGCAGCAGTGCCAGGCTCTAATTTGTCTTTCATAAAGTATCAACAGCAGCTACTCCCTGCACTGTTGTTTGGGGATACTGAGCAGGAACCACAGGTGACAGCTAGTGACAATGAGGCTAGGTTAGTGGGAAAGCACTTTATAAAGTGCATTCCCGACATCGGTGGAAAGAAGTATCCCCAGAAAGCTTGCAGAGTATGTAGAAAGCATGGCATCAGGAAGGACGTGCGGTACTATTGCCCGAAGTGCCCCAGCCAGCCTGGTTTGTGCTTTGAACACTGCTTTGAAGCATACCATACCCAGGTAGATTATTGATTGGTAGTGCTTTCATTTGATGTTCAGTTAAGATGGTAGGTGAACCCATTTTGTTTGCTGGGATAGGTAGTTGGGTGTGGTCTGTCTTTTTCTTTTCATTTTTTTCATATTTACAGATGCAATAGGAAGTGGTAGAGGAGGAGCAGCAGGTTACTTGTGGCACATGATGATTAAAAAGTGGGCCCCTTTTCAGGATCGCAATACCTGTACCTGATCATATAATCTGATGCCACAGCTACTGTACCCTATCTGCACCTCACAAGTCCAATCCTTATTGCACCTGTTAGTATCGTTAAGAAATGTAAAGGCTGTTTTGTGCACTTTTATAGTGAGGTGTTGAGCTATGCTTGTTGGGTATTCTCTTTGGGGGACCCTGCTGTTTCAGAAGTTTTTTAGCAAAATATTGAGTCTGTTTTTTATAACATTTTATATGGAAACTGTAAAACCTGTGTATGCGTTCAGAATTTTTACAGAAAACTTTGCCCACTGGAATAAACGGGATAGAACTAGAAAGCATAAGGTGTGTACTTTAAGTATATATATGGTTTGGGTGGGGTATTTCAAATGAAAAGGGTTGTTTTTGTGGAAAAACTGAAAGGTGTGTGATTTGTTTGCAGAGCTGAAACTTTAAATATAACTATTCGTATGCACATACTTAAACTTTGGGGTGTACCATCGAAAGTACCTATGCATGTTGGGTATTGTTCTGTTCAGCGGACGTTGCCATTTCATATTGGGTATGTTTTTCCTTGTTAGCATATATTTTCTTTAGGAAAATGTGTTTTTTATTGTGCATATTTTCAATTTTTGTAGGGAAATGCGGTAGCACCAGTGCATTCCACGAAGGATTGCGTCCAGAAATCTCTTGCCACGACAACAAGCCTGGTACGTCTAGAACGCTTGAGGTGTGTACTTTCTGTGGATATATGGTTTGTGGGGGTTATTTAATTTTCAAAGGGCTGTCTTGGTTGAAAAGGCACAAGGTGCGCGCTTTGTCTGCAGAGTAGGAATTTTCAAGTGAAATGCCCAATATGCATATGCTTTCCTTTAGGGTGAATAGTAACCCTACCCTTGGAGTTAGCAATGCATGTTGGGTATTGTTCTGTTCAGGGGACCTTGCCGATTCACATTGGGCATGTTTTTTGTGGTTAGTCTATTTTTTTTATAGGAAAATGTGGTTTTGATTATGAACGTTTACGTTTTTTTTAGGGCACCAGTGAATTCCTCAAAGGATTGCGTCCAGAAATGTCCTGCCACGACAACAAGCCTGGTACGCCTAGAACGCTTGAGGTGTGTACTTTCTGTGGATATATGGTTTGTGGGGGTTATTTATTTTTCAAAGGGCTGTTTTGGTTGAAAAAGCACAAGGTGCGCGCTTTGTCTGCAGAGTAGGAATTTTCAAGTGAAATGCCCAATATGCATATGCATTCCTTTAGGGTGAATGTTAACCCTACGCTTGGAGTTAGCAATGCATGTTGGGTATTGTTCTGTTCAGGGGACGTTGCTGTTTCAAATTAGGTATGTTTTTCCTTGTTGGCATGTATTTTCTTTAGGAAAATGTGGTTTTTATTGTGCATATTTTCAATTTTTGTAGGGAAATGCGGTGGCACCAGTGATTTCCTCGAAGAATTGCGTCCAGAAAGCTCCTGCCACGACAACAAGCCTGGTATGCCTGAAACGCTTAAGGTGTGTACTTTCTGTGGATATATGGTTTGTTGGGGCTATTTCATTTGCAAAGGGCTGTTTTGATTGAAAAAGCACAAGGTGCGCGCTTTGTCTGCAGAGTAGGAATTTTCAAGCGAAATGCCCAATATGCATATGCTTTCCTTTAGGGTGAATGGCAACCCTACCATTGGAGTTAGCAATGCATGTTGGGTATTGTTCTGTTCAGGGGACCTTGCCGATTCACATTGGGCATGTTTTTTGTGGTTAGTCTATTTTTTTTATAGGAAAATGTGGTTTTGATTATGAATGTTTACGATTTTTTTAGGGCACCAGTGAATTCCTCAAAGGATTGCGTCCAGAAATGTCCTGTCACGACAACAAGCCTGGTACGCCTAGAATGCTTGAGGTGTGTACTTTCTGTGGATATATGGTTTGTGGGGGTTATTTAATTTTCAAAGGGCTGTTTTAGTTGAAAAAGCACAGGGTGCGCACTTTGTCTGCAGAGTAGGAATTTTCAAGTGAAATGCCCAATATGCATATGCTTTCCTTTAGGGTGAATGTTAACCCTACGCTTGGAGTTGGCAATGCATGTTGGGTATTGTTCTGTTCAGGAGACGTTGCTGTTTCAAATTTGGTATGTTTTTCCTTGTTGGCATATATTTTCTTTAGGAAAATGTGGTTTTTATTGTGCATATTTTCAATTTTTGTAGGGAAATGCGGTGGCACCAGTGAATTCCTCGAAGAATTGCGTCCAGAAAGCTCCTGCCACGACAACAAGCCTGGTACACCTGAAACGCTTAAGGTGTGTACTTTCTGTGGATATATGGTTTGTTGGGGCTATTTCATTTGCAAAGGGCTGTTTTGATTGAAAAAGCACAAGGTGCGCGCTTTGTCTGCACAGTAGGAATTTTCAAGCGAAATGCCCAATATGCATATGCTTTCCTTTAGGGTGAATGGCAACCCTACCATTGGAGTTAGCAATGCATGTTGGGTATTGTTCTGTTCAGGGGACCTTGCCGATTAACATTGGGCATGTTTTTTGTGGTTAGTTTATTTTTTTTATAGGAAAATGTGGTTTTGATTATGAATGTTTACGATTTTTTTAGGGCACCAGTGAATTCCTCAAAGGATTGCGTCCAGAAATGTCCTGTCACGACAACAAGCCTGGTACGCCTAGAACGCTTGAGGTGTGTACTTTCTGTGGATATATGGTTTGTGGGGGTTATTTAATTTTCAAAGGGCTGTTTTGGTTGAAAAAGCACAAGGTGCGCGCTTTGTCTGCAGAGTAGGAATTTTCAAGTGAAATGCCCAATATGCATATGCTTTCCTTTAAGGTGAATGGTAACCCTACGCTTGGAGTTAGCAATGCATGTTGGGTATTGTTCTGTTCAGGGGACGTTGCTGTTTCATATTGGGTATGTTTTTCCTTGTTGGCATATATTTTCTTTAGGAAAATGTGTTTTTTATTGTGCATATTTTCAATTTTTGTAGGGAAATGCGGTGGCACCAGTGAATTCCTCGAAGGATTGCGTCCAGAAATCTCTTGCCACGACAACAAGCCTGGTACGCCTGAAACGCTTAAGGTGTGTACTTTCTGTGGATATATGGTTTGTTGGGGCTATTTCATTGGCAAAGGGCTGTTTTGGTTGAAAAAGCACAAGGTGCGCGCTTTGTCTGCAGAGTAGGAATTTTCAAGCGAAATGCCCAATATGCATATGCTTTCCTTTAGGGTGAATGGCAACCCTACCCTTGGAGTTAGCAATGCATGTTGGGTATTGTTCTGTTCAGGGGACCTTGCCAATTCACATTGGGCATGTTTTTTGTGGTTAGTGTATTTTTTCTATAGGAAAATGTGGTTTTGATTATGAATGTTTACGATTTTTTTAGGCCACCAGTGAATTCCTCAAAGGATTGCGTCCAGAAATCTCCTGCCACGACAACAAGCCTGGTACGCCTAGAATGCTTGAGGTGTGTACTTTCTGTGGATATATGGTTTGTGGGGGTTATTTAATTTTCAAAGGGCTGTTTTGGTTGAAAAAGCACAGGGTGCGCACTTTGTCTGCAGAGTAGGAATTTTCAAGTGAAATGCCCAATATGCATATGCTTTCCTTTAGGGTGAATGGTAACCCTACCCTTGGAGTTAGCAATGCATGTTGGGTATTGTTCTGTTCAGGGGACGTTGCTGCTTCACATTAGGTATGTTTTTCCTTGTTGGCATATATTTTCTTTAGGAAAATGTGGTTTTTATTGTGCATATTTTCAATTTTTGTAGGGAAATGCGGTGGCACCAGTGAATTCCTCGAAGGATTGCGTCCAGAAATCTCTTGCCACGACAACAAGCCTGGTACGCCTGAAACGCTTAAGGTGTGTACTTTCTGTGGATATATGGTTTGTTGGGGCTATTTCATTTGCAAAGGGCTGTTTTGGTTGAAAAAGCAGAAGGTGCGCGCTTTGTCTGCACAGTAGGAATTTTCAAGCGAAATGCCCAATATGCATATGCTTTCCTTTAGGGTGAATGGCAACCCTACCCTTGGAGTTAGCAATGCATGTTGGGTATTGTTCTGTTCAGCGGACCTTGCCAATTCACATTGGGCATGTTTTTTGTGGTTAGTGTATTTTTTTTATAGGAAAATGTGGTTTTGATTATGAATGTTTACGATTTTTTTAGGGCACCAGTGAATTCCTCAAAGGATTGCGTCCAGAAATCTCCTGCCACGACAACAAGCCTGGTACGCCTGAAATGCTTAAGGTGTGTACTTTCTGTGGATATATGGTTTGTTGGGGCTATTTCATTTGCAAAGGGCTGTTTTGGTTGAAAAAGCAGAAGGTGCGCGCTTTGTCTGCAGAGTAGGAATTTTCAAGTGAAATGCCCAATATGCATATGCTTTCCTTTAGGGTGAATGGCAACCCTTCCGTTGGAGTTAGCAATGCATGTTGGGTATTGTTCTGTTCAGGGGACCTTGCCGTTTCACATTGGGCATGTTTTTTCTTGTTAGTATATTTTTTTTAAGGAAACATTTGGCTTTAATTCAGTTTTTTATTATTTTTTCAAAAAACCTTGGAAAAAAGCCGGAATTCTTTGATTGACTCCACCTGGAGATATGTAGCCACAACCTCAAGCTTGATACACCTAGATAGCTTGAGGTGTGTACTTTAAGTGTATATATGGTTTTGGGGGGGTATTTCAAATGTAAAGTGGTGTTTATGTTAAGAAACTGCAATGAGCACGAAATAATTGTATTTTCTTTAAAAACCTCCTCAAGTGCTCTATTAAGTTTGTGGTGTCTCCTGGTCAGGAAAGGGTGTCTAGCACTACATATGTGGTACCGTTGGAATTGGGAGGAATGGGGCTTTTACACACAATATGACTTTTTTGGTACATTTGTAATTTTTATTAAGAAAAAATGCTACAAAATGTAATTTTTTTAAATTTTTTATTTTTTTTACCTTATTTTCCACAAAAACATTAGAAAAACACTGATAAACTTAAAAACAAGATATTCCCTGTTGAAGCCCAGACTCTGTTGAAAAAAACAATATATGATTTTATAGGGAAATCCCTGGAAATCCCTTCAAAAATCACTGTCGAACATGTGTAGCGGAAAATAGCGGAAAATAGGCTGGCAACAGAGGGTGACAACTTCTCCAGGAAGGCTGGCAGTTAAAGGGTTAATCGATATCGCCTTGAGCTTTTGCATAGAAGAGGAGGCTACGTCGTTCATCATTCGCACCCCCTGTGAACTATTTCTACTACTGGACATGCTAATGATTTATGAGGGTTACACCCTGGTTCAAGGGAAAAAAGGGAATGAAAGAGAAAAAGAAAAAAATTTAAAAGGAAGGGAAGAAGAAGAAAAGAGGAAATAAATAAGAAAAAAGAAAAACCCACTTTATTAAAGAACTATTCGTTAATCACCGGAACGGCGCCCGCTCCCGGCAACCAAACTATCAAAAAGATAGCTATATATGTCATTAAGCATTTACTTTCTACTCAAAGCTCTACTCTACTACCCATCTAACCGAAAAACCCACTACCATATCATCATATCATCACACCCTAATAGCCAAATTCGGGGGCATTCTTTTTAATAGGGTAGCCTAAATGGTAGATCCTTGCCCCCAAAACCAACAAAACATTGTCATCATGACCACGGCCCCTATCATGCGATCATACGAGCTGCGCATACCAAAAAAAAAATTAAATAAAACCCCCTCCCTATTTATGGAAGAATGTGGAGAACCGGGAGGCATCTCGCGCACACCGTCGTGCAGTCCAACCCCTCCAAATCGATACCTTACACCACGTCTGGCCGGGGCACCAGCGACGGGCGCCGAGCCGCCGGCCCAGAAGAGGACCACCCCACCCAACACTCTCGTGCATCAGGGATGTCAGTGGGGCCCATGCACACCGAATTCAGCCCCACTGATTAAGCATCCAGTGAAATAACATATAAGTGCTTAAGAGTGTAGAGAGTATGCTATACATAGTGAATCAATCAAGTTAAGAAAGAAAGGTGTAGAGGTGGCAACACATGCCATCTAGAAAAGTTGTGCGAAATAGAAATGTGCATACAACCAAGAATAAGTGCATGTAGCAAAAAATTAAAATAAATAACTCGAGTGTACTAAGTGGGGCGGCCCTCCCCCGGGCCGTCCGCCCGACGCCCCCCACCGGTCCCGGATCCAGACACATCACCCGACACCACCCGAACAGCTCCAGACCGCCCGACCATGCGCGCTCAGCCCCCTCCGAACCCCTCCCCTCCCTACCCCCCACCGAGTTCGGCACCATCTTCCAGCGCATCACCCCCACCCATCTCCGGTTCCCCCCACATCACTCGGCCCAACGGGTCAGGACGGCCCCAGCGCCACCCATGCCAACCCTAGTGCGCATCAATCCATCCCCTGCTCTCATCACACACATACCACACGAATGGCGTCCGTATCACGTGAGGGTGAAATGCGCGGCCCCCATCCCAGGCCCGTGGGAACAGGCCCGGGGCCCCTCCCTCCCATGACCCATGCAAACTGGGAATACAACAGAAAAATAATAAAAAATAGGCATCATATCTAAAATATCACTAAACCTAACATCTCTCGGGTATCAAGCCCAGCTCAGAGACATCTGATGACTGGGAAAAAAAAAACGAAACATCTTATAACATACAACCTATAAGGGGCCTACTAGCATATGACCTACTGGTCCATTTCATATCTTTTTATATTTCCTTATAGAACAATAGACTGGTAGTCCCCTCCTCTTCTCCCTTGTGCAAGATAAGGTTCCATGGGATATATACGCCAGTCTGGCACCTGGACAGGGCCCAGATCAAACTGCTTAAGGAGACCAGAAAGATCTTCATGTTTACGTATAGTGAAGGTCTGGCCTTGTTTTGAGGCTATTAAGGCAAAAGGATACCCCCATCTATACGTAACGTTATTCTGTTTAAGGGCGACAAGAAGCGGCCGCATGATCCTTCGTCTTGCTAAGGTGGCCCTTGAAAGATCCGAGTAAAAATGCAAAGTTGCTCCATCAAAGTCCAACGAGCCTTTATTTCTAGCTGCTGCCATAATTGCTTCTTTTTCTTGAAAATAATGGATTCTACAGATAACATCCCTAGGGGGATCATTCTGACGAGGAGGAGAAGCAATTGCTCTATGTGCTCGATCTATCATTATTTTAGAAACACTTCCCGGGGGTTCCCCCATCAGAATGGAAAAAATTCCTTGTATAGTAGGTAGGAGTTCCTCCATCTGCGTGGATTCAGGGAGCCCTCGTATGCGTATGTTGTTACGCCTATTGCGATTCTCCATATCCTCCAGATGGAGGGCCAAAGTAGCGGTCACAGATTCTTGCACCTGGAGGCGGTGTGTAAGTTGTTGAATAATAGATCTATCCTCCTCGCGTTGTTGTTCCACTTAGAATCCAATTGTTTAAGATCTCCACGTAGAAGCCCCACTTCCTCAGATAGCTTCTCGCTAATTGAGCGGGTAATCAATGAAAGATCCTCTTTTGTCGGCATAGATCGCATAAAGGACCAAATATCAGATAGGGTGCTATCAGAAGTGGAATAGTCCAGGCTAGCGGAGTCTTCCTCCCCAGCCCCCAATTCTTTCATTCTTCCTCCTCGGGGGGTTCCCCCAGCAGCGCCCGGGTCTCGGGGGGAATCTGTGGGCTTCGACATATAACAACTTAAGTCTCCTTGGGTAGAGACTGCTGTACTTCTTGTCGTCTGACCCCTATTGTCCTTAGGTTTAGATCTTCCTCCCATTACTGGGGTTTTCTATTCAAAAAAGAAGTAAGCCCTACTTAGAGGGTTTTTAAAGATGTTTAGGTAGAGGGAAGTCCCCTTTAAGGCAAAAAAGGGCACGGGTAAGAAAGAAAAAGCAGCTCAGTCCAAAGGTGCTTTAGAAGTTTAGGTCTTCCCCATATCTGTAGTTTGCTGAACATATAAAAGGGGAGGTACAGTAATCCCAGTACTATCTTTTTGGGGGGGGGGTGAAAAATTACAACCTCCTCCTATAGATCTTCTTAAATATAAGGAAAAAAAAGAGAAAAAATTCTATGCTCCAAAAATACACAATGCTTGGTGTGTAAGATGTTTGATTGTAGCAAAACGGGCTAACTAGCGCATAATAGACTTATCAAAACAAGACAGCGCAAGCTTATGAATTATAGACAAGCTGGTGCATATAAAAGTAGCTAAGGCTAAGCCCCTCATCCAATGTAAAGTGACTCTATCTAAGCGGGACAAGGTCAGCTAAGACAAAACGGCTTGGGTAAATTCAGACCCCCTGACTCACTCCAGATAAATTGATCGTAGCTAATGTCAAGAGGGCCAATTAATGCAACATACGTTGGTCAGTGCCTGGCAGAGTGAATGATGCCAAGTAAGCTAGTCGCAGCCAGGCAAGCTGGGTGATATTAAATGAGCTAGCCAATGCCAGGTAAGTTAAATAATACAAGATAGGCTAATTAGTCCGGGGTGAGTTGGTCCCTCGGAGGTGGTTAGCTAGACCGAGCTGGTTTATTAAATCTAAGCACGACCTTCTAATGCAATACTGGTCGAGAGCAAGTAGAGTGGCTATATGCTGTATGTTAGTGCTCTCGCCTGCGCTCCCTCCAGCCCAACTGTGTTCAGCGTTACTTCAGACCGTTACTCAGAGGTCGGGGCGATGCGTCTCAACCAGGCTGCGGGCGCCACCACCGCTAAGCTCCACTTTCAATACCCGGACCTGGACGCTCAATCCCTCCCGCACCTGTCACGGGGAGGAGGCAGTCACAGATCCTCGTCGGTTCAGCGTCCACCCTTGAAACCCGCTTCCCGCAGCCCTCACACCGCTCAGTCCTGCTTCCCGCCGCCCTCACCTCGTGCAGCTCCGGCGCCACTCCCTCCCGCACGTGTCAAGGGAGAGGGGCAGCCAGAGATCCTCGCTGGTCCAAAGTCCGCCGCTGCGTGCTGCCCTTCGCCGCCCTCGCCCCGCTCCACTCCGGGACCACACATGAGGTAGTGCAGGGGAGAGACGGCAGCCGCGCTCCCGCTGTCTCCGAATCCGGCCAGCCTCCGTCCCAGACTCCAGGCTCTCACCGCCTCCAAACCTCGGTAAGTCAAGCCGTTTTTCTCCCAGCGCAGATAAACAGGTTCCAGGCTATAGGTTAGATGTAACTCTAAATAGCGCTACCATTTGCTATGGCTGCCGGGAGCAGGCCGCCCGCACGTCCTCACCGGATCATGGCAAGCTCCGCCCCCGATAAAAGCCCCCAATCTCCTCTCTCTCTTTCTCTGCCTCCGCTTCTCACTGCTCGAGAGGGAGCTTTAGTCGGCGGGCGACGTGGCTGCCCGCGTCAGCATCAGAGTTTTTTTTTTTCTGGAGCCTTAAGTCTCTGTTGTGGTAGATACCATTAGTAGGGCGGTAGGAGAGACTTTCCTCTCCTCCGGTCGAACTCTAACCTTTTTCTTAGTGTGGAAGTTAGCATGTGCGCACGGTCTTCCTTTATGAAGTAGGGGGTGGAAATAAGTAGCCTGGGCCTTCTTCTCCCGGCGGTGATGACGTCAGACATGCTCCGCTGGGTTTCCTGTCTGGTGCAAGTGTTCTGCTGTTAAAGGGCACATGCATACACTGTCAGTTTGAGTTTCTTTGAATGTTCGCAGGGGGTTAAAAGTTCTAATTTTGTGTAGGATTCCTACTCTATATAAGATGCTTGGTCGGTTAATCTTTACCTCATTCCAGACATGACAGACCAGGCAGAGGAGGTTGTGTTTTATCTGCTCCCCTATCTACACCAGTGGGAAATTCTCCTTTGGATCAACACAATCTGGATCCTAATCCATAGGTCACTCTGTCATCCGCACAATCTGGGAAGAAGAGGTCCAGGGTCCAAGGCCTAAAGGAAGAGTAGGAGGTGCCCGATGTGCGACGTCAATCTATCAAATTCCTAGAGGATCAGGGGTCAGTTACTAGGGTCTCCACTCAGGGGAGGTGCCTTTTGTACATGTTTTGTTTGTCTATGGGCATCGAGAAGGGTGTGGTCCCAAAATCTAAGCATGATGGGCTTTACCCAGACTTTGTTCCAGAATTTCCCTTGTCTTTTCCTATTCATAGTTTAGTTAAGAATGCTATTCTGAATGAATGGAAGGATCCGGTTTGGAAGGTTTTTAAGTCGGGAAACCTCAAAAGGAGATAACCAGTTGCATTCAAGAACTCTTCAGCTACACATCTTGAACAATTGGAACAGACCCCAGGGGTCCTTGAAATATGTAATGCTAGTTCCCAAACCAGTAAAGAAATCTTTGGGATGGTGGTTGTTCAAGGACAGATTTGTCAGCGGTCTGGCCTGGGGCAATCCCAGAGACCAAATTTTGACAACAGAAACCTCCTCTTGGGGATGGGGAGCCCATTGCGGGACCCTGATGGCTCATGGTCCAAAGCACAGAGTCAGACTTTCTCTAATTTGAGGGAATTGATTGCTGTTAAGCATCAACTAAAGAATCGGCATGTTCAGATCAGAATAGACAGAGAACAGAACCTGCTGACATTATCAGCAGTTTATCTGAGGGAAAGTTTGAATCAGGTAGCAGACTTCCTAAGGCTCCTTTACTGGAGTCGGAATGGTCACTAAATCAGGAAGTGTCCGATCAGATAAGTATTTGGAAAGGGACTCCAGAACTGGATCTCTCTGCATTGGGAAAAAAACACAAGTTGAAGAAGTTTTTTTCTCTAAATCTTTCAGATCTTTCCCAGTCCCCAGTTGCTGATCTGAAAAAGATAAAAAGACAAACCCAAACAATACTGGTTAAATAAGAAGTCAAAGTTTTATCTAATTCTGGTGATCAGCTGTTCCATCTTGAGGGGCAGAGACATGAGGTCTCATGACCATTCGGTTGTTGTGAAAAGAAGTTACCATGTAACTAGCTTAAGTTTTCTTCTTGCGATATCTTCATAATTTTGGCCAAGAAGATCCTGGTTTGCAGAGCTGAAAAGGATGGTGAGGAAGTGGCAGCTTCCAGATATTCCAAATTTGCTTAATTAGGGACCTATTCTGCATCCAGAACCATCAAAGGATTGTTCAGCACGAGTAATTGAAACTCTCCTCGAGTTTTCATGTTTTTCTTCATTTTGTGAAGCCAACAAACTGAAGAAAGAAGATGTAGCGCAGTCCTCGAATTCCTAAAGGAAGTATTTGAGAAGGGGCTAGCAGTAAGTACGCGAAAGATTTAGACTTCAGCCTGATCAGTGTTGCTAGACTGCCAGTTGAGACAACGTCAACTGATCAATTGATACTTTAAATTAATTACCCACAAAAGACCAGCGCCCTTTAAGGGGTTTCCAACATGGAACTTATCAGTTGTATTGAAGGGGTTGCTGGAACCTCCATTTGAGCCATTAGATGAAGTACCAGAAAAGTGGGTCTCTCTGAAATTTTGTCTTCTACTGGCTATAACACCAGCCAGGTGGGTAAGTGAATTACAAGCCTTATCAATGAAGGAGCCTTACTGTTCAGTTCTCCCAGATAATGCCATACTGAGACATAACAGGTTCCAAGATATAAGCCTCAATTCAGAGACACATTCGTCCGGACTTCTGTAGCTGTCTGTGAAAGTTTTTGGTGGGTGTTTGTCATTTTTTTGCTTTTTTTCGTTCATTTTTCATTCGTACGAACGTTCGGGCAAATGTGTATATGCGCTTTCGATGAACGAAAGCAAATCTGAACATTTCCGTTAGTTCGGGTCATTTTCCAAACCAAATCTGAAATTTTTGGTTCGTTCAGATAACTTAGTTATTGCTATGGGCTTGCGTCTCATTCAGAGAGCTGATTGCCGACGGACCACCACCCTATAAATCCGTTTCCTTTGCGATCCTCTTACGGGACCATTTTGACCTCGAGACTAGCAGCTATGGACGAGTCTAGTGCATTTGAGGAGCATGAGGATCTGCAGCTCATGGGCATTGAAATTGTCCGGAGGGCTGAGACCAGATTGCACCGGCGGCGACGCATGCATATCGATGGCATGCATGACGCTGAGCTGTTCGGGCTGACCAGACTTAATCACGCTTCCCTCCATAAATTGTATAGTGAGCTGCGGCCATGGTTAGCCCGCACCACAAACAATTTAGTATATAATGGTCAAGCACTCCAACATCAAAGAATCAAAACTACATAGCCATAACTAAGTAGGGGGTGCTGCTACTTTAAGATCAGGGTATCCATAAGTTTAGCCCTAATTAATAAAGCATTATTTCTTAATTAAAGAGCGCACACCTTGCTTAACCCTTTAACCGCCAGCCTACCTTGAGATTTTGTCACCCTTTGTTGCCAGACCATTTTGCACTATTTTGCGCTCCCCTTGTTCAACTGTGATTTTTGAGGGGATTTCCAGGGATTTCCCAGGAAAATGATATATTGTTTTTTTCAGCAGAGTCTGGGCTTTAACATGAAATGTCTTGTTTGTCATTTGTTAGGTGTATTCTTAATATTTTTGGGTGAAATATGTGCAAAAAAAAAAAAAAAAAAATGTTTACATATTGTAGTTTTTTTTGGAATAAAAAATGTAAGTTTGTCAATAAAATCTTATTGCGTGTGAAATCCCAATTTCTCCCGGTTACAGCGGTACCACATATGTATAGGTAGACACCCTTTCCTGCCCAGGAGACTCCTCCAAACTGAAACAGCGCTTTAGGAGATTTTCAGATAAAATACAACTATGCTATGCAATATGCGCACCTTGCGGTTTTTCCAGAAAAACAACCCTTTACATTTAAAATACCCCCAACAAACTATATATTCTCTGGAAGTACACACCTCAGGCTTTCTAGGCGTACCAGGCTTGTGGATGTGGCCATAGTTTTCTGGAAGTAATCCCTCAACGTAATCTTTGGTTGCAAAGAGTTTCCCTAAAAAAAGGATAAAAAAGCAGAATCAAAGCCACATTTTCCTAAAAAAACTATA
This sequence comes from Gastrophryne carolinensis, assembly GCA_027917425.1. NCBI lineage: Eukaryota > Metazoa > Chordata > Amphibia > Anura > Microhylidae > Gastrophryne > Gastrophryne carolinensis. The sequence continues at coordinate 259,715,080 of CM051234.1, forward strand.
TACAAACAAGAAAAATCAAGTTTAATCTGAAAAAGCAACATCTCCCGAACAGAACGATACCCAACATGCATAGGTTCTGTCAAGGGAAGAGTTGCCAAACACCCCAAAGTAAAGCATGCGCATAACGGTAATTTTACTTGAAAATTTCAGCTCTACAGACAAAGTGCGCACCTTGCGATTTTTCAACCAAAACAACCCTTTACATTTGGAATATCCCCCATAAACCATATATTCCCTGAAAGTACACACGTTAAGCTTTCTAAGGGTACCCAGCTTGTTGTAGTGGGCTCATCTTTCTGGAATTAATTCCTCAAAGAATTCTTTGGTTGCGCAGGGTTTCCCTAAAAAATTTATAAAAAAGCTGAATAAAAAACACCTTTTCCTAAAATATAAATATGCAAACCAGAAAAAACAAGCTAAGTCTGAAAGCGCAAGGTCCCCCGAACAGAACAATACCCAACATGCATAGGTACTATTAACCCTTTTAATTGCCAGCCTACTTGAGATTTTGTCACCCTCTGTTGACAGGCCATTTTTCCCCATTTTGCGTCATGTTTTGCGCCATTTTTGCTGGAACTTTCAGAAAAATTATATATATATTTTTTTTTTGCAGCAGAGTTTAGACTTTAACATGAAATGTCTTGTTTGTAATTTTTTTTTTTTTTTTTTACAATATTATTAAGTGAAAAAAAAAATAAATAAAATTTTTTTTTTAGAAAATTGACGCCTTTATTTTAAATAAAAAATGTATTTTATTAAGGAAAATCATATTGCATGTGAAAGCCCCATTTCTACCGATTAGAACGGTACCACATATTTATCGGTAGCCCCCCGTTCCTGCCCAGGAGACCCCCCCTAACTGAAACAAGTATTTTATAACATTCACAAAAAAAACACAAAAACCATCCACACTACAAAGGGTTAAATCGAGAAAAAAAATGACATAGGGTCCCCCCTCCCAGGGGAGGGAGACCCCATTTTTTTTTTTTATTTTTAAGGGTTACCCGAAGTAACCAGCCCGGGACCAGCTATGGGGGCTTGTAGGCACAGAGTGGGGGGGCCAGCTTTTGTGGCCCCCCACCCTGCAGCCTACGAGCCCACATAGCCTATGTGGGCCCGGGCTCTTCTGCCCCCCCTGGCCTTTGGGGAGGCAGGTAATGGGGGTGCCAGGGGTTAATGGCAAGCCACCCGCTAGCGCAGGTGACTTGCCAGACCCCCGAGCCCTGTGAACTGGTATAGGGGTCACATGGACCCCTTACCAGTTCACAAAGGGTTAAAAGGTAAAAAAAAGACACACACGTTTTTTAAAAAAAGTTTATTAAAAAAAAACTTTTACTTTACTCACCTCCGATCTTCATCTTCTGTGTCCCGCGGCGATCTGCTGTCAGTGACGGCTGGGCAGAGAAGGGGGGAGGCAGGCGATCGGAGGATCGCATACCTCCCTCCTTCCCCGCCCAGCCGTCACCGGCATCTGAAAGTTCAACTGCCGGGTGCCCCGATGACACCCGGCGGTGACGTCATCTGGCCCCGCCCCGATGACGTCACCAAGATGGCGGCCGCCATCGGAAAGCAAAGGGAGGAGGGCTGTTATGCCCCCTCCAGAAGACAGAAGAGCGGGGGGGGGGATCGGAGCCCCCCCCCCGTGAAGAGGAGAGCCTGCGGGAGCCGGCGGGGACAAAGGTAGGTGACTGTTTTTTTTTTTTATTTTTATTTTTTGATAGGAAACCGGGCGGCTGCTGAAACGGGGGGGGGGGGCACCCTGTTCCGGGCCCTCCCCTGCAGCCGGAGGAGCCCCGATGGGCGATCGGAGCCCCTCTGGCTGAAGAGGAGACCCGACCGGATCGAACGAGGGGTCAGGTAAGTGTCTTTTATTTTTACTTTTTTTTTTATTTCTGGGGAAAGTCAGGCACGTAAATTTTACGTGGCTGGCGTTTAACTGTTGGAGAGGCAGCCACGTAAAATTTACGTGGCTGGCGTTTAAAGGGTTAAAAATCAATCATGAAAATATTTTATTGCATCAAAAGAATTCATATATCATTATTTACACATTATAATCAATCTATGAAATTCCAACACATATATATATACATAAAATACACATCCATTGTAACTAGTAATACTCTCTCTCTTTTATCCCATCCAGAGAAATGTTCAGCTGTTTATCTAGTCACAGTATATCTAGATACAGGGATGTAACAACAATAGACTAAAGTGATAAGTGCTTGATACAGACTATACAGACATTGTTACTTATAAGATAAACAAGATTCAGCATGATATACTCCATTGCACATGACCCATAATAGCCTATTGCACATCCCCAATTAGTACAATGAACTCACACATACACATAAAACAAACATCAAACCTGTATCAAAGTCCTCCCGATATAACGCGCACTACCTGACGGCCGTTTCGGGCCCACGTGGCCCTTCCTCAGAGGTCTGTTATTCCTCCACTCGCTCCTATGTTTAAATACCCCAGGTGCCTCTCCCCCTGGCGCCACGTGATGCGTGATGACGCGGCGGCTCCGCCGCGTCACACCGCATCACATCCTGCGCAGAGACGGTCCCGGCGTAAACGCCAACCATGGCATGTGATGGCTAACCTTGCCACTCACAACATGGAGGCGCGCACGCGCACGGGGCCGGCCCCGTCAGTCAATACCGTTTAATGCAATCACCGCCGCACACAATGTAAGCTTGCTATTATATACAGCGTATGGCACACAGCATTCTCCGGGTTCTGAGGTCTTCATGTTCATTCTCCATATTCATGGGGGAGCACCTGTCTTAATATCCTCCATATTCATGCTTCCATCTACAATAATTAATAAACAATATTAAATTAGTGTTTTTTATAGTTTTTTATATCGGTGGACTTATATAATACTTCCCACTTCTACAAATCATGCATATATACATTCTGGAAAATACGTATATCTCCCACATACTGTACCCCCACCTTCAACCTCAAAGTGGACCTAAATTCCTATTGGAATAACCAAATTAATTAATATATCCTCAATCAATATATACTGTTCACAAAAAGGAAGAAAAATCACAGCATTTAATCCTCGGGGGGCCAGGGTGTCAAGTTCATACATCCAGAATAACTCCCTCTGGGATAATTTCCTCCTGATATCGCCACCCCTTTTAGAGGGTTGAACTTTTTCTATAACCATGAACCTTAATTGTGAAACATTGTGTCCTTCAGTTAGAAAGTGCCTTGCTATAGGAGATAATGGATCACCTCTCCTGATTGCTGATCTATGTTCACATATTCTCTGACGTACTTCCCTAGTGGTTTGTCCCACATACAGCAATCCACAGGGACATTTCAATATATACACTACCATTGTGGAGGAACAATTCACAAACTCTTTTATCTCATATTTCCTACCAGATCGAGGGTGAAAGAACTGTTTACCCTTTATTGCATAGCTGCATTGTACACAATGCCCACATACATGCATTCCTGTGGGTTTAGGGAGACCTAATAGATTTCTCTCACTACCTTCATTTCTCAACTCAGTGTCTGCCCTAATCAAATGGCCTCTGATGTTTATTGGTTGCTTGTATGTAAATAAAGGGGGGGCAGAGAAGGTATCCTTAAATAAAGGATCACTCGTCAAAATAGCCCAATGTCTCTTTACAATTCTCCTAATATGTTGACTATGTATATTATAAGTCGTGACCATTGCCAATCTGTCCGATGTTTTTTTGGGGTTATATTTTAGTAGCGATTCTCGTTTTACTTGGGATGCCTTATACCTTGCCCTTTCTACTAGTTGTTCTGGATAACCCCTTGCTTTAAAATTTTTTGTCATGTCTAGAGCCCGTTCTTGAAATTTTTCATCACTATCTACAATCCTTCTTAATCTCAGAAACTGACTATAAGGGATCCCCCTTTTTTGCATTTTGGGATGAAAGCTATTAAACTGAAGATAAGTATTTCTATCTGTGGGTTTCCGAAATATATCGGTCACAATCTTATTTATTTGGAGGCCCACATTGACATCTAAGAAATGGACCTACTTCACACTATATTCAATCGTGAATGTGATGGACGGAAGATAATGATCTAACTCATCCTTAAAGACACACAACGCCTCTACCGGGCCCTTCCATATAAAGAAGATATCGTCGATAAAACGAAACCATATTAGGGCATGCGCAGCAAAGAGGGTGAGTATATACATATTTTCTTTCAAACGATGCCATAAAAAGGTTGGCATAAGATGGGGCCACGTTGGACCCCATCGCCGTACCTTGTAATTGTTGAAAAAACTGCCCGTTGTAATAAAAATAATTTTTCGTTAGTACCATCCGCAACAACTTAATCAAGAATTCTATGGCATTTGTTTACAATCCCATGTCCTCCAAGACTTCTTCAATCACCTCTATCCCCAACTGGTGGGGAATCGAGGTGTAAAGGCTATTTACATCCATCGTGCATAGAATGCAGTTTGCTGGTAACTCTCCTAATCCTGATATTTTATTCAGAAAATCCCCTGTATCAAGGAGGAATGATGGTATAGATAGTACTTTTGGTTGCAACACCCGATCTAAAAATACTGCGATTGACTGGAATACCGATTGTACACCTGCCACTATTGGGCGTCCTGGTGGTTTCTCTATATTCTTATGAATCTTTGGTAAGATATAAAAAACCGGGGTAATCGGAGCAGAAGTGATTAGAAAATCTTTTAGTTGTTTATCTATCAACCCAGTGTCAAAGGCCTCCATTACAATCTGATCTATTTCCCTTTTAATCTCCAGCAGGGGACCCTACTCAGTTTACAATACACCGTTCCATCAGCTAATTGAGTCTCAATTTCCTGTTCATAGAGGGATCTATCCATGATCACAGTGGCACCCCCCTTATCAGCCGGTTTAATAACAATTGTAGTATCATCCTTCAATGTTGACAACGCTTGTCTCTCTTTTTTATTTAAATTGTATCTCTGTTTACCTGATGGGGGGTGCCACTTGATCATCGATACATCCCTCTGTACCATTCTTATGTACGTTTCGACCGCATGAAACTGTTGTGGCGGCTGCCATTTACTTTTCTGTTTATAATTTGTTAGGTCCACCCCTGTGGGGAGACCCATTATTTGCATCGGTCTTGAAATCCGCTGTGGTTGTAATTCTGTTTGTGAAGAATTGAAAAAAGCTTTAATACGCAACATACGAAAAACATTTTGAAGTTCAACATCCAATTCCAATGGGTTCCCAAGGTAGGTGGGCACAAATCCCAACCCCCTATTGAGGACCTTCTCCTCCTCCACTGAAATTGGTCTACTCGAAATATTCACAACTAAGTTATCCTCCCTGTTTTTGTTTTGCTTCTGGTAACTCGTTGAGGACCTCCCTCCTCTTACCCCGTCTTGTGGGTTTTTTCTTTGTAAACGGTTGCCTCTGCTGTCTAAAAAACGTCTCGAGTCATTCCCTGATGAATTGCTTGACTCCGAGTCAGATGAACCATGTTGCCGATGTTGATTGAAATATTTAAAAGGTCTTATCTCTCTCCAATTATAAATCCTATTTGATTCATAATCTAAAATATCTCTTTTATATTTATTTAATTTTGTGGTCAGAGTCTCTGAATGATACTGATTTAATGTTGCCTCCAATGATTCCATATATGTCCTAAACTCACCCACTATCTGTATTTCCTGATTTAGATCTTTCAACTGGACCTGAATACTCTGTACAATGAGAGTCATTAAATCTAGGCTACACTTATTAAGTATCTGGAACCATCTCTCATGAAATTCCGTTCCCTCTTTACAAAATGAGGGTCTGAGGTTGATTCTTAGACCTCTTGGTATTCTACGTGTTTTCAAATACTCAATGAATGTAGCTGCATGTAAATCATACTGTATAAACCTCCGCTTCAATACCTCCAGTTGTTTTTTAATCAGGGTCTGATCCTTAGCAATTGGATTCGGTGTCTCTCCATAACCTTCTATCAATGAATCTAGGTCCGCTTGAGTGTAAGCGAAGGTATCTGCATGTTTGGAAGATAATGTATTTAAATCTGCAAATGCCATTCTCTCTCGAACTGTGGTGCTTAAAACCTGTATGGATAAATCACAAACAATTTAGTATATAATGGTCAAGCACTCCAACATCAAAGAATCAAAACTACATAGCCATAACTAAGTAGGGGGTGCTGCTACTTTAAGATCAGGGTATCCATTAGTTTAACCCTAATTAATAAAGCATTATTTCCTAATTAAAGAGCGCACACCTTGCTTAAAAATCAATCATGAAAATATTTTATTGCATCAAAAGAATTCATATATCATTATTTACACATTATAATCAATCTATGAAATTCCAACACATATACAGTATATCCATAAAATACACATCCATTGTAACTAGTAATACTCTCTCTCTTTTATCCCATCCAGATAAATGTTCAGCTGTTTATCTAGTCACAGTATATCTAGATACAGGGATGTAACAACAATAGACTAAAGTGATAAGTGCTTGATACAGACTATACAGACATTGTTACTTATAAGATAAACAAGATTCAGCATGATATACTCCATTGCACATGACCCATAATAGCCTATTGCACATCCCCAATTAGTACAATGAAGGCGCACATACACATGAAAAAAACATCAAACCTGTATCAAAGTCCTCCCGATATAACGCGCACTACCTGACGGCCGTTTCGGGCCCACGTGGCCCTTCCTCAGAGGTCTGTTATTCCTCCACTCGCTCCTATGTTTAAATACCCCAGGTGCCTCTCCCCCTGGCGCCACGTGATGCGTGATGACGCGGCGGCTCCGCCGCGTCACACCGCATCACATCCTGCGCAGAGACGGTCCCGGCGTAAACGCCAACCATGACATGTGATGGCTAACCTTGCCACTCACAACATGGAGGCGCGCACGCGCACGGGGCCGACCCCGTCAGTCAATACCGTTTAATGCAATCACCGCCACACAATGTAAGCTTGCTATTATATACAGCGTATGGCACACAGCATTCTCTGGGTTCTGAGGTCTTCATGTTCATTCTCCATATTCATGGGGGAGCACCTGTCTTAATATCCTCCATATTCATGCTTCCATCTACAATAATTAATAAACAATATTAAATTAGTGTTTTTTATAGTTTTTTATATCAATGGACTTATATAATACTTCCCACTTCTACAAATCATGCATATATACATTCTGGAAAATACGTATATCTCCCACATACTGTACCCCCACCTTCAACCTCAAAGTGGACCTAAATTCCTATTGGAATAACCAAATTAATTAATATATCCTCAGTCAATATATACTGTTCACAAAAAGGAAGAAAAATTACATTTTTCATTTAATCTTCGGGGGGCCAGGGTGTCAAGTTCATACATCCAGAAAAACTCCCTCCGGGATAGAGGTGATTGAAGAAGTCTTGGAGGACATGGGATTGGAAACAAATGCCATAGAATTCTTGATTAAGTTGTTGCGGATGGTACTAACGAAAAATTATTTTTATTACAATGGGCAGTTTTTTCAACAATTACAAGGTACGGCGATGGGGTCCAACGTGGCCCCATCTTATGCCAACCTTTTTATGGCATTGTTTGAAAGAAAATATGTATATACTCACCCTCTCTTTGCTGCGCATGCCCTAATATGGTTTCGTTTTATCGACAATATCTTCTTTATATGGAAGGGCCCGGTAGAGGCGTTGTGTGTCTTTAAGGATGAGTTAGATCATTATCTTCCGTCCATCACATTCACGATTGAATATAGTGTGAAGTAGGTCCATTTCTTAGATGTCAATGTGGGCCTCCAAATAAATAAGATTGTGACCGATATATTTCAGAAACCCACAGATAGAAATACTTATCTTCAGTTTAATAGCTTTCATCCCAAAATGCAAAAAAGGGGGATCCCTTATAGTCAGTTTCTGAGATTAAGAAGGATTGTAGATAGTGATGAAAAATTTCAAGAACGGGCTCTAGACATGACAAAAATTTTTAAAGCAAGGGGTTATCCAGAACAACTAGTAGAAAGGGCAAGGTATAAGGCATCCCAAGTAAAACGAGAATCGTTACTAAAATATAACCCCAAAAAAACATCGGACAGATTGGCAATGGTCACGACTTATAATATACATAGTCAACATATTAGGAGAATTGTAAAGAGACATTGGCCTATTTTAACGAGTGGTCCTTTATTTAAGGATACCTTCTCTGCCCCCCCTTTATTTACATACAAGCGACCAAAAAACATCAGAGGCCATTTGATTAGGGCAGACACTGAGTTGAGAAATGAAGGTAGTGAGAGAAATCTATTAGGTCTCCCTAAACCCATGCATGTATGTGGGCATTGTGTACAATGCAGCTATGCAATAAAGGGTAAACAGTTCTTTCACCCTCGATCTGGTAGGAAATATGAGATAAAAGAGTTTGTGAATTGTTCCTCCACAATGGTAGTGTATATATTGAAATGTCCCTGTGGATTGCTGTATGTGGGACAAACCACTAGGGAAGTACGTCAGAGAATATGTGAACATAGATCAGCAATCAGGAGAGGTGATCCATTATCTCCTATAGCGAGGCACTTTCTAACTGAAGGACACAATGTTTCACAATTAAGGTTCATGGTTATAGAAAAAGTTCAACCCTCTAAAAGGGGTGGCGATATCAGGAGGAAATTATCCCAGAGGGAGTTATTCTGGATGTATGAACTTGACACCCTGGCCCCCCGAGGATTAAATGAAGAATGTGATTTTTCTTCCTTTTTGTGAACAGTATATATTGATTGAGGATATATTAATTAATTTGGTTATTCCAATAGGAATTTAGGTCCACTTTGAGGTTGAAGGTGGGGGTACAGTATGTGGGAGATATACGTATTTTCCAGAATGTATATATGCATGATTTGTAGAAGTGGGAAGTATTATATAAGTCCACCGATATAAAAAACTATAAAAAACACTAATTTAATATTGTTTATTAATTATTGTAGATGGAAGCATGAATATGGAGGATATTAAGACAGGTGCTCCCCCATGAATATGGAGAATGAACATGAAGACCTCAGAACCCGGAGAATGCTGTGTGCCATACGCTGTATATAATAGCAAGCTTACATTGTGTGCGGTGGTGATTGCATTAAACAGTATTGACTGACGGGGCCGGCCCCGTGCGCGTGCGCGCCTCCATGTTGTGAGTGGCAAGGTTAGCCATCACATGCCATGGTTGGCGTTTACGCCGGGACCGTCTCTGCGCAGGATGTGATGCGGTGTGACGCGGCGGAGCCGCCGCGTCATCACGCATCACGTGGCGCCAGGGGGAGAGGCACCTGGGGTATTTAAACATAGGAGCGAGTGGAGGAATAACAGACCTCTGAGGAAGGGCCACGTGGGCCCGAAACGGCCGTCGGGTAGTGCGCGTTATATCGGGAGGACTTTGATACAGGTTTGATGTTTGTTTTATGTGTATGTGCGCATTCATTGTACTAATTGGGGATGTGCAATAGGCTATTATGGGTCATGTGCAATGGAGTATATCATGCTGAATCTTGTTTATCTTATAAGTAACAATGTCTGTATAGTCTGTATCAAGCACTTATCACTTTAGTCTATTGTTGTTACATCCCTGTATCTAGATATACTGTGACTAGATAAACAGCTGAACATTTCTCTGGATGGGATAAAAGAGAGAGAGTATTACTAGTTACAATGGATGTGTATTTTATGTATATATGTGTTGGAATTTCATAGATTGATTATAATGTGTAAATAATGATATATGAATTCTTTTGATGCAATAAAATATTTTCATGATTGATTTTTAAGCAAGGTGTGCGCTCTTTAATTAAGAAATATAGCCCGCACCACAAGGAAGGGGCAAGCAATTTCAGGTATGACCAAGATGCTTGGCTGCCTGCAATTTTTGGCGAACGGCTCGTTCCAGAGGCTGGGTGCCCTCTCTGTGGTGTTCTCCCAGCCTACGCTGAGCCGCGCCCTATCCAAGTTTTTGGAAGGCATGGCTACCATTGCTCGCAAATATATTTTTTATCCTGACGACATGGTAGCCAGAAACGCGATTAAGCTGGCATTTTATAACATTGCCGACATGCCCAACGTCATGGGTGCAATTGACTGCACCCACGTTGCCCTTGTCCCTCCGGCAGTCGACGAGTATATCTACAGGCAGGTTCAATCAGTGCTTTTTTTTCACATTTGTTTTAAGGTCCTTCCAAAATCCAAAATACCCTCCTTGGCAAATGTCCCTTCTTCGAATTAGTCCCTCCTTGTAATGAATCCCTCCTTGTAAGTTCTCCATCGTTGCAAATACTTCCCTTATATTTTGGATTTCCTCCATGTCATTTATCCTTCCTTGTAATTTATCCCTCCTTTTTCATAATGACTCATTGTAATTAATCCCTCCTTGTATTTGTACCTACTTGTAAATATTCCCTCTGTGGAAGTAATCCCTCCATGGAATTATTTACTACTTTAAACTATTACCTCCTTGTAATTATTCCCTCCTTGTAATTTATCCCTCCTTGAAATTTTGTCACCATTTTTAGGTATCCCTCCTTTTAAAAATTCCCTGTGGAACCATGGACCGTATTTAGTTGCATATAAATGTCACATGTGTTCACCAAGGAAACATTTTAATGTGTACCTGAAATAGACCCTTGAAAGTTTATCTTTACTTTATAAAACATACATATTGTTTTTGGCCAACCCAAAATACTTAGGTACTTGTCTAATGCTAATTTAATTTGCCCACAGCATTTGCTTAGGGTGTGATGAGTTAGTGTTCCCCTAGTTTGCGTCCCCTTTAAAATGTTTTTTTTTGTCCCAGGAACCGCAAAATGGGCCACTCAATGAATGTCCAAGCAGTGGTGGCCCCGGACATGTGGTTCCTTAGTCTGCTCGCCGGGTTCCCAGGCTCATCCCATGATGCCTACATTCTTCGCAGATCTGGATAACGTCCTTTTTTTGGATATGTATGACTATGAATTTAGTTTGTGTTCCATGTATGAAACTATGCCTTTTTGAACACCTTGTTTACCTGTGAAAAACGACCTTAACCATTTGATTTTTCAACCAACCAAGACTTGCCAAATGTTAGTCCTGCATTAGCAAACTGCAGAAATGGAATTTAGATTAAAGTAAGAATGAGTCTCCCACACACTCTGCTTAAATTATGTCCTTGAATTTATCCTAGGGTCTGCGCCATCTTTGAGTAGATGCATTACACTTACTGAGTAGAGGAGAGCAGGATAAAGTGCAGGGGGCGGGTTACAGCTGTTTTTTCCTCACACCAAGCAGCTACCGGGTCCAGAAAATTTTAGACATCCAAGAATTCTGAGCAGCACACTCCGAAACCAATACCTGTTAGCAGTCTGGCTGATTGGCCCTCACCCGCCATCTTGGATGTTTAATTTTTTCAAACATCTATTTGTTTTTATTTTTAAGGGCCTGTACACTATGTATGCTCATGGTGTGTAGCCAATGTGACCTAGGCTCTTAGTAATGTTGTTGGGCCGTTTAGGGGCTTCCATTTATTTCTGAATGTGTAATTTATATTTTTGATCATACATTTTGCCAGGTGATTCCGGCTATCCACTTCTTCCGTGGCTGTTGACTCCCGTCCTCCGGCCCCAGAATGCAGCCGAGGAGGCATATAATAGGGCGCACAGGAAGACCAGGGCCATGGTGGAGAGGGCGTTTGGCCTGTTGAAGACCCGCTTCCGATGCTTGGACCATACCGGGGGAGCACTTCAGTATGACCCCAAAAAGGTCATAGATATTATAATGGCATGTGCTGTGTTGCATAATTTTGCTATATTGCAGCGTGTCCCCCGGTATGTGGATGTGCCCCCCTCTCCACCCACCGATGACCCAGACGAGGACTATCGTGGCCCACCGAGTGCGTCTGCCCAAGCAGTGCGGTCGAATTTAATTGCGACAAATTTTTCTTAATTTGTGTTTCGTTTGTTTGGGGCCTTTTTTCTTGTCTAATTCTGTTTGCCCTTTGTGTTTTTATCTTTGTTACTTTTACAAACAGTAAAGAAATATTTTATAACCAACCTCACACATGATTGTCATTTGGGTTTTTCCCCATGTTACAAATGTGTTACTGCCTACTTTAACTCAGCTTTATTCAGCCAAAACTAAAAAGCATAAGCAACAAATAGGCCCACAGACACACCCTCTCCTGCTTGGCCACATTTGCCACAGGCACAGGTGTAAAGCAGCCAAACCTATGCCACATCTACACCTGTTACTCAGTGGGCCACCCAAACAAGAACCCCCAGTCCCAATCCAAGTCCAGTTCAATCTCAGCCAGGGGTCAAGGTAGTAGTTTGCCAGCCCAGAATGTCCCACAATCATGCCTACAAACAGGAGCAGCCAGAACCAATGTAATTCGCCACAAGCATGTAGCGCAACAGCTTGAGTGGCAGGTTTATTGAGGCTTCCCCTCCGGCATTGGCTAGTGGGCTACCTCGGCACTCTAATGAGCTATATGGGCGCAAATCCAAAGCATACAAGCAAAGCCGTACCAAAGGGGTATATTGGTAGGGCTCACCAGACAGGTCAATACAGTGGGGATGTAGATCAAAGATGTGGAGCAGATACAGGCCAAATAGGCCTTAAAATGGGGGATGCCCATAAAACCCAGGTTGGGGCCCTTGGAGGTGGGCCGTCACCTGGGCCTGTGTGGCATTCAGAATCTGCAACTGTTCCAACATGTTTCTATTGGAAGTTCGAAATTCAGCCATCATGGCACTGAGATTGGCAGTTAAGGTGGCCATGTGGCTGTTGCTATTTCGAACTTCCTCAAGCATGCCACTGTAATAATTGGATAAGGTGGCCATGTGGCTGTTGTTGGACCTAGATTCAGTCAGCATGGCGTTTAATGTGTTGTTTAAGGTTTCTAATTGGCCATGAAGATGTTCCTGGTTTCTTTGATTTTGGAGGCGAAATAGCCGCCTCTCATGGTGCCATGCTGACTCCATCATCTGCGCGCCCCTCCCCTGGGCAAGTGGGCGACGTAGTCGACTAGGCCTCCCAATTCCGCGGGTTTGGGGGCGTGCAGATGATGTGCCTCTAGGTCCACCAACAGCCACAGGTCTGCTTGGCAAATCCTCAGCAGCAGAGCTAACACTGGGGACTGTCGGCTCAGTCTCTGCATGCTGCCCACGGTGGGCTGGCAGCATGCCGCCAGCTTCACTCTGCTGCTGAGCATTTGTTGGAGAAACATGTTGGGACAGTTGCTGATTCTGTCCCAGGGGGAGGTGTTCTGAAGGTTCCATGAAGGCTCCATCTTCCTCCAGCTCCTGGATTTCCTCCATCAGTGTGTGGGTCTGTTGGGACATGTTAAAAAAAAAGGTTCAGTGTATGGACTACATATGTAATTCCGCAAAAAGAAACATGGCAAGGCACATGCATTAGCAACATCATATAAAGACACTTACTGTATATATCGGATCCTGGGTCCGAGCCAGCACAGAAGTAGACGGCATGTTCAAACTGGCAGAGGATTCCCCACTAGCTGAGGGATGATGCTGGGCTGCATTTGTGAAAATAAGCCATGTTAACACACAACTAGGCATTGGTGATGCGTATTAACACATATGGTTCAATAAAACAGGGGCCCATGCATGAATGTCAACTCCCCCAACGGACCAAGTTAAACTTGACTATGCATTTCATTATCTGTTAGATGTATTAGTCAACAAGTACATACACATTGGTCTCCTTAACCAAAATAAACATGCATGTACTAGCTGTTCTGAGGCTTCACACATCCCTTAAAGCCTATTATGGGACCACACTCAGCTTGCAAATAGCATTTGCCATTAGATTAGACTGCTTGACATTCTTTCTATGTCAAACGTTCAAGCACCCCACATCAAGTCATTTGGAGCAAAGCACAGCTCAAACCCAAATTGGCTACAGATAAAGATGGAAGTGTTGTATGTAATTTTCTATAAATACATAACAGGCAGTCCTTTGCTAAGCTCAATAGTGTTCCTCAAGACTCACCAAAATAATCTCAGAGGAAGTAAACAAGCAAATAATGGGTCGCCACACATAACACACCCTGTTTAAATTGTAACCTCCACTACAAGGCACACCCTAGGGGCATGTGTTAATATATGGGTTTGTGCCTAATTTTACACGTAGATCACATTTCACATACACAGTAACATTACTAACCGGCAGGAATATGAGGGATGTCCGTGTCCTGTCGGGCCGAGTGTAGCAGGCCCAGCACCATCTCTTGAGCTCGGGTAAATTGCAGTTTGGTGGGGAATCCGCCGCCAGTTTGTAAGCTGAAAAAGAGAGTTGCACACATTTAGATAAATGTTTACAATACAAGACGAAGCAAAATCCACAAAGTATATATGTACCTGTAATGACGCCGTTTATTTTCTTTCTTCCGTGCTGCATACTTTAGGTCCGATATTTTCCTTTGTATCTGCTCCACATCTTTGACCTCTTCCCCCGCTGCATTGACCTGTCTGCAGAGCTGCTCAAAAATCTCCGCTTTCCGCTGCTTTCTTGTAGCTTTGGATCTGCGCCCATATAGCTCATCATAATACAAGGTGAGGCCACTAGCCAATGCCAGAGTTTGGGCCTCACCAAACCTGCCACTGAAGTGGCCTCGGCGCAATGTGCGCCCTGTTGCTTGACATTCTGGCTCATCAGTGGTTGGCTGCAAATGGGGGGACATTCTGGGCTGGCTGTGTTGGGGAGAAATGTAGGACAGGTGGCTGGCTTCTGATTGGACTGGACTTGGATATGGACTTGGGGTTCTTGCCTGGGTGGCCACTGAACTAGCAGGCGTAGCTGTGGCATATTCTGCCTGCATTTCCACCTGTGCCGGTGCCAAATGTGGTCGAGGAAGAGAGGGTGTGGTGGATGATGTTGGGCTTCTTGGCCTGTGCCTCTGTGGCCCTTTCACAGTTTCATGGCCCTGGGAGGTTGATGCACGTGGCTGGGGTGATGCTGAGCTCTGGCTACTGGGGCTTCGGGCCTGGTGTCTTGGCCTCTTGGGCTGAGAGCTTTTCCCACGTGGCTGGGGTGATGCTGAGCTCTGGCTCCTGGGGCTTCGGGCCTGGTGTCTTGGCCTCTTGGGCTGAGAGCTTTTCCCATGTGGCTGGGGTGATGCTGAGCTCTGGCTCCTGGGGCTTCGGGCCTGGTGTCTTGGCCTCTTGGGCTGAGAGCTTTTCCCACGTGGCTGGGGTGATGCTGAGCTCTGGCTCCTGGGGCTTCAGGCCTGGTGTCTGGGCCTCTTGGGCTGAGAGCTTTTCCCACGTGGCTGGGGTGATGCTGAGCTCTGGCTACTGGGGCTTCGGGCCCGGTGCCTTGGCCTCTTGGGCTGGGAGCTTTTCCCACGTGGCTGGGGTGATGCTGAGCTCTGGCTACTGGGGCTTCGGGCCCGGTGTCTTGGCCTCTTGGGCTGAGAGCTTCTCCCCCGTGGCTGGGGTGATGCTGAGCTTCTGCTACTGGGGCTTCGGGCCCGGTGGCTGGGCCTCTTGGGCTGTGAGCTTTTCCCACGTGGCTGGGGAGATGGTGACCTTTGGGGGCTGGGGCTTCTCACCCTCTTGGTGTGCTTTTTAGGGGTCGTACCTGTGTGTTTGGTGGCCTGGCCCTTCTTCTTTAGCGCTGGCTCCTTTGTTTTCGAGCTTGTGGGTGCCTTTGTGGTTGCCTTCTGCTGCCCACTGCGGGTTCCCGGCCGCTTCGCCTTAGGCATTTTGGAGCGAGTGGTGGGGCCTGATGAAGCCTCCTCACCCTTTTTCAGGCTGGCTTCCTTGGCTGCTTTGGCGCGGATTTTTTTGCTGGCATCATGAATAGACTCTGAAAGAGAATGAGCTGTGGCTCCAGGACCACTAATACTAGGATACTAATGCCGGGGTCTGATGTTTACGCGTTTGCGTACGCGTGCGTACGGTCGTTCGTCCGGCCGTGCGGAACCCGGAAACCGCAGGGGCATTTCTTATCTGCTGCAGACAAGAGGCAAGATGGCGCCCACAATCTTTACCCGCCAACAAGAAGAGATCATTATGCTTGTAAGTGTGTTTTAATGCCTTTGATTTGCCATGTAAATGCATGCCTAGCCCATAAGGAAGCGCATGAACAAACGGTTGTTTTAAAAAGTGTAGCAAACTCCGTGCCAAACTGAAGTGAGGGCCCACACGTGCAAACCAGCACTGAGGCCAGCTTCAAGGATTGTATTAGGCTACAAATACGTATGTTAATGTCATTTAGTCAAATGATCGATTGTTCACAGATATTTGTATGCTGTTTTCACTCAAACCTTGTTTTTGATTGTGTTTTTAGACCATGCTGGAGCGCAGGTACGACTACCTGCCCAACTCTTTTGAGAAGCGCACCGTCGCCCTGGAGATCGTTTCCAGAATCCACCATCAAATGGACACCACGTTCACCCACACACAGATCATGCAGCATTGGTCGGACCTGAAATGGCTGCACATGCCCCGGGTGCGGCGGTTTTTCGGACTCCATTTCCCTAGTAAGTACATAGTGATTGCATGCCACATGTAACTGATGCAGAAGGTAGGCCTTTAGTTATAATGCCTTTTCTTTGTTAGTGATGGAAATGGATTACCGCATTCGCCGCACCCGGAGGCGCACAGGCCTATCAGTGCTGCATGAATCTGCTGCTGGAAGTGAAGGTGGTGGATCTCCAGGGCGACGGTCCTACCCCTCCTCTGTTGGTTCCTCAGACCAGCCCCTGGACCTTTCCACAGAGGAGGGGCGGCACAGCGTGGGCAGGGAGTGGTACCCAGCGACGCATGCGGGAGCCTCTGGTATGTGACTCTTCATGTAACCGCACTCACATATCCATGCTATTTCCACCCAAGCTGATTCCCTTAATCTGTTTTTGGAGATGCTTCAAGAGCGGGTGAAGATGCGCAGGCTGCAGCAGATCTCGGGCATGAGGCACAGGGAGAAGGTGAGTGATGTGACACACAAATTGCAAATGACATTTGATTACTGTTGACTAAGACATAATCCGTGACCCTATTTGCCATGTCTCAACAGGCTCTACTTCCCAACAGTGGCAGGGCCCAGGACGTAGGGTTGTCCCCAACAAGGCATCCGTCGGCCACCAACCAAGTTGTAATGTCATTCTTTGCAGTATGTGTTAAGTGACATGATCACACAAATTCCTAAAGGCAGAGTCAATGTCATTAGCATAATGACCTCTGGCCACTTCCTTAGAGTAATGACTTCCCAGAATGACCTCTGGCCACTTCCTTAGAGTAATGACTTCCCAGAATGACCTCTGGCCACTTCCTTAGAGTAATGACTTCCCAGAATGTCCTCTGGCCACTTCCTTAGAGTAATGACTTCCCAGAATGACCTCTGGCCACTTCCTTAGAGTAATATATAGTTACATAGTTACATAGTTAATATACGGTTGAAAAAAGACATATGTCCATCAAGTTCAACCAAGGGTGTTGGGGTAGGGGGAAGTTATTTAGTTATTTTTTATTTCATAGGGGAAGCCATTTATTTAATTTTTTGTCTTTATTTTTTTTTTTATTGATAACCACTAGTAGTAACTGTTAATGATATTTTCTTCAAAATAAGCATCTAATCCTTTTTTGAAGCTGTCAGCGGTTGATGCTGTAACAAGCTTCTGTGGGAGGCTATTCCATAGATTTATAGTTCTTATGGTAAAAAACGATTGTCGCCTCCGGAGACTAAATTTCTTTTTTTCCAATCGAAGGCAGTGCCCCCTTGTCCTTAGAGAGGATTTTACGTGAAATAGTGTTCCCCCATATTTTTTGTATGGTCCATTTATATATTTATACAAGTTAATCATGTCCCCCCGCAATCGCCTCCTCTCAAGACTAAACAGATTTAATTCTCGTAATCTTTCCTCATAACTAAGATCTTTCATTCCCTTTATTAGTTTGGTGGCTCTCCTTTGCACCTTTTCCAGAGTCAGGGTGTCCTTTCTATGAACGGGTGCCCAGAACTGGACGGCATACTCCAGGTGAGGGCGCACCAGTGCCTTGTAAAGAGGCAAAATTACATCTCTATCCCGTGATTCCATGCCTCTTTTAATGCATGATAGTATATTGGTGGCCTTGGAAGCAGCTGCTTGGCATTGCATGCTGTTATTTAGTCTGTGATCTACTAGTACCCCCAGATCCTTCTCAACAAGTGACTCTCCCAGTTTTACTCCCCCGAGGACATATGTTGCCTTCGGGTTATTAGACCCCAAGTGCATGACTTTACATTTTTCCACATTGAACTTCATTTGCCAAGTGAATGCCCAGACACTCAATGTGTCCAAGTCAGCCTGAAGCTTGTGAACATCTTCAATAGACTGCACTGTGCTACATATCTTTGTGTCATCTGCAAAAATAGAGACAGTGCTTTTAATTCCATCTTCTATGTCGTTTATAAACAAGTTGAATAATAGTGGGCCCAGCACTGAACCCTGGGGTACACCGCTTACAACTGGTAACCATTCAGAGTAGGTATCATTAACCACAACTCTCTGCACACGATCCTTCAGCCAGTTTTCAATCCAGTTACAAACTGCGTTTTCTAATCCTGAAGATCTCAATTTCCCCAATAAGCGTCTATGGGGGACAGTGTCAAATGCTTTTGCAAAATCCAGAAAAACTATATCCACAGCCGCCCTTCTGTCCAGGCTTCTACTCACCTCCTCATAGAAGCCAATCAGGTTAGTTTGGCAGCTTCTGTCCTTAGTAAAACCGTGTTGTTTGTCACTTATAATATTATGGATAGTTACATATTCGTGTATGTTGTCCCTTAATAGTCCCTCAAGCAATTTCCCCACAATGGATGTTAAGCTAACAGGTCGGTAATTGCCCGGAGAAGACCTAGAGCCCTTTTTAAAAATGGGCACCACATTTGCCCTGCGCCAGTCCCTTGGCACTATACCAGTTGCTAGTGAGTCTTTAAAGATCAACAACAGAGGTGACGAGATAACGGAACTGAGTTCTTTGAGAACTCTTGGGTGAAGTCCATCTGGCCCTCCAGTCTTATTCACATTTAAATTATTGAGTTTTTCTTGGATGATATCCACGTTTAGCTTGTTAATTATTATACTTGGGCTATTACTATCAGTGGCATCTCCTGTGTTGGCTCCTTGCGCTTCTCTTGTGTACACAGAGCTAAAGAATCAATTTAACAGCTCTGCCTTATCCTCATCCCCAGTGACCATTTCCCCATTATCATTAATTACGGCACCTACCTGTTCTGATTTAGTTTTCTTCGAATTAATATATTTGAAAAATCGTTTAGGGTTTGTTTTGCTTTCTTTGGCCACATCTCGTTCATTTTGTGCTTTTGCCAACCTTATTTCTTTCTTACACGCTTTATTTACTAGTTTATACTGTTCAAGTGTTACAGCTGAGAGTTCAGCCTTGTAATGTTTAAATGCCCTTTTTTTGTTCTTTATTGCCCTTTTAACCGCAGGTGTCAGCCATGAGGGGTTTAACTTTAGCCGCTTATATTTGTTACCCGTAGGAATACATTTTGCAACGTTGCTACTCACAATTGATTTAAAGCACTCCCATTTGGCATCTGTATCCTTATTCCTGAACAGATGCTCCCAGTCTATGTCCTTGAGTGCAGCTCTGAGCCTGGGGAAGTTGGCCTTTCTAAAATGTTATGTTTTTGCCTTCCCAGGAAGAAAATCTTTCTTACAGTTTATGTTAAATACAATTATATTGTGGTCACTGTTACCAAGATTTTCACGGACTGTTACTGCCCCCATCAGGTCATCATTATTTGATATTACAAGATCTAGAATAGCATCACCCCTAGTTGGTGCCTCCACGAACTGATTCATATAATTATCTTGTAGCAAGCTGAGGAATGCTCTCCCCCTTGTAGTGGAAGCAGAACCATGTCTCCAGTCGATTCCTGGATAGTTGAAGTCCCCCATCACCACCACTGTACCAGCCTGTGATGCCCGCTCTATCTGTTTATGCAGTTGACCCTCTATTTCCTCAGTTATATTTGGGGGCCTATAGATTACACCAAACTGTATTTTAGCATTGTTTATATCGCCCCCTACTTCTACCCACAAGGATTCTACATCCTCACAATCTTCTGCTAGTATCCCCTCAATATATGCTTTGAGTTCTTGCTTTACATAAAGACACACGCCACCCCCTTTCCTTTTTGCTCTGTCTTTCCGAAAAAGAGCAAAACCTTGTAGATTGACAGTCCAGTCATGTGTGGAATCCAGCCATGTCTCAGCCACACCAACAACATCAATATTCTCTGCCAGCACCAGAGCCTCAAGCTCCCCCACTTTACTTGCCAGACTTCTGGCATTTGTGAACATACACTTTATGTTCCCATCTAGTTTGACACATTGGGGTATAGTATTAGTTCCTGCAGTAATGCATCCGTCTAATTTGTTACTGCTGGTTTGCAACTCATGGATCTCCTTATCCATCATAGCAGTCCTCCCCCCTTCTAATTCTCCACCCACCATCATATGCTGTCCCCTAAGTAACCTGTCTTCACTTTTATTTTCACTCTTGCCCTCCCCCCTCATCACTAGTTTAAATAACTCTCCACCCCCTCTAGTATCCTCTTACCCAGCAAAGCAGCCCCCCTTCCATTCAGGTGCAAATCATCTTTAGAATACAGTTTGTACCCCAATGAAAAGTCAGCCCAGTGCTCTAGGAACCCAAATCCCTCTGCCCTGCACCAGGACTTGAGCCATGCGTTTAACTCTCTAAGCTCCCGCTGTCTTTCATGTGTAGCGCATGGCACTGGCAGTATTCCAGAGAATACAACCTTGGAGGTCCTTCCCTTCAACTTGGTGCCTAATTCCTTAAATGTATTCTTAAGGATCCTCCATTTCCCATTAATTCTGTCATTGGTCCCCACATGGACCACGACCGCTGGGTCATCCCCAGCCCCTCCCAGTAATTTGTCCACCCTTTCCACCACATGCCGAACCCTGGCACCAGGGAGACAGCAAACCATTCGGTTGAGGCGGTCTTGGTGACAAATTATTCTATCAGTCCGCCTGATAATAGAATCCCCTATGACCACTAACTGTCTAGTCCTACCTGCAGTCCCAACCACCCACTCACTAGCTGGGCTGTTCTCCCGGCTGTTAGGGAGAACAGTATCTGCTAGGGCTGCCATTTCTGAGACTGACACTCTTGCATCATTACCCAACTTGGCAATTTTGCTAGGGTGCGCAGACACAGGAATGGCCTTCCTTTTCTGTGCACCCCTTCTACTCCCTCTATCTACATTTACCCAGCTACTTATCTGCTCCTCCTGACCCATTTCTACACCCTCTGTATCTACCCCATTTACTACCTGCTCAGTGAGCAGAAAACTCTTTTCCATATTGTCAATCCTCCTCAGTCTTGCATTTTGCTCCTCCAGATCTCTAACCCGAGCTTCCAGGTTTGCAATTTGCTCACATTTACCACAGAGGTATTCACCCGGGAACTGCTGCTCCTGAAGTGTATACAAACTGTGCACTGAAGTAGACCTCCAATATTGCTAGCCATTATCCTAGTTACAATACAGCAGTAAAAACAATTTTAGTACTCACAGATGCAGCAACTTTGGCTTTTACCTTCTTATTTTAGCACATAGGCAATAGGAACACTTGAAGTCCCAATCTAAAGTCCCTTAATAAAAAGTCCCCTCACTTATAATACAACCTCACTTAAAATACAACTGGAACTCGCAAAAGCTCCTGAACTCGCTTTAAACAATCTTATTTATATAAAGCAATACTTCCCTTCCAAGTGGCAGTCTCTGTCTGGCAAACAGTCAGAAGGCTGGGCTCAGCTGAAATAAATAGGCTGCTAATTAGGCAGGACCACCCCCACTCAGGTAACTGCTTTCTATCAAATGGGAGCAACCAATGTAATCAAATGCAAGGCTAAAGCCTGCAATACAAGAAAGAAAGAGAAAAAAAACAACAATTCTCTTTTTTTCCCCTCTACCTTCCCTTAATAAAAAGTCCCCTCACTTATAATTAGGGATGAGCGAATCGATCCGGACGAACCCGGATTCGATCCGAATTTCAGGAAAAATTCGATTCGGATCGAATCCGAATTTCCCCGCGATTCGATCGCTCGAAGTTTTCCTTTAACATCCATTCATTTACATTACAGGCATTCTAAGATGGCGGACGGGACATGTCCAGACATCAACCCCGCGCCAGTGCAAGCTGGGACAGTCACATGCAGCCTATCAGCAGCCAGCAAGCCCGGTGACGTCACAGCGGTATTTAAGGCCGGCCATCTTGCTTTCCAGCATCATTTCTCTATTGCATTCGTGAGAGACAGAACGCTGTGTAGCTGAGGGAGAGACAGACAGT
Source organism: Gastrophryne carolinensis (assembly GCA_027917425.1). Lineage (NCBI taxonomy): Eukaryota > Metazoa > Chordata > Amphibia > Anura > Microhylidae > Gastrophryne > Gastrophryne carolinensis. Next base: position 259,737,454 of record CM051234.1, read on the forward strand.
TAGACAGGCAGGGACAGACAGGGACAGGCTGGAGACAGGCAGGAGACAGACAGGAGACAGACAGAAAGTAAGCGAAAAACAGGGAAAGGAAGGGAAAATCGGAGGCTGTCAGTTTTTTTTTTTTTTTTCATCCAGCCTGCTTTGTTAGCGTTTTCAGGCTGCTTACACTAACTAACAGTGCATATATACTGAACTGATCTTAAGTCTGCTGTGAGGCATCCCATTCTGTGACTACACCAGCCTCTATTTAATAGCATAATAACCATTTGCACTTATTCTCATAGAAATCAGGCCTGATAAAGACACTTTTGCTGTGCATGCTCTCTGGTTTTTGTGGCATCCCATTCTGTGACTACACCAGCCTCTATTTAATAGCATAATAACCATTTGCACTTATTCTCATAGAAATCAGGCCTGATAAAGACACTTTTGCTGTGCATGCTCTCTGGTTTTTGTGGCATCCCATTCTGTGACTACACCAGCCTCTATTTAATAGCATAATAACCATTTGCACTTATTCTCATAGAAATTAGGCCTGATAAAGACACTTTTGCTGTGCATGCTCTCTGGTTTTGTGGCATCCCATTCTGTGACAACACCAGCCTCTATTTAATAGCATAATAACCATTTGCACTTATTCTCATAGAAATTAGGCCTGATAAAGACACTTTTGCTGTGCATGCTCTCTGGTTTTTGTGGCATCCCATTCTGTGACAACACCAGCCTCTATTTAATAGCATAATAACCATTTGCACTTATTCTCATAGAAATTAGGCCTGATAAAGACACTTTTGCTGTGCATGCTCTCTGGTTTTTGTGGCATCCCATTCTGTGACAACACCAGCCTCTATTTAATAGCATAATAACCATTTGCACTTATTCTCATAGAAATCAGGCCTGATAAAGACACTTTTGCTGTGCATGCTCTCTGGTTTTTGTGGCATCCCATTCTGTGACAACACCAGCCTCTATTTAATAGCATAATAACCATTTGCACTTATTCTCATAGAAATCAGGCCTGATAAAGACACTTTTGCTGTGCATGCTCTCTGGTTTTTGTGGCATCCCATTCTGTGACAACACCAGCCTCTATTTAATAGCATAATAACCATTTGCACTTATTCTCATAGAAATCAGGCCTGATAAAGACACTTTTGCTGTGCATGCTCTCTGGTTTTTGTGGCATCCCATTCTGTGACAACACCAGCCTCTATTTAATAGCATAATAACCATTTGCACTTATTCTCATAGAAATCAGGCCTGATAAAGACACTTTTGCTGTGCATGCTCTCTGTTTTTTGTGGCATCCCATTCTGTGACAACACCAGCCTCTATTTAATAGCATAATAACCATTTGCACTTATTCTCATAGAAATTAGGCCTGATAAAGACACTTTTGCTGTGCATGCTCTCTGGTTTTTGTGGCATCCCATTCTGTGACAACACCAGCCTCTATTTAATAGCATAATAACCATTTGCACTTATTCTCATAGAAATCAGGCCTGATAAAGACACTTTTGCTGTGCATGCTCTCTGGTTTTTGTGGCATCCCATTCTGTGACAACACCAGCCTCTATTTAATAGCATAATAACCATTTGCACTTATTCTCATAGAAATCAGGCCTGATAAAGACACTTTTGCTGTGCATGCTCTCTGGTTTTTGTGGCAACCCATTCTGTGACTACACCAGCCTCTATTTAATAGCATAATAACCATTTGCACTTATTCTCATAGAAATCAGGCCTGATAAAGACACTTTTGCTGTGCATGCTCTCTGGTTTTTGTGGCATCCCATTCTGTGACTACACCAGCCTCTATTTAATAGCATAATAACCATTTGCACTTATTCTCATAGAAATCAGGCCTGATAGACACTTTTGCTGTGCATGCTCTCTGGTTTTTGTGGCATCCCATTCTGTGACAACACCAGCCTCTATTTAATAGCATAATAACCATTTGCACTTATTCTCATAGAAATCAGGCCTGATAAAGACACTTTTGCTGTGCATGCTCTCTGGTTTTTGTGGCATCCCATTCTGTGACAACACCAGCCTCTATTTAATAGCATAATAACCATTTGCACTTATTCTCATAGAAATTAGGCCTGATAAAGACACTTTTGCTGTGCATGCTCTCTGGTTTTTGTGGCATCCCATTCTGTGACAACACCAGCCTCTATTTAATAGCATAATAACCATTTGCACTTATTCTCATAGAAATCAGGCCTGATAAAGACACTTTTGCTGTGCATGCTCTCTGGTTTTTGTGGCATCCCATTCTGTGACAACACCAGCCTCTATTTAATAGCATAATAACCATTTGCACTTATTCTCATAGAAATCAGGCCTGATAAAGACACTTTTGCTGTGCATGCTCTCTGGTTTTTGTGGCATCCCATTCTGTGACTACACCAGCCTCTATTTAATAGCATAATAACCATTTGCACTTATTCTCATAGAAATCAGGCCTGATAGACACTTTTGCTGTGCATGCTCTCTGGTTTTTGTGGCATCCCATTCTGTGACAACACCAGCCTCTATTTAATAGCATAATAACCATTTGCACTTATTCTCATAGAAATCAGGCCTGATAAAGACACTTTTGCTGTGCATGCTCTCTGGTTTTTGTGGCATCCCATTCTGTGACAACACCAGCCTCTATTTAATAGCATAATAACCATTTGCACTTATTCTCATAGAAATTAGGCCTGATAAAGACACTTTTGCTGTGCATGCTCTCTGGTTTTTGTGGCATCCCATTCTGTGACAACACCAGCCTCTATTTAATAGCATAATAACCATTTGCACTTATTCTCATAGAAATCAGGCCTGATAAAGACACTTTTGCTGTGCATGCTCTCTGGTTTTTGTGGCATCCCATTCTGTGACAACACCAGCCTCTATTTAATAGCATAATAACCATTTGCACTTATTCTCATAGAAATTAGGCCTGATAAAGACACTTTTGCTGTGCATGCTCTCTGGTTTTTGTGGCATCCCATTCTGTGACAACACCAGCCTCTATTTAATAGCATAATAACCATTTGCACTTATTCTCATAGAAATCAGGCCTGATAAAGACACTTTTGCTGTGCATGCTCTCTGGTTTTTGTGGCATCCCATTCTGTGACTACACCAGCCTCTATTTAATAGCATAATAACCATTTGCACTTATTCTCATAGAAATCAGGCCTGATAAAGACACTTTTGCTGTGCATGCTCTCTGGTTTTTGTGGCATCCCATTCTGTGACAACACCAGCCTCTATTTAATAGCATAATAACCATTTGCACTTATTCTCATAGAAATCAGGCCTGATAAAGACACTTTTGCTGTGCATGCTCTCTGGTTTTTGTGGCATCCCATTCTGTGACAACACCAGCCTCTATTTAATAGCATAATAACCATTTGCACTTATTCTCATAGAAATCAGGCCTGATAAAGACACTTTTGCTGTGCATGCTCTCTGGTTTTTGTGGCATCCCATTCTGTGACTACACCAGCCTCTATTTAATAGCATAATAACCATTTGCACTTATTCTCATAGAAATCAGGCCTGATAAAGACACTTTTGCTGTGCATGCTCTCTGTTTTTTGTGGCATCCCATTCTGTGACTACACCAGCCTCTATTTAATAGCATAATAACCATTTGCACTTATTCTCATAGAAATCAGCCTGATAAAGACACCTTTGCTGTGCATGCTCTCTGGTTTTTGTGGCAGTCCCATTCTGTGACAACACCAGCCTCTATTTAATAGCATAATAACCATTTGCACTTATCTCATAGAAATCAGGCCTGATAAAGACACTTTTGCTGTGCATGCTCTCTGGTTTTTGTGGCATCCCATTCTGTGACAACACCAGCCTCTATTTAATAGCATAATAACCATTTGCACTTATTCTCATAGAAATAGGCCTGATAAAGACACTTTTGCTGTGCATGCTCTCTGGTTTTGTGGCATCCCATTCTGTGACAACACCAGCCTCTATTTAATAGCATAATAACCATTTGCACTTATTCTCATAGAAATTAGGCCTGATAAAGACACTTTTGCTGTGCATGCTCTCTGGTTTTTGTGGCATCCCATTCTGTGACAACACCAGCCTCTATTTAATAGCATAATAACCATTTGCACTTATTCTCATAGAAATTAGGCCTGATAAAGACACTTTTGCTGTGCATGCTCTCTGGTTTTTGTGGCATCCATTCTGTGACAACACCAGCCTCTATTTAATAGCATAATAACCATTTGCACTTATTCTCATAGAAATCAGCCTGATAAAGACACTTTTGCTGTGCATGCTCTCTGGTTTTTGTGGCATCCCATTCTGTGACAACACCAGCCTCTATTAATAGCATAATAACCATTTGCACTTATTCTCATAGAAATCAGGCCTGATAAAGACACTTTTGCTGTGCATGCTCTCTGGTTTTTGTGGCATCCCATTCTGTGACAACACCAGCCTCTATTTAATAGCATAATAACCATTTGCACTTATTCTCATAGAAATCAGGCCTGATAAAGACACTTTTGCTGTGCATGCTCTCTGGTTTTTGTGGCATCCCATTCTGTGACAACACCAGCCTCTATTTAATAGCATAATAACCATTTGCACTTATTCTCATAGAAATCAGGCCTGATAAGACACTTTTGCTGTGCATGCTCTCTGGTTTTTGTGGCATCCCATTCTGTGACAACACCAGCCTCTATTTAATAGCATAATAACCATTTGCACTTATTCTCATAGAAATTAGGCCTGATAAAGACACTTTTGCTGTGCATGCTCTCTGGTTTTTGTGCATCCCATTCTGTGACAACACCAGCCTCTATTTAATAGCATAATAACCATTTGCACTTATTCTCATAGAATTAGGCCTGATAAAGACACTTTTGCTGTGCATGCTCTCTGGTTTTTGTGCACTGGCATCCATTCTGTGACTACACCAGCCTCTATTTAATAGCATAATAACCATTTGCACTTATTCTCATAGAAATCAGGCCTGATAAAGACACTTTTTGCTGTGCATGCTCTCTGGTTTTTGTGGCATCCCATTCTGTGACAACACCAGCCTCTATTTAATAGCATAATAACCATTTGCACTTATTCTCATAGAAATCAGCCTGATAAAGACACTTTTGCTGTGCATGCTCTCTGGTTTTTGTGGCATCCCATTCTGTGACTACACCAGCCTCTATTTAATAGCATAATAACCATTTGCACTTATTCTCATAGAAATCAGGCCTGATAAAGACACTTTTGCTGTGCATGCTCTCTGGTTTTTGTGGCATCCCATTCTGTGACAACACCAGCCTCTATTTAATAGCATAATAACCATTTGCACTTATTCTCATAGAAATCAGGCCTGATAAGACACTTTTGCTGTGCATGCTCTCTGGTTTTTGTGGCATCCCATTCTGTGACAACACCAGGCCGTCTATTTAATAGCATAATAACCATTTGCACTTATCTCATAGAAATCAGGCCTGATAAAGACACTTTTGCTGTGCATGCTCTCTGGTTTTTGTGGCATCCATCTGTGACAACACCAGCCTCTATTTAATAGCATAATAACCATTTGCACTTATTCTCATAGAAATTAGGGCCTGTTAAAGACACTTTTGCTGTGCATGCTCTCTGGTTTTTGTGGCATCCCATTCTGTGACAACACCAG